>JAILYA010000003.1:1480000-2960000 GCA_021437795.1 Rhodamnia rubescens | reverse complement strand
TCACTTTCGTTTGGTTAAGTTATCAATTAGTTATGGGATTCCGACTCTCGTGTGTGTTTTTTATATTACCAATGTTCCTTGCTGTGGTTCGATGCCTATTCTGCTATTTGGCGTTTTGTTTGCTGCTCTTAGGCGCTTGTTTCAGCTGCTATTTGGAGCCCAAAGTCCCTGCTGTCCGGACAAGTATTCTCCCCCACTGATCAAGGCGGTTTTGCTACTGTTTGGCCTTGGTTTTGCTATTGATCACTGCTATTTTTGTCGATGTTCGGTGCCCGAAGTTCTCCCTGGTTGGTGTCGAAGTCTGCTGCTGCTTGCCGCCAAATTCGCTGCTGTTTGATAGTTAAATTCGCTGCTCTTCGCACTTCGCACTCGCACTGACGATGAATTGTGTTCAGACTATAAAATTGCTCTTAAGCGACTCTTTGAATTAAAAAGGGAAGTAGCCTGTTTAAAATAATAACATTTCTCAAAAGGACAAGATAAGTTTTGTTGAAAGCGAGTTTTCTCATAAGAGAAATATTTGAAAAAGGAGAATATGTCTTTGAAAAAGGAAAACTTTACTTTGAACAAGAAAATTTCAGATATAAATAAAAAGTTTTCCACGGGTTCAAAAACTCTACAACACATTCTTTTTATACAAGTTCCTCACAATAATAAGTCTGGACTTGGTTTTCAAAAGAAAAGTGAATTGAAAATTAACTTTCCAAAGATTCAAGAAAGACTTAGAAAAAGACCCTCAAAATAGGCATACAAAACTCACTTTCACTGGCAGTTTACATGATATGAGGAACAAAATCTATCAACATGCACAAATTGCGATGATCCAAGGCATTCCACAAGTTACTGTCCCTAAAATTTGGAGACCCACTCGAGTTTCATGAATTTCTGGAGATTAGTCCCAAATCTAGAGACTAGTATTTTGATGGACACAATATTGTTACTGGTGACTGTTTTACTCTCGAGTTTCATGAATTTTTGTGTTTTGTACAGACTTATCTAGGGGTTTTTTTCAATTTAATTTTTTTAAAAAATATTTACAAAAATATTTTTTTAAAAAAATATTTACCAATTTGGGTCTCGCTCGGCAGCTAGGTTGCCGAGCAAGGGTGTTGGGCAGCCCAAGGCCCAGCCCGCTTGGCAGCCCAGTATGCCGAGCGGGCTAGCCCTTTTTTTTTTTTTTTCAATTTCAATTTTTTTAAATTATTAGTACTTATAATACTTATTTTGTTTATAATTTTTTTCTTGTGAAACTTATCTTTATAATATAATTAGCAATAATTAATGTAAACATTTATTAAGATATATAATTAATAAATAATGTTGTAATTATAAAATTAATTAAAAATATTCATAAAATAAAAAAAGAGATTTTCATAATATATAATAATCGTCAACTTACCAATTATTAAAAAAATATTTTTCATATTTTTTCTAGAGGGTGGGCCTTTTTTTCATATTTTTTTTAAATTTCATATTTTTTAATTATTTATACTTATAATATTTATTTTATTTATTTATAATTGGTAAGTTGATGATTGTTATATATTATGAAAATCTCTTTTTTTTCATATCTTACCAATTTTATTTTATAAATATTTTTAATTAATTACATAATTATAATATTATTTATTAATTATAGATCTTAATAAATTTGTACATTAATTTTAATAGTTATAAAGATAAGCTTCACAAGAAAAAAATTATAAATAAAAGAAATATTATAAGTACTAATAATTTAAAAAATGAAATTAAAAAAATGAAATTGAATTATTAGTCTAGTCGTTGAGCGGGCTGGCTCTTTTTTTTTTTTTTTTTTTATTTTATTTTTAAATTATTAGTACTTATAATATTTCTTTTATTTATAATTTTTTTCTTGTAAAGCTTATCTTTATAAAAAAATATTTATAATTAATAAATAATATTGTAATTATGTAATTAATTAAAAATATTCATAAAATAAAATTGGTAAGATATATGAAAAAAAAATGATTTTCATAATATATAAAAATCATCAACTTACCAATTATAAATAAATAAAATAAATATTATAAGTATAAATAATTAACAAATATGAAATTTAAAACAAATACTAAAAAAAGGCCCACCCTCTCGAAAAAAATACGAAAAATATTTTTTTAATAATTGGTAAGTTGACGATTATTATATATTATGAAAATCTATTTTTTTATTTTATGAATTTTTTTAATTAATTTTATAATTACAACATTATTTATTAATTATATATCTTAATAAATTTTTACATTAATTATTGCTAATTATATTATAAAGATAAGTTTCACAAGAAAAAAATTATAAACAAAATAAGTATTATAAGTACTAATAGTTTTAAAAAATGAAATTGAAAAAAAAAAAAAAGGCCACCAAAGCTACCCACTTGCTCAGCAGCCTAGGCTGCCGAGCGGGTCTCGCTCGGCTCACCTAGTGCCAAGCGAGACCCAAAATATTGTTTAAAATATTTTTTAAATAAAAAAAATTAAATTAAAAAAAAACCCCTTATCTAGACCTCCCACTCCTCATGAAAAGTTTTATATTATGGCTTTATCTATGACATGTCAAAATTCCGTGAATTTTGGGACTGTTTTTACTTAATGAAAAAAGGTAATCTCAATCGGTGTATAGTATTGCCTTGTTTATGAGCAACTTTCATATTTTAAGGAAAATTTATGTTTTTACAGTTCAAATGAAAAGCTTTTGTGAATGAAAGTTACTCAAGCATACAATGAACTATGATTTTGTGAGTTTTCGTGATTTTATGAATTGATTTGATAATTTTGGTTGATGCAAAATGATTAAGTGTGAATCTATCCAGTGATTGAAAATGTCTTGAATTGTGGGTTCTCTTGAACGGTGTGTAAACTATACTTGTGTAATTGATTTCCCATGCTTGTTGAGTAGTAGTACAATATTGACAGCTAATGTATAATGTGCATTGGCATATCATAATAATTGGCATGTATGAGTGCATAAATTAAAAAATATGAATATGTTCATCGGTGTCTATAACCCGATGATGCCCCAGGTGTTTGGGATGCCTTTGAAATGTGTTCAAGGAGGCTTTAGCTATGTGATCAAGGGCTATTCTGGAGTTGAAATTCTCAATGAGTGTTTTTGAAAACGGCATGAGCGAATTTGTGGGAAATCCGTGGGTTTTGGCTGGAAGCGGGGGAAGTTTCGAAATACTAATTGAAATTTGAACTAAATCCTCGTGCATATTCGTGATTGCATGGCATACATTACATAAATTTCATGACTTATGATATTTGATTATTATGTGTACGTGTTTAATTGTTGATCATTGGGTTTCGAATGATAATTCAATTGAAGAATTTATGGATCGTATCGTGTAATTTTTAGATGATGTATTTTGCTAGGCTTTGCTCACACTTGTTGTTATTTCAAATAATTAGTCATGAACATCCCGCCGCTTTATCTTTACGTAGTGCCATGTCGTTTTGACTCTTGGATTGAGGATGTGGCTTGCAATATAAGTATGTTCTCCGGTCTCGCTCTTACGTGATAAAAATAAAATGTTACTTTCTACTTGCGCTAATTAAACTAAGTAAAAATATAGTTTAATGGAAGCACGAATTAGAAGTGGCGTGCCTGGGTGCCACGACTCTCACACTCATTCAATTCTTGGTGACTAGATAGCGGTGAAACCAATCATGTTAAGTTCACCACACAATGATTCATGAATTGGAGAAAGCTAAATCAGAGTTGAATTGGTACTCACCATAGGAAACATCAATAAAGTTGGCATTGCGTTTGTGGGAGGTGTCATTTTAAATCCAGATTCTGGATTTATTTTTGAAGTTAAGAAACACATTATATGTACATTCATTTAGAAGGAACTTAGTTTTCGTATCTTGTTAGGACATTTGTGGTTGCTTCTTTGAAATAATAATCAATAATATTTTTATGTTCTTTAATTCAAATAAGGTTGAATGCTACAATGTGTCTAATGGATTGCACATATTACGTTAACTCCCAATGATATATGTGTCGCTTATATAGTTGAAAATGTTATCTCCAGATACCTTTACCCGAAGAACAATATTATGCATTGTGACATAAATATCTTGGTCATATTTCTAGGGAAAGATTGAAAGGCTAATAAACGTCAAAATTTGCCTACTCTTGATAGTGATCTGAATATTTATGTAGACGGTTGTAAGGGTAAGATGACTAAAATAAGGAAGAAAATTGCAGTCTAATTCGACTTTTTGGAGGTCATTTACACTAATATCGAGTGGACCCTATATGACAATCTTGTGTAAAAATTTTATTTCATCACATTTATTGACAACTTTTCCTATATGGTTAACTGTACTTGATTATGGAAGAGTCCGAGTCTTTTTGTCATGATCAAGATTTCTCATATAAAAAGAAAAAAAAAATTTTTTTTTTTTTTGAAAATTTTTTTTATTATAATAGGGCCTTTTAAAAAAACTTTTTTTAAAAATTTTATTTCATCACTTTTAACTAAGGAGTCTTTTTGTCATGATCAAGATTTCTCATACTAAAGTCGAGAAATAGTTAGGAAAAGTTATAAAGTTGTGAGATAGGACTAACGTGGTGAGTATTTTGGCGAGATATGGCAATCTTGATCAAGGGCCATTTGCCAAATACTTGGAGGATTCCGAGATAGTAAACTCGGTTTACTATGTGTGGAGTCCTAATCATTATGACGTGGCCGAAAGGCGCAATTGCACCCTTATGGATATGATAATGAATATGATTAGTAGAACTTAAATACCCGATTTTCCGTGGAGTGCAATTTTTAAGGGACTCTTTATGTTCTAGACCATGTTTCTACCAAAACTATTGCATGGACTCATTTTGAGTTTTGGTCTTAGATGTAAACCTAACTTGAATCATCTTAAGGTTTGGGGATTTACGTCGAAGTGAAGTTGTATAATCCAACATTAAGTAAGTTGAACTCAGAATCACTCTATTACGTTGTATATTACCTAAATCATTTGGAGGTGTATTGGTTTTATAACCCCTATAGATACACAAAAATTGTGGAATAACAGACGATGAAGTTTCTAAAATTTTGATGTGGCCGAATAGGATAGTAGCTCATGGACTATTGAAGATAGCGATATGGTAGAACTACTGTGTCGGTTCTCTGCTTATATAGACGATCGTGGAGCTCCACATCATAAATTGGTCCTATTGGGGTTCAAGGTCCTATTTTTGAGATAGATCCCGACGAAGCTCCACAAGCCCCACAAGTGCACGATGAGGTTGTAATAGCTCCACTTAGAAGATTTATCGGGCGAGAGATGATCGGCTATACCATTGGACTATATAGTCTATCTAGGAAAGCATGGCTATGATATCCGCTGTTTGATTGATATAGTCACTTGTACATAAGTTGTATTACAATGTGTTGGCCTCCTCCAACTCTAGGCCATAACGCTCTATTTATAGGCAATAGGGGACCCTAGTCCTAGTCAAGTTGAGACTCATCACCGTCCGTCGGATTAAAAATTCTAAATTTCGAGAGTTCAATCTCGTTAAAACTCTTCAAAATTTCAGCCACAAAGGGGAGTCTCATTAGGCTAGCTGAATTTTATGTGAGCTCGGGTTATGTCGTGCTCTTTTGGGCTCAAATCGGACTTTAACTAATCAAATAAATAATTAATTAAAAGCCTTGAATAATTCAAATGAGGAAAATGGGCTGAATTAAGTTTAAAAATAGGTCCAAGTCCCCTTGCTGAAAATTTAAGATTAGTCCCGGTCTAGTCGCTCGTCAAATTAAGCTCAAATGCTTCTCCTGGCCCGAATACAATAATATATATGATTAACATAAAATAAATATGCAATGCATGATAGTTTTATTTTTGTGAGAACGATGACTAATTCTCATTTTATACTTAAATGAATGATTTAATGGAAATTAAAATTTAGGTTTCAACAGTCGATGATCATTGGACATGCCACTTTTGTGGCTCTACACTCGATCCGGGAGCAAAGGTGTGGTCCAGCTTTCGTGAATTCAATATACTAATAGGGATCCCAACGGCGAGAACTAGAACCCATATGAGACCCAAATTTGCCATCGAAGAATTCCGGAAATCTTGTGACCCGATTAAGAGAAATTGAAAGGGTGAGTCTATAGAAGTGAAACTTTTCGTGGGATTGGTGAAGAATCCGACCTTAAGTGAGGTGCATGGATGAGATGCTCTCTTTTTCTTTACGGGTTTTTGGCAATCCCACGCATTTTGTTCCTTTGATTTCCCTCTCAAGATGAGGTGATTTTGGAATGTTCAGGAAGGAGGAGGAAGAAGATGATCAACAATAAAATAAAATGCTTCTAGACGAAAATGCCCCTCATTGTGCCGCTGGAATTAGCATGTGAGATGCCCGGACTCGCCGGTTGGTGAAGATTTGGCCGATCGATCCACCGACCGTCGGTGGGCTAGGCTCTTATTTGAAACTAAGCAAGTTACTTCCAGCCATTATTCAGTTTGGACCTACTTTCGAAAGAGGGTACTTCGGGCCCTTATTTATAGTCTCTCCTAATATCATCAGTTATAGACATATTTAAATCAAGGGGTATCATATATTATGGAAACATGAGTTAGATACATAGCAAATATATCCAAATCAGAAATATATGTCTGAATTCCACGCATAAATAAAGGCATGACAAATGTGTACATCCCATTTTATTTATTCGGACTATATAATAAAAAAATTCGATTATCCTATAACTACCGATATACGAAATACATCATAAATCATGCAAAATCTATATGATTTGATAGGTGAAATTACTATAACTTAGGAATCGAGTAGACTTGGTAGACCGCATCATATCATAGTATCATTAGTGAATCGATAAATTTAGATAGGAATCGTGAATCAACTACAGCTAATAATCGATGCTCTAGATTTTTTTTATATATAAAAGTAAGATATGTATTGAAGAAAAAGCGCAGAGTACAAAACAAAACTTCCCATGCACACCACCAAAGTGTCACTAAAAGCGCAAGGGCAGCATGGGTAGGAAAAGGAGAATAATAACAAGAGGCCACACCAAGTGCCGGCTGCACATACACAAAAACGAACACGTGCAACCTATACAAGGAGCTATATAAGAACCGCAAGCCAAATAGGGCGGCCCCAAAAACAACAACAAGGGAGTTCGAACCTCCACCAAAATCAACCAAAGACAGCTGAAGAGATGCCCCAACTAACTTGCATCCTACGGTTTCCGGGAATGTTGTCAACTCGGCTAAAGGTGAGAGCCTTGTCCTTGACTACCTTCCGAAGATGTTCCTTAAGGGTGTCACATTGAGTTGCTTGTTTTGAAAAAGGATATGATTCCGTTCCGTCCAAATCATGTGGCACAGGGTGCCAAAGGAGAATCTAGCAATGCATTGATGAAAGAAGTAGCCTCAAAGGTGCCACATCGCCCACCGGAGGTTGTCTTGCTAAGCAGTGTTATGCCAAGCCAAGTTGCACTTAGCCAACCAAAACAAAGCAAGGGCATTTGTGATACGACAGCCAAAAAATAAATGATCAACATAATCAGGGCGGCAATTACAAAAAGCACAAGTAACTTCTGCAATTCGATGATAGGCAAGAAGAATAACCTGGGTGGGCAGCTTGTTGAGAGTGGTGAGCCACAGAATGAAAGAATGCTGAGGGGCAAGTTGACGGTCCCATATGAATGAGTGCCAATGAACGACTTGTCCTTTGCACCGATAATAATCCCAAGCCGAACCTAAGGAGAAGACACCAGAAGAATATGATGCTCTAGATTTTCATACGTGGTTAACTTGGAAAATTACAGCTTTTATGTGGCTAATGGGGGTAAGATAAAGGGATATTTGCAAATAATTACAGTTTTTATGGGGCCAATGTGGCCAAGTTTGTCACCCACACCACATCAAACACCATAATAAATTATCAAAACCTACAACTTACGCCCTCAGTTTGGACAGTTCATCAATTTTAAAGGGGATTCCAATCTAGTGGTATGAAAATGGTAATCCGACCCGGCTAATTACTGTATCCCCACCCAAGTATTGATCTAAATCCAACCCACATGGATGTGAAAGTGGACCGACTGGACCCGACCAGGTTAATTACTATCTCCACACAGAAGGATTGATCTAAAATCCAACCACATGGATGTGAAAGTGGTAAGAAACTCACTAAACAAGAGGAGAAGTACAAAACTTCCAACACGTGGAAGCAAACAAGGGAGCGCGCCAATGTCTCACTCCCTCCTCTTTTGAGCTACAAACCTTCCTAAACTCACTCTCTCTCTCTCTCCTTCCTAAACTCTCTCTCTCTTATTTGTGTTTGGCTTCCATTTTGGAAGAAATTTTTTTTCTTTTCTTCTGTTATACTTAGAAGAGCAATTGAAGAAAAGAAAAAATCTCATTCCTCAACACTTTTCTGGGTACTTTTTTATCATTGTATCAATTGATCTTTATGCAGCACGATCATCAATTGTTTCAACACTCGTTTTTGTTGGTGATCAAGAATCGAGGGAACTTTCTATGAGAGGCCAAAGTACACGAAACATATGCATCTATGAGGACTAGATCGCCGAAGCCACCGTGCCTGATGCAGTTGTTGCCGCGCTCGCTCCTCCGACGGTTTCCTCGCAGTTGTTTCAGATGGAATGGCAGATCCTGTTAATTATGGCAACCCGGAGCGCGATATCGAGCAAGTGCGTCCTCTCATCTTTCTTCATCGATGGCACATTATTCAGTTGATGTTGATGTCCTCCTCGAAATTCTGATTAACAAATTTATGTCATCTTGCCAAATGTTTCTCCAATTAATTCATCATAAGTAGGCAGCTCAGATGGATTTCAATGGCTTTTCATGTTCCAAATGTGGAATGTGTACTCTGTCTAGCCTTCTTTTCCAGTCCTGCCCTGTATAGCACAATTCATGAGCTTCATCGGCGAGCATATTTGAGAAGCATTTCTTGGGAGAAAACGCAAGTGAAAAAGGAATTTTGTGCACAGAGAAAAGAGGATTTATGAACTCTGTTATTAAGGATTTGGGTACTGAGTTTGACGACCAATTTCATCTTGAAGCTCTTTCCAGTTTGTTATAAATGGAAGTTCATGTCATGATTACACTAATGCAAATAATGCCAAATACCTGTCTAAAATCGAAGTTTTCGCTCATTGTGTGACGGAGAATATCAGAATTATCCTCTGTGAAAGATGTGAAATTGCTTGATGTTGCAAGAAATTCTTTTGCTGGTGATGCTCCTCACAGCTGAACTTATTTCTATTTCTCCTTTTTGAAGGCACTCACTGCTTTGAAAAAAGGTACTCAATTAATCAAGTACAGCCGAAAGGGAAAGCCGAAGTTTTGCCCGTTTAGACTTTCAGCGGTGAGTTAGTCGGTTTCCGAGCAATTTCTTTTGGCATGATGATTTCGGAATTATCGCTCATGGTGTGCTCTTCAAAATGATTTTGAAGTGTGACAAGAATGTAGCAGAGATATAGGAAAACTGGTATGGTAGTGATCTTGCCTTTCCTAGAAGCATGTTTAGATGTAGAATCTGACCAATTTTCTCATTGAGCGAAGAGTACAAAGATTGATTTTTTGATCAAAAGTAGATGCTCTTATACGGTTAATCAGCATTAGCTATAAGTTCTTGAAGGTACCTGCCAGGTAAAACAGATGAATAATTTACAGCTTTACTTCCGAGCAGGATGAAACAACTTTGATCTGGTACTCGCATGGAGAGGAAAGGACTCTGAAATTGGCTTCGGTTTCACGAATAGTTCCAGGACAGAGAACTGTGAGTTAACTTTGTATCTTAGCTCAACCACAAGATGAACAGCTTAGGAATTATTTTCACTTCGATTTCAGGGATTTTTTGCTGTTCGATCGTTAATCAAATCAGGTCCAATGTGATATCTTGTAGGCTGTTTTCAGAAGGTACTTGCGCCCGGAGAAGGATTACTTGTCGTTCTCGCTTCTATATAATAACGGTGAAAGGTCTCTCGATTTGGTTAGTCATTCACGCCAAATTATACCATGAATGCAACTTCTTTTTATCACTTCCAGTGGAGCTTTGAATTAACGGTGACAATTATGCCGATGTTGTTGATCGTAGATCTGTAAGGACAAAGTTGAGGCGGAGGTGTGGTTATCTGGACTTAAGGCGATAATCCAAACCGGACAGCAGCGTAGGCGCACCAGAAGTGATATCCCAGATGTGAGGACATATATATGTGGATGAAAATTCCTCCTTGTGCCATTTCATTAGCCTTACTCTCACCTTTTTCGACTCTGCAGTTGCATACCGGCAGCGAACTCGGTCCAAGTGGTCGACCATTTGGCACAACATTTGAGTACACTTCGAGTATTACTCGTGGCAGAGTGTCCGTTGAGCTTCCTCGTGAATCTTCCGTGAGTTTGGGGAGCTCAGATGTGGGTTCTGAATGTGCAAATATGCAATTGAGAACAAGTACAGGAGATGGTTTCAGAATTAGTGTTTCGAGCACTCCTAGCTGTTCAAGCGGCGGGTCTGGGCAAGATGATATTGAGTCGCTAGGAGACGTTTATGTCTGGGGAGAGATTTGGAGCGAGGGGCCTGAACATGGATCTGCGAGTTCCCCAAGGAAGATCGATGTCCTGACTCCTCGACCGTTGGAATCAAATGTAGTTCTCGATGTTCATCAGATTGCATGCGGGACTCGCCATGTGGCCCTTGTGACAAGGCAAGGCGAGGTCTTCACATGGGGTGAGGAATCTGGGGGACGGCTTGGCCATGGGAGCGAGAGGGATTTTAGCCGTCCCCGTCTCGTCGAATTTCTAGCAATCACGAACGTGGACTCTATCGCCTGCGGCGAGTATCACACGTGCGCAGTGTCTATCTCCGGTGATCTCTTCAGCTGGGGTGATGGGACTCACAATGCGGGGCTTCTCGGTCATGGCACTCGTGTTAGCCACTGGTTACCAAAGAGAGTGTCTGGCCTAATGGAAGGAGTTCAGGTCCTGTCGGTTGCGTGCGGAACCTGGCACACAGCATTAGCGACTTCCAGCGGAAGGTTGTACACCTTCGGCGACGGGACGTTTGGAGTGTTGGGCCACGGGGATCGTGAGAGCGTCGCTTATCCTAAAGAGGTGCAATTGCTAAGCGGATTGAAGACCATCAAGGTTGCTTGTGGGGTGTGGCACACAGCGGCGATCGTGGAGGTGATGATGAGCCAGTCGTCCGGCGCCAACATCTCGTCGAGGAAGTTGTTCACATGGGGAGACGGCGACAAGTACCGTTTGGGGCATGGAAACAAGGACACTTACTTGCTCCCTACTTGTGTCTCCGCGCTGATCGATTATAACTTCCATCAGTTAGCGTGCGGGCACACAATGACCATTGCCCTGACTACGTCAGGCCACGTCTTCACCATGGGAAGCACGTCGTACGGCCAGTTGGGGAATCCGAATTCAGAAGGGAAGGTGCCATGCCTTGTGCAAGACAGATTAGTCGGCGAGTTCGTCGAAGAGATCTCTTGCGGGGCATTTCATGTGGCCGTCTTGACCTCGAGAAGTGAAGTGTACACTTGGGGAAGAGGGGCGAATGGTCGATTGGGTCATGGGGATGTCGACGATCGCAAGATGCCCACCATGGTCGAAGCGCTCAGGGATCGGCACGTGAAGAACATATCATGCGGCTCGAATTTCACGGCCAGCATATGCATCCACAAATGGGTGTCTGGAGCGGATCAATCCTTGTGCACCGGCTGTCGCCAAGCGTTCGGTTTCACTAGGAAAAGGCACAACTGCTATAACTGCGGCTTGGTTCACTGTCACGCTTGCAGCTCCAAAAAGGCATTGAAAGCAGCACTAGCGCCTACTCCAGGAAAGCCTCATCGGGTTTGCGACGCCTGTTACGCGAAACTAAAAGCTGCCGAAAGCGGCGGCATGTCCTATATGAAAGGAAAAGCCAACACCATGCGACAGTCGTTCGACACTCGGGAGAAAATGGAGAGGGGTGATGTAAAGTCCTCCAGGATCCTGCTTTCGCCGACCATCGAACCAGTCAAGTACATCGAGATGAAACCAGGGAAGCCGGGGCCTAGAACCGAGCCCTCCGTGATACGAGCTTCCCAAGTCCCATCCCTGTTGCAATTGAAAGATATCACGTTCCCCAGTTCATTGAGCGCTCTGCAAATTGCTCTGAAGCCGGTGGTTACTAATCACACGCCACCTCAGTCTGCCCCCAACTCCAGACCCCCTTCGCCGTACTCAAGGAGACCAAGCCCTCCGCGATCCACAACGCCGGTTTTCTCTAGAAGCGTGATCGACAGCCTCAGTAAGACAAATGAATATTTGAATCAGGAAATAACAAAGCTACAGAATCAGGTATACCAAACACATATAGAACACAACAATACCAAGTTGTTTTCACACAATCTGTAATGTTGGTCCTTTTCTTGTGTTCCTTCAGCTTAGGACTTTAAAACAAAGGTCTGATTTTCAAGACATGGAGATAAAGAAACTGCATAAAGAGGCGGAAGGAGCTGCTCTTAGGGCTGCGCAAGAGTCTTCTAAATGTACCAAAGCCAAGGAAGTCGTCAATTCCGTTGCGGCTCAGGTACACACGAAATCATGTGCTTCGCAGTACTTCAGAAAGCAAGTATCCATCTTATTCCTGGTCCGTGTATGTTCAAGACATGAACTGGTATTCAAAAAGAAAGTGTTGAAGTGGACTGTCTGTTTATCAGATGTGAAACTGAATTCCACTGACATGCATTCCTTGACCAATTTCAGTTGAAGGACATGAAGGATAACCTACCGCCTGAGACTCACAACAACGAGAAGCTCAACACGTTGTATGCTCAGGTCGAGACGTTTCTTAACACCGATGCTGTGCCGGTGAATTCATGTTCCTCGTCAGCAAATGTGGAGAATGATCGGCATCGATTAAGCATGGATCAAGCCGATACAGTGGGTGTGAACGACTCATTGAATGACAATCAGACCGGCACAAATGAGGACAGTAGCACCTCGCCAATGCAAGGAGCCGTACCTCAACAGAACACGGAGATCGGCTTGAACTCCAACTCTTCCTCGGTCATGAGGAAAGATGGGCTCTCGCAAGTGATTGAACAATTCGAACCTGGTGTCTACATTACTGTCGATATTCTTCCTAATGGTGTCAAGGCTTTCAAGCGCGTCCGATTCAGGTGCAAATACATATTTCTTGTTCTCGATCAGATTTGCGCATAACCAAATCTTTAGGATCCCCCTGAAAAATAAATCCAATTTATCGTGTCTTGGTCTACTAATACTTCCCTTGTGGATTTTTTTTTTCATTTAAACACAATCATCTTTGTTACAGCAAAAGGAGATTCGCCGAGCAGCAAGCAGAAGAATGGTGGAACAAAAACAAAGATAGGGTGTTCAAGAAGTACCCTCCATTGATGACGAGCATTAGCCCCGCAGGAACATCTAGCAATCCATCGCACACCGGAGAAGCTAACGACGCGGCTCAATCTTCAGAATGTTGATTCATTTATGTTCCTTTGTCCTTTTCCTTGGACTGTAGGATGCAGATATTAACTCAGGATTAGCTTGTAGAGGTAAAAAGAGAATCCGAATTTATGTTAGGCAACAAGCACAGTGCATCCCTAAAGTAGTTTGGCCCTGAATCATGAACATGGGTTGAGAGAGTTAAAAGATAGATACTCTCAGAAATAGCATGTTTTGCAGCCTCTTCAACATTTAGTTGTTGAACCCTTTGTCTGGGTTTGGCCTTTTTTCCCCTTCTTGTGTGTGGTTTTTTTATAGTTGTAATTGTAGGTGTGAAAATTTGTAATTTGTGAAGGTACCACCTGCAATATCACTTCTTATGTTAGCATCTTTTCATTTCATTTGTTTTGGTTCGAATCAAATAGGAATAATGTCCTTTCCCAACTTGTTGTTCTACTGCTTGTTTACTAGTGTTGAACACATACAGTTCCAAAATATTTCAAATTAGCATTAGTGGAATACAAGAGTGCCTTTCTTTGTCCTTCTATGAGAATACTGCACTTGACCCATGGAAAATACAAGAACACCAACATTGCTATTCAACCGGAAATTTCGTTAGTTATTAGCTTTGCTCAAAGAGTCAAACCAGTTCATTCACTGCACCCCAGCAAGGGGGAGTAATCAATCCTAATATCAAATCCCTTTTCATTTACATGCACAAAATTTCATAGTTTTTATTGGCATGAAAGATTATATACTATGCTTTTGCAGGATATTCTATATACCTTCAAATTGCCGACTCTCGGTGTCTGTGTCCCTAGAGCATTAAGAAAACATTTCTTATGCTCCTTTCGTTCTCCCCGTTATCCTAGGTTAATATAAGTCGATTGCATTTGGCTTGACTTTTGGAGAAAGCCTTTAGAAAAAAATGCAAAGCACTTTAGATCAAAGGGGTTTCTTGAAATGAGCTTTGTGCTTTATTTTTAACAAGAAAACTGAACTCGAACCCTTCACCGGGCATCGACAAGCCAAATTTGGCCAGATTTGGAACCAACTGCATTGCCTGAGGTCGTGCGACCTCACCGAGCGTCCATGGCGCCCAATTTGGCTCGACATTGCTTGGCGGGAAATGGTGAGGGCATTTACGAAATTTTCAAATTTGACAAAAAAAAAAGTATTAGCATTCCAGAAATATTAAAGCCTACAACTCTTATGGACCTACTTTGGGCTAAGAGACTTTAGTGACTTTGAAAATGCAATTGTCAAACAGTACTTGCATTTCTCCTTATGACATTTATTGCAGATATCATCGGATGAGTAAGCACTCGAAGCGAGACCACTTAATCCAAGTGAAAATGATGATTTCTAGTTTAATAGACTCAATAGGGCTTGATTGAGAAAATTGGAAAGTATTGAGGACAACCTATGCCAACGAAAAATTGTAATTTTTTATTAAGGGTGTGTTTGTTTGAGTGAAAGCATTTTTCCGAAAATTATTTTTCAGAATTTTCATCCATTTGGTTCGCCAAAAATAATTTAGTCAACAGAAAATGCATGCACAAAATTAGGAATTAAGTCTATCCAAATAATTTTGCCCGAAATCACTAACATGGATTTTGACCATCCTACGTGGTATAGTTGGTGTTGATATGAAGAGTTTTTCTTAACAATTTTTAAAATTTTTTTGAGTTTTTAATTATTTATTCTTTCTTTTCTTCTCTTTTCCTTCTTTACATTTTTTTATTGTGGCCGGTGAGGGTTGTCGGGCCATGCCAAGCCACCTGGACAAGGTACAAGGTCGCTAGGCTCTCGCCCAAATTTGGGCAAGGCTACCTTGCTGCGGCCGCGATAGTTTGGGCGAGGCGACCTCGCCAACCACAATAAAATAAAAAGAGGAAAAAAGAAGAAAATAAAAAAAAAAAAAATTTCAATAAAAAATTGAAATTTTCTAAAATTTTAAAGAAATAAACATTTCATCGTCGGTCGTGCCACGTAGGACGCTTAACTGTCCACGTTAGTGAATTATGGCCAAAATTGATCAAATTGACTCAATTAGCAAAACCGAAAAGGTTTAAGACTCAATTTGATAAACTTACTAAAAAAATCCTAAACCTATTCCAATTACGTCAATTTAATCATAAGCTTTTTTTTTTTTTTTGCTTGTTCAGTCCTAGATATTTTGCATTTGTGACAATTCAATCCTTCCGGTAAATTTTGATCACATGCGCAGCCCACATAGGACTACCGTCGTCCACGTTAGCTATTGCCACCAAAAATTGGCCGGATTGACTCAATTTTGTAAATATTGACAATGTTTATGACTCAATGGGCATAATTAAAATATTTAGAACTAAATTGACAAAAATGCAATAAGTTTATTGTGACTTTCTTGATTTATGACTTTTTCGGTAATTTCTCAAAATACACCGTTATTAAAATATCATCATATGTTTTTTTTCCCAAAATTTTAGGATTTATCATATATCATTGAACGGACATATCATATATCATGGCCCCATGATGCGTATCGACAAAAAGTACTCTCTCCAGTCTCTTACACGACTTCTGTACAGTCTCCTTCCACAAAAGCCCTAAAGAAGTTCCACTTCCTTCCCCTGCCGATCTTCGCTTTCTCTCTCCTCATCTTTGCTTCTGTTTGAACTTCTCCCAGAAAGAAGACTTGGCAAAAAGCTTCTAGCATCATGCCAATCCCTCAAGCTTTCTAGGATTTACCAAAGAGAAAGATTGATAGAAACCTTGAAAGAAAGAGAGAAAAAGGAGGAACTTCCTCTCTCTCTCTCTCTCTCTCTCTCTCTCTCTCATGGGTTAGATGAGTCTGAATCGATCTTGAAGAAGGTTTTTGTTTCTCTTTCTTGAGTCTTGAGGAAGGAACTTCAGTACTGATGAAAGCATCTTCAACCATGTCTTGACGTGCTTGAGCCCGGTCTTACCGTTGATCCATCTCTCCCTTGAGGGTTTAGTCTTGCTGTTCTGCCAATCTGAAGTGAACAGCAGAACTCTTGAAGCTCAGGGCCAGATAAAGCCTTAAAAGCTACAAAACAAAGTAAGAATCATCGAGAAGAGCGAATAGATCAGATTCATGGATCCAGATTCATTTCAAGACTTGGATTCTATGAGCAACGACACCGGAACCCTCAACGATGCCGCCTCTGCCAGTGCCGCTGCAACGAATTACAGCTCCGCTGCTGCGGCCGCTAGCTCCTCCTCCTCCTCCTCCTCCTCCTCTTCCTCACCCGCTGCTCTCAGCCGGTATGAGAACCAGAAGCGGCGAGACTGGAACACCTTCGGGCAGTATCTCCGCAACCACCGGCCGCCTCTCTCCCTCTCCCGGTGCAGCGGGGCACACGTGCTCGAGTTCCTGCGGTACCTCGACCAGTTTGGGAAGACCAAGGTCCACACCCAGCTCTGCCCCTTCTTCGGCTACCCGAACCCGCCCGCCCCTTGCCCGTGCCCTCTCCGGCAAGCCTGGGGCAGCCTCGACGCACTTGTCGGCCGCCTCCGCGCTGCCTTCGAAGAGAACGGCGGAAACCCCGAGGCCAACCCTTTCGCCGCTAGGGCCGTGAGGCTTTATCTGCGTGAAGTTCGCGATTTGCAATCCAAAGCGAGAGGCGTGAGCTATGAGAAGAAAAAGAGGAAGAGGCCGCCACCGCAGGCCCCTGCGTTGCCACCATCGAGTGAAGATCGGTGAGGTATATCACGGGTCGTGAAATTCTTGCTTGAAACCGGTTCACAAGGATTGAGTCCGCCGAAGTAATTAGGCATGGTAACACCTTGAAGATGAAAGTAGCAAAAATTAATGCACATCTTCCATATGAGAATGTGAATTTTTTTCTGCTAGAGAAGTTTCATCATGTGGTAGAATTTCATGTATTGTTTGTTTGTTTGTTTTTTTAATGATTATTAGTTAGCTGCACGGAATTGTTTCAGATTTGGTAAAATCTCATGCTTGGCTGGGAGGGAATCAGTCGATTAAGTAAAGTCATGTACTTGATTGGAAAAATCTGGAACTAGAACTCTAATCTGTCAATGTACTTGGTATTTAAGCCATTTATAGCAAGAAATAAAATTCTCAGTTGATGTTATTCCACGTCAATTTCTGTTGACAATTCCTTCTTTTGTGCAGTCCGAAAGTTGTCTCGGCATACTGTTCTTCTTCAGGGAATGAAAAGCTTGGCAAGTACATCAACTCAAATCTCATGTCATGTGTCTCTTGATATGTACTAGTTCATCTTTAAATGGTGACATCTGCAGTGTGTATGTTGGGTTTTTTTACATGTGTTTGGTGATTTTTCTTGCCCTAGATAAATTTGCAAAAAACCAGTTAGATTGATCTGGAAATCTATAGCAATCTATAAGGAAGTAATGAGTCCAAGTTCTTTGGGGTCCAAATTGTCATTAGCCCATTAATTTCAAATGTGCCAATAGAGTACCCACTTAATTAGCCCCCAAAAAAAAAAAAAAATCAGTGGTTGTTGCTTCATCTTCACAGCTCAGTAAAAGTAGAATGTGTCTTATTCTGTGCCCTATTTATCATGCAAATCTGTCTCCAATTGCTCCATTGTGTCATATCAAGCCTTGATGTTCCCAAAAGTGGAGGTAACATTAAATAAGTGGAGGCACATTTACATTAACTCTTGTCCATAAACAGTGAAGAAACAGTAGCTTCCACTTCAACATCCACTGTCAACTTGATTTTTGCGACTTTAACATGAAAAGCCCTTTTTCACGGATTCTCACTTTTGTTTTTTAGCTCCCATCTGGTGAATGAACTGAATTTAAACCAATGAACATGCAAAAAGAGGAGGGTTTGGGCCAGCTATAAAATCAAAAGTCACATGAATTCACGAGTTCTTCATAACAGTCAATCTGCACATATGGCCACAAGGATGACCAAAAAAAAAAAAAAATAGTGGGTGCTTCGGAGTTTTTCTTTTCCTATTCATGTTGATGAAAGCTTGTTTGTTTCCGGCTTAATCGTTGTTATTTTCTTTTTCTTTTTCTAGGTCAGAATCACCTCCAAAGATTAGCTGTTGCAAAATCTATACACTCCGCATGTAGGGGTTCTTTTCAATTTGATTTCATCAATCAGATAGATTCACTAACCATGCACGATCTTTAAAAGGAAAAGGATTTTTCCCTAATCATAGCTAATTATTATGTAGGTTCATTATAAGCAAGAAAGCTAGATCTACCCCCATGGAAAAGGGAGAAGAAAGCGTATATTAACATAGAGAGCTTGAATGCATCATCCACCTCTGTATTGATTACTTAATGGAAATCTGATAATGAAATTTGGACTAGATGTTCAGTGGGGTTTACAGTACCCATCAATAACGTTGGATCTTTAGTAATAGCATAGAGGGGCTGATTATTTTATCGAATTAGGTCATCGCTAGGCAATTCATATTTGGCATTTTGATGGGGCCCCCGAAGATAGTGAAGCATCATTGTCAGATCTTCCTCGACGGAAAATCAACTTGAGCACTGAAATCCATCTGTGTTGTTCTTGGATTCGAAGAAACTGTTGCTAGAGCAGGTCTTGGGCCGTTATTTTCTCTTTGACAGGATGGTCTTTTGATCATTTTCATACGAATAAAATAACATTTCATAGGCATTATCATCTTATTGTGATACTTTTAAAATCGAAATCTGCTTGTCTACGACTCTATACACTTGTTAGTTTTAATCTTCACTTTCTTATTTACCGAAGGCAAATACGTGATGCTAGTGATGCTTCTTGAAGATGGGTTTTGAGTGTGGCGACATAATATTCCACGATAGTTTTTACGGAAGTATAAGTTAGCAATATAAAAAGTAGTGGACTGGTCCACGGGCTGCCCAAATCATCTTAAGATTTTCGATCCAGTCTTTCAAACATCATCATTGGTTTTATTAATAGAGGTGGTTATGATTAAGCTCTCTTTACTTCTTCTTCTTTTCCCTTGTTCTTTTCGATAAGAAGAAATCCCCATTTAGCATGAAGAGGATTCTTGCGCATCCGAGCAAGGAGTCAGCAAATCAATAATCTTGGTTGGTCAACCTAATTTAATATCGGGTGGAGTTATGGATGTCGAGAGAAGCTATGGAATAGGAAGCTATGTACCTAACGCGGAGTCAATGACGACCTAACCTACTTACTACAATTAGCCTAAGTCTATAATTGAGCACCGATTCACATATTTCTGTCCGCTCAAGAGATGACAAAGATGTTGATTTTGCTCACACAAATATAGCACGTCATGCCTAGAGGGAATGGTGTTCTTCACAAAACGAATGGTGCAACCGGGATTTGCTCTGAGTGTGTTGACTTTGTTGGGCAATTAAACGAGGGATGTACTCGACTGACATTAGGAAGGAAAAAAAATAAAGAGTGCGAAAGTGATAGGGTTGTGAAAATGGAAAAGGACCCTTGAAACTATATAGTTGTTTCTGAGAAGGATTATCCCAACTAAGGCTATGGCCACGCCAAAAGTGACTAGTTATAGGACTTTGGTGAAAGTATGTATTAGCATCCATAAACTATGGACTAAGAAGCCATACTAGATTTTGTAGTGTTCTGTCGTGCGAAATGCCTAATGCAACAACTAATGGTTTTCTTCATTAAGTGGCTAGAATTAACGCGCGCCATATGCGTTTCCTGGGTAGTTGGTGATATGCTCTGTATGCATTAATAGTTAGCCTGTATTTTAATATTTTAACTTGAGAAATTTATTTTGAGAAAAAAAATTAGTTTATCATAATGCTGCACAGTCTCGTTGAAATTAACCTGTTGTGTTTACTAAAGGGAGAGAGAACTCTTATTAGAACACTCTCCGTCTTTTGTTTGTACTTTGTGGTGATTTAAGAAGTTGAAATCATAAAGAGATCAGAGTTTCTAAAGCGCCAGGCTAACAACGTAAGGATACTTCTTAAATAATTTACTTGTGGCCACGCATGACAACACTTCGAAGTTGAAATCCATTCAATAAAGCACTTTGTTTCGTTATGCAACTTTAGTTTTTTACTTTTGGAGCAACAAAAAAATAATGCTACGAGAATTAGTTTTAGAGCCACTTGAAGAAGTAAAAAAAAATCTACTTCTTTTCGAAGTAGAAAAATGAACGTATGATCGAAGTTGATTTCCGGAGCGAAGTGTTGTTATGCACTCCCTTTAGCTTCTAAAAGCATTTTGGTGGAAAAGCCTTTTTGTGGGGGGGGAAAGCCACTTGAAGCTTTGTTTGTTTCATGTAATTTATGTATGTTCAAAAAGAAGATGCTTATTGACTAAACTGCACATAGAATCGTATTAACGATTTACAATCACTTAAACATATGCAAAAAGAAAGAAAAAACCATTTTTGTCAAGACAAGACAGACTCTCAGTCCCAAAAAGAAAAAATAACGGTTAAAATTAACTAGAAGTCAAAATGATCAGACTTTCCTTTTGGCTTTGGAAAAAATATATATATACAGGAGCCATCAGAAACGCCCCTCTTGGACTTAACCTAACTGGGTGGGGGGAGAGGGGGGACACACTGTATCTTCCATGTGATCACCCATCTGCGACCTGAAACGACAGAGACCCATCTGGGATATTGCCCTGCGCTGTGGCCGACAATCGGTCTTACGAACGAGTAAATACGTGTGTACCTGTTTGGTCATAGATACTGTTCACGTACGCCCCTGTTCGTCATCTCCACACGTGCAAACAAACGAACGAGCTCATCATGAACTGAACTGTACGATGGTAAAAAAAAAAAAAGCTGTGGATTGACCGCAAAGATAGCTTCTCTTCTGTTCGGCTTCTGCGTTTGAACCTCCTCTTCTCCCCCTCGTCATCGACGACTGCGAGGACACTGGGTACGGGGACACGGGTCTGGACGTGGGGTTCTCCTCTCTGGCTTCCAGTATGACACCATATGGACATCTAATGTAGATGTTGACTAAGGTTAGGTTCTATGATTTAACCTCCTGTCTCTCACCCTTTGTACTGCTCATTCTGACTTTATGTAAGTCACTTGTCACAGCCGACTTGATAATATTAAACGGGGAAGCCCCCTTTTTTAATTTGATATGCTGAGGACCAGGCCTACACTGAGTTTATCCCCTGTCTCTTGGGCGTTCGGGTGAAGTTAAGGCGAGACTCATCGGTGGTCATAATCAATGCACAGCGTTTTGACTTAGTCCAAAATAAGCTAACTTTTCCTAAACATGTATCGCGTATGCATAATAAGAGCTTTACGCTCTAGCTCGTCTCGTTCGGAGATATTGACTCGAGAAATATTTTCTCTCATGCTATCTGTATTTTATTGCTATAGTTCTTGCGAAGTTCATTCGAGACCGAACCAATGCTTAGTTTCTAGGTTGTAGCGTCCGCTCTTCCTCCATGGTGTTCAACATGACTTTATGGACATTTATGACAACCCACTTGGAAAATGGAGGGGGCCGTGTGTTGTATTTTAGATTGGGAACTGTTAGTCTAACAGTCCGACAAGAATAGCGTCATTTATTTTTTACCACACGATCTCCAAATCAATAAGTGTTTTATGTAAAACACGCGCGACGAGTGTGTGAATTTACGATTGTGATTGTACCATATCTAATCAAGATCTTGTCGGGAAAAACATTTCCCTTTTAGATTTATAGACATGATAGTCATTTTATCATAGTGTTTTGACTAGTCCTTCTCGTTTCGTCAAAATTTTTCTTATTGATTCTAAATGAAGATGTTGCGGAAAATAAGCGACCAAATAATAAAATAAATTAAATAAAGCACATACGAGATTTTCGAGGTTCAATGGTGGTTCCACAAGGAGAGCAAAGATCGAATGAAACAATGCGGCAAAGATTATAGTCACACTCGAATCATTTAAACTTTTTCAATGTTTTTCAATCTTCAGTTATCCTCGTTAACACATGTATTAATTAGTTCTCATAGGATATCTCAATCTCACAAAAGGATTTACAAATATTAGCCACGTCTCTTGGATGTGATTCATGAACACCACCTAGTCGCGAGCACCAATTGGATGTCTAGGTGTCACGCCACTTTGAACACTCACGGCACCCATCAACAACAACTTGGATTTATGCCCTCCGACTCATCAACTAATTGTGAGAGTGGGAGATTGTTTCGTGATGAATTGTGAGTACTTGTAGGCTAGAATATATTTAGGGTGTTTGATTGACCTGATAATGAGGTTGTAATCTCTATTATCTCATTTGATTTATAATGAATTTACATGCTGCTCTTTTCGTGAAGTAGTTCCCACAAAAACAATCATGTAAATCCGATATCCGATTTGTTTTCGTTGTTCCATTTATTTTGTCATTCAATGCTTGTTTTTTGCAGCAGCATTCCCTCGGCATGCGACCCACATAGGCAATTTTGAATTGCCACATGTACAATATGGGACAAACGAGAATTTGATAGCACACCTTTTAAAAAGAACATGACTTGATTGCATCAATTACAAAATCTTACGTTTCGACGGGAGTTTGGTACGTGGAACTTTATCCAACCAAATGGCGTAACGTCAATGTGTTCATCCTTTGATATGTTGATCACTGTGTCATCTTCAACATCACAGTCCCATCCACAATCACGATTCCGTAGCTTGTAATTCGTCAATATCACATTTGATTTCTTTTTCTATGGGATTATTAACATTTGACTACTTAGTTTGGCAGGAGATTCGTTGCTGACGGCTGAGTTGCATCGTATTCTTTTTCCTTCTATTAAAAAAAGGAGGAGGAATCCATTAAGATTAGGCTTTTGGCTTGGATGACTTTCGTTAAAGTCGATAAGTTATTACGGAAACTGATGATGGAGAAAATTCCACGTGTTTTGGAAGACTAGGCTTTTTGGCTAGGATTAGCCGTCCAGTAGTCACCTAGCCCTTTTATACTTCGATAGCGTTGGGATGTGTTTCACACTCCCATCGATAGAGAAATACGGAGGTTACGCTCTTTAGTGAATGGCAAAGATCTAGGGAAGCCGCCTTGGTGAGGGTCGCGGGAGTGGCGCCCTCGGTAGCGGAGGATTTTCATAGTTTGAGCTCATATTTTTTCATTGACGATTTGAGATTGAACTCATGAATAGTTGCTGCTATATAATATCTTTTTTTTAATATAGTTAAGGGATGTAACGAGAAATACGATATCCTAATTAGAGTGAATCATCTAATGTACATAATCTTTGTTTAAGCGCGAACTAGGATAAGCTTTCTCGTTTTACACTTTATTTCGTTGTGGTTATGCACCTAATCTCAATAGACGGAGGATCTTTGTAGAGGAAGAAATAAGAAAATCATGGATGACATAAGATTATTTTAACAGTGCTTTAAGCCCACAAATAGTTTTACAACATGCTATTATTTCTACAAATACTTTCTGGCTTAAAAATTTTGTATTGTGCGTGCTAGAGTAAATTATTTTTATGAAAGACATGAGAAAATAACATAATATAGTAATATAAAATATATACTCATACATTTATCTTTTTTTTTTTTTTTGGAATGCATGGAGTCTTTGGCTCTCTACTCATTGTGGCGATTGCACAAACATTAATCATATTGTCAATTAATCATATTGCATAAGCATGGTGTATCATTGTATCTAGCAATATCACCTAAAGGGAGGTGAGGAGGTGATTCGGAACAAATTTGACTTTAAATTGAGAAATTAAAAGAATCAAGTTAAATTAAGCACAAATCCAGAATCTTAATATTATGCAACACATGATTTTGAGGGTCAATATGCAATACTCTCTCAAACACAATAGAAAGAGTTTAAAGATAGAGAAAATTGCATACGAGGATTATAGTGGTTCGACTTAGATCAAGCCTATGTCCACTCTCCCATACCGACAACCTATTAGCTAGATCCACTAGATGAATAAATGAAGGATTACAAGTGATTGCACTCTCACATTCTCACAAAAACCTCTAAAAGATTACAGTAAGTAGCTCTCGAGAGCAAGTATAAAATATGAAACACTCTAACATGTTGGAATTGATGATTCTAATTGCACACCAGGAGACGGCACCATGGATCCCCTTTTATTCTCCTTCACCCCCCCCCCAAACAAGCCGTTAGATAGGTCTTTAAAAGATCGTTCTTCAGTCGTTGATTGGATGCCATCAACCTTGATTGAACGAAACCGTATCTTCAAAGATTTGATGACTGTTGGTGTTGAATATGAACCAATCAAATTTAGTTGCCCATACAACTCGGTCTTCGGTTTCCATAAATGGAGCTCTTCAAATCTGGAAGTTGTCTTGTCTCTTGGGAGGTAATTTCCAATCAAGAACATTTTACTAATCTGTTGTAGAATAATCTTATCAATCGGAGATTACAAACTTCCATAAAAGGAAATCATTAGCCATATCGGTAGACGTCAAATGTGGGTCTTCATAATCTCGCAATCGATATACCATAGGTTCCGAACAATCTTGAGAAACAACAACGGCCTCTAGAGTACTGAACAGATTGTAACACCGAATATGAGCTCGATAAAGTCCTCGTTGATGCTTACATAGACATCTCCATCAAAGATGTGATTGGATCTACATAAGTTACGCATCACTTAATATGGATAACATAATTCAACTTCTTCATAAACAAATATACGATGAGTTCGTCTTGAGCCTGGACACCAATTAAGATCAATATAAAATTTTCCATTCATGTGTAACACCTAAGATAAAAACACTTAGTATAT
Source organism: Rhodamnia rubescens (assembly GCA_021437795.1). Taxonomy (NCBI): domain Eukaryota; kingdom Viridiplantae; phylum Streptophyta; class Magnoliopsida; order Myrtales; family Myrtaceae; genus Rhodamnia; species Rhodamnia rubescens. Next base: position 2,934,788 of record JAILYA010000003.1, on the reverse strand, counting down.
TTACCAGATTTTATAAGATACATGATAGTTTTGTCGGGATCAAAATATTAGAAGGATGTTTTCTCAACAATTATCAACCTATCTGTTTTGTTCCCTTATTTTCTGTTCCATAATATCAATGAGGTAAAAGCATTTCACAAGTTGATGAAGACAACTCTCACCTATGATTAAAATGCTTTGCTAAAAAATAATAAAAATTGACTTCCATTTTCCATGATCTCAATTCCTAACAGAAAAATATACGAAAGCCACAAGAAATGTTCCTTGACATGTTCTAAATATTTTGTGTTAGGAAGTGGGCTGGCCATGCTGTTGGGCCCCGGCCCAGGTATTGATGGAAACCGTCCGTTCAGAAATTCTTTTGTGCGTCTCCACATTATATTTCGCCAAAGTTGATGGTTGTGATTGCTCTAATGGAACGACTTAATGTTTTGCTGAAATAATATAGTAAAACATGCCAATTTTATAATGTTATATGTCCGGTTTGGAATGATGACACTTTCGGCTCTTAAATTTTTGTCTAACGTGCGATGTCATTTTAGAATTTTTAGTTAGTTCAATAATATCCTCTTAGCGTTCTTCCAAACTCCAAAACGCAATGTGTGCCTAAACTTTTGATTAACTCGTCAACAATATACACAGGAAAGGAACATATACTATGCGGCCTCAATTCAAGTAAATATTAATATGAAATTCGTGCATGATTTTTTCCATTAGACGTTAGTTGTGTAAGATTACACACAGAAAAGAAACAGGAGCTGTACTGGCCAATTTGAAGTCAATGTTAATATGAAATTCATGTATGTAATTTTATCCATCCGATATTAGTTAAATTAGATTAGTGTCTGTTTAACCAAATTTCCTTAATAGTAAGTAACCCAAAGATGAAATTGAACATATTAAGCTCGAGACTTGACTAAGAATGATACTGCACGTGTTACAAATGTTCAGGTATGCAATTGGATCAATCCAATGGTCATAAATCCCATTGTGCATTACACATTCACAAACCAAAAGGATAATTTATCTCTTACACATATTGATAAAAGTAAAGTTTACTACTGTCCACCTAACTCATTAAACTTAATTTGATTCGCTTAAGTTTCCTCAATATTATCACAAGTAAAGAATAAAAACTTTCCCCAATCTAATACAGTTATCCAATTTTTGAGCTCTCATCTCTCTGGTTTCCTTCACTAGTTACATTATTTTGTTCCAGTAGTACAATACCTCATCACTTTCGTTAATTTTAAAGACCACACCAACATATCAATTGCAAAACTAAGTACAAAGTACGCTTTTAATCAGAATAGAAGTGTTTCAAAGGCAAGTATCAAAGTATATATTAGCATAATTCTATTGTTGTGTGCCCAAAATTAATTTAGTCTGTTAGTAGAGAAAAGTTGATAAGCCAAACAAACAAAGTTTGGTAAATTCATTTAAATGTTGACAAATTTAAAAACGTTTGTAAGGAAGATTGGTAACAGATAACAAAAGTTTATAAATATTATCATTGGATTAGTAAATATAGTAATTCAACCAGAAAAAAAGTTAATAAGCCATTCAAATAAAGAATGATAATACGAGCTGGTGAATGAGACAATGGTACCGCTAGTCCCCGGGCTTTCTAAATTCTTTCAATCTCATACCTATAGTTATTCTACAATTTGTTTTGACAATATAAAGCAGAATAAATATATGCTGACTTTAGAAAACAAAAAATAAAAAATTTTGAGATGAAAAATATGGACATAAGGACACTAGCAGTGACAAAAGTTCCTTACGACACTCGGTTTAGTGTCAAAAGTTTTCTCTAGCTCACTTAAGTACCCAATTGGAGAAGAAATGAATTCTTAAGTGCCTTCAGGATATAAATTTTGGCAAAACAAAAATATGTGGCTCATAGGAATGAGCGGTTTCGGGTTCATACGGTTTGATCCCGGAATCTACCCGTCGGAATAGGTTCCTCAATTTTTGGAATGTGGAACCTACCCCGCATACCAGGGTTCGCATGTATTCTTAATTGAACGATTGCAATGAATTATCACATTCAATAACCACCCCATGTTGTTACAATAGACTAACCATAATCATATTTAGACACACGAAAAGTATGAGATATTAAACAAAATAAAACTCTCAATGATAAAATGATTTCAGATTACACACTTATAATTGAATACCATAGAATACCGCATGATGGTGTGAAAATATATACCGAGAAAAAATAAAAAAAACTCGCTCCAAGTTTCGGGAAGTGGAACCTAGAATCTCTCCGTCGAATAGGTTCCTTAATTCTTAGAACCAAAAACCTATCTCGCATACCCTAGAACCATGCTCATATAATAAAAACTTCAAATAAGTACACTAGAAATGCCAAAAAGTTTCATAGGCGCTCACTTTAGTGCCAAAAGTTCTTTTGAATCACTTAAGTGTCACCTAAAAATATGATTACTTAAGGGCTGACTCCGATTTGGGTCATCAAAAATCCGATGTAGCCATCTTTTTTTTTTTTTTTTGTCCGGCGTGGCTCGTCAGTGTGCCTGGTTAGCATATGTGGGCCAAAACAACGTGGTCTGTAATTTACAAGGAATTCCCCATATTGATAACCCTAAATCGGGCAATAACCAGATTGAAACCCTATTGAATTTGCCCAAAAGGCAAATGGAGGAAGAGGGATTGGACTTAGAGGTGGCCGCAGAGGAGGAGGATTGGCCTTGGGATTTGGCCTCGAGCTCGCACTTCTCTGGCTCGCGAAGCTTCTGCATTTGTTTCTGCTCTATCTCGAAGCGCTTGAAGATGCGTTGGCCCCGTTTTCTTTGGCGAGGGTTTTGACGCTTATTGAGTAGTTCTTGCTTGAGGATGTCCATTCTAGGGTTTCCTTCTGTCTACGAGATTGAGGGGAGAGGAGACAAATTTGCCTGAGTTCGGTCTAGGCATCCCATCGAACATGTAGCGAACAATTGCCATCGAAATTTTTGGTGATAGAACAGAGTGAAACAAAGCACTCTTAATGCTTGTCCGGAGATGAAGCCAGCAAAGACGGCTTACGATGAACAGCGACGAACAACAAGAAACAATGACGAGCGATGTTAGTGGCGACTGAAATCAGAATCGAAATCTATTAATGATATGCAACCGCAATTCCTGCTCTTCGAAGCTTTTGGTCAAAGAACGGGGAAAATAGAGCTTGACAAATCATACCTATGGACGCAGTTGAGAATGGCAATGACGATGATCTCACGGTGGCTAAAGTGAAACGAGACTTTTTTTTTTTTCAGTGAAGAGGATGGCGATGCTTGGCGTGGTGGGTGGTGGCTCAAGACGAAGATGGCAGCAGAGAGAGAATCTGAGCTCTACACAACCAGCCACGTTGGATTGTACAACGTCGTTTTATCTATCCACGTATTTTTTTATAAAACAATGCCACATTTGATAATATATCTAATTATAAAAGCTATGTAATTTTTTTGGCCGGAATTTTTTGCCGAGACACTTAAGTGAACGTTTTTTTTCTGATTTGGTAATGTTTGGCACTAAAACGAGCGTGGTACGTGACTTTTGGCGACTTTTAATGTTCTTATCCCAAAAAACTTGAATATGAGTTGGCATTTCTTAAAAAAGGGTCCACGTGGACATCCTATACGACGTAGCACGAGTCGACGTGATTGTCCTTCCTAAAAACGACGTTGCTCAACTCCCAGGCGAAGAAGCGAGACAGAGTTTGATAAACAAGGTGATATCTAAAATACGGGTCGGACTTTTATCGGGTCAAGTTTCGTACGTGTCGTATATGGTAACAAATCAACCCACCAAACCCATCAGATTAACTTCTTTCTTTGGTTAGCAAAAGTGGCACGAAACAATTAATGTTCTCTCTTCATTGATAAGATTAATGGTCTTTTGAGCGGAGCACGAAGATAAAACAAATTACTATAGAGGCACAAAGAGGAAACCATTTATGTGAACGCTAAAATGAGAAATAAGCAAGTTTGTCTGTCTTCTATAAAGGATAAAGCATGCATGCTCCCATTCATATGGATGCGAAAAATGAATCTAAATGGGAAGTTGCTTTCCACTCCTACGCTTGATATGTTACCGAATAGGTTAGAAAAGGCATAATGACATTGACCAATAACTTTTGTAATTTGCATAGTTTTTGTTTGATAGCTACTAGCGTGACGAACTGGCAATCTTGTCGATTATTTATGACCATACGATATTCCAATCAATGAGTCTTTATGTAAATCGCGCGGATTGAGATTGATCGTTTCTGACAAGTAATGTCGGAAAAATCATTTTCCTTTTTTTTTTCCTTTATGTCTAATAACAAATTAAAGAAAACATGGTTGGAGCTTTGCTAGTCAAACCATTGAGGTTGGAACTTGCTCTGTTAAAATGGGAAAATCTCATTCATTATGAACCTTCATTAATGTGCCATCACTAGCAATCCAGACTTTAGCCCTTGCCGGTGGATTCTGCAATTAAACTTCTAATCTTCTTTTCTTCTATTCTTGACCCTTACTTCATGCTTTCCACATTTCCATCTAATGCCTCTCACACATTTTGCTTATAAATGACAAAAAATTCAATAGCATTTATTAACAAAACCCTAGAATGTAATAAATCCTCCCCAGACCCAGACACACAAGCCATTAATGGCAACTATTAATGACTTGCATGTCTTTGCATGCACCGTGGCATCTATAAAATGCCCCTCCCCCTCTTGATTTATCATCACATATTGAAGCATACCCACAAATTCTCTCTTCTAAAATCCTTCTTCTAAACACTCTCTTCTGCTGAATTTTTTCCCCGTTGGGGACAAAAAAAATGGCTGGTAATGGTTTGAATAGGCAGAATTTTGAGTTCCTGAGTCGTGGTGGGCTTCATCAATCGCCCCAAAGGGCAGAAGGCCAGAACCCCCCCCACACCAGTTGCATGCAGGTTGTGTGGTGAGGTGTTCCTGGACAACTGGCTGCTCATAGACCACGTCGGGGTTCACCTGGGTTTAGCTGAAGCTTCCTCAAGAATGAGGAGTGAAACGAATCGTCTCTTGTACTCTAGAGATCCGACCGTCCTGAATCCTAACCCACTGCCATGTTATTATGTTTCACTTGTCCCAAGCAGGCCAGGACTTCAAGCTGGTGGCTATTTGGTGCACACCGCAAGGCGAGACAGGAACCCTTCCCTCAGCAGAATCAACCCGATTGGCGCTCGTCCGTCAGCCAACACCCGAAGAGGAGTTCGTCCGGCAGAGAGAGGTAATTCTCGTCGACTCAGGTCGATTACTGAGCCATCGGCGCCGCGCCCGCAAGCCCAACAACTCGCGCCCAAAGACCCGCCCCTGCAATCCCACCAAGCCGTTTCTCGATCAGTTGGACCGGCATCTCGCCTCGGAGATGAAGCGCGGAAATGGGAAGAAAGATGTCGTCATTGCCGAATCGAGCTCCGCGGCGCCGGAATTGACCTTGAAGTTATAGATTAGGTTATGGGTGTTGGGAAACATAATAAATGGGAAGCTGCTCTTTTTCATTTCTTTCTTTTCCGTTTGCTTAGTGAAATCTTTGCCGATCTTGGAGATCTCTTTATGGCTATAGTCACATGGATGGAAAATTTCAAAGCTCTCCATAGCTCTACTATACAAAGCCAACTTCCATCCTAAGCACACTTCATGCTTCCAGTTGCTGCACAAAATCTATAATTTGTGATCATATTCGCTTGTTTCAGGATAGTTTGCTCTCTAATATGTCCAATTAATTTTTTGGACAAGGAGAAAACCTAGGCGAGTCTCAGATTCACAAAAAGAAAAGCTCATGAAATCAGATAAGACGCAAGGCCAAATCTGGGTGATTGGTCCATGTATCTGACATTAAAGAGCAACCCGCTTGTGTTTCTCTATTAGGGATACGGTACCCGATGCGTAATTAATCTAGTTGCTTAAATCTAGACGCGATTGGATTTAGCCTTGGAGATTTTTTTCCATGTTGGTAAAGGCTTTATTTAAGTAAGTCAGTTCTAATTGTTTCGTGGATAAACAGTTGTTAAGAACTAGCTTCCTCATTACAGTTCTATGTATGTCGAATTGGTCTTTCTTTCTTTCTTTTTTTCCTCTTGATGATGAGGGAAGATAGGTAGTTTCGGACCCATAAAATGAACATTGCATAGATTAGAAAAGACGAGGTAAAATACGGGTAATCGGTGTTCGCATGACAGCCCCGGTCACATACTAGAAATGACTTTGGCCTATGAAACTAAATAGTGAAACATCTAATCCGTCCCTTTTTAATAATAAAAAAGAAAAACATGAAGAATACATACTTATTTTTTTAAAACGAGAAAAATATTATTTAGATTCAACTAAATCAAGTAAGTTCATTTTTACATAGAAATGAACTTACTTGATTTAAAAAATACGAGGTAGTGGTGGAGCTTGACCAATTTATCATCCAGGGGTAAGAAATTAAGGATAAACAAGTTAATTAAACGTAGATGGTCGAATCTCCTTAAAGAACATGTAAAAATGGATTCAAATGGACAAGAATCAAAGTAACTTTTTAGACTATGTTTTGCAAATGAAACAAATAAAGTAGTGGGTTCTTCCACACGAGTCTTTCTCGATGTATAGCTTGACGAGTTCTTTGTCCCTTTTTAACTTCTACTACTTGAAGGGAAAAATAGCAAAGCCTTATATGTTGTTACTTCAACTTTCTCTCGTCCTAACCAAACTGACATTGATTTTCTATTTAATTTGATATGCTTATCCTCCTTTAGGCTTGAAAAAGTCTACATTGTGTTTTAACTTTTCGTCTCTCTATTCATGCATGTAAAACTATGGTCAAATTTGTGGGAATTTAGTTTAGAAAGTTCAATATGGCTATCAAATTAATTAATCAAAGATCTTGTATATCCAAGTTAAAAAAAATCGTTTGAGTGGTAATCCAACTCATGTAAGTCCAGGAATCACCACTTAGCAAACTGGCTACTAGAGTTCTCGATTTTGCATTTTCACAAATGTGATATAGGAAGGACCATCGTAACTTTGTAACTAACGGCACTGTCACACCACTCTCATTTTTCTAATATGGATGGTGGCCTCAGTTATAGACATTAATGAGCAACATAGTTGTGTCTCTTTATTAGGATTGTGGTTGGTGATACGCAACTTAACTAGCCGTTACCAATGGACATGGTTGGGTTTAGCCTCGGAGAGTTTGTTCCACGGTCAAAGTTTATCCAAGTATGTTATTGTATCGCGACAAAATAGCTGTAGAAAGCTAGCTTCCTCATTTATGACTCTCTATATGTTTGTTAAATTTTGTTATTGTGTGATGATATTTAAGCCGCAGACTCATCAAGTTTAACTTAATAGTTAAGATTTCGACCACACAAAAAAAAAAAAACTTAATAGTTAAGATAAGACGCCAGTCAAAATTTTGGTTGACCCAAGTTTGAAGATTAAAGAGCAACATGCCAGTATTTCTTTATTAGGATTGTGGTAGGTGATACGCAACTTAATTAGCCATTATATCTGGATGCGGTTGGGTTTAGCCTCTAAGATTTTGTTCCCTGATCAAGGATTTATGAAAATGTGCTAAGATAATGTTGCAAAAAAAAAACAGCTATTAGAAGCTATCTTCCTCATTTGTGGTTCTATATGTCTACTAAATTTTTTTGATAATGTGTTAAGATATTTAGAATGAGACTAAAAAATATTAACTTAATAGTTAAGATAAGAATCCAATCAAAATAGTGGTTGGTGCCCATAGCAATATGCCTGTGTTTCTTTATTAGAATTGCGGAAGGTGATACACAACTTAATTAGTGATTACATCCAGATAGAGTTGGATTTATCCTCGGATATTTTGTTCCATGATCAAGAATTTATGCAAATATGTTTAAAATGTATTGTGTTGCAGAAAAAGTAGGTGTTGAAAACTAGCTTCCTCGTTTATGGTTCTATATATGTCTACTAAACTTTTTGATAATGTGTTAAGATATTTAAACTTCATACTCATACAATTTTAGCAATAGATAGGGGAAATGCCACACACACAGGAAAAAAAAAAAACTCCAAACAATGTCTATTGTGACACATTTATCCTAATCTTTTTTTTGTGACACAATAAACTCCAAACTTGTAGTTGTATGACATATTTACTCCAAACTTTGTTCCTATGACACAAAAAACTCCAAACTTATACATGTGATACATTTATCACGAACTTACCAATGGTGATACATTTACCTTCCGTCAAATTTCGTTAATAAATGCCGCTAAAAATCTTATATGGTTGCCTACATGGATGACGAAAAACAAACGGTGCTTGAAGTAGCATTCACATGGCAAAATTATGTCAACTCATTGCATGTTTTCCTTTTCTCATTTTCTTTTTTCCTATTTTTCATAACTTCCTCCTTCGTTTCCTTCCCTGGTTTGGCAATGGTGAGGATAATGGCAAGGGCGGCATTAAAGACGAAGGAGTAGCGAAAAAAAGAAAAAGGAAAAAAATAATTTTAACTTTGAATAAACGTGCGATGCAATTCTAAGTTTGGGATGTCATGTATCATAAAAAATAAATTTGGGGTAAATATGTCATATCGATACAAGTCTAGTATTTTCTTTTTGTCACATAAAAAGTTTGGGGCAAATGTTGTTGGAAAATATCTTTATAGTATTTTGATGATTACTAAACTATCTATGTCGCTAATGGTTACAATAATCAATGCGGTTTAGGTAAACAAGTACCGGTGATGATATAATCTCATGGTAGCTTGGAAGGACTAGTCGAGATAGTATTCTTGCAAGCCTGTAATAATGATCAAGATGGAAAAGATCATTGATCTTATCATCATGTGTCAATCAAATGGTGTCTTCACTTGAAGATGGTTAGCTTGGACATAGGCAATCTACATTGGGGATAGTTTATATTATATTGGAGAAGTGATGTATTATGTTTGACGATTATGAGATACGCAATGCAATATGACCGTTAATGGCTCAAAATATTGTTGTTATGGGTCCGGATTCCGTAGCAGAAAAATCGAGAAAGCAATCATAAAAGCATATGTCAATTCACTAGCTATGGTATTGTAGCGAGACTCCATTTTGGAAAACCTACTAACGATGGAAGCGATTGCGTAGCAGTCTAGATCCTATCAATCCTAGACTCCCAACGACTCTAAATGACTAACTAGTCGTCCCCGAAGATCTCTAATGGATAACTTGAAGAGATCAATGTCTAAGAGCGAGATAAGTTGTTGTTAGACTCAAACACTTTATTATCCTGCGAACATTTCTATAGACTCAAATTATCTCTAATTTTTGATTGTATTGCTCTATGTATTGGTATAACACTATGATAGGAAGTAACAAAGTATACAAGTGTAAGAGTAGCATTTGTATTCCGATAGTGGGATATATCATTTGAGTGGAACAACACTAGCCAATTGTAATTTGCAATGCGGATTATTAGTGGAATCCAGTTGTTGTTAAGTTTATTAGTCTAAGAGTGGGCATATGCTTGATCATAAGTTGAACCACTATACATCATTGTGTGATCTTCTCACTTCACTCGATTTATAATCTTCAGGACATGCTATTCACTCTAGATTACCATCTTAAGTGCTATTGTCTCGATATTCCCAAAAAAGTTTAATATATGTCACTCAACCTATTCAACCCCCTTTCTAGGTTATATTATTAGCCTAAACAAATGTGTCATCCTAGTACAAGTTTAGAGTAAATATGTCACGTTATGGGTGATCGGTTCCCGTTCCAAGGAACCAAAACTAAAACCGTGACGGCGATTGCACATTCCTCGCCGTGCTGGTCCGAGTGGAATATCAAATTGAATCTGTTTATACTCTTATACTCATTCCTTCATGTGTTTGTAGAGATGGAGTTCGGTTATGTGATTATTGCTTTAGTTTGTGAATTCAATTCTTGTGTGCATACTTTAGTGTGCTTTGAAGTTTTGGAGGACTAGGTTTTTTTGGTGTAGCTTTAGGTTTCGGGATTACGGATTTCTTGGGTTACATTCTTGATAATACTTGTTGGAGGCTTACACTATACGAGGATAAAATATTGTGTTTTCGATAAGGATGCTCGGTAGCATATGATCTCATGACATAGTTTCAATATCCTGTGCCAAGCTCCAAGTCTCTTATTTTAAAATTCGACCGTCCGGTCCGGTCCTATGTCCCTGGAACCGAAACTGGACCGCCCGGCCACCGGTTCCAATATTAAGAACTGGGAATTGGACCGGACCCATCTAGAATTGGGAATCGGACCACCGGTCCAACCCCGAACCAAGCGGTTCCCTGTTCGGGCTGTCCGATTTGCTCACCCCCTATGTCATATAAATACAAGTTTGAGGTTTTTGATGTCACAAAAAAAAAAAGTTATGCTAAATATGTCACAATGGACATAATTTGAGTTTTTGGTGGCATTTACCTAATAGATAAGATAGCACTGCTCTTTCATTTGTATACTTGACTCTACTATGATTACAATTCATTGGCACCCTACGGAGACATAATCAGCAATGCAAATGCTATAAACAAAAAGCCAAGTAAAGAAGAAGGCTCGAGAGCTATAGACTTGGTTTTGTTTGTTTCACCACATCCCACTACTTCTCTTGGACCGTATATACAGCCATCCAACTTTAGATGAACATTTGCAACTCATCTCCATGAAGTAGTCATTGGTTCTACCGTTCTTGGCATCGAACGGCTCCCGATTGTGGGAGTTTAACAAACTAGTCAAACCGCTTCTATCGGTGTTTGTCTTTTGTCGAATTGTCATAATTGCTATGATTCATCTCGAATGCTCCTAATGCGAAATTTCGAGCCATTGTAACGATTAGTTTCATTGTGATCAATGCTCCAATCTAATAAGCAACCGATAACATCTTCCAAGACTTGATATATGCATTATCCTTGACCCATAATCAAGAGTGTAGATTATCGGTAGTCTGTTGATGTTGTTCAACGAACAAAACGGTGTGAAATAACTTGCAATCAATCATCCAATGGTCCTTTTAGCTCCATCAACTTCCAAGGACTTCCAAGGACATCGGGATCCCCGCCGATTGCTCATCTTCACCGATTTACCGAGTCGGCATCAAAAACTTTTACGAACATCAATATCATCGTTGATTCCCCGTCTTCACCGAACTCATTGGATCACCGGCATTGTTCTTGTCTCTCTACCTCATCGAAAAGATCTACTCTAGCCAACAATTTAATGTCCATATAATTATTTGCTCTTCTATCTTCTAGTCCTTCCAAGCATATAGACAATTATGACTCTACCAAGTTGTTTAGCTTCACAAGTGCAATTCTTCCAAGCTCCAACAACCGTTATCGTTTTAGGCTTGTTCATTATCACCAAGGTTCATCCAACTATTCACTTTATCTTGGTCCTTCCAAGCCAGCATGAACATTCCCAGTCTTCTTGGCTCATTCACCCTCTATCAAGATTCATTTAACTTATTCACTTTTGTTGAGATCCTTCTAGCTTGTAGATTTCTCCGTGCCCAATACCTTATTCACTTTAGATATCGACAAGTGATTCTTCCATATCGACAGAGCATTCCCGATTATGACAATGCACTTTACATATTAGGATCACACCCCATATTGACTCTTACACCATATACATTGTGACTTTGTAAACATCACTTGGTACTACTCAACTAACACATTACTATTATTTAATTGTCTTTGTCATAGTCAAAACAACATATGAGATTTTCCCAACAACTTCTACCGAGCGTTCTTCAAGATGGTCCGTTATGATTCGCCCGCTTTAATTGAAATACCAACTCTATGGTAAAATGTCTTTCAAAAGAACACAATATTGATGCACTTGTTCAATATTTTTCTCTCAACTTGGATGAATTCTATTTGATTTTTTTCATTTTATCTTTCAATGCATTCTTCGACTATGAACTAACACGCAAATTCACAAAAAAATGTAATAGAATTGGATATCATATTCGCTTATTTCGGGATAGTTTGCTCTCTACTTATGTCCAATTTTTTTTTTTGACAAGTAGAAAACCTAGATGAGTTTCAGACTCACAAAAAAATTCATGAAATCAAATTTTAGATGCTAGGAAAAATCCGAGTGATTGGTATATTTGACATTAAAGAGCTTTGTGTTTTTCTATTACGGATACAATATCTATTGTGCAATTAATCTAGCTGTTTAAATTTAGAGAATCTAAATGCGGTTGGATTTAGCCTAAGAGATTTTGTTCCATGTTGGTCTAGGCTTTAGTTAAGTAAGCACTCATTGTTTCATGGATAAATAGTTGTTAAGAACTACTTCCTCATTACGCTTCTATGTATGTCTAATTGATTTTTTTTTAATAATGAGGAAAGATAGGTAGTTTCGGACTCATAAAACACAAATGTCATAGGTTAGAAAAGATGAAAGGTAAAATCCGGATAAGCGGCGTTAGCATGACAACCATGGTCATTACTAGAAATGACGGTGGCCACCGAAACTATATAGTGAAACATCTAATCCCTCCCTTTTTGAATAAAAAAAATAACAACATGAAAAATACATACGTAGTTTATTTTTAAAATGAAACAAATATTATTTAGACTCAACTAAATCAAATAAGTCCAATTTAAGAAGCAAAAGAACTGATACTAGGTAGTGGTGGAGCTTTACCAATTTATCATCTTTGGATGTAACAAATTAAGGATAAATAAGTTACTTAATCATAGATGGTAAAATCACCTAAAAAGAACATGTAAAAATTGATTTAAACAGACAAGAATCAAAGAAAAATTTTATATTATGCTCTTCAAATGAAACAAATAAAGTAGCGGGTTCTTCCACATGACTCTTCTTGACAAGTTCTTTACCCATTTTTAACCTCTATTGCTTGGAGGAAAAAATAACAAAGCTTAATCTGTTGTCACTTCAACATTTTATCCTCCTAACCAAAGTGAAATTGATTTTCTATTTCATTTGATATGCTTGTCCTATTTTAGGCTTAATAAAGTCTACATTGTGTTTAACATTTGGCCTCTGTTCATGCATGTACAACTATGGTCAAATTTGTGGGAATTTAGCTTAGTAAGTTCAATAGGGCATCAAACTAATAAATCAAAGATCTTGGCGGGATATTAGTTTTTAAGTATGTCAATCGGTCACACGTGCTAATTAGAAAAAAAAATCATTTGAGTGGTGATCCCACTCATGTAAATTCTTGATTTTCCATTTTAAAATATGTGGTAGAGGAAGGACCGTCGAGCTTCGTAACTAATGGCACTTGTCACACAACTCTATGTTTTCTAATATGGACGGGTCGCCCGGATACGGACATTAAAGTGCAACATGATTGTGTTCTTTATTAGGATGTGGCCGGTGATACGCAACTTAACCGGCCATTATGTATAGACATGGTTGGGTTTAGTTTCGGAGAGTTTGTTTCATGATCAAGGTTTATCCACGTGTGTTATGAGTTTGTTCCATAGTCAAGGTTTATCCAAGTATGTTAAAGACATATTGTATCGCGACAGAATACTTGTTTAAAACTAGCTTCCTCATTTTTGATTGTATATATGCCTGTTAATTTTTTTTTATGTATGACGATATTTAAACTGGAGACTCAAAAATTTTAACTTAATCATTAAGATAAAATGCCAGTAAAAAATTTGGTTAGCGACCCAAGTTTAAAGATCAAAGAGCAACGTGCTTTTTTCTTTATTAAGATTACAATAGGAGATACATAACTTAATTAGCCATTATATCTAGACATGGTTGGGTTTAGCCTCGGAGATTTTGTTCCCTAGTAAAGGCTTTATGCAAATATGTTAAGATAATGTTGCAAAAAAAAAAAAATTAGTTGTTGGAAGCTATATCTTCCTCATTTGTAATTCTATATATTTCTACTAAATCTTTTGATATTGTGTTAAGATAAGACATCAATCAAAATTTGGTTAGTGCCTATAGCAATATTATCGTGCTTCTTCATTTGGATGGATTGCGGTATGCGATATGCAAGTTAATTAGTCATTACATTTGGACAGAGTTGGGTTTAGCCTCGGAGAGTTCGTTCCATAATCATAGATTTATGCAAATATGTTGAACATGTCTTATGTTGCGGAAAAAATAGCCGTTGAAAACTACCTTCCTCATTTATGATTTTAGATATGTCTAATAAACTTTTTGATAATGTGTTAAGATATTTGAACTTCTCACTTATAAAAGTTCAACTTAATAGATATAAAAAAGCCACAAAAAAAACCCCAATATGCCTATTGTGACACACTTACCGTAATTTGTTTTGTGACATCATAAACCTCAAACTTGCATCGAGTGTGTCACATTTACCCCATAAATTTTTCTCGTAACACCAAAAGTTGTACTCATATGATACATTTACCACAAACTTGTACATGCGTGACATATTTACCATATGTCAAAATCCCATTAATGAATGCCTCTAAAAATCTTATGTGGCTGCCTACATGGGTGGCGGAAAGTAAATGATGCTTGGCGTAGTGTTAGCAAAATTATGTAAACTCATTGTATGTCTTTTTTTTCTCATTTTCTTTTTCCTTTTTTTTTAAACTTCCTCCTTCATTTTCTTCTTTGGTTTGGCGACGGTAAGGATGGCGGCGAGGGCTGCGGTGAAGGCAAAGGAGGAAGGAAAAAAAGAAAAAGAGAAAAAGTTAACGTAGGATAATCATGTGATGCGGATCTAAGTTTGGGATTATTAGTGTCATAAAAGTATGTTTGGGATAAATGTGTCATATTGATATAAGTCTAGGATTTTTTGTGACACAAAAAAATGGGTTAAATGAGTCATACAAGAGCAAGTTTAGGGTAAATATGTACAAGTTTTAAGTTTTTGGTGTCATACAAAAAAATAATAATAGGCTAAATGTGTCAATGGGCATAGTTTGAGCGTTTGGGTGGCCTTTACCCTAATAGATAAGATAACACGCTAGTCATATTTTTTGTTGGTAACCTAGGATTGAAGATTACAGAGCAACATGCTCTTGTTTCTTTATTAGGATTGCGATAGGTGGTATGCTAACTTAACTAGTCATTACATGTATACATGGGTGGATTAGCCCTGAAGATCTTGTTCCATGATCAAGACTTTACGCAAGTATTTTAAGAGTATTGTATAGCGAAAAAATAGTTAT
This sequence comes from Rhodamnia rubescens, assembly GCA_021437795.1. NCBI lineage: Eukaryota > Viridiplantae > Streptophyta > Magnoliopsida > Myrtales > Myrtaceae > Rhodamnia > Rhodamnia rubescens. Next base: position 2,919,608 of record JAILYA010000003.1, on the reverse strand, counting down.
TGAAAGCTAGCTTCCTCATTGATGATTCTGTATATATCTATTAATTTTTTTGATATTGTGTGAAGATATTTAGATTATAGATTCAAACATTAACTTGATAGTTAAGATAAGACCATAGTCAAAATTTTGGTTGGTAATCCAGGTTTGAAGATTAAAGAACCACATTGTTGCGTTTATTTATTATGATTGTGGTCGGTGATACACAATTTAGTTGGCCATTAAATCCAGACACGCTTGGGTCTAGCCTCAGAGATTTAGTTCCATAGTCAAGGCTTTATGCAAATGTGTTAAGATTAATCATCTTGCCGAAAAATAGTTATTAAAGCCAGCTTCCTCATTTATGGTTCTATATATGTTTGCTAAATTCTTAGACTTCAAACTCATAAATATTTACTTAAGATCATAATTTCAGTTGATGAACGAGGCTTGAAGATTAAACAGCGACATGCTTGTGTTTCTTTATTATGATTGTGGTAGCTATGTGATGCGAAGTTTAACTAGCTATTAAATCTGGACATGGTTAGGTTTAGCCCTGAAGATTAGTTCAATGGTCAAGGTTCTGTTCACGTATGTTAAGAAATTAGATATATACACGGTGTCTAAATATCACTAATGTAGTGTGATATTTTGAAATGAAAAGGAATCAAATAATTCTCTGGGTCTGATTTCCCCTTGAAAATATTCTTCTTATTTATTTACAAAGAAATATTCTTATGTTGTCTTGAACAGTGCACTAATGCTTTGAATCTGACATCAACGGGCATCATCCCCACAACGTTCTCGTTTAGAACTTTCAACCAATCAGTATGACTCAGAGCAGCTTGGCAAAACTCAAGCTGTTTGTGAAAGCTTGCTTCATATGTGAGACTTTATATAAATTCGATTAGGGGTTGCTTACAGCTCGCCAGTAAACGGCTGGTAATGATAAGATCGCCAAGTCGGCGATTTTCAGCGAAAATTGACCAAAAGGATTACATTGAAATTTCGAGCAAAGGTTTAGGACCAAAGGTTTATGACCAAATTGGTAAAATTGAAAAGCTTATAACTAAATTGAGATGAGTATAATAGTTTTAGAACTTATTGAGTAACTTGCTTAGATTAAAAAGCAGTATGCTTGTGTTTCTTTATTAAGCATGCGGTAGATGTTACGAAATTGAACTAGCCATCAAATTTATACATGGTAGGATTTAGGGACAAAGAATTTATTCCATGTTGGTCGAGCTATTTAAGTAAGTTAGTAATCATTTTTTGACTGAAGAATAGCTGTCCGAAACTAGCTTCTTCATTTAGATAGTCCTGCTGGATTCCCTTAAGATTTCATTCGATGCCTGTCGTGACTTTATTATTTAAGCTGGTCTTCATTGTCGAAAAACAGTTGTCCTTAAATACTAATGATTTCCCCTATTTGAGGTCATTTGGCACTCTTAGGAAAATGAATTATGTTTCCATGATAAAACAAAAAGTTTAGCCTTGAAGATTACTAATGTAATAAGCAAGAAATATATAGAGCTTCAAACAAATGGATCAAATCCAATATTCAATAAAAGATTACTATATCACCTAGTATATCAACTTAAATGTATCCACTAATATAGGAATTACTTTTAATACATACACAAGTTATGTAATTTTCTGTTTATTACAACCTATCCTCATCACCATTGAGATCAATAATTATAAACAACTACTATCCAATTAACGGTGCTAAAGATGGCTTGCGTGTTCAAATCATGATTACACATATTGCATATGAAATTCCAATTATTTTTTTAGAACAAAAGGTCAATCTTATGCTGTGGATATAAAGGCTAGAAATTCAAAATGGTCATGAATTAAACAGAAGAGATCAGATGAAACCAAAATCACGAGAAGAAAGCAAAGAAACAAACCGGGAAAAAAAAAAAGCAAAAGAAACACTATGAGGCAAGGCAATTCTAGGAAGGGTTCTTCAAGATAGTTATCTCCCGTTATGATCAAATGGCTTAAATTGAAATACCAACTCTAAGATAAAATGCCTTTCAAAAGAACACGATATCGATTTTCGATTAAAAAAAAAAAGAACACAAAATCGGTGCACTTCAATGCATTCTGACTACGAACTCAATCCCACCAATTTATTTAACGAAAGAACTGCTGATGGCTAGAAAATAATCTTCCTTTGACACACTATTTGGACCAAAGGTCAACGTTGATCGGTCAATGGCCATTGCTGACTGACCCTTTTCTTTCTGTTTTTTTCTTTATTTTTCTTCTCCAAAATAATATATATATATATATATATATATATATATATAGACACACACACGAGTACAATATGTAAGATACACTACATGATATATACACGACACTCTCCTACTTATTTACGATTAATAAATAAATAATATTCCACGTGACAGTATATGCTCATAAAATAAAAATACGATGCGTTGGGTTTTCCTAAGTATATTATATATATATTATTAACATATATAAAACATGTTATATGCTAGAAAAGAAAAACAAAGAAAAAAAGGTAGTATAATGTCTCCATCTGACGCAAATAGTATTTTCATTTTTTATGGTTCTGCATAATTTTTTTGGGATAATGACACAAATAAACTTTTAATTTGTTCAATATGATCTATGAATTTTAACCCAATATATAATGTGATCCCGAAAGCTTTCAATTTGTTCAATATAGTTCATAAACTTTTGCCAAATATTAATTCTAGTTGAGGGACAATATTGAGCATTTTCTTATAGCTCGATGACTAAATTAAGTACACACTAAAAATCCAGAAACCATATTAAATAAATTAAAAATTTATGAATCACATTGCGAATTAGGGTACAGTTTCGGGACTATATTGAACGAACTACAAGTTCAAACATCACATTACACATTGAGCGAGTTCAGGAATTATTTTGGTTATTTCCTTCTTCTTTTTTTCCAAGAAGTTTTGTTCTGTTATCATCGGGTCCATGAGTCACGCAGAGAGAGCCAAGAAACTGCCGACCATACAAATCTATGACCCAAGGCCAAACTTCATTCCTTGGGCTTTTTTTCTTCTTCTTTTTTTTTTTTGGGGGGGGTGGTGGTAAAAAATGCCTTGGGCCTGGAGTGCCAACAAACAATCATTTATCTAATTTCGATTTCCGAACAATTTTTGCGTTGTCGAGACAAGAATCCCGTAATTGCAAACATTTAGAAAATAATCATATTAGTTGTCGCAATCAATTAAGGGGATTAGGCAGGTGAAACGCCTCCACAAAGTGTATGGATCAAGAAGAAAAAAGGGAAGAATTAAAAAAAAATTAAATCTATTGTACTTACGTCAATTCAATCATAACTTTTTTTTGTCAACTCAATTTTAAATATTTTGCATTTGTGCCAATTCAATCTATCCGGCCAGTTTTGACCGAAAATTACTAACGTGGTAATTTTAATAATATTTAATAATTAGTTTTGATTGTTTAGTTGTTTTACCTTTTTTTTTCCCTATCTTTGTCATCCTCCACCCGGAAGCCGAACCTCGACATTTTTGCCAAATACACTAATTAATGCTCAATAGATTGAATTGACACAATAAAAAGGTTTAGGACTAATTTGGAAAAAAAAAAGTTTAGGATTGATTTGACGTAATTGCATCCTCATAACAATTTAATTTAAGACGGGATGAAAGAAATCAAGTTTTTTTTTTATTGAAAAATTAAAGTGTGGGCTATTCTTTAACTAAAACTAAGTAGATTGACTAGAATCCAACATTCCTAAAATACGTGGATCAAAGCTGAAATGTTTTAGAAACTTGTTCTTAGGGCCATTTGTTGGCACTCGATTTTTAATCATTTTTTATTTTTAGAAAATTATTTAAAAATAGCTAAAAATTTATAAAATTTTCAAAATCAATCTTGGAGGCCTTGGCCTACCCTTAGGAACCAATTTTGAACAAAAATATTTTTCCTAATTTTTCATATTTTCTCGAATTTATTTAATTATGAAAGTAGCCAAAAAAAATCATAAAAAATACTATTCGTGGTCAGAAAAATACGAAAAAATAGTCCATATTTTTATTTTAATTCCCTCTTCATTTTGGTCACTTTAAGTCTCAAAAATTCAACTTGGGTCACTATGTTCCTTCATAAATATAAACTCGAATCGAGCACAAAAATTCATTGTCAAGTCTTTTAATTTTCGATTTTCATCTTAAATAAGCTATGACATTGGTATCTAGAGCCTTGAAGTGCAATTGAGTTCATTTGTCCTCCCATTTCTTCAATTTTAACCAAAAGGGTTCAATTGCACAAATTCTTTACAATTTAGTCCCCGGATTCACAAATCTTGAAATTAAATTTTATACGATCACGCCCATTAAAGTCCAACACCTCTGCCCTATATTTTTCATCATGCCGAATCCAATGGTGGCTTTGGTTTGAACTGATTTGGTCATTTGAGCTTTGAATTAATCAAAAATCATTTGCGGATCCTATACATAATTTGGGATTTTCATTCAATTTTGAGCTGAAAATCCACAAAACTACCCATTTTGCATAGAAAACATGTTTGGTGAGCTGCTTATAGCATCAATTTTAAGAAAAATGGCAGATTTGCATCTCAATTTGAGAGATTAAGCCAATCGAGTCTGCTGGGTCGGGCGAGTCCAACCCGTCGACCCGAAACTATTCATCGTCTTCCCCACTCAACTTCATACGCGCGGAGCACACCCAAGCCTAAGAATCCCCAAATTGACCCCTTGAGCGGGCTTAATTGATAGTGTAGATGAGTGGGTATTATAGCCAACTCACGTCCGCTCGCATCGGGTATATTTTCGTATCCCAAAGTGTACGGACGAAACCCGGCAAGGCTGTTATTTCCCGGCCATTCTCACCGAGCGATAGGGAATGTCGGGCACGACGGGCAACTTTGTACAAGGTCGGGTAAGCCGGTACGAGGGAGATGAGGTTGGTACAACGAGTGAGAGAGGGAGGACGGACAAAAGGGGGCGGAGACAGAGGTGTAGGCGGGAGATTTTTTTTCAAAATTTTTTTTTGTCTCGGGTTCGCCATTGTTGCGGGTGACCGAGAGCTTTGAGCTCGGACTCCAACCGCTCTAAGCAACATCACGTCTCATTATCGATACCGCGACTTCCCCTCAACCTCTCAAACACACCTAATACCTCCATCGATGTCGACTCTTTTGCGAAAGCCCAAAACAGGTGAACTCCGTTTCAGCTCATACTCAGCATAAATGGCACTCACCGAGCACACACGGCACCATCGACACTTTATTTTTCGATCGAACCTTACCCGAATCATATACTGCGCTCATTTGTACGTTGTTTTTCATCTCATTACGCTCAAAAACCATCCGAGTCATCCTTTGCCCACTACCCCAACGAAGATCGAACCCGCAACTTAATCTCTCGATCATCATAAACACTATTGGACCAATCGGCCCGTGGGTAAGCTCCCTCACACTCTTAAGATCATGTTTGATGTTTCAAATAGCATGTTTCATCGTGAAATGAGCATGATAGATTATCACCGGACATAGCCATGGTGCTAGCCGGAATAGGTGAGTTTGGTGCATTTTTGTGGCTTGTAGTTGTTGTATGTTAATGTGAGGTCGATGAGGTTTGGATTGGTGTTGAAATCGCGGCTTTTCCGTGAGGTTTGTACGTCGATTTCGTGGTTCCGACGAATCGCCGGCGATAGTCGCCGGTCGTCTTCGCAGCGAGCCTTTGACCGGTCAACAACAATTGAGTGGTCGAGGCCGACGTGGCGCCACGTCGCCGATGCAATAGGGATTTTGTTTAAAAAAAAAAATAAAAGAATGGGATCCGACGGTCGTGGGCTTGCTACGTGTCACGATCCCGCTTTTTTCAAATAATAAAAAACGATTTTTAGATAATGAAAAAAATGAATGAAATGATTTTCGGAAATAATAAAAAAGTCGATTGGACCGTCATGAGCATCCCAAGTGTCACTTTTGGGGCCGTCGATGAGGGGTTTTATTTTCAATTTTGTTCGATCAAAATCGGACGCACCAAGGGAAGCCACGTGGCACATCTTTGAATGTTCGAAGGGAGAGTTTTTTTATAATTCAAAAATTCATTAAAAAAATAGAGAATTTTTGCAAAAATAAAAAATACGTCGTTTTAGACCGGTTTCCGACCCATACATCTAGGTGGACCCGGTTTGAAAAAATTATTTTAATAATAAAAATTTAGATTAAATAGTAAAAAAAATCAGAAAATTAGAAAATTCAAAAAAATGAGAAAATTCATAAAACAATTTCAAAAAAAATCATAAAAATTCTAAAAAAAATCGCAAAAAATAGAAAATGGCCACAAGTAACTAGCCATGGCTTATTTTGGGTGTTTTGACCTTCGATCTTCTCAAAAATGATGATTTCGCCCCTATGGGAATTGTCTTCCCAAAAAATTCAAAAAAATTCCTAAAAACCCCCAAAAATAGAAAATGGTCACGATCAACTGACCATGGACTATTTAGGAAGAATTTGATTCTTGAACCTTCAGAATGGCGATTTTGCCCTTCGGCAAATCGTCCCCAAATTTTTCCCAACTACCCCTAGCCCTTAATCACACCTTCTCTAAGCCATTAGGGCCTACTAGAAAGCCCTTGATTGAATTTGGTGCGTATTGATGTGACTTATGCGCTTGATTGAATTTACTGATTGTGATTGATAGGATTAATCTTCTAATCTACATGAAACCCCTATCCGAACTCACCTCACCCGAAATTGCGCGCATGAAATTTTAGTTATGATAATCACTTGTGTTAGGTACCGAAATGGTGTTGGTAATGACACCGACGTAACCAAGTCCTTGAACCCAAAATCTTTAGTTCCGTGGAACCGACCGACCTTTTACAATCGTTCAATGAGGTTTCCGGTCCCACTTCCAAGAATTATGGGTGACGACTCCAAATGCATGCAAACATTGCACATGCCACCCAACCATACGAGGTCGAACCCTATCGACTCTCGTCGTAAAAAAATTCAATCAATTCCCGCTACAATTTGGTATGGGCCTGGGAGGGCCGGTCGAGAAAGCCTCGAAGGCCTCCCATTGATGAGGCCGGAGGCCCGATCGGCAATCCATAAGCCCTCGCAAAAAAAAAAAAAAAAAAAAGGTCACGACAGCCTCATTTGAATTTGCCCGTGGATCCTCGGTCCTCTCATGCTGACTCAGGATGAGAGGATTTTGTGCTCTTCCCTAAATAATATTTTTGTAGAGATACCTAAAACTAAAAGTTTCCCAAGATTCACCAGATATGTTGAGAACAACTTCGCAGAGGTAAGCTTAAGTGGCCGGGTGGGGCCCGAAGGCTACGGAGGAGGGGTGGTGGAGTCCTCGGTCATCAAAAAAAAGTTTCCCAAGATTCACTGTTCTCTATAGGGGATAGCTTATTTTATCCCCTCTCAAATAATAATGTGCTACCCGACGAAAAGGAGGGAAAACTATATATAACAAGTAATAGCGGCAAATTTGGTGAAGTAATATCGGCTTATGAAAAAAAAAAAAAGATTCGCTAAATCATAACAATATGTAGCCAATGCATACAAAGATCCGACAAGGAAGCAAGCTGGGGAAAAATTCATTTAATTAATCTAACAAAAGAATTGTATCTATCAGATACACGAACATAATTAGAGGTGTGCATGGTCGGCGGTCCAGTCCGATATGAAACCCGACCAGTAGTCTCGATCCAAAATTTTAGGGACCAAGGATCGGATCGGGGCCAGACCGGACCAAGACCGCGGTCCATCCCAATGAGACTACTAATACCATTGCTTATAGAAATTAACTCTTGAAATACATGCATGGCTAATGATGAGCGAGTAGAAAGAAAAAGGCAAGATGAGTGAGCGCCGAACGAGCTGCGTTGCAAAGATAAGACGCGAGCATTGAATGAGAGATGTGAGTGTCGACTATTGAGTAGAAGATGAAGATAAGTAAACTCGCATCTAGCGAGAGGAGAATGTCGATTGTCGAGTAGAAGATGATGATAGGGATTAGGTTTAGGTTAATTATTTCTTCAAAAATTTCTAATTTTTTCTCTTTTCTTCCATATATATATTTATACATATTCGAAAAGGTCCGGTCCGGGTGGTTCGATTCAATTCCATCTACCGTGAAATCGGATTGAACCTCGGCCACCGGTCCCATTTATTGGGACCAACGACAGACCGCTCCTCTCAAGGATCGGACCAACCCGTGCGGGCTTGCCCTGGCCGGTCCGATCCCGTTTGCACACACCTAAACATGATACGAGTTTCTAGCTACATCAATTGCTATTTCATCCTCTGACTGCATCAATGACAAGATCATATCGAATATTTTCCCGGTAAAGTCTTCCCATCCCCAAAACGCACACAGAGCCCACGATTGCCTTCGGTAAAAAGGAGAACATTTCCGACCGACGGACCGATTTCCATGGTATGCCAAACTTTGGGAAAGCAAGAAACATATTCTCCAAGTACTATTTTTCCCATGTTACTAGATAAAACCCTAACCATGTCATGACCTTAAAGCACGTGCTGTCACAGTGGATGCACGTGTCGTATACTAATGCTAGCTAATTGTGTTTGTTCATGTACAGACAAAATCGGTCAACAACCCAAGAAACATAAACATCGATTATAACTCAGGTCGAGCAATAAAAATTAGGAGACATCATGGGAAAAAAAAAATAAGATAAAAAGAGTACCATGATGGGAGTCGGTCTAGGAGGGAAATGATTTTCTTAAGGACAAAACGATCACTTAGTGGGATCATTTGTTAATCTGGAAAAATCATCAGATGAAATGATTGGATTTGGCCGTGATTACCCTTTCATCATGGTGGTTTAGATTCGTCCTCGTGAAAAAAATTCAAGTTGGGTCACTATGTTCCTTCATAAATATAAACCCGAATCGAGCACAAAAATTCCTTTTCAAGTCTTTTAATTTTCGATTTTCATCTTAAATAAGCTATGACATTTGTATCTAGAGCCTTGAAGTGCAATTGAGTTCATTTGTCCTCCCATTTCTTCAATTTTAACCAAAAGGGTTCAATTGCACAAATTCTTTACAATTTAGTCCCCGGATTCACAAATCTTGAAATTAAATTTTATACGATCACGCCCATTAAAGTCCAACACCTCTGCCCTATATTTTTCATCATGCCGAATCCAATGGTGGCTTTGGTTTGAACTGATTTGATCATTTGAGCTTTGAATTAATCAAAAATCATTTGCGGATCCTATACATAATTTGGGATTTTCATTCAATTTTGAGCTGAAAATCCACAAAACTACCCATTTTGCATAGAAAACATGTTGGGTGAGCTGCTTATAGCATCAATTTTAAGAAAAATGGCAGATTTGCATCTCAATTTGAGAGATTAAGCCAATCGAGTCTCGCCGGGTCGGGCGAGTCCAACCCGTCGACCCGAAACTATTCATCGTCTTCCCCACTCAACTTCATACGCGCGGAGCACACCCAAGCCTAAGAATCCCCAAATTGACCCCTTGAGCGGGCTTAATTGATAGTGTAGATGAGTGGGTATTATAGCCAACTCACGTCTGCTCGCATCGGGTATATTTTCGTATCCCAAAGTGTACGGACGAAACCCGGCAAGGCTGTTATTTCCCGGCCATTCTCACCGAGCGATAGGGAATGTCGGGCATGACGGGCAACTTTGTACAAGGTCGGGTAAGCCGGTACGAGGGAGATGAGTTTGGTACAACGAGTGAGAGAGGGAGGACGGACAAAAGGGGGGCGAGAAAGAGGTGTAGGCGGGAGATTTTTTTTCAAAAATTTTTTTTGTCTCGGGTTCGCCATTGTTGCGGGTGACCGAGAGCTTTGAGCTCGGACTCCAACCGCTCTAAGCAACATCACGTCTCATTATCGATACCGGCGACTTCCCCTCAACCTCTCAAACACACCTAATACCTCCATCGATGTCGACTCTTTTGCGAAAGCCCAAAACAGGTGAACTCCGTTTCAGCTCATACTCAGCATAAATGGCACTCACCGAGCACACACGGCACCATCGACACTTTATTTTTCGATCGAACCTTACCCGAATCATATACTTGCGCTCATTTTTACGTTGTTTTTCATCTCATTACGCTCAAAAACCATCCGAGTCATCCTTTGCCCACTACCCCAACGAAGATCGAACCCGCAACTTAATCTCTCGATCATCATAAACACTATTGGGCCAATCTGCCCCGTGGGTAAGCTCCCTCACACTCTTAAGATCATGTTTGATGTTTCAAATAGCATGTTTCATCGTGAAATGAGCATGATAGATTATCGCTCGGACATAGCCATGGTGCTAGCCGGAATAGGTGAGTTTGGTGCATTTTTGTGGCTTGTAGTTGTTGTATGTTAATGTGAGGTTGATGAGGTTTGGATTGGTGTTGAAATCGCGGCTTTTCCGTGAGGTTTGTACGTCGATTTCGTGGTTCCGACGTAATCGCCGGCGATAGTCGCCGGTCGTCTTCTCGCAAGCCTTTGACCGACCAACAACGGTTGAGTGGTCGAGGCCGACGCGTGGCGCCACGTCGAATGCAATAGGGATTTTGTTTAAAAAAGAATAAAAGAATGGGATCCGACTGGTCGTGGGCTTGCTACGTGTCACGATCCCGCTTTTTTCAAATAATAAAAAACGATTTTTAGATAATGAAAAAAATGAATGAAATGATTTTCGGAAATAATAAAAATGTCGATTGGACCGTCATGAGCATCCCAAGTGTCACTTTTGGGGCCGTCGATGAGGGGTTTTATTTTCAATTTTGTTCGGTCCAAAATCGGACGCACCAAGGGAAGCCACGTGGCACATCTTTGAATGTTCGAAGGGAGAGTTTTTTTATAATTCAAAAATTCATTAAAAAATAGAGAATTTTTGCAAAAATAAAAAATACGTCGTTTTAGACCGGTTTCCGACCCATACATCTAGGTGGACCCGGTTTGAAAAAAATTATTTTAATAATAAAAATTTAGATTAAATAGTAAAAAAAATCAGAAAATTAGAAAATTCAAAAAAATCAGAAAATTCATAAAACAATTTTAAAAAAAATCAGAAAAATTCTAAAAAAAATCTCAAAAAAATAGAAAATGGCCACAAGTAACTGGCCATGGCTTATTTTGGGTGTTTTGACCTTCGATCTTCTCAAAAATGATGATTTCGCCCTATAGGGAATTGTCTTCGAAAAATTCAAAAAAAATTCCTAAAAAACCCCAAAAATAGAAAATGGTCACGATCAACTAACCATGGACTATTTAGGAAGAATTTGATTCTTGAACCTTCGTAAATGGAGATTTTGCCCTTCCTGGCAAATCGTCCTCAAATTTTTCCTAACTACCCCTAGCCCTTAATCACACCTTCTCTAAGCCATTAGGGCTCTACTAGAAAGCCCTTGATTGAATTTGGTGCGTATTGATGTGACTTATGCGCTTGATTGAATTTACTGATTGTGATTGATAGGATTAATTTTCTAATCTACATGAAACCCCTATCCGAACTCACCTCACCCGAAATTGCGCCGCATGAAATTTTAGTTATGATAATCACTTGTGTTAGGTACCGAAATGGTGTTGGTAATGACACCGACGTAACCAAGTCCTTGAACCCAAAATCTTTAGTTCCGTGGAACCGACCGACCTTTACAATCGTTCAATGAGGTTTCCGGTCCCACTTCCAAGAATTATGGGTGACGACTCCAAATGCATGCAAACATTGCACATGCCACTCAACCATACCGAGGTCGAACCCTATCGACTCTCGTCGTAAAAAAATTCAATCAATTCCCGCTACAATTTGGTATGGGCCTGGGAGGGCCAAGCCGAGAAAGCCTCGAAGGCCTCCCATTGATGAGGCCGGAGGCCCGATCGGCAATCCATCAGCCCTCGCAAAAAAAAAAAAAAAAAAAAAGTCGCGACGGCCTCATTTGAATTTGCCGTGGATCCTTCCCGGTCCTCTCATGCTGACTCAGGATGAGAGGATTTTGTGCTCTTCCCTAAATAATATTTTTGTAGAGATACCTAAAACTAAAAAGTTTCCCAAGATTCACTGTTCTCTATAGGGGATAGCTTATTTTATCCCCTCTCAAATAATAATGTGCTACCTGACGAAAAGGAGGGAAAACTATATATAACAAGTAATAGCGGCAAATTTGGTGAAGTAATATCGGCTTATGAAAAAAAAAAAAAAAAGATTCGCTAAATCATAACAATATGTAGCCAATGCATACAAAGATTTGACAAGGAAGCAAGCTGGGGAAAAATTCATTTAATTAATCTAACAAAAGAATTGTATCTATCAAGTATACACGAACATGATTAGAGGTGTGCATGGTCCGGGCCGGTCCGGTCCCCGATATGAAACCCGACCAAGTAGTCTCGATCCAAAATTTTAGGGACCAAGGATCGGATCGGGGCCGAGACCGGACCAAGACCGCGGTCCAGTCCCAATGAGACTACTAATACCAGCTGCTTATAGAAATTAACTCTTGAAATATATGCATGACTAATGATGAGCGAGTAGAAAGAAAAAGGCAAGATGAGTGAGCGCCGAACAGAGCTGCGTTGCAAAGATAAGACGCGAGCATTGAATGAGAGATGTGAGTGTCGACTATTGAGTAGAAGATGAAGATAAGTAAACTCGCATCTAGTGAGAGGAGAATGTCGATTGTCGAGTAGAAGATGATGATAGGGATTAGGTTTAGGTTAATTATTTCTTCAAAAATTTCTAATTTTTTCTCTTTTTCTTCCATATATATATTTATACATATTCCGAAAAGGTCCGGTCCGGTGGTTCGATTCAATTCCATCTACCGTGAAATCGAGATTGGATCGCTGCAACCGGTCCCATTTATTGGGACCAACGACAGGGACCGCTCCTCTCAAGGATCGGACCAACCCGTGCGGGCTTGCCCTGGCCGGTCCGATCCCGTTTGCACACACCTAAACATGATACGAGTTTCTAGCTACATCAATTGCTATTTCATCCTCTCGACTGCATCAATGACAAGATCATATCGAATATTTTCTCGGTAAAGTCTTCCCATCCCCCAAAACGCACACAGAACCCACGATTGCCTTCGGTCAAAAAGGAGAACATTTCCGACCGACGGACCGATTTCCATGGTATGCCAAACTTTGGGAAAGCAAGAAACATATTCTCCAAGTACTATTTTTCCCATGTTACTAGATAAAACCCTAACCATGTCATGACCTTAAAGCACGTGCTGTCACAGTGGATGCACGTGTCGTATACTAATGCTAGCTAATTGTGTTTGTTCATGTACAGACAAAATCGGTCAACAACCCAAGAAACATAAACATCGATTATAACTCAGGTCGAGCAATAAAAATTAGGAGACATCATGGGAAAAAAAATAATAATAAGATAAAAAAGAGTACCATGATGGGAGTCGGTCTAGGAGGGAAATGATTTTCTTAAGGACAAAACGATCACTTAGTGGGATCATTTGTTAATCTGGAAAAATCATCAGATGAAATGATTGGATTTGGCCGTGATTACCCTTTCATCATGGTGGTTTAGATTCGTCCTCGTGAACAATACTCAGAACACAACACCCGATGTCTGCTCGGCCTGCTCAAAACATAAGTGTCGGTTTGATGAATTAGGATGTGTTTGGTAACGTTAGTATTTCTCTATTTTTCTATTCTTTTGTCATTTGAAATAAAAAAGAACATATATCTGTTTAGTAAGGTCAGCTCATTTTTCTATTTCCCCGAAACAGTAGATTTGGAACAAAAACAAAAGAAATCTTCCGTGATATTCAAATGCCGATATGTAAAATCGCATACAAATTTTCTATTAGAATTTGGGAAATCATAATAATATTTTGTTGTTCTTTAAATTTTGGAGGAAAAGGTTATAGGTGAATGGATTTGTTTTTATATATGGCTTTCGAAGTTTAAACAAGAAACGACCAAATTGGTCCGGCACTTTTATCTGATCAAAGCACATAGTTAGGAGATAACAATTTCTATTCGTGTAGCTATTTCTATGATTATATTGCCTACCATGGTCCTTCACCCTCTTTCACAAGTACATTCGATTAAAACCCTACACACACACACGAAAGATTTCGTGGGTGTTTCGGTTTTTCAATCCGAGCCGGCTTCCGATGCTTAAGTTAGCAAGAAAAGAGTGTATAATGAGGAAGAAGTATCCCTAAGTCGCCGGGTCATTAAAGCGAAATAGACCATTAATCGGTTGGGTGTTAGGGGAACACGTGGTGCGCATTCGCTACTTAGCCAAATCTATCATTATCGACCTTTTTTTTTTTTTTGGTATTAGGGGAACACGTGGTGCGCATTCGCCGCTTAGCCGAGAATCTTGCCATTATCACCGTGCTTTTAGTTTTACAATCCGCAAAAACATGTGATTATCGGCTAAGCCATCCGAATTCTTCCAATTTAGCAGGCTCGAAAAGGGTGACCTCACGAAAAGCCCTCTTTCCTTGTTAGCCTACTGACCAAATAAAATCGAATCTCGAGAACGTCGAGGACAAGCAAGCCAAAGGAAAATCGAACATACAACCTCCGAGCACATAAATTGCAAATACAATGATTCGGAAAAAAACAAGGTATTGACTTAGATGGTAAGAGAGTTTTGCACCTCGTCTCATGGTCACGAATTCACAGCCTTGCTTAAATAACAAAACATTATTCTCGTAGACGGCTTGCCTCCTGGCCCTTGGACGAGAAGTCAAAACCGGTTTTATCGGACAATGATGACTGTTTAGGACTTCGCTAGTTAGTAACCCAGCAACACCAAAGAATGGCAAACCGCAGCCATCGAATTGCAAAGGATGCGGGGGAAGCGGGGTATTCTAGTAATTTCACCATAGAATTCCGAACGTTGCTCTCCCGGCCCATCACCATATTCAGCGTTCCTACTTCAGCGCCACACGGCGACGCGGCCGGATCACCTGAATTTCCGGTTTTACCCCTTCGCTATTTAAATCATACTCCACGGTCCACCTCACGCAGTTCAACCACAGCAACCAGCTTTAGGGGGAATTGTTAAAAATGCCAATAGATATTTCTGTACACTATAAAAAAAATTATACATTTTTTTGAAAAAAAAAAATTATTATTAAATACGGTCGAGAAGTGTCTAAACCATGTCTCAAGAAGTCCGACCAAGAATTCGAGAGTCTCTCATTTTTCTTATCCTAGAATTTTTTTTTGGTCGGAACCTTGGAAATTACCCGGCGGGAGAAACGCGATCTTAATTTGACGGGAATGTCTATGTGTTCTAAGGTAACTTAGATACAAATTGCAGGAAGAGAGAATTACCCGCATGCTTGTTAAGTATATTTTATTCGAATAATCTTAATTTTTAAGACGGTGGTATGAAAAGTTAGTATATTGAAAATCGTAATAATATGAGGTGTTTTCTTATTTACATAATTAGGAAGAAGACAGCATGATAAAGGGAAAAAAAAGCGAAATAAATGATCCGAACTTTAGCTCGATACGGAATACGGCCCGAATTTTTAATTTGTTAAATATAGTCTCTCCCGAACTTTATTTCAATTATATAATATCTTTCCCGAACTTTTAGATTATTCAATATGTATTGAAAATTTATAAACTACATTGAACAAATTAAAAATTCAGGATTTATATTGTATATTGAAATAAAATTTAAATATTATAGTAAATAAACTATAAATTTGGAGATCACGATTTGAATGGGCTAAAATTTAGACGATCTCGGGGTCGTTAGTCCAATGATAAACAAGAAAATAACGACTGTTACGGCCACTCTCTTTCGCGTTCGGCTAAAATTTAGACAACCTCGGCGTCGCTTATTCCAACGATAAACAAGAAAATGACGACCATTATGCCCCTCCCTCTCTCTCTCTCTCTCTCTCTCACTTTGTTGGTATCCAAAGTAAAGCAGATTAGCAGAGCCCATCTCGGATCCTCTGTGTCGCTGTGTGTGTGTCTCCTCTCTGTAAACCCACCTTTTCTCTCTCTAGAAACCCACCTTTTCTCTCTCTAAAACCTCTCTCCCTCCGCTTTTCTGTGCCTGTGAGAGCTCTCACTTGCAAGCCCAAAGAAAAGCGGGTCGACGGAGGTACAGCTTGCTAGTCTTCTTCTTTTAGCAGCTTTCCGATTCTGGGTCGATCCTTTTTCTTCTGATTGATGTTGCATTTCTGATCTTTTGGGAGATCATCGAGAGATAAAGGTCACTTTCACCGTCGCTCGCAGCTCGAAGCTCTGTTCAATTTGCAATCTTTGGTTCTTCAATGAAGCCTTCGGCTCGGCTAGATTCGGCTGTTTTTCAGCTCACGCCTACTCGAACCAGGTTCTTTCCCTCAGTTCGTCTCTCTCGCATCCAGCTACTGCTTTTTTCGCTCGTTTTGAGTCTGCTTACTCGATCGTTGAAGATGTTGCTGGTGATTATTGCAATGTATCCTCAGTAAATGGGTCGCTCGTCGGTCTGAAAATGGAGACAAAAGGAATATGCAAGAGTCAATGCAGGATTATCTTTTAGTATGTCTTTTAGTATGTGAAGTCTGGATCTATTGTAGCTCTTGTTAATTGTTGACAATTGGACGAGATTTTTCTGTTGCATGAAGAATTTTTCCACCGAGAATCCTTCTAGTGTTTGATCATTCTGGGATCGAGTTCTTTTGTCCTTATGATGCATGTTGACCCGCATACCTCGTGCAAATTTTTAAACATGGGTGTTGTAGTGGTGAATTATGTGCTTTGCGGACGGTTGAATGAGTCTGAAGTGGACTTTCTGACACGGTACGGAGCTACAACGAGGAGTTAGTAGTTTCCTCCTCCACTGCACTGATCGAACAACCGAAAGCCTGCATCCAAGGAATCTTCAGTGAAGCCGGCAAACCACGACACTTATTTCTCTCAGTCTGGAACTTTACTCCATGTTACTCTGTTTCTTTCATTCCTTGACCCCTAGTTCAAGCGTGGGTATTAGGGTGGCAACATGATTGCTAAGCCTCTTTTTTACGGTTCCTACTCTTTTCCTTGTGGTGGTGTCCCCACGCACTGGCTGTAGAACAATGAAAGCCTGGCGCAGGCCAACCTTATATGTGAAATAGAAATAATTTTTGAAGACCACCACATATAAAGGTGGGAATCCCATAAATGTGTGAATGAGTAGTGTGAAGGGTCTATTTTGAGACTAAAAGTTTCTGATATCATCTTGGAGTTGAGTGTACCATTATTTTCTCTGGAAATCTGGGTTTCGTTTATTGGACTTGTGACGAGTGGCATGAATTGGTTGAATATATCATCTTTAGAAGTGCGCAAATGAGCAATGTCACTTTTGTTCTTATCTTGTGCAATGAATAACTTACTTGCTTTTGCGCTTTTGAGGGTTGACTGACTTAGGCATGGGATGTTTACTGCATTTGCAGGTGCGACTTGGTTATAGTAGCAAATGGGAAGACTGTGAAACTAGCTTCTGGTTTGCTTAACCCTTTCCTTGCCCATCTGAAGGCTGCACAAGAACAGATGGCTAGAGGGGGTTACTCAATTATTCTTGAGCCAGAGCCTGGCAGTGATGCAGCATGGTTCACCAAGGGAACAGTGGAAAGGTTTGTGCTCTGCTGTGATATGCATTGTTATCTGTTCTCACCAATATATCGAAAGTTTGAGTATATTTCTGTATAGAATAGCTGGCTGAGCAGTTTGATGCTCATTACGGTCATAAGCATGTAAGTAACTCCCAAGAATGTTGACTGAATGACTTAACGGAATATCTTTTGCAAGTTTTCCTGTAACTTTAAGACATGGCATAATTTTGGAAAAGGTGACAAACAAGGGTACCTACAGAAAGCTATAGCTTACAAGTGGCAGTAGGCTATCTCATTCTTCACATGTGACTCAATACGGGAGAATTACGGCCTGGGCTTCTACCATTCTGTAAATGGAACTGCTTTCTGGATCTATGTCTTCGAAACCCTGATTCTTGAAGAATATAATTTGTGCGACTACTTTAGCATCTGTTTTGCATTTGAGCCAGAAAGGTTGTTGACTACTGAAGCTGATTGGAGAACAAAAATTTCAAATCACATGATTAATACGATGCATGTTAAAAGATGCTAAACTTCTTCAGGTTTGTACGGTTTGTGAGCACACCAGAAATCCTGGAAAGAGTATATACTCTAGAATCTGAGATCCAGCAAATTGAGGAGGCAATTGTGATTCAAAGTAACAATGACAGAGGATTACATAGTGTAAGTTACCTTGATCAATGTTTGAGATCCTTAATCCAACAAAAAAATTTATGTGGTTATTTTCCATGCACCAGGTGGAAGACCATGGAGGGAAACCTGTAGAGTCTATGGAAGGTACTGTAAGTGTGTATGTGAGGGTTATCACTTTGCGTTTGTGTAAAACATTTTCTTCTGTTTGCGTGTTTCTTTGTGGGGGAAAAGGTTGGAAGTTTGTTTGACATTTGAGCTGTCTGCATGTCTAATGTTTTCTTTCCTTTTTTTTTCAGTCTATGGTGCTATCGTGCTTTGCTCATCTGTTGTCGTTTGTGTTCCTCTGTACTGTGATGTGGATTCTGAATGTAGTAACAATTTTTTATGATTGCTCTGACTTATACAGTGTAATGCTCTTCTTATTGCAGGCGGCAATCCCTTGCTTGAGGGTAACGAGGATAAAGCTCTTGTTATTTACACAGTGAGGGAACAATTATTTTTGCTTCATTTCATGTCTTATAGTTCCCATGCCGTAGGTTTGCTTAATTTTTGTTTATGTTATGTTTGTCAGCCTAGTGCACAGCCTTCTAAAGCAAGTGGATCCACCTCACAAGAAGGAAATTCAAAGTAAGTACTATTTTTTGTAACATGGGGACAGTAAATTGTTTTGCTAATTCACATTAAGGACAAATATCTTTTTCGGAGGCTTCAATGTTTACATTTTTATTGCCATTTCATCTCTCTGTTCTGTTTGAAAGCACGTGTTAGCATTTTAGCCTAAGAAAAAATGCCTGGATCTTGCTCCTTCCCTGTTGGAAGTATATGTATGGCTCTTAGAACCCTATTCATCTGAGATGGTAGAAGAAGAATAACTGAATTAGAAGGAGCATCATCAATTGATTAATTTACTCGAAGGAGCATCATCAATAGATTAATTTACTCGAAGCTCTCTCTTTTTTCATAAATTTCTGAATGGCAAACATTGCGCATGGAAGAGATTAATGACCTTTGAGTGAGAAGATTGCCTTCTCGGGTGAATTATCGGAAAGACATAACTAATTCCCTCTTCTCTCTTCTGTGGGGTTGATCGATAACCCGTTGTAGTTTAGTAGTGTTGGCTTCAGTCGTACTCTAATTACATTGTTTATCTAGAGTTCAGCTTCTGAAAGTCTTGGAGACACGAAAAAGTGTCCTTCAGAAGGAGCAAGGAATGGCCTTTGCCCGAGCTGTTGCTGCTGGTTTTGAAATTGATAATTTGGAAACATTGATGTCCTTTGCTGAATGCTTTGGAGCCTCTCGACTGATGTAAGCCCTTATTTCTTTCGCCCATCTGATGCTGCACTCAATTGAATGTATCAAGAACACTATTAGCTACAGGACACATGATATGGACAGAATAAGGATGCGATCCGTACAGTACATCGACTAGCATGTTGTATTATCTATATGCAGCTCAAGATTGTCACAGTAGCCAGGTTAGGTAGTATCCAATCTGTTGTGTATTTTGTTGTCTTCCTTAAAATTTAGTACAAATAGTTGGGGCCAAAAATCGGGAAAGATATTTTCTGTGTGGAGAAGGGGAGGGGCGGCCGGGGCGGTGTGTTTGGAGCACTATGACAATTTTGGTGACATTCATAAAGAGGTGAATAGAGAAGGATGGTATAGAAATTTATAGATAGTTAAGTTCCTTTTCAATTTTGCAACAGGGATGCATGCACAAAATTCATAGAGCTGTGGAAGAGAAAACATGAGAGTGGTCAATGGCTTGAAATAGAAGCAGCCGAGGCATTGTCCAGCCAATCAGATTTTGCTGCCATGAGTGCATCGGGTATTATGCTATCTGATGTCTCCAACAAGCAGAAGGAGGCATGGTCTGAATCTCGCAATGCAGCAGCATCAGAATTTAATGGTCATCCAAGTACTTCTCCAGGTGGAGGTAATTGACTCAGCATGTAAAAATTTTAGCATTGTCCTTGGTTGTTATAATGCTTCAATACGAAAGAGTTGTTGGTTGTGGATTTAGTCCAGTCCCTGTAACTGCTGAGAAGATTAACAAGAGCAACAAGGAATGTCCGATTAGGAAAGTAATCTTGGATACTTGATTCAGTAGGACAATAGGCTTGGAAACCCATGGAAAAGCAAATTCGAATTCTGCAAGACGAATTGCGGATATGATACTATAAGTCGATCTACATGTAGGTACTGATTATAGCATGTCAGTCATTTATACAGTTTCTGCTGCCCAATAGGGTTTGACAGAATCAATTTTCCCATTGAAAAATGATCAATAAATCTTGTTCCATGGTTTTGCTCTTTGTCCTATTATTTGTTTCTTTTCGACTGACTAAATTTTTTGTTACATGTTTATTTAAACTGAGAAAATTACTCATGCCAGCTGAGAAGCCTCCAATAAATCACCAAGCACCTCATGGAGGCCATGACTATTTCCCAGCTCATTTTCCAAATGCAATGTTCCCACCATGGGCAATGCATTCTCCACCTGGCGCACCACCTGTATATCAACCATATCCGGTGCAGCCCATGCCTTACTATCAGAGCTATCCGGCAAACGGCCCCTTTTTCCAACCAGCTTATGCACCAGTTCAGGATCCTCGATCAAGTAATGGTCGAAAAACACGTCACAGAAGGCATTCTGTTGAGAGCGGTGAATTGTATTCTGAATCAGAAGCTTCAGAGGAGGAGTGCTCGAAAACTAAATCTCCAGAACCATTTGAGTCAGGGAAGGAAGATTTGGCACTCCAAAAGAAGACCGGTCGATCAAGTAAGAAGCAGGCAGGCATGGTTGTAATTCGAAACATCAATTACATCACTCCGAAGAGACGGAACTCTTCCAATGGTGAGTCACATTCTACGTCTGATTCCGAAAGTGAAGAGGACAATGGGGAAATGGAGGTTAGCCAGAACCTGAAGCGGTCCTCAAAAGGAAAAGACAAGGATGGAAGCTCTATAAACAAGTCGATTTCATCTGGTAACAATGAAGCATTTAACGGGAATGAAACTGATGGTGGACACTGGCAAGCATTCCAGAGTTTCTTGTTGAGAGACAATGAAGAAGAAAAACGTGCTGCTGATAACGGTATGTTTTCAATGGAAAAGGAAGTTAGGTCAAGAAGGAGGCAGAATATGAGGAGTGATGATCCTTTAGCTCTTGGAGAACGATACATGGATCAATCTCAAAGGGGGAGCTTGTCAAATATGCAAAAAATGAGTGGAAAAGCAAACTTCATTACTAGAGCATCTGCTGATGAAGCAATGATGTCTACAGAGGTCAGTAAAGGGAGTGATGGTAGAATGTCTCTTGATGGCCATTTAGATGTACAGTACACAGAAGTGAATGGCAGAAGGGTTGCTTATAGGAGGACCGAAAATGATGATTTCATGATCCACAGACGGGAAAACATAAATGTTGTTTGTCCCTCTGATTTAGCTGAAGATGAGAATACAACCCATAATTCAAATACAAAGTGGCCGAGCAATGTGCATGATGATTCCTACATTGTTCCTTTGAGATTGATTCCTGTTAGTGGGATTGAAGACGCCGAACGAAAGGCTTTAGACATCGATTCTGAATTCCCATTTACCAGCCAGAGGACAGAAGATGCATCCGAGCCTAATTATGAGCCTGACTATACGAGCTTGATGCCAGAACGTGGGACAGAGAGAGCATCGATTGGTTATGACCCCACTCTAGATTATGAGGTGCAGGCTCAGAAACGAAAAAATACTAGCCAGGATAAGAGTGAGAAGGAAGGTAAGCAGGCCTCTAAGAAGCCAGATAAGGACCAGAATTCTAAACATACCCGAGATGCATTTGACAAGAAGAAGAATGTTGGACCGATAAGAAAAGGGAAGCCTTCAAAATTAAGTCCCTTGGAGGAAGCAAGAGCGCGTGCCGAAAGGCTAAGATCATATAAAGCTGATTTGCAGAAGATGAAGAAGGAAAAGGTACTTAATTATTTTCGACACTTCACTGCAATTTAATTATTAGTTAGGCGTGAAAAGTAAAAGAAAAACAAAAATAAGCATGTCCACTTGCCCATTGTTCTCACTCTAGTTCCTGTGTGCCTTCTATCCTTGGGCATGACCTGAAAACCATCATTTCAGGTGTGTTTTAATAAAACTGATTTTTTTGGCTCTTCCGAGTCTTAATCAGGAGGAGGAACAAAGAAAAAGGCTGGAGGCTTTGAAGCTAGAAAGACAAAAGAGGATTGCTGCGAGGGGCAGTTCTATTCCTGCTCAGCCTGCTCTTCCGTCACAGCAAACGAGAAAACAACTACCAGCAAAACTTTCCCCAGGCTCTCATAAAGGGTCAAAGTTCAGTGATGCAGAACCAGGTTCTTCCTCTCCTCTACAGAGGTCCTCTGTCAGGACTTTCTCTGTTGGTTCCAGTGAATCTCAGAAAACTTCGAAAACAACCAGATTGAGTGCGGCCAATACCTCTGCTGGGAATAGGCTAAGTCGCTCAGTTCCATCGTTTCCTGAAGAAATAAAAGAGAATGCCAGTGTCACACCAGAGACGAAGGTTTCCATGGCCAGAATCAGAAGACTGTCAGAGCCTAGAATGACCAGCAGCCACAATGTTTCTTCAGTGAAGCTGCGAAACACAGAAGTTACGAGACAAAAGGTGTCCGATGGAACTGACAGCAAAAACATATCTGCGATCATAAGTCTTGATAGAAGCAAAGCTGCTACTCTTCCAGAATTGAGAATGAGAACACCCAAATCAGCTGATAATTGTGGAAGTAAATCAGCCCCAAAAGATGCAGGGGCTCAGGCTACAAACAAGAACAAATCAATGTCTTCTAAAGGTGCTGAACTAAACAATGGCGATGACCCTCTTTCACATCAGGGTGAGGGCGATGACAACCCTGTTATTGAAAAGACTGTCGTTATGCTGGAACCTGAGAAGCCTGCTGCTACCATGTTGCAAGGTTCGCAAGAAAAAATTCAGTTGCTTAAAGAAGATAGCAATATTGGTAAATTAGGAGAGAAGCCAGAGATTGTAACAAATGATATTGCTTTACATCGACCAACTGCATTACCCGACACCAATGGACCTAATCAGAAGAATACTGAAGTGCATGAGGAAATCCGTAACCATAAGGTAATTATTTGGTGAAAAAATTATTAGGATTTCCATGTGCTGGCCGTGGATGTGATCACATACTTGCCATGGTGAGGAGAGTGAAGATCATCAAAGATGCTCTTTTTTTCGGACAAATAAATTGGAATATCCTTTTCCATTTCTCTTTTCAGGTCACAACATGCAATGGAGAGGCATCGGTAAAGTTTTTGAGCCTCAGTACTGCTGACAAACCATATCATGCCCCTTATGCTCGGGTGTCTTCTCTGGAAGATTCATGTATGGAAAACACGCAATACGGCAAGGCACTCCCAACATCCTACGAATTTAAGACTGTCTGTCCAGAGAGTATTAAACTCCCTATTTCTGATACAGAGAACCTCAAAATAGAGAAGATGCCTGAGACAGTGGACAAACAATCTAAGGAATCAACCAAAGGGTTTAGACGGCTATTGAAATTTGGTAGGAAAGGTAGTAGTTCAACTACAAGTGGTGTTAATGAAGCTGATAATGGCAATGTAAGTGAATCTGATGCAGATGATCATGCAACACATTCGGCTCCGTCCATCGAAGGTAACTTTTATTAGTACTGAATGGCCATTATTCATATAATTGAAGTCATCTTGTGTGCCTATTTATGTAGCCAAATTGTGAATATAGCATATTTTCTAGGACTTGAATTGCTGGTCTGTGATTATGACAACTGTTAGTTTTGTTTCATATTTGCCTACTGGATTGGCTAAAGAAATATAAAGCCAATGTTGGCACACTGATGGGAAAAGAAAAGGCAAATGAACATTCTTTAGCAAGCAACTTCTCTGAGACTGTTGGATGAAGTGTGTCCTAAGCTGACAACGTAATTACTCTGGACTTTTTTTTTTTTTTGGGTCGAAATTACTCTGGCTTTAAAGTATTGAGCAATTGTATCCTGGTTATGTCGGGCATTGCTTGAATAAGGCTATAATCTGATTCATCCTGATCACAGTTCTAATAGATAATGAGCTTGCTGGCTGCCACTATCGCATCAACTGAATGAGCTGGAGTTCCAGTTTTCACTGACCTAGCTAGAAGCTAATGTTTTGGCTTTTATAGATTAGTTTGTAGGAGAGTTTCTGTAGCACTAGCTAATTTTCAAGATTCGCTTGGTAGAGTCGCTAATCTGGAATCAATACTTTTTAACGGAAGAGTAGTAAGCATTTGGTATGATTCTTTGAAGCTAACTGTCTGTTTTTGCGCTTTTCTTTGCCCTGGTCAGCCTCTACGCTGAAGAATCTCATTTCGCAAGATGAAACACCTACTGCAGTCAACACTCCAAAAAAATGTAAGCATGTCCATCGATGAACTTCAGTTATAAATCTTGTTTCTTGAAGGAGATTCAATTGTGCTGATATCGAGAATTCTATCGGTTGGTCTACAGCTTCTCGTCCTTTCTCCTTACTGTCACCGTTCCGTAGCAAGAACAGCGAAAAGAAGGTTACAACATAAGAAGATCTTGTTTGAGGGTGAGGAAGCAGTGTGTTCGTCTTCACATCTGTAACATCACTTGTGAGGTCTTACATTTGTGTGATTCACTTGACTGTTTTCTTTTCTGGAATGGGTATAGTTGGCCAGGTGTCTTTTCATGTATGTATGTTTGGTCGTTTTCTTGCGCAGGCATCTTTCAGGCAGGTTAGGGATCTAAAGTTTTCAATATATGTGTTACTGATTCAGTTTGAGGTATTATGTTCAAATCTTTTAACTTAGTCATTATGAATAGTCGTGACCCTGGAGAAATTTATGGTCTGGAAGCTTAAAACCCTTCGCCATAGAAAGTAATGGATCTGAAAGGCTATGTACCGTTAACGGTCTGATCTGGTATACAAAGTAAACAAGCAAAAAAGCGAGATGAGTACATGAGAAAGGTATATATTCAAATGGAAAGGAAGAAAGAATGAACATGGACAACAAAACCAACAACATAATATGAAGATAAATTGAAGCCAGTGGCCTAGGGTTGTGCGACTTGGCCAGGGGATGTCTGGCCCCAGTGGTCGATCGTTGAGGTCGCTTGATCCTGGTGTCGCCTGGCTGCATTCGCCCACCCCAGATTTGGCAGGGGGCAATGCAATCTGGGCCAGATATGCCTAGGTCCTGTTGCTAGGGGATGCTGGAGATTGCATGACCTCACCGTAAATTGCTGGGGTCACGACCTCTGGCAATTGCCTCACTGTGGCTGCTGGCGATGCCTTATTGAGGTTCATTGACCCTAGGTTGGATCTGGCCCCTGGTCTGATCCTTTTCTTAAAAGTTTCCCTTTCTCAATCTTCTAATGTTCGTCATTAATTGTATATTCTCATTGTTTTTCCCATATGCATTTGCGCCGTGAACTCCTTCCCTAGAATGTGAAGTAGATAAAGTAGCTATCGAACACTGGAATAAACATTCATGAACATAAGCCCATGCACCTTGTGAGAGATAGGAGCATTAGAAGACTAAAAGACAAAATATGGTAAACGAAGGCCATTGGCCATCTACTCAACTTCAGCATCAGATCGACCACATTACCGAATCCGCTCCGCATTATTCAGCACAACCTTAATTAGTTTGGACGTGTGATTGAATTCTCATGAACGGTTGAATCTCATTTAGGGAATTGGTGGCATCTATTGTTAGAAGCCGATATTAATAGAAGGAACCAGATGTGTATCAGAACGCTTATCTGGGCATGAAAATGGTTTACACAATGTGCTGATGAATTCTCACGTCCGTGCTTCTAGTTTTTGAGCCTTTTGATTGCTTAATCTAAATGAAACGATGCCTCATTACTCATACCAAACCCATTTTGTACCATAGCTGCGTCGAGCCGAGCACTATCGCCTTTTTGCCTTCCATCTGTATCTACAAGATGGTAGAGGTTGAAGCAATAATCTGCCCAGAAAAATTAACTCTGAAACAAGATTGCTTCTCACATCGGCAGAGAAGTTTCATCACAAACTCAAAATCACCTTCAACTAGGACTTTGACAAATTCTACACGTCTTCGAAGCGAACCACCAAGCAAG
Source organism: Rhodamnia rubescens (assembly GCA_021437795.1). NCBI lineage: Eukaryota > Viridiplantae > Streptophyta > Magnoliopsida > Myrtales > Myrtaceae > Rhodamnia > Rhodamnia rubescens. The sequence goes on along the minus strand of JAILYA010000003.1, from coordinate 2,893,251 downwards.
AAATGCTGCCTCTGCTCATCCTGGCCAGGGCCTCCTTTGCCAGGCAATCAGATGCTTCTTGTGCGCTCTCCATGTGCCTGACCAGATTCACAGCTTCTTGATTATTCATTACCTAAGAGAAAACAAGAGACACATATGAGCAAGCCTGCGAGAACAGGGGAAAGAAACGGAGTATGGTTGACAGAACTGTGAATGATAACTTTTGGTATAGCAAATGGGAATACAGAGTAGACACTTATCCCATGAATTGTAGTTGATAAAGAACATGAAAATGTTCAGGGTATTCACATTTTCGTCGAGCAACTTACCTCCCATATGCCGGAGCTTGCCAGTATGACGAATTCGGTGTTCGTGTCGATCCTCTCGACGCCGATCCTGAGCTTGGAGCTTTTAGACCGATTCGAGGTGTCTTCCCTGCTAGAATTCCATGCCAACATCCGACCTACAGAGTACAGAGGCCCCCATCATGTTGCCCGGTCATGGACCAAGGAAAATTATCGAACATTAGAACGCGAGTTAAATCACGCAGCATCCTCCGTGCTTTCTTCGAACCACACAAAACCATGTTCATGACGTAATCTCACCCTCCTCCAAAAGACTGTTCTTTTGGTACAGACAAGATTCAATCTGATTGTGTGTAATACTGAACATGCCTCAGAAACTGGTTAACAAACACTTAGCAAACAGGGAAACAGGCGTGGATACTCGAACTGAGAAGCCGCTGCTTAATTCACCGAAACGCAATCTCTCCTCTCTCTTATTAGCACTTAGGTGAGAACTCATTGCCTTGAACAATTATACTGCATCCAGGCGATCGCGTTTCGATGAACAGTGAGGCTTAGACTCGCCTAATGAGTGATAAATTGCTTCCGTTTACCTGGGATGAATCTTTCAGTCCAATGCCTTTTGGCTGACTGCTGGTGCTTGCTTGGGGTCTGCTTGGCCACGCCATTCCTGCAAACAACTGCTCTATACTCACCCATGTTACCTATCACAAGCTTTTCTCCATTCACGACCATCACCGATGCCGAACCTGCCTTCATCAGCGCCTCCTCAGCCATCTTCTTCTCGCTTACCCTGATCTTAGCCCGAGCGCTGAGGTACGCTTTTCTCGTCATCTCTTCAGTCTTCCTCACTATCTGTGACTGCCACGATAGAAATAAAACCAGCTTTAGCATTGCAACGGCAACCGAGTCTTTTCGTACTCAGCAGGGATAACTACATAATGATCATGTTATCATTATAGAATCACCAACCATTGAGTTACTAGATTGTGAAATTGGCCAAAAAAGAGGAATTACTAGATTGTGAGACTTCAGAAATGTTTAAAAAGGCGAAAAAGGTAAACAATCTAAGTTATCCATAAGTTAGATTTCTATTTAGTGCAAAACAAACCTTGAGAATCAGAACCTGGATGACATATCACAAAAGGTCAAGGCCATTCGAATCGAAAATCTGATGTATAAGTGAATAGATTTTGCAAACACACCTTCAAGTTGACCTCCAAAGCTTGATTTTAAGGGCAGTTAATTAACAACTAAATCTTTATAGTCCCGTAGCTGCTCTGTAGGAGTACCTCATTTAGCTTCTTGTCAAACAAATGTGACTGCAAGTACTTGGTGACCCTGTCTCCTATTTGAGCATCAAAAACCCCAAAGAGCCACAGCTCGAGCCCTTGAATTTGCTCTCTTTGGATGATGACTGAGTCCGAGTCTGAACCGTCCTTTTTTTCGTGAACGAAATGGCCATGTGATAGCTGCATCATCCATGCTGGCTTCCTTCCCACCTGAAATTTCCTTTTCTTGCTTCCGAAGTTTCCAGTCAGAAAGCGCCCGAATTCGACACGCCTGATTCATCAATAAAAACTTTTTACAAATCATCTGATCACACTTTACGATGAGCGGAGAATCCTATCAAACTGATAATGTAAATTGGCTGTTTTGATAGATGTATCTCTTTCCATGCATTGGTTATCCAAGCTATTTTCAGCATTTTACTAGCTTCCTAGCTCGTTTCTTTCTTCATCGCAGTGTAATATACTCAAGTCAGCTCTGTGGGGGCAATAGTCCAATTCATTTTACTAAACAGAGTCGTACACAAAATCGTTGCTCACTTTTGGGAAGTTGGATATTTGGATTGCTAAAAAGAACATCTTTTTATGATATAAAACTTGATTTAACGTTAACCTTCAGACAATTTTCCGCAGAGCAAATCCTCCACGTCTCCTTTTTTTGGGTCTTTTTCTTCCCAAATTTACACAAAGTGGAAGGTCTTTCAGATAATAAGGCTAAAGGCATCATGAATACATATTCTTAAACCAAAAATAAAAAAAATAATGGGAGTCACCAGGGAGAGAGAGAGATGGGTTTACCTTGACCTTGAGCTTCAGGTGAAAATCAAGAATCCTCATGATCCCTTTTTTCTGGAGACTCTACTGATACGCATACAAAGCTTGAAACTTGCAGAGAGGAAAAAGGATAAATGATGAGGACGGTGGGAGGTTTTGAAGAAGATGGGAATGTCAAAAGTGGGTTTTGGAAAAACCAGGAAGGAGATATCAGTTTGGTCTGAAGCCAATAGAAGGTTTAGGGATGCAGATATTTTTGGGTGTTCATGATCTTATTTGGCAGTTACATTGTAAGCTTTGACTGTATCTAGTCAAGACAATTCAAATTCAACTGTCAAATGTTTTTTTTTTTTAACTCATCCTTCTGGTTTGAGCAAGTTCTTAATGGGGTCTGCTGAGGACCCTGCCTATCCATACAAAGTAACAATGGTAAAGAAAACTGGTTTGAAAATTTGACAAGATCTGATATTTTTTTCAGCACTTTAAACATAGATGGTTATTGAACTAGAGCCATCTCTTATTCTAACTTCTTATGAGAGATTTGTGGAATTATTTGGTACCTTTTGAATAGGGATACTTAGAATTTTGAGAGAGTTTTGGGGATACTCTGTCTAATTTTTACCCTGTTAAGATTTTGTCTATTGGCAATCCCTACTAATATCTATGCTAATGCATAAAGGAACGAGGAGTTTTACCTTTTAGGGATTTATAACAGCTTCATTTAAGCAAAAACATTTGGAAAAATCTCTAACTTTTAAGGTTCATACCTCTCATTTTCCCACTCATGTTTGGAAAAATTTCTGCATTTCTCCACCTTTTGTAAGCTGCAAAAAGTCTCAGATCAATCATGGGACAACCACCTAAGACAAAGCAGAGTTTTCAATAGTTTCTGGTGGAGGATTAATTGTCATTAATTAGAACCGAAAATTTTGCAGGTTGTAATTTCTTTATCTAACTTTTCAAGGGTCTTTAATTTCCTAGCAAATCAAAACAAAAGAGGGTTGGTCAACCGTGTACTTCAATGACTCAAATCCTGGTTTTGCAAGGTGAACCAGACCCCTTTAAAAACTCCTTTGACCTTTCCATTGATGCCCTCCATGCCTCCCTCCACATTATTGACATTAAGTTCTTTTCTCTGTTTTTGCTCCGATTCTCAAATCCCCATCCCATTGGTGTACCATTGGACCACCCGACAAAAATTTACCCAATCAATCTTAAATTTATTATTCGGGATACCAACTGAGTCTTAAATTTTCTAATTTGCCGATTGAGTCCCGAATTTCTAGGTGAAATTCTAATATAGTCATTCCGGTCAATTTTCACCGCCGATGTGGCAATGTCCATCATCGCCGATTATCCTACGGGGCAACCGTCAGCAATTTTTCCAAAGAAAATCGGTCGGAAGGATTGCATTGGAATTCCATGCAAATTTTTAAGTTTCAATTGGCAAAATTGAAAAATTTGGGACTGAAGCGACATCATAACTATATGTTTAGGACCGATCGAAAATTTCCCCGATCAAATGACCACATAGAAGCGTGAATCAAATGCACTCAAATCTCTCTGCCTATTTTCCAATAGGATGTTGAATTAGCAAATAAATGGCTAAAGAAAAGGCAATTTTTTTATATGAATAGACATAATTTAACAATATGTTTTCCGCATATTTCAAATTGACGTGAGTTGATACGGGTTAACTATGTGAGCATTTTTAGCATGATTAATGAAAATTATAGTGTTATTGATGACCCGACTTGACGAAAGTATAGGAACTCGATTCCACCATCGGTGGACTAAACTCGGATATTCCAACCACTTGATTAAATTTTCCGACCCAAAAAAAAAAAAACTACTTGATTAAATTGTCTTTTGGTAGTAATTATATTAATGTTCATCAGCATAGATTTTTTTTATTAGCCAATTTGATAAGAATTTCTTTTACAATCTTTCCATTGGACAAGTACTTTCCTAATCCATATCTTTCTTTATGGGCAGTATTCTTCGGAGAAGATTTCCCTTAATACACTTGGTATAAAATTTTTTGTAGTTCAATATGTTACAGACGGGAACAATTATAAGATCCTTGTACGTTCTTTAGAATAGAATTTCTCTTTGGGATAAAATGAAGACGTTTTTCGACATTTTTTTTTTGCGCAAATTCAGTATTTTTTTTTTAAGTATTAGAGAACCTTGTCTGAACAATTGCGAAACTTTGACAATCAAAGAGCAAAAGTGTTCAGCTTCACATAGGAAAATATTAAATTGGTTGACATGGAAGACAAAGAAGTTAAAAATAGATCGATTCTAATTATTGATTTTTATATCTCTGCTTATTGCATGTTGAGATTTCAAAAATCAAATTTGGGCACATTTATGACACGTGGCTTGTCCGTTGGTTTGCCACGTGGCAACCGATATAGTTAATAGGGATATTAACACAAATGGACATTGAACTTTGGCTCAGAATGCGAATGTGGTTCCCGAATTTTTAATTGTTCAATTTAGTCCATGAATTTTAATTCAACGTGCAATGTGATTCTTGAACTTTCAATTTATTCAATGTGGTCTCGAACTTTTAGTACATGTTCAATTTAGTTTACAAATTATATGAGAATGTTCATTGTCATCGTTCGATTACTCTTTTTTTTAATATCAAAATCCTTCGATTATTTCGAGTTGAAGGGCTATATTGAATATTTTTTTATAATTTGTAAATTAAATTGAATATGTATCAAAAGCATCGAGATGATATTGAAAAAAACTTAAAATTTTAAGAATCGCGAATTATATTAGGTTAATGTTGAGAGATTATAATAAATAAATTAAAAATTTTGAGACCGAATTACTCGGGACCCAAGCTCAGACATCTTTTGTGCCATTTTCCCACGTTAATACTTCATGTTAAAGCAAAGGTGGAGTTTTTACTCTTGAAGAAAGCGAGACGATGGCTACGCTTCCGAGCATGGTGCTCAAGGCCGTGCTCAACAATCCCCACACCATCACCACGAAGCCTCGCGCGAAGCAAGTCCATGCCCAGATCGTCAAGCACAAGGGACTCTCCTCCACGTCCTTGTCCTTCATCCTCTCCATCTATTCCGACCTGAACCTCCTCCGCGAGTCCCTCCTCGTCTTCAACGCCCTCCCCTCCCCGCCCTTCGTCGCCTGGAAGTCCATCATCCGGTGCTACACCTCCCACGGCCTCTTCGCCGAGTCTCTGGCCTCTTTCTCCAGGATGCGCGCTTTGGGGAAGTACCCAGATCACAATGTGTTCCCTTCGGTGCTCAAGTCGTGCGCCTTCTTGATGGACTCAAGGTTGGGCGAGGCGGTTCACGGGTGCGTCGTACGGCTCGGCGTCGACTGTGATTTGTACACGGGCAATGCGCTCATGAATATGTATGCCAAGTTCCGGAGTTTGGGTGGGAATGTTGGGATTAGAGGTTTTGCGTATGAAGTGCTCGACGAGATGTCGCAACGGGTGAACCGTGGCAATGTTGTGAGACAGATGGATGATCGCGAGAATTGTTTAGATTCTGGACCCGAGATGTACCAGTTGAGCTCATCAGGACAAAATGAAATCGGTTCGCCGGAAATCAGGAGGGAAGCATGTTGTCAGAGGGATAGTGTGAGAAAAGTGTTTGACATGATGCCTAAGAGGGATGTTGTCTCCTGGAATACTGTCATTGCTGGGAATGTGCAGAACGGAATGTATGAAGAAGCCCTAGCCATGGTTAGGGCGATGGGAAATGCTAATTTGAGACCCGACTCCTTTACTTTGTCCAATGTTCTTCCGATATTCGCGGAACATGTAGATGTTCATAGAGGAAAGGAGATTCATGGATATGCTGTGAGGCATGGGTTCGATACAAACTTGTTCATCGGTAGTAGCTTGCTAGACATGTATGCAAAGTGTGGTCGAGTCGCAGATTCGTATCATGTGTTCCACATGTTGCCTCAGCGTGATGGCATTTCTTGGAATTCCATTATTGCAGCCTGCTCGCAGAACGGCATGTTTGATGAAGGCCTCAAATTCTTCCGCTTAATGCTGAAGGACGATGTGAAGCCAGGTCCTATATCCTTTTCGAGCATCATTCCTGCGTGCTCTCATTTGACCTCATTACATCTGGGAAAGCAGCTCCATGGATATATCATGAGAGCCGGATTTGATGATAATGTGTACATAGCTAGCTCTCTCGTAGACATGTATGCCAAATGTGGGAAAATTGAGAAGGCTAAGTGCATTTTCAGTAATATGGAGCTCCACGACATAGTTTCATGGACTGCCATTGTAATGGGATGTGCTTTACATGGGCACGCACTTGATGCCATCTCATTGTTTGAGAAGATGCAAATGGAGGGAGTAAAGCCTACTTATGTGTCATTTATTGCTGTATTGACAGCTTGTAGTCATGCAGGTCTTGTGGACGAAGCATGGAAGTACTTTAATAGTATGAGTCAAGAATTTAAAATTAATCCGGGGTTAGAACATTATGCTGCCATCGCTGACCTTCTTGGTCGAGCAGGTCGGTTGGAAGAAGCTTATGATTTTATCTGCAGTATGCCTTCAGAACCGCCAAGCAGCTTATGGTCCCCTTTGATGACTGCTTGTAGAGTCCACAAGAATGTTGAGTTAGCTGAAAAGGTTGCTGAGAGAATCCTTCAAGTTGATCCTGAGAGTATTGGAGCTTATGTTCAAATGTCAAATATATATTCCGCTGCCCAGAGATGGAAAGACGCCGCGAAGTGGAAAGTTTCTATGAAGCAAAGGGGATTCAAAAAGAAACCAGCTTGCAGCTGGATTGAAGTGAGAAACAGAGTCCATGCCTTTTTATCAGGAGACACATCTCATCCCTACTATAGCAAAATAAATGAAGCTCTTGAGGTTCTTTTAGAGCAGATGGAAAAAGATGGGTATAAGCCCAATACAAGTGAAGTGCTACATGACGTTGAGGAGGAGCAGAAAAAACAACTGTTACAGCACCACAGTGAACGGCTGGCCATTGCTTTTGGCATCATAAGCACTCCTCCCGGGACAGAAATCAGAATCATAAAGAATATAAGAGTGTGTACTGACTGCCACGAAGCCATCAAGTTTATATCAAAGATAGTTGGGAGAGAAATAATTGTGAGGGATAACAGTCGCTTTCACCATTTCAAGGATGGAAAGTGCTCTTGTGGTGATTACTGGTGACATGGTGATACAATATCAAATCTAGTGAGCCGTGTTATCATGGACATATTGAACAACGACTGGAGTAGACTGGGCAAGCAAGACGGTGAAATGTGGTTTTGCAGTGAGATTAGATGCCAGTGGATGACGAGTTTTAAAATCCAGTCGGAGAGAAGCTGCATCAAGCAATTAAATGATGTCCGGAAATTGCGAAATGTCTAGTCGACCTTCTGATTTTGCATAGGCAGACCAAAAAGGGTTGCTAGAAGGAGCAGTTCCATCCCTGCTCAGGCTGCTCTTAGATTACAACCAGATTTACTGTCAGTGACTCGGTTGGAATAGGCTAACTCGTTCAGTTTCATTGTTGCCTGAAGACATATAAGAGAACACCAGTGTGACGCCAGAGACCAAGGTATCTGGGAAGCCTAGAATGGCCAGTTGCCACCATATTTCTTCAGGGAAACCTTGAAACACACAATCAACAGGACGAAATGTTCCCAAGTGAACTGAGAGGATAAAGAAATATATCTGCGAATTTCAAGGGGCCACTACTCTTCCATAATTCATTATCGGAACGTCAACAAACTGAGAATTATGAAAGCGAATCAGCCTCAAAAGAAGCATTACAGACAATGAATAAGTACTAATCAGTGACCTCTACTGGTGCTGAACTAAACAGAGGTGGCAGTTGGCTTTCCTATCAGAGTGAAAGCAATGACATCCCCATTATCGGAAAGATCGTTGTTATGGTGGAATCTGAGGAGTCTGCCACTTCCCTGATGCAAGCTTCACGAGAAAGTGTTCGTGCGCTTAAAGAAGATAGTGCTAGTGATAGTGTTAAAAACAGGAGAGATGCCAGACAAGGCAAAACGCTTTCTGAACATAAACCAATTGAGCTGGCTGGCAGCAATGGGCCTAATCAGGTCAGAAGAAGCATATGTGCAGGATCAAATGGGGAACAGCGAGGCAAATCATTTGATGGGAAAAAATTGGAATTTCTATAACTTGGCTGTAGATGTGATGACACTCTTATCAAAGTGAGGAAAGTGAAGGTGATGGATCACTCTCTCTTCTCGTAAATCGACCCTGCCAATGCACTAATCTTAAGATCCATTGTTTCAAGAAATTTATTAGAACATCGTTTAGCCATTGTTCAGCTTCAACAGAACACCTTCGTTGTCCTGCTTAGAATGCCTAATCTGCATGAAAAAATAAATTTGTCGTTTGAAAACTCTCCTTAGTTTTTCCATTAAATTCTGCACAAGTGGGATGTCTAATGCTCAAGGAATCTAATCGAATCCCTTCTCGCATGTCAGCTCGGGAGGCATCGCTAGAGCTTTCTAGCCTTGATACTGCCAACGTCCATATAGCAGAAACCATATTGATGCATGTAGCGGAAACCTGGAATATGGGGAGGCTCCCCCAACGTCCCTGGATTTGAAGATTGCCGGTCTCGAAAATATTGAAGCCCTTGTTTTTGATAGAGAGAACCTCAGAAAGAGAAGATGCGTGCATGCTTGCGACAGTGGGTAAACAATCTAAGGAATCACCAAAGGGTTCACATGGCTATGTTGAAGCCCCGTTGAAGAAAGGAGTTGCTCAACTGCTAGTGGTGTCAAGGAAGCTGTTAATGGCCGTTCCGCGTCAATCAAAAAATGGTTTTTAGGTACGGGATTCAATCTAGCTATTGTGTATTTGTATACTTGCATTGGCGTTGATTAATAAGCAATTTGAACAAGGAACAAATTGTCGGTCTTTATAGGTGAGAAGGTTTTATTAAGAACTTCATTATTATGCCTCACGAAGTACAATTGTATCAAAAAAATGGAAAGGGAAAACTACTTCGAGTCAGGGTCTTGAGAACTTGCAATCCTAAGAGCCATTTTTGTTACGACTTGAAGAGCACCCAGTCCGGTTCACTTTCCAATCAAAGCACCTTGCAAGCAGGTCTTTGTATCCAAAAGGGACTCCTGCAATTTACCCCAATGCGGGGAGCTATTAACAGAGTAGACAGCTCTAAAAAACGGCCAGGAGTCACTTCGGAAATAGACTTCGTTTCCACACCACCTGCTATGTGCGGTGGATGGCATTTGCTCCAGCGTGAAGCGGTGAATTTATGCCCAAACAAGCCTCTAAAAACAAGAATTTCACATGAGTACTGGAATCCATTTCAAAAGACAAATAATTAGTTTCAATTCCCCTTAAAATTGCTCTGAGACCAAGGAAATAACGCAAAAAGCAAAACTGTGGAGTCTTTAAAAAATTGCGGCACAAAAATCAGGAAAGCAGTGGCTTAGGAAGCACTTTCTTTCTTCAGCTTTGCAAGTTCTTGCCTGATCAGTCCACCTCTCTGCAGGAGAAAGATCAATGAGCATATCAGTACGACAACTATTTCACGTGCCTGATAGGGAACTTCAACAAAAATATGCCACGCCATTGACAACTCATAATACTAATGATAGATTGAAAGAATGAAAACCCAACAGGTAGCTACCTTAATGTACAATAACAAAAAAGAATTTCTTAAAATGATTCGTTTTCAGCTCATATATCGACCATATATTCTGATAGGAAGAAGATAAAGCCAATATAAGGGGTCCTAACAAACCTTAATCTTGGCCAGCATGAGCTTGAATCTGTCAAAGTCATTCAGGGATGCTCTCCTCTTCTGAACAATGAGCTTCCTGCCCCAGGAGCTCTTCTCCCATTTACCTTGCACATCTGGCATCATAAACAGAAGGTATCACACAAAGTCCTATAAACAATAACCCAAAATCATAAGCATTCACATTCTGGGAACTTTGCAATCATACCTGCTTCCTGCATGGCTGCAATGAGTGTCTTCTTCTTCGAACCCTCTTAATGTCAATCTTAATGTCAGTGAGAGAGAGCCTCTTGAAATTCATTTGCATTCTAACCATATCAGGGGCATCAACAAGAGCCTGGCAGCACGTGCAAATAACAGTTTAAGATTACTAATATCCCATGAAAACTAGGGGAACATTTTAATAATCTACATTTGTAGGTGCCACAATGCCAAACAGAGCATGGTAGTGTCTCAGTTTGCATTTGTACCAGATGGGTAAAGAAACAAATTCGCTATGGATCTTATGAAATTCTACGCTATCAAAGCAAAAAAAAATAGCAGAGACATCTGATGAATACAGTTCAATGCATCACAGAAAATCTAAATCAGAGATAGATGGAACTGAAGAATCGTACTAAATGAATCGAGTCTGGAAAGGTCATAGATCAAGCAGCATTTTCCCCCAAATTAAACACATGTGACCAATACCCTTGACTTATTTCAACCTGGAAAAACACTGGATGCTAGGAAAGCCAAAGGAATGCATCCAAAATATCATGATCTTGGATTGCAGTCAAACATTCCACACACGATATCAATGTTATGGTTAAATGTCAAAAAGTCACCATCATCTTGAAATAGTGAAAACAGATCATATTAGCAAGCCAACCGGAGAAACTGAAAATAACACCTCGACCAGAAAGTAGAACCTCCTAATGAAAATTTTTATGTGCATTCTCTTCACCTTTCCGGATCCAAATTTCTCGTGCATTTTAAGACGCAATTGGTAGGTCAAAGTGTTTCCCTTGCACCCTATAACTAGTAAGAAGCTCGAACTGAAAAAAAAAAAAAAACAAAAACAAATGTTGTGTTCAGAACAGAAGCTTAAATGAACATAAAAAAAATGCCTGCAACCCACAGCGCATAATGTGCTAATTACGGGACGTTCACATATAAGGAACGTAAATGACAAAGCTCCATCTTGCTTCATACATGTCTCTGGGACTTTGTACACTATAAAAAATGCATCTCACGGCGACAGGTACAATGGTCATTGATTAACCACAGCAAGTGTGTCACTCTGCTAGTAATGCAAAAAAGCTTAAAAACCAGTTTATACTACAAAATCTCGCACAACCCAAGAACAGGCATTTCTCCAGTAATCAATCTATCAGCGTAGCATCACGTTCACACAATTTCCACAAGAACGACACTTGAATTCCCTCCCAAACGAGCACTTTTCAATCATCAACTGATCAGATCACGGCGGAACACCACACGGAGCACAGAAAACGGGGGATTTCAAGCTTGCGATGAGAAAGAAGGGGGCACGCATACCCGGTTCTGGTCGACGACATCGACGATCACGACGAGCTTGCCGTACTCTTTGCCATAGTTGATGAGAGCGACCCGTCCGATCTCTACGTGCCTCTTGAAAGGCTGAAAGCATCACGACATTCCAATCAACAAAAGCATAATCAGCCCCCGCCAGAATTGCGAAAACCCAATCGAGAAGGAACAAAGAACCAGATTTCCGATGACCCACCATTTTCGCCTGCGTTGGATGCAAGAGACGGAGAGCGAGAGGGGGCAGAGGACGGTGGTGCGAGATCAGAGGAGGGTTTAGGGTTTCGGATTTTATAGGTGGGTTATGATTTTGATCTGGGCCGTCCGATCGAAGGGGCTTCTTTATGATCTTATGGGCTGGGCCGGTTCTCTTTTTATTTTTTACCCAGTCGAAAAGGAATACTCTCCTGATTTTTTTTTCTACATAAGTTATCTATTCTTTTTTCCTCCCTAATTAAAGAAATTTTAAGACTCTTTGATCACTCGATAGATCCCCACCACTAGGTGCCGCCGTCGACAAATCTTACACATATCGTGTAATTACTAGAGCACGAAGGTTCGCATGTCGGCCATGAGTGAAGAAGCCACTCTTGCTACCAAGCAGTAATCAACCTCTTTAGGGTTTTGTTATTTCTTTTAGTGATTGATGGCAAAAGAAGCAAGTGGAGAAATTCAAAATTTTTTCCTTACGAGAATGTGGATTGATGAGGAAGTAACACCCATTTGTTTTGTGAAAATTGAATAGTTTAGAGAAAAAAAATTCTGAAAATGATCGTTCATGTCCCTTGAAATGATCTATCAATGAAAAATGCTTTTCTTATCGACAATAAGTTATGTCTAGACATTTTCACAGAAGATGAAAACATTATTTATTCACTCATCTTTATAAGTGATACAAATCATATTCAAGAAAATATGTTCCAAATTTTTTTTTTCGAGAAATAATGATAGTAGCGGGAATCGAGTGGCTTTAATTTGACAGGAAATGATCGACTTTTATGATTTAATGCACGATTGATAAGAAAAACCCTTATTCTTTGCGAATACAACATGGCTCGAAAAAGGGTTATAACTTCCATAATATATCTTTTTGCCCTAAAGTTAAGCAGCATATCATTGAATTCCTAAACATCATGAACTCGAGAGCTCTAACTCTAATATAGAGATGAACTCGTGCATGCGATCGTTATGTTAAAAACTTGAAGTGGATCGAGTGTGGTTTGCATTACGTATTATAACTTGGATGGGAAACAATTGAACTGGTAAATGGAGAAAAAAAAAAAAACCTAGTATGGTTCTGTTGCAGATTGAAGACAATATGGAACCTTAAACCCATTCGAGCAGCATCCGAGATCAAAGGGTTCTAATCAACTCCGCGATCCCGAGTTAATGATCCTATGACGGCACCGGGAAAGGATCGAGAGCGCGAGTCGTGAGTCCAGTACAAGAGAGCAAGGACTGAAGTTGCAGGAAAACAGGTGAATAAAATGCCGAAAAATGTTAAAAAGGCCGAGAATCGATATGCAGCAAAGTGGCAAATCTCATTCGAATTCCACTGTGTGCCACCGTTCTCAGCCTTCTTCTAACTGTTCATTTTCTGCTGGATCTTTTCAGGTGCCAACTACCATCAGCTGTAATTAGTTAAATTGAATTCATGACTTGCTTCTTGTCACATATTACGAGAGAGCGAGAGAGAAAAAGAGAGAGAGAGAGAGAGAGAGAGAGAGAGAGAGAGAGAGAGAATGTCGGTTATGTTGCTGGCAATGTCGTATGTTGAGTTAGAATCAAAGTTCCCTCAAATGACGCTGTGCAATGCAGTCCACATTTATAGCAAGTCTTACTAGCGAGAAGTCCGAGCAACCACAAACATCCAACAAAGAGAAAAGTAAAAACAAAACATGAAAACCTTAGAAAACACAAATGACACAGCAAAAAGAATCTGAATCCACAAAAGGAACATCAACCCCATTTTCTTTCTTCCCCCACAAAATTGGATTGTCCTCCCTCTCAGGTCATTGCTGATCAATCGATTCATAGCGATCAGTCGCTTTCGTCTCAGCAAGCCTATCTTCGTCGAGCTAATTCGTTATTGTTGAATCTGACGAACCAGGTACGAGCATTAGATTCCCATGCATGGTGTGTGATTATCTTGTAATGTTATATGCAGCATATTGGTCCTGTATTAGGTTCTCCTCCCCTCTCCTCCCCCCAATGTACAAGTAATAGAGAGTTCACTTATGTGCGGGAAATACTTTTCTGCTCGGGTAATTTCTTCGTTTCTGAAGCTGCGTGATTTAGATCAATAAATGTGACTATCTGCATCAATTTAAAAAGATCAAAAGAAGAACATGAGTTATCGGCATTGCATTTGATTTCCTGTAGTGCTGTAGGGACATTGTATGTGACTAATTCAAGGCTTGCGTTTTTACTTGCTTGTTTCCATCTTTCGCGAGCGACTCTGTATATGCCGTTTCCAATTGCCAAGTTACCGGCTAAACCGGATGCCTATCACTGTCGAATAAACCCGAAAGAAAATTATACTCGAGGTTTATATTTTTCAAATAATTGAGCTTCGTTTGTTTATTTGATGCTTCTCAGTTATATGCATTGATATGGAGGGAACTGCATTTACCCGTCCTTTGGAAGAATTGAAGCATGTCAAGTCCAAAGAAGGAGAAATACTGACCAAACCCTTCATTGATGTTTGCAAAATGGTGTTGCCTCTTATAGGTGCGTGTAGCTTTTTATTTATACATACACACACACACACACACACACACAATATATATATATATATATATATATATATATATATATATATATATATATATATATTGCCTCTATTGCGAATGAATGTTGAATGAAGGAGTGATTAATGGAAATATTTTATATCTTTCTAGCTTTTTTAGGTGCTTTCTTTCAATGGTATCCTGTTCTTGTTCTTGGAGTTGGAAGGACAAGCAGATAGCTCTGTAAATAATCAGCTTGAACAAAGATTTCCCATTAAAGATTGTATAATTTTCTTGTCAAGAATCAAGAGCAATGTCATGAAACTACAAGCTTTTGAGGAATTTCAGTTCGGAAGAAGGTTGAATGGTTCTTTCAAGAATTGGTGAACTCCATGACCATGTAATGCTTGTTCGCTTCCTCTAAGTATTAGCACTGGCCAACCGCTCTCAATGAAATTACCCTCGATTTGCTAGGAGCTTTAGTTTAGATTTAATAGTGAAAATTCGCTTATTTCAGCTCATTATGTCTTATCAAATCACATTTGTTCGTGTTCTAATCTTGTGCTTATAATGCTAGACAAGTTTGGTGGTGCTCTGGCTGCGGTGAAATCCGATGTTGGCGGAAATCTTTCGGTAAGACAACATGTCGGTTATTCTGGGACGAATAACTTCCATGTCCTATAAGACAGCCCTCTCAAGCACACAAACTTTTGTTTTCCTGATTTATGAGACATGTCCTTTTTCCTTGTAGAGAATGGAGCGGAAATATTCGTCGAATCCTTCTGAATTCAACCTTTTGTACAGTATGGTACGTGCAGAAGTTGCATCCAAAACAGCAAAATCATCCTCTAGTTGCACCAACGCGCTTCTTTGGTTGACGAGGTATGCGAAAGTCGGGCCAAAGAAAAAAGTTGTCGGAATTACATGCCTTTGAGATCACACAGATTTTAATGAACCTCACGAATGAACGCGACTTTAATTTTTCCAGTTCTCCTGTACATGATCACTGATCAATCAAATAGTGAAGCAATTCGTGCTGAAGTTCATGTGTGCCTGAATTCTTTCAGGGCCATGGATTTTTTGGTGGAACTGTTTCACAACCTGCTCGATTATCCGGACTGGTCGATGTCACATGCCTGCAATGATGCCTATGGCAAGACTCTGAAGAAATGGCATAACTGGCTTGCTACTTCAAGCTTCTCTGTAATGCTTCTTGTACTGACAATTCCTCCGTCAACATAATCGGAAGATTTTAACATGACTTTATCGGTCGATCTTTTTCGGAGAATCTAATGCTGTAATTGCTTGGGAGTGACAGGTTGCAATGAAGCTCGTTCCAGACAGGAAAAAGTTTCTGGAAGTGGTTGGCGGTTCTGGTGATCTCGATGCTGACATGAGGTCGTTTTGTGAGAAGTATGGTCCTCTTCTTCAGGAAAATCACAAGTTCTTGGTGAGAACAACTTTTACAACATAATGCAAAAGCCATATTGAGTCAATGGTGATCTAATTTTGCTATTTTATACCGATATTCGACTTCTATTATTACAGTTGAAAATTTAATACAACGATACACGAGTGTCGATACTGTACTAAGGGAAAACAGTGGGTTCAAGATCCACAAGTTGTCTGTCCCGACATCTCTTTCTCCTTGCTGGTTTTTGGTGCAAGAAGAATTGTTTCACTCCCCTCTCATTTCAGAAGACAAAAGGCTAGCCGAACAATTATGAAGTCATAAGCCATGAGTTTGATGATTTGGTTATAATGCTCATTTATCATCTTCTAACAGTCTGATGGCTTGTTTAGCTAGCACAAAGACAGACATAATCTTTGGGCATGAACTTCAGAATTTGATGTATTATTAGGCTACTGGTGCTTAAGGAAACGTAATTTATTTGGTGTCTTGATTGATTCCTTCATGTGCTTCTGATCTAATTCTTCGATGCAGGCAAGTGTCGGTCTAGATAATATGAAGGGAAATTGATTGCAGAGCTTCAGATGGTGACCCTGCTCAAACTCTTCCTCATCTTTTCTTGTTTGAATTAGACGAATGACTATCCAATATAATGTGAAGATACATTCCCTAGAGATTAAGCGTATCTTTCGTTCCTTGTTGACCCTTTCCGGGGTTTAAAGCTCATTCTCTTAGTATTTGGCCATTCGAAAACCTCTCGGTGTGTGCCGGTGGTGGTGCGGTTTCGCGTGCACGGGAGTCATCCATGCTTTCCAGTGAGCAGTGGTGTGTTGAAGTGGAAAAGGAACCACTTTACTTTGCATCAGATATCAAATTTACATTACAGAATTCCCTTGCTTCACCGAGGACAACACAAATGCTGCGCATTATTCTGCATCCATAGGTGGGGAGTTGTGATAAGGACGACCCCGTCGTCCTGACCGTCGTTTTCTCGGACGTTATCTTGATCTTTGCGGACCTAACTCGAGGTCCACTACGTTATCGAAATCTTTGCTCAATACAATCACTTCATCGGAAGACCTGAAGGAATTCCTGGAGAAATGGCTAGATGGGACAAATTGTTAAAAGTGGGAAGTACAAAAAATGAGTTGCATAATAAATGATGGAACAACTCTGATGACGAACTGGATTTTTTGGACAATTTTCCCAATATCAAAGCTAAGACCATGATTTCGAATCCTCTAATTCCCTCTTCCGGTTATTCGACTCATGGATGAACTTTTTTCTTTTTGACAGCTTAAAACTTTTGATGTATAAAACTGTCTTTGTGAATTCGAGTATGGAGGTCCACATAGCACGAAGAAGGGAAGGTCTAGGCTTCTTAAATATAGCTAGGAATCAATTGAAAAACAGAAAAGTTTTCTAGTAGCTAGTTTTGTGAAACCACTTGGCGTGTAACCTGGTGGTGAAGAGGTCATAATCTTCATAAATTAGATTAATACCACGAAAAATTTCAAATCGGTATATTTATGACAAACGAAAAGTGTCATTCAACCCAGTAATTTAACAGTAAAAGTTAATGGAAACTAACGCAAGATGGTAAATTTGTTATATGTGTACCAGTTTGAAAATTTTGGTGATTAAAAAATTAATTTGGAATAAATTTATCACATGTTTACTAGTTTGTAGACCTAAAAATAATCATTTTGTAAATCGGGTGAGGCCCTTATGATGACATTAAAAAAAAGTGGCTATATTGGTTACCTTTCACCACCTTTTTAAGTCGTAAAAAGAATGAGTTTTTCGCGGAATAAAAAACCTTCAAAATTGATGTCCATATAAGAGAGAGAGTAGTAAGGTTACGTTTAGTCGTTCGGATAAAACTTAAAATATGATATATTTTATCCTATTTAAGATAGGATAAAGGGAATATAAAGAGGATAAAATAATCTTAGGGAGAGGTTGAGATAGAGCCGGATAGTACTTCTCTTATATATCGCTCGAGCCACCCCTCTCCGTCACACTCAACCGCATCTGCTGTTGCACGAAGCCGCCTCTCCGACAGGTGGCGGGCAACTTCTTTGGCAAGTATTTCAAGCCATAGACAAAGGCTATGATTGATGGTACTAAGAATGAATATCAAGCAACGCGGCGCCACTAATAAACCGAACCAACATTGAACCAAAATTGCAATAAGCGACTGGGTCGAACTTACTTACTGATCATTTCTTGAAAACCAAGTTGACCGAAACCTTGGCCGACATCTGCTTCTTGACCTGAGACGACTACACTATTGCCAAAACTAGGCGGGCTTCTGAGTTCCAAATTCATGACAACATTTTTGCTTCTTCCAAGCAAATCAATTGGCGAGACAGCCTCATCTGATACAAAAACCCTTCCCTTCAGAGAAATAGCTCCACGACTCCATTTGAAGAACCCGCTAGCCAGCTCAAATGAAGTTCTTGAGCACCGTACAGGAGCTTCGGAGGCTCAAGCTCAATCCGAAGCAGAAAGCACAACGCAAGCTTCCCATTCTTGAAACCCGAATCCTGGACAAAACTATGGACCATGCGTACGAGAAAACTCCGAACTCACAACTCAGGCATCAATAAAAATGGCCCAAAAACCAAGGGACGTCTCTCGAAACCCACGTGAATCCAATCTTGGAGAAACCCGGCTCATACTCCGCGAATTACGCTTGACGAAAGGGAAAGCAAGGGGAAATTCACGAGAAGCACATGAGAGCAAGATCTGCTATTCCTTTATATTATGCTTGTTTAACATATTTCTTTAGCTCTTCCGAAAGTGAGAGTGCCTGCGCCTCATATCCCGAGGTGAAGTTCATGTGGGAGAACCCGAGGCAGCTGGCTGCCCGCTTGAACTCCGATCCGATGAGCGGCCGGAGATCAGCGCGTCAACTTCGGAGAAAAGCCTCCGGATGGTATAACTCAAGAAGCATTATATTGATATCTAGTTTCTTCCAAATAATAGATAGTATATGATATAAAGATATCCAAATCTAAATCCGCGATCACCAAACGAGAGATAGGATATGATCAAATTCCTAGATTTATTATTCTATCCTATCCATTCATATCTTGACTTGGACATCCAGGATGACTAAAAGCAGCGTAAAAGAATTTGAAAAGGGTAACCGTAACGTGCAAATATCAATAGAAAATTTAGAACAAGTTTCTCAAGCCTTGGCATTGGCCTATGGAAAATAACCTTAACCTATATGTAAGTAATTGCGACCATAGTCACCAATTTTGATTGCGCTATCCATTTGTATTAGTTTCATGGTCCGTGTATCATTTAACTTCGGCCGCACACCGCTCAACTTTAGCTAGACTTTTTACCTGAAAGTAATCAACTTAGTGGTACATCATCAGCGAGGTGAAGTAATGTGATCTACAGTAAAACTAAAATTACGACAACATAAAGAATTTGCGCCTAAATTCATTATCTAGAATAGGGTGTGATCTATAGCTTAGAGTTTTGTCTTAACTTAAGCAAACACTATAGCTCATTTTTAGGGCAAACCTACTATGAAATTGACAGACACAACCCCGAATTTTTTTTTTTTTCGTTTTTGCTCATACGTGGTCGGGTCTCCATGTTGGCACTTCATTGATGATCAGATAATGCTGTTTTGGCTCGTTATTCATGTGTTCATCGTGCGAGATAGCTTGTCTTAGGTGTCCTCTCGCTAGGACCTGAGAAAACACGTATTGAGTGATGTAGAAGAATAGATAGAATGGTGGTGAATCGAGATCGACCCGAGGAATTTCCTAATGGGCATGTTGATCATTGGTTAAAGTACATTATAAGTAGCAAAATTTATATACGGTGCTCACTTTAGTATCAAAACTTTCAAAACGATCACTTAAGTGTCAATTTATTTTTTTAGAAAACGCTCATTTCAAAGTGCCAACTCCCATTTGAGTTAATGTGGCTTGCTGAAAATTCGGAGTGACTTATTTTTTTATTAATATTTGAGTTGATGTGACTCGTCAAAATTGGCATTGAAATAAGATTTTGTAAAAAAATTTATCGCTTAAGTAATCGTTTTGAAAGTTTTGGCAATGAAGTGATCAATTTTTCGAAAAAATTGACACTTAAATTATCGTTTTGGAAAAAGGTCTGATCAGATTATAATAGGAGTCATTTTTATCCCTTTGCAAAAAACAAATTGGGCACTCCTAATGGTTAATCATCAAAGCTCGAGGAATGGTAATGGTTATAACCTAGGAAGTACGGACATTCTTTAAAAATTTTCAGGTCACTAAAGGTAATGATTACTCCCATCGGTATAGTAATTGTTATTGTACTTCAGGTTTGCTAATGGTAATGATTACTCCTATCGGTATAGTAATGGTTATTGTATTTCAAGCCTCATTGTAATAATGATCCTACAAGTCTTCCCTCTTTCCTCCCACTAACACTAGCAATATCATATCTCATCGAATATACTTCAAAATCATATCAATTGCAATTTAATTTACTTATATCAATTATATTATGGTACCCTAAGTATAATTATTTTGACTTAATTTACTTACATGTGTTTGATATAACAATAGATATATTGTACATGATTGTTTATTACTTTAAAAATCATTCAAAGTATAACGATTGACATAATCTCAATGCCTCACATGTATGATTATCTAAATTTTCATAAATAGAGTTAAAAAGGGATTTCAATTGGATTGGGAACAAAAGACAGCGGGGGTGCAATCTAGGGCAAAGAGTGAGAGACAGATGGAGGCAAAGATGAACTTTATGGTCTTCCAATATGTGCAAAGATTAGCTCTTGAAGAACATAAATCATCGTCCCCTCTAGAAAGTTTCTCTTTTCCTTTTTTTCCCTTCCCTAGCAAGTACTTGATTGTGACTTTTACTAGGTGTTGGCTTATTTACTGTTTTATTGTTTTATTTAAAAAATCCAAGGGCACGGGCATGGAGATTCGATTATATGGAAACTCATCAAATATCTTACAAGTTTCATGAGTCGATTAACTCCATACCTTTGGCTTGTAAACGTCAACAACGATAAAACCAAAAAAAAAAAAAAATCAATGCACAAATCAATATGTATTTCTATGTTTTATTTAAAATGAGTCGCATGAAGATTCAATTAATTTTTTTTTATCTTTCTGTTATTATGTTATTAAATGATGGTTACGGAAAGTCTTACTAAAACTCATTCTTTTCAAGTTATATGTAAGATTAAGTTGCGAAATAGTTCCCGCCACTTACGCGTTTTAGGGGCAAGCATGGCAACATTTCCGAAGTATAATTTTTACTCCAAAAGTGCTTTTGGAAGAAAACTCGTTTGATAAAAACAAATAAAATCAATGCAAAATCAGTTTGTTAAATTTCATTTTTTTTTAAACTGAGCCACTTGAAGAAGTAAAAAAAATTTCTTTACTTTCAGAAAATAGAAAAATCAATTTACAGAAAGTCAAAACTAACTAAAACTCAAATCTTTTAATATTCAAATATCGAGCGTAGATTTCAATATAGTTTTTCATAATATCCTGGAAAATCTGAATAAGATTTTATATTTTTGGTGTGATAGCAAAGAACTACTTTTCGCTTTTTGATATCTGTTTTCTTTTTCATATTATTGAGACAAGAAACTGATCTTTCTTATACAGTAAATCTTCGGCATACATAACTTATATACAAGCGGAGTGAACTCATTTGGTTCGATGTAATTGTCCCTTGGGCATATGATAATTTATCCTTTATTTTTTCTTGGTGATGAGAATTTCTTTTAATAGCTCATTTTTTTAAGGTTATACATAAGATTAGGTTGCGAAACGGTTCCCTCCGTTGCGATTTCATCTTCAAGCATTTTCAAACTTCTTGGAGGAGTAGTCATCTCAGAAGGCTGGGAGCTCCTGCCTCCAATGGGGATTACTTTGGTGCCAATCATGCACATTGACTCTACTGAATCCAAAACTCCTAAGATCTTGAGAATATTCAAATATTGAGACGCAAATTTCAATGTTGTTTTTCATAATTTTCTGTAAAATCTGAATGATATTTTAGATTTTGGAATGATAGCAAAGAATTACATTTTGGTTTTGCCAAAAACCACACTTACATGCCGGAAAAACCGCATTTAGGGACATTAAAACGAGGTTATTGTTCGAATTCAACAGGATTGTTTCGAAAAAAACTACGGCAGTCGCGGCTTCATGCTCTTGTGCGTGGCCTTCTGAAATTCAAAGCAGACGGGAACGGCGACGAAAGAACTGTTCTCCTTGTTCTCATCATTCCTTTTTGCCCTTCAAGTTAGCCATCAATACGACATGGACGTGCATGTGATCGTCTTGATTGTGATTCGTTTCCACGACCAGAAGAGATTATTAACGCCATGACAAAGAAATGAATTCAATGCAGTGCATGTGATGCATGCCCAGAAAATCCTTTTGCAGCGGAAGATTATGTTGTGTCCCAAAATGGAAAGATTTCAGCTTGAGAGCTCGCTTTGATCATCTCTATCGTCTGTTTTTTTTTCTGGCTTTCAAGCTCCCTCGTGCCTATTCATCTCTCTACATTCCCTCTCCTCTCTCTTCAGCCCCTTCAATTTTCCCAGGCAAAACCTTCCTGTGGAAGTCTCCCCCCCGGAGAGATGAACCTGAACCGGCAGCAAATCTGAAGGTGAGAAGAAGATGGACGCGATGGGAGGTGAGACGGAGTTTCGTCTTAGGGCTGGCGAAAATTGGTTCTTCCGGATCCCAGGGGGAACTTTTATCTCGCCCCCTCCCATCAGGTCCATCATCTTCTCCCCTTCAGCCTTTGCTTCCGCTTCAGGTTGCTCGTCTCTCCAATTGAAGTTCACGGGAAGCGGAGGTACATCTTCCCGCGGCTCCATCCTGCTTTCGCATAATTGCTTTCAAGTTTTCGGATTAGTTGATGCTAGTCAGATATATTCATAATGATGTGGAGCTGCGTTTACCCTTCATTTGGAAGAAAGGAAGCATCAAAGTCAGAAGGAGGAGAAATACTGAAAAAAAAAAAGAAGATATTTGCCTCTTGTAGGTTTGTGTGGCTCTTTGTTCATTTATTTGTTTATTCTGTGGAGCTGAGTTTATATGCCCCTTTGCCAAATGAATGTTGATTAGAGGTGTGATTAATGGCACTTTATTTTTATTTTTATTTTATTTTTATCTTTGTTTAAGTCTATAATTTTCTTTACATTTTCACAAGAAGAAAGCTTGTTCTTGTTCTTGTTCTCGGAGTTGGAAGGGCAAGTAGAGACTGTATCGCCGTGTAATGCTTGCCTACACCCTCCAAAGTATTATCACAAATCAACCATAGTGGAAATTCACATTTTTAGCTAAATTAAAGCCTTACCCTTGCTTTGCTCCTCTTCTAATCTTGTGCTTTTAATGCCAGACAAGGTCGGTGCTGCTCTGGTCATGGTGAAATCCGATGTTTGCGGAAATCTCTCGGTAAGAAGAGTTGATTAGCTCGGGTGAAATAACTCACACGTCTTATAAAATAACCTTCTCAAGCATAGAAATTCTCTATTTATTTTTTTTTTCTGATTTATGAGGCGTGACCATTTTCCTTGTAGAGAATGGAGCAGAAACATTCGTCGAGTCCTCCTGAATTCAACCTTCTGCACAGTATAGTTCGCGAAGAAGTGGCATCCGAAACAGTAAAATTTCCTCTAGTTGCTCCAAAGCACTTCTTTACTTGCAGAGGATTGTTCCAGATGACCAACACAGAAGGAAGAGAGCCCCGCAAATTCGAATTTGCTCCATCCTTGTCAATCTGCAGGCTGATCGACCTCAGCATAAGCAGTCTCGAGGTGCACTAGCTCCTCTTCTTGCACCTCCTTCTCAGTCTTGCTTCCTTCCCTTCTTGGACTTGTAGTACACACTCATGAAGGTCCCCGCGGTTTTGTACTTCCTCCTACAGTGCTCGAAGAGGCCAGCATTGAACATCCTCCAGAAGTTCTTTTCAGTGAGCTCGGAGACTGCGTGCGGGGGCTGCAAGCCATGGTTCTCAATCAACCAGTTTTCCATCTTGCGAACAACTTCAGCGCCGTCAAACACCTCACCTCTTAAGACGAGCCCAGGTGCATAATAGACCCCGACATCTGTGTACATTTGGGCACATTGTGTGTGTCTTCCCATTTGCGATGCAATATTGAATCCAGGTTCAGGGTAGACCATGGTCTTCATGGGGAGCTTATAGAGCTTTTTGTGGGCAAAGTTCTCATTGTTTACCCACTCGAGCATCCCCGACCTGGTACATTGGAATCCAGCATGTCCTGAATAACGTGCATCTCATGATAATAGTTTCAAATAGCTTCACCTTACCCTGGGTAGCCTTGAGCAGAGAAACCTTTGGAGGCATCATCCAGCCAAGGAGGAACCTCAACCACCACTGATCTATAAATGGAAGGATAAACTTCCCCTCCCAGTCTAAGCACCTGGTATGCCTATGGTAATATTCTCTGGTGGGACTCTACTCTACAAACTCTACTCCCCTTTCTTTGGTGCCTCTGTGCATACTGATAAAACGAGGGTTTAAACTACCATCCTACACTCTTAATCACATTCCCCTTCTTCTTGGCCTCTTCTTTAGAAGCATAGTTCCCAGTCATACATAAAGCTTCTGTTAGCCAATAAATCATTCTCCACCAAGCCAGGAACCTTCTCAGGATTGTCCTGATCACCATCCCGTGGTGGGAAGGAATCCATGTATCCCTGTGCAAGGCCTTTTAGATTACCCCCAACAGGCTCTATAAGCTCCCCATGAACACCATGTTATACCCTGAACCTGGATTCGCTCTTCATCACAGACAGGGAGACATGCGATACACCCAAATATACACAGATGTCGGGGTCTATTATGCACCTGGGCCGTCTTAAGAGGCAAGGTATTTGACACTGCTGAAGCTGCCCGCAAGATGGAGAACTGGTTGACTGAGAAAAATCTCACAGAAATCATAACTTAAGTTTGATTATTCAGCTATAATGCTCAGTTTTCATCTTCTCATATTCTGATGGCTGGTTTAGCACAAACAGAGAAGTAATCCTTGGGCACGAGCTTCAGAATTTAAGTATTATTAGACTACTGGTACTTAGTGACCTGAACGTTATTGTTTGGCCCCTTAATTATCTCCTCATGTGTTCTTAATGAAATTAATCAATGCAGGCAGGTGGTAGTCTAGATGATATGAAGGGAACTTGATTGAGGAGCTTCAAATGGTAGCCCTGCTCAAACTCTTCCTAATCTTTTCTTGTTTGAATTAGATATATGATTATCCATATTGAGAAGATACATTTATTAGGCTTTATGCACATATTACCTTCCTTGTTGACCCATTTTGGGTTCATTTTCTTGGCATTTGGCCATTATAATACCTCTTCGCGCATGGTAGTGGGCACGCAAATACACGTGCAAGTGAGTCGTCCACACCTTCCAGTGAGCATTGGTATGTTAAAATGGGCAAAATAACCACTTTAGTTTGCGTCAGACATCAATTTTACATGCAAAATTTGCTTGCTTCACCATGGAACAACACCACAAATGCTATGTATTATTCTGCATTTATACATCGACAATTGGGGAAACAAAAAGAACCAAAATGAACAAGAAAAAGCACAACGTATTGGAGCTATTGTTCCTTACCCGAAGAATCTACAGTTGGAAGGTTTAAGATATCACGAACACTCTGAGCTCGGCTCTGTCTCCTCTAGTTATACGCACATCAGAATCAAGATACGTAACTTCAAATTCGCCGCTTCCTGTGCTTGGAGGCCTTAGTGCATCCGGTAACCTAGGTATCTCTAACGGGGGAGTTGCGACAAGTTCCCCATCGTCTTTACCGTTGTTTTCTCAAATGTTATCTTGATCTTTGCGGATCCTACAAATGACAGGTTACCAGGTTGACCAGGAAAAGGGTATTGTTTATACTTGGGTGGTTCTAACCTGGGAAACGCGTTCATGAAAATAAGATGTGAGTTGAAGCAGTGACAAACCTATGAGCTCGAATTTGTGGGCAAGCGTGGCAGTTACTTCAACAGGAGGGAGAGGCCATGGTGCACCTAACTTGAGCTCCACTATGTTATCAAAATCTTTGCTCATGACATCAATCCGTTGGAAGACCTGAAGAAATTCCAGGGAGGAGAAGACAGATGAGTAGATGGGACAAAATGTTAGAAATGGGAAGTACAAAAAGTGAAGTTACACTGAGTTGCGTAATAAAAGATGAAATAACATCTCAGGCAAGAAACGGGAGAAAGAAAAAAAGATTTACAAAAGCCAGATTTCTACACTCTGATTAAAAAAATATTGGACCATGAAACCGTTTGCAAGAGAGAATATGTATCTCAGAAGGTGCTGAATACACAGCTCATCCCTAGCATACTTGAATAAACGCAATTACAAACCCAACATGATCCTCGAAGTTGCGAAAACAATTTACAGGCTAAAACAGAGATAGGCTGAAGTCAGGTGAAAGAAGTCGAGCAAAATGACCACAGCTCACCTGACCAAGAGTTATAGGAAGTAGCCTTCCAGTGGGAGGTCCAGGACGGCTGCCACCTAGAGTACGAGACGAGAATGCACTGCTATATATCAGCTTCCATCGGCCCTGAAGCTTATCAAGATCAGCCGAAAGGTCAACAAGTCCTCCAGCATCTTCCACCTCTTTCGCGGCGGCCTCTGCCTTCTTTAGATCTTCTTCACTTGCAGCGAGCCCTCTATTGAGACCAGAGACAGCACTCTGCGATTGTCCGGAAATGTTGTGCTTCAATGATACATGTTCTTGACACATTTAAATGGACATAGAATGTTAAAACTAATCAGTAGCCCAAAGACCAGGTGGACTTTGTATGCCGTGTCTGCTTCTTTTGGTATCAACCATTTATCTTATATGAAAAGTGAACTTGATGCGGACAAGCAGTTCAATAAATTCTCTAGAACAATACATTGACAGGAGAAGAGGACTAAATTATTATTGCAAAGAGTCAACAACATTGTGGGCTGATTTCTTGATTAGCTCAAACATATGGGGAGAAAAGCCTGCATGATATCAAAGCTAAGTCCATGGTTTCAAATCCTCTCACTCCCTTTTCTAGTTATTTTTTTTTATGTCCTCATATTACCTCCAACTGTCTGCTGGCCTTTACTAATATGTTTACTTAACAGCATCTCGCTTTCATATAAGGCTTGCCTTTCACACAAAGGACATTTTAGAGATTTACTTATTGTGTTTTATGAACTCATTTGTGACAGCTTAAGCTTTAGACAAAATGTTATCTATGCCTATCAAGATTCTTAAAAGCTCCAAAGAGAATTGTTGTTTCTGTCTTTTTTCCATGACTACCTTACATATTTCCAGGCTTAGTACGATGACAGAGAGAATCAATCGGCTAATTTGTAGAGGATTTTATAGTGAACATCTAGCAAATGGCTAGTTAGCCGCACATACTTTGGTCACAGGCCAAGCACATGACCTCCTTTTCATTTAGCATTTTATTAAAATTAAATTCTTGGCCAAGGCGAAAAACCTAAACTAGAATCTTCCACCTGATTTCACAGAAAGTGATGAATTGATGTTTAAACTGATTGTCTTTGTGAATTCAGGATGCAAGTCCACATAGCACGCAGAAAGGAAAGTCTAGATTTCTTAGATATAACTGAGAATCAACTAGGTCAAGCACCGCCGAGAAATGATAAGGGTATGGAGGATGTTTGCTGCTAACTAACTCTAAAAGTAAGTAGAGCACTCTTTAATGACTTCTTTTGTCGAACTTAGAATTGCAATACACGGAAATCTCATATTGAGCATTCTAGGAAATCATATTTGACATATGCAATGTGCAAACACAGTGAGACGTGCCGTTAAGATATCCGACAAGACTCTTAACATAAACCAGAACATCTCGGACTCCCACCCTGTGCCCTCGTCCTGCATTATTTAGACCTTCATTCTCATGCGAATTGGATATAAAAATTATGTGCACAGATCAGCAATCAAGCCAATCTTACCATCAAGGAGGAAACAAATCTCCCCGAGTTCTCGACAGAAAGAGAAAACTGCAGCAACTGGACAATAAACCCTTAGACACCACAAAACAAAATGCAAGTAACTGACTAACTCAAAGAACCCAATTCAACCTCCAAAATACTCAGCCATTATGAGGACAATGTAAGCTGGGCTTCGAGATAAAAAAATCCAGGGTCCAACGATTGAATACGCTCATCATACTCCAAGTGATGATCAATCCAATCAATTACTTCACTAGTTCCTGCTAACTATCCAAGACATACTACACCCTTCAATGACTCTCTAAGCCAAGCAGAAAAGATCCATTTTTCCAAGCACGTGGTGTAACTGAAAGGGCGAAAGTTATGCAGCAGCAATCCAAACATTCGACTAAAACAGAACTCAAGACCACGCACCAGCAATTTCAGCTTGAGAGAAGCAAGACGTTCCGACTCCCGGGGCGGCGGGTCAAGAACGGAGACCTCATCAAGACTCGACCGCGTCACGAGAACCCTCTTCACGCCATCGGAGCTCAGATAGAGACGACGGCGTGCGTCGAGCCGCCGGCGGCGGTTCAGGGCGCACGGGAAAGCGCGGGGGACAGAAGAAGTGGAGGGGAAGACGGAGAGGAGTGAGAGAAGGAAGTTGGGTTTGGAAGAAGAAGGCAAGATTTTGAAGAAGCCATGGCTTTCTTTGGCTTCTCTTCCTGCGCTCGGAACTCACTGTCGCCTTTCTTTGGGAGACACAATGAGACTCCGCGAGTGGGAAGACGATGTAAAAACGTGTCGGGAGTTGACTTGACAGCGAGAGAGAGAGAGAGTGAGAGAGCTGCGTTTGTGGAAGAACATAAACCAATCACTTCTTTTTTATCTTTATTTATAATTTCCCTTCAAAACTCGAGAAATTCTAAAAAAAACATTTGTGAAAAAATAGGATTCACTAAAATGTTTATTACGCTTTAGAGAGGTCTCAAATAGTCAAGTGTTTTGTTTTGTTTTTTTTTAAAATTATTTGAGACTAAATTACACAAAACCCTTTCATATAAATCTGCTAGAGGCCGACGCGCTCGCGCTCTAGTCAAAGACGTTCCGGAGCCGGAGAATGGTCGATTGGATGTAGAATAATGATCCGCTTTGAAAAAGTAAAAATAAATCCTACCTACTAAAGTGATATTAACATGTGGCTGTTTGTTAACTAGATGAATTTATCGAACGTGTCTGGGGTTCATATTTGTCAATCGAACTTACAAAAGATGTCATGTGTTACTAGCATCATTATTATCTTCATAAAGAATTGCTAGCAACAATTTAATTGCTCAAGATGTTGTGGATTTACCATCCCAACGTGGAAGCCCTAAATCGAACAAAGCCTCGCCATCGCCCAAGGCCGAGTATGTTTTCCCTTTTTTGTTAGCCTGTAAAACACTCCAAAGGATCAATCCTCCTAAACACTTGAAGAAGCACATGGCGCGTATAAGGCTCCTAATTCATGAATCTGCCAACTAACACCAACTTCTTTAAAATTAACCCGAGCCGAGCCGAGCCTATCCAATCCTCATTGCATCTACCGAAATCGCCTCGACCGCAATCTCTCGAGGGACTTGTTTAAATACCCTCGGCAAGTATAAGCATTCACAAATCTTTGTGAAAAAACTATCATCAATGCAAGGCCAACTGCATATTGTCATTTCTTCAAACCAATTAATGCGAAGCTCCTACCGAAAATAAGTCGGTCGACACCCACTTCCTGTTTTCCCACTCTTCTTTCCAGAATTCCTCGTACGAATCCAGATCCACTGGGCCGGGTCCATTTTCAACTCGCCTTTGGGTTACAAGGGATCTCGGTGGCGACGGACCCTGGAACGGACTAGCCCCTTCCTCTGGGACAAGGATAGTGAAAGCAGGAAGCACCAACCACTTCATCAGCTGAAGTTCCTATTTATCAGCAGAGACTTAAGTACCAACAGCCCGGAGTAGCAAAATTCTTCTCTAATCTTCTTTATTCCACAATCTACCCGAAAGCAAACTTCAAAAAATGAAAAATTGGCAGATCTCTGTTTACTCCAAGCGGATGAACCAGAGAATGACAGACTTTTAACTGTCAAAAAATGGTCAGAAGAACAATGAATTCCCTCAACTAGCTGCGGCTTTAACTGCCTTCTCAGCTGCATCATCTAGGTCTTCTGCTGTGACCAACGCCATCCCACTCTCCTACAAATCATTCACAAATGGAATCCAAAATCAAATCACCATCTCGTCCATTTATAGAAAAGAAGAAAACGAGACAGAGAAATCATACTTCACTCAATGGTGGTGGTGCAAGGCAGTGAAGCAAACAAAGTTAAAACAATATACCTTCAGTATTCTCTTTCCCTGGTCCACATTTGTGCCTTCCAGGCGAACCACCACCGGTACTTTCAAGGAAACCTGGCAAAACCAAAAGGCAGAACCAAAGATCTCAGCACTTTTGAATATCATTTCGTGCAATAAAATGCTAAAACAGAGAAATTAGCAGCACATGGTCATCATATTTGGATTGGTATCTCCACAAGTGTATTCGAATGAGATCTTCGGTATATTTCTGATTTTATTGGCTGGATTTAGCTGCACTAATCCAATAGGCAGAGATGCTAGTACTAAAGAAGGTGCCATTCTTACTAGGCCTGACAACTTGTAGGCTATTACTTATCTTCTAATTTGAAAAAAGAAAAATACAAAGAAGCATCGTCATGGTGAAGCTCCTATCAAAAGGTAGATTTCTTTTCCCCTATCCAGGGGAATGAAACGGAAATTTGGGCTGTTCTGAGATGGATGTGAATACTATAATCTTGATATAGAACCATTTTGCATATCAATGACCACTTTAACTTCTCAAAGGCATCGTGCTATTCAAGTGTGTTCTCTGAACATGCATAAGCAGAACCATGAAGTATGCAAAAAACTAAAATATAAGCCTATATATAGCCAGTGCGTCAAACATTGCACTTCTGACCTGTTTGGCTGCATTGACAATTCCACTTGCAATGATATCACACCTCATGATACCTCCAAATATATTGACCAAGATGGCCTTGACCTTCTCATCGGATGTCAATATCTTAAATGCTTCCACCACCTATTCATTAACAAAAGTAGGAGAGAACAAATGATAATTGAGAGAAACTGATATGGGAAACCTCTAAAAGAGAGACTTCAACAGAAAAAACTGCAAACAAAAAGCGGCAAAGCAACTCCAAGGAAAGGAGCAAAATGCATGATAATGAACATCAACACAAGCAACCAAATATATTTAGCCTATGCAGGGTCTACGTGGAGTAGTTCACTCTAAAATGAATCACACCAATGAAAAAGAAATCATATTGATATTAATTGTTCATCAAATCAAGAATGATGGAATGAAATCTGAAAAGGAGCCAAAATAGAAGGGTCTAAACAGAAACCCAAATGCTCCAATAAGCCCAGCAGTTGTACAAGATGGAAAACAAAAGCAGAAACAGTGTGCTGCTTCAAAGTAATTCCAAATAATTGAATGGTTGTTCTACTCGCAGGAGGGTCTAACACGATGATTATCTATATTCATGGTTCATTAATTAAGAATGAATTGATGAACCAGGATCCAAAAGAGCACAGCCTAAAGAGAAACCCAAAGGGTCCAAAAAATTTTGCACTTACTTTGTACAAGAGGCCAAAAAAAAAAAAAAAAAAAGCAGAAACACCCTGCTGCTTCAAAGTTATTATGAGTAACTGAAAGGTGTTCTACTTCCTGAGGGATCTAAAATTAATCATTATTAGAAAGGCTGCCTTTATATGCTATCACACTAAAAGCTGAATCGCTCGTACCACATATCCTGTGCATGACGAATGCAGTCCTTACAGGCTGGCTGTCCCAAAAAATAGAACTTCTGAAGATGCAGTTTATTACCTGGCTCTCTGAAGCATTTCCACCAACATCCAAGAAGTTGGCTGGAGTTCCACCATGCAACTTGATAATGTCCATAGTAGCCATTGCCAATCCTGCACCATTCACCATGCAACCAATCTCTCCATCCAGACCAATATAGTTCAAATCTGCTTTTGCAGCAGCAACCTACAAAGCATTGCCATGAAATTAAAACAAACCAAAACCCGTGAAATGGGACTCCCTTATTCAAACTTCCTCTCCTTTCTAACTAGCAGAAGACCCATGAGAAATTAAAATGCGTGCATTAACCAACCGAATAAGTTGAACAGGTAAGCACTAAATAGTGGACAAAGAATACTAACTGCAAAACATAAGGATAATGCTCTCCTGTGGTCGCACCACATGGTGCCGCCACATTAATGCACTACCCATTTTGTTTGGATTATGAATTTTCCTTCTGCTCCTCAACTAACCATATTTACATTCATTTTCTGTATCAATTCAATGCTCTTATTCTCAAAGTGATTGCTTCAGACATATAAGCAAATATTTAAGCCAGATGCCGTGCAACAAGAGTTTGCCAATGCATCAATAGCTCCAAGCAGTAGGATAAAAAAGTGTAATGCCAGTGGTAGAATATGAATTAAAGTTGAACCTCTCGAGGGTCTTCTTGAGTGGGATCACGGAGAGCAAAAATCTCCTTCTGACGGTATGCAGCATTGTCGTCAAAGTTCAATTTTGCATCAGCAGCAACTAATTGGCTACCAGAAGTCTCTGCAAGGGGGTTAATCTGTAAAACAGAAAATCAATTGATGAGGTGGAGAGTATGTTTAGTTTCTGCAACGGGGTTTCCCCCTCATCAAACAAACCCCACCCAAAAGAACAAAAAACTTCAAAACAAAAAGGAAAGAGCGTAGACTTTTCTTTATCTTTTGATAAGTGGAGAGTACGATTAGTTTCTACCTTAGAAAAGAAAGAGAAGAATATGCATACCTCTAACAACGTACAGTCGCACGAACAGAAAAGTTTATACAATTTTTTCACTTGGTCAATAGCTGCATTTTTATCTGCAGCCTTTAAGGCTAAACCATCAACCACCTTGGCAGCATCTTCGTCGGTGATTCCTTGGAAGACATCAATTGGTACCTGAAAGAATGAGCCTCATCAGAAGAGGACAAATGAAGCAGACAGAAAGGCTGACATATACCTATGAGGAATCTGAAAGTTAACCTTTATTATCATGTCCGGATATTTCTCAGCAAGATCTTCAATGCTGGTTCCTCCCTTACTGCAGGCGATTATAATCTGCAAAATAAAGCGTGAATAAGCTATCAATGCACGAATAGAGTAAGCAAATCATCCTATGACGAACTCAGAAAAAGAATATATGCAGTAAATGCATGAGAGCAGTAATATAGGAAGAAAAGGGAAATTATTTTCTCATCCAGGGAAAACTAAAGCCACACAAGAGTAACTGACTGCACAATTGCAGCTTCTTAGCCTCAAATGACTGCTAGGAAAATGTGCAGCGAACCAAAGATTCACATTGAAGTTTGAACTGAAACTTTGAGGTGAACACCACTGCACACTATCATCAAACAACAGTGAAGCTTCACAATGAAGTGAGGTCGGTTTAATAGATTAAAACAATATTCTATTTTTTGCCAACAAAAACTTTCATAGAAACAAAAGTATCTTCGCTACACAGACACAATCACGCAAGTATGCATATGCAAAAATATATTTATTTTGTGCATACATGCAAAACGATTGTCCGAATGTATGTGAAATAAGTTTTCTCCTATATACAGCTTACCATGTAAGTACGTGGGCTTCAAAATCAACATCTCCAATTTTCTCCTTTGTATCCATAGAAACCCCCCTTTCCATTTTTTTCCCCTCAATATTTCGTTACTGTTGTCTTTCCTAAAAGATGCCTTTATCTTTTCAATGCCGCATGCATATTGAGCATGCAACTATTTGTCTTTGCATATATCTATTCTCTCTACATCCCCATTATTTGCCCCACTCAAAACTATCACTAGACTATCTGATCTGAAGATGATCATCATCTGGGAGAAGGTTGTTGCCATATCAATTGACGTCACTCATAAAAGTAACAAAGTGAACTAGATCACCTGGTGCTTGAAATCAGACAAGTCAATTATGGGATGTCTAAATTTTTTGACTCAGTTTTAAATAGTTAACGTTTGACATGGATCCTATAACACTCTTTACCATAAAATGTTATAAATAAAGCCATTTCAGTGCAAAGAGTTTCAAACACTAGACTAGATTAACATCTTGTGATGACTATCAACTTTATATGTAAGGACAAGAACAAAGAAATGGAGAACCAGTTGCGTAACATTTCTTCATATTGCATAAAATAGTTCTCCAAGAAATAGGATGTATGGTAAGCATTTTGCAGGATTATTTTTTGGCCCAAAGAGTGAGATGTAAAAGTAAAGTTATTCACATAAAACAGTTCTTCACGCGATTAATGAAAGAAAGGAGGCAAAGGGAGATCGCTAAAATAGTCATGATAGTGATGTAATAGGAAACAACCAAATATGGCAGGATCCTTCAGGAACAAAAGGCTATATATCTAGCCAAGATTAGAATATTGAAAGAAGGGAAAAGAGGAATACTAAAGAATACACAGAGTAAAAAACATACAGGACCAGCAGTTTTCCGATCCAGAGTGATTGCAAAATACATCTCATTGATAAGAGAAAGCTTTTCACATATGTAAACCTGCAGGAAATAACAATGAAGCCGTGATAAATCTGAGACACAGAATCATGAAGCAATTGAAAGAAGAAGTGCTAAAGACAGGCCCAAAACAAGAGAACACAGAACATATAACAAGAACGGTCGGAAAAGCTCACATTTGTTGGAATATGCATTAAAATTCTAAACAAAATGAAAAACTAATCAAACAAAAAAGCTGACCATCTAGTAGCTATAGGAAATCTAGAAAGGAAAAGAAAAGGAAGTTCATTGGCCAGGTCTTAATTTTCATCTGCAATATATTTGGGGATGGCCCAGAATAAAAACGACAATCCTCAAAATGCTGACTGGACTGATTGAATCAAACCAAGAAATTCAGTTTATCCACGTTATGCTTTGTTTTCAAGCCAAAATTAGGTCTACATAAGGTCATCAAGTGTAGTCCGCAACAGAAACTCAAGAGAAGATACAGATGTGCCTTTTTGGAGCCATTCTTTAATTTAATGGGCATAAAACAATACATTCATTCTTCAAACTCATGTGTCGAATCTGCTCTCTCAGGTCATGCATGGCACCGCAACAAGGTCTAATACTTAAAAGAGACATGATTTTAAACCATGCTTTCCTGTGTATACACCATTTTTTGCTTAATTGGTTTTGTTTTTCCTTTTGCGGTTCTTGCAGCTACAAAAACAAAAACAAGATTTCGGACTCTGCTAAAAGCTGTATCCAAATCGTACAGAACTGAATCTTCCGGTTTGGTATAACCCCATGCCTTCCATGTATCAAGTTCAGTTTTGGGTTAAATAACAAAAGACCCAGTGAGGACTACAGCAAAGTACATATCCCACCTACTCCTCTACACTCCAAATACATCTGTCTTTTCATAAGGATCTCAACCTCTCATTCATTAACAGCCTAACTGTATTAAGGCCCCCACCCAGAAAAGAAAATATAAAGGAAAGAAGGAAAAGCTACTCACCAGCTTCTAAGTCTATTTTTCTCATAGAAAGCAGAAACGCCCTAAACAAACCTTCACTATATGTAACTTTTGACCTTTATATTTCAATGTTGCAATAGTACTCCCAAACGTTAACCCATAGAATGAATATAAAATAAAATAAAAAGAAACAACCCTATAAATGTAGCCTAAAAGAACATGTCGACACTCAAAGGGGTATCCTTGAGGATTTCTCATCTATCATGTTATAAGAATAAATATGGGTACAAAATGGTAGTAAAAAAAAGCAACATTTTGAGCAGGAAAGCCTAGTTAAGATTGAGTATGCCCCACCTTGCTGACAACTTTCCCTTGAGGCCCAGTTTGTTTGGTTACAAGTATCTGTCCAAGCATCTTCCCTGCAACCAATGAGATTTTATGCTGAGGAATATTATATATAGCAGAAATGCAATAAAAAATTGTAAACAACTTCTTCACTGTTAACAAAATCAAATATGCCATAGGCCAAAATTAAACCCAGCATCCACAACTTTTGTTTCAAAACCAAATATATGATATTTTCTCGATTAGAATTTTATTTAAACTATCTAAGAAGGGCGGCTGGCTCGGAGACTGCCGTGACAAATGCAGGGGTAAGGTGCCTATTCCCTTCCCCGACACTCACGAAGTGGGTATGAACCCTTTATCCAATCTATTGACAGGGATTTAACCTTAGTAAAACCACATATTAATAGTTCGAATTTCTCTTGAAAAATATAACATGAAGTTCAAAAAGCCCTACAAGGGAGCACAAAAGTGTCGTCATCTCCATTTTCCCATGTTTATGTTTAGCAATCCACTTCTACGGGAATGCTCACTCCTTCCACCTATGTTGGGTTACTGGGGTGTTCATAATCCATTTTACCATAAGATTCTCCTGTTTCCTTCACATGCTTCCAAGTGTGTCCTCACTGTTCAATTCCTATTATTAATTTAAACATAATTACGATACTCTATTACTTCTTTCTCATTCTCAAGTTATTCCTTTATCGCAATCAGACAAAGGAATTGGAGGTTCATTCAACTCCATTCCTTCCGTCATTCCATTTCCTCACTCAATTCCAATCAATTAAATTAAATCTAACCTAAACTTAGTTCTCAGGCAATTTGGGACCAATGAAGCCATGTGTTGGAAATTTCAGCATGCTGTTTTCTGGAAGAATGCTTTCATACCAGCTATTTGTTCAGCCTCAGCAGCCTTGACGATATGCACTCCGCCTTTTAGCCCATTTTTGAATGTACCCAATCCTCTTCCACCAGCAAGTATTTGGCTTTTGACAACTAACTGCCAGAAAAAGTGCAAGTACGAAGAATTTAGAGTATTGTTCAAGCCCTTTTGGCTCAGGTTAGCAATTTCTGTTATTTACAATACCTCATTTTCTTTAGGAAATCCTTCCTGAATTGCCTTCTTGATCTCCTCCACAGAAGAAACAGCGACTCCCCTTGGTACATTAACGCCATATTTGCTCATCAACTCAGCACCCTGAAGCCCGTGTCAGTTAGCATATTAAAAATCCTTGAGGGAGCATCCCCAAACCATTTGCACAAGCCAACTGACCATAAATTAAAACGAAATTACCACATTAAGCATCCGCAAGATATCCTATGAGCCGAGACATCCTCTAAGAATTTCATGACTCGGAACAGTCGAACATGTTCCCCATAAATTAGATAGCTTGATTACAACGCCGCGATTTGAAAATCTGGTCTAGTCTCTCTAACCATGAACGCACAGTATTTCAAACAAGGAGCAGATCCATAAGCTCGTCTAGCACTCCAATAAAATCAGATATAGACACAACCGAAATCCAGCGGACTCACAGTCGTTTAAAAGTAAAAGGTGAAAATCATGGCATTCCCTGAAGCAGCAAAACTCACCATCTAATAATAAGTACAATCAAAATCAATCGCACACGAGCTCTTCGGTCATTCCTCTGTAACCAAATAAACATCAGATACTTTGGGCACGTACGCCGTTAACTGATAGCCATATACCGCAGAGGCAATCTGAGCCTAAGATCCAACTTCTCCGGAGCCAAATCCCTTGACCAACAACATCACGCCCACAGCAGATCACGAGAGAGGGGAGAGAGAGGGAGGGAGGAACCTGGTACTCGTGGATGTTCAAGCGGCGGAGCTGGTGGTGCTGGGGCTTGCCGGCCACCGTCAGGGTGTTGGAGACCAGCCTCTTCAGCAACGCTCTGACCATTTTCGCTCGCGTTTGTCGATCGGCGGAGCGATGGAAAACCCTAAAGTTTCGCCGAGAAGATGGAGAATTTCCTCCGCTTCTCTTCTTGGGCGCCTCTTGATTTTTGAGCAGAGAGAACTGAGGGAGAAAGAAAGGTCGTCACAGAGCGAGCGAAAGTATACGCTGATCGACGCTCGCTCGTTTGCTTTTCTGACCGGATTCGCTCGCGGGAGGGGAAGCTACAATTTTCACAATTTTTTTTTAAGGTTAATATAACGAAAAGCTCTAAGTTAATATATTTACAATAAATTTATCTTAAATTATTTTTTTAATCACAAAAAACTCTAAATTAATATACTTATAATAAATTTACCCCAAACTAATATACATATGATAAATTTGTCCTCCGTTAATTTTTTGAAAATTCAAGAGTTCTTAAATTAGATGGCACGTAGCGGTTCACGATTATACTATTTTGAGATTTTTATCATTTATTTGTCACAAGTGTATCGATTTTGAATTTTTTGTGATATCAACCCAATTTTGTCACGGATATATCAGGTTGAAATTTTTTATAATAGAAAAATTTAGTTTATGATAAATTTGTCACGGGTGTATCAGTTGGAATTTTGTATGATAAAAAAATTTAATTTAGAATAAATTTGTCACGGATATGTCAGTTTAAGATTTTTTGTAGTAAAAAAAATAGTTTGAGGTAAGTCTGTCACGAGTGTACCAGTTTGAGGACTTTTATGGCCAAAAAATAATTTGGGATAAATATGTCATGATTGTACAGGTTTGAGATTTTGGTGATATTAATCCTTTTTTTAACCCCTAAAAATCAAAAACTCTTTTTTTTCCTTCCTCATAGTAGTAACTTGACATTTTTTTGACAATAAAGAAATTGACATTTCAAATTTGGTTGGTGATAATTTCGTATTTTTTATTTGTAGTTAGTTCTTTCTTTTTTATCTACAATGGGGGTGTTACATGAGTGGGTTTGCAATATACATTCATGACACGGGCACGTTGAGGCTTGAATTTCACTGACCAGTCAAATCTAGAAAATCTGAGACCCCCATTGGCGATAGGACTAGTTTCTCGACAGAATATAGTCAATTAAGCATAGGGGTAATGCATTTCATTAGTAACTAGGCATTATTTTCTCGATAAATCAATAGTTGTCTTTTTTGTCAAATCTAAAAAGCAATCTCTTGATCAAAATTTACAACGAAAATGTAGAAATTACATGTAGATCTCATTTTACCATAGGCACCTAGAATTAGGACTTTAAATTACAAATTTCCACAAAATGATATAGGTCAAATCGAATACTTTCATCTTCGACCAAAAGATTTGAATTTAATTGATTTCCAATCACTTTTTAAATTTTATCTTTTCTAGGAATTTGATTTAGGGACAACAACATTTGAAAATATCGGGGCGGATTTTGTCAATCTTAGATAGGGAATTTGGGGGGGGGGGGAGAAATTTTTGGGGAGAGAAATTTTATAAAAAAATTATTTGTGCTTTTTTTTAGAAAAAAGGGAGACTTTCCAATACATTTCAGGGGGAATTTCAAAAGAAACCAAAATTAACCGCATAAACCCAACATAGCCCATAAAGGATTCAGCCCT
The DNA here is from genome assembly GCA_021437795.1 of Rhodamnia rubescens. Taxonomy (NCBI): domain Eukaryota; kingdom Viridiplantae; phylum Streptophyta; class Magnoliopsida; order Myrtales; family Myrtaceae; genus Rhodamnia; species Rhodamnia rubescens. The sequence continues at coordinate 2,853,961 of JAILYA010000003.1, read as the reverse complement.
CTCACATGGCTTGCCACATCTCGTCATTATTACAAATTTGTCCCCTTCTCAAGGAAAACTTCTTAATTACCAATGAGCTATTTACCTAACTACAAAAATAAGTAACTACCTGATCTCCACCGTTCCTCCAATCTGATCTCCAACTTCCCGTACCTTGATTATTTTTGCTTCTCGACGATTGGCCAACAAAGGAGAGAATAAGAGAACACTGCCCTGCACCCAATAGGAAGGATTCTTATTATCTAAACCAAAATGGGATCCTTTGATTAAACATCATCTAATGGCTCATAATAACGGGGAAACCACAATTATTTTTCGCCCTCTCTAAGAGAAAACGCCAAAATCCTCTTAAAAGCTCTCTCTCTCTCTACCACTCATTGTTGGACTCGAACCCCAACGTGTTTCTCACGATTTCTACACTTACTCACAAGGTAGGACAGCCATTCTGTGCATTCACCAAAGATTTCTGGCTTATCATTAGTATAAAGTTGGGATATACTTTATTCCATGATTCATACAGCTAGAGCTAGGGCTCTGCAACCGGATCATGTTTACCCGGAAATTGGACCGTAACACCCTAAAAAACAGGTTTGGAAATCGGATCTTATTCAGACCTGTTCGGGAATAGGTTCTAATTTTTGGGAACCGGTCGAAACCGGGTCCGATTCCCGATTCCAAATGAAGACTCCATTCGAGAACCGGATCGATTTTTGGAATCGATTTTTAGTTACTATTAAAAAAAAAAAAAAAGAAGAAGAGAACCTTAGTCTCTCTCTCCTCACTTTCTCTGTTTTTGGTGGATTGTAATTTCTATTGATCATATTAGGGATTATTGCTTTTGGCACATAGCGAATTTTATTATTCATCTTTTATTTTGAATCATTTTATTGCTACTCATATTATTTTGTTGTTTGGAAAAAATGAAATCATAAAAAGGAACAAAAGAAAAACAAGGTTTTCGATAAGCCCCGGGATCGGATCAAAAAAAAGGGTGAGGTTCCAAAATAGGTTCCGGGATAAAAATGGTAGGTTTCGGATTGTAAAAATTTAACACCCAATTATAACAAAGTAGGTTTTAGGTTCCAGGTCTTGAACCTACCCATCCGGACCATACTCACCCCTAGTTAGAATATGTCATGAATGGTAGTATCAATCAAGGTAAACCGTTTATGTTTGGTCCTTAATGACCGGGTCGCCCCCTGTTGATGACGCTTGCCGGTCGTTAAAATGGTGAAGTAGAAATTTGGTGTTGATTTTAACGCATTTGAGTAAGGATTTGGTTAGGTTAGGGAGTGAATGTATTTGTATGGTTCCAATGTTTCATAAAATGATTGCATTTCATGATTCGAGTTGGTTGATATTACTTTGTTTGTTCCATCAATAGTGTTAGATAAGGTTTCTTGTGTTGATGATGCTTGGCGGTCGTTAAAATGGTGAAGTAGAACTTTGGTGTTAATTTGAACGCATTTGAGTAAGGATTTGGTTAGGTTAGTGAGTGCATGTATATGCTTGGTTCCAATGTTTTATGTTGTCAGTCACACATGGTCATTTGTGTTGATGATTCTTGCTGGTCGTTAAAATAGTAAAGTAGAACCTTCATTGCTTGTTCGTCCGAACTCTCTTCGTTGCCCAAGTTCTCTTCTTCGTGCAAATTCCCTCATTTTTGTTCTTCGCTGGAGTCCTCTTCTTGGTCAGAAGGAAATTTTTGCCAATAATCAACATTGCCTTCGACGAAGCAACAATCTACGAAGTTGAAGATCGTTCGAAGCGTCATTCGATCCCAACGAAGCAGCTTCGTAGGTGGCTCCCCAAATACTCCAAGCACAACTTCTCTACATTTGTGAAGTAAGATTCTCTTTCGAACCAATGTTCTTGGTTCTTTTATTTTTCGGACTGTTCATTGCTGCTTCGTCGATGGCAATGGTGATCATTTGCAAGTTGTTCCTTCATGCGAAGAAGAGGACTCGAATGAAGAACAAAAATTAAGAAATCTATAAACGAATGAGAGGACTCGAACGAAGAAGCGATCAAGGACGAGAATGAAACTAGGACAAAGAGATATCAGACGAAACGTCAAATTCTACGAAGTAGACTTTGAACAAGAAGATGAACAAATTTGGGGCAAAGGTGTGTTAGTTCATCATTCTATTTGGGGTAAAATGCAAAAACGATGTCATTTTTGCATAAACTAAACAATGTTGTTTTGCACACGTGGACTTCCATACTCAAGGGATTTAATTGCACAAACCCGACAAGTTTTAGGATTTAATTGCGCTTTTTACAAAATTTATTACTAAATTGCATTTTCGCATTAAGTTTTAAGACTTTCGATGCACTTATCCTTACATCATAATAATGATTAATATTACGAAAAATCCAAATTGATACACCCGTGACTACTCCAAACTAATTTTTTGATCACAAAAAATATAAATTGCTACACTTATGATAAATTTAGCACAAACTAATTTTTTAACCATTAAAAATTCCAAATTTGGTATATCTATAGTTAATTTCTGTTAAATTGTGTTTATATCACAAAAAACCTCAAATTAATACATATGTGGCAAACGGACGTTTAAAATCTCAAATGAATACGCCGATCAACTCCCACATGTCATCCAATTGAGCAATTTGATGATAAAATTTAATGAAAATTAATTGAGGGTAAAATTGTCACAATGTACCGGTCTGGAATTTTTTGCGGTAAAAAAATTAATTTTGAGAAAATTTATCGTAGGTATACCGTTGTATCTAAAGTAAGACGTGAATGAAATAAAAAAAATCGATCCGACAATTTTGGGAATTTCATGGTATTTATCCTTATAATAACTCTAGGATTTCGAGGGTTAGAATAGGTTCTATTCAATTGATTAAAATATCACTTCAAAGGAAAAAGGCAACAAATTGTAATGGCATAAGGACGCTGATATGCAAAAAATATTGTCCGAGGCTCACTTTAATACCAAAAGTTTTCGCCAGCTCAATAAGTGCCAAATCGAATAAAAACCTATAACTTAAGTGTCTCCGGCAAAAAATTCCGGTCAAATATTACGTGGCTTTTATAATAAAAAGTTGAATCTGTGTTGGCATTTTTATATTAAAAATGAGTCCATGTGGACATAAAAAAACGACGACGCACTTGGCCTGGGCCGAGAAACGACGTCGCACGAGCATCTGAACAAAATAAGCGTCGTTTGGTCACCGTGTTCAACACTTGCCATGACTCAATTGTCGATCATTTTTGACGACCCACCTTCTGGGACGACGCGCGCGCGATGTTTTCTGGCCGAAGCTTGCGTCGTGGACCACCCTGCCTTCTACCAACCACGAGCTCGAAGAGAGGCTCAAGCCCTTGTTTTTCGATAATGTTAGGGCGTTGATGGATGGAGAGGTGGTGAGAAAATGAGAGGTGGAATTTGGCAAAGTAAATGTTGAGATTGATTGAGGAAAAGCTTTGAGAAGATGAAGAGGCTTTCTTGGGAGAGCGAATTGATTGCGAAGAGACTCATGGAGTTTAAGTCTATAATTTTGTGATTTAGGGATCACATTGAAGGAAATGTTGTTAAGGATACTTTGCAAGTCTTCAAGTTTGAGAATGGCCATGTCGATTGATCTCGAATTAGGGTTTCGAATTTGGGAAAATTTGAATTATGATTTGGGAAAACCGAATTAGGGTTTTGAATTTAGAAGACCACATTGTTTAGGGATATATATGCTCATTGGGCATGCCGGCGAGCCACACCGGTTAGAGAAATTTGTGAAATATGGCCAAGTTGGATTTCATTTCCCAAATTAGTGTTGGCGTTAAAGTGATCGTATTTTTTAAAAAATTGATACTTAAGTGATTCGAAAAAACTTTCAGTAGTAAATTAAATATCGTATGAAACTTTTGACACTTATATCTTTTTACCGTCTTCATTAACCTCCTAAGGTTAAAGAAGATTTTGCTCTCTCCTTCTTGGCGTTCTCTCTTAGGGAGGAGGGAGAGGTAGTAGCGATGATTTTTCTCTCTCCTGTCTAGGGTTGTCTTCTTTCTTTCTCATTTACAAACATTTGTCCTCTTCAATCTCCATGGAGGAGAGGATTTGAGCTAAGTTTCTCTTTCTGCTTCCTTTTTCTTTTTCTTTGGCAGATTTAGTTCTCTATTTTCTTTTTCTTACTTTCCTCCAGCTTTGATGAGCTTTTTCTCTTCTAATCTAGTCTAAATCTTGAAGCTTCTCTCTTTTATTAAGGGTAGGGATGAGCATGGTCCGGGTTGGTCCGGTTCCCTCAAGAATCGTGGACCGGACTGGTGGTACCGGTTCTCAATTTCGGGAATCATGGACATGAACGAATGTCCTCGAAACCATGGATCGACCGGATGACCAGTCCGGTCCGGTTCCCGAGTAATCCAATGGAACTAGTAAAATAAAAATAAAAAATAAAATGAAAACAAAAATATGATACTCACAAGAATGGTTCGGGCATGCAAGAAAACCTAGAAAGATGCATGCGTGAAAATGAGATAGGGAAAACCAAAGCTCAATAGAAAAATGTTGTAACCGGGCCACACCAAGAACTCCAAAAAATGACCATTAGGTTTCCTTCTATCTTTTGTTAGAGAATCAAAATCGAGTTATGTTTTTTTTATTATTTTAATTAACTTATGAATTTAAAAAATAAGAATAAAAATTCATTGGTCCGGGCGGTCTAGTTCCACCGTAGAATCGGGAACCGAACCGCTTGAATACCGGTTCCACTTTGAGGAACCGGGGACCGGACTCAGTGACCTCGAGAACCGGACCAAACCCGTAGGTCCGTCCAGTCCCGGGAGGTTTCCAGTTAGGGCGATCCATTTTGCTCACCCCTAATTATGGGGAGATATCTACACCGATCTAGTCTAGATTTCAAGATTTTTGCGTGTATAACTTTAGGGTTTCGCTTCCCTCGGTATTCATTGGTGATCGGAAGAGGTGGATGGGTCTTAGTATTTTCGGCAAACTATGCGAGAAGAAGAAGAGGATTTCTTGGGAGTGCAAGCTGATTGAGAAGAGATTCATGGAGTTTAAGTCTGCTATGCTGTGCATAAACGATCACATTGAAGGAAATGTTGTTAAGGATACTTTGCAAGTCTTCAAGTTTGAGAATGACCATATCGGTTGGTCTCGAATTAGGGTTTCAAATTTTGAAAAAATTGAATTAGATTTCGAATTTAGAAGACGATGTTTTTTAGGTTAAAATTCTGATTGGACATGCTGGTTAAAGAAGTTAATAAAATATCCAACTCAAATTTTCAGTATTTAAATCGGAGTTGGCATTTAAGTGATTTAAAAAAAATTTAGTAATAAATTAAGGCGTCCTACAAAATTTTTGGCACTCTAATATCCTTTGGTCGTCTTAGTTAACTTCCCTAAGGTTGAAGAAGATTTTTCTCTCCTCGTTAGCGTTCTCTCTTAGCAAGGAGGGACAGGCTAATGCGATGATTTTTCTCCCTCCTCTTTAGGGTTCTCTTCTCTCCTTCTCGTCTATACACAACCCTTCTTCAACCTCCATGGAGGAGAGAGTTTTAAGTTAGAAATTTCTCTGCGCTCCCTTTTTCTTTTTTTTTTTCTTTGGCTAATTTAGTTATCTATTTTCTTTTTCTTGCTTTCAACCCATTTTAATGAGCCTTTCTTTTTTTTCTCTCCTCCCTATGGTTCTCTCATTTCCTTCTCATCCACACACAATTATATTCTTTAACCTCCATGGAGGAGAGGGTTTGAACTAGATTTCTCTCTGGTCGTTTTTTTTTTTTTGCTGATTTGGTTCTCTATTTGTTTCTTGCTTTCCTCCCATTTTGATGAGCTTATCTCTTCTAATCTAGTCTAAATCTTGAAACTTTTTTCTTTTATTTTGGGAAAATTTCTACTACGATCTAGTCTAAATTTGAAGATTTTTGCGTGTATGATTTCATGGTTTCGCTTTCCTCGGGATTCGTCGGTGATCAAAGGAGTTTTGTGAAGGTTTCACTCTCATAAGTGTTAGATATGTGCTCGCTCATCCTCATTACTTTGAATAGCGATGTGTTAGGGATGCCAAACCTAGGCATACACCGTCGAAAATTAAAGCCATGGTAACATTTGGAATCTCGGTGTTAGCTCATTACTAAAAGAAGGATTTGATGATCGGCCATCGATTTTGGTTTGAAGAAGTTGTAGATCTTCACGTTAAATGTGTGACCCTAACCTTGCTCACATGATACATTTTGTTATCTAGAGCTTGCTTTATTTTGAAGTTATCTAGGACTTGTCTTGATTTGCAGTTGGACAGCGTTGTTTTCTCTTATATTTCTATGGAAGTGTTTGAAATATTACTTTGACATAAAAAGCTAGAACTCAGCCTAAAAAACTTTCTTTATGATTAAAATTAGATTTAGAACTCAAATTTGGATTATAATATGATAGAATTCATTAACAAATGAACAAAATCATAAGGAATCATGTCTTGGGGCTTACAAAACATGGCCATGTACATTCTTTGCCTAACATGAAATGGGGTTACTTTTCCCGCCTCACCTTAAACACCATTACTCTCTTTCTTGATGAGTGCTTGAATTTCTCTACATTATCTCCCTTGTTAATGTTCTCCTCAGTCTAGACGGATAGTTTAAGACATTAGCACCATAATCAACTTACAAAAATGGCATGACCACTTTAGTGGACAAGACCTTCGGATTTCATAGTTTGATAAAAAGACTCTGTTGACATTTTAAAAAACAAGTCAATCAAGTTGGGCACTGAAAGGATAATAGTACAAATAACCAATGTAATCAAATCTCATATCTAGAGTCTCTGGTCGTATTGTAAGTGAGGGGCCATCTCGTGCCTCACTTGGTTTCTAGCAAACCCCTAGGCTAGTAGAGACTCTTGCACAGATAATTCTCTTAGCATTAATCAAAACTAAAACGAAAAATCCAACATCGCATGCGGTGAGAGTTTGAGAGAACCTGCACCGATTGAGTATCGTACACCATCTTTTGTAATACCTTAAAACCCACTCTCCATACTGCTTTAGGAGGGTCACGATGAGACACATACACACACATATATATTGACCTTTCATAATTACCCCTACATTATATAATACGAACATAGAAGTATGACATGAGTATAATTTAACACATCCTCAAAACTACCCAGAACAATTAATTTACAAGGAATGTTAAATTGCCCACGAAGCTACAAGGAATGTTAAGAATTAATTTACAATAATTTTGAACTAGAAATAGTAAAATTAACCTTGCACTCGTGCAGCACGTACTTAAGATCTAGTAATAATTATGAGACGTCCCTCCAGAACAATTGTTATTTTTTCTTTTAAGTCATCTGGTGGGTTCTTTCGTACATTTAAAAACTATGATTTAATAAATCAAGCTGAGCCCTTATTCTTACAAAATAAATATATACTTGATATATTTGAAGAACCGTATCCTAATTAGTGTTCCTTGATTCAATCAAATACTTCCTGTCCAAACAAGATAAAATCCGCTCATATCTTCAATTGGTTTCTTTCAATCCTTCACTGTGGGAAAAAATGTTATTGAACTTAGATGGACTGAATATATTGAGAGCCTCCTAGGATGGAAATGGTGCTGTGTATTTTTCTCTAGTTCACCAAATTTTCTTTGTCCTTTATCTTTCTCATAAAATGTGGACTTCTTCTCATATGTTTTGATTGACTTTCACTTTTTAAATTTTTTACTTTTTTAAAGTTCATGAATTACGCATTTTGACTCTTTTTTACCATTGTGTTGTAATCACATCCAAATTTTCCATACATTTTCAAAGGGCCAACCCAACTAGTTTGGGTAAAGGGATGTTGTTGTTGTTGTTTCAAAGGGCAAAAGGACACTTGAAGTGTTAAAACTTGTAAGGCTCTCACTTTAGAGTCAATTTTTTTTTTCGGATAACTTAAGTGCCAACTTTTTTAAAAAATCATCACTTAAATGCCAACTTCAATATGCTATGCCAAAAATCCAATGTTTCTAATTTTTTTACTAATATCTGAAGCCAACGTGGCTCGTCGAAGGTCCAGTCAACATCTATGGCATAAAATGACGTCGTTAACGCATTTTCCCAGCCTTTTTTTTTTTTTTATTTTTTTTTCTTTTTCGTTTTAGGTTCTCCCTCTAGCCACCAAGTGGCTAGAGGGGGGGCCTGTGAGGTTGGCCTCACCATGGCTTGCTCAGTTGGCTCTCACCCTTGCTGGTCCTCCCTTTGGTTGATTGCCAGTCAATGCCCGACTAAAGGAAGAAGGTAAGAAAAAGAAAAAAAAAAGGAAATTGACTTGTATTACTTAGAAAAAAGAAATTAATATGCCATTAACGTAAAATATTAAATTACAAATGCCACATATTTTTTTTTGTACAGAATTTGTCATTGTTGGCATTTTTAGTAGTCGTTTTTTCTTCGATTTGGCACTAAATTACCCGGTGAAAGCTTTTGACGATAAAATGAGTACCTTATATACCTTTTGACACTTTTGGTGTCGTCTGCCCTTTTTAAAGCTTGCAAAGTAAAAGGTTTCTCCTTCAATGTTCAAGGTCTCCACGTTCCTTTGAGCTTTGTACCATCCTTTGTTTCTTAAGATTCCATTTCAACTCCACTTATGAATACTCTAAAATCCAATCTTCATCTAGCACCTTTTTCAAATTGATAATTACTTTAAATGTTGTCCCCTGCTATATCTAGGTATACGTTTCCGTTTTGGCAGTCCGATTAATATGTTTCTCGAGCTTTCCTTACATTTTTATACTTGTGTAGTTTTGGTTTACATGACATGACTGTAATCCACACGTGTGGCGGGGCATGCAAAATTAGCTAGTAAATATGGATTTTAATGAAGATAGCAATGTGCATATGATGAATTTAAGGGTCCTTTTGAAAGGCCAAAGTCACTAAAAAGAAACAACGCTTTTTACATCACAAACGAACATAAAAACTTGGGGAATTATTTGACCCCAATTCAAAGTTGAGAAATCATTTACGCACTACCAAATTGACCCTCCACTCCTGTTCTTCTCGCACTTTGGAAACCGCCTTACGGCTCTCGCTTCTTGGTCCAACGCCGTCTTGAGGCCTCAATTCTTCACCATTTGATTATATGGGTGGCTTGATGCATTCTGCTAATTGTCAAGGAATAATCCCCTTCTACGTGATTCGGGCGATCCGGCCCTAGGAGTACGGCCGGCAGCGAGAGAGATTTCCATTAGTCGGAGTCCATTTCGCGGAACGGAAGCGGCACCGTCTTCACCGCCCTGAACTTTCCCACGTTGTTCAAGTGTTCGTTCTCCAGTCTGCGCGAGAGGAAAATGGCGAAACAAGAGTTAGGGATGCCAGATTCAGTAACTTTGTTTCCATGGAAGAAAATAGCGTACTGGTTGTTGAAGAAGAAGACACATAGAGACAGTTACCTGTAGAAATTCCAGTGGCCACGTCGAATGACTTCCAAAGAAGCCAAGAAGAATTCCAGCAACCTCGACTCCAGCACTCCGACTTGGAACCTCATCACCGTCTCCACCCATGCAACCCTCAAAACTACATTCAAGGCCTTCAAATATATTTGATTTTCTCCATTAGACAACGTTGTATGCCATTATAGTTGAAAAAAAAAAAAACCTAAGATTTGCATTTTTTTTTACTGTTTAATTCATCTCGAAACGTATATATATCACATTAATATTTCGTAAAAATGGCTACGTATTAAAGAGAGAGAGGGCGAGAGTGTGTGACACTTACAATGGAGATGTAATAGATGCTCTTACGCTTGAGAACCAACTCGTCTCTCAACCACGGGTTCTTCGATTTGGGGTTGAGCAACCCCCAGTCCTTGACAAAATCCCAGTACAGCTGATACACGGTGGCCATCAGGGAGGTCACCAGGACTATACCGAACCACAGGCCGTCCGGCTGCCTCGCGTACGTGATCCTCGCCCCGGCCGCCACCATCGCCGACACGTACTTCCCCATGTTAGCCAGATGGTTCGCATCGCACTCGTCGAACCACCTCCTGGCACACTGTTCAGAGGAAGCGATTATGCCCACATAAGTTGCAATATAGAGATCTTAATTTAGCTGAACTAAAAGGGATCTAATTGTTGATTTACCTGCATGGCACGCCAGTAATAAGGCAAGAACGAAATCACGTACGCGAGCTCTCTATACGGCCTTCCCGATTTGCACGTTTCGTACTGGTGCGTCTTGAAACTTCCGGTCAAGAAGTAGCAAGCCGTGGGCTCCATGTGCCTCAACAACGGTATCTGCAGCCAGTAAGAAGACGGCTCAGACGATGAATCTGCATATTTCACATGATTTTTGATCGGTTAAATATTGGATCATTCGAGATGATCGACTCTTAATATCGTTACCTGGCTAGTGAGTTGATCAGCCATAAAGAAGTCGACCATCAGAACCTGCACTCAACGAGTTGATGAGCTCATTTAGAAGTCGAGAAAGTAGATTATGATGCGGCAATGAGGTGGTGTTGTTGCTCAAATTCTTTGGTTTTCGGTTAATAGAATCCGAGTTTAACATAAATTCTGAGGGCAAAAGATGCGAAGAACTTTGATAAAAAAAGAGGCCGATACATTATGTACCTTATAAAATGGAGAGAAAACTATGTTGCGCATAATGCGAATGAAGCAAAACCGAGTTGAGCGGTAGAACATGTCGATCGGGCAAACCAGCACGGCAAAGAAAATCTGTACGCATTGGCACAAAACATATAGTATCACTAATGGCCACCATATAGCTAGTTACCTAATCTCCACACCATGATATTAGCATAATTTTAGATGGGAAACAACAAGGTTGCATCGAGATTGTGAAGCAGTATGCTAACCAGAAGCAGGGCCCCCGGGATGGCGTCCACCTGGCTTGGTGAGAAGCCATTGGCCCGCAGGAGGAGGTGGACAGTCATGGCACCGACCATGACAGTCATGAAGGTGGTGCAGATGAGGAAGGCGTCGCGGTACTTGAGGGCAGTGCCGGACGAGAACTCGAAAATGAAGTTGTGGTTGATCCTGGTGCTCTTCCACAGGAACAGGTTGCACCCGTACATGAACAGGTGCAAGCTCAACAAGGTGAAGACACTGCCCACAAAAAAGGAGAACAAAGAGCATGAGATCAATCGTATTTTAAGACAAATTAGCAATGTAATTAGATTACTTTCTTTCTTAATTGAGATAGATTAAAATATGGATCACCTGAAGACAGGGTAGGCAATTTCCATGTAACCCATGTCCTCGTTGGAATTGAAAACACCAGCTATGTGCGCCAAAATTGCGTATATAGTAAATAATGTCACGAATGAACCGGTGAATAAACCCGCGATACCCAAAAGGTTAAATATAGCCAAATTTCAATTTAAATTGGAATGAAAAACAAATCGTAAATTCATTTTACTGAAAAGGGTAAAAAAAAAGGTTTGATATTCAAATTAGCATTAATAATTATTTTAGAGAGAGAGAGAGATAGAGAGATATGGAATTACCAACAAAGAAGGTGATCATGTGAGAATCTTTGTTATGTTGGGGCTTCAAGAATTTCATCGCCTTCTTCCTGTCGTTGTTGACGAAGTGCTTTGTGAAGATGGACTCCACTTCGTCCATCAACCTCACCACCTTTTATCAATTTCATCAAACATGTCAACTTCAATACAATTTTAGAGAAATCATATGTATTTACCTTAGTTAAATGTCAAGATTAATCATAAAAAATGAATATGGATTTAGACAATGAATAGAATAATACAGAACAACATCGTGGAAAGTCGGATGTACATACCTTGTCTGAACTTACGAAATGAGATTTTTTCACTTCTTTTAGATAACTTGTCGATGCTTGTCTCTTTGCCACCTGCTCACCCAAAAAGGAAAAAAACAAATCTCTATTAGTTTAATTATTATTCCAATTTGAATAACCCTTTCCCTTATTTTTATGATTTATATTATCCGAAAAAATGAGCCAACGGAAATAGTTTATATATTAGACAACTCTAATTCACTCATTTTGCGAAGCAACAAACACTATCAAAATCAAGAAAATATGTCGGTCCAAAAGTTTTTGGCTCGGGCCTTACCTTGTCGAATTTCTTGAGGATCTTCGTGAAAGCCATCATGTTCAAGGAGCTGCCAAAAATACCAAATTGCAGATTTATATGACCGATTAATTAGTGAATATTTAAATAAACTATATCCTATTTGCGCTTTTGATAGGCGTCCGTCGTGCTATTTTGTGACAGATTGTCACCTGTAAGTTTTCAGTAGACCGAGGCCTTTGTAGAGCTCCACAAAAGCTCCCCTAATCATCTTCTCGGCATATTGAATCTTCTTCCTGTTGATGAAATCCGCCGGCCCGTCTTTCCTCGGGCTGTTCACCAGGTCCTCCCACAGCATCGACGTCACGGCGGTGATCATCCGGGTCGGCGTCGTGGCCGGGATGTCTATCCTCATCGTCACCTTCGGCTTCCCATTGCTTTTTGTCTTCGACCTCGCCTCGGCCCCCACGAAACTCACCCCGTTCCTCTCGAGTGCGGCGATCATGTCGTCCGTCTCGGAGGAGGCCTCCGTGGAGGTCTCGAGTAACTCCGTCGGGGTCTCTATGGCAAGACAACGTACAAAAAATCCCGATTTACTCACATGACTAAATAAATTGTTTCCGTCTAGCACCTTCCGTTGAGTGCACCCTAACACTATGGTTTAACGTTTAAAGTTTCTGTGGTCATTATCTTTTAGGCCACGAAGTTAAAGTATTGAGCTGATTGATGATATGTCTCCCACATTGCGGGGTCACTTTCCAAACAAAGAGTTAGCTGAAAAAGCCCATGATCTGCTGGGTTTTAGTGTATGGTTTGGTCACGCAACTGGGTGTAAAGATTAAAGGCTGAAGCCAGCACATAAATTTGGAATTCGAGAGTTTTATCGACACTTGATACGTAAAAGTTCACTCTATCTCAGCCATTAGATCATACAGATCTCGCGTGGAGTCGCAAACATTCACCGATCGAGATGAAGTGGGGCTCACATGCTTCGAATGCATATAAGAATTTTTTGCCGAAATTCGAGGTTGCGCATTTGCTTACACTTCCTTTTCTAATCAATAATTCGGACCTATCTCTTCAACCATAGCTGTCAAACTTTGGCACAGAAAAAAGGTCAAAGGTGTCAAACCATGTTCAGATATATAAACCTTGCTGCATGCGAAGGATCTAAAATTCGTCTAAATCGTTGACTTTAGCGCATTCTTATCAACGTGACGGATCTTGAGTAAATCCCATTAAAATTTAATAATTAAAGAAATGTGCATGAGGAAAAAAAAATCATGACTTGTGATGATAATTATTAGGGTTTTGAAACTTATGTACCTTGAAAAATGAATTTTTATAAATCTTTGGTACCGTAATTTTAAATAATTCGCATTTTCTTATGAAAAATCATCGGTCCGGATTTATCCAAATTAATACGAGAGATTTTGGCTTTCTTGTCCTCATGAATTTGCGAGTCATGAAATCGAAAGCGATACGCAAGTAAAGTGTAGTTTGCAACTTAATTGCGACGTACAAAGATAACTAAAAGGCACGTCGCATGTCGACAACACAAAACCGTTTCTGTTCAGTTTTGACCATTCCTCCGTGTTCAAAACTGTGTCCAAACCAATCATTCTTGATTAGCGACTAGTCAGTACTTATGTATTTGAGGCGAGGAAACATTAGTTGAGTAGTTATTTCTTTTTGCTAGAGAGAAGAAGTTATGATAACCCGTCGAAAAAGTCACCTGAAAAGTTGGATGCGCGAGCGGAGGGCGTCCACGAAGACCGCGGGGAGGCCCCGCTGCTCGCCACCACGAACGACGGAGAATTCTTCCGGCCCTGGTCGGCGAGGATCTGTTTGAGGTCCAGCAGGATTTGGAGCTGCTTGTTGAGCGCATCTCCTCTCTCGAGAAACTCCTTCTCTCTCGACTTGTAGAACCGATTCACCTTGTTGAGCTCCTCGTTCAGCCTCTCGAAGAACACGTTCACCTAATTTTAACGAGATATATAGGAACAAATAACACTCATTAGACAGCATGTGATTGTCATAATGATTGTTGTGGGGGGAGGTCAAATGATGTACATAAAGAGCGTATAAATCTCGTAGACGAGAAATGTGGGATACTTCCACAGCGAAAATCAAGAACCGTCTCTTGTACTAATCGTTCATCCAAGTAACCAAATGACCACCGGAAAACGATTAATCTCTAACAAGTATTACCAAAAGATAGCTGTTTAAGCAAAAGGTTTCCCACAGTTAATGAACTAATTAAGCGATGTCATGCCAGTCAGTAGTTACCTCATCTTCTTCATAAAACAACTGGACAAGTTCGTTTTCATACACTTCGTGATCCTCCTCCTCTTCTTCCTCTCCATCCTCCATGTCCCTCGTGTTCTTCTTCTGCAGAAAATTTAGGTTGAAGCTCTTCATCTGCTCACTTTTTCCATGTCTACATAAATACATCCGATAAAAAGGGTGTCTTTATTCATAAATGTTTCGTTCAGACAAGCCTCTCACTCTTTCCACCACTCCCTCACGATTGAATCGTGAACATGTAGATCTCAGAAACGTTTGTATTGCACTTATGGGGGATATTCACGATTTTCAAGGAAGTTCAAGAAAGTTTCATTCGCAAAACTCGTGGAGGTTACATAAAAAGGAAACCAGAAAAGGATCTCTCTTTTTTTTTTCGGTTTCATTCTATCATGGTTATGAGCGAAGAAAAAGGGATTTTACCACAAATTATGTCCCAATATATTTGGAGTTTAACTGAGAATAATAATAATAATAATATGTAATCAATAAAACTATAAGAAAAGAAATTTTCAAAATAGCTTAAATCTTTTATTTTCCGGTGCGGTCGCTAAATTAGTAACCTTAGTCAAGAATTTTTCTCATTAAACTAGATAAACATGTGGATGCAAAATCCAAATTACCTTATTGGACAGTGGAAAAAGGGAGCCCATAACGGTTTAGCAATAATTAGTCCTTAATTAATTGGAATATCACGTTGAATAGAACATGGCTGTGGTCAACCTACTTAAAAAAACACTGGAGCTTATACAAATGGGTGTGTGGGCGTATAGTATATAGTTTAAATTAAACATAATTAAGAGCCACCTTTTCAGTAGTGCTTCGTTCTCGGTCACTTTCAACTAATGGGCGCTCCCGGCTAGATTTTCCCAGCAATCACCACCATCTTAGTGGAAAACAAATTTGGATCCACAATGGCGAAAGCAAATGGAATTTTACGTGGTTCGCGACTGGCCATGTGTAAAGTGATTCTTTAGGTCTAAAATGGGAGACCTGAACGAACCAAAGTACCCGTAAAGAAGGCAAAATAGCGATATCGATTTAGGATTGCCGGACAAACTCCTGAACTTTTGCCCGAAAATGACCTAATAAGGTTCGTTTTTCCCGCTCCCGTATGAACGTGAACACGCAACACAACCAGACACCAAAAAGAACAGAAGAAAAGCAGCTAAAAGAGCACCAAAAAACACCCTTTTGTTCCAAATGGTAAACGCAAGATTCGGCAAATAACTCTAGGATGTATGCTAAGACTGATTTACAAAGCGACACGACATGGTTTCGTATGGTGTGTGAACATATGACCTCGCTCGCGGGTTTGTCGGGAGCTCGTTTTGGTATGCCTAGCATTTTTGGAAACTCGTAGCGCTCTATGCTCTGGTGCGATCCTTTTGCTCGAACCCTTGGTAGTTTCGGTTCGAAAGAGAATTTCATGTATGAGAAGAAGTCCGGCGTCCAAAACGTGCATGCCCATCTACGTACCTGGATAACATCGGTGCTGTTAGCCGACTTCCTGAACTTGCCGGCAATTTTCTTGGCCATGGAACGAATGGGGTCGAAGATGGACAGGCCGAAGTCACCGTCGACCTGCGGGAGTTGCTTCGACTTCCTCGAGAGCTTGATCTTCTTGACGTGCTTCTTGAGTTGCCAGTAGTTGACGAAGGCGTCCTTCCATTCTGGGATGAGCTGGGCTTCGAGCTCCTTTGAGAACTTCACCATTTCCACGAGCTCAAAAGAGAGACAGAGACAGAGACAGAGACAGAGACAGAGACAGAGACAAGTCTCGAGAGGAGGAAGAAGAAGAGGAAGAGGACGAGCTTAAAGGAGTGAGAGGGATGCGATCCGGAGCCTTTTATACACACAAAGCAAAGAGTCGTGTAGAGAAAAAGATTTGAGAAAGAGAAAGAGAGAAGGTTGCTTGTTGGTAATTGAACGTTCTTTTTTTATTTTCTCTTCCTTTTTTTTTTTTGTTTCATTTCATCATGAATTAGTGGAAAAATTTTGCTTTTAGGATAATGGAGCAAACAGTGCAAAACACCACTAAAGAGTGTATGGTATTGCTCTTTTAAGGTGTAAAATCAAATAGGAAAGAATGACATGTATTGAATCCGGCTAGCCTTTGATGCGTCACCCATGAAAATCGAGCTCAAATGTATTAACCGCTAACCGAATTAACCGATGCTCATGCACATCCTCTCTGCACGGGCTGTTTGCCCTCAGAAGAAACAATATCAACCCAATGAACCAACCAATCATTTTCCGTGATTCCTCATTTTGGTAAAATTATTTGTAATAAGCGGGGTTGTACGTGTATATTAAGTCACCATGTATTCCAAAATCTGTTCTTTTTCTTACTTTTTGAGAAAAAAAAAGTTGCAATGATAATCTACTACTTGTTCGATCATACTGGGAAATATAGATGGTAGTGTTATCGAGAGTGTGCTAAGAGTCCTACGTGAATTGACTATTTGGAAGGGAAACATAATCAGACCAAATGAAAATTCTCCCTTTTGTGATTCTTCTCCAAGGAAACAAGATTAAAAGTTGATAAGAATTAGAGCTGCTTGAAATGCTTATGACTGTTTTGACGCATGTGGGGGTCATGTGCACGGCAAGCGGTGCATTAAACAGTGTCATCTTAGGAGAAATTTCTTACGAGGGCATGTCTCGTTCGTGCACATTTAACCCTACCTAGTAAAGACGGTCGAGTCTCCGAAAAGCAAATAAAAACTAAATAAGTTGACTTTCATCCATCCATTGTCGTGTCCCCTACCAACCAACGTTAGAAACATGGGTTCATTCGCTTGGAGGAAAATTATTTTCAAAAAATTATTATTTGAATTTTCGGTATTTGGATGATAAAAATAATCGATTTATGGAATTCGTTTTCCATAAACTAGAAAAGAACACGTTTCAATTGGGGGTTTGAATTGGGGAAAACGACTTACCCTTCCCACAAGAATGAATTTACTTTTCATGAAGAACCATACATATGAAAACTAACCATTTTTTTAAAAAATAAATTTTATGAAAAATATTTCCCTTATTTTGAAGTGTTTAGTGAAACAAACATGCCCTAAAATTGTAAACGTCACTCAATTTTTCTTTTGCTCCGGTTTTTTTTAAGTCGCTCAATTTATGAGGGAAAATTTGTGGGGAATCATACGATTATGAGTTTCGTGCAACACTTATTAACGCACATTGAAGAAATCATCTTCGTTTTATTTTTTTGTCATATACATCAACTTAGGTAATATTTCATCAGTTGACTAGGACGGAGGTGAATAACATATCATCCACCCGTGGCATACTAATGACCCGCAAATTACCAAGAAAGTCCTAAATTTATTATACTTATGCCAATTCAATCATCTTCGTTTGGATATTAATTGAAAGTTCTAACTTTTATAATATTTAAGAAAAGTTAAATTTTTTCCTATTTTTTTCTCTCCCTTTTTTGTTTTGCTAGTGGCCACCAGCAACCGGCCAAAGACAATGGTCAGCAAGGGCCCCCTTGCTAGAGGCAAACCATCGACTAGGCCAAGACGGCCTTGCCTATCGTTGCTTGGGCAAGGGTACCTACCTAGATCTTGGGCAAGGGTCGACCTAGCTAGATCTCGGCGAGGAGGGCCTTCGCCAACGCCCAACACTAGCCCAAGCTACGGCAGCCTTCCCGAGCCTCACCCTCGCCAAATTTGGCAATGGTGGCGCTCGCCCTCACCGACCATTTGCAAAAAAAAAAAAAAAAAAAGAAGGAGAAAGAAAAAAAAATTATAATTTAAAAAATTATCAATGTCAACTATAGCCGTGCCACGTAGGACGGCCGAGTCTACTTTAGCGATTTTTGACCAAAAATAGCCGGATGGATATTATTGGCAAATTATTAATAGGTCCGTGACTAAATTGGCCAAATTAAAAAGTTTAGGACGAAGTTGCCACAAATGCAATATATTTAAGACTTTATTAGTAATTCCCTCAACTGACCACTATTAACTAGTTGTGGGAAGGCCTCAAATGGTACGTATTATAGCTATGGACGATATGTAAATATTTCAGATATTGAGTAATACTATGTATATAAAGAATTTACACGTAGACTCGTGGACAAAATGTCATATGTCTTTAGGAAATAGTACCGCGTAACGTCTTGGATACCCATTTTTTGGCGACAATTTTTCACATGAAGTAGACCCTGGTCATGAAATTTTAATCCAGTCTTCACCATTACCATTAATCCTTCTTAATTCTTCTTTGTTAATTGACTTGTCTTGGATTGTCAATATGGTTTAGAATATGGGCTATTGCAATTCCAAACAATTAAACGATTAGGAATTCGTATGAAAGGATTAAATCTTATTCAATGCTATTGAACAATTCCTAACATTGGTGACACATGAAGTAAAAATTCCGTACAAAATAATTAAGGGTGAGTTATGAGAGCCCTGCGGGAAATACGCTCATTTTCAAACATCGAGAACCAACAAACCACCAATAAGTCAAAATTATTTTCCAGTGTTTCTTAATTAAATCGGTTGGACCACCATAACTTACGTCATAATCATGTTGGCACAACAACCTCCAAAATAGTCATGAGAGAGAGATGTCACCACCGACGCCGTCGGAGGCTGTTGGGCTAATAGCTATGGCCGCCTGCGACAGTTGCTAAAGAAGGTATTGGCTCAAGGGTTTGGTTGGGGATAGTGTTTTGGTCAATTCCCAAATTAGATTTCCTTCCAACGGTGTGACTAAGGCTCTATTTGTCTTGCGAAAAATGAGTGATTTGAAAAATATTTTTATGAAAACGACCGCTTATATCGCTTATAAAAATGAATGAACGAAAAAATATGTCTATCGTCTCATGGAATTCTTTTTATGTAAATTATTGTTCATAATGAAAGTGCTTTTCATTGGCTATTTATTTTCAAGCGATATAGACAATCATTTATTCAAAGATACTTTCCAAATCACTTATTTTTTGTGAAACTAATAGGGCTTTAAATTGTATAGAAACCACATTTGAAAAAAGAAAGATATCATCCATTTGAGATCCCAAAGGAGAGAGGATACCCCCCCATTCATTTGTTAGTTCTCTCCACATTGGGAAGTTAGCAGTAATTTTCTAGATCCTAAGTCCAGTATAAACCATCATATCTTTTGTTATGCAGTTTTAAAGGGAAATTATTCATGGTATCGAACACTCGAATCAAATCACCTAAATCGATAGTGTTCTTTATCGTTCTTTGTTGATTTCTCCAATAATCTTCTTTGTTTCGAGTTAGATTTTGATTGTAAGATCGATTATTAGTTTTCACGTTATTTCACAATATACAGTTTTTTAGCAAAATGGCCATAGCAGTTTGAGCAAAACCAATTAAGAGCAAAAGCAACCGCGAACCAGATTAATTCCTGTTGTTGCTTATATAACCAACAACAAAATAATAACATTTGTACGAATTCAGAACAAGTCATCGAGAGGTATATCAATATGAAATCTCCCTTAACCAAACATACCAAACTACTTTTCCATTAATTGAGAGTATAATGGTCCACGTTTAAGCGTTTAAGCTCCGTTTGTTTTGTGAAAAATTTTTGGAAAATATTATCCTGAATAGTGAATGTCTATTCAAGAGACTTTTTATAACAAAAATATTTTTCAGTTCATTTTAAAGTCTCAATAGAACACCGAAGATATTGTCATTTTCCTAAAAAATGATTTCCTCAAAAATATTTTTCAAAAATATCACATTTTCTGGCAAACAGATGGAGCATTGGAGTCCCTCAAATTTTTCATAAAAGAGATCTAATCACCCGTTGACATACGTGTAAATTTCATCATATCCTAAATGAGATATTTGTCCAAAAATTCTTAAACATATTGTATGGTGGCCAATTCAACCTTGAACCTTTGAATTTTTCCAATTTATTCATCAACCTCTTGGTCCTTCCGGCCAATTTTAGCCGACAATTGCTAACGTGGATGAATGTTGTCTTCCGTGGCACGATCGATTTTATTTTATTGTTTGTCTTTTCTTTCCATATTTTTCTCTAGGGCCGCCGGCCACTAAGCAAGGACCGCGAAGCCCTCGCTAGCCACGAGGGCAGGGCTCGTGGTGCTTTTATCTAGTTCCAAGCATGAGCTTCATGACCATCGGCCATAGGCCAACTAGAGGCGGTCGGCCATGCAGAGAAAAAAATAAAAAGTAAAGAAAAACTATAAAAACAACAATAAATTAATATAAATTTCAAATGAGTGAAAATAAATTTAAATAAATTGTGTATGTCAGGCCGGTCATGCTACTTAGGATAGTTGGCGTCCACGTCAATGATTTTCGAAAGAACTAAATTAGCAATTCATCCAAAAGTGATAAACTTACCCAAAAAAGCCCTAAACTATTGTGACTATAATGATTCATGTACTAAGAATAGGAAAATTGTCCATAAAGTCCCAAACCTATTACACAACGTTAATTGAGTACTAAAATTTCAATTGTTTAGTCCTAAATCAGAAAATTACCAAAAAAGTTGCAAACCTATTGTGCATATGCCACTTCAATCCCAAATTCGGAAAGGTTAAGCCTTGCCCGAAGCTGGAGTGATTGACCCTCACCGGCCTTTGCTTGTGGTTGGTCGCCAACCATCGCCCTGGCCCAACGACTAGCGGAGGAAGAAGGAAACAAATAAGAAAGAAAAGAAAAAAATAAAATAAAAATTACAAAAGCTAAAAGAAAATTTAAAAAATTGTCCACGTCGATGCCAATCATGCCATGTAGGATAGACAACGTCCACGTCGCCGACTTCCTACTAAAATTGATTGGAATAACTAAATTGACAAATTGTCAAAAGGTTTATGAATGATTTGGCTAAATTAAAAGGTTTATGAATGAATTGTCATTCGTACAAAAAGTTCATAATTTTTTTTGTTAATTTCACCATTTATAATTAAATTGTTACAAATGAAAGGTTTAGGACTTTTCTCATTAAGGATAGAATTGGGACAAATTAACGATTTAGGACTGAATTGGCGCCCGTATAACAAGTTTAACACTTTTTGGACAATTTTTTCTTGTTCTAAACTTGAGAATATACATGGTGATTTCCTAATTTCCCAAATAAATTATAGTTATAATCACAACTTGGGGGTAGTTATGTTAATGAAGAGACGCGTTCACTTCTAGATATTCCTTTGAAAATACATAATGTGAATGCATACATACAAGTCCAATAATGGTGCGTAACTTCATTTTATGGTGAGACATAGTATGGAGTAAGAGAAAATGACACAAATGGTCCATAATATCGTCCTTGAACTTGTAATTTGTTTAATGTGATCCATGAACTATTAGTACATATTCAATATAGTTTCGAACTATGTAAAAGTGTTCGATGTTATCCTTCCGTTAGTTCAAGTATAGGGACAATATAAAATACTTTTATATAATTAAGGGTTAGATTGAGTATGTACCAAAAGTTCAAGAATCATATTGAACAAAGTAAATTTCATTGTACATTGAGTCAAAGTTCAAAGACAATTTGTGTAATTATCCCTATGGAGTAGCGTCACACCATGCATGACATACGTGATTTGTGATGCATGAACTTATAGCAATTATACTACGGCATCTAATCTAACTTATCGATTTGTCTATTAACCCATCGGTAGGCACAACTTGCAACTCTCTTCCACTTTCCTTACGTCTATTTTGGTATGCACTGATGACAAGCAATTTGTCTCCAGTTTAACCATAAGCCGCGACAGTTTGCACGTTGCACTTCTATAATCATAAATAATCATGCAAAGAAAGTCCGCTAATCAACAAAGGTAACTCCTAATTAGCCAAATTTAGCGAGTTCATTTCAATGATAGCTGAAATCTCTCGAATCCTCACTAATTTAAACCAATGTGTAGTTGTCTTCCGCATGAATAATTCAGAGAATTAGGTGTATCTTCTATCCATTGACCGTGCTTATGAATTCTTGGGATGGAATTGGGAGTACACATATACTGTACCCTACTTGGCTCTCCCGATGGTTATTGATCTTTTTCTAAACATTGCGGTTAGTTGCTCTCCGGGTGAGGGATTGGTTTACAAAATTATTAATCTCTCTGATAATTATCACGCTTCCAATGCTATTTTACTGACCAAAAGCATGCGATTGGTTGCTAATACTGCAAAAGGAAAATATAGTGGCTGTTTAAGGTGGGATATTGTCCAAAAAGTACTAAACTCTATTGTATTGGTGGCCAATTTAGTCTTAAACCTTTTAATTGTTACCAATTTAGTCCTAAATTTTCTCGACAAATTGCCAATTCAGTCATAAACATTTCAGTTGTGCCAATTTAATCATAAAATTTTTGAAAACTTGTCAATTCAGTCGTAAACATTTTAACGATTTGCCAATGTAATCATTCCCGCCAATTTAAATTAGAAATTTTTTAATGGGGATGGGGGGTGTTTTTTTTTTTTTTTTTTTTTTTTGTTGGGGGGGGGGGGGGGGGGGGGAAAAGGAAAGGGGAGGGGTTTTTTTTCTCCCCCCGGGGAAGGGGGACTACATTGACAAAACATAAAAGATTTGTTAAATATGTCATGAATTTTATGTACTAGTCCAGTTCATCACCCGACTCGACATATCTTTGTGCGGCCCAAAAGTGGAGATTTAGTCGACTTTCCTTTCTTTTTCTAGCTAGTTGCCATGCTTCAGCCTTTGGCCGACAAGACGAACAAAGGTTGTACCTCTTATTATAGGATCTGTACCACCCGTGGCAAGGCTGACTACATTGATCAAACACAATTTACTTTTATTGCGAAAAAGATTTATGACTAAATTGATCTAATTTTAAAGGTTTGGCACGGAATTGATACGAAGAGAATAAGTTTATAATATTTGTAATACTTTTCCTCGGTAATGTCGGTATTGACCTTTAGCAACTGTCGTTCATGCCGGGGTGGATTTAATGATTGAAATCTCCGCTACATTAATCGATTTAGCTTATTCAACAACAATTATTGAAGATGAAGATTTGGTAGTTCGAGAAAATACTTTTCTTCCCATCGAGTGGACACCCAAAAGGTGGTCGAACTTTAGAAAATATAGAGGGCATCGATTCAGAGAATATTCCAATCGAAAGGGAGATGTACTGTAGCTTAAAGCACCAACCACTTTGCAAATATGAGATAATCACTTGATTTGGATATTCACGCCGGGCCACGTTTAGTGTCGTTTCTGTGGTGGTGGTGGTAGTAATAATGATGACATTAATGATAATAAAATCATAGTAATAACAACAATAGGTGTTTCCACACCTAGTAAACAGGCCCCAGCATTTCAGTTTGGATAAACAATATTTCTTTGAATATTTCCCATCTGAAGTAGCTTTTATGAGAAATTGATGGAATACATTTGGACATTGATTTTGCTAGATCGTGGTAATCAAAGTACATGATGTCATTCTTCGCTAATTTGATTCATTTTCGATGACTATTACTACGTTTTTGTCTATTCTAGATAAGGGAGGTGTCCATAGAGCCTATGTCCACTAGGAGAGATGAATACTCCATTTCAGTAAAAAGCTCATTCGATTAATCAAGATCAAGTTTAGCCATGTGAGATTAATTGACGAGTTCAGCGCTCTCTTAGGCCTCACAAGTAGATATAACGACTTCCGCATCGAGTTTCTCGACGGCCTTACACATGTTCAAGACTAAAGCAGATTTCCCCTTGGACTTGGGACATGCGGGATCAAGAAAATCCTTCTCTATTCTCTCCTTTCTCCGGTCGGTTTAGGGTCGCTACCTAATCGCAAATCAAAAGACACATCTCAATAATTAATTAACTTGTGTCACCATCTTGTTACCTTTGGTACAGGTTCATATTCAGCTACTCACACGTTTGACGTCTTGGAGACCAAAATACAAAGCTTTTGGGAAGAGGCGGACGTTGAGCAAAGGGTCATAGGCTTTTGAGATTCCTCATGAATGTGAAGAATATAAATGGAAGTGCAGGAAAGAGAACACGGTATGTGTTATGATAAGGCACACAACCACAACGAAATGAAAAGTAAAATCGAGAAAGAGATATCGAGACATAAAATCATTGTTCATCTTTAAATTAGGGTTACATCCAAAGCAGAGAAATCCATTATAATTAATACCTCACACATCTCTCGTTATATCACTTAATTACGAACGATATAGATTATATATTACAGTAGTTATTCATAGATTAAAACCCAAACTACTAATAAAATACGGGACTCATACTATAAAAATCATCTGGCCTCTCTGAAACGCTACCCCCTATGAGAATCATGTGTCTTTCTATCGATGGGAAATATCAATCATACACCTCAACCGGATGAAACCTTGCATCTGGAGCCACGATGCTTTCGATATGACCTAAATCCGCCTCTTGCCTAAAGCAACTGTTCTACATAGATTAGGTTCATGTAGAGTTGTAAGCCATCATATCACATACGTACAAACGTGCAACTATTCACCAAGAAGAGAGATTAATATGGAATAAAAATTGCCAACTAGGGTAAAAGCCTGTTTTTTCTATTCAGGGTATGATGCTAGAACGAGGGAGAAGGATCGATCAGGGTTGGATCGGGATGGAGGCCAATGCGAGCCGTCCAAATTCACTCATTGCATCATCTTTGTGGCCTTCTCAGGAAGTTGCGGATGGCAGTGTAAATCGAAAAGCCGAGAGACTAAGGAAAGAGGGGAGGGGGTGCTCTTTGGTTGGCACCAGAACCAGAACACGTGTTCGGATTCTTCACCAGATTACACACTTCCATCACTGTGCTTCGATACAACGTACACAGTCGCTTCTGTTTTCTCCTGTTCCGTTTTTGCCAACAAGGGAATGAGGATCTGGTTCTTGTCCCCGTTGGGGCCCTGATCCAGCAGCGAAGGCGACGGGACGAGGAAGACGCTGGTGGGGTTTAGTGGGATCTAGGAATCCATGGTTGCGGTGTCAGTGTTGTAAAAAATTACCAAAAAAATTTTCATTCTAATTCAGTCATAAATTTTGTTTTTTCTGTCCAATTAAGGCTTAAACGTCTTACATTTATGCCATTTCAAATCATTCAGCCAACTTTGACCGGCCGACGCTAATTTTTATTTTTTATTTTTTTTTTCTATAGCTAATTGCTAATTTCATTTTTTTCTTCTCCTTCTTTCTATAGCCGATTGCATGGAAAGTGTTACGAAAGTGTTAAACACTTTAAACAACATATAAAGTTAATTAACTTTGAAAAAACTTTGAAGAAATTAGGAACAAAATTGTTTATTAACACTTTTAGAACAACTCAAAGGCAAACTCATGCAAGGGGAGATCGGGGCTCGATGTTGCTGTCGATAGTCGAAAGGTCGGTCGGCCTTATCGGCCCACAGCCTATGTCTCGGACATAGATCACCAATCCGACGACCGGCTAGAGAAAGAACGAGAAGAGAAAAAAAAAAAAGCAAGAAAAGGAAAAGGAAAAAAAGTTAATTCGTAAAAGTATTAATTGTCCACATTAGCGACCGCTAGTCAAAGTTCGTTAGATGAACTAAATTGATAAAAAATAAATAAATAAAGAAAAGTTTAGTATTGAATTGCCACAATTACAGTAGATTTACGACTTTTTTAGTAACTTTCCCGTCAATATCGTGATTATCTCTGAATCAATCCTACTTAATTAGTTTAATCATGTTTAAGAAAACTTCAGTTGAGTCCTTAGCTGGTGCAGCACGAGAGGAGGGTCTTTTCCTAATTTGAACTCTTTGCCTTTGGAGGTGTCCTACAGCACCATTCTGCTAGTCTTTTGGAACACGAACTTTGGAGGAAACATTGTCAATCCACAACGATGGGGGAACAGAAGTGTCCACTGTTCCAACGTCGTTCGGGCACCCAAAAAAAAAAAAAATTTGGACAAGGTGTTGGCTAGAGATAATTATTAGCTGCGTCCGGAGCCGCATGGGCTCGTTCGATGTGATCCGTCCGACAAGTTCGATACACTCGGCCTATCGTAACTGCTGCAGCCGATAATTTCTCATCAAATAGGGCGAAAAACATGACAACATTACATAGACTCGAGATGACACGACGTACATTCTCAACCTATTTCCAAAAAAAAAAAAAAAATTTGGGATTGGACAAAACAAATTGAAGGACTGAAATGCACAGACAATACAACCTAGAGGACTGAAATGCATAGACGACACAACCTAGAGCACCAAGATTGTGCTTACGCCAAAGAGAACGGTCGATCCGAAGATTTTACTCCTACTTTCCTTTTTCTTCAATTGGTAGAATATTGTCCCACGAATCAGATTGCTCTGTAGAGGCCACGACACCTTATAAATTGACCCATTGACCAAGGATGAACAGCGGCTGTCTTTGATGGAAAAAAGAGAAAAGGGGGCAAGCCAAAAAGGAGGGCAGAACTAAATTGTCCCGACCCTACAATTTGGAACGACGTGAAGCCAAGTTGGAGAAAGATTGGAATCTGACCCCAAAGTTGGGAGTTGATCTGGCCCTTTCCATGGAGGCAAGGGCCAAAATTTTGGCCAATCGTACCAATTCTACGGTGACACGGAAAGAAGTAAGTTTAAAAACAAAATAAAACCGAAGTTTTTTCAAAGAACTCAACCGTGAAGCCTATTATAATGTACATCAGACAGATATTACAATCGATTGACGTGACTTCATATTGGCCATGCAATCGACAGTTTAAATGCAAATTTTCTCCTCTTAAATCAAGAATACTTAAACATGAATCACCCTTATATCTTCCAGCTTTTGTAGATCTGAAATTTTCATATGTTAAAGCTGGAGATCTCGAGTTTAATCATTTAGAACGTGAATAAAAAGGAAATTATAATTGACTCTAGTCACACCATATTCACCACGCAATCAATACTTTGAAATGCGGATTCCCCCCCCTCCTCCTTGAAATCAACTGTTGACACCTTCCTCGGTCGAACCTTTCTGAGTGGGAATGGGTCCATCAATTACTGCTAAAAAATAGACCAAGCATTGTACGAACAATGACCACATGTCCTCTAAAGTGAGACTTTCTAATTCTTGCTTTAAAAAAATCCTTACTTAACCCCTTTGACATTTTCTTGAGAGAATCCTGTCAATAAACTTGTAAAATTATTCGGCAAAAAATCAAGAATTTTTTATTTTTTAGATAAATCCCCCGCGAAATCTAGGTGCTTAATATAAATAAACCTACAAATAGAACCCGGAGATCCCACGGAGGATGAGGAAGCCTTTTTCTTGGTCATCTTTCCATTTAATCACACCTTGTCATCCAAGAATAAGTAAAGTTAGTGCAACTTCCACTCAACCACTTAAACCATATTAGCTTAATCACTCATTTTAAGTTGGTGTGTCTCCTTTTCTCTAGTCAGATGTGCGTCATCTAGCTTTTGGGCAAAATTATTTTCGCTCGATTTTTTTAACGAGGTTTCTGCAAATTGTATAAGGATTCCTCAAATGAGAATTGTTTTTCGGGGACATTATGCGGCTTTGTAAGAGGGATGGTGTGTAATCCATTATCTCCATTGCACCTGAGATCGTGCATGTGCACACATGATTAATTAACTAATTAATTAGCAATTAATTAGTTAATTAATTAATCCATTTTTTTTCCATTTGATTATCTGGGTGGTGGCGAAATATCTCAAAGTGCGTTAGGAGTTTTACGTCTAATGGTAATTTGTTGGAGATGAAAGTTGGGTTGGAATTTGGATGGAGTGGCAAACTATTGATCTAATTGAATTCAATTTGATTAATTTAAGTGAGTCTTGTTTGTGCCCAATAGCTTCTCTAGACGTACCGTAACATGTTTTTCATGGCATTTTTTTTATTTACTATTTTCCTTTTGTAGGAATCTCGTTTAATCCAGACTTTATTATTACCATTTTTATTATTATCCCGACAGTTTTAGTGGGCTTGGTCAGCAAATCAACTTTGAAATTCCAGTCTTGAGCCTCCTAGAGATTGAGAGAATGTTTATGAATTCTTTTTTACGAGGCCAAGATACATCTGATGTGCCATACTCGATTCAATTAATCATATTATTCACTTTGAAACTAGATACTTAGCACGCGCTTTGCGCATTGCCATGTTCGCTTTGACGGTTGTGGATATCTTCGTCGCAACAACTTTTTTCGTGGTATCTTGATAATTATGAAAATTAAAATATCTTTCTAATAAAGGAATACTAAGTAAACAACATAATATGCACTATACTTAAAAGGTTTAATTTAAGTATATCATTTGTTCTTTCTCTCTCTATATATATATAATGATACAATATCACCTGTCTTTATCCATTAGTCCGTTTGTTTAGAATCGTAAGATAAAATATTACAGTTGTAGTACAACAAACCAAAACCCACAAACTACATCCTTTTGTTTAATCAAATCTTTAAATTTTTTTGTCATCAATGTAAATAAAATGGAGACAAAAACCATCCTTCGAACGATGCATGACTCATTAGCGCATGATGAAAGAAAAAAGGTTGTTTTGCTTGTTTGATTTCTACCTATGTAGCATCGACACGACACGTTGACACGTCATTTTTCAAAAAATAGAGAATTTTGACACATTTTTATATTAAAAATATTAGGGATAAGCTCGTTAGAAGTCCTACAATTTGTTATGAAAGCATAATTGAGTCCTAAAACTGGCAAAAAGTGCAATCGAAGTCTTAAAACTTGTGGAGTTATTTCAATCAAGTCCTTCTATTAACACCGTCAATTTATCTAACGAAAAATGTTCATGTGGCATTTTCAAATCAATTTTCTTATCCTATGTGGCATTTTTAATTATTTTCTTTTTTGAAATCTTATTTATATTAAATTAAAATTGAAAGAAGCTAAAAACGTATTTGAAAGGAAAAAACAACAAACTGAAAAAAGAAAAAAAGGGCTAGGATTCGCCAGTGAGGCCCGGCCGCCGCCGCTACCCATCTGCCGAGGGACCGGCAAAGGTTGCCAGCCCCAAGCATGGGTGGCCGGTCCCAAGCAAGGGCCACCGAGGCTCGCGAGGTGCGAGCAAGGTGTTGCCCGGATCCGGGTTGCGAGGAGGGCGTGGAAAAGAGGAAGAGTAGCGTCTACCACCGGTCGACATCGTATATGGTGTAGATCCGAGCCCAATCTTTGCTTGTAGACGACAATCGTTTACGCACATCCTTACTCTGTTTTAAAAATGGCAACTTTTTGTCAAAAGAGGATTAAATTTCACTCTCCAAGTGAATTGTGTAGACAGAAATTTGCAGAAATACGAAAATTGCAGAAGATCTTCTTAGTGGGATCCCAATACTCAAAAGAAAATAAAGACCCGGGAACTCCCACCTTGGTCTTTAGGATCAAATTAGAGCTCGGTGATTCGAACAGGGGAGGAGGAGAAGAGAGAGAAAAGTGAAGTAAAGAAAGAGACGCAAAATGGGTGGGGTCTTCAACCTAGATCTAGGGAGGTCTTGTCGGCCCTCGCTTGGGGCCGGTGGGGCCTCGCCCGGAGTTGGCCACCCCCGCCCGGCCCCTCGAAGATGGGCAACGACGGCGACGGGGGCTCACCGCGAGGCCCTGCCCTTTTTTCTAGTTTTCTTGTTATTTTTTTCAAATAATTTTTTAGCCTTTTTCAGTTTTTAATTTAATATCAATAATATTTCAAAAAAGAAAATAATAAAAAGTGTCTCGTATGATAAGAAAATTAATTTAAAAATGCATCATCAGCATTTTCCGTTAGATAAATTGACGGTATTAATAGAAGAACTTGATTAAACCAACTTGATAAATTTTAGAATTTGATTACACATTTTGCAAGTTTTAGGATGCAATTGCACTTTCGTGACAAAGTTGTAGGACTTCTAGTGAACATATCCCAAAAGATTATATATAAATGATAATTTTATCATGTATATATAAAATTATTATCAATGAGCCGATTCTTCTTCTTCGTCTTCTTCTTCTTCTTGTTAGGGATTTATGATTATGGTTTTTTTTTTTTTTTGGCTAGTTGGGTATATAAAAATTTGTAGTGACATGATATATGATTTAAGTGTATTATTTTGACCCCTAATTTATTAAAAATGCTTAAAATTTACCATATGCCTGTCGATATGATGTGTAAAGATCTTTGGACTCACATATCGTTGGTGTGTCTAGAGCACCGATTACATGTCACTCAAATGTTGGAGAGTGTCAATTTATATATATATATCAAAGATGATAAATATGGTTTTTGACCAACCTTCCACGTAGATACAATTGTTTTTCACAATGTCAACCAAACTATGGATGGGTTATCTTGAGGACCGTGATCGAATTTGACCTAAAATTGCAGCCCCAAATCAGAAAATTCTCCAGAAAACTTGCATGCTTTAATTGATTTAGGTAATTTCCCAATTTATGTCCTAATCAAGACAATCAAATCCTCGAAACATAGAAAGCTTTGTTTGGGCCATGCGCGTCTGCTGGCCACCAATTCCGGTTACGTGTAATGTATCGATTGTGTTGTGCATTACACGACATCTATTTCCCCTAGACTATTGGCTCTTTTTTCTTTATTCTATCCTGCGTCGTGGTGTTTTAGGTTGCATTGGATTCTTCCTTTGGAGAAAAAAGGCAACTCGTGAAAAAAATTAAGAATTTAGTAAACTTGGCCCTTGGGAATGTACAACAGATGAAGGTCGTGAATCATGTGTAGTATTTCGGATTAGGTTATTGATTTATGTATCTAAAAATCGGATAAAACTAGCTTTTCCAACACTGGGGAGTGCGGTTGGCCACCACTCATTAGGTTAGCAAATGCTAGACTACAAGGCTAGGAAAAATTGTCCAAAAAAATCCTAAACCTATTGTATTTTTTTAATTCACTTTTAAATCTTTTAATTTTGCCAATTGAGTTCTAAACAATTTCATCTTTTTCAAATTGAGTCCATCCGGTCAATTTTAACAGAAAATCGCTAATGTGTATGTCGTTTATCCTCCATAAAGACGGTCGGCATTGACGTGAATAATTTTTAATATTTTTTATTTTTTATTTTTATTTTCTTTTTTATTTTTATTTTTTTTTGGGGAAAAAGGTTGGAGGGACCACGAACCACTAGCTAAGAGCCTTTAGGGTAAGGACCGCGAAGCCCTCAAGGGCCCACAGCGAGGGCGTCGCGGCCCTCATCTGCCCTCACTGTTGTTGGAGAGGGTCCGGGCGATGGCCGCCACGCCCTCGCCTCGCCAAATCTAGCATCATTGAGGGCTCGCTAGATTTGGCGTGGCGGCCCTTGTCGACGTCAGCAAGGACAAAGCATAGGTCGCGCGGTCCTCGGCCAATGGCCAATAGCCTCGCCGGCTCTTGGAACATAAAAAGAATAATAAAAGAGAAAGAAAAATAAAAAGCAAAGGAAAAAGAAATAAATAAATGAAAAATTCAGAAATGCTAAAATATTATTAAAATTTGTCCACGTCAACAACGGCTATACACATAGGACGGCTAGTGTACACGCCCTCAATTTCCAAAAAATTTGACCGGATGGACTCAATTGACAAAAGATGAAAGGGTTAGGACTCATTTGACAAAATATGAAAAGATTTATGACTGGATTGGCAAAAGTGCAAGAGGTTTATGATTTTTTGGACAATTTTCCCTATAAGAATAGGATGGAATTTGAACAAAAAAATAAAAAAAAATTGGAGATGTACTATCTCCCATTCGTAAAAAGAATTTCACATAATTTCACATTTTCAATCATATAAGATCTTTTCTTACCCAAAAATAATCTTCTAAGATCTTAAATTTTAACCACGAATTTTGAATATTTTTTAGTAGTAGCATCGACTGTAATTTCCTATCCCATCCTGTCCTGCTATTGTTTCAAATACAATGTATTTAAACTTTCACTAATGTTCAGAAGTAGCGTTGAATCAGGCATTAACAATAGA
Organism: Rhodamnia rubescens; assembly: GCA_021437795.1. Classification (NCBI taxonomy): domain Eukaryota; kingdom Viridiplantae; phylum Streptophyta; class Magnoliopsida; order Myrtales; family Myrtaceae; genus Rhodamnia; species Rhodamnia rubescens. The sequence continues at coordinate 2,821,666 of JAILYA010000003.1, read as the reverse complement.
CCTTGAGATACTTTCTGCCTTCATTTATAGCACATCGAGTCTCACGGTTTGTCCTTTTTGTCAATGCGACCTCACTTGGTCCAGATAACTCTTCACAGAATGCTCTCACCTAGGCACGTTCAACATTGATGTTCCATCATTAGTCCAAACTCTTAATCCAAAGGGGACCTATTATGAGTTATAAGGTATAATATCTAATCTAATGACCATCTTCCTCAGTTCGATGTGCAATTTAATTCACCCTTACCATCTTCACTATCCTAAAAGCTTTAGAGGAGCCCCACTTTTATCCAAGATCTTTTTACCTTCGCAATTACTTCTCGTATTCGTCGGATTTGCTCATTACCCTGCCAACTTTCACATGGGCCATCCGCGAACCACACACTCACCAAAAGAGTTCCTGCTATGATACCATATTATAATACCCACGTTTAATTCACTTGAGGTACTGTTAGTTAAACCCCACTGTATATCGAGTTTAATGCAGCCCAAATAAGGACTTTTCAGGAGATCGTTCATCCTAAAGTACGCTCATTTAAGCATACTTAACATTGAAATTATAATGTTAATCATTACTACAACCAAAAAGAAGTCCTAGTTTACATGTACGACCAACAATACTTCTCATGTCGCAATTGAAATTCATTCATGCTCCCCCCATGTTTAGTATCATGATATGAGGGGCAAATTACTTATCTCTATTCACTCAGTCTGTTCATTAATGAGCTAAGATGTCGAAGACCACATAAAAAAGTCCAAGACGTTCCTATAATCCTTACATATAAACGGGTCATCAAGCATTGCCCAAGTGGATTTATGTTGGTTCTATTGTGTACATATAAAGTCTCTATCAAAGTTAAAATCCTAGACCCCTAAATACAAGCCGTACCCTAACAATATGTAGAGATTCCAAAGGGAACGAGAAAAAGAAAATCAACTGGTGGCCTCCGAGGATGAGCTGTGTCACTCACTGCTCTTTACAGCTATCGGATGGAGAGATTTGCCAACATTGATTCACTGCATTTTGGAAGCATCATTTCCAAAGATGAGGAGATATGACAAGCCCAACTGATCCTTGCTTTTGGCACGAATCGCCAATGGCGATGAGGCGTTATGGAATCGAACGTCATTTAGAGACCCCACTTGGCTTTGGTCGTCTTTGTTTGTAATGGAAATTTTTCTTATAATCCAATAACGTGGACATGAAGGCTGGACTACCTGATAGGGATGTTCAACAGTCGATTCCAGGCCGGTTCACGGGTGAATCGGGTAGGTTCGTGGGTTACAAAGCTGAGAACCGGCCGGAACCACGGAGCTAGGTTCATAGTTTTGTCGCTTCTACCACCGGTTCACAGGTAGACCGAGCTTGAACTAGTTATTTGTCATAACCAATATTGTTAATTTCAACGAAAACTAGTGCTTACTGTACAATCGAGGAGATTAAATGTAAGAAGTCCAAATGTGCTATCAAAATCACTTGAAATTAAAAACAAGCCCTATCAAAACTTAGAAAACTAGGCTAAGTTTAGTAGCCAGAATAAGTATGGATAAGATAAAACTTACCATTAATTGTACTTGGTTCATGCACATGATAAGATAAGATCGGACATGAGAGAGATATAACCTAGATAAAAATTTCCATGAGAAAGGTGGGATAAAGATGGATAGAATTTCTATATCCACGGTATAAATATTATTCTTTCTCAAATAAAAACTTCTTTAATTAATAATATTAAATAACAACTATTTACAGATAATATATGAGTTCTGATATAAAAAATTCAAAATAACAATAGCATTTGTACTTATTCGTTCATATTTTTTATTTATATACTTGCATCTCTTTCTATTCCATGATATATATATATATAGTATTTATGTTTATTACATATATGATGTATATTTGTATAATTTATTATTTAATAAATATTCATTAAGGAATCATGGAAGGCAATAAAGAAGAAATATATAAAATAATAATAAATATTTAAAAATAATAAATAACAATGAATTAGAAAAATCCAGATTTCAAATGAACAAGTTCACATTATAAAAGGATCTTTCTAATTCTCAAAAGATCAAGGGCATGAAATTTCCAAAAAAAAAAAAATTACAATTGTCATCTCCTTCTCCTTCATATCTTCGGCTCATATTGAAGCTTCATGATTCCTCCGTAGTTCTTTGGTTTCACGTAAAAATTCTACTAAAACGGCAAGAGAGTTAAAACTCTTTCTCCTCCATATCTCTTTAATTTACACTAAAAGTGCACTAAAGTAGCAAAAAAGTTGAAGCCCCTTCTCCTTCATAGCTCCGTGGTTCACATTGAACCTTCATGAAAATAGTGAAAAATTCGAAGTACTATGCTTTTCAAAATCGTGAAGATGAAAGAGCTGCTTTCCTATTTAAGATTTAGGTCATACGATAATTATCGATCAATTGATGGATGTTATCTCCATTTGTGCATTTGTGATTTCTTTAGCTATGTCATGAAGATTCTTATCATCTACGAGCATGTATTTTCAGGTTCATTTATAAGGATATATCATTCATACCAAACAATGAACAAAATAGGATATGAAAGTGTCTGAGTTTATTACTCAGATTCTAAACACGAGTAGGACTCACGGCACAAGGACACAAGCGGGCATAATAGTAATATAAATAAACTGAAAATCCTAGATCAAACTTAATTGAAATTCCAAAAGTGGAGGACATTTTTTAATACCCAAATTTCTAAGATGATCATAAAAAATTATAAAACCCTAAAAACAACAAAAAGAAAATATCTTCAAGTTTATCACATCCTATGAAATTCTCTCCCACTAGGAAAAACTTAACCCGATAAGTTGTATAAGCTACATCTGTCGCCCGCAATGATTAAAACTCTGCCATTGAATTTTGAAATTGGCAGATAGTGAGCATATCAAACTTTTTGAAGGCTTCTAAAAAAAATTAAAAATTTTAGGCCCTATTTTTTTCACGAAAAATAATCGCTTGCATGGCCTAAAATAATTAGTCAATGTAAACTACTATCTTTATCGACAGCCATTTAGAAAAAATTTAAATCATTCATTTTTCACCAAACAAGCTAAATCTTAAAGTCATTATTTGAGCTTCAAAATATGCAAACACTACGAACTCAATCCTAGAGCAAAATTCCACAATTTCATATTTCTCTTGAAGAATGCTGAACAATTTGATATTTGCAACAAAATTCAAGATTACATCCCGAATGTCAGATTTATTTGCATATGAATTGACTCGTTCAGCCAATTTAGAGAAAAGAAAATCTCCCGAAATACTATCAACATCTAATAAGAAAACTAATAAAAATGAAATAAAACTGCCCAAATCCTTAAGATAATCAAAATTTCCAAAATCCTAAAACGAGAAAATAAATCGAATTTGAATCTCCAAATTATCACGTCCTACACCAACTTGAGATCTTCGGATGCCCAGCGACTTCCGTCAATACTAGAGATTAAGGGATATATATCAATAGCTACTGTAAGTTGAGATATTCCACGAGGATCCTATGCACCATGTGGTTGGCATGTATAGAGGATAGACAAGTACATACTCATTTCCAATTTTTGGTGTCCGGCCTCGTCTAATCTTCTATGTAGCACCGATGCTCTCCGAAGACCTCCGTGTCATGTCCGACACTCGGACACTTTCCAACATGTAACCGACACGTGATCGGCGCTTCAGGCACGCCAACGACACATAAGTCTAGCATTTCGACATATCATTTCAACTCATGCGAGATTGACTTTGAGCATTTTCAATAAATTATGGATCAATAAGTCATATACCTAGCCACTCAAAAATTAGTATACCTAGCCACCCAAAAAAAAAAAATCTAATAGTGAATCCTTAATAAAAAAAAGAAGAAAGTCACCATTGATATTTATATATATATATGGTGATAAATGTATACATTAAAAAAATTTAATATACAACGTGTCCCAACGTATCGAAATTCTCTATTTTTTGAAAAATCACGTGTCGGCGTGTCATGTCGGTGTCGCGTGTCGTGTCGGTGCTACATAGCTAATCTTTTATATGATGTCACGATATTCCCAATAATTATGATGACAAAAGGCCCCCTAAAGATGCAATTATTTCTATTCAAATCTTTCTTTCATTAGGACAAAAACCGTGATGACGGTATCTTGAGATGCAATTTTCATTTCAAGGGAAAAATTGTCAAAAAGGTCTTAAATCTATAACACTTTTGTCAATTTAGTTCTAAACCTTTTTTTTTTTGCCAATCAATCATAAATATTTTGCATTTGTGCCAATTCAATCCTAAACATTTTTTTATGTCAATTGAGTCCTTAAGCATTTTATATTAGTGCCAACTCAATTCACTCGGTGCTAACGTGGACCTAGCTAGCACCGAAAGGGTGATTTTAAATAATAATTTAATTTTTTCATTTTTTCATTTTTTTTGTTCATCTTCTTCGACCGACTAGGAAGCAAGGGCTAGAGAGGCTCAACCTCGCAAGCCTCTGTCGTTGCCACCACTAGTCGAGCTTGGCCTCGCCCGGTGACGCGGTGCTAGCGGCCGCTAGAGGAAGAAGACGAAAAAAAAAAAAGGAAAAAAATAAAGAATTTGAAAAATATTATTATTAATTGCCTCATTAACACCGACCCACGTCCATGTCAACACTAGCCAATCAAAGTTGGCCGAATAGATTGAATTGGCACAAATGCAAAAGATTTATGACTGAATTGACAAAAGTAAAAGATTTAGGACTCAATTAATAAAAGTGCAATAGATTTAAGATTTTCTTGATAATTTTCCCTCGTTTCTAGTCTTATCATTTTGCTAGCCCACTATAATATAATTGCCGTAGGTCATTTGTCCGCCAATAGAAACCTACTCACTCTTCTTTCTAGCATTGGTAGTGGGAAATTCGTATGTAATCCTCATGACCCACGTCATATATTCATCGTTCCCGAACGATCAAGAATCGGAAAACCGTAATCAAAATATTTCATCTTTCATGAAAATTAATGATATTTATTCATCGACATGACGATAACTTGTCCCCGCTTGCAAACTTTAATTTCTTCTGTAATTGTCCAATTCCCTCTTCTCTTTTGTCCCTTGGCCACAATCCCATTTAATGTATTTTTGGTCAAATGTTCAACCAAGTTGACGGGCTAATGGCATTGTAATTTGTGAGAACTTTAGTCCTTAGGTGTTCATGAATTCAAACATTTGGGCCTATCATTTGTTAAATAAGCAGTATTTTTTTGTGTTTTTGGCCATAGATTTATCTGCTTCCAGCTTCGCAATTCATATGGCTATTGCTTTGACATAATTTTGGGGGAAAGTTACAAAAAAAAAAAAAATTCTTTACTAATTCTATCACTTTGCATTTTCTAAAATTCCGTACTTTACATTTGGAAAATTCAACACCATCTATTTTTTCAAAGACTCCTGCAGCTTGAACTTTATTTTTGGAAAAATACTAGTACCCTAAACTTTTTTTTTTGTGTCGCTAAAATCTCCAAACTTATATTGGTATTCCAAAAATACCCTTCGTCTACCACAAAAAAAAAAAACTGTAAATTTTGTCCACTGTGATATCCATACTCTAAACTTTTCTTTCATGCCATTAAATCCCCAAACTTGTATCAATATGACAAAAACACCTCCGGTCTACCATCAACGCCTCAAACATTTTTTTTTCACTTATCCAAGTTTTGTACTAGTGAAGGAGGGTATTTTTGTTGAAATCCACTAGGAAACTTTTAGAGTCCAAAGTTTAGGGTTTGCGGTGATAGACGGAGGGTACTTTGTCACATTAGTAGGGAAAATTACCAAAACAAAGGTCATAGAGCTACTATACAAATATCAATTTAGTATTAAATTTTTTGGCCAATGTAGTCCTAAACCTTCTAACAATTTACCAATGTAGTCTTTCCAAGTTGATTTTGACTAGAAATCACTAAAACGGATGCCAACCATCTTACATAACATGGTCGATGCTAACGTAGATAATTTCTTAATAATTTTGCTCAATTTTTTTTCTTTTTTTTCTTTTTCTTTCAACCACAACGAGGACACACAAACCCTCATCTAGTGCTAACGAGGGTGGTTGGCCCTCACCACCAACAATTTAAAAAAAAGAAATTAGCAAAATTATTTAAAAATTACAAAAATTGTTCACGTCAATGTGGCCATGTTATGTAGGATGATCGATGTTGATGTTAGGGATTTCCAATCAAAATCGGCAAAGGACTATATTTGCAAATAGTCAATAGGCTTAGGACTAAAACATATAAAACCGAATTGGCATCCTTACAATAGGTTTAAAATTTTTTTGGTAACCATCCCCATGCTTGTACAAGTTTGGGGATTTTGGTGAGACAAAAACTTCAAGTGTTGGGTCATAGTAGGCACAGTTTACAAGTTGCGACACAACAAAAGTCTTAAGTATTAATTTCACGGTATATATAATTTAAGGTTTTCTGCATGTGGTATGGATCAATCAATTTTAGACCACGCAATTTTACAAGATATACACTTTTTGCTGGCATCAAAGCCCAGCCTTCCCTGACCTTTGGACCGACTCTAAATGGCTCTTTAGTACAAAATCAAATTTCTATTCGAAATTTAGGGTCAATTAAGTAATGGTCAGTGAACTTCGCTCCCACTTTCGAATCGGTGCGCTTTAAGTTTTTAGGCGAATATGTTACCTACTACTGTTTTTAAATCTTATGACTTTCACAAGTTGAATTTTATCTAAGGTAAAACATTCGAAGTACTTTAAGTTTGTATTGATCAGAAATTTCCAAAAGGCAAAGTTTCACGCCATATTATTAGTACCTGAACTTTTGCTAAAATTAACTTTGATTTGACATCGTCGTGAACTTTGTCAAAACTAACTAAATCTGGTCCATCCCTTAAGCGGAGCACCATGTCATGTGTATTTCGCTGACGTGGACTGCCAAATCATTAGTATTTAGTAATGGGCGAAAAAAAGACATTAAAAGCCAACTCAACTGAGGGGAAAAAACAAATTGAATTCCTTCTCCTCCTCTTCCTTCATCGATCCACACCCTCGCTAACGGGCTGCTCCATCCCCACCGGCCATCGTCACTATTTATGTTGTCCTGCTACTCATATCCACCATCACTAACGGCCGGTTGCCACCGTCGACACTGTGCCACAACTTGCACCGGCTCTCTCTTTCTCTCTCTCTCTGGTGGTGGCCACTATCATTGTCGAAAGTGGTTGCGACCATCGACGGCGGGATAGCCAACATCTGCCCCCAACATTTCATTTGATTAGATGTGTTTTTGGTTTGATTGACCAACCACTCTTATGGCCTTTGGAAAATACTTCCTTTCACAAGCTTGCTGCCCACTTGGCCAGAATGGGTGCCTCTCTTTGGAAGAATAAGAAATTTGCTTATGTACCATCAAACACACACACACCATACACTTGTTTCCTATTAACCTAGTAACGCTCACCCCTCACTACACAAGGTGTGTCATGAGCCCCACCACAACCAAGTAGGCCCTAATGCCCCCATCCAATCATCAGCATCCTTCAAAAGAGGAACCAAACCCCCATCTTTCTTCTTACCAGATTATTCCCATACTAAAATCAGAAAATGTTGAGGACAAAAGGAAGAGCAATATAGGAGATTCTCTCTCCCCAAAAGAAGACTACTTATCTGCCCAAGTGCAATGGACTCCAGCTAAAATGCCTTTGAATTCCACAGAATCCCTAAAGCATAGTTCCTCTAGGACTAGAAACCCTAGAGGTGCTATTACAAGTTACAATACTAGGGTTTCATCACATTCTCCCTGCTGGGTCCTCTCTAAATAAGGTCATGTCCCCATCGGGAGAAGTATAAAAAAAGTCTTAAACCTATTGCATTAATGCCAATTCAATCCTAAACCTTTTTTTTGGGCTAATTACATCCTAAACCTTTTATTGGTGCTAATTCAGTCCTAAACACTTTGCATTGATGCCAAATCAGTTCTAATTCTTTTATATTTATGCCAATTGAGTTAAAAAGGCCAATTTTGGCGGAAAATCATTGGTATGGATATCGATTATTCTGCATGGCATGGCTAGTGCTAACTTAGATATTTTTTTAAAATATTATTATAATATTTTAAATAATTTTTAAGCATTTTTTGGTTTTTTTCTAAAAATATTTTTAAATATTATATAAAATATAAAAAAATTTAAAAAAAATATCCACGTTAGCGTCAACCGTGCCACGTAGGATAATTGACGTCTACGCTAGTGATTTCCGATCAAAATTGACCAAATTGACTCAATTGGCATAAATGTAAAATATTTAGGACTAAATTGGCACTAATGTAAAAGGTTTAGGACTGAATTGGCACTAATAAAAGGTTTAGGACTTAATTAGCATCAATACAAAAGGTTTAGGACTGAATTGACATCAAAAATTTGTTTAGAACTGAATTGGCACTAATGCAATAGGTTTAGGACTTTTTTGACATTTTTTCCTGTCCCCATCTGTTCCACCCCATCCACTGCCAATTTGCAAATTGGCATTCTCCTACATGCATGGCATAGCTCTCGGGAAAAAAAAAGAAAAGAAAAAAAAAAAAAAAACCCTCGACTCTCCCGTATTCTTGAGTCAACTTTGCCCGAGCACCATGGAGACACATTAAATCATCTCAAATCATTACCACCCTCATCTGTGTGGTGGTAATTCACTCCCAAGCCCCTTTTTATCTCCATCAAAACTTATCTGGTTCTTGAATCTTGGGTTTGGTTCTTGTGACCAAGAAATGGCCGATCGATCGAGCTGTACTATTTCTAGTTACTGATGATTTCAGCGCCAACATGCACATTGAGACCGACGTTTTATCGCAAGCTGACGCCTTCGGGCCCGGTCGGGAAAGGCCAGAGGAAAACAAGAAAGAAAGAGAGCAACCAACTAGGGTCTATAGTGGAGACATCACGTTGAGTGGAGAGCAAAGAAATTCTCCGTTACTGTGTATAAAAATGAGAGGAAAAGCCAAGAGGCCACTCAGTATAGGGGAGGAGTTTCAGTGGGTTGGATTATATTGTGTATGATCAATTATTGAGGAAGACACTACCACGCATCAAAGCTAAGCAGCCAATCGGGAGGAGAAGTATTGGTGGATTTATGACACAGTTTTTTTCATTTTTCTTCTTTCTTTGCCCAAAAAAAAAATAAAATAAATAAATCATAACAATTAAAAGGAATAAAAGAAGAACCATATCTTTATCCAGACCTACTTCTCGATCTAATTATGCGTAGACCACGCACGACTCAATTTCCATTGAATCCAATCGAAAGCAAGCTTATTCCCATCATATCATATTGGCAAAATTTGTAAATCCTTCAGATTTTTCTTTTTTGTGTGGAACATGGTGGTAGTGGTACACAACAAGCCACGACATCGATTAAATATCTTAGCCACATGTAAGATTATGTCAAATTTCGCATGCCATATTTACAAATGAATGCAAAAAGCTCCAAATGCAACTGAGAAAATAAATTGTAGAAAGACACGTGACGATGAGGCATAGGGTCGGCCAAAAACTTAGGGCTTCAATAACTTATAATAAATAATAGATATGGTAGATTAATCGTCTAACTTAGGTTGAGGGCAGCTTTTTCTTTTCTCGTCATAGTAACATTTCATTCATTTCTAGAGAAACAAGATAGAAAGATAAGGCAGTCCAACTGCAAATCAAGATAAATTTCAGAAAATTTCAAAATAAAATAGGTTTCAACTACTAAGATGAATTATCAAATAAAGATTAGAGATCACACTCTTAAAGAGCAGATCTGTTATATTGAATTTCGAATTATCGCATCGCCTTGGAATGCAACACCAATGATATGTAATATTCAAAGTTGACCATGGTGATGTCACGAAGTATATGTACGTACACATATTTATTCGTGAGTTTCATGATTGTCGAGTATATGCAACAAAAGAAGTCACTGGGTGGCTTGAACAGTGTTAAGCACTAAGAGAATGGCGTCAGGCAAGAGACAAACGATGTGAAACTACAGCATTGTTAGGACAACAGGATCTTCTGCGGTGAAAAGTCAACTGAGACGAACTCCAATTTGATTTGCGTGTCAATTTCAGAACGTGTGGAAGTACAAAACATGGAACCGCAAGGACGATCGATCGGCAACTTGTCGTCAAAGTGAAGAGAAAAGGTTTACTAAAATTCGACTTGCGACATTAACATATTGTCTACGTGTCTCGCTTAATTAAATACTCAGTTAAATAACCGGTCGTATTATTTAGCATACGATTTATGTGGCCCTAGTCTAACTTTTATTTGTAAATATTTCTGCAAATATTGCCTCATTTTCATTTCGTGAAGAATAACTACTGATAAATATAAGTTTTTACGTCTCATATTTTATGTACGATTTAGAAAAGTTCATCAGTATAGAGCCAACATCAATCATTGTTGCTTGATCTCCAATCTCGTCTAGAGCGCGCAACTTTTACATAACATTTGCTAAACAAGTTAACCCTTTTTTATTTTTGAAAATGACATGAAATCACAAAAGGTCTAGGACCCAAAAGGATTTTGGGGCTAGTAAGAAGACCAAATAGTTTGGTTAGAAGGAAATTAGAACGCTGAACATTCATTGTTTACATAATTAGGCCCAAAAGCCAATAAGGACTTGTAAAAGCACGGGTTCTCCTAGCGGGAAACCAAAGCCTCCCCTTTGCGATTCTAGGATCGGGAGGCTACTATACTTGCCTACCCAACAGCCACCAGCCGAAGGGGGTCTACCTTCACTAACCAAAGGCTCCTAAGTTCCCCCCATATATTTTTCTTCCTTGGAGAGGGGGAATATGGATATAACTTATGGGAATATCCTTCCATCATACCGGGGAGATCCTTTTATATACCGGGGAGTTCCTTTTCCTATCTTTGCTTGAGTCTTTTAAGGACCTGCTCAGGTCCATAGAATGACATGAAATCGCAAAAGGCCTAGGACCCAAAAGGATTTGGGGGCTAGTAAGAAGACCAAATAGTTTGGTTAGTAGGAAAATAAAATGCAGAACATTCGGTTTGTTACATAATTAGGCACAAGAGTAAATAAGGACAGAAATGTAAGCCCAATGTTATCACGTACTTTTAGTCCACAATCCTCAGCCCATTCTCAATGGGTCAAGATTAAATGAAGTGACATAACCTAGGTAATCAACTCTCTCTCTCATCTTTCTTTTAAATTTAACCCCAAAAATAAAAGCCCTAGCTATCGTAATCTAACTTCAATGTGTTACGGTTCAAAACATGTACTACCAAACGCACGAGTTGCGGCATCTCAAAGATAGCACAGCTGCTGCACGGTACAATCCACCGCTCCGTACAAAATTGCATGTTATGAGTTTCCCAAATTTGAAACACACGATTGATTTGATGTATTGACAAGCCGAGAAGAAAATACGTTCGTTTAAAGTCTCTAGCTCGGAGATGCCATAGCGCAAAGTGCATCGAGAAGAAGGGTTTTAGTTATCAACAATTTATTGAAAATTATTTAGAGTGAGATGTGGCAACTAGAAAATGAACCTTCGATCGTTATAATAAATATCCAAGACCTCAGAGAAAATAAAATAAAAAAACTATCACATCACTTTTATAAATGAATCTCAGCTCGTCCGATTTTTTTCAAAAATGAAATTGGATTAACATCAAGATCTTTTGAAGAACCACATAAAAGGAAAGGAAATTTTGTTCTGATATCCAAACCCAATCCTGCTGTTATTATTCTTTATGTCCAATACATATCACATGTATAAAAAAATATAAAAATATACAGATTAGGTGGTGAGGAAAATAATGCAAGACTAGTAAATGTCTCCTCTTTTTTTTTTTTTGTGGGTAATGAGACAGTGACAGGGGAGCCTGTAATGTTACCATCAGAGCTAGGAAGTGTGCACATGGTTTGGGACAAGACCTAAGGAAAATAACAAAGTGAATATGAAATGGTTCTTGCTTTTGTCTTTTGGGAGGCTTAGGGTTGTTCCTGTGCTTCCCTAGGCTAATATCGTGGGGGAAAAAAAACAGTTACCAACTATGAAATTTCATTGACTTGTCGGTCCATCCGGAACTAACCAATATGAAAGATTTCGTTAGTCTCAAGTAGAAAGTTAGTTTTCTCGGTAAAAAGTTATCAGCTCCGTAGGAAAATCATTAACTGTAACAAGTCATGATCGGTGTAATTTGTTTAGGCTTTTAGGGATTTATAGCTCAGAACCTGCGTGCAAATTGCTCTAGTTCAGGTCTACCGACACCACTTAAATTTGACCGCCTTATGGAGCTTACAAAGTGCTTCGTGGGCCTATAATGACCGGATCTCTGTGCTCGTGTCCTTGGCTTATGAAGAATTATCATTGAATGTGTTTTAATCAGATAATTTAATTTTTCCACCCCGGAAAGATCCTAACCACCGTTGATGTGAGAAATCTCCCACCCACTTGCATTTTACATACATGGGAAGACCTTTCTATAGTGCTAAAAGTTGGGAAAATTAATCAATCAATCCTAAATGTATTATACGAATAGCAATTTAATGTTAAACTTTTCAATTTTACTAATTTAGTACTAAATTTTTGTAGGGAATTAAGTGTAGTCCTTCTAACTAAAAATTGTCGAAAGTAGCTAAAGTGATGGTCCAGTCATCATCAGTCATCCTATGTGGCACATCGCCATATCAACGATTTTCATTGAAAATTGGCTAAGAAGAGTTACATTAGAATTCCATGCAAATGTGTAGAATTAACTTGACAAAATCAATGTATTTACAATAGATTTATGACAAATTGGACATTTTCCCGTTAAAAGTTATTGACCATTACGGTATGTTGATACCTTAATACTATTTTTCAATATAATCACTATGTGAAAATGTACTTAATACTAATAGATTATGTATTAACACTTCATTTTTCATGTGAAAAGTTTTTTCTCTAGTGGTTAAACCACTTATTACTCGCATTAGAATTATTTTTCCCATGGATAATTTCTAATTACATCGAGAAATTAGTCTTTTGTGATGGCTTTATGCCTTTGTTGCTTACGCGAAGACCAATCAATTTAAACACCAGTTAGGAAACCGACAGTGGGCAACTAATTATCAAACATCCGTTTCAAATTATGGCGAGAACATCAACATTATCATGTAATTGTTCTCTGACATGCTTTTTTCATACTAGGGCGGTGGATTCAACCCTAAATTTTTAAATCGTATCAATTTAGTTCTAAATCCTTTAATAATTTAATTCTAAACCTTTTGAGAGTTTGCCAATTTAGTCCCAAATATTTTAAAGAATTACTAATATAATCATCACACGCTAATTTCGCTAGAAATAGCTGACATAGTAGTTCGATCGACTTCATTTGTCCTACGTGAAATGGCCGTCATTGATATGAATAGTTTTTCCATTTTTTTAAAATTTTTCCTAATATTTTTAATCTTTCTTTAATTTTTTTTCTTCTTATTCTTCATAGGGTCAAGGGGCCATCGCCCACTAGCCAAGGTTGCTGGCCATTGGGCAAGGGCCGGAGACACTAGGGCGGGGCCCGCGAAGCCCTCGCGGCAACAAGCGAGGGTTGCGGCCCTCGTAGCGGATCTAGCGAGGGCCCGTGACTCCCTCGCCTAGATCCAGCGGGGGTCTTTAGTCCTCGCCCGACGATTGACGAGGTCATCAACCTTCGACTAGTTGTTGACGAGGCCACCGGTCCCATGAAGAGAAGAAAAAAAATTACAAAAAAAAATATTGAAATTAGTCCACGTAAGTGCCGGTCACACCACGTAGGTCAGTCGGCTCTAATTGGACCGCCACTTCAAAATTACCATGAAGGAATATATTGATAATTCGTTAAAAGGTTTAGGACTAAATTGACAAATCATCAAAAGGTTTAGGATTAAATTGACACAATTGAAATATTTAGAACTAAATTAGCAAGTTGTCAAAATATTTAGCACGAAATTGGCACAATTAAAAACTTTAGGACTAAATTGGCTATCGTACTATAACTTTAAGATTTTTTGGACAGTTTTCCTATAAATTTAAGTACTTCAATTTTATAGACATAGTAACATTAATAACAACAGTGCATATAATCTAATCCAAAACTAAAATACAAACATTTTCTCCACGAAGATTGCATATTTGCTGGAGATACTAAAAGTAAATAACTCGGGTTCAAGAGGTCGGCGCGAGGGGCCCTCTATAACACTAGGCCCTATCCGTCATCGAGAAGACACTCATTGTAAACTTGTGATAAAGAATTACACTCGTGTGCATGAACTCATATAGTAACACATGTTAACTGATCATCTAGATATTGCCCTACAACTACATGGTATGGATTAAATTGTCTTCAATCTTCGTCGCGGGTGCTAACATTGTCAAGGGTGGGAGAGACCGTTAGTGCAACTATTTCATCTTGGTGTTACATTCAACACATGTTACGTGCGGAATGTTTATTTTGAGCCATAGTTACTCTATCGGTCTACTGAAATCGAGAAAAATAACTAAAACGTAAATTTATTTGCATTCCTTTATGATTTTTTATTGTAGTCTAATCGATTCAAATGGATCAGAAATTGACATGACGATTATGTTATCACCGGCTTGTTTACTTACATGTTGGGGAAATTGAAATCATAATTAGTCAATCAGTTTGTTGACTGAAATCGAGAAACTTACCTAAAAATCCTAAATTTAATTGCAGCTCTTTATGATTTTTTTTATTGTAGTTCAATCGATCTAAATCCGTAGAAATTGTTGACGTGAGGATTATGGTACGACGGCCGACCTACTTCCATGTTGGGGATTTGACGTGGGCCACCCTCTCAATTTCTCAAAGGAGCACTGTTTTTCAGATGAATTTTATGATTCTTTTGCCCTTTTTTGCCTCCCTTTTTTTTCTTTTTTTTTTTTTTGTTTCTTTTCTGTTTTTTTCCTTTTACTGTTCATCTTTGACGTTAAACCGAAATCTGGTTTGGTATTTTTTTCTCTCTCCGTCGCCCCACAGAAGAGAGGTACTCTCAAACACCGCGTCGAGGTAGAAGATGCAATCCGACAGCGCAAGGCGGTCCCCGCCGCTGCCGCGGATGGCGGAGACATCGCCGTCAAGCAGGATCCGCTCCTCATCTCCACCCCCATGTGCAGCAACGTGGAAGTCGGCCCTTCATCGGCACGGCCTTTTCCTTCGGCAAGCCCAACACTCTCCTCCGCCGCCTCCGCCACTTCGGCTGCACCAAGGAGTCCGAGATCGAGGAGGTCTACAAGGCCCTCTCCCAGGACTTCACGCTCGCCGTCAGACAACCTCTGATCCCCATTTCCAACGTCGGTTCCCTCACGTCCGCCCTCCCCCGCTCACACTCCACCCTCCAGTCCATCGCTCTGGACTTCATCCTCAACGTCTCCGTCAACATCATTCTAACCCTCTGCCCCGTCGGCTCCTGCATCGGCCTCATGGATCTCTGCTCCAGGCCAATCTGCACCTCTCCGATGGCAACTTCCACATATGGCCTAGAAGTGCGTCGACGCCATCGAGAAGGCGTCCGTCCCTCGACAAGGCGCTGTCGTCCACGATCGAAAGCATGCTCGAGAAGAAGATTCCGTAGATTTGATCCTGCAGATCCGCTTGGTTAGCAGGAACCAAGGTCAATTAGCAATTGGCCAAGCTTCCACTGCGAGACAGAGGGGAGGAAAAGCTTAGGCTTAAGCAATAGACCAGCGGAGGAACAGTGTAGGCCTGAAAATCCCAAACCGAGATCTGGGTTTCAATGTTCATCGTAAAGTTGAAGAATTTACTTGAGGGAAATGGCAAGAAGGGATTGGATTTAAGGGAAAATTTTCCGCTGGTTGATTGATTTAGGGTTTATGCGTGGTCGGACACGATGGCCTTCAGGGAATGCCCCAGAAAGGCAGTGGCGTGTTTTAGGGTTTCCATTTTATTATTGTTTTTTTCAATGAGAACGGCGACGAGTCTTGATGATCGATGGTCCATGTTAGCACCAGTCATACTACGTTGAATGGTCAAGACTTACTAAATCACCACACGTCAAGATTTCTCGGACTAAATTGGCCGAGATAGCTTATATTGAAATATCGTTAAAAGATTTCAGATTACATTGGCCAACTTAAAATTTCCATGATTAAATTGACAATTATAAAATCAATTTAGATCTTTTCGGTCATTTTTCCACTGGAATCAAATGGTTCAATTTTATCCGTGAAATTTCTCTACACGAGATAGCAAATACGCCAATTCACAAGCTAACCAGAAACCCCTTCTCGAATTAATATCAGGTGGAAAAGTTACCAAGAAAGTCGGAAAATCAATTGAAAACAAGTCAACCTTGGATGCAATTCCCATTGGAGCGTAGAATAAGTATGTGACCAGGGGGCAGAGCTGTCCACTTCTAAAAGTAGCCCAAATAGATTATTGGGTTATCACCAAAATCACAAACTGGTACACCTAAAATAAATTTATCTCAAAATAATTTTTTAATCACCAAAAATCCTAAACTAGTACATTTATGGCAAATTTACCGTCCGTTAACTTCTGTTAAATTCTCCAATAAAAAAATTCTGTTAAATTGAGTTAATATCACAAAAAAAAAATTCAAACGGATACACATGTGACAAACGGAAGGTAAAATCCTTAAAATGGTACGCTTGTCAACCGCCACGTGTCATTCAATTCAACAATTTGACGGTAAAATTTAACGAAAATTAGAGAAGGGTACATACGTCTTTGGTGTACCGGTTTAGGGTTTTTTGTAGTCAAAAAATTAGTTTGGATTAAATTTATCATAAGTGTACCAGTTTGGGGTTTTTCGTGGCATTAACACTAGATAACTTGATCGATTAGTGAAACTATGATTGAATAAGGTGATTCCCGATCAAAAGAAATTATATTCATATATCGGTAGAAAGGTTTTCCATTACTTAGCCGGAGAAAGATCATATGAACAAGGGCCCTTCTTTTTCCTCTTTTAGGATGGGGTACATTTGATTTTAGTCACATATTCGGAAAATGAATAATTGGAAATATTTTTTAAAATCGTTTGCTTGCAACGCTTTAAATAATGAATTGGAGAAAGATGTTTTCACTTGGGACAAAAACTTATGTCTAAACATTTTTGTAGACAATAAAGATAATTTTTCGTTCATTCATTTTTTGTAAGAGATATAAATTATCATGTTTAGGAAAATACATTCTTTAAATTATTCATTTTTCATAAAATAAACGGACTTTTTTAATTAAATTTCAAATGCAAGAGTCATTGTTCCCCATTAACCGAGTTCAAGCCCGTCTTTAGTGACTTGGGATTATGTTTCAAACTTTCAAACCTGCCCTCCTAAGCCAACTTGCGTTCTTCAAGGACCCCACCAATCAAGAAAACTTTAAGCCTCTTGTCTTGATCATGTCAACAAACTTCAACGTCTGCGGACCTACTTTCACGGGAGATTCTTAAGATGCTCCGAAAGGATCATGTTCTCTTGTCAACCTAATTATCCACTAATCATATCTTCTATTTTATCATTTTTCCAGCCATTAACAAAAAAAAAAAAAAAGGCGCTCTAAGTTCCTTATTTCTTTATTTTGATCGAGCGGATTAGGAATGGCAACGGGGCAAGGCAGATGTCGGGGTCGCATCCCCTGTGCCCACCCCATCGTCATTAGAGATTCCGCATCCTCGGCCCATGCCGCGCGCAGCACACACTTATGTACCTCCTCCCCGACCCTAGCGGGTATGTGAATTTCCCCGACTCGCTTGCCCCCGTCCCCGCAATAATTTCTAGTTAAAGAACGAAAGCCTTGCTAAAGCATAAAAAGGACAAAAACCTTGTTCCGGGCGTGAGCCATAGCGCAGGGACAATTTTAATTAAATTCTTCAACAAAGATAATCTAACTTATGTAATAACCTATGAAGAATATATTGCAAGTTGAATGAATCAATTGTGGGGAGAAAATATGAATTTGGAATCCTAAGATTCATTAGCATAAGGTTTAGCTTGAGAAATTTCCATGATAAATAAATGAGAAAAAGCAATATATTATTGGTGGTAATTACGTAGATATTGGAATCTCTGCGGAAAATTTAAAAAAAAAGTTACTTTATATGGCAACAGCAATACAACTTACAATCTGCTAGAAAACTCCACATTTCGAACATAGGGGCTAAATTTCCTGGGTGGAGCTGCCTTTCTTTCTTCTGTTTTCTTTTGATCCATGTTTCTTTTCCCAAGTAAACCCATATGAGCTTATCTAGAATGACAACATACATAGATATATATTTCGCAAGTCAAAAGTCAACTGATTAGATCGGCCATATTAACCCGAGAGTTTGGTGTGTTAGGATTAGGCACACAAACACAACGAAATAAAGAGAAAATGTGACAAAGAGAAATCGAGATACAAGGTTTATCCCGATTCCATTAAACTAGGGGTTACATCCGACAGATGATTCCATTATAATTATCACCTCTCACATCTCTGTTACAACCCTCAATTACAAGAGAAAGTAGTCATATATAACAATACTTATTCATGCGTTCAAACCTAAACTTCCAATAAAATATACGCTCAAACTATAAAAGTCATTTGACATATTGGGGCTGCTGCCCCCTTAGACCCTTGCCAAGGCCATCACCATACCCCATTGCTTTCTTGTCGATTGGATGCATAAGTACACCCCAACACGGTGTCGAAAGGGCTCTCGCTCAACGGATCAAAGGTACATCGGGGATAATAGGTTGATGACTCCCGAGAACTTCTACGTGATTGTAAAAGGAAGAGGATGGGAGAACAATTTTTATTAGTGGGTGCGTTTTGCTATATTTAATTTCTCCATGAAATTCTAAAATTGAGCTATACAAGAGAAACTTTTTAGATGAGTCTTCCCGAATGGTAAAATGAAACAAAGTGAGACAGAGCTCATCTCTTTCACATGTAATATATCCAAGTGGTTAATATGTTCTATAGATGAATCCACAGCAGTGAAAGCCCCAAAAGCACTCCCAAACAAAGTTTGACGATTTGATTGCTAGAAAACTACCAATGAACAAGTCAACATGATAATCATGAAAAACCCATTTTCAACCGTTCGTTGAGTTGATATTTTGAACCCAATTCCGAAACATCATGCGGCTGCGACAATGAGCATCGTGACTTCGCGACAAAAAGGACAAGCGAAGATTAATTGCGCTCGAAATCGGACAAAAACAAAGACTCGAGGTTGAAAGAATGTCGCAGATAGATCCGATTCCGATATCACGTAAAAGAAAGATACAATGCGGATACGCTTAGTTCATGCATCTTTTGTGAGATCAAGCCTGAACCCCAAGGATATTAATCCGTATGGGATCTCCAAATGTTCGAGAGTACCTCTGTTCAATCTTTTCTCTTCTTGTTATTGCTACATATATCGTGCGCACGTATTTTCTCTTTATTTTCCAAGCCTATAGTGGAGAAAAATATCGAGGATTCGAAACATGACCAAGGTATATCTTTTTTACCTTTTAACTAGAGACTGAATCGATTATGTATTGAACAGAAGTAAAATCCTTAGTAATAATATCTTTTTTCTCTCAATCCTCAGCAACAGTTGGGTGATAGTAAAAAGTCACGGCCAACCCTTAGCTACTTGTATTGAAAAACAAGTAACCGTAATTCTTCCTAGACACTAAAATTTGTTGACTCGAGGAGGAACACATTTATTAGTCATATCATTTGCAATCACCCGAATCTCGAGACTTCTTCGAACCAATCATAGACAAATCTCTTGAACTTTGATCACGACTCTTCCCATCGAACCAATCATGCACAAATCTCTTGAACTTTGATCACATGAGTCTTCATACAATGGATGTGCAATAGACAATTCCAAACATTCACTCGAGCCCTATTTCCCCACCAAGACACGCACACGATGCTATGGGAAAGCTAAGAACCACAGCTCTGATCCCTCTCACCTACCCAACTTTCCCCACACTTTCATGGAGGACACATGTTCTCCTCCACTCTCGTCCCAAAAAATCTCAGAAAAACACAAATACAGACATGCAGATGCAGTACACACAACTACACGATTCGCACGAAGGAGACCGACGGATTTCTCAGATGTATTCACAGTGTAAAATGGACAGCCATGTGTCGCGCATTTCATTAGCTTCTATCGAAGTTAAATCGATAGGATTACGGAAAAACAACTGAGAACCCAAGGAAGAACACAGACAGAATCTAAGGCATTGCATGCGCAGACAATCCCTGAATCCAGAGAGCCCGACGAGAAACAACAGTACGTCGCCCGAAGCTCTCTACATTACATCGAACAGACATGCAACAGTTTGGATATCAGCGGAAAAAAGCGTTCGAAAATAGCCAAAACCCTAAACTTTCCGAAGCAACCTGACACAAAAGCACGTACCTTGTACGATATCTTGCATGTTACAACACTACGTTGAAGAGAGAGGGAGAGGGGCCCTTTGTGCTTTCACTTGGTTTCGGGGGGACAGAAACTCACTACCTTTTTGGAAGTCGGTTTTTCCCCTCCACTTTCTTAATCCTCCTACGGCAACAGCCAATAAGAGCGCGCCACGTCGGCCGAAGGGCATCACGTCTGGTGAATCCACTGTGCGAGTTGCGTAGGATTGACAATCCCCGGGATGTGGGCCCCGTCTGACTTCAAGATGCCCGCCACGTCAGCGTAGGTCGCGTGCCCCTCCTCCTTAGCGTCCCCGCTCGGCTCGGCTTCCGGCTTCGCCCTCTTCGGCTCGGCCGGCTTCCCGGAAGCCGGCGCCGCCTCCAGCCGCGCCGGATCGAGCCTCTGCCCGAACAGCGTCCCCATCGTCAGGAACTCGTGAGCCATGTAGCCGGCCAGGAGCCGGCCGTCGCTCTTCCCCCGGCGGGCTTGGCCTTGCCGGCGGCTTGAGCCGGAGCCGGAGCCGGAGAGTGAGCCGGCCTGAAGAGCTGCCTGGGCGTCGTCGTTTTGGCGACGGCACTAGGGGCAGCGGTGTAAAATGACTCCCTCTCCTTGCGCTTCCTCGTCTCGCCAGGCGGCAAGATCCTACGGGGGTGGTAACTCATCTCCCACCCCAGACGCATGCCACGTAGACAAAAGGGGGAAAGGGCGAAATGGGTAATTTTGGTACGCCCGATATTTAGGGCAAAAGTGTCAAATCAGTCTTATCTGGAGAGAAGCGAGAAAACGTCCACAACCGGGGGTTTTTTGAAAATGACACAAGGAGGAGGACCCGCTGCTGGTGGTGCACGTTAAACTAAATATTTTCTTTTAAACAAAAAAAAACAAAAAAAGACCAAAAACAGATGAGAATAAAGTCGGAAAAAAAAAAAGTGGAGAAAAAGAAAGACTAGGAATCACCAAAAAGACAAGAAAATAAAATAAATTATACAAATCGATTGGAGAAAGAGGGCAGGGCAGCCTGAAAGAGGGAGGAAAAAACACACGAAGTCCGATCCAGAAATCAGTGGCCACCGCCGCGCGGGGTGGGCGGATCTTGGAGTACGTACGACGGTGGAGGACCGCCGTCGCCGCCCCTGGGCCAGAGAGAGAGAGAGAGAGAGAGAAGGAAGAAAGGGGGTAGGGGGAGGAGAGAGAGAACGACGGGAGAGAGGGAGTGAGGAAGAAGGCGTGGGCCTGGATATATAGGATTTGTCTCTGCGGAATTACCCCTTTTGTTTCGACTTATTACCGTTAAATGCCATCGGGGCGTGTTGCAATGACGAGGATGCCCTCTGATAACTTCCAGAATTGCTTCGGATAATGTGCAACCGCAATTATTCACCTCCTTTCTCCTTTCAAAATTAACAGCCCCGGGAGGTAGGTAGGTAACTTTTTGTGTCCCTTTTTGGAGAATTTACGAGGTTTCCCTTGCGATCTTGTAAAATTCACAAGCAATTGCAATGCCGTTTTCTTTCCATTTTGCATGCCCGTATCTACGATCCACCGACCGTAACTCCGCTTCAACTCGAGATGGATCTTCCGATCGCGTGTCTTGGATTGATGGATTACCGTTCACGGACATCGTTCACGTCAAACTTAGCTAACAGTGAATGTGGGGTGACGGCCGTGTTCGCACCTCGCTAATCGGGAAAATTGGGGATATAGAAAAACAGAGCGTGTGAATGACATCGGAAAATAAAAAGATAAATTATTTCTCCAAAAAAAGGTACGTAAATGGTCACAAAGGCCAATCCATCAAGTACTTTTTCCCAAGGTTAGTTTTGAAATGCTTGGAGCACTCGTCGCCTGTTTGCGGAGAACTCCAAGGGATTTTCAACTTCGTCATTTTGCGTCTTGAAATTTTAAGCCCGGTTAAGATTTACTCTTTTACTGGGTTATAGTTGGGGGTGATTGGGGACTAACGAATTGAAATATGTTGAGCTCGTAGTTTTCTAGTGACCAAAGTAAATTTCTTCGTTTTTTTTTTTGTCCAATCGCCAATTGCGCTATGCATAAATGTGAATCGGCAAGTAACATCCATCGAATCATGTAATTTCTGATGTGCATTATCTATAATCAATGGCGTGAATTTTTTTGATTGGTTGTGATAAAGTCGGATCGCTTTCGATTCGTTGCATTAGCTAGGAGTGCCCTTCGCATCCGAATTATTTCCGTCTCGAGTTTGATTTCTTCTTGTGATAAGGAAGCTTTTCTCAAGTAGCGTGAGACTTGGACTCGTGAATGGACACTAATGTCGGCATAAGATAAAAATCAAGCCAAAGTTTGAGTAAAATTGCATAGAAGGTCGAAAGGTTGAAAAATCTTGTGTAAATTGCTCAAGATTCGAACTTTGGGTTGGTATGTGTTTGCCCTAACACTTTCAACCGTTACACGTTATCTCATGAACTTTCATTTGGCAAAAACCTATGGCCAATTTTATGCTTTTTTTTTATGACCCATCCCTTTCATAATCGCAGCGCAGAGCAACGAGCCACAAGAAAGGCATCGCTTGCTTTCCGCTTGCAAATAGTAACGGCATGTTTCTCGTCTGGTCCAACATTTTTCCTCTTCCTTACAGTCGAGCTTCAAACCATCTAGCCTCTCCTTTTACTCGAACTGAATTACACGTCTGGTCCCAAAGCTATTCCTAACTTGAGTTTCAATGATCACTCCTTTTTCTAATTTATCCGGATTGTAAAAGGCTTTGCATGGAAATTTATCCATCCAATCTTAAACGTATTGATAAGCCTCTTTATGCAAAATTTCGATGCGGTTCTTTCGGTCAATTTCGTCGGAAAATCCTAACATAACGGTGAGCGACATCGGCTGGCAGGCAATGATTGGATTGTCATGCCAATATCTCCGGCGAAAATCTCCTAGAAGGATTGCATTGGAATTTCGAGTAAAAGGTTTATCGACTAAATTGAAAAAATTTAAAAAGTTTAGGTTTGAATCGACGTCAACACAACAAGTTCACGACTGATTAGGTAATTTTTCTTGCCATTGAAGTTTTGCCCGCAAATCATAGTGGAGGACAAGGATAAGAACGGGATTAATGGGACGCTTATTTGGTAATGGAAAGATGGTTCGTCATTACTCGAAATCCTATGCATACAACTATATTTAAGAATTAAGACGTCCTCATTAATGCAGGGGGATTTGAAAGCAGGAAAGCTGGCATTTGTGTTATTTACAAAAGTATTACGAGCTCAACCGGTTCTCCCGAAATCAACCTCCTTGGCCTCACGGTAGAAAACTATTAATACAAGTTCGATTTGTCTAGGCAATGTACGGTAGTTGGGATTAGCCGAGCGTTGCGTTATACAGTAGGAAATAGAAAATATCGATGTAATTCGGCGGCCAAAAAAAAAAAACTCGAGGAAGTCCATAATTGATATACCTAAGCAAGATAGGTATGGTTGGAACCTCATTTTCGTATTAATTGTTTGCAAACTGTGGCGATTTGGTTGGTGAAGATTTCCTTACCGAGCAAAAGAATTCACACAAAATGATAAATAACGTGATTTCCGTGTTGACTTTGTAAAATCTAGATCCTAAATTAGCTGTATTAATCGCGAGCTCAAGCGAGACCCACCACTTTACTACAAAAATTTATATACCAATTTATGTAAAATTCCTCTTTATTAAAGACATCTGAAATAGGACCACAAAAAAAAAAAAAAAAAATTCGTCCTTGGCGGACCCGACCGTCCGTCCTGGATCTCTCCATCGATTGGGTGTCTTTTAAACCTTTGAAAGAGTACTCCTAAGTCCTAACGTTTTGCGAAGTACGAAGTATAATTCGACAAGCCAACCAATTTCTTTATTTCTTTTTTCTTTTTCATCCTCGACCACAATCTTATTTTATCAAAGTATTTTTCCCATTCGGCCCAAAAAAAAAAAAAGTATTTTTCCCAAGCCTAGTTTTTTAACATTTTTTTTCTTATTTTATAGGTTGCTCTTTTTTCCTTTGGTAAAAATAATTCAAAGGCTGCTTTTGATCGGAGGATACGGGGTCGGGATAAGATAGCACAAAGTATAATTAAAAATATGATAATCCCATCACGTGTTTGGCATGCCCGTAAAAGAATTAACAAAATTAAATTAAAATTATTCAAAAAAAAAAAGGGGAGAAAATATACTAATTTTTCATAGCAGCCACCACCAGGACCACCACTGTAACCACATTGGCTACCACTGGAGGCGGATCACCGCCGCAATAGTCGCCTCTTCCGATGATCACAACAGTGGTGGTTGTCTTAACGGTGGTCAAGCGAACCCGGCCAGACTTCATATCTAAATTTAAGGTTTTGTTTATTTCACGGAAAGTAAATTTCAGAAAAAAAAAAATTGGAATTTTCGACGTTTGGCTCACAAAAAATAAATTAGTTTTGGAAAATATTTTTCACAAATGGATAAAACGGTTTTATAAGTGGAAAAAATGATTTCCTCTTTTCATCTCTACACTCCTTCACATTCCTTTTCTTTTTAAAAACATTTTATAATTTTTCTTTTTTTTTTTTTCCCCTTCCTTTTCCTTCTTCCTGGACCAGTCACCCCGCTAGGGCCACACATGCGGGCACCACTATTATGTTCGAACATTTGCGGACTTCACGTTGCATCAAACGCCGAATACGATATCTCGAGTTACATTCGGTCCACCAAACACGGCTCAAATTGATTTTCAACTTCGTCATTTTGTATCTTGAAGTTTGAGGTTAATTGAGAAAACTCTCATTGTGCCTTGATAAAATCTAAAGGAGCAGATCTAGAGATTACAAAGTGATCCGATGGGTGTGATGAAAGTAATTGGCATTGAAAGAGATTAAGTGTGTAATTGGCCATGAGCATAGGCTTGCACTTTTAATTCATTGTGTCGGCTGGCTAAACTCAAACATGAGATCTGTACATCTATAAATTGATCTTTTGCTACTAATTCCAGAGTAGGTAAAAGAATGGGATTTCACATGAAATGTAAGTCTGCTTTCCATGCTAACTCATTAAAGGCTAGACCAATAAATGTGTTCGATGCATACTTTCTGATTCATGTCATTCATGTAAGGCCCACAATTATGGTAGATAAATGTAGGAGTGAATGGTTCCCGATCTGATCCGGTCCCACATCGAAATCGGGAATCGGACAGAGGTGCTTGGAACGGGACCAGACCGTTCCGGTTCCTGAGTGGTCAAGTGGAATTGGTTACATGTGCTTGAAGCACATATTCAGTATGCCTCATAATGAAGAGTTTAAATGATTTCTTTAAAGAATTTTAACGAATAAAATATTTAAAAAAAATAAATAAGTCGGTCCGGTCCAAGTGGTTGGCACCGGGAACCGGACCGACAATTGCCGGATCCAATTTTATGGAACCGCGAAAACCGACCGATTCTATCCAGATCGAGCAGTTCCTAGCCCCGTTCGTTCTTTTTGCTCACCCTTAGATAAATGTATATAATAATTTAGGTAAAAATCCCTACATCTCGAAAAAAAAAAAAAAAGGCAACAACATGAAAATTTCTTACATAAATATAGGATAGATCTTGTAATCTATATCAAAATTAGGATTCTCGTTGCTACCTTAAGAGCCCCAAACTTTCGTACTCTAGCATGACCAATTCTTGGTTCTTCAATTTTTTTTTTTGTCCAAAAAATTCTTGGTTCTTCAGCATGCATAAATTGCGCAAGAAAAGTACAATTTTTTAAAGTTAGGCAAGACTATAGACTTGGGAAACCATTGAAAGCAGCTGTCAAATCAAAGACATGCAATGGATCTAACCTAGTGCCTTTCGCTTTGGTTGAGAATTTGTTCACGGAGATTTACGTACACGAACGAGATGCATATTTCCCATGCTCAATTCGAACGTCCCAGGCGTGATGCACGTGCTCTGCGCATTTTGTCTCTCCTCGAAACCTTTTCTTGCCCAGGAAATCTATTAATTGCTGCGCCTCACCAAATTATATTTGCAAGCCATTTAGTCCTCACGTGGGGGACCGACTCCCGGGATAACCTAATCTGACTCTGATATGAAGAGTATATATATATACTTGGTAAATAATATGAATGGTTCCTGAAATTTGATTTAATATGTAATATGATCCCCGAAATTTTAATTTGTTGATGTGATTTTTTGAACTTTAGCCTCTTATGTAATGTCGTTCATGAAATTTTAATTTTTCAAAGGTGCTCGATGGAGCTTGGATACATGTTCTATCCTGGCCTCCGAACTATATGAAAATACTTAATGTTCATGGATACATTGAATATGTATTCAAAGTCAAGAGATCAAATCAATAAATTAAAAGTTCGATGACTACATTACACATTGGATCAAAATTCAAGACCGTTTATAACGTTTTCGATTTTTATGCTTGTGGCCTGGCCCAAAACCCAACCCACATGTAACCCAAATAAATAAATAAAAAGTTCTGATCAAGATGATTCGGATCGGATTAACGATATATATATATTGGGTAAGGTGGTCGGGTTAACGGTTTTTTATTTAACTAAAAAGTGAAAACAACATGCATTTCTATTCACAGGACTCAAACGTCGCCGTCTCTCTCTCTCTGCCGTGCACTTGCAGAGATGGAGTCCCGCGCTGCGCTTCTCCAAAATCGGGCTTCCACGGCCTTCTCTCCAAAGGCTCGCCGTTATCTCCGTCTTCTCGAAGCTCGGATCCACTCCAAACCGCCTCAACTCCGACTCCAGACCGGAGCGCGAGAACCCCTCTCAGTGCCTCCTCTCCGCTTCCTCCACGGTGGTCAACCAATCTAGGCGCGAGCTGCCCCGGCTCCTCGCCGACCCAAAGATGGACCTCTCTCGCTGGTTGTTGGAGCTCCAGTCCGCCCTCAAAGGATTGGAGCCAAGGTGCGTCGGTCTCCTTGTGAATGGGATGGGCGCTCCTGGTTTATTGAAGGGTTCCAGAGGAGCGGCGGTTCGCTTCGGCGGAGACTCGTCCCGTCACTGAGGTGCGTCCAAAACAGTTGCTCTGTTTTGGACCGGAGTTTTGGTCGCTGGTCGGAGAGTGAGTTTTCTGTGCACCGCCCTGTCCGTGGGCGTTACTGCTCATGAAGCTCCCAGCCAGATATTACGTCTTGATGCAACGTGAATCAAGAAATGATTAAATAATGCAAGAAAAAAAGTTCACACACATTATTAAACTGAAAACAATGCCAATAATTTGTGTCGGGTCGGGTCGGGTTCGTAAGTCGACAGCTTGAACCACTTCTTTTACACTCCATCTCGCCCGCAATGTATTTTCTGAGGTATATCAAGGTATAGAATTGTTTCGTCATCTTATCTCTTGAGATGACATATGATTTCAATGAGAAATTCTACTTCTATTTTTTATACATTCACACTTTTCTAATCAAACCCTTTTACTTTCATAAATTTTCTAATCAAGTCCCTCCGACATCAATGATCGGATTCACCTGACGTGACTACGTCAAAGTATGATGTAAATGAACATGTAGATATTCAAGTGCATGTGTGCAGAAGAATTTACTCAATGTAAACAATGCCTGAGTACTACATAAATAAAATTTAGCATTGAAAAATTTTATCCAGGTCACATTAAAATATGATTCGATGACCACGTCAACTAGATGAGATTGAACGGGTTTGATTAGAAAGTCACAAAAGTAGAAGAGATTAATTAGAGATTAAGAAACACGGTGATTAATAAGAAAAGCGCGAATGTATGCAAACAAAAAATAGATTTTGCTCCCTTCGTTGATTGGGATTTGTTCGTTTTCGTGGTTTTTTCTTTCATTTTCTCTCTCTTTATAAGGTGGGGTCGCAACCACCATGTCTATGTGTTTTCGCAAACTTGTGCCGACATGCCAATGGTGATTGTCTTGGCGATGGCCGGTGGACTCCGTCGGAGGCGGGCGGCAATGCAAGGTGGTGGTGGAGAGGACTTGGGATTGTGTGTGATTTTTTTTTTGCACGCAACAGTACCTAAAATTACTAGTCGGTGCATATGGAAGGTCGATTATCACGTAGTGGGACCAATCGAAATTTAGGGATTTCACAATTTTAAGATCAGATTTCTTGATGTTTAATGTGGACGCCTAATCGATTTGACCGGAAATTATTGTTGCTCCTTTTCCAAGCCGGCGATGCAGCCAATTACAGGAAAGATTCAGATCAAGAGCGACTGGTCAAAGCTTAGGATGGTCAACGCTTAACGACCATTTTTGCTAGCTCATATCAGCTCCGGTTTGGCCCACTTTAACTGGGCCGAGCCCACCTCGTAAGAGTCCGTGATAAAAGTCTCGTCTCATTTTTGTGATGGGCTTAAGATATATGTAATGACTAAATTAGTAAAACTAGAAAACTTACGATTGAATTGACATCCGTACAATAGGTTTAGAAATGATTGGATAATTCCTCCCTGATATATGTAACCGATTATTTTACTTTTTGGCCACTTTTCAGGACAATAAGTTAAAGGAATTGAGGAGATATAGTTTTCTTTAATCGTTCGGGAATCATTTATTCGGAAAATGTGAAGGGGTACCCTACTTTCTTGATACGGCGTCGAAAGTCGATTAAAATGAAAATAGACTATTAAAATGATACTACAATAAAAATTAATGTACGTACTTTTAGCCTTTTAACTTTTAAGTAGGTCAATTGTATTGATATCAATTTATTCTTAAATCTTTTTGTATTGGTACCAATTTAGTCCAATCGGCTAATTTAGTCATAAACATTTCAATTGGACCAACTTAATCCTAAACATTTTTGTATTGGTACCAATTTAGTCCAATCGGCCAATTTCAAATTGAAAATCGGCGACGTGGATGTCGGCGATGCCACGTGGGGCTGCCCGGGGCTTACGTGGACATTTTTCAAAAATATTTTTAAAAAGAATTAATTTTTCAATAATATTTTTCTGAAACATGATTTTTTTTCTGCCTTTTTCGTTCTTCTTTCTTTTTTTCTTTTTCCGAAACTTAGGATTTTGGGGGTTTGGCGAGCGAGGGCCGCCGACCACCCTCGCCGGCCACAGGATGGACCGAATTGGAACATAAGATAACCGGCGTCTACATTAGAGCAAGCGATGCTCCTAAGACAATCGGCGTCCACGTCGCCGATTTTCGGCCTAAATTAATCGGATGGACTGAATTAAAACTAATCCAAAAAGATTTATAATTAAATTATTCTAATTAAAATGTTAATGATTGAATTAATATCGATGTAATAAATTTATGATTTTTTTTAATACTTTTCCCGAGGTTATGATATCCTCGTTTCCATTGCGCCACAAAATTAGGTTGGTGCGAGTCATTATCTCACCGGATCTCGATGGTTACCCCCATTGATGAGGAGGCCCTTCTTCAACAGCAAAGCTTTCTATAAGACGAGCGTGAAGTCTCGCCAATAAATTCTGACAACTAGACGTGCTCCCGAAAACCACATCTCGAAATCGACAGGAGGGACGGATTTTCAAACTCCCTTTTGAGTCATCAGCGGCGCAAATGTCGACGAACCATTGGTGTCGAATGAAAGCTTCCTTGTCCCTTTGTTAAGTGGGATCTAATTGGGGGTGAAATTGACAGAACTTATAAATTTTTGGGGGGTACAAATGTAATAAATCTCTCAACTACCCGTCACATGGAAGTGGGTCGGGTTAGGGTGAACCTGCTTCCGTGCATTTTTCAATGGGGAAATAGCAATTTGAAGTTCTTTTTTATTTTTATTTGTTGGCCAAAGTAGGAATTTGGTAGTGGAGATGATTTCTAATGTGGATGCATTCATGGCCATGTGCGACACTGGAAAAGATAATGAAGGATATGGATGGATGGTTTGGGGGTGGTTTACGAAATTGAGTATAAGCTTTGCCCGTAAATTTTCTAATTAGATGTGGATGCTAACAAGTTTTTAAGCTCCGTTTATTTCGCGAAAAATAAATGATTTCGAAAATATTTTTCTAGAAGTTGATCGATTGCATTACTTGCAATATAATAAATGAACGAAAAATAATTTCATCCCTCGCAAAGATGTTCGGACATAAATTGTTTTGGATAATGAGGACGTTTTTCATCAATTTGATAAAATTTCGCAAAAGTTTAAAAGGCCTTGAGCTTGCGAAACACAAAATTGCGACCGGAAGAAGGTAATGTCTTTTGGATGCTTCTTAAGTGCAAATCCGAAAGGGTTATAATTCTTAAGCTGGGCACTTGAAATTGGGGACATGGATTCACCGTGTATGGTGTCCCCATTTTGACGTCTCATGAATCGTATTTCAACATTCATCAATGTGGTCTTCATTACATCCAATCAAACCTGGCAAAATCCTCTCTCATAGACCTCTCAATGAGCTCAACGAAGATCTCGATGGCTATGGAGGCGCGTTGATTCTAGACATAGACGTGTTTCGACCATATCTAGATGGCTTAACTATGTCTAACTTAACCTCACAAGATAGAATGATAACGATTCGATGCACAAATCGCAGCGAAGTAAAGAGTGAAAGATGAAAAAAAAATTGTCAAAAAAGTCCTAAATCTATTTCACTTATGTCAATTCAGTCATAAACTTTTTGCGTTTACGTCAATTTAGTCCTAAACATTTTATTTTTGTGTCAATTCAATCCTAAACACATTGCATTTGTGCCAATTCATCCATCCGGCCAATTTTTGCCGATCGATGCTGATGTGGATGCTTGTCTGCACCGACATGGATAATTTTTAATTACAACTTAAGATTTTTTTTTGTATTATTTTTTTTTCTTACCAACTTTAGCAGGCCGGCGAAAAATCTTAAAATGTTATTAAAAATTTTCCACATCAACACAGAGATCAAAGTTGGATGGATGGACCAAATTGGCACAAATGCAAGAGGTTTATGAACCGAATTGACATAAATACAAAAGGTTTAAGATTGAATTGACAAAACCGCAATAGGTTTAGGAC
Organism: Rhodamnia rubescens; assembly: GCA_021437795.1. NCBI lineage: Eukaryota > Viridiplantae > Streptophyta > Magnoliopsida > Myrtales > Myrtaceae > Rhodamnia > Rhodamnia rubescens. Next base: position 2,790,232 of record JAILYA010000003.1, on the reverse strand, counting down.
TTTTTTGACAATTTTTATGTAAACAAAAAAAAAAAGAGAAAGAGAATTTGAGACATAAAGTTTTATCACGATTCACCCTTAAACCCGGGACCCTCATGCTTTCCCGTTAATGGAGACTATGCACCATACCCCAATAGAAAAATGGTGAGAGAATGCCGTATGGAGAGAGAGAGAGAGGAGGAGGGGGGAGGGGGTTAGCGTTATCTTCATCCCCTTTCAAAAATGAACATCTTCTCATAAGTTTAATTGACAAATATCTAACTGCATTAATCAGCATCATCTTTTATTCACACAAAAAAAAACACAAATTAAAAGTACATTTGATATTTTATTTATATGTGTAAGGGGCTGTTCGTCACTCTCCAATCGATCAAAAAAAACTCACAAGACCCGACTATTGTTCAATGATCCATTCCCAATTGGTACTTGCAAATTTCCAGTGATAATAGTATGTTCAAAGCTCCGCCGATCGTGTAGGTTTCATCTCTAAAAGTCGTCATTTACCGACGTAACATTCACTGGCTAGAGGCGAGAGTGTATAAAATGTAACAGGTGGCTTGGTACTGTAATATTGCAACATATGAAGCTGACTAAATGCAACAAGGTCTTCCGAACATGCACGTATAAATTACAAGATAAAGATAGTTCATTGTCACGTAACTTCGACAGATAGTTGCTCGTTAAAAACAAATACACGTTGAGCGACTTAGGAAATCATATGGTTGCTTCGTTTGATGTGCTCGGAAATAGCAACCCTAGCCAGCCACTTTATTTTTCTATCGTTCTCTCTCTTTTCTTTTCTTTTTTTTGTTACAAATGGGAAGATAATTTCTGATTTCCCAGCTAGATGCATTGGACATGGGGGGGTGTCAGAGAGGTGTCCCGTAGATTTTCTAGGTTGAGGGTTTCCTTTCTCTTGGAGAACCAGAGGAGCAAAGCCCTAAAATCAAGAATCCCTTCAAAGACGCGTGAATAATTATTGTTGAGCCAATCGCGACATTAAATTTGGTGCACAGTTAGTGGTTGTCATCATTCAATGCTGCATCGGAGCGAAAGTTGTATATAAAGCCGTCGTAACATGATGCTCTCACTCGTCAGTGTGTGAGTGTGTGTTCAGTCATCCGGAAAGGATATAGGAAAAGATGGTGAAGGGCCTTTGCTTTGCTATCTCTGCTTTGTCTGCATGTTGTGGTCAGTGTGAGTGCAAAAGATGCTGCGAGTGTCGGCGAGGGTGATAAGAAGACGTTGGTAGGTGGCGGCAACGGGGGAGGGTTTGGGGGAGGAGGTGGAGCTGGCGGTGGCTTTGGAGGTGGGTTCGGTGGTGGAGCTGGTGGAGGAGGTGGGTTTGGAGGCGGTGGTGGTGCCGGCGGTGGTGCTGGTGGAGGTGCCGGCGGTGGGGGTGGCCTAGGTGGTGGTGCTGGTGCTGGTGGTGGAGTAGGCGGTGGGTTTGGTAAGGGTGGTGGTGTAGGCGGCGGCATTGGGAAAGGTGGTGGTATTGGTGGTGGGATTGGTAAAGGAGGTGGAGTTGGTGGAGGCATTGGCAAGGGTGGAGGTGCCGGCGGCGGTGTTGGAGGTGGGTTCGGCAAGGGTGGCGGAGCTGGTGGTGGGTTTGGTAAGGGTGGTGGGATTGGCGGTGGGATAGGAAAAGGAGGCGGAGTTGGTGGAGGCATTGGCAAGGGTGGTGGAGTCGGCGGTGACGGCATCGGACAAGGAGGTGGAGTTGGTGGAGGCATTGGCAAGGGTGGTGGAATTGGAGGAGTGAGGGGTGGTGGAATTGGACCAGGAGGGGGCGTTGGAGGTGGCATTGGGAAAGGTGGCGGGATCGGAAAGGGCGGAGGAGTTGGAGGCGGTGTAGGAGGAGGTTTTGGAAAAGGCGGTGGTATTGGTGGAGGTGTCGGAGGAGGAATTGGAAAAGGTGGCGGGGTCGGTGCCGGAGGAGGATTTGGCAAAGGTGGAGGAGTAGGCGGAGGGTTTGGTAAGGGAGGCGGCATTGGCGGAGGAATTGGAGGCGGCGCCGGTGGAGGCTCAGGGAAAGGCGGTGGCTTCGGTGGCGGGATCGGGAAGGGTGGGGGATTTGGGGGCGGAGTTGGAGGAGGCTCGGGCGGAGGAATTGGCGGGGGATTTGGCAAGGGGGGAGGAATAGGGGGAGGCTCCGGAGGCGGCTTTGGTGGAGGTGGGGGAGGAGGTGGAGGCGGAGGTGGCGGGTTTGGCGGCGGCGGCGGGGTGGTGGAATTGGACACCACTGAAACATTCTCGCTGAATGCATGCATGCATGCATGCAACTCCTTGAAAGGAATAGGGTTGGGAGTAAAGAGTGATGGATCATATGGCCGAATAATCGAGCCTTTACCATGTCAGATGTCACCTTAATTTCGATATTCACTATGTGTCCAATGTACCGTTGTCGGTCGATGTTGGGTTGGGATTGATGTGTGTCGGGCCCAATTCCTAGAACAAAAAGGGCAGAAATTACTAGCAATTTCCCCTTTGTTTATGTCACCAATTTAGCAATTTCTAATAGAGAATTTGTTCTTAATATACCAAGAACCAAAAAAAAAAAAAAAATTAATAAGCAAATCTCCTCCATCGTGTCATGGATTGTGAATAGCAATTTAAAGTTACACACGATGTGTTCTGATTTTTTTTTTCTCACTTAATGAGGTAGACCAAGATCATATAATTGTGACATGAATTTCTCGAGTTCTCCACCTTTTTTTTTCTTCTCTCCAGTACATACATCTGATGAAGAGATATGCAAATTGCACATTCTATCTCCTCTTGGCCATCCGGAAAGATTTCTTGAGGAAATGATTCGCGGCCCTGTCGTTCCTGTGGCACAACACCCTCAAGATCGTGTTCGGGTCCGACCGGTGCCACCTCCTCGTCGTCGTGGGCATCGGCAGCTTCTGCCCCGCGCCCATCACCCCGATCCCGCTGGTCTCGCACGTCAAGATGCTGAAGTCCTCGATCAGCTGCTCCGTCGCCTGCCCCAGCAGCGCCACCACCCCCTCCACCACCTCGGCCTCGCGGTTGACCACGTCCTCGGCGATAAGCCCCTCGCCGCACGAGGCGAAGGCCCGCTTCAAGCTCGCCAAGTCCTCCTCCACCATCTTGTGGTCCCCTCGGTAGAAGATCCGCGAGTTGCCCCCGGCCAGGAGCACCATGAGGTAGGCCTCGAAGGCAGCCTTCATGATCTCCTTGACAGCGAGCGGCTGAGCGCAGTCCGTGAGGATCGCGCAAAGTAGAGTCAGGTTCTGCTTGAGGGTCCTCAAGACGGGCCTAATGCGGGCATTGGCGACGTCACCGGCATAAAGGTTCTCATAGAAGACGTTGTTCGAGTCGAGGAAGATGAGGCGGTACGCGGCGACCTCGGAGACGTGTTGGCAGGCTGCCTGGATTGACCCCCGGGCGATGTCGAAGTAGGACGAGGTCTTGCCCTGTTGCCGCCGGTTCGTGAAGCGGTTCCGGGACGGGGAAACCCGGGGCGAGAGGGTGAGGGTCTTGTTGAGGGAGTGGAGGTGGGTGAGGAGATAGTGCAAGCTATTGAGGCGGATGTAGAGGCGCTGCGTGCCGCGGCTCGTTGACGGCCTCGGGTTGTGGCCGTCGTTGGACCCAATTCCATGCCCGTCTTCCACTCCGATGCTGCAAGGAGTGACATTCCTCCAAATCTTGACAAACTGGGAGGCTTTGTGACATCTTGTTAGAGGAGGGAGAGAGGGAATGTAACTCTGCTTTGATCCTATATCACAAATTTTCATATCAGGTAAAAATACTAATCAAATTGATGAAAAAATTAAGTAAATCACTGCAGATTACTCAAAGATTTAGTAACAAAAGCAGCCTAATTGGTATGAAATGTGAATTAGGGCTAGGGTGATCTTGATAGATGAGCCTCAAATGAATCATGTGAATGAAATTTCTTACCACATGATGCAGCAAATGAAATGTAATCCTGAAACAGGTGGCCTAGACCGTCGGCGAGATCTTGGATCAAGTCCTCAGTGATTCCGATCGGGATGTCGAAGAACTCGTCCACGGTTTCCTTTATCAGTCTCATTAGCTCCACAGCAGATTGCGCGTACGGCTCGGTCTTAGACTTCGGATTCCATGTCTGATTCCACATTCACAAACATCACCACTTTAGTACACACAGTTTTATATATCGATTCGCCGGCGATGTGCAGAGACTTACTTCGGTTTCTTTGGCTTGCCGGAGGCATTCTTTCCCTTTCCTGAGCTTCTCGTCAATCCATTGCTTCAAAAGCTTCAAGATGATGGACTCGACTTCGTACGGAGCCATTTCTCGGACGAGGGACTTGCCGCCGTCCTCGCACTCGGTGGAGTCCTCAACCACCATCTGCACCAGGAAATTCTCTAGCTTCCCAGCTCTCTGAAGCACGCTCACGGTTTCGCTGCTGAGCTTCGGTGAGCTAGCCATGTACCGCTTCAACACGGCCCCGTAGCAATTGTGTAGCACCACCGCCGCGACCCCGGCCGCGAACGGATGCCATTTCTTCATGATGGGGCTGAAGTATTCCCTCTCTCTCAAGGCCAAATCCTCCGTTTCTTTCGCTAGGCTGAGGAGAGCTTCCGCCGCCTCTTGTTTCGCATCCATCGCTTGATTGAAACTGCCGGTTTTGATCATCTATACTTACAGACACATTATCAAAACGAAATACCGAATCAATGATCGGATCTAATGGAAGATAGAGTCCAATAGATGATAAGCTCGGCATCAAACACAAACCTTTGTGAATTCATTCTTCAAAGAGGACCTTATGTAGTCGTCCACGCGATCACCGGTCGAGTCCAGAACGGAGTCGCTCTTCTCGTGGCCTGCCGCCGCAACCGGTAGCATGGCGTCCTCGCTGCAAATGGTCGAGGCCGTCAAGGCCAGAGGGAGGATGTTCTCGATCAAGCCTACCATCCCCCTTGAGAAGTAGTCCTGGTAGTGATGCAACCGTTTCTCCGACCACTCCCGCATCGACGACAACACCGACAACAAGATCCTCACGAATATGGCGTCTCGATCCGGCTTCTTGGCATCTCTCGATACTTCCACGAGCATGGCGTGTGAGGCGCAGAGGAGGTCTGGCTCCATCTCCGACGTTGCCACATACTGTTGGAAAAGCACCCAAGTGAAGCACACATTGTGGATAGACCTATTGATGCCCAATGTGGACCATGTCTTCTTCATGAGCTCTAGAAGTTCATCGACCTCGTCCAGGACCAACGTCTCGTCCCTCACGTCGAAGATTGACTGCAGGAGAGTGATGTACAGATGGACGTTGAGCGGGTACCCATCGGCCCAGTGGCAGATGTCGGTCGGAGTCCCGCTCGGGCTTCGCCAAGACAAAGAAACAACCGAATTGCACAGGGTCCTCATAACGTCCGTGTTCTTCCCAAAGTCGACAGGCTTCGCGTCACCGGAGAGGATGACGTCCCGGAGGCGCGCGGCAAAAGTGTTGGACTTCTCAAGCGGGCTAGAGGGGTGGAGGAGGAGACCGGCCTCAAGGACCTTGAGCTGGCGCTTCTGCCAAATGTGGTACTCGTGCGAGTCGCCGAACTCGGACGGCTTAATGTGCCGGAGAAGCTCCAACGGAAGGATTATCGTCTCTGCTCGTCTTCCCATCTATGACGAGAAAAAGGCAAGACAATCGAAATTGGTGAACATTCATCTGATCTGAAGATACAAGATTTAGATGACATTACTTTGATATTGGTAAATCATCTAATTCAAAGTACAACATTCAACCATCAAATCATGCAAATATGAATCCTAATGTATCGTGCAAATTAAGGGTCAAATTAGAGGACTATAACGATTCACGTACTTGGCCTACAAGAGTCCTCATAAGCGTTTTCCTGAGCCTATTATCACTCTGCTCCGTCACCCTCATCTGTTGCCTCATGATCTCGGCCGACGTGAGTGGCCGTCTTGCCCTCGAAGGCGGAACGGTCTGCGCCAACCCAGGGCTCAAAAACTTGGGCCCCATGCTGTGTCGGTTCGGGGAAGATGGCGCGGAGATCCCGCCGATGGTTGCCCAACCAGATACCATCCTCTTCGACTGTGACCGCTTGATCATCTTCAACCCTAGAGCCCTCTTCACCCTACTATTTGGCGCCATCCCCACCCCGTTGGCCCTGCTCTGGCCTCCAGCCCCCGGCGAACCTCCCTCCACATTGTCAGATGTCTGCGACGAGGAGTAATAAGCTATGGCGGTGCGGCCTCCGAATCCGGGCGAGGAACGGCAAGAGGTGAAGAAGATCTCGTAGGCGGTCTCGCGGATGTTGTCTTGGTCTAGGCCGTCGAGCTTCCCGAAGGGCCACTCGAGGTCCGCGGCAGCCGAACACGAGGAGAGGGGCCCGGACAAGGACTCCCGGCAGATGGCGGCATGGGCCATGTCGCGATGGCGTGATTAGAGATCCGGCGGGAGAGAGTGATAAAAGTTAGCAGGCATGCTCTTGAAGAGAGGGAGATAGACGGTTAGAGAGGCATCTGGCTTGAGCTTGTTTTGTTAGTTATGACAACGTTGGAGAGAGAGAGATTAGGTGTTGGATGGTTTTGCCAACTCGTGATGTTTACATGGAGAGCGAGAAAGAAGGGTTGGCAATGGGACATGGAGAGCTTATTTCTCCAGCTGAACAACTGTAAATTGGATGGAAAAACATCTCATGACTCAGAAAATACAAACCCAACAAATTTCAGACGAATGAACAATTGAGAGCTTTAGGATAAGATTCAGCTCACCATCCTCGAGTGAACAATTTGACTGGTGTTGGCATTACTCGAATCCTCTAGACAACGGCGAGTTGCCTTTCCATTCACTAAATTTTACGGATTCTTTGATCTTGGAGCGTAATCCTACCACGATCCATTGCTGTCATGTAACTATATTTAATCAGACAAAACTGAAAATTTTGAGAAGGGGAAAGGAATAGACAAGAGCCATAGTAAGATTAGCTTGATTATGCACCTAATTGGCCCTTAGCGCAAACAGAGATTTTCCAACTTCATTTCAATTTCTACCAAATCAAAACAGGGATAGACGTTACTTTCTTGTGCACCCAAAATTTACTCAGCCAGTTGGAAAAGTTTTCCGACATGTCAAGAAACACCGGACTCCCGCTATGATATAAAGCCATTTATCAAACCCATTTCTCAAATGCCCCACGTGGCAAAAAGTTGGGACCGTATGATCTTGTTAGCCCTACTTGCCTCGGTTCATTCTACACTAGATATAAGAGGAAAGACACGTGAATAAAGATCCTGGTAAATTGGAAGCATAAACTCGAAGTTGCAATCGTAGCATAATGCATGCTTATCTTCCACCATACATTGAAGTTGAAATCAGAACTCGAATTTTGATGCCCAGACAACGCTGGCTCTCAGCAACCGACACTTTATAGATCAATCGACGGCCCTAAGCCAAAGGGCTAGGACAAGAGGACCACTGCAGGTGGCAAGTAAGACCCAACATTTACAAGAGAAACGGCGACAATCGTGAATGTGGCTGGCTTGAAGAGGCGACGACCTGCAAAAAGAAGCCGCAACGGGAATGGATCGGTGCCAGTTCAATCCTCAAATGTAGGTAGACTTGCACTTCACCAACAAGCAAAGCTAAGATTCAATCATCTAAGTAATTGCTACTGATGTAGTCCAAACTAAGGGCCTACAGCACCAGTAGTGGGATCCTAAGACTGGAGAAAGATGAGAGAGGCTAAATACACATATGGTTCGTGGATATACTGATTCTCCACTGGAAGGTAGAATTGTTGTTTAGTCAATGAAATTTTTTTCAATTCCTCGCATGTGGAGAATTCTGCTTACCCAAACAAAGATGATGTTTTTCAAAGTTCAAATACAAAGTTGGCGACAATCATATCATGCAGGTATCGTAATTTATTCATTACACCACATTAGTGATGCAATTGACACAAAAGACTCAGTCCTGATCAGCAATACTGTGGAATGAAAAGAGAAGGCAACAGCAATACAAATATCTCTCACAAACTCATATTTCAAATGGCTTCAATGTCAAGCACCACATAAGTCATGCCCAGAAATAGTCGCACCCAAATTATGTGGGTCCACGCCAATCCTCTGAGGAAAACTACTCAGCAATCTATTAACCAACTCTATTTCTACTCAAAGACCAAAAAGTATTCTACACTCAGAACATTTATTGTCAACAACAGAATATTAGGGAAATCAACATTCAACTACCACAAAGTAGGTCAATTGGCAAAGCATAGGCTGAAGTCTCTTAGTATTGACAGCGATACTATTAAATCTACAAACAAGTAAATGTTTACCAAATAAAATGCTATCTTCAAGCTGTTAACTCATTAGTCTTCGATTTTGATATCAGATTCAAACACGTACAACTGTTAACACTAAATCAAAAGGCACAACATAATACTCACTGAATCTAAGAATAAAAAATTATTCAGACATCATATAAATAGCTAACAGGCCAACCTAATAAAGACTAACAACAAACAAACCTGCCATAATAGTCATAATGGCAGTAGAATTCAATCATTTCGGTGGTTAAAACTAATAAGATAGATAACCGAGGACTCACGACCGTATAAAAGACAAGATTTTTGAGATGTGATTAAGCATAGAGACAGGTGGCACTCCAAAGATTAGAAAGCTTTTGAGTAGATATTTAGCAGCAAAGCCTCTTATGCCATCTTAGTGTATGTTCCAACTCTGTTAAAAGATGCGATGCTGAATTAAAAGAATACAAAACAACTGTCCTTACTCTTTCCCCACGCATGTTGAGAGACATGACAGAGACTCCAAACTTGGACCATTCAAGTATCAAATGATTTCCCGCTGAACGTTCTGCTAAGTCAATGATAAGCATATCATCCATCACCCTACACTTGCAAGACCTATTATTACTTAAATCTTGGTCATTAGAAAGAATGAAAAATTGTCCAGGGAAATGGCTGGCTAATATAGATTGTGCACAAATCCAACCTTGTTTGGACAAAAAACAAGAAGGTGAAGTCTTACACAGCTTCAAGTTTGGCAATTTGTCTTCTCAAAAGAAGTATCTCACTACAAACTAACACCTCAAACTGAAATAGGACTGCTCCTAAGTGACAAGCATCACATACCACAACCTACATATTTTGTCAACTCACCACAAATCTCGACGAAGGTTGGAGATCCATGACTTGAAATGCCAGGAATCTGCAAACACTGACAACAGTGACATAGCCTGTGAATTGGAACGGCCTCTCTCGAGTTAATGCATAATTTTGACAGAACAATTCTCCAAGTTCCTTCCCAAGCTTTTAACAACAAAAACCACAACAATGCCCATGGCCATGTGAAGAAACTTGAGTGCACTTTAAACCCGAGCATCTCCTCCTGTATAACACAAGGGAAAATACAGGGGGAAATGATTATGCCATTTTCAAAGTGTCAACTACGACTATCATTATCGCTACCCATTACCCAATCTGCAACTCAAGAGGCCCACAGCTCCAAAAACATTACGCTGCACTACTCCCTTCTATTCCTACTTGGTCATATCGATTCAAGAAATAGCAGCTAACCTTCTCTAGAGCATTTGGTTCTTGATAGACGAGGAGAGGAGAAGGATACAGCTAACAACAGGATGAAAATTAAGACTTGAAGATCACAAGTTTAAATATAGCGGCATTAACAACACTATAGCTCAAACACTAGATGATAAATAGATCCGAGATCATCAAGTAGACAAATATAAGCACGCCAATTTAAAAGCTACACTCAGGAAAATACTTAATAAGAGGGCATCTAGTATGCCTTGAAATGTACTACTTATTACTGGCTACCAAAACAGATACTGAAACAGGGATTTAAGCAATCCAACCAGTCCCAAAGTATTGACATCCAACTGAGCAATGCTTCACAAGGATGCACTCGGAACTGAAGTCAACAACAAATCATTGCTGCTGAGCTTGGCGGGTCTGTCCACCACCATAACCACCACCATAACCAACCTGCCCACCATGAGGACCATTTGACTGAGAACCATAATTTCCAGAAGTTTGTGATGGGTCCGATCTCCATCCTGCATTTCCATACGCTGCATCACCATAACCACTTCCCATGTAGCTGCCAGCGCTTGCCTGCATTTCACCACCAGAACCACTGTTTGGAGCACTTCCAGAGCGCCCTCCAACAGCACCATACCCACCCTGACTTCCATAAGATACATCAGTCCCACCATAACCACCATACCCATAACCTTGATTGCCATATCCTGCTCCACCACTAGGAGAATGACCAGCGGGTGCTGAACCAGGACCACCGCCAGTCGAACCACCACCAGCCCCTGCAGCACCCCATGGAGCAGCACCACCATACCCCATAGCTCCATATCCTGTGGGAGGTTGAGAGCCCCATGAGCTTCTAGGCCCACCCTGTGGACCACCTCCATAACCAGAAGTGGGGATGTTACCATAAGCTGCAGCAGCAGGACCACCATATCCAGTGCTTCCAGCATAACTTCCATAGCCACCATAACCCATGCCATTACTGGCAGGACCATAACCATAGCCAGGTGCACTGTATCCAGAAGAACCATATGGCGGGAAACTACCTCCAGCAGTCTGTGGCTGCATATACCTATTCGAATCCATCCGACCATCATATGCAGTGCCTGAATTACCACTAGAACCACCATAACCTTGGTAACCACCACCACCTCCACCACCCATACTACGGCCACCTCCACTAGGATTAGCATCTTTTGGAAGTGCCCGCTTAACTTCCACTTGCTTCCCACCCAAATCATGGAATGTCTTGTGCAAAACCCTATCTACAGCCTCTTCTGTGTCAAAAGATATAAACCCAAAACCTCGGGGTCGTTGAGTATTCTGATCATACATGATTACTACATCATTTACATGACCATAAGCCTCAAAATACTGACGAAAGCCATCGTCAGTCAAAGTAGGAGGCAAACCTCCCACAAAGATCTTTTTTGTTCTTATATTTCCACCAGCTCCACTGCCTCTATCAGGATTTTGGTTTCCAGATCTTGCATTAGTTTGCTGCTCCTCTCTTGACAAAGCCCTCTTAGCCTCAACCTACAAATCGACCGCATGAGAAAGAGAGGGAGTGCAAGAGCAAGCCAATAGTTCTATTCCAATAAATATCAAAAGAGCATGTAATAATCAGATGAACTCATAAAAAGTATGGCCTGACATTCCATTCTAAATAAATCACCAAAGACTAAAAAGAAGAATAGCAACAAAAACCAATATGGAATATTAAAGCTAGTTCATCGGCTTGGTTTCTGGTTGAGAATTCTTTCAAGTCATCATGGGGCCATATGATGGGATTTGGATCCATCAAGTAGTGGGGCATGTTTACAGCTAAACATAGCAATGCCACCAACCAATTAGTCTACAAGTTCACCATCCATCATTTTATCATTGGTCAGGACCCATGAGAAGCTATTTAGATGAAATCTTTTCTTCATTGTTACATACTTATTCTCCCAGTTGATAATAGCCATATAACTAGCTCATTGTGCAAAACTTAGTAGCAAGGGAAGCTATATCTAGTCCCCCACGCGAGTACTGCAGCTATTATGAATACAAATAGTACATGAAAAGAAAAATTCCACCTAAATAGAATAGCGTGAACTTAGAAATCAATGAATAAAGAGAAAAAAAGTGGACACAATAGCATTTAAAAGCTGCAATTGGCTAAAGAAGTTCTCTAACAAGAGGACCTTCCAACTGAGCATGATATCTATCTGATTATGCAACCAACTTTAACAACACGCTTAAAGGTGCAAAGGCAAGAATATTACATGGGAGACAAGATGATGAAGACATGGGGCATCCAAAAATCATGTGAATAAAAATAAATCTTGAAATCTTTGCCACTGCCAATTTTGTAAAAGAAGATTTCCCACACGATGAAAAATTAGGCGCTTCAGAAACACCATGTCGCTATAACCACAAGAGGGACACAGAATGACTGGAAGCTAGGGATAGAGGGAAAACTCGTACTTCATTTGGCTATCATGTTCCTTCACTTCGGGTAATCTCTCTATTCTTAGGCAAAGAAGCTAAGGAAATGAACCTGAAACAGTGACAGCCCTAATTGAAGCTGGCAAGCACCCAGTTACGCTTTGCCATCAATACACAGCATTTCTTTAAGCATACTGATTCAAAAATACTGACACCAAATATGAGCTAAACACCTGAAACCAGCCAATAAAATCCCATAACATTTTCTGAAAGAATGAACGATCAGCGATTGCTCTAAACATAGCTACCAAGCTAATAAGAAAAAAAAAAACAGGGAAGGAAATCGACTCAACTGGCAAAAGCACCTTAACAATCAAAGAGGAAAAGCAGTCACCCCCGAAAACCCTAATCAACCACCACGGAGAACACAAATCTAAGCCCAAAGAACGGCCAAAGCAGGAACATACACACACACACAAACGCACAATCTCTCTCTCTCTCTCTTTGCCCTTCTTACCGTCCTTCCGTCGATGGTGTGCTTGTCCTGCAAAACCCTATCGAGTATAGCCGGATCCGCGAAGACCACGAACCCGAACCCGCGAGGCCGGCCGGTGACCTTGTCCCTCATGACGACGGCCTGCATAACGTCGCCGTACTGGCCGAAGTACTCCTTGAGCCTATCCTCGTTGGTCTCCCACGAAATCCCCCCGATGAACAGCTTTCCCTGATCCGAATCCATCGAAACCTTCTCGACTATCCCACTACAGAGCAACAAAATCAACTCTCTCTCCCCCTCTCTCTTTCTCTCTATCTCTCAGAGCAAGCGATTGGCTTTCTAGGGTTTTAGGCTAATGGGATTTCGCGAGGATTGGGAAGGAGGCCGACTGAGGCTTGTAGAGGAGAGAGAGAGAGAGAAGAGAGGGAGGGAGGGAGGGGAGAAAGAGAGGAAGAAGAGAGAGGGTTTTGTCGAGTGAGTGAGGGAATATAATGGAAATCGGGGAGTGTTCGATTTGGGCGGTCGAGATTTGTCTAGGTCGAGGAAGTGAACGGGTAGGATTTGATCTGGGGCGGGTGTTCTTTTGGAGGGACTCTCAGTCTCAGCTGCTTCTGATTGAGCGCCCTCGCGAACGAAAAATTTAGAAAATTTAGTGTAGAATTTATTTATTTTTTATTTAAAAATAGAAAAAGGCAATTTTTAAACAAAAATTTAAAATTAATATTATTTTAAAAAAAACAAAATATTCTCATTGTACAAAAAGAATATCAAAGGACATTATTTTCAAGATATATTAGTATAGCTTATACTATAGTTTATTATTTAATATGAATAAAATTTGGATTAATTAATATTTTTATTACTCAATATAAAAATAATTAATCAATAAATTCCCATAACTAAACTTACTTCATTGAAACCCATATTATGACTAGCATTTGCTCTACAATAAACCAACTTAAAAATAGGATAAAGTCGATAAGACAAAGTTCAAGTATCATAAGTGTTGTAGGAACGTAGAATCTATAATTACCCTTCAAGGTATGGGGTATATGGAATGGGACCAAAGGAAACTGGCATTATACGGACCCTATTGCATTTATTTACATACAACAAATAAAATTGGGAAAGTTTCAATGCCAATTGGGCTAAGGCTTTCTATAATTTGATATGCTATTTGGGGTAATTTATAGGAATAGGATTACATATTGATTGAATTTGTATTTTGTGGTAATTGAATATTGTCCAACAAATTATTTATCAATACTAAGAATATGAACTTCATGATCAAGGGTGAGTACTATTGAGTAGCGGTCCTTAAATATCGTATTAACAATGAAATAGGTTTTAAGGGGTCTTCCTATACCTATGAATTCCATTGGACCCAGAAATGATACATTGGAAAAATCTTGGGTCTTCCAATATCAATAGGATGATTGTGAAATATCAATAATGGAGTCGCTTCACTATGATAGGATACATAGTAGACCTTGGGAGAATTCTTGTCACTTATATTTACATTTTCTCTTTATTTCTTTCCTTTTCTATTTTTCAAAAAAAAAAACCACGGCGAGAGGCCAGCTGACCCTCGCCAGAGCTGGGAGAGGGTTGCTGGCCACCAGTCACGCAAAGCAACACAATCTCGAGCTCTCTGCTTTTGTTTCGTCCCCAACCTTCTCAATTGCATGCCGATTTAGGGTTTTTTCTTGCTTCTTCTCTGCCGCTTTGAAACTCGAAGTCGAACCGTGCCGAAGAGGAAGTTCGAATTTGAAGGGGTTCAAAATCGAACTTACGAGCCATCTACAACTTTGAGCAATCTCGGCCGCGTCTCTACATCTCTATCCTTCCTCTCTCGCGCACAGCCACAACAAACTGCGAGGACACCGACTTCGACAACATCAAGTATGAGGGTGAGGACGCCGTGAGGGAGAATAGTGCCAAGAACAACCAAGTTAACCCACGACCCTCCCTCGAACTCGGGCGAGGCCGGCGACCCCCACTGGCCCTCATCTTTGGTTATCGGGGCCGCTGGCCCTCGCCAAGGCGCCAATGACCCCACTAGTGGTGGGGTAGTGGTCACAACCCTCCCGCCCGTATTTCTTATTTTAAAGAAAATGTTCTTGATCAATTGAAATATTTGACAAATCGGCCGTCAAGGTTAGGCCTTTATTTAAAATAATCATGGACACTTTCGACTCTTAATTAGAATAATGAACATTCCATGCCTTTATTTGAGAAAACGATGGTACTTCGAGCCTTTATTTAAAATCTTTCCCGAAAAAAAGTGAAAAAAAACAAATTATACACTAGAAAACCTAATGATAAACACTTCTTAAAATCGAAGCAAAATAAATTGGTAGATCCAATTCCAATTGTTCGCTGAATTCAGATTGTGTTTCCATATTATTGTACCTAGCACCGAATTAAGTCGAATATCGATCAAAATAAGTAGATAGATAATCCGACTTGTTTGAATCGGATTCAGTTGAAAAAGGAAAATTTGATTTTACCAAAGAATTTTCCAATAAAATTAAAACCCAAGAATATATGAAAATGAAAAATAGGGAAATGAAATTAATCGAAACCTTTGACTTAGGGCTTGAAAAAAGAAATAGAAAACATTCTATTTTGGTTCTTCGTGCACTTTTTGATACGATGATAGGCTCGTTTTGATTCGGCTTTTGGGGAAAGCCTTTGAGGAAATATAAATGTCTTTGGCGTAAAAGGGATTTGGTGAAATGCAGGTATTATTTGAAAAACTATAATTGAAAAGTGCACTAAAATACAACTTGAGAGAAATGCTAAACCATGGCCATAGTGATATAAAAGTACAAAAATAAGTCCCTCTCTAAGTTGAATGGAAACATAAGATTCATTCGCGGCAGGCGAGCGAGGGATTCGTGACCCTTATTCAATGGTCGGCGAGCTCCAGCGACTTTGCCAACCACAATGGAAAAAAAAAAAAAAAAAAAGGAAAGATAAAATTCAATAAAAAAATTTAAAAAATTATTCACGTCAACGCTCCACATAGGACGATCGGTGTCCACGTCTGCAATTTGCCGCTAAAATTGATCGGGTGGACTACTTTGGCAAATTATCAAAAGGCTTATGAGTAAATTAAATTAAAAAGTTTAGAACTGAATTCGCTTACAATAGGTTTATGACATTTTTGATAATTCTCCCCACATTTCTTCTCACCTTTTCCTGGCTTTGTGGGAGCATATGGTAAAGACATTCTCAATTTATGTTCTCATTTTTTTCCTAATTCCAAGTCATCAAACATCAAAAGGAAAAATGAAAGCCTTCATGTATGTCTTCCGACTCTTGACGTGCGACGAAGCCCTTCAGATGGGATGAGACTTGCCGGGACCTGAATTCATCTCGACCGTCGATCATGTGAATTCCCGAAGACTTCATGAGATGCCCGCTCATTCCACATATAAATAGCTAAAACGATGAGGATTACCTGAAATCAATGCAGGAATGCGGAACGCAGGCCTGAGTTGAACAAAAGCAGGGTCTGCGGTTGCTTTTCTCTTTGGTGCTGTTTTTCATTTTATCGGTCAAACTCGTCAGTTCCTTTTCTTTCTTTTGGCCAGAGTCGACATCGTCAGGTTTGAAAAAATGCAAGGCAAAATCAGATCAACGGACGGCAGCCCTCAATCAGCTCTGCTGCTCACCTTTCCAAGTGTACTAGATATATCAGAATGGTGCAAAGAATCGCTAAGTTCCAAAACCCCTGCTTGCAGATGCAACCCTTCTTTTCCTCCGACACGTTCGACTCTCCAGCAAATACCCTTCAGTTCCTATGGGGTAACATAGCACCATAACAATATGAACAATGCAGCAAAGCCTTATAGATGACAATCATTTTGTCGGAACAAAAACGGGTTAAATCGCAAAAAAATTCGTTCTCGGAACAAAACAAGAACAAGCAGCGTTTGGTAAATACATAAAGTTTACATTCCAAGAATAATAATAATAAATAAATAAATACGTTTGGTAACTACAAAAAATTATTCCTAATTTTTCATTTAATTAAGGGGACTATATATATATATTAAAATTAAGATGTCTTTATCTTTTTAACTTACTAAATCAAATTAAATCTCGTTCAATTTACTAAATCAAATTAAACCAATATATGTATAAGTAATTTATGCATGATTTATCAAATTACAATATGGACGAGATCAACTATAAAAAAAAATAATAACC
This sequence comes from Rhodamnia rubescens, assembly GCA_021437795.1. Classification (NCBI taxonomy): domain Eukaryota; kingdom Viridiplantae; phylum Streptophyta; class Magnoliopsida; order Myrtales; family Myrtaceae; genus Rhodamnia; species Rhodamnia rubescens. The sequence continues at coordinate 2,773,527 of JAILYA010000003.1, read as the reverse complement.
TTTAAACGGGACCCTAGAGAAATATTAATTGCATTTTGAGAAACTAAGGACTAAAATGAAAAATAATTGTGCATTTAGGTCCTTTTAGTTCAATTGTGCAATTTTTCCAAACATGAGGACTGAAATGAAATGCATGGTATCAAAGTCTCATGTTATTACTCTAAAAGTAAAAAAATTTGGATAAAATGATTTAAAATGAATTTTTTAGCCAATTTAGAATTATGTTCAATGAAGAGGCATGTGGTCCCAAACTGAATTTTTAAAACTTTAAGAGGTCAAAATGAAAAAGGGAATTAAAATAAAAATATGGACTATTTTTGCACATTTTTCTGACCACGAATACTATTTTTCCTGATTTTCAGCTATTTTTATAATTTAAATAAATCCGAAAAATGTCAAAAATTACGAAAATATGTTTTGTTCAAAATCGATTTCTAAGGCTAGGCCAAAGATTCTGAGATTAATTTTTAGTTTTATGAATTATTTTGGTATTTTTAATTAATTTATAAAATAAAATAATTAAAAATCAAATTTTTATATAAAATAAAAAAAAAAAAAAAAAAATTGTGTTCAAAAAAAAATTGTTCTCAATTGTTTTAAAAATTCAAAAGTTATAAAAATGTTGAAACACGAGATGCTTTTCAAAAAGTCTTTCTCAAAAGTGTTGAACACTTTAACATTTTTTACATAGCGTTTGGAGCGTTACATACGCACCCTAAATGTCCAGGAATTTGTTCCAGAGTCAGATCAGCAAAGAGAGGGTACACCTTGATGATCCGAAAGAAACCAACATTGAGAATGCCTTGCAAATGAAGAAAATTTTCCAAACACCTTAATACAATTACAACCTCCAGCCTGAATTTTTATTGGTCTGCTATGCTTCCTAAATATCGACACGTGATGTTGAAACACCAGCAGATAATGACGCTTGTAATTCAATATTTTCCAATATGTTTGGTTAGACCTAAAAATGAATTGGAAAATATTTTTCATCGTATGGCATGGAAAATCTAATTTGGTTTTCCCGTGTCTTTTGGCCGAAAATTACGGACGTGTACCCAATCATCTTATGTGGCACGGCCATGTGGACCATTTTTCTATTTTTTTTAAAAAAAATCAATTTTTTAAAGAATTGTTTATTTATGATTTTTTGTCTTATTTCTTATTTTTTTCCAATTTCTTCTTTAATTTCTTCATTAGCCGGTTGCTGGCCATGAGCAGAGGAAGTAAAAAAAAAAAAAATAAAAGAAAAATAAAAATTCCCAAAACATTATAAAAAAAATGAAAAATAAGAGAAAAATAAAACAAAATAAAAAGTTAAAAGGAAAAAGGGATGTGAAGGAGTGAAGTGAAGAAATATGATGGCAAATATTTTCCTAGTCTAGCTTATTTTCTGCAAACCAAACACAAAAAAATCTGAAATTTTTTTGTCCGAAATTGTTTTTGGCGAAATAATCAGAGCCTAGGAGTTGAAATGTCCTTCCGTTCTCCCCATTCTTATCATCTATTGGCAAGATCGACCTTTAACTGCAAAAGGTGCAAAATCAACTTTTGCCTGGTTTCCCATTCATCGACCATCTCAGCGGTCCCCAGAGCCTGCCAAATGAACTAGAACTTGTAATCCCTAACATACATAATTGCTGATACTCAAAAGGAATGAAATAATTGCCCATCTTGTTAGGTGTGCACACCTTGGTAGGAAGGTGTAGACTCCTACTATTCACTCTATATAAACTTATAATACTTGTACTAAAAATATTTGATGGCCTGAGCCTCCCAAAGTTCTACCAGGCAAAAGCAAATGATACATCGGTGCACATATTGAAAAACTTCTGACGACATGGATGTGAGGTTTGAGACCAATAGCGAGCATGTGTCACGGTTCGGAGGTTTTCTAGCTCAAAAGACCATGAACCATTCAAACGGACATCTCTTTTGAGTTCTCTAGAATTCTCCTAGAGGTGGACAATATTGTAAATGCACCTTATTCTAGAGAGTTCCTTGTAATTTGACTGGTCGGTAGGGAGATGCACCTTCATTGGTTAATGCGGAGGTGCAATCTCCACCATGTGATCGAGAATGGATCAACGGTAGTAATCAAGAGAGTCATTGTACATATAACCTCATTTGTACATCTCAAGAGCTTCTCTTTCTAGAGTGTTTCTCTCTCTCCTCCGATCCTAAGTCATAAATTCACAAAGAGCATTTTGAATCAAAAAAGAGGGGGGAAAAAAAAAGAGTTGTTGACATCTCATTTTTAATCATTTTATTTTTAGAAAATTAATCAAAAATCAACAAAAATTCATAAAATTGCAAAATCAACTTTGGAAGACTTGGCAAAGCTTAGGCAACCATTTTTTACCTAGCCCTCATTAGGTCACGACATGCACAAAAGATTTAAAGGCCTCATCTTCATCCTTGTTTATGTGAATCAGATCAGCCCTAGTGATAGCAACCTCCATGTTGAATTCATATTGCCTCAAGAACTGATCAGCCAAGTCTCCCCACACCGAAACCCAATCAAGATCAATTCGAATCTAGAGCAGGACCAATCAGGCTGTATTCAAAATTGTGGATAAGAATCTTGTCTTCCTCGTGGTAGCCAATCATCTGGTGCAAATAGTACGAGATGTGAGCCATAGGGCATCCTATAGCATCATATTTATCATGGAATGTAAATCTTCGAACTAAATACAGGAGAAGAAGACGTATTTCCCCTTTGCAGCAAAAGGGATCACAAGCCCTTTCAAATCTGAGAGCTTACTGGTCGGCTCTCTGCACCAATCTTCCAAATCGACTAGTTTGCAATTCTGCCTTTCAATCTCTCTTCACAACTCCAGAGCTTGCATATCCTCCAACACTCGTGGCGTGCTGAAGATTGTTAACTGACGAAACATATCAGTCAACATTGTTGCTAACTGATCCAGTTGAACCTCCAAGTTAGTAAGTCGAGTATGGGGATCTAGGCGTTCCACTTCGTTCGGATGATTAACTCGATCTTGATTATAGATGATCGGGGTTGCTTCATCGATTGCCCCGATCAGTCCTTCTTCCATGGGATCATCCATGCCACCCCCAACCACCTGGCACGATGTCCTTTGGGTCAATAAAGAAACTCGGCGAAGCGGAATAAAGGACGTTGAAGTTGCACCCTCCGCTATCCTGGCCCAAAATATCAGTAACTTCGCCCTTCTCAAGGGCCCCTCGTACGAATCTCTTCTCTTCTTGACGAGTCCTCTCAAGGTAAAGCTCGTCTTCGTCTAATTCCCCTTCCGTTTCTTCCGGAATTTCCACGTTGTCCGCTAAGCACTCCTACAGGATCCTCCACAAGTCTCCCCGCCTAATTTCAAAAATGAATTGATCTGACGACACATCAATTGTCAAGAAAGTTCCTTTGAGCATGGAAACATCAACTTCGTTGATAACTCCCAAACTGAACAACTTAGCCAGGCAGGTCATCTTGTCTTCCTTCAAGACATTTCCTTCAGCCGCAGAGGAACGATGGCTCTCTCATCGTCCCAGGCTCCGCCATAGTTCTCCCCGTGAGCTTCAAGCTCCCGGAGATTGCAGAACAGAGTTCCACACTGCATCGGTGCTTGCAGCTGCGGTGCAGAGAGGAGTTATGGAGCTCGAAGCCATTCTTGACCATGCATTTCTTACGAGGGAAATTCTTATGGGAGAAATAACATCCCGTATTTCTTTTTCTCAAGAATTTTTCCCGTAAGAAGTGCATTGTCCAGAATGGCTTCGACTCCAGACTCCAACTGCACAGTGCACCACAATGCGCATCTGCCGAACCTATTCCGCAAGCTTCGAAGGAGAGACCTACGGCAGAGCATGCCACAAGTGAAGCCACCAAATAAGGAGAAGCCTCTACACAGAATAAAAATGGCTTTCTGAGCACGCCTCGGAGACATTTAGGTTTTGCTTGGTACTTGGTTTTGCTGTTTCTTCATGACTGTTTTTCAGGCTTCCTCAATGGAGAGTCAAGGAAGGGCTTCGACAGCGAGGAATGGAAGGTACGAAGGAGAAAGAGGAATCCAGTGCGGACAAGACGCATCCATATTACGAGCTTTTTTTTCCTGGCACAATCAGTTGAGTTGTTCCGAGCCATGTTGAGAAGCTCGGATAACGCCCATAGAGGCAAAAAAGAGGCACGAGGATCAAAGTCAAAAGTCATGACGGACCATAATGGATCATGTCCATTTGTTGCTGAGGAGATTTTGATTTAAAAAAAAAAATAAAAAACTATACAAGCTCAAGGATTGGATTAAACAAATTAGTTCAACAACTTGATTGCAAAAAGTACTCAAGCTTTCTAAACTTTTGCATAGCAGCTTTACCTTAATAAGGATTCGACTAAAATGGAGAAAATTGTCCAAAAAAATCTTAAATTATTGCACTTTTATCGATTAAATCCTAAATATTTTAATTTTGCTAATTGAGTCATATACCTTTTTATATTTTTTCAATTAAATCCATTTGGTTAATTTTGATATAAAAAAAATCACCGATGTGGACCCGGATCCTCATATATGGCATAGTTGGCCGACATTGACGTAAATAATTTTTTTAAAATCTTAATATTTTTAATTTTTTACTAATTTTCCTTTTCAAAAATTAGATTGAAAACTAAAAAAAAGAAGATAAAATTTTATTAAAAAACAAAGAAAAAAAAATGGCGGGTTTACCAACTGCTGCGCACCACTACCCATCGCCGAGGGGCCGGTGGAGGTCATCGGCCCGAGGCAAGGGCCGACGCCCGGCCGAGCGAGGTCACCCAAATCGAGGGACGCCAGCCCCCCCCTAGTTTTGGCAACCAATCTCCCGCCTCGGGGAAGCCACATCGGAGCTTGCCCGGAGCCTAGGCGAGAGTCATCTTGTCATCGAGGCAGCACCGGAGAGATCGAAAGCTATTGGAGAGGGTGCGAAGAGGCGAGTGCGGTGAGAGGACGTTCATCCGGGGCTCGAGGTCGATGATGAACTTTCGGATCCATCCGTCTTGATCACCAACTTGCTCGCCATCCTCTTTGTTCTTCAAAGATTCCACCTTCTTGCATATGGAAGAAGATGAAAGAACTCTCTCCCTCCCTCTCGCTCAGTTTCTAAAAGCAGAAGATCAACAAATGCTTAATCAGTTGGAAGAGAAAATGTTAATTAATGCTTAAAGTTGCCTTTCGAAAATACTAAAGCCCAGGCAAAGTCCACCAGCCTTCCCAATGCTAGCGTTTACGCTCTTAATCAATCGGTTTTTAATAAATAACCGCATCTATGAGTGTTCGGATCGGTTCGAAAGCCCAAAACCCTAATTGGCAATATCGAGCTGGATTGATTTCTTCAAGCCGAGATGTATCCAAGCAGGCTACCAGGTCCAACAATCCATTGTGCCGCCGCCGCTTAAGTCCGATTCGACCACGTCGTCGGAAGTGACAAGTCTGAACAAGTCATTTCCTCCGAGGTCCATCTCGGTTTATGTAAATTATTAAGTACATTACCTAACGTTCGGAAAGGGAGGATGGCCCTTTCTGATAGCGTAATGGTGTTGATGTAGACAGTTTAAAAAAGTATCAATCCTGGAAGAAAGAACAAGTATGAATTCTAATGAGACCATATATATGTCCTAACGACAATGATGGACAGAGAAAGAGACCTCGCAACTAAAGTACCCGCTTTAGCCCCGACTCCAAAATCAAGGATTAACGATTAGACATTATTGCCGGCAATAGCTAAAATCATTCGCGAGACTCTCATGAATTCGTAGAATGATTTAGAACTGCAAGTGAACCTGAGCTCTTTACAATGAAGAGGGAAGAAAAAGTAAGATCAGCACTTTATTTTTGCTAGTTATAAGACATAAGGACTTTTAACTAGGAGGAACAGCACTGGAATAATTACTAAGGTAGCCCAACTCAATCAAAAGAACACACATGGCAGGGAAAACCCAAAATCTTGTTCATCAATACCAGCTAGCAGAAACAGAGCAATGGACAGGGGAACTACTTTTGCTTGCAACACAAACAAGTTGATCTGGCAATCTCAGAGAGAGAGAGAGAGAGAGAGAGAGAGGAGTTTTTGCTTCAAAGATTGCTAAACATGATTGCAACACTGGACTTTCTTTTTTTTACCTAACTCCACTAGCCTCAGCTCCAATAACAAGTCAGAACTTGCAGTACAGACATTCTGCTGTTTTATGTCTCAGAACCTTTACTTCCTCAAAAGAGAGAGAGAGAGAGAGAGAGAGAGATGGCATGCTTTGATAGAGCATCACCGGCACTGAAGGAGACTCTGCTCAAAATATACAGGTATGAAGTACTTCCACTTTCATGTTGAAACAATGTACAATGCCATGGCCAAGTTTTGAACTTCTAAATCCATTTCAGCGCCAGAAAGCTCCAACAATCTTATGATGTTTATCGTTGATATATGACAATTCGTGAGCGCTAAACACCAGGATTCATTGATAACAGCAAAGCCTAGCATCTAAGACCGCTACTTTCCTATATTTACTGCTTATGGCAATTAGTTAACGTGAAGCTGTAGACTTTTTGAGGGTACGGCTTGTCCAATAACCACTTGAACATGGTTGGAATCTCACAATGCAAAGGACCATTTGAAACGACTTAGCGTCCTGCTTCCAAAATCGAGCTCAATTAGCACCTTGCTTCCATAGTTTTCTACCTGTGTGCCGCTTACTAGTCCCAAAGGTGTGACGATGTGGGGTAGATACTATCACAAATAGTACTGCTTTGACAATCTAAGTCAGAAAAAGACTTTTAACAGCTTCAATGGATCAAAATGCTGGAGTAAACAGATACAGTGCTCTCCAAACAGATGCATTCTTATGATGGGGTATTGTTTGGATTGTGCAGAGATAACAAGCCCACGGAGATGGATCAACGCCTGTTCGAATTTGGGGCAGTGGAGTACCACATACAGGTAAATAATCACGCCTGTGTGAAAGTCCAGAATTAAGAAGCTTCAAGTCGCCTAATATCCTAATAAACTTGTATTTTTCTTTTGGTCTGTGTACAATTATCGTGTTTGAGATTTTGCTAACAGGTATCATACTTAATCCTAGGTTCAATTAGACTGAGTTCTGGGTTTTAAGTGGGGAAGTGTCTTTGATGACAGAAGAATTGTTTTTCCCAAGGAAATCAGTGGTTAATGAAGTGTTAACAAGAGCTATTTGCAATGCTTGGCAGTCTTCAGTATCAGATCCACACTATGTCCATTTGTCCATATCGACACCATTACTATCTCAAGAAGCATCCGCTGCTCAAGGAATTTCACAAGGCACTGTACAAACGATAAAGGAAATTCTCTCGGATATAGTGGAGCTTGTCGAGCCCTCGAGAGAAGGATATCAGCTCACTCTGAGGCTCGATTTTTCTAAGATCCCACAAGGCAAAGGTTTTATGCTTATCATGCCTCTTACTTGATGCAGAACATATATTTACTTACCCGCATATTGAACTATCAGTCCTTGCAATCAGATTCTTCCAAGATCATAACAGAGATCGCCAGCATACAAGCTGCAATACTGAGCTGCCAGTTGAAAGAAATGTTGAGCAATGTCGCCACACAGGACACATCTCCAGGGATGTACAAGCTGATTAAACTATTGTATCACCCAAGAGAGCCTTTCTTTGTGGTCAGACAGGTATGATATGTATAAAATCGTTTTCTTTTTCGCGAGATCGGTAGAGAAAAAGGTCTCTTAATCCCAAAATGTAGACATAGCTGGCCACATGCTTTTCTGCCTGGACCAATGCTTTCTGATGCTCAATAGCTTGAAGTCTTCATGAAAGTCCTCTTTAACTGAATTGAGGAAACTTGCGGTTGACAGCCGGAAAAGACCACTGCAGTGTTCCCTATGCGTTTCCAGGAAAACACGGACGTGATCATCGCAACTGCCTTCTTTCAGGTGCATGTGGCGTGCGCAGAAAAAAAAAAAAGCTGGTCACCTTCTCTGACATTAATTTGGAGTTCTTAAGGTTTGCTTGTCCTAAAGAGTCAGCATCCGTGACCTTAACAGGAACTCATGGACGTCGGAAGCTCTGAAGCGTGGGCTAAGGTACCTCTTTGTACATGGTCGCCCATTCCACCTCCGGAGTTGAGAGGAGAACAAATGGAAGACCTGAGCACCAATGGCGGGTTCGTCTCCTTCGGTGAGGAACACTGATTAAGCATATTCGGCATGTTAAATCATACATATAATGTGACGAGCATATAATTTCGCATATACCATTTCAGATTGATTGATTCACTGAAACCTCGAATCCCTTTAGGGGATCTAACGTGCATTTGTATGAAACAGATATTTTGCCACATCATGTTAAAGGCAAAAGACTGGATAAAACCGTGTGGAATCTGCTGAACTTTTACGCCTTCGTAAAGTATCATGTTAAGGTGATCCGTATGACTTCGATCACAGACTGGCTCGGTTCTCAGCTTCCTATAGATGTTACCGAAAACTGACTCGGCTTTTGTTTCCAATCTAGTGCACTCGGGGATTCATACAGAGGAGGATGCGAAAGCGATTGGATAATCTTGTCAAGGTGATGAATTAAAGTCACTTGAAAAACCAGTCTTTCAATCCTTCAACAAATTTCATATTCCCCTTCTTGCAAATTGCAGATTCTGCACAAGGCAAGCTCAGAAGAGGGTGGATATGTGGATGATGCCCAAGGTGCTCTCTTTAGTTAGCCTTATCTCAGCACATACTATGCAGTTTGACCATAAGTTAATCATGTAAATCTAAGAAGGCAGACCAAAAACTTGTGATACAATGTCTTAAATGAGTGTATTTGACCTGCCATATGTACAAGTAGTCGAGATAGTATGGAAAGACAGTTAACTATTTGTTCTTGCAATAGTTGCAGGGTGTGGCTGCATCAGGAGTCTCGTCAGGGTTTCGAAAACTAACACGCTGAGACGAAGATGTCGGAATTTCACCAAGAAGGTCAAGAGAATACGCAGCCCGATTAAAATTCATGGATTCCGGCGCTTCCGCCGACGGTGGTTGACCGTTCCCAAGTTCTCTTCTGCATTTAAGTATACAAAAATAGATTGATGGGTGTACTTTGTGTACACGTAGGCAATTTGAAGCCATCAAACTTTAAAACATGCCAAGAAAATAGCTCATAACTTAAGCGTTTGTATTGTACATACAGAGAGTAAGCAGTTTCAGCTTGTATAAAATTTTCAGCTATTATACATGTACTCGGAAACGTGCTAATAAATTTCAATAAGAGTCCAAAAGCCGTCCCGATGACTTTTATTTCGCAGTAAAGAGCAAGAGAGGAAGGAAGTCCACTGGAACTTGAAAGTTTGAAGAGATAATTGCAGAAGAGGAACAGCAATACCGATTTTGGGAATTTTCGTTTGGGTTAATTTCTACGAAAAACTCCAAATTAGTATACATATGACAAATTTACCCATAAACTATTTTTTTGACCATAAAAAACCCCAAAATAGTATACCATTGACAAATTTAACTCAAACTGATACATCCGTGATCAATTTGCCTTCTATTAGTTTTCGTTAAATTATATCGTTAAATTGCTTAGTTGGATGACATGTAACAATTGCGAGGTGTATGCATTTAGGATGTTTACCCTCCGGTTTATCACAAATGTATTAATTTAGGATTTTTCATAGTATTAATTCAATTTAACGAAAACTAACAGAGGGTAAATTTGTCACATATGTACTAATTTGAAATTTTTGATGATAAAAAAATCGAGTATAAGATAAATTTGTCACGGATATATCAATTTGAAATTTTTAGGAGTTGAAAAAATAATTTGAGGAAAATTTGTTATAAGTATACTAATTTGGGATTTTTTATGATCAAAAAAATAATTTAAAGTAAATTTATCATAGAATACCAATTTAAAATTTTTCGTGATATTAACTCTTTTCATTTTTAGGGATTTTGTTAGTTTACACCCATAATTTTTTCAACAAAAAGTGTCCACGCTCCGGCGGGAGCCCGGACCTTTATTTTAAACTAACTTGACTATTTCATACCTTTATACGAGACAAAATTCACATTAAACCCTTTTTTAAAAAAATAATAACACTTCAAGCTTTTATTAAAAGTTTTTCCCAACATTTATATTGATTCTCCAATTTGTACTTACTTTTGTTGGCAATCCCCCACATTTACAGGCTCCTTTTAGAGAACATTGACTTTAATAATCACAAGTCACCAACTTTTTACCCATTAGAATACCGCACAACATTTGAGTTATCGATTTTCACTTGAGTTACTTTTTTTAGGAAAAATTTCAAATAAAAACCTAAAATATCCTCATTTTCTTGAACAAGTGTATGAAGTTGCTATTATTTCAAATAAAAATTTGAAATGACCAAATCATCTCCAATAAGAACTTTTGGCTAGCCAACGAGCATGTGAGTATTTCATCCATCTGGACAAAGTGTATTTTAATCAAAAAAATGCTAATTAAATTTTATCTTAATTTTAATTTTTTTTTTCTCTTATTTTTCTTTTTCCCTCTTCCCTCCTACGGCCATCGACAAGCCTCACTTGAGCCCGACAACCTCCATCGGACTTCGACAAGGCCCGGCAATGGCTAGAAGAGGAAAGAGGGAAAAAGCAAATAAAAAATAGAAAAGGAGCATAAAAAGGAAAAAAAAAAAGAATAAAAAACTCAAAAAAATGAAGGACAAAAATGCCCTTCATCTAGTGAGGTCAAGCCCTTATTTGGAGACTAATTTAACCATTTCATTTTTTTATTTGAGAAAATAATAAGATTGCATTCCCTTATTTAAAATAGGGTTAATATCACTGAAAAATCTTAAACTAGATATACAAATGATAAATTTACACAAAAATTAATTTTTTAACCACTAAAAATCTCAAATTAATATACATGTAATAAATTTACTTTATGTTAGTTTCTCTTAAAATGCTGAGTTGAATACATGTAAAGTTGATAGGTATATCAATTTGAGGTTTTACCCTCCATTTGTCATGTGTATATCGATTTGTGATTTTTATGCTATAAACTCAATTTAACATAAACTAAAAGGAGAATAAATTTGGGACAAATATACCAAATCATGATTTTTGCTAGTCAAAAAATTAATTTGAAATAAATTTATCACAAATGTATCAATTTAAAAATTTAATTATCAAAAAATTAATTTGAAATAAATTTATCACACAATGTACTGGTTCGAAATTTTTGATTATATTAACCCTTTCAAATAAAATCCACTTCAAGTTCTTACTAGAAAAATGATATTTAGTCCTTATTTTCGATAAAAAAAGTCCTTATTTACAGCTTTTCCCCTTTTTATTACCAAGTTTTCTTAATTTTACAGGCTTCTATTCGCCCTTTATTTTTCTAAATTGCGCCTTATTCCATCAAAGCTTGGGAAACTAGTCTATCCTAGTGGCGCTCTGACCTCCAAAACAAATGTTTTGCCCGATCTATCCCTGCATCTCTGGGGCAAGCCAGTGCAGCTCCAGTCTCTTCACCTCAGCAGAGATCTTCCCTTCGTCTTTCAACAACTTAGCTAATCTTTAGTTTGAGTTGCAACACGTTTACTGGGAAAATTCTTCCCCCACCTTTCAAATTTAAGTTCCCTAAGTCTTTCGCTGCATTCCTGCTTGATTCGGCAAAAACAGTTCTGATATTCAGTTTGAGGTGCAATGCCTTTTCTAAAGAAATTCTTCCCCAATTCAAATATAAGTTCCCTGCAAGTCCTTGTTCAATGCTACAAAAATTTTAGACTTGGATAGAGTAAATCTAAACATCTCCAAGGAACCATGGATAATATCACATCAACTCCTCCACTAAGGATGTCAAACAATTTTAAAGCTAATGATATGCGAAATAATGTGCAATTATACCCAATAGAACAGAAAAAAACCATATCCTCATAAACATTCATCACATCACTAAACATAAAGTCATCCCTTGAGGCATTAAACTGTTCAGATATCTGGAGCTAGCATTGACACATCAACACCATCCAACCCAGTCCTACATCAAAACAATACCTAACAAAATTCCATAACCGCAAACGAACCCGCATCACTCTTCATCAAAAAGTGAATCCACTAATCAGCACATGAAAATGAACCAACCAAACTCTCAAACAATTGCATTCGCTGCACTTGCAATCCTTGGCCATAAATCGGCGCATTCCTTTCCAATAGGGCCAGTAATAGCAGAACCTACCAGTTGAAAAGCAATGACTGAGAACATTTCACAACTACAGCATAAAATGATGCAGTTGGACATGACAACAACAAGCCCTTAATGACCTGTACACATACAAACACCAACTGACACAAAAATTGGACCACCAAAGCATGGACTCATGTTGGGAGATAAGCACTAACATATTCCACCTAGGTTCGATTTAGTTATTACCCCTATTGGAAGAGAGAGATCCTATGTCTCCTAATTAAGTGTTCTATAATAATCATACCTTTCATTTCTCCCTTTGGATTGACAATGACCCCAGCATTATCTGCAAGAAAGAGCAGATCACCGCTTAGAAAACAGTACCTTGCTTCAGAAAATAAGAGGGCAGCAACTACAGTTGGACATTATCAAAACTCAGCTTCTTCCAATGAGGTACTAAAGAAACAAGTGCAATAGATATATTGGTAAAGACATAGAGCATCTTTAATCGGAATTGGCAGGCAACACGCCAGCTAGAGCATGCTATCTAGAGCATCATATATGGAACGACATGTGGGGCCCAGATAAAGCAGATGAAACCTTATAAGGGGCAGAAACATCTGTGAAGAAGGACTCTCTTACTTTCCCCAGACTCGTAATGGTATCAACCACCAAACCAAGCAGATACCTGGACTAAGTCTGGAAAAATACCTCAGGCCCCTACAATCCTCATAAAAACCTCACTCAAATCAAAAGTTGATAATTAACCGAGTAGTTGAGAACCATCTCAGTAAAAGGGCATAAACATTGAAAAGAATGATCAGACACTTTAAAAATCTAGTGAAGGGATATAAGATGAGGCTATCAAGCTAACAAGTCCAAGAAGGTGCATACAGTAAACAGAGAATCGTATTTGACGGAATGGAAATTCATTCAGATAGCATTCAAATGGAAAGTCGTTCAGATCTCCTGTCATTTCCATTCAATTCAATTCCATTCCACTTCTTTCTGCTCCATTCGATCCAAAAACTTGAAAAGGATTAATGATGCAGAAAAAGCGTGGAAAAAGAATCTTATTTGGAATGGAAATTCATCAGATACATCAAAGAAAGTCGTTCAGATCCCGTCATTTCCATTCAATTAATTCCACCACTTCTCCCCAAAAAATGAAAAGGATTAATACAAAAACGGATAAACAGAGAATCTTATTACGGAATGGAAATTCATTCAGATAGCATTCAAATGGAAAGTCGTCAGACCTATTCAATTCAATTCCATTCCACTTTTTCTCTCCATTCGACCAAAAACTTGAAAAGGATTAATGATGCAGAAAAAGCGTGGATTGATTAATTTCCATTTGCTTCTTTCCAAAACATAAAGTAGTAACAGAAGAACTAATGGTAATGGCAGATATAAAAAACACCAAAATATACCAACACTAGAGACAGATAACCAGTGTACAGAAGAAACAGTCAGATATATTTTAGCAATATCACAAACCAATACATCACCTTCGAAGTACATGTACACCCCATCCTTTCTGCGCCACGGTTTGCGCTGCCTCACAATAACGGCCGGCATCACCTTCTTCCTGAGGTCAGGTTTCCCCTTCTTCACAGTGGCCATCACCATGTCTCCAACACAAGCGGAAGGCAAACGGTTCAGGCGCCCCTTGATTCCCTTCACTGAAATGATGTAGAGGTTCTTGGCCCCGGTGTTATCCGCACAGTTCACCGTGGCCGCCACTGGCAGACCCAGCGACATCCTAAATTTGTTACCCGCTGAACCTCCACGTCCTGGAAGCCAAGAAAGATAAGCAGTTTAGACAACGAATTCAATAACTTCCGACTCAATAAACATTATTTCTCTCTTCCAGGCTTGCTTCAAGCTCCTCCAATTCCACCTACGAATGATTTCTAATCATCTATTTCTAGATCAGACATACTCAAATCAGCATCCAGACAGATCCCAAAGCTACTCAATCAAAGCCCCTCAAAAGTCAATACTTCGAATTCAGTGAAGTCTCAGCCATTTTCATTGTTCCCTAAGCAACAGAAGCGATCTCTCTCTTCCTAGTTGATACACTACACATACGACGAAATACCCGTCTAAACCTCAAAGTACTAGCTTTGGCCCATAAGAAACCCAATGTATCGGCCAGCAAAGGAACGTCTCCATTAACAAACGAAAAGCTTAACTTCATCAGAAACAGCCAAAACAAAGACAAGAATCCCATGCTTTCCCTTCAAAGTTTTATAACAAAACAACGCGAAACATCAAATAGAGACTGCAAATCGAATCAAGAAGCTAGAAAAGAGAGAGAGAGAGAGAGAGAGAGAGAGAGAGAGAGAGAGAGCTGACCTCGCTTCGACATTTTCGCGCCGTCTGAGAGGAGAGACTGGAAACTGCGATGCAGGACTTTGTTGAGCTTTAATATAAGCGCACGAGCTGAAGAAGACAGCTAGGGTTTCTGCGAGGCTGACGGGAGATTTGCCTAATTCCACTGAAGTCCCCCATCTTTTCAATAATCCCAAATTGGTACCCTCAAGCTTGACTAAGTCTAATGACGGCCCATCCACCTTAATTTTTGGCCTTCGCGTTTTCTTTTTCCCCGATCCCCAAGATTAGTATTTACTAATTATGGCTTTAACATGGACAGGCCCAAATTTTAGGCAACCCAATATCTCGATCCTTTGTTTAGTCAAAACTTGTTAAGACTATGAACGAGCATGATATATTCCGCAGCTCGAAACCTACTATCGATTCACGAGATCTCGGGTTCAAAGCATAGTCGGGCTCGCGAGCCGACCCTCGTGCGAAAGGTCGTGCTTCGTGTTTGAATGCTTGTAGGATGCCGATTACGGGTTCGTCATTCTCAAAGCCCCGGCTATAGGGTATTCTCCGGGGTCCGTACGTCTCGAGCGGTAGCTACGGCTTGAATTGGATATTTTCCGGCGCGGTAATTGTTGCCACGACCTGTTGCCCCTCCCCACATTTACATCCATATACGGAAAATGGACTAAATTGGACAAATGGCATGTTTAAATTTAGCTAAAGTATCATGTAATCGACTGCCATTAAAGCAGCAAATTAAAAATTTTGTACATAATAATATTAATGGAGTGAACATTAAATTAAACACCAAGCGAAGTGTTTTTCCGGTCCGTAATTTACCGTCATCGAGCAATGCTAAATTCACTAAAACTCGCCTTGTGAAATTCGTTACTAAGTGACGGGGCCAGATTGTAATTGACCCTTCAAACGAGTGAATCGTTCTAGTGAACCCATAATAGACTCACAAATCACTTAACAAACCAAATGATGAATGCGGTCAAAAATTAATTACTCATTTTCAATATCTTTATCATTACAAGATTCGTTTAAGACAACCGAATCTAAAGGATAAATCGAATAATGGGGTGAAATATGCGACAACCGAATCAGATCAGGAAACAGGACACATGCATCAGAAAATTATCAGGACATAGTTACAATACCAAGGGTATGATTTGTCCACAGTTGTCCAGAAGAAGAACAGCACAGAAACAAGTGCTCTCAGTAGGAAGCAAATTGCCTGATGACAGTGCATCTCCAGTTACATGCAAATATCACATCTTAGGGATGTAACAAATCTTTAGTCACTGCAGAAAGCCTAAGACTCCTAAGACAAGATGCGGGGTTACGGATATGAATTCCAACTGTAATTGCACTTAAAAGAAAGATTGCGTACGGTTGGGCTCGCGATACGTCTTCATAAAAGTAGGATTTTAACCACAACAAACTCATTCATGAGCAGCAATACTCTAGACTGTAGAGAAAAAGCAGCAGAAGCATGAATGCGATATTTTTCTCACTATACCATTCGTGTCCCATGCTAGTGTAGCAAATTTTAAATAAGTACCCTTCGATGTCGAGCACAAGGCTTAAAGAGGAAAAATTGTGCCACAAAATAAGTACACCAAACGCTGACAAAGTTTAGTCAAAGTTCTGTTGACCGATACCATCTTGGAAAGTTCATTGCCACAAACGTTTTAATCTAAGAAAAGTTCACATCCGCTGACCAAAGAGTAGTTCAATTGGCGATTCTTATCAAAGGATATTCTGGAGTATCTAATGCCAAGCATCATCAAATCCAGACGATGGAATTCGATATCCACAAAACTGGTAAAAAGTAAGAAACGAAATCCAATCTTCAAGCTGCTAACTTCACAGTCGAGTTTCATTACAACCCAGCTGAGACATTTTAATCTCAAATTATAGCAGTAGGATCTAAAAACTCTGCTATTTTTGCCATTTGAACATGCAGTCAAAAAGAAGAGCCATTACATGATCTTCGACTACCAGGTCCAGAACTCCAATTTCTGTACCTGATATAAATAGCTAAAATACCTAGAGGACAACCTAATCAAAGACTAACAACGTCAGACCCTGCCAAAGCAGTCACAACAATTGTAATATACCTCACACTTTAGTTGGTTAAAAAAAAAAAGCTTAGAGCTGCGGTATAGACTGAACCGCTGCCTGTTGTTACTTCAACTCCTGTACATTCTTGGGTAGTAGAGAGCGGACCTGTGTATGAATGTATGCAACTGCAATTGCGAAGGACTGCAGAGCTGACAGAGTTGATTGAAAATGTACAACGTACAAACTGTCACTCACATTTGTCACCCTTAGGGTGGGGAGGCAATGCTCGGAACCCTGCAACAACGAGAGCAACAACAGTTACAACTGTGCAAGACAGGCAAGACTCCAAACATAGAAAGCTTTCTCAGTCGATAAGTAGCAGCAAGCTCACTAAACCCACTTGCTTAATCTGCTAATTCTGTCAAAAAGATGTCGGTCGGAATGCTAAAATGTTGTAAAAGTATAAAGCATGCGGGTCCACCTGTTTGTAAAGATCGAATTCTTTACACTTTCCTTGCACTTCCTCTTGCAGCAAAATCTCTTCCTTGTTTGATGCGTTGTTCAGTATAGTTAGCGGACACCCCAGGTCCCACCCACCACAATCACAATGTCCATTGGACCTCCATCTCTCTATAAGACTAGAAGGACCAGCATTCGGGATTCTTGGACCACCATGGATACCTGCTGAGATTATAACATCCATACTAGTTGAGCTATGGCCCCTGTTTTGAGTGCGACGTTGAGAGGGTGGTGAGGATCTTGGAGAAACAAGGTCCTGACTGTGTCCAAACTTATTAAGAAATTTCAATCCCCAACCTCCTGCATGCTCCGTTTTATCTTCTTTGACGTGCTCCTTTGTGACAATGGCTGCCAATTCAAGGTTCTTAGGAAGATAGCGTACCCGAATATCATTACCAGCATCAACCTTATTGGAGATATCCTGACATTTATTAGAGCACTGATTTTCCAAAATGGAACTAGCTCCCCCAAATATTGGAAGACTCACTTGCTTGTGCATTTGGCCATTCTTGAAAACTTCCATCACCTTCTTCGACAAACTCTTGTATTTTGTCAGGTTCTTGCCTGAAGGTTCGGTCTCTCCACCTCCCGCATAATTTTCACAACCATATAGAACAAACTCAGTCTCATTGATCTTTGAATCGTTCTGACAACAAATGACTCTCCTCGATACCTTCAATATACCAACAACCTGGTTCTCCCCACGACAGACCGCATTTTCCTTTTGACCTTGAATTTTGGAATAGAAAGAGTACATATAACCCGGAGTCTCTAAAGCAGATGAAACCTTTGCGAGATCAGCAATATACAGTTCTGTCTGATCACCCAAAGAGAAAACAAAGTGTGGAACGCCACCGTTCCATGTGCAATGCAGCATTCCTTGAGACACAGAAGCAGCAGGAGAAGAACAGCAAGATGAGTAGGACGAGGAAGAGGATAGTTCGGAACTCATGGAGTTCACACTTGACATCGAAAAGAATCTTGTGTGCTTTGCCTCTGGTTCACAATCAAATGAACCCGAATTTGGCGTTTCCTTCTCTAGCTTCTGTGATGAACAGATGCTTAACTGGTTTGACAAACTCATGTCACGACACAAACGATCCTTGACCACATCTACGTTAGATCTTCTAAAGTTAGCTCCACATTCGAGGGCACTAATCCGGTGCATTAAAGGGCTATTCATTATACTAAGCATGCTTTCGCTCCCCATAATTGAACCTAGGATCCAACCGCCAGCAAGGCTCTCGTCTCTGTCTGCAGCCCCAATTACCAACGAGCGGGCAAAAGCAAACTTGGTAAAATCACTGGCATTCTCATTCAACACGTTACCCAAATTCAAGCCATTGGACAAGATGCCCCTCATCGAAGCACTCAAATTCAAAGAGATGTCGCATGATGTGGCCTTCAATGCCCTGAGATGTATTGCCTCAAGGCAATTTCGAAGATACTTCTCATCTAGACTCAGCAAATGCTTTGGAATCGAATTATCTAGGCTACAGACGCCTTGGATAGTTGGGCTTTTTATGCATCTTTTGCCGCTTCTTGATTTCCTGACATTTAACACTAGCGACTGGTTTTGATTCACACTTCCCATTGAATCCAAAGAAGCTTGCTCCAGTGATTTATATGACGAGTTCTGATTCTCCTTGTCAACTCTCCAAGCTTTTGCACGAGCATCTTCCATATTGCCCCTCCAAATAAAACACCCACATCAACAATGTAAAACTCAACGTTTCCTCTTTGGCCTCCAGAAATTTGAAGCAAACCTGCCAAGTAGTTGCATCACATGAATCTCTGTCTTGTGAGAGCCACTAGGAAAAACAAAGTGACTAGTTCACGATGGAGTCAGTTTCATTACAACGGAGCAGCAAAGCAACAGTGAACCGAATTCAACATTCTGACACAGCGCATTCTCTTAAACTCCGATACATTATCACGAGGACACACATCTAATTGCTTCATATCATACGAAGAATGTAAGACTGGACGCCGTACAGAACTTCAATGGAAAATGCAGCTCGCACAACATCAAACCAATTCAGTTCCTTAAAGATGAACTGACCCAACACCACAAGGTTCCACTCCAGATCAGTCTCTAACGCTTAGCCAGATTCAATCTTTCCGTCTCTACTTTACCTTTTCTCATGTAAAAAACCCCACATCCACAAAACCCACTCGATTGTAAACGTCAAAAGAAAAACAGTTCCAACCCCATTTGACCCACAAAGTCGCAATATCCCCACCAAGAAACCTATTAAACAAAGACCCAGCAAAAAGTTGCAAACTACCAATAATCATCACAACACCGAAAAGGGAAGGAAAAAAAAATCGACCCTTTGTTTCCTTACCTGAAGAAACGGATCCAAGAACGAATGACCCTACAGCTCACACCAAAGTAGGCATCATCTTCTTGAAATTCCCAGCATCAAATCCCTCCAAGTTTCGAGCTTTTCTCTTCACCAAGAACACAAAAATGGGGAGAAAAACCAAGGGACTGCGACAGAGATGGGGAAAGGAGACGAACATGTGCCCGAAAAAGCTTCAAAAGCAGAGAGAACGAGCTCGAGAAGAAGAGAAACAACAACAAAAAAAAGTCATGTGCAAATTGACTAATCCAGGTTCGTGCTCTAAACCCGACTGGTACTGCTGGCTTAGGGAGAC
Source organism: Rhodamnia rubescens (assembly GCA_021437795.1). Lineage (NCBI taxonomy): Eukaryota > Viridiplantae > Streptophyta > Magnoliopsida > Myrtales > Myrtaceae > Rhodamnia > Rhodamnia rubescens. Next base: position 2,753,779 of record JAILYA010000003.1, on the reverse strand, counting down.
GAAGTAGAGAGAGAAAATGAGGGATTACTAACCGAAATGGAGTGGGGAGAGAGATGGAGATGGAGATGGAGAGAGAGGAGGTGGAATGGGGCCCACGATTTCTGGTCGTAAGCCACGTTATGTCGTTGGAAAATTTTGCCAGAAGAGGACCAAAGCCTGCGGGATTTAATTTACATATTTATGGGACCCACGTCACTTAACGAAGTTCCGTGTAATTCGCCCTTTTTCAAATTTGCCCGAACCTCGACCCACAAAAAAAAAAAAAAAAAAAAAAAAGCTGCCCTAATCTCCGACCAAACACCCCAAAAAAAAAAAAAAATGCCCGCAGCCAAAATAGGGAAAAATCTAAATTGGGGTGTCGAAGGAAAACGACGAGGGAAAGAAGTACAAAAATTGAGTGATCAAATCAATTAGAAAAAAATTTCGACCAAAAAAAAATCAATTAGAAAATAAATACAACCGAAGGACGTGTGACGGTCTTCATGGGGAGTGTTTAAACATATCCCACAATTTAAATGCTCAATTTAGAGCTTAAGACATTGTACAACAAATAATTTTGAGTAAGTCATTCTTGGTATTTTCGATATTACTCTCGAAAAAAAGATATAATACATAGCGCTATCTTCCATTGCGTCCCTGAAATTTTTTCTTCGATTATGCTTTTTTGCACGATAAAGATGGAGAAATCGTTAAAATTATTTAGTTACATAGATATTTTTAAAAAAAAGAATTACACAAGAAAACCTATGGCGGTACCCCAAATGAATTTTCACGTGCGGCGAACCGAATCCATCTTGACAGTCCGGCCAAGGATAAGCCATGCATGGTAGGGCCGGAGGAAGTTCCCAAGCATTATAATTCGGCACGAGATTTTTTTCTTCATCTCGTCTTATTTTTAACTCTCCACTTTCCGATTTTTACTCTGCTTTTTTGCGGAGCGTGTGAGTCGAACCACGCATTCATGTTACTAGCGTCCCCATCCCCCAATTCATTCATCGGCAAAGCCGCATGTCTATTGACGACACGAGATTTCAAGGTTCGAGCAACGAAGAGCCGAACATCGATTAACCGGCGGAGTGATTAGGTACTTAAATGTCCATTGATCCACTGTTCAACTTGAAAGCATAGCCGAATGATTCCACCGGTCTATGTACAAACCAGCAAAAACCTAATTATGGCACAAGAACATTAAAGCACCGGAGACAGTTCACGTGCTTTTGAAAAGGTCAAAAGTTTAAAAAAAAAAAAAAAAAGGGGGAAGTGGACATCCATCTAATCGTAAGGATCATCTCATCAAAGTCCTCCATGCGATTGACGAGACTAAACCCACTTCGTGCCATCGAGATTCTTCCACCCGAACCCCATCGCCACCAAGTTGGTGACTTGTCCTCACATTTTTTTCATAATTTGCTTTTGGATCATCTCATTTTTTGAGTGCAACGCATTGATGCGAGACTGGACTCTACTTTGATTCAGAACATGGTAAGGCTCGGTTTATTTTACAAAAAATAAATAATTTAAAAAAATTCTCAAAAAAAAAAAAAACAGGTCCACATAACGTGTTTTCCTAGTCACCGGAAAACATATAATTAAATTTTTAAAAAATGTTTCCCACTTTATAAAATCGAAAACTGTTTTCCCAAAATAGGATTAGAAATCGACGCTTGATTCCGGAACTCCATGTTTGGTACAATAACATCAACGCTCTTTCCCAAGCTCTTCGCAGCGGACTCGGGTCCAGAGGCAAGGGCTGGCTCCAATAGGGTCTATCAAGGCCAAGGTCAAGTCCAAAGAGGCCAGGCTCGGAATCTAGATGCCTAGTAGGAGTGTGCAATCGGAATGGCTAGAACCGGAACCGGACCGGACCCCCGAAAAACCGATATTGTTCTTGATTCCAACGTGAATAGGTCCAGGTTCTCGATTTTAAATTTTTAGAACTGGTTTGACCAGTCCGGTCTCCAATTCCAAGTGAAGACTCGCTTAGGAATTTGACTTATTTTGAAATCGATTCTTAGCTACGAAAAAAAAATATGATTTCTATAAGTTGAGTTTAACTTTGTCTCGCCTTATTTGTTTCTTCTCTATTCTTTATCGCCTCTCTCTATTCTTTCGAGCAATAATTTTATGGATGAATGGAGAATGGAGTCTAAAAATATATTTTGATGAATGAGGAACGGGGTTTTATAATCTATGTTTTATGTTACATGTTCGAACTGTTTATTATTTGTAACTCGTATATGGCTACGTGTTTGAACTTTTCATCATCTATAGTTATACATGACCACGTATTTAGCGGATATGGATTTATGCTGATGTTATTTTGCTGTAAAAAATGAAATAAAAAAGGGAAAAAAATAGGTTATTGGGTAGGCCCCGCAATCGGACCCAAAAAATAAGGTATGTTCTAGAACCGATTATTTAAAAAAAGGATAGATTTCATATTCAAAAAATTAAGAACCAATTATAATAGAGTGAGTAGGTTCTAGGTCCTGGAGCCTACCTACCCTGGAACCGATCATTCTTAATGCATAGACTCAAGTTAATAAAGGTGGGACTCGGGACACCGGTGCTTGTCCTTGGGGCCTCGGTGCTCATAGCCCGGTCCTCGGTGCCCGAGCCTAGGTCCATAAAGATCGGTCCCAATACTCTAGTACTGTTGCTCGGCACCCTAGTGATCCAATCGGGTCCATAAAGGTCTAACTCGAGACCTCGGTGTCCATGCCCGCAGTTCCAAGCCCCCACACCTCGGTCCGCAAGGCTCGAAATCTCGACGCCCATGCCTAGGTCCCCGATGTCCAGGCTAGGGTTCTCAAGACCTTAGCGCTCGTGCCCGAACTCCGGGTTCACCGAGGCCAACCTAGGACCAGGTTCCCGAGCTCGAGCCCAAGTCCATCAAGGCTGAGCTCCAGACTTCAGCAATTAGGAACACATTCTTGTGCCTCGGAATTGGGTCACCATCGCTCAGGGCCTCGGTCCACTGAGGTTGGACCCAAGATCCTAATGCTCGTGCCTTGTTCTTTGGCTATTCATGCGCAAGTTGCTAGACCCCAAATAGTGTATAGGAAAATGTAAACGACGACAAATATTCAGATACCTACCAAACATTGAAAAATATCGTCATCTTCCTGGAAATGACTCCCTCGAAAATATTTTTCGCGAAATTAGCAGAGCCTAAATCCGAACATTTGAATTCCTTATAATATGGATGTATAAGCTTATAGATTGGAGACGACAAACTATTTGAATGTAGAACGTCGGACAGATTTGAATACGGGAGAGAACATGCCAGGCATATTTACTTTGTTAAATTGGATCGTATCTAATATTTAAAAGTACACAGTGAATGATAACTCCAGTTAGAATTATAATGCATCAATTTATCAAATGCTTCTGGTGGGCATCACCAAAAACGGCCAAGCAAAAGAAGTCAGCACACGGTCGGAACAGACGCCGTTGACTTTTGTCGTTCATCTTCGTTTTTTGAATCTCGTGGTCTTCATTGTCCGCATGGTTCTACGAAGCCCGTGAAGGACACAGACAACTTAGAGACAAGAGGGCGCGTACGAAAGGCCGGGCTAACCTTACATTCTCCTGTTTCATGACGTTTCTGGACCGTTGTCACGTCCCCTTGCTTATTAATTGCTCGTTTGGTGGCACATAAAAATGTTGCTGGTCTGATGATTAGAAAGTTTTTTTTGTTCGAATTCCTTCCGGAATCGAGGTCGCTTGTATAACGGTTAGGCATTGAATCGTAAATGGACTCGTCTCGCCCGTATCAACCGTTGTTTTTGGTGTATAGGAATGAATCTTATGTTCTTTAATGAAAATTAGATTAGGAGCACATGTAGTGGCATCGGGACGAGTTTTTCTTTCTTATACTCTCTTCACTGCTTAAACGAGGCCTGCGCACTTCTAAAAAGACTATTAGGATGATTGGTGCTAGTGTACTGTTGTAGGAAATGTATATATAACATGTTGAAGACCGAAACATTCCTCATTGAATATGCTTAACATACGTTTCTGAGGCATTTCATTAATGAGACTTGCGGAAAATTTTCTAAATTTTTTGTTGGGTACGTGACGAAACAGATTATGAGGATAACCTACGCGTAGATAACCGATAAGATCATCAAACCTGTCGAGAAAATATTTATTTTTTTCTTTCTTATACTCTCTTCATTGCTTGAACGAGGCCTCTGCACTTTTAAAAAGATTATGAGGATTACTGGCGCTAGTGTAGTGTTGTAGGTAATGTATAAATAGCGTGTTAAAGATCGAAACATTCCTCATTGAATGCATGCTTAACAGACGCTCCGCAGGCATTCCATTGACGAGACTCGCCGAAAAGTTTCCAACTTTTTTGTTGGGTACGTGACGATGCACGATCTCTCCAGAGCTAGTTGGGCCGGCCCAAAACCTTTTGCGGATTTGGGCCAACGCAAACAGCACAAGACGAAGGAAGTCTCCTGACCTTGACCTCAAGAGGACCTCAAGTTAGCTCAAGTCAGTGAAACGAAAAGAGAGAGCTTTGAGAAAGTATCTACTTAGAGAAGATAGATTCATGGCAGCCCGACCACGGTTGTCGGACATGATCGCTGATCCGAGGCATCACAGGGTGGCGCCTTCGGCCTTGACGTCCGTTGTATGGCCCATTGCAAATCTAGAAATGAGCTTTGGGAGCTGGAAATCCTTGTTCGTAATTGTATTTTGATAGTATGTTTGGCTGTACATTTCTATAGCAGAAAATGAATCATTTGGAAGATACTTTCAAAAAAAAAATCGCGCGAATCACTTATAAAAATGACTGACCGTAAAATATTTTCATCAATCCACAAAAATATGTTCGATTTAAGCTATTATCGATAATGAAAACATTCATAATTAACCGATTATCAAAAGATACACGTGATCGAAAATATTTTCCGAATCAATTATTCTCCACGAAATTGCTGTTGGGCAATCCCCTAGTCGGTGTCCATCCTTCCTTGGGCCGTTGCTATTCCGGGCTTAACGAGACGAAACGAGGCCCAATGAAAGAGGCTGAAAATTCCACCCCAGACCAGACCCGACAACTCCTCGAAGCAATCTTAATCATATGCTGCATGTCGTTTCGAACGCAAACTAGCAATATTTTTTCCCGTTTGGCCTCTCGCTCTTTTTCAAAATCATTCATTTTTCCGCGTCTCCAATTTTCGAGAAACCTGTTTACTTCAATTAAAAGAGTAACTCCTCTCGAGATTTGGTAACTATGGACCGCCCTTGAAAGTCCTACTAGTTTACGAAGTGATTCTCCTTATCAGCCCGGCCCTACGCCAATCACGTTGACAGCAAATGCACGATTCCCAGTCAAATTGCTTCTCGATTCTCGTGCTTGGAGAAGGGGACAACAATCTTGTAGATTAATTTCACCAAACTGATGGTCCACACGCATGACAAGTGTGGACAGACCAAGATCCCATTTCTCCTTCTGTCGTGTTTGACTTGGCGACCGTCATGTTTGGGCTTCGATAAGAAAGCACCACGTGTCGCGGCCGCAACAGCACACGCATCGAAACATGACATGCGTCGAAATGAAATAAAAAAAATTGTAAACAGGTAAAGAAATTCAAATGAGCGATTCTAATTCCCAGCTGGATAACGAAAACGATACAAACTATCGAAATTTCACGTCATGTTCTTGTAATTCACAGGAAAAAAATAAAAAAAAGTTGTAAATTATTCCGCTAATATCAATACAATCTTAAATATTTTAATTGAATCAATTTAATCATAAATTTATTGAAGTGATACCAATTGATCCATCCGACCATTTTAACCAAAAATCGCCGATATATAGATTCGGATGTCTTACGTGGCACGACCAGCCGACGTGAACAAACTTTTTTTTCCCTTTTGGGCGATTATGGCCGTCACGTCAATACGGCCGAGCCATGTAGAAAGCCGATATTCATCGGCGATTTTCGATCGAATTGATCGAATAAATTGAATTGATATCAACACGATAGGTTTAAGATTAAATTGATCAAATTAAATTTATTATTGAATTTGTATTAATACAATAAATTTAAAAAAATTTAAAATATTTTTTACTATAATTCACTTCACTCATATTCGTTCCCTCCGTAAATTCTCGAGTACAAGTTTTTAATAATAGTACCTAATGAAATAAATCACCATGGTACGGCTCGCTGGACTTTGATATGCGCTCTCTCTCTCTCTCTAGCAATGTATAACACAATCTTTGATATTGCATCACCAAGTACGTCATGGCGACTTTGACTCTTGCTAATGTGAAGTTTCTGGCGGCGGAACTACTAACACGCACGCACGATATATTTGATGGGCATTGGCTCTCAGTAATTTCGTTTTTCCGATTGAACCTGGGCTTCCTTTGCATGATGATACATCCATAAATGGAAGGTCAGCAGATGTTACATCCCTTCCCCGTTGTCTCATCTCCGAAAATGTTGAAGACGGTCTTGTTGGCCGTCAGATCCTAACTTGTTAATGCCAAGTTAGTCGGATCATATATCTTGTCGATCGTCCGGCTTGGGACACGCCAGCTTCCACCGTTTGATTTCGGAGCGACAAATTTGCCAGGATTTTCCTCGTGGCATCGTAGACTCATGCTTGAATAGGCCGACCCTGCGTTACCCTCTCCATTGATCATGACTTAGTAGAAAATTGGTATTCAATTATCGAATCCCTTGAGATATATTTATGAAATGCTGATTACGTTATCTATTAGCTCTATCGCGACCCATGTCTCGATAGACCAACTGGATTGAATGTCATAGTTCAAATGGAACATTTCTCGGGTCGGAGGTAAACCTTGTCAAGCCTTCATATCCTTTTTTCCCCTAATAAGGGAAAATCGAATCCGCCTTAATAAAGGGAAAATTCCAAAAAGAGAATTCAATTGCCCTCATTTTCTCAAATAATGTTCTAAAGTGGACATTATTTTAAATAAGGAGTTTGAAGTGGACATTATTTCAAATAAAGGCAAGTGTCATCTCATTGTCTCAAAGAAAAGCCTGAAGTGCACATAATTTCAAATAAGAGCCTAAAGTAATTATATTAGTCTAAAAAAAGGGCTTGAGTTACTTTAGTTAGGCGCATTTGGTAATTTAATATTTCATTTTATTTTTTCTTTTTCTATTTGTAAGATATTATTAAAAAAACAAAAAATGAAAAAAAAACAAAGAACACGGCCTGTGGCCATCGGAGTTGCCATCACCTTGGCAAGGGCCTTGACCCTCTTCTAAATGCGGGCAAGGGTCGGCGATCCTCACCCGTGTCCGGCCGAGGGCTACGACAATTGGTCGGGACCTAACCGGGGTGGGTCGCACCATCTAACCCGCTCCGGTCCCGATCGGACACGGGCAAGGGCCTGCAAGCCCTCGCCGTTTGTCGAAAGGGTTGCTGTGGCCCTCGCCGAGGCCCCGGAACCCCGATGGCCATACCACCCCACCAATGGTGGGGGCGCGGTGACCACAGGCAAGAGGTCAATCCTCCCCCTTGTGTTTTTTTTTTTACTTTAATTTAATTTAATAAAATTTTAGATTAAATTTATATTTTTACAAAATGCCTTAATCGATCGAAAAATTTGGCTACTACCAACCAAATGACCGACGAGGTCAAATCCTTATTTGAAATAATTATAGTCACTTTTGGTCCTTTTTTGAGACAATAACAATATTTCGATTCTTTATTTGAAATAAAATTCACATTAAATTTTTATTTGAGAAAACGAGGGCATTTAAGATATTTTTTGGGAATTTTTCCGTTAATAAATGACTATCACAACATGTCACGACGATGTCGTGGCAATCGCACCGTCGGTAGCGACAGACGGCTACTGACCCGCCACGTGTACTGATTCCAGTCACACTGTCCGATTCCCCCACAGGCAGCCAATCAGAGGGCGAGGAGTCGCCCTATATATATATATGACAAATCCCCACTTCCTGCAATTTTTTTTTTCTCTCTCTCTCTCCTTGACTTTTTCCGCAAACAGAAAAGGTCGCGGACAGTGAAGCGAAGGTGCTCTAGTCTCGATCCATCGATCCATTTTTTCGGCCTGTAAAAATGGCGGAAAAGATCTTCAAGTACGTGATCGTCGGCGGTGGCGTCGCCGCTGTGAGTGGTTCCTCCTCTCTCGTCTTCTCTTTCACCGTCTTCTGTATTGATGTGCTGTTGTTCCTACACTCTCGTTGAGGTTCCGTGGTTGTCTGTTTTGGCTTTTACCGGGAAAGAAGTGACTCGGAAATGCGCTTCTGATTCCGGGTTGGTGTTTATGGATCTCAATTTTGGTGAATCGAGTCGTCGGCGAGCTTAATTGATATCAATTTACTTGGTTTTATTCTTAGCTTATAGATAGACTGTCATATGGGGAGATGGTTCTTGATCGCGACCGGGAGACTTTGTGATGTAGTTCTTGATGGCGTGACTGTTTGAAGCCCTGCTATATTGCTTCGTGGTTATGGCTGCGTAGAATCTGTAGGCGATTTTTTTTTTTTGGCTCCGGTGGGAGGGGGAATTGAAATTTGGGATTCAGTAATCACTTTGCCTTTTGAGATCTAAATGGTGGGTTTTGGAAAGTGCAGACAGATTTGACCAACATTGCATCCCAGGTCATTTATAGTGTTAATTTCCCTTATGCATCAAAGTGCTCATTTTTCTATTGTAGTTTTATCTTTTATATTTGGTGTGTGGTTCCGTTTTTTGGATGTGAATGTGTTATTGAACTGAGGCAACTTGTGTGATTTTTCGTAGTCATTACCTGAATAAACCACTGCAATTTCGCAGGGGTATGCGGCCAGAGAGTTTGCCAAGCAGGGGCTTAAGCCAGGCGAGCTTGCAATCATTTCCAAAGAAGCCGTAAGCTTTTCTCTTAAATAGCAAAGCATGTGCATTTTCTACTGCTACTATGGAGTGGCTGAGTAACTGGTAGTGGTAGTACTCTTTTGAGGTGAAGTAACATCCAAAGGGGTTTTTTTGTGGTTCATATTACCATTATGCCTGTCTAAGAATGCTTTCCACCTATCTATGTGTCATTGTCTTCATCCCTTTTCTGGTGCAGGTCCTGTCTATTCTATTGAGAACTAGCCCATGTATTGGGTATCATAGTTCCATGCTTATTTCGTTAAACTCGTTGTTCATACTTTATTTGTGCTGTATTTCAGGTGGCCCCTTATGAACGCCCTGCACTCAGCAAAGCATATCTCTTTCCAGAGGGTTAGTGTTGGGCTCATCCTGTTTGTCCATTTGGCATGCTAACCAATGACAAAATAGTGCTAATAAGAATTTATATGTGCAACTATTGGTTGTACTCTAGGAACGTAACTCAATGGCACAGACATTGTTTTCTTCAATCCGTAATTATATGTGGTTTACATATGTACTATTTTTTAAGTGTCCATTTGACATTGTTTTTCTTTTACAAGTTTCTAGGCCTCTTCACGTTTGTAAGTGGCTTTCTGAAGTTCTGCAGTAAATGACCTCAAATATTAGATTATTCACACTATCTTGGATAGAATGCTTTCAGCAATATGGTCATTCACAATACAACTTTTGGGAATATTTTGATATGCAACTTAGGTAATTTACTTGGAACATAACTCAATGGCACACGGACATTGTTTTCTTCAAATTCGTAAATTTATAAGGGTATGCATCTACTATCTCTAAATGGATTGACTTTGTTCATTTCACATTTGTAAGTAGCTTTCTAAAGTTGTCTATATCAGAAAATTCAAGCAAAATTGTGATGTGCACTTTCAACACCATACGGTAGACACTCTCAAATAATATAAGGATGTGTCTGGAGCGAGTTCTACCTTTTTGGTATCTTTCTTTTTCAATTATTGCAGCACACGCACCTTGACCTTCTTTTAAACTTAAAGTACGTTATATAACTGTTGACATGTGGATTCCCATTTAAATTTTTCATTATCTTTTAAAGTTTGAATTATTGTTTAGATTTTTGTAGAAAGAAAAGAAAAAATTGTGTTTTGGTTTTCATAAGTCTAAACAAACAGGCCTGATTCTTAAGGTAATATATTGATAAATGTTGGACTCTCATCCGTTCGAATATAATAGTGCCTGAGCCTTTTCCTCCCAGGTTTTGCACGACTCCCGGGGTTCCATTGCTGTGTTGGAAGCGGTGGGGAGAGACTGCTTCCTGAGTGGTACAAAGAGCAAGGTAATTCTCTTTTTCTTTCTTTCTTCCCTGGTCACTTGACCGAGCATTGAGTTTGCTCCCTTCAGTCTACATCATATGATAAACATCATTCACAAAGTAGTCACATGTAGTTCTCTATGGATGATTGCAGGAATAGAATTGATTCTTAGCACAGAGATAGTGAAAGCAGATCTTGCTGCTCAGACTCTTCTAAGCGCAGCTGGAGAGGTCTTCAAGTATCATATTTTGATCATTGCGACTGGTTCGACAGTACGTATATTTTCTTTGAAGCTCTTAGCTCCCTGCTGTCTTCCGGGCAGAGAGACTGATACACCAACCCATTGTTGTAGGTGATTAGATTGACAGATTTTGGTGTTCAAGGAGCTGATTCCAAAAACATCTTCTACTTGAGAGAGATTGATGATGCCGATAAGCTAATTGAAGCCATCAAAGCTAAAAAGAATGGCAAATGTGTAATAGTTGGCGGAGGATACATAGGACTTGAGCTTGGTGCAGTTATGAAAATGAACAATTTTGATGTCAGCATGGTTTATCCTGAGCCATGGTGCAGTAAGTATACATAAAGGCCCTTTCGACAATTATTTGGTTTCACGGCAGGTTATTTTTTGTGGATCCACCCTAAAAAGATGAATATTGCAGTGCCTCGGCTTTTTACTGCTGATATAGCCGCCTTCTATGAGGGTTATTATGCTAACAAAGGAATCAAAATTATCAAGGGAACAGTGGCTGTTGGATTTACTGCTGATGCTAACGGAGAGGCATGTTCTCAAATCTGTTAATTTTGCATTCCAGCAGTTTCATGTGATTGGGTATTTTCTAACTCCAAGAGGTATTGTCATTTATATCGTCCAGGTAAAAGATGTGAAACTCAAGGATGGCAGGGTCTTGGAAGCTGACATTGTGGTGGTCGGTGTTGGTGGTAGGCCCCTCATAACACTTTTCAAAGGGCAAGTTGAAGAGGAGAAAGGTGGAATTAAGGTTAGTGGGGCCTTAACCCTATACATTACTAAGTCAGACTCTCCATAGAGATTCGGTTTCAGGGCTTATGAGTGCAATGCGCCCAGTTCAATGTTTGAAGGAAGATAACTGTTTTGGCAAAAATGGGAATAGATCATCTTAATAACATGTGAAAGCATTATGTGCTAATAGGTACCTGTAGTTCTGGCTTTGAAACAGTGCATTTCTGTCTTATTAGCTGGCAACATGTTATCTTCTATGGGCCAGCTTAATCTGTGTGTTCTTTTTCGGCATTCTGGGCTCATGCTGAAGCAACAGTACAGATCTATTTTGTTGATGCTTTTCTATTGATTGCAGACTGATGGGTTCTTTAAAACAAGCGTGCCTGATGTGTATGCTGTTGGTGATGCTGCTTCTTTCCCTATGAAGTTGTACGGTGACATCAGAAGAGTTGAACATGTCGATCATGCTCGTAAATCAGCTGAGCAGGCTGTAAAGGTACAGGCTCTCTCTCATGTATAAGTATTTTGTTATTTAGTTTGAAGTGTCTATAACCAATATCAACATCTCTATGGTACAATCATTTTCGCTTTTGCTTCAAGTCTGAAAACATATGGTTTCTATTGTATTCATCTCGGTTCACGAATTCAGGAACCAAGATGATTTCCCAAGTTTTTGTCGGTTTATGTGGGAAAGAGCATTCCTTCTACTTCTCAAGCACATCTCATGATTCTGGTATAACTAGACAATGTTGATTCAAGTCTTGACCTAACTATTTCTGTTGTAATGCAGGCCATAAAGGCAACTGAGGAGGGAAAACCAATTGATGAGTATGATTACCTTCCGTACTTTTATTCTCGTTCTTTTGATCTCTCATGGCAGTTCTACGGTGATAATGTTGGGGATACGGTGCTTTTCGGAGACAACAATCCCACATCACCAAAGCCAAAATTCGGATCTTATTGGATCAAAGATGGTAAGATTGTTGGAGCTTTCCTTGAAGGTGGAAACCCAGAAGAGAACAAGGCCATTGCCAAAATTGCAAGGCTCCAACCTCCAGTTGAAAGTTTGGAGGAATTGAAAAATGCAGGCCTTTCCTTTGCGTGTAAGATCTGAAGCTTATGCTGAGGAGGGCTGTTTGGTTTAAGGGCCAATTACTGGTGTCTATAGCGGATCAGATATGGCAATAAAAAGGTTGGTTGTCTGTTAGCATGGACAAACGCAAGGGTTTTGGCTTGCATTTGTTGTAGAACGTGGATGTTTCTATGTTCTATCTAGTAAAACTTTGTTGCTTATTTTTTGTTGTCTCTCTCCCTCCCTCCCTCCTTCCCTCCCTCCCTCTCCACGGGCGCACACATGAATGCATGCGTGCACGATTAATTATGTGAGATGATACAGTTCTCTCGATGCCTAAAATTTTAGATTTCCCATTGTAGATTAGATGGCTTTTTCTTGATACCTAGTATTTCAGAGTTTCCATTCGACGTAGGAAATAGATGGGTACCGAATATGGGTGATGCTTTTAGAAGAAACTATCTGAAGTCAAGTTGACATTGCGGTACTCTATTTGGAGATTAGATGATTTTAAAATCTGTAAGTGAAGAGCCCTTGAAATGTGTTTTTCTATCTTGTTTGGATGTTGGATGCTGTGTATAAAAACCCCATTTCTGTTAACACTATGCATAAATGCTTTCTGTACCCTAAACTTTTTATCTACAAGTTCAAGTGAGCATCGACCATGCACAATCTGAGGTGCTGAATGTGCATTTCTTCTGAATGCGAAAATTGGCCAGATTTTTCTTGACCTGAATTTCAACCAAAAGAGTTATGGATGACGCCCGTCTTGCTGTACCTTTTAGCATATCAATGAGTGTAATCTGAGATACGAATCGCAACACTGTATCATGGGGTTCCATGCACATATCACATGGATTTTCTCTTTGTAAATTGTCATTTGCAATATCAAAGGTAGAAAGGAAAAAAAAAAAAGAGCAGAACAGACTAGGTTTCTCATTGCACTCTTACGTTATCCTAGTTGAAGCTAACATCTTCCTACCAAGACCTCACTCATTTCCTTCCCTGAACCAGGAAAAAGCCAAATCCTGACTGAACCAGGGCCCTCCAAAATTGCTTATTGCAGGCAGAGTCAATATCCTGAGGTTGGTCCGATCCATGATTGGATCGGGTAGTTGCATTTGAAGGAATTTAAGCCGCTGATATGAGCAAAGATATCTGAAGAATCCATCACTTCCTCCTCCTCCTTCACTGCAACCTGCTGCAAAGTACCGCACAAAAGTAAAGCACAATCACTAGGTGGTAAATTATTGAAAACTGGCGATAATGTCTTGATTCGCAGCAATGCTAGCTACTGAAGGTCATAGAAAATCTTACTTCGTCATCGTCATCGTCATCATGATTACTAGAAGAAGGTCTCGAGGCCTCTCCAAGCTCGTCGTTCTTCGCGAATCTTCCTCTCACCCGAGGACGACTATCTGCTAGAGTTTTGCGACAAGCATACTGCATATATACAGTTTAGTCATTTTGTTCATGAGAGAGAGAGAGAGAGAGAGAGAGGACCTTGATTTTCTTGCTGAAGTTCCTTTCATTCCTTTTCTTCATGTACCGATGTATCTTCTCTTTCCTTTCCTCAATGGAGAGCTTCCCCACTTTGTATGCTGAATCCTCAAAGTTCGAAACCTCTGTCGCTAATGGTGAAGAAGAACTCGCCGGGCCTTTAAGCAGCTTTTGACTTTCAATATTAAGTGCCTTTGCCACAAAACAGAAAACTTTCAGGCCAGAAAAACTGTGAAATAGATCTTAATTACTTGGAGAAAATCTACAATTATTGCTAATCGTTAACCATTTTCAGTTAGTCCAATTTGGACATCATTAAGGAGGAAAATAGAAATTCTAGTACCTGTATGTCGCCAGGATTGATCAATATCTGCTGGTTTGGGTTTGGGTAATACATCCCGGCGCCATCTCCTCGAAAATCCAGCTCTGGTGCTTGGAGTTCAAGAAGACTTCCCATGAACATCCCGGAAGTGTCACCACATAGAGCACCACTCAAGTTCCCAGGTAAAGGGCTATACGCCCCACAGTTGTTTGGGCCCAGAAAAGCGCAAGAAGGTGATGGCCGACTCAAAGGGAGGTAAGACGGGACTGAAGATAGGCAGTCTTCGACGATGGGGGGCAGAGCCGGGCGTAACATCCCTCCTGCTCGGTTGGTCGGTGGCGGTGCGTACGGGGAAATAATCCCGTTGACAACGTGATCGGTTAACGGGATTTGAGGTTGTGGTGGAGAGAAGTCGAATTGATGCTCTTGCTGAGCAGTGCCGGAGAATGGAGGGACGTAAAAGGGAGGGGAGGTGGAGAAGTCGATCGAGGCGGATATGTCATCGACTTCATTGACCGGGGAATCGTCAAAGAGCGTTGAGAAATTGGAGTTGCTGTTCTGAGCTATATTGGTGGAGATGTTATTGCTGGTGGATGGAGTTGTCATCAACGTGGTGCTGTTGACATTACCACTGCCATTGTTATCTTGAAAGCTACTGATGTTTTCGGTGTCCGGAGGCAAGCAAACATGATTGTTGAAGGTGTTGTCTTCATAGCAACAGTTTGAGGATGAGGTTGTTTCAGAACTTCGTATGATTTCGCTTCCCAATAGCTCTGCCTCACAAAACTCAAGCAACTGAGCACTTAGAGGGCTTGAAAGTTCCTCCTGCAAAAATTAGTTGTAAAGCAAAATCAATATAATTTGCCTTCATTCTCTTATTATGGTCATTATTTTCGGATGCGTGTCGTCATCAAGGTAGCGGATTTACCTAACGTCGTTAATTAATCAGATGTGTTGGACACTGTGCTTGTGCATTGATTGAAAGACTAAAGAAATGGAAGGCTTAAAAAGGATGATAGTTGATGCATTGTGAGATTAATCAGGAAACACACACTTCTACTCAATTAACAAAGCCAAAACAAAAACAGATGGCAAAAACATCAATAGGGCTTATATAGAACTTATGGTATGTCGTTGAAAACAGCGATTTTGTCGTTGGCCAACTCATGAAACCCGCGACTTAATTCATCCTGAAACGGCACATGTACACAAAGACTCTGGGATACTACGAGTGGAATATCGGTGCGCGCTTATCAGATATGTCCATGGCACGGTACCAGAAAAGTTTGATCCTAACTCAAACAAGCTCAACCAGGGAAAGCTTGAAGATGAAGCATTGGAAGCTACTCAGCCCAAAGTAGCAAAGAATGAGTGGGAATCAACTAAACTAAGCCTCTGGGTGGCGATTGCGACCCTTGGAAAACGACATATTATGGGCGGATACAGCGCGGAAAGATGAAGCTAAAAAGGGAACGTGATCAAACTCCATCACTTGACCGGTTTGTGCAGAAAGATGGTCCATTATTCCCTCATTCTACTTGCCCATGTCTGCATCATTCACGGCATCTATCGATGTTCATGATACTCTCTAAATGTTCGTGAAGGTCGTGAATGATTTGCCGGTGAGCACGAGGAACTCGGACCTGTATTATTAAGTTCAGATTCTTCCTTGACGTGAGTTACTTGACAAGAAAGTTCGGGAGACTGGAAATTCCATGAAGACTCAAAAAAGAAGATGGCAACTCACAATGCTCAAGGTAAGAGAAACGCTACCGAGAACATCGATAATGAAGAATAAGTTTTAGGTCGAGAACAGCGACGCGGAACGGCCCTTCACGAACCAAATTTTCACGGCATCTCTTAACAAATTCTTTGCAAATATCAAACCGAATAACGAAACCTAAATGATGACGGAAACCAAAATGGCCGGATCATCCGGAATTTCTTTCCGGAAGTTGCTATGTTCTCGCATGTATATTCATGTCGTTTCCGAACGAAAACATGCATGCATGCATACGCATTATTGACGAAAAGAACAAGTTCAAGAGCTTCGAATATGTTACGATCGGAAGATGAACTTGTTCGGGGTCGCGAATCACGTCCTCGATCATCTTCTTTTCCAGCCTTCGCAAGCTCCAACCCAAGAAGAAACTCACTTTCTAGGAGGCAGCAAAGAACATCCTCAGCAAGCAAAATCTCAATGAGACAAATCAAAGGTAGAGAAAAAAACAGGGTTTCAGAGAGAGAGAGAGAGAGAGAGAGATGGTGTTTGAAAGCTTTGTAATGATAGGGTGTGAAGAGAGGGGAAGGAAGGTTGTGGATAGCTAAGAAAATGGAAGGATTGGGTTGGCAAGCTTCGGCCATATATAGGGAATTTGTGTTTGTCCATACTTAGTTGTCAACTTGGCTAATCGTTTGTGTCAACCCGAAATTGAAGGCTCACCGCACTTTTGTCTTCCCAGCTCTTTCCTTGCCGACGTGGCGACCTGGCGTGATGCCTAGCCACGACGGCGTTCGCCAATAAACTCGTAACTAAGGTTCGATTCTTCACGCCCTTTTTCCAACTGGCGTCGCGCCATATTCATATCACCCGATCCGTCAATTCCCCGGTGAAAAGTTTGTGTTAAAAGCATAATCTCATATTACTCGTTTACAAAAAATTATGTATGCCCGACATGGACTTACGTATGGCGTAGTAGCGGCTCTTGCCCCCACTCATTTTTACTATAGTTTGAATGAATTAAGGGTTTTTTTAACAACTCTAAAATAGTTTTAGCCTAAACAAAAAAAAATGTACTCCCATTAATTTTTCAAAAGATATTGCAGTTAAGCAGAGATCACATATGATTCACAATGCCCTCCCAAATCATTTATTTAAATGTGTATCAACCTACGATTACGTAGTAGCTTTGGATAAACCAAATCTAGAAAATTCTAATCTTTAGCGGACTTTTTCGGCTCAAGAACGCTATTTTAGTTACTAAAACATATACCCTTGACTTTCTTGTACTCTATCATTGATTAATTTTGGCCCCAACTAAGAAAAATTTCCAAAGCCTTCCCGGATGTATACCGTATATCACGTACATTTAGTGTTATTCTATCTGATGGCATAACTAATTGATCGGACTTTGTGACGTATTAGAACGCGTCTAATCTCATCTCTATGATTAGTTTGACATCATAAATATGAGTTAAAGAGCAATTCGTATTCCATGTTTTTTATTAGAGCTGCCTTTTTCAAGTTTCCACTCAAATAAAGAAAAGAGAGAGGGGAAAATTACCATAACGTTCTAAATCTATTGCAATTGTGCTAATTCATTCATAATTTTTTTTTCAGTTGAGTCCTAAAGCTTTTGCATTTAAGTCTATTCAATCGTAAATCTTTTGTAATTATGCCAATTCATTCTTTTCGGCCAATTGGGTGAGGGTGCGACGAAAAGAGAAAAAAAAAGACTAGGAAACATAAAAAAGTTCAACAAACATATTAAAGATTTCACATTTAAGTCCATGTCATTAATTTTGGAACAATTTTAGTCGAAATGACTGAATTTGCACAAATGCAAAAAAGTTTATTACTCAAATGGAAAAAAAGTTTAGGGCTGAATTGGCATAATTGCAATAGGTTTAAGACTTTTTCGGCAATTTTTCCAAAGAGGGGTAGCTACTTAGGCTCCATTTGTTTCATGGAATAAAATTTCCAAGAAAAATTCCTTCGAATTTTTTGGCGTGTGATTCATAGAAAATAAAATAGTCAGCGAAAATATTTTTCATCAATGGAAAAAACACCTATAAAAGTGAGGAAAATGATTCCCTCTTTTTGAAAAGAGAAAATCAATTTTCTTCCACTTTCCTCATTCACCTACCTTTTCTTTTAATCATTTCTTATTTTTCTTTTCTTTTTTCCTAGCCAACGACCCACCACAGGCGAGGTTCCACTTTGGTAGATCCGGTAAGGTGGAGCTCGCCCTGAGGCCGGTAAGGCACCGGCGAGGCTCGAGCTCGTCCTTCTTCGATGGCCGGCCAGGGAAGAAGAAAGAAAAGAAAAATAATTTTTTTGGTCATAATAAAAAATAATTCAATTTTTTTGTAATTTTCGCTAGGAAGTTCACGTGAGTTTTTCATATGAAACAACGAAAAATATTTTCCTATTCATTTTCAAGATTCAAGCCAAACATTGAAGAAGGTATTCTCATTTTCCTAGCAAATGACTTTCCGAAAAATATTTTTCAAAAAAGTCTTATTTTTCGCAAAATAACAAAGCCTTAATGACGAAATGTTCCCAATTTAACCAATGATAACTCTATTGTTGTTGAAAATCTATGGTTAAATTGCGAAATTTGTGCATAAAATTTAATATTTCGAGCATGTTGCTAGTTCGAACTAGAATTTCGCGGGTAAAATAAAAAAGAAGGAAAAGAGGCATTATATGTAGGGAAAATTCTAATTAAGGACATGAAGTGCCTTTATTTTCTCAAACAATGGCTCGAAGTGAACCTTGTTTCAAATAAAGATCTGAAGTAAACTTTGTGTCAAATAAGAGACATGAAGTGACAATGAAGTCTAAAAAAAACATGATCTCAAGGGCATTTTTGTCATCTCATTTTTTATTATTGCGTTTTTGTCATTTCATTTTTTTATTTTTTAAATTATTGTTTCTTTGTCTTTTCTTATTTCTGTTTTTATAAGAAATAAAAAATAATATAATATACACACACAGGCAGGAGGAGCCCATGTCTATGTTTTTTTTTCCAATTTTTTTATTTTCTTTTTTAATTTAAAAACATAAAAAGGAAAAAATAAATAAAAAGTCAAAAAATAAAAAAGGGAAAATAAAGAAAATACCCTTTAGGGCAACCTCTTTTTGAGACTTCATGACCATTTCAAGCTCTTATTTAAAATTGTTATGCCACTTCAGCCCTTATTTGAAATAAAGTTTACTTCGAGCCTTTATTTGAAAAAATAAAAACACTTCGAGCCCTCACTTGGAATTTTTTCTTGTACATATAAATCTCACTAGAAAGGAAATATAATAATGATAATGATAAAAGTAGCAAAAAAAAGTCTTACCTATTGCATTCGTATTAATTTATTTTTAAATATTTAATCGAAGGGTTTTAATCGAGGATTTGTGTGTGTGCAATAGAAATGATTTCCACCCCTGAATAAATTCATGAAAATATGCAATAAAATAAATAAATAAATAAGTGAAGAGCAAAGCATGGGTTCAATTTGAATGTGGAAGCGGAACAAGAAGAAAATAGTTTAAGGACGTCGCTATAGAACACAGCATCTAGAACATTTTACAAAGTTATTAGAGAATGTTTCAAAGAAGATAAGCAGAAGAGAGGGATTGCTCGTCCTTCTTTCAATCGTCGGCTACGACGGCTAGGGAGGAAGAAAGAAAAGAAAAACAATTTTTTTGGTCATAATAAAAAATAAATCAATTTTTTTAAAAATTTTTGCTAGGAAGTTCACATGAGTTTTTCATGCCAAACATCGAAAAATATTTTCTTATTTATTTTCAGGATTTAAGCCAAACATTGAAGAAGGTATTCTCATTTTCCTGGCAAATGACTTTCCGACAAATATTTTTGAAAAATGTCTTATTTTTCGCGAAATAATGGAGCGTTAATGATGAGATGTTTCTAATTTAACCAATGATAAGTCTACTGTTGAAAATCTATGGCTAAATTGTGAAATTTGGGCATAAAATTTAATATTTCAAGCACGTTGCTAGTTCAAACTAGAATTTTGCGGGTAAAATAAAACAGAAAGAAAAGAGGCATTGTATGCAGGGAAAATTCCAAACGAGGACATGAAGTGTTTTTATTTTCTCAAACAATAGCTCGAAATGAACTTTATTTCAAATAAGGGTTTGAAGTGAACTATGTGTCAAATAAGGGCCTGCAGTGGTAATGAAGTCTAAAAAAAGGGCATGATATCAAGAGCATTTTTTGTCATTTCACTTTTTATTTTGTTTATTTTTTTTATTGTTTCTTTGTCTTTTCCTTTTCTATTTTTTAAGAATTAAAAAATAATATACACATAGGCAGGAGGAGCTCCTATATGTGTTTTTTCTCCAATTTTTTATTTTCTTTTTAATTTGAAAAACATAAAAGGGAAAAAAATAAATAAAAAGTCAAAAAATCAAAAAGGGAAAATAACGAAAATACCCTTTAGGACAGTCTCTTTTTTTGAGACTCTATGACCACTTCAAGCCCTTATTTGAAACCGTTATACTACTTCATACCTTTATTTGAAACAAAGTTCACTTCACGCCTTTATTTGATAAAATAAAACACTTCGAACCCTTAATTGAAATTTTTTCTTGTACATATAAATCTCAAGAGAAAGGAAATATAATAATGATAATGATAAAAGTAGCAAAAAAGTCTTACCTATTGCATTCGTATCAATTCATTTCTAAATATTTAATCGAAAGGTTTTAATCGAGGATTTGTGTGTGTGCAATAAAAATGATTTCCATCCCTGAATAAATTCATGAAAATATGCAAAAAATAAATAATAAATAAATAAGTGAATGGCAAAGCATGAGCTCAATTTGAAAGTGGAAGCGGGACAAGAAGAAAATAGTTTAAGGACGTCGCTATAGAACACAGCATCTATAACATTTTACAAAGTTATTATTCTCATTATTCGAGAATGTTTTAAAGCAGGAGAGAGGGATTGCTTGATTCTCCTTAATCATAAAAGACGTTTGACGACAAAATAATCTAAAAGTTCTCCCAACAAAGGTGATCGTGATAGTTCAGAAGTGGTCATTAGGGTTTCCAATTTTTGTCTCTTACTGTTTTTTGGCGTGCGATCGTTTCAAACACGTGGCATACCGGTGAAATATAAACTCTTTATTTTTTGTATAAAATAATGTAAAAGAATAAATATTACTACAGTTTACTGTAATAGCAGCTTTCTAGAGATAAATATGAAATCTGGTCATTGTTTCATTTCCCGATAAGGATGTCAATTTTTAAGATACACGTATAAATTATGTTAGAGAAATTTCCACGTCACAAAATTGAAGTGATGTAGAATAGTTAATATATCATAATTAATCCATAATTCATTGATTTAAGTTTTTGAGTGAATATGAGTCCACTTGAATATATTGACAGGCTCGAATTTGGACTCTCTCTCGGTTTTCTTTCTAGGCAAATGTATCAGGCTTTTATCGCGCATTTCCTAATAAATTGATATCGGAGTCGAGATGGTTTACTTAAGTGGGGGCTCCAAATCTGTTCTTGTGTTTGGTGGATGAAGATAGGCGTAATTTTCGGGAGGTGTGAGTTGTGTTAGAGAAATCTTATATTCATTAGAGATGTGATAATGGCTTTGAAATTTCTGTCGCCAATAACTCAAAAAAAATTATGAAAAAAGTTTTAAATCTATTGCAATTGTGTTAATTGAATCATATACCTTTTTTTGGTCAATTTAATTCTAAGCCTCTTATATTTGTGCCAATTTAATCTTTTTCGGCCAAAATCGTTGACGTGTATGCCGACCGTCCTACGTGACATAACCGACGCCGACATGAATATTTTTAGTAATATTGTCGATTTTTTTTATCATTTTTTATTTACTCGCTCTTTCCTTGTACTTAGGGCCAATGAGGTTCACGGCCCTCGCTCTCCCAAACCTAGCAAGGTCCGCAACGCCACTACGTACAGGAAAAAAAAAACGAACAAAATGATAAATTTTTTAAAATATTATTTAGAAATGTTGGCCGGAAATGACCGAATTGACATAAATGCAAAAGATTATGACAAAAATGGAGGAAAAGAAAGAAGAAAAATGGTTTAGGATTAAGTGGACATAGTAGTAAAAATGTCTAGAATTTTTTCGATAATTTTCTCCCGATAACCGACTTAGCACAAAGCGAAAGTACATCGAACAGTATCTAGCTGATCTTTTTCCATAGATTGTGACCTATAAAATCACGCTACATGATTTTCACATTGTTATTCGAGCAAAAGCGATGTATATCTCACGAACTTTACTCCTAGAATAAAAGACCAAACAATATGAATGGAACAAAAAAACATATTTTCAATTGCAAAATGATGTGAGAAAAGACTAAATGAATTGACAGGAAAAAGAAGAAAAGAGAAAAACGCATAGTGACGAATAAAGGCAATGCATTTTCCCCGCGCCAAATACACGGAAAGGTGAAGAATAATCTGCGGTCAAAGCATTCTCTTGGAGGTCCCCCCCGACTTCCCTTTGGGCATAAATAGAATTATGGAACCCTACGTTTTATAATTTGTTCGAATTTCGTGAATATTCTTTTGTCCTTGAAAGAGCCCCCCTCGAAACAAAGACGAATTGGTTGCACTATGATTTAGGGCATGAAGACATGACTTTGCAAAGTGCAACATAGACTTGCCCTTTTAACAAAAGCCGATGCAATGAAACACCGATAAATTATCCAAAAAAAAAATTAAATTTATGGAGAAAAAACGAGTTTTGTCTTAAGACACGCCATGCTACAAGAGAATTCTCTCTCTATAAGCAAGCCATCGGATGCTCGACTCAATGCATCCATTGGAGGACATGATACACCATCTAAGGAACGTGGTATTGCGATACTTACAAAACCGATCATTCACAACATGATTTGACGAACCACGTAAGTGTACATTTAACCGAACAGAGCTTATTGAGGCGTCAATAAGCGTCTCCATACTTGTCGACCCAACTTCCTTTTTTGGACAAAGCTTCCGTTTCGAAATACACAAAACTATCGTGCTTTCTAGGAAAGAGCACCAAAATCAAACCCTACATTGAGCAATAATGTCGATACTTTGATGTCCACAATTCAGAGATCCCCTTACTCATGGAGGACCCAACAGGGCTGATGCTCGATGAGTTATCACAAAGGACAGATAGATTATTTTTGACATGCACCTAATCTATTTTGCCCATTTTGGATAATTCTTTTCACATTGTTAATGTTCAATAATGCATCCTTGTCCTTCACTTCTTTGGAAACGCAGTTTCCCTTTCTGTAAAGAGGCTTCCATCATGCGACAAACTAGTCGCAATTTCCATTCTTTGGATAGCGAAGGCACGAGTGCTTGGCTTTCCAAGCTTGCTATGAATCCGTTTTTTGCTAGTGAGGATAAGTCACCACCCTTTTTTGGAGTCTATTTTCAAGGAGGGATTATCGCACTGATTGGACCTAATGTACCAAACATTGGCCACACTTGAGAGCAGGCTATTGTTTAATCTCATTTTTGTCTACCAAATTCAATAAATAGTTATATTTCTAGTGACGGAAGGACATCAAAAGTGTCAAAATTTGTGTCACAACGTCACTTTGGTGTCAATTTTTTTTGGATCACTTAAATATCAATTTTTTTAAAATAATTATTTGAATGTCAACTTCAATGAACTTTGCCAGAAATCTTACATGGCATTTACGTGACTCGCTAGAGGATCCCAATCAACAATAAAAAATATAAAGCTAAAAAAATAAAAAATTCCTGGTAGCGGTGAGAATTTTTTTTCTTTTCTTATTTTTATTTTTTAAATTTTTTGAAATTTTTTTAAATTTTTTTTTAAGTTTAAGACTGAATTTTTAATAAAATTGTCACATGGACTGATTTATTTTATATAATAATAATAAAAAAGCTTGCCACGTGGAGTTATTAATATTTTTTTATTATAAATGACGTTGAACTAAAACATTTTAAATATAAACTTCACGTATATTTTTTTGACGGAATCTCTCGCCATTGGCATTTAAGTTATCCTTTTTTCTTCGATTTGATATTTAAGTGAGCTACCAAAAATTTTGTCACAAAAGTAAGTGTCGAACACAAATTTTGGCACTTGAGGTGTCTTTCTCGCTTATTTTTGGCTGTCGAACCTCTTTGATTCTACATTAGAAGTCAATCAAAGGGGCGTAAGGACACTTAAAGTGCTAAAAATTTCATACGACGCTTAGTTTAGTGTCAATTTTTTTTTACTCACTTAAGTGCCACTTAAAAAAATGACATTTTAAGTGCCAACTCCGATTGGCGTTGCTTTGGTTGACATGGCAATTTTTGTTTAGTCAATTTTTTCAATCCGCTTGGCGTGCCCAATAAGCATTAATAGTCTCGGGGTTTATTTGTGTTATTATCCCTTTGTTTTTTCAAATAAGGGTTAATACCAAGGAAAACTCTAAACTAGTACGCCCGTGGCAAACTTACCCCCCAAACTATTTTTTTAATCACAAAAAATGACATCTCTTTCGTGATTGATTTTTATATATTTCACTGTATTTGTTCATGCACATTTTGTCTTGGAGGAGTAAAAAAAGAAAGAAGAAAAATGGGTTGGTAGTGACTCAATTGTTTGTGAAGGGTAAATAATTTCGTTATTGCACGAACCCTCCAAGGAACCATTTTGTTCCGAAAAGTATGGTGCTTAGCAACGATTGAATTTGTAATGGTTTTCTCTACATTTATAACTATAACACAATCTAACTCCGTTGAAAGTCCTAGATTACAGATACTGAACTATAGAAAGTTCAACTTAAAGTCAAAAAGATACTCGACCAAAAAAAAAAGGTCAAAAAGACAAACTCGTTTGTGACCGAGTCAATAAGAAAGATAATATATGCAATTTGAGGAAAATAGTTTGTGATGCTAATTTCCAATGATTTTTTTTTTTTTGGGTTTTTATTGCAGATACTATCTTAGGAAGCAGACCTGGGACAAAGCTTCGTGGAAGCCAAGTTTAAATCCATTGTAAAATTCCAAATATATTTGATCAAATTCATAAACCATTTTGAAGTAAATCTTCCGCTTCTGTTTGGTTTGGAAACATCCTAGGTCACTGCCTTAAGATGTCAGCAAGTATCATTTGACCGATTTACGACACAAGATGTCACTCCATACTAGTATTGTCGAATCTTAACGTTATCGAAAACAATGTCTCTCTTTAAAAAAGATGAAAAAAAAAAATCCACATTATCGAGGTGATATCGCATGGACCATGTAATTCGTCCATCTCTGATCGGTGAAAATCCCCTTCCAACCAGGTCTCGGATTAGCAGTTCATAAACATGAACATCATTTACATGCAAGCTTAACTCGAAATATGGTAAAGTGTTCGTTCGCCTTTGGAAATAGAACCTTTATAGCCATCTGATGGACCGCTTACCCGTTACGAGCATAACGACACGTACTTTTCGTCCATAGCGGTCGGGTGATATCTTGAGTCAATTTTCATGCAGGGAGACTATATTCATTTCTTCATTTCATGATTAATGTTGCTCACCATTACTCTTCCTTAAGCATAATGAATTCATTTGAATGTTAGGTCCAGCGGCCTTTTATTGAAGAACATGGGCCGTCATGCAGAAGGAACCTAGGCCTTGTCCTCTGCTATGCTTTAGTCATTGGGCGTTTAATCAATCCTGGACTCTCGGGATTGGCGCGGTTGGCTGAATGTTTCAAAAATTTTGGCTCCAGAATTATTATTGACGTAATATTTCTTGTGAAAAGCATCTTTAATCAATTTTTTTTATAATTTTAATATCGCCAAAAACCTTAAACTATGTCTACTACGATGCCAATACTCCAAAACTTTTTTGTGTCGCCAAATCCCCGTACTTAATCTAGTGTGACAAAAGTGTCCTTATTTATTACTAAGAACCTTCAATTTTATCCACTGTGACACTAATACCCCCACATTTTTTCGCATGTCATCTATAACCGAAACATGTAACTAGCGTGACAAAAATGTTGGGATATTAATGTCATACTAGGCGTAATTTAGGATTTTTGGTGGCACAAAAAAGTTTGAGGCATCGTTGTCTTAGTTAGGAGTGATCGGTTTTAGTTTAGGTAAGTTCCGGACCTAAAATTTAGAACTTGTTATGTTAGAACCGGTTCCCAAATTTTTGAAACCTATAACTGATCATGTTTTTTTCAATTTGATTTTAGGGTTTACCTGGGAATCTCTCTCTCTCTCTCTCTCTCTCTCTTTTTTGCAACATTTTGGCCGATTCGGTCCTCTTCCTGAGTAGATCTGGATCGGTTGCATAATTATAGTCCTAGAGGACATAATCTAGGGATTACGGTGGTACTTTCCTTTTCTTACAGAAAATTCATTTGCAATTCTTATGATGGCTCTATAAACTCATATTCTAATGGCATGAATTTGGAAAAAGATTATAAATAATCTAAAAGAAAATGAATTGCGACGTCAACAAGACAATACATATGAATGAGATAATGACACGATGATCTCTAAACTTTGAGACGATGTGCAATGTAATCTCTAAACATTTAATTTGTATAGTATGGTCCATAAACTTTATCCTAATGTGCAATGTAGTCCCCAACTTTTAATTTGTTCAATTTGATGCAATCCTTAAATTATAAGAAAATATTCAATATTATTCTTTCATTAATTCAAGATCATCAACAACTTTGAACATTTTTATATATTAGAAGAACTAAATTGAACACGTACAAAAAATTTATGAATCACATTGAACACATCAAAAGTTCAAGAATCAAATTTTACATTAAGCCAAAGTTCAAAAATTATTTGAGTCATTTTACCTTACATGAATAAAGAGCAAGGACAAGAAATTACTATCAAATCACTTATTCCTTCACGCGGTGTGCAATTGGCAAATACGCGCGAGCGCGCACGGGAGCGCGCGCATATATATATAGTACACTAAAATTGAAAAGAAAGCAAAAACATAAGGGTAGAAGAAGAAGAGGAGGAGACCTACCGACCTCCTAAATCTTTACTTTAACTGGTTTTTTGGACTTCCAAATTTGTCTCCTCCTCCATAATCACCAACACCATTTTTGTCATGATGCCAGACCGGTGGACCATCTAATACCTCCTTCATCTTCTGCTAAATTGGGATTCTTGATTCCCTCTCAAGTCTCAACCTCTCAAGGCACATGACAATCAGACAAATGGAGCCCAGGCAGCAATTACACTGGGACAAATCATTCTGCCAAATCAATTCTTTGAGTAAAAGATAAGGTCAAGCCAGAGCACAGCTCCAACTCAAGCCTCAAGTGCAATGCAGACATTGCAGAGTAAATGACACCAGTGCTGGTTTTAGGAAAACCAGGAAACAGACTTACCCGGCTACTCCATTATTCAATACAATTCAAAACCCTAGCTGGAGTGGTGACTGTTGAGGCACTGTGAGTCAAACTTCACACGCTCCTCCAAGTCACAAAATCAGATTCCCACCTCTATTCATACCATCCTCCTGGTCTTCTCTCTCTCTCTCTCTCTCTGTGAAGACATTTCTTCCCCCGAAAAGAAAAGAAAAAGTAATTTTTTTCAGATTCAGACCATCTTGCATTCGTTCTCTGCACAAATTCTAAAAGGGGCAGACAAAAACAACATGAAAAAAGGCCACCTTGTTCGGGCACGAAAATAATTCTTTTATCTTTCCAATTTCTCTCTCCCACCAATTGCACCCCATTGCAAGAACCTTCCCTAGGCAAAGAGATCCCTTCAAGAAAAGGAAAAGGGAAAATTCAAAAAAAAAGGAAAAGAGAGAGAGAGAGGAGATGCTTCCTCATCTCTCTGCACATCTCCAGAGGCAGGTTTGGGTTGGGGCTCCTTGTGAGGCTGAGAAAAAGTAAAGTGAAATCCCAAGCACCCCTATACAGAAACACCCAAAATTCAGAGTCTTTTCCAAGTGAAAAAAGAAAGCTGCAACAGGAAAGATAAGGAATCAAAGCTTCAAGCGCACCCCTTCAATCTTTCCCCAGATTCAACCAAAACCCATTTCTCCAAAACCCCCAAAATTCACTACCAGGAAGCACCGAGCCATGATTTGATCAATCAAACCCCCCTGAAATATGGGTTTTCCCGCAAAGCCCTCGCCTTTACCCTTCCTCTTCCTCTCTCTCTCGGCATTGTTGTTCCTCCCTCGAGTCCCACTTGCCAAATCCGCCACTGACTACACTGCTCTGGTCTACAAAGGGTGTGCGAAGCAAGCCTTCGTGGATCCGACAGGGGTCTACTCGCAATCCCTCTCGGCCCTGTTCGGATCTCTGGTGTCTCAGTCCACCAAATCCAAGTTCTTCAAGACCACTTCCGGGTCGGGCCAGACCAGCATCACCGGGCTCTTCCAGTGCCGAGGTGATCTGAGCAACACCGACTGCTACAACTGCGTCAGCAAGCTTCCCATTTTGACCGACAAGCTCTGTGGAAGGACCATCGCCGCGAGGGTTCAGCTGTCAGGATGCTACTTGCTCTACGAGGTCTCTGGGTTCACTCAGGTCTCGGGAATGGAGATGCTGTATAAGACCTGCGGGGCCACCAACGTCGCAGGTAAGGGCTGTCGATTTTCGTTACCAAAAAAAGGCACAATCTTGACACATTTCCATGGAAAATGGAACAGGGCAATGCCTTGAAATGTGATGTTTTTACGATGTTACTATTGTTCTGTTGTAATCAAGTGTGAAAGCGCTGCGGCCTGTCTAATGTCAATATAGGAAATGTCAAGTTGTTTCTTTTAGCCAAGTTATTATGTTCCAGTAATCGACTCGAACTGATATGAATTCATGACCCGAATTTGGTAATGTGAATGTGAATGTGAATGTGAATGTAAATGCAGGGACGGGGTTCCAGGAGAGGAGGGACACGGCTTTCTCGGTTTTGGAGAACGGCGTGGTGTCGGGTCACGGGTTCTACACGACGAGCTACGAGGCGGTGTATATGTTGGGCCAGTGTGAGGGGGATGTTGGGGACTCAGACTGTGGAGAGTGTGTGAAGAGTGCTGTCCAGAGGGCTCAGGTGGAGTGTGGGAGCTCCATCTCCGGGCAGATTTACCTGCACAAGTGCTTCGTGAGCTATAGTTACTACCCAAATGGGGTTCCCATGAGGTCATCCTCGTCGTCGTCCTCGTCATCATCTTCTTCATCAGGTAATGCAGGATGGCCACACTGAAATTTTGCGGTATGATGTGCGGACTAGAAAAACTGGACAAATTGTGTGGTTTTCTTGGAATCTTTTGTATATCAAATGTGTTACTGTTGTGTAAAGTTCAGAGCTTTTTGTATCCCTCAAGATTATGTTGTGAGATTTCTGTTTTTTTAACATGTTTGTTTGAGGATTAGTGCTAAAGTTTAAAAGAAACGGTGGTAGGGTCGGGGCAAAACACAGGCAAGACAGTGGCTATTATATTAGGAGGGGCTGCTGGGGTTGGTTTCCTGGTCATTTGCTTGCTGTTTGCCAGGGGTTTGCTGAAGAAACGTGATGGTATGTTTAACAAAACCTAACAAAATTTTTCTCCCCTCCCTCTCTCTCTCTCTAATCATTTTTCGGTGACTTCTCTTTATTTCTGAGATTGTTACAAAATGTGGGTTTCCTTTTGCTTTCTGCAGATTATTAGTGGCAGTGATCTAGGGTTGAAGGAAGAGGCAAAAGGAAAAATTTTGAGGCCAATTCTTTGTTTTGTTGTTCTTCATTCTTCAAGTAGAGAAGAGAATGGACTAATTTTTTGGGAGGTGGGTGGTGGAGATGTTACAGAATGGAGGGGGAGTCAAATGTTGGTTGGCAGGTGCAACATGAGGAGAAGGAGAAGAACCTGTGCTTACTGTTAGGTAAGGACTGAATGAGATCGTTGAAGAGAAACAGGGCTTGGAAGTATTACTACCCTTTTTTTTTTTTTTTTTTCACAAAGGTGAAAAAAGAAGAAAAACACAAGAAGGGGACTCTCAAATGTTGCAGGATTAGGAATGAATGTTTGTTTGTCAAATTGTCATTGATGGATCGATGAGAAAGATGCTGTGGAGAAATGAGTGTATGCCCTTTGTTATATTTTAATCCATGGGGGCCATATGTCTCCATTGGCATTCTCTCTCTCTCTCTCTCTCTCTCTCTCTCTCTCTCTCTCTCTCTCTCTCTCTACAAGACACTGCTTAGGTGCCAATTTGTTCTGCTCGTGTTGTGGCTGCAAATTCAGTTTTGGGACATCAGATTCTGGATTTTGTTTCAGCTGTCATTTCTTAGCCTTAAATGCAAAATCACATGAATTTGCTGTTTGGACTAGGGTTCACATGGATCAGATCCGGCGCGCCGGACCGCCCGGACAGGAAATTGTCCCCCTTTGTAAATTCGTCATCAGCGAAACTCACGTGAGATGATGACTGTTCTCAACGTTATCATGGTTCCTGGTCGGTGATAGGTTGTTCTATCTGGTGAAATCCTGCTTCTGTACCTGATGTTTTTGCCCCATCTCATTCAGCCTTGTTTTGTTGGCCAAATTGTTATACTAATATGGGGTATTTCGTGATAAATAAGACGGGGTTTATCTTAATTTAGTGTAAGATGAAGATTAAGTGACCTATAACCTCACTTGAAATCGGCGGGCCGGATTAATCTAACATAGCGAAATCCTAGTTTGTAAATTGATGGATCACTCTTCCCCTTCGACAAAATGAGTTGATATCAAATTAGACTCGATCGCCTGTAGGCTGAAATCGCGTTGTCGTCGGGATTGGTGAGACCAACTGCCTACGGCCACACCACCAAGAGCGGCATCTTATTGTACACAATTGCGCAATCCCGGTGAAACCCATCCTAGGTGCTAAGTTAATGAGCGTATGCCATTTTAGCCTATTCACTTGTGGAGAATTTTTCAACCCAATGATGATTTAAATGGATATTATTTACATTGCTCCAATTATAAGTGATCGGTTCTTGGGTGAGTCGGTTCTCAACCTAAAACCTAAACCGGACCAGCTACGGTCGGTTGCAGGTTTGTGGAACCAGGAATTGGCTCACATGATCCTATCGATTCGGTTGGGTTCCGGTTGGGCCCAAGAATTGATGGATAATTTTTTTTTCTCGCTTCTATTCCCTGTAAGGCTGCAAGTAAATCTCAGCAAAATGATAATTGAATCGTAACATATGACCTGAAAAAAGGAGCTAGCTGCGCAAGCATAGCATGGCCTCGAGTTCATTTCCTATAAACTCATGGATATCCAAATGAACGTTGCTTTTGTCGGGGCTTTGAGGCTTCTACCCCCGATCATCATTTGCGAATTGTAATAATAATAAAAAATAATTATCAATCTGATCCAAGCGAACCGGAAACCGGACCGTTGTCAACGGTTCCTAGATTGGAACTGGACCGGTGCTCCCCCGTTGCTCTAATCAATCCATTATAGTATAGAACCAAATTGCTTGGTTTGACTCTGGAGAAACAAAAAAAAGGGAAGGGGTTTGCTTTGACCTCTCGCTTCTTGGGGGACCTTCTTTGTGTTTCCCGCTTTATTGGCATCCGCAATGCCAGCAAAGAAATATAATTGGGGCATTGGAAGGGGAGGCTAACAAAAGGGATCATCAATTATAGTAATAATTAATAAGAAAATCCCGGAATTTCCGAGGCATTATTAATTTTTGACATTATTTTTAAAAGTTGAAATGTTCTTTATTTTATCGAAAGACCAGTTGATAAAATTTCATGCATAAATAACAGATCAAAAAAATTACATATAAATAGGCGGCTTATTGTTTCTATCTCTTCCAAAATTTGCTTCCGATATTTGAGGTTTACTAATGAAGGACATTACTTTTTTTTTTTCTTTGTTCAAAAGGGCATTACTGATTTTAGAATAGTTGGTTTTTCACGTGTAAGCCATCCTCAATGGATCTGCTTGGAATCATTCGTTTAATTTTTTTTCCTCTTATATTTTTGCTTTAGCGTTTAATTTTGATTTACATGATATTAGACACCTCAAATTGATGAAATTATATTAAATATTACTGTTTAAATTCATTTGGGCATACTTCTAAATTTTCCAAAAGCTAGAGCAACAAGTACTTGTCACTAAAAATTAAAAAAAATATTTAATAACTTTTTACAAGAACAAAGCAACTTGGGTTTACTGGAAGAGTGAAACCCAAGTAAAAGAAAGTGAGAAAAAGGGAAGCGCATCACTCCACATGGCTTGTCTCTCCAATTTGTCCTTTAGCCTTTGCCACCAATAAGAACATGACAAGGAAATTTTTTTTCCTCCCGTTTTTTTTTTTTATCTTTATTTTCACTTTTTGTTTTCTCACCATGCTCCATTTTGGAATCCCAAAGTGGTTGTCTTCAAAGACAAGGACAAGTAAGCTCCTAAGTAACATGGATTTGCTTTAATGCTTTTGCAATTGCATTTTCTATTTGATGGACATTTTTCTGCTGAGTAAGTAATCTTTTGTGTGCTCACAGTAACCTAGGTGTTCTCAAAGATTGAAATCTTTAGGGATCATGCAAAAAGAAAAAAAAATGGCATATCTTTACAAACAAAAACCTATCACCCGACGGGCAATTATAGAGTCCACTCGATTTGAATTGAATCTCAGTATCGACATCTAGATATTTCATTATGAAAGTCTAGTTCAAATAGGGATTAAACCCGTCAAGATTGTCGAAACTTGACCCTAAGCATAACATTCGCATTACATGATTTCAAATTTTAATTGCATCATTGTTCTTTCGCATTTACAATTATGAACGCTCTATTTAAGAACGGGCAAGAATCCGAGAGTTCCATTTCGAGGATGCCAATATCTGAACGCGCGAGTCTTCAAATAATCTTTTTATCTAAATGGTTCGGGTAGGTTTGCATATACACATAAAATCATTCCGTTTACCTTCTTCGGACGAAACCTAATCAAAAAAGATATGAGTTTCTTTTATTATTTTTTAAATTGGTTTGCATGAATGTGTGCACGAGTCCTTTGTGAGCGCAAATTGCCAAAGCCTTATTTGCAGGATCTTGATTTGGTACCATCTTTGCTCTATCTTCAAATTTGAAACCATAAGTTTTACCTACAAGTCCTTGAAATCATCATGTGAAATAGAGTTGGTAGGAATGCACTTTTTTATTTTTTGGTCAAAGGTAGAAATGCGCTTGACCCCTTATCCATTAAGCGGAAATTTTGTTTTAAAAAGTCCACTCGGGTTTATTTTAGTCATACATCATGTAAATCTCATATAGTTAATCAGAAATCCGATTGCATCGGGTTCATAAATTCAGTCTCACAAGTTAAAAGCAAGAACCAACGATTCTACCGAAGGTCAAAAGGAGCTCGAATTTGGAACCACGGTGAGCTCCATTGTCGTACTAGTTGCCATACGGTGGATCGTTGAAGGTTAGCTCAATAGAGTTTATCTTGAATTTTCTTTCACAATCATCTAAATGCGAGGTCCTATAGGAAAAACTTGCTTCCATAAGTAACAACCACATCAAAATTGGGAAAGCCCACTTTTTTTTTAATTTTTATTAACCGAAAGATCCCGGTCAAATTCAATTGTTTTTCAACAAAAAAAGGGGTTCCCAAATAAGACAAAACTATTTGAAAAAAAAAAAACCCAAGACAACGTTAAAAAAAAGAAAGTCAACGTTGATGGATAAGGTTATGACTTGCCCGTCCTTTCGACGCAAATTAGCTGTAGCAGCTAGTAGTAGAAAGAGTCAAACTAGGATTGACTACCAAAAGAATGTCTGCCCTTTATGTACTCTATAATGGATGTCCCCTTACAAAAATTCCTGTCCTAAAATCATAAACAATCACATTTTATCTTTATATTATTTATTTTTAACACTTCCCTCTTCTTGTCTACTAAAGTAATATAGTTAAAACCTTGAACTTGAAAAATATCTACCTTCAAAAATTACCAAAAAATTCTAAACCTATTGTAACTATGTCAATTCAATCTTAAAATTTTTTTTTTTATCGATTCAATCATAAATATTTTATAATTGCACCAATTCACTCCATCCGATAAATTTTGTTCGATCGGCGCCGGCCATCCCACGCGATGTGAACGCCTGGTCGTTCGGCAAGATAATATTTTGATATTTTTTTTGAAATTTTTATCTTTTTATTGCTCCTTTTTATTTGATCTTTTTCTTTCTTCCTTTTTTTCTTCTCTCTTCTTCCTCCAAGGTTGCTTGTGACGGCGACCGGCCGAGGCAACGACCGGCCACCGGCGAGGTAGGGCAAGGCTCGACCTCGCCAGATCTGTCCTAAGAAAGATATGCTTCTCTTTGGTCCGCTTTCGGTCTTTGCTCCTTCCGTGATCCTTGTTGTTTCTTTGGTGTGAATCGAGATCATTCTTGCTCATTACAACGAGTTTTTGATTCATGTTTGTGACGACAAGGTTGTCTCGCCCTCGTCGGCCATTGCCTCTAGCCTGGTCGCTGCCAAGGAAGAAGAGGGAAAAGAAGAAGAAGAAAGGAAATAAAAAATTCAAAGAAATATTAAAGTATTATCTCCTCGAACTAGAGTCGTAGACATCCATGTCGGCGCCGACCAGCCAAAATTGGATGGATGGACCGAATTCACGTAATTGCAAAAGGTTTAGGATTAAATTCGCAAAAAAAGAAAAGTTTAGAACCGAATTGGCACAATTACACTAGATTTATGATTTTTTAGATAATTCTCCTTATTTATCTATATAGGACAAAACAAACTACTACCTATTTGGTAAATATTTATCTATTTAGACTTCATTTGTTTCAAAAAACAACTCTCAGGAAAAAGCTTTGGATTTTTGCTATTTGGTGAACAAAACAAACAATCAAGAACATATTTTTGTCAACGGAAAGAACACATTCAAAAGTGAAAATTCTTTTAAAAGAAAAAACATTTCCCTCCTGACACACCCTTACATTCCTTTTCTTCATTTTTTCTTTTTTTTTTTGTCTTCCCCTGGCAATCGCCCCATGGCGATGGTCGGACCAAGACAATGATGAGCCGGCCTTGATCTTGCCAGATCCGCTAGGCTCAAGCTTGTCCCTCTTTGTGGTGGGTGTCGGTCATCACCAAAGAGGAAGAAGAAAAATAAAAAAAATAAAAGTTCAAATTTTTTGTAACAATCAAACAAATTTTTCATACCAAATGACAAAAATATTTTATAGTAATTTTCAATTTGTAGCCAAATATTTTTTTAGAAATAAATGGGGCTTTTTTAAAAATAAAAAATGCCTTTTGTAATTATATCAAGCCTTCCCTAATTATTCCTACATTTAAAACTAGGGAGTCAGAAAAGAGGGACATCTGTGAAACAGGTTTCCAGCCTTCTCGCTCTCTGCACTGCGGTTTGCTTCCGCTCCAAATGAGAACTCCTTAGAAGTTGGAACGAGCCAGACATGAACTACTCATCCGACGTCAACAGATCAACGTTGTTGGTACCACCGAGCACTGACCCGCGCATGATCCACGCTCAAGCTCTGAAATCACAGTCCCACCAAGATCGCTTCCTCTGCAACCAGCTCATCTCCCTTTACTCAAAATCCAATCTTTTGTCTTATGCCCGTCGCGTCTTCGCCCAGATCCCATCCCCGAACGTCGTGTCATGGACGTCCCTCATCTCCGCGCACGCCGACTCCCTCCTTTCTCTGCGACACTTCGTGTCCATGCTTCGCCACTCGGCTCTGCCCAACCAGCGCACCGTCGCTTCCCTCCTCAGGACCTGCACGACCCTTTTGTGCGTACCCTTTGGTCTTTCTCTCCATTCCTTGTCCCTGAAGCTTGGTTTCGCCAACGAGCCGTTTTCTGGGTCTGCCCTCGTCAGTTTCTACTCTAAAAGTCGGTTGGCCGGTGGCGCGCTCAAGGTGTTCCACGAAATGCCTGAGAAGGACGAGGTTTGTTACTCTGCTGTCATTGTTGGTTTGGCGCAAAGTTCCCGGCCTATAGATGCGCTGTCGTTGTTTGCTGATATGAAATATTGTGACATAGGGTCAACAGTGCATAGTGTTTCGGGGGCACTGCGCGCCGCTTCGGAGTTGGCTGCGTTGGAACAGTGCACCATTATCCATGCCCATGCAGTAGTCACCGGGCTTGATAATAATGTGGTTGTGGCGAGTGCTTTGATCGATGGGTATGGGAAGGCCGGAGTTATTTCGGACGCGAGATATGTGTTTGATGAGAATGTGGCCGTGATGAATGACATAGGATGGAATGCAATGATGTCTAGCTATGCCCAACAGGGTGATGTGGAGTCGGCAGTCCAGGCTTTTCCATGAAATGGATTCTCAGAGACTTTTTCCTGATGAGTACAGCTTCCTAGCTATCCTGACAGCATGTTGCAATGCTGGTTTGGTCGCGGAGACAGAAAATTGGCTAACCCGGATGAGACTGGAGTATGCACTAGAACCGAGATTAGAACATTACACTTGTCTAGTTAGTGCTATGGGAAATGCTGGGAAATTGGAGGAAGCCAAGAGGCTTGCAATGACCATGCCATTCGAGCCCGATGCTGCAGTATGGCGGTCGTTACTAATTGCTTGTGGACACCACAGTGATGCCAACATGGCTTGCTCAGTCGCAGAGCAGTTGCTGGAGCTTGACCGAAATGATGACTCAGCTTATGTGATAGCTGCAAATATATTGTCATCTTCGGGACGATGGAATGAGGTTGCTGAAGTACGGAAGAGGATGAAGGACAGGAGGGTGAAGAAGGAAGGTGGTATGAGCTGGATTGAAGTGCGAGGCGAAGTCCATGTCTTCATGTCAGGAGATAGAAAACACGTGAGGACAGAAGAAGTCCACTCGAAGCTGATGGAATTGATGGAGAAAATTGAGAATTTAGGGTATGTGCCGGTGTGGAAGGTAATATCCCATGAGTTGGGAGAGAGGGAGAAGAAGGAAGCTCTTTGGTATCACAGTGAGAAACTGGCGGTGGCTTTTGGGCTGTTGAATGGTGTTTCACCGCCCCATAAGCCACTGAGGGTTGTGAAGAATCTGAGGATCTGTAAGGATTGTCACGAGGTGTTTAAGTACATCAGCCGTGCTGAGGAGAGGGAGATCATTGTTAGGGATGTAAATAGATACCACCGATTCCTTAACGGCATCTGTACTTGCGGAGATAGTTGGTAATTCGAGGTATGTGTCTGTAATTTGCCCAGAAGAGAAACCGATTCGGAATTTTCGGAAGGAAACCTATCCTTGGGAATGAACAATGTCAGGGCTGTGCAATTGCGAATCAATTTCTTTATGTAGTTAGTGAAGATAAATATACCTTCTGTCTTCTCTAGTGAGAATCTGCTGGTGTGAGGACTTAGAGAACAAAAATTTCACAAAGTACAGAAAATTCAAGTATGGTCCATCAAAGCATTAATCTTTAACCTTAGGTTGCTTGATAATTGAGTAACTGAGCTTCCGGCTTTTTCATGATAGATGATTTCATAACTGTTAGAATTACAACAAAACCATCGATTCTACTCTTTGCATCTGCCTTATACAAGAAAATAGGATGTAATACTGACTGCTTGAAATTTCAAGACCAGCATTGAAGCAACAGTTAAGATTCTCAGATGAAAAGTGAATTGTCGTGTCGGTTTGGAAACAAGATTGCTCGATTCATATAGGTTATACTATCAAATTGCTCAAGGGCTACTTCTTGTCAATTATACAAAAATCAAAGTCTCAAAGGAAGAGGCAGCATGTCAATGGCACAGAGATACACCTCTTTCCAGACTTCACTTGACTTTTAGCTCGCTGAAGCACCTTACATCAACTACAATACAAGTTAATCCAAATGCCACGTTATTTGAAGCCGAAAATTCGAGTAATGCATATATTAAAGCAACAATAAAATGATTGTAGCCACCAGCCAATGTTGTACACTGAAATCTTCCCGCAAGAACATTGAGTAGGAAAGGCAGAATAAAAAGGTGAGAGCAAATTATTGGCAAAGAAGCAAACAACGGAGCGCTATGCAAATTGTACAAGGATCAAAGTAAATATAATGCGTTGCTTCTTTCGTGCCAAGGTCGTCGATGTTTTCCCAAGTTTCCAAACTTTTGACTTAGTTTTCGCTTTATGTCCGCTTTCCTTCAGCTAGACTTACTCTGATGGCACGCCCTTCTAGCTCCTGGTAACAGCTCAAAAAAGGGGAAAAGATAAGGAAGAAGCTGAATCATGAAGCAACTAACAGAAATGCTCGGAAAGGAAAGCACGTATCTATATCTTGTTTTTGAGAGAAACGGGGGGGTATAGCAAAGTATTACCACTCCGTTAAGAGATTCAAGAGCAGTTTCCATCTCCGCTTTTGTCGAGTAGGACACAAAACCATAACCGCGCGACCTCCCCGTCTCGCCATCGTACAGCACTCTTGCTCCAACTACGGTTCCGTATTCTTGAAAAGCATTTTCCAAACTTTCAGAAGTCACAGACCAGGACAAGTTTCCAACGAAAAGCTTGTAATCAGTTTCCGGGTATAAAGGCTCTTTCGGTTTAGGTTTGTCTGAGAAGTTCACCCTCAGCGTCCGTCCCATGTATTCCTGAAACATGGACATTGGGTCATCTGGAAGGACTTCATTATACATTTCTAAACAGGAAAAGGAAGGACATTATTATTATTATTTTGGTCACAAAGGAAGGACATTATTTAGCATGATGAAATAGTGCAGAAAACCATTATTGTTTTATCTACTGCATTAGCTTGCAGAGCTGCGCATACCCACAAACAGACAGAGATAAGCCAACTCACACTTCCATCGAGGTTTTCTATAACTGCATTACAATCTTCAATGCTGCTCATTGTTACGAAAGCGAAGCCTCTGCTTCTTCCAGTGTTTCTGTCATAAAGAACCTGCAGAGGTCATTGGGGGAACGTGAAGAGTTAAGAAGAAGAACCACAATCAAATTGAATTTAAGGCAAATTGACTGCAAAAGAAACTTCAAACACTCTTCACGCATCATGAGGTACATTCGATGTATTTCTGTTGAGAAGGCTAAAGTTTTAACACTAATCTATTCTAGATCAGCAAAATGCAACTAGCAAAGAGAAAATTGAAAGAGCCACTCTACTTTGCAAAGTGATGAAATTTTCAAGGATATCCCTGGTTTGCGGAACAATACAAGTTCTTTAGTCACCACTAATTGTCCATATCCTAGCAAAGGAATATCCAAAATCAGAGCAAGCATCAACTATCTCATTTCTAATGGTACACGTAGGAATTTGTAGGGGTAGATCATTGATGCAAGCTGGTAATTGAACAGATGACTAGCCAACCAACATGAACTGCCCGGACAATTGTCTTTGTCTCTCGTCCTTGCAATGAGAAGAGATGAATCCTGAGCATGGCTAAGGATTTGCCAGATATTAACCCACGTTAATTGTTCAGAATACATCATGTTCATTAAGTAGGGCACATTTGTACCGTGTTAAGCTTAAACAAAAGAAGTGTGCATTTGTAGCACGAACCGTCGTAGACCATACAGACTTCACAATCCATCATCCAGCCTACTCTGAAGATTCATCCGCGTCCTCTTTGATAATGCTGCACCATGTACAATTGCAACCAAGTTCTTCATCATACGGTGTTTCTGATTCTCTATACTTAAGCTAGGCTTTCCTCTCTTTGTTTCCCATTTTTCGATATCGTAATAGAAAGCATCAGCAACTTTAACAGAGAAAATGCAGCAAAAGTCGGCAAATTGCAGTTCATTTTTAACAGTGATGCTTGTTCAAACCGATACCATGCCTAAGCTAAAAAGAACCAAGTTTCCACACAAATTCAGCACCGCAATCGGCTCTGTTTGCGATTTTACTCATGGAATGATCCTACACAATGTTAGATGCCGCTCTCACATGTCAAGTAGCTGACCAAATTCAGATTGTTCTTAGTTTCTCCAATTAACCATTAAGATCAGGGATCAGATCACAACCAGGAGCAGAAAATCACACACCTCAACAAGCTCTGGGCTTCCATAGTCCTGAATTATACCGGCCAACTGTGCACTGTCCACATTGTAAGGCAAATTCCCAAAGTAGAGCTTGGTATTTACAGTCACACCCTCAGCTCCCTCTCCCTCCTCCTCCTCCTTTTCCACTTCCACGGCAGCGGCAGGGGCGGCCACCTCCTCTTGGGCCACGGCAGCCGATATCCTCAGGCCAGCGCGGCGTCTGAGGGGCGTGATGCTAGCCGACAGAGCCTCGCCCAGATGGGGTAGGTTCGATGATGACGGTGAGAGGATCCTCAGTTGGTGAGGCGGGCAGGAGGAGGGAGAGTTAGCGGACTGGAGGCAACACTTGAGGGTGTTGATGGAGGAGGAGAAGGTGGAGCTTATGGCAGCTGCGGCGGCCATGGAGCTTGTGACGGTGGTGGTGGTGGTGCTGGCGGTGGTTTTTTCGGTTAAGGCAGAGAGAGAAAATGGGGACTTGTGGAGCGAGAGAGAGAGTGTAAAGCTAAGCTACGAGATGATGCGGGCAGATTCCAGCCAGCAATATCTGCAGATATCCGTAGGAGATAGCTCGGATAAGGTAAAGTTAGTAATATTCTCTTTTTCACGACAAAACAAATAAAGTCAATTAGTTTGACTTTTTATTATTTCCAAAACGTATTAAATTGAGATAATCACACAAATAATCTTAAAATTTAGGTGTAATATACAATATAGTTTTTAAATTTTTAATTTGTTCAATATGATCCCTAAATTTTAAATTCAACGCGCAACGTCATTTCTAAATTTTTATTTTGTTCAATATGGCCCATGTACTTTTTCGTATATGTTCAATTTAATCTCTAAATTGTATGAAAATGTTTAATGTTGTCATTTAATCAATTTAAGTTTAGAAACAATATTGAATATTTTTATACAGTCTATTGACTAAATTGTATAAATTAAGGGCTCAAATGATAACCATTATGTTCTTGAAAGTAATTTATGCTTTTTTAGATGAGTTTCTAAGCAAATAACTCGTGTTTAACAACGACATAAAATTTCTACTCTTAGAATATAAATTCATTTGATAACAACATAAAATTTATGCCGTTCTTGGCGATTGGCGAATAGTGACGTGATTGGTGATAGGGACGCGAGAGAGGGAGCGAAAGATGATAATAATTGTTATTTCTATTTTTGTTCCAAAAATAGAGAAATTTTATTTTTCATTTTTGTTTCAAACCTATATCTGGTCTAAAAGTTTGTTTCGAAAAATAAAAAAATAAAATTGCGTTATCAAACGGATTTATATTCTAAACCAAAATAGAAAAAGAGAAGCGGAATGGTTATTATTCGCGTCCTAAAAGTTCAAGGACACATTAGGCTAAAATGTAATGGCGATATTGCATAAATTAAAAGTTCAAGTATCATGTTGACAAAATTAAAAATTCGGGAACTATATTGCTTTGTGAAGCTTAATACACTTTTCAACTTATTAACTTCTTAAGCTCGATTGTTTTTGTCAAAAGAAAATTTTCATTAACTAATCAAAAAAATACTCGAGAGGTATCTATCAAATCAAAATAAATGCAAAAAACAAATAATAAAGCATTGTTTGCGTCTAGAAGCATACTTACATCCCTCAAAAGTAGATTCAGTGGTGAACACACGTTGAGATCTCTTATTCCATTTGCAACGATTTACGATGCACGTTTAGATTCAACACCCTCATCACCATTATCGTGCATAGACACCAACTCAATAGATTAAAAAAACACAAATCAAACTATAACGAATTTTCGGATCCATATCTAAATCTAGTTCGAAAGAATAAAACCCCGTAAGTTGATCTAATTCCGAATCGAGAAAGGAGATCGACTTAATCTCTCTATCGAAAAAGGTTGTGAAGTCATATCATAAACATCTTTCTCGATGATTGTCCATTGGACGAATAACGCAACCGATCTCCACATTCATCGAAAATCAGCTGCACAAATTTATTTACGCACACAAACTCTAAAAACAGATCAAGAGAGAGAGGAAAAAAAAAAGACAATCGAGCAAAGAAGAACGTGCGTAGCCTTGAACTGAACCCATTGCTCCCTACTCCCTCCGGCTCTAGCTCTGGCTTTGGAGAGGGTTTAAGCCTCGCTCGTGCTCGGTCGCTAGGGTTTTTGTAGCCCCTTCGCAGTACCCGTCGCGCCACTGAGATGTGGCGTGCGGCTCGATCGGTCGGTTCTTTTCGCGGCGCCCGGAGGTTGAGCGCCGCGACGCGGCGTCGTATCGACGACGAGGGCGACTGGTTCTACTCTTCCGAGTGGTGGGGGTCCACCGCGGCTGGCGGCGGCGGCGGCGACGGCCACACCGTCCTCCGCGCAACTTCCGACCGCGGCAACGGCGTCGTCTCCGTCGTCGCCTTCCCTTCTTCTCGACCTGTTAGTTTCTCTCCCTCTCGCTCTCTGACTCTGAGAATCGGAGTTTCTTACAATTCGTTAACTCATTGCGCTTGGCTAATCGCTGGGTAGAAAGAGGGAATGCTCCAGAAATTTGAGAATGAGTCGATCGACTTTATTCACTTTCCGCAAACCTAGTGCATAGCGTGTATTGTCCATGTTCCCAATCAACTTAATGCTGATATTTCTCAGGCTTGACCCGCTCAGGCTTACTCTAGTGTAGGTTTTATGTAGTTGTAAGTGTGTTTACTTATTCTCATACCCTAAAAAGAGATAATTTATTCCGAATTGTTTCGAATTCTTTGCAATCTTTCTCGGTTTGGAGGAGGAGATTATGAATGGGCCCTGCTAAATCTGATTCTAGTGACCTGGGTGAAATCCTTATATTTCACAAGTTGTCATTGTCTCATTTCTCGCTAATGATGCCTTTCATTCTAATTCAGTCGGTTTATGCAGCACCCAAGAGTTTGTTGTTCTTAGTGGCGTCCTGATCGGCTATTTGCTTCACATTCTTTAATTTGTTCATTCATCAATGTGTTTATTTCTTGCTTGTTCCATCTCTGAGGTTGTGAACTCCAAATTAACTTTATCGTTTAGATTGATTTGCTTATCGTAGGATTATAGTTTAATCTTCGCAGAATGTTATTTACTGGTCTTCGGTGGAGAATTGGCTTCTGCAAAGGTATGCAGATATATACCCCAGATCTGATCCTAATGAACGTTTTAGGGTGCTAGGATATCAGTGGCGTGTACTCCGGTTTAATGATGATACTCGTCAAAGCACTGTCAAGATTATGGCTACTTACCGGGAGTCAGAACCCCACTCTGTACGGTTCATGCAGCAAGCAAATTGCCTGGCTGTTCCATGTAAAGTTTCTCACTTCTTCTTTGCTTGGCTTCCCTACTTTTATTTTTCCAGAAGTATTCATTACTTTCCTTGGTTTCTGTCTCAATTCCTGAAGTCTAACTATTTCCATTACCATTTGGCCCAAAATAAAAGATTTATATTTGATTCACCATACTGGCTTTTCCATTCTGTTAGAATTCATTGTTTTTTTCCTGTTCACTTATGTAGAGTTTTATTTTTTTTATTTTTTATTCTTGCTTAGAAAATGTACTTGCAAATACTGCAAGCAAGTTAAGTAGAATATCAAAGTGTTTAATAAAAAGTAGAATTGAAAACATACTCTTGGTTTTGGTTTCATAAAGCTTATGTTGAACGTAACACTAAAACTAGAGTTGATAGCAAAATATGTGGAGTTCAAATAATAATGGAAAGGAGGAAATAAGGTAGAAAATGAATAATGGACATTTAAGTGGAGAACTGTGATGTTTTACTTCTTGAAGAAGAAATAGAAATCCTGGGTTATAGAAGGGAATCCCCACGTGTAGCATGGCTTCCCTTTCTAATATTAATATTACGCCTGAAACTCCTTTGCAAAACTGATAATATTTTATGCTGTAGTCACCACAAGCAATGGTAGTTCACAAGCTTTGCAGCCGGTGCCTGTTTTTGTTTGGTACCTGCATGGATGTAAATTGGCCCATATTGGTTGAGATCTCTCCAGATTGTGTGCATTTTGCTTCCCTGATGTTTTCTCATGTCTTTCTTTCTTCCCTTCATTTAAGAATCACGATAACAGGCATAAGTCCAGT
This sequence comes from Rhodamnia rubescens, assembly GCA_021437795.1. Lineage (NCBI taxonomy): Eukaryota > Viridiplantae > Streptophyta > Magnoliopsida > Myrtales > Myrtaceae > Rhodamnia > Rhodamnia rubescens. The sequence continues at coordinate 2,709,939 of JAILYA010000003.1, read as the reverse complement.
ATGTGAACCTAACTTTTTTCTTTCAAATTGCATCAATTAACGTTCAACGTTTTTAGCATGTGAGCTTCCAAATTTGATCCTTTTTTCTTTCCCAAATTGCTGGAGATTTTGGTCTCGATTTTTCCTTTAAAGGTGATACCCTATTCAGTTTCATGATGCAATAGCCAATATGGATCAATTCTACCATGTGAATTAGTTCTGGGAACTTGTCTATTGGTTCTAGTCCTTATCTATTTGTCAGTTGTTCGGTGTATATTGCACAATATGTAGATTTTTAACTTGGAATACATCTCACATATCCTGCAGATCTCAAAAGCATGGTATCAGCTGGGTTGGCAACATTAGCATCTTCTGATTTTGATCTTGGGGATGTTGTATGTGGGAATAAACGTATGAATATTTTGTGCATTGGGCATGGTGGAGGTAGCTTACCATTGTTTCTGGCCAGTAAAATTCAAGGTAACTGTTCTTTTCCATCTCTTTATTTTTCGTATTTTCTTTTGTTCCGAGCTGATGAAATGAGCTCATATGCAAAAATAAGACATCATATTAGTTGCAAATGTTGCTATGACCATATATGTTGGTCGAATTTCAAATGCATCTTGAGTCCCTGAATGCTCTCTGTGTTGCATCTAAAAAGAAAACAAGATTAAAGAAGAAGTAGAAATAGGGGAAAGAATAGGGAAATAAACAGATAGATTCCCCTAACAGCATTCAAAGAGAGCTTGTGGTCTGATCTTCATCAGTGCTGCCAAATTGTTCCAGGTGCCATTATTGACATAGTCGAAATAGACCCCCTGGTCATCTCAGCCTCCATTCAGGCCATGGGGTTTCCAGCTTTCTCTGTCCTAACTCCCTCGGGCGATCGTGCCATCTCGAAACCTGATCTCATGGATGAAGTGATGTGGAAAGGCATTCATGAAAGGCTTCACCTCTTGGAATCTGACGCTGAAAAGTTTGTCCAGGAAAACAAGAAACTTTACGACTTGGTTTTCATCGATGCCTATGATGGTGATGATATTTTCCCTCGGAAGCTCTGGGACCCAGATTCCCCTTTCCTTAGAGCTCTCAGCAACCAGCTGCACTCAGAGCACGGAGCTGTGGTGGTGAACCTTCACTCGGATGCTGATTTGCTGAGTCCTGACGGGTCCCCTTTGTCTGTGCTTCAACAGCTTTGGCCAATGGGGAAGCATGTTTCTAGCATTTCTCAAGCTTACAAGGATGCGGTAGTTGGACGGGGAAATTCTCATCGTGCTCATAGTAAGTGCTCAGGGGTGGCATTCGTAGTTTCAGTTCCTTGGGTGTGTAATTCAACCTTGGTAGCATGCAAGAACTTCAGGGTAGACACTGGGTTGTCAAGTAGGAATTGTATTGTGGACAGGCTGATCTCAAGGTCGATTGACGTGGAGCGCATTTTGGATCTACCGTTTTCTTGCTTGGAGTATGTAAAGAGAAACTTTACGCTTGTTGATTAATCTTTTTCTCCGGTGAAATACTGATTAGCGGTCGACTGTAGTCGTACATCACCGGGAGGAATGCTTGCGGGAGGAACGTTCGTCGTCGGTGCATGGAATGGAACCTTTTATGCCTTAAAGCTCACTGCAGGACCTTGTTTCCCCCACTTTTATGACTTTAGGTTCCACAGTGAGAGAAAATAAATCAAGGAGAAATTTCTGTTGGTTATTTTTCATTTTTTAACAAGAATTGAGAGTTGACAAAGTCTAGCTCGCCAGCTTTGGGGACTAGCCAGCCTTTCCGTTGACGGACCTGAGTTATAAACAACATTGCTAACTTTCCTCAGTTCGTCTATTTTTAGCCCAGTGCAGTGAAAAGGCTCTGGCTCCAGCCATTTATGCCTGTGGAGATAGCAAGAACACAAAAAATTAAAAAGGCACAATCTTTGCAACTTTACAACAACTAAACTTGTTGGGAAAATCACGAAATTTTTTTTACACCTGTTGTAATTGTGCCAATTCAGTCATAATTTTTTTTTGTATCAATTCAATCCAAAATCTTTTGTATTTATACTAATTTAGTTCTTTCAATCAACTTTAAAAGAAATTCGTTGATGTGGATGTCGACCAGCGCGACAAGAACATACGGCGATACTGACATGGCCGATTTTAACAATAGTTTAATATTTTTAGATTTCTTTTTTCTTCCCTTCTTCCTCTAGACAATTGTCGGATCGCCGACCGCCCAAAGGCCGAGTCGATGAGGTCAACCTCGCCCAGGCCGTCGCTTGCCTAGCCATGGCGAGGTCGCCTTGCGGTGTTAAGGGCAAGGCCGACGTCGCCCGGCTAAAGAGAGAGAGAGAAAGAATAAAAATAAAAAATATCTTAAAATATAATTAAAAATTGATTGAAATACATGTCAACACTGACTGGCCAAGTTTGCTTGAAGGATTGAAATGATATGAATACAAAATATTTAGGATTGAATTGACATAAAAAAAATTAATATTACATTGACATAACTAGAATAGGTTTAAGACTTTTTTGGTAATTTTCCTAAACTTGTTTGCTAGAAAATAAAAAAATTAGTACCATACACAGACCCACTCCTTTTCCAAGAGGAACTACCCAACATTAGGGATTGGCCCCTGTTGAAATTTCTGAACGACGGAAACTTGGAAATGAGGCGAAAAAAGAGGAAACGTTTCCAAGCTGCTTAGCTAAGATCAATCGTCGTCCCTTGCACGAGGGTTCATCCAACGTAACGTTGCCAATTACAGTATCAACATCCCGGTCCAAATGGTACGAGAGGCAAGCACATTACATGGCATTACTCAGCTACATCCCATGACTGGTTTCGCTAATGTGAACCCCATTTATTCGGACTTATTCCTAAGTATAATACAGACTCATACACGTGTATTCGTACACTTATCTGATATTCGCCACAAAATTGGTTCCATGTGCCGACTTATTCGCCTCCGGCAGCGGATGGCACTTACAGATCTGAACTTGGTGGACTTAAGTGGCTCCTTCCTCGTCATGACCTCTCAATAATCCATCACCTTATGGCCCACCGCTGAAATTATGAGCAAAACCCCAAGCATCATCTGAAATGGTCGGTTTTCTAAGGTCTATGCTGACTAGAAAAGTTGCAAGCTAAGCACTCGCAGAACCAACAGCTTCTCTTAGAGAAACAGCGTCGGGGACAGAGTCGCTCTCATCTTCGTCATCGTCTTCAGTCTCCCAAAGGAAACTAGCATATGCAGCAAGAATATGGCTGCAGAAAAAGAACGCAAAAAATCCAGGTCACGTTTTGCAGCAAGCTCTTTCTACTTCAATAAGTGCAAGCAAAAATTATTAGTATAATGACGAAGGAGAAGCAAGAATAGTTAAAGGGTCAAAGTAACTGTATGGTTGCTAACAGATACCAGTTTTGGTTCAAAACTAAATTTTCCTCCAAGCATTTCCGGTCATGGACTTGTCGTGACTTATTAAAACCATCAATAGAAAATCAACGTCACATAAACAAGCACAAAATGTGTAGTCCCTAGGGTTATGGATTTGAAGCATCTGATGTGCTTTGGCTTTTTTATGCTCACCGATTTCCCGTAAAATGACTAAAGGAGCATCTACCCATATGAAGATGATGCATCAGAGTCCTCCATGGCCAACGGCCACCCACTTGAGACCATGGGTAAGAGAGTAACAAAACTGTTGATATTTGATGCTTATCTATAGAATTTAGAGAACGGTACAAACGAAAAGCTCACCTCTCTGTAGGGGTCGCTTGAATAGCTCGTTCAAAATAAGATGTTGCCTTATCATGGTCGCGGTGAAGTTGCCAAGCCAGCTTAGCAGACATTACCAACGCTTCACCATCCATTGGATCAGCAAGAATAGCACGTGAATAGTACTCCTCAGCTCCTTCAAGATCTTGCTTCCCCTGTAAATAAAATGACCAAGTAAGTGTGAATGAGACTACTAAAAATGAAAGGACAGAATACGAATTATGTGCATGACATAATCAAGATTTTTGTTTCAATAGGTTGCTGCAAATATCACTATGTCCATCAACATGATATCATGCCAAGATCCAGATGATTGAGCTAGACCAAAGTATTCGTGACAAATAAATTGAAGGCTATTATCCTTTTCCAATGGTCCCATGATCCTCTTAAATAATATTGAGAATCGGAGATGGAGGAAGGTCGAAGAAGAATTAGGGCCCCGAGTGCCTCTATTACCTGATATAAGAACTGAGCATAACTTCTCAGAATCAAAGGGTTGGATGGATCTTCCTCAATCATCTGTTTATAATTTTCTTCAACATTTTTGCCGTCGGTACAAGTTGCACTAAAATTGACGATGTCAAACCTGGTCACAGGAATGTCTTTCTCGGAGGTCAAAACGTCTTTCTCATCCAAGTTCCCCTGCTTCTCATTAAATACACCTTTCAGACTTAGTTTTTGAATACAGGAGATATAAGGACATATTAAGGATACGGAGCACCTGGAGGTGGTTTTCTTGTACTCCATCTGTTACATTCTCATCCTCTAGCTCCCAAAGGAAACCAGCATATGCTGCTAGGACATGGCTGAAACAAGCAAAGAGAGAACTGTTATAAACGCACCCAGCACCTGAATCTTCGCCACGGTAATATATAAACCAAAACTTTTCGGGCACAAACTGTCAGTCAGCTAATACTTTGCCCCAATCCCAACAGAAAGGAAACATAATTGCAATGGTTTTCTACCAGTTCCCTTCTTCAGAGCCAAGAACTAAATCCAAGTGAACGAAAGATGTTTGTGGTGTCACATTAGTTTGATTTTCGGCATAGAATATGCATACCTATCGTTTGCTGCGGCTTGAGCTGCACGCTCATAATAGGTTAAAGCTCTCTCTTTATCATGATAGAGATCCCAAACTATTTTAGCATACTGCGCTAAAATCTCACCATCTTCAGGGTCGGCTAGTGTAGCACGATAGGAGTAATCCTCTGCTCCATGAAGATCCCCCTTTGACTGTGAGTAAAGTTCTCGGTTATGTAAAAGAGGTATCAGCGAAAAGCCCGCACATAGATGATGACCACACAAAAATATGGGCTTTCAGTTACAGCGCAACTCAATTGTACACCTCTATCCTTTCCGGAATATGTTTCGGAGCAATTAATCATGGACTAAACATCTCTCCCTCAGTTTAAACCTAAAGGGACCTCTCCAAGATAGATCTCGGGTTATCTGTTTTACCGGAAACAAGTCCAGGAGTCTGATTTCCAAAAGGAATGTGTGTTCTAGGTGATTGCAAAAGGTAAATGACATTCATTTACGAGCATCATTAAACCAACAGGGCCATGAAGAATTTAAGAGAATCAAGAATTCCTATTGCCCCGCTTCTCCCTACAGGTGTAACAATGCGATCCAACTCCAGCATCTTTCAGTTAGACGCACAGGCTATAAATTGGGAGCTCAGGAAATGCTGAAGATGCAGAAAATAACATCCACAACACACGACAAAAAAGTGAGAACATTCACACTATTTTGCTAATGACAGGTATTTTCAGAAATAGTGACCAAAGCTGGCAAAATCCTTAACCGCGAGTGATGCTCGTTAAAAAGTACACGAATGGATGTTTTTTGTATCAAACACACGATGTTCAGGAACCAACACTAGAAACTCACACGAACACGGTAATGAGCCAAATCGAACCTGCAAAACCTGACCATAGTTCCTCAAGAGCACGGGATGGCACGGAAACTCATTCAGCATCCTCTCGTAATATTCCTCCGCGTCGCCAACGCCTCCAAATTCCGGCGGATTCAATGCAAGACCGCCGTTCGATTCGCCGCCGAAATCAGCATTCCCGATTCCGAGACCTGCGGCGAGATACATGGGAGGGCTCGCCGGCTCGCGCTCGACATCATCGCCAGCACTCGAGTCATTCCTAAACCCCAACTCCTCCGTTCCTCCAGCGTCGCCTTTGCCATCGTCCTCGCCGTCCTCCTCGATGGATCCCATCGCCTCCCTCCCGAAGCTGAACTCCCCACTGCCGACGGCCGCCGCGCCATCCGCGATCGTCGGGGTCGCCCTCTGGAGCGCCTCTACCGCCTCCGAATCCTCCTCCGGGCGATGATGACTGGTCTCGTCGTCGGTCGACACGAACACCGAGAACGAAGGGGCCGATCGCAGCATCTTGACTTGCTTCGGATCGCTATTTGAGGGGCCTGGCCTGGCCTGGCCTATGTATCTTCGAATCTAGCACGAAGCTCGTCGACCAGTGACCTCTAGCTTAGTTCCGCAGGGAGGAGGCTAGGGAGGTCGGAGACGAGTTGCACAGATACTGTTTGGCGGTGCGAGACAGAGATCCATACCTATCTTAAAACAAAGGGATAATGACATAAATAATCCCCGAATTTTGATCTAATGCGCATTATAATCCATAAACTTTAAATTTATTTAATATGATCTTTGAACTTTAGCTTAATATTCAATATGATCCATGAACTTTTAGTTTATTCAATATGGTCCTTGAGACTTTTATTACGTGTTCATTATAGTCATAAACTATATGAAAATATTCAATGTAATCCTTCCATTAATTTAAAATCGGGACAATAATAAATATTTTCATATAGTTCATGGATTAAATTGAACATTTACTAAAACTTCGGGGATTATATTGAACAAGTCAAAAGTTTAAGGATCAAATTGTACATTAGATTAAAGTTCAAAGACTATATTGAATAAATTAAAAGTTCATGACCACATTACACATTGGGCCAAAATTCAAAGACTATTTGTGTCATTTTTCCTAAAATAAATGTAGCGAAGAGCCCTTCGACTCATCACTAATATGCAATTAAACCTTAAAAAATTTAAACATTACAATCAATGTTTTAAAACAATTATAATTGGATCTTACAACTTTTAAAAAAATTACCATTACATTATTTCATTAACTCGTGTGAAGCTTGACAAATAGAAAATACTAATAATTTTCACGAGTTGATTGCATTAACTTAACAAGTTTTAAGATTTAATTACACTTTTTAAAATAATTTGAGACTTAATTGCACTTTCGTAATAAAAAAATTATCCCTTTTGTTTATAAGCAATCTCGTACTATTATTATCTATTTCACTCTTATATTTAATTCGTCTATGGTGATGGATTGTTTGTGAGTTTTTCTTCGACATTCAATGCGATTCATGTTATCTTTTTTTGTTCAATCTATTTCTTGAATTTCGAGTTTGCTTAATATGGTTCTCCCGTCGAGTTATACGGTCACACATTTTTTGAGTGTGGATTGCCACCTTTTCGTTTATTAGGCCAAAATTAGTGATGTGGACCATCGCATCATTTTTCCAAATGAGCAAATCTCTTTTCTTTATTATTTTTTTAACATGATAATGACATCATCAAAGAGATATGACGTGGCAGTCACGGGTAAGCCACGTGAACGCCAACACGACAGATCTAGATCCAATCGTTAGTTAATGGTGTTAGAACTTCTGACGAAAGAACTGTATTAGCTGGATTTTTTGAAAGTCGAAAAACCACGTGAAGAAAAGTTGATAAATCACGTTATGCAGCCATGCCAAATATTTATTAGGCAACCGATGTCTTGCTTGAGTTCGGTGGGGAAAATTATCAAAAAAATTTAAATTTATTTTTTTTTTTTTTTTTTTTTTTTTTTTTTTTTTTTTTTTTTTTCTTTTTTTTTTTCCCCCCCCCCCCCCTCCCTCCCTAGCCACGGTCCATTTTCTGCTTCTTCTTTTACTGTCACATCTTTCTCCAACCTGATTTAAAATCTTGAAAAAAAATTAAAATGATTTGCATACTCTGCATTGGATTAATCTTTCGACTTAAAATTCTCTCCATTTTTTTTTTATTTAATATTAAATCTCTTGTATTTGCGCCTTAGCGCCTCACTTTATTTTCATTCGTTCCAAACGGTTCACCGGCGTCACCGTGTCATTGATCACTGACCACGAAAGCATCAGTAGCTAGTCCGTTACCACGTTCATCGTCAGCGCCAGTTCCCAACGAACCAATTCAACTTCACATTTACGGCGCCGTATTATTTTATGCGCAATTTTTAATATTATTTTAATTTTTTTCCGTTTACTATTTTTTCTGTTTTCTTTCTTTTTCTCTTTTCCTTTTTCTTTCTTTCTTTTACCTCCGGCCAGTTCGGCGACCAGCCAGAGGCTGGCGAGGCTCACCCCCACTGGCCAATGGTGAGGGCGAGCCTCGCTGGTGGTGGGTGAGGTCGCTCTCCATCGGCGCGACAGTCGGCCAAGAGATGGCAGCGCTGACGCTGATCGGCGTCAACCAATCGATCGGCGTCGATATGGTGCCTCGCTCTACGCTGGTGATCGAGGGCGACTTCCACCACCAGCCATTCCCGAACGTGACGTTTGATTTCGAGTTCTCGAACGTGCTCGACCACGCCCTGTACCCGCGGAAGTTCGTCGGGGAGATCGAGTGGACGCTGAAGCCTGGGGGAATCTGCGCACGCTGCACGTGACGGTCAAGCACAGGACGGACAAGTGCTCGGCCAACGACCTGTACAGTGTGGATCCGCTGGTGGAGATGTTCGTAGAGTCTGAGCTGGTGGAGACGAGGAATATCGAAGAAGACGAAGATGAAGAAGCAGCAGCAAAATCGCAGGTCATGTACTCATTTTTACGCCTTCCTTCGTTTCCTTTTCTGTCTTTTCATTCTATAGATTCGTTAGTCTTGATCATCTGGGAAAAATTCACTCAACTCAGGTCGAAGATAGAGATTGTATACACGAATTCGTGATTGATAGAAGATGAATTGTTTCTCTTTGTGACTTTTCTCGGGAAAATCTCAGGCCAGATCTGGCCGAGAAGAGAGAAGAAAAAAGAAAAGAGAAAGAAAAATAATAAAAAAATAATTTAATATAATATTAAAAGTTAATCAAGTCCATGTCGCTCGGTCGATCAAAATTGGTAGGATGAATTAAATTGACACAAATGTAAGAGGTTTAAGATCGAATCGACACAAAAAAAGCCTTATGATTGAATTGGCACAAAAACAAAAGGTTCATAACTAAATTTGCAAAATTAAAAAGTTTATGAATTAAATTGGCAAAAGTGTAATAGGTTTAGGGCTTTTTTGATAATTTCTCCCTATTTGGTGTATTTCTTATGCCAACAAGTTCATCATAAGAAAGTGAAAGTGGTGGGCAGTTTTAGGGCATGCATGACAATATTTCTACTTCGAAAAAACTTTTGGCTAGTGGTCACAAGTTGATTTTTCTACTTATGCTATAAAAGAAAATTTTACGATCGAAGAGAGACGTTTGATAACAAGACAAAATTTCGCTTCTAAAAAAGAAACTCGTTCAATAACGGTTGAAAATTTTTACTTTCGAAATATTATTAATATAAAATCTTCTACGAAAAATTACTTTCGTTGGCCAAAAAATTTATGCGTCATTTTTATTTGTTTATTTCTTTAAAAAATAATTTATATTATTAAAATATATTATTTACCTTTCAAAAATAAAAAAAATATTATTCATTTTTTACTCCGAAGCAATGGTGATGGGCGGCAATAGTCGGCTATGGTCGGCAATGATAGCGTCGATGGGCGGCAATGGAGATTGCCAGGCGGATGCGTGATTGAGAGAGAGAGTCGCGAGAATGAAAAGAGATCGAAGTGAAAGAGATATTGATATTGAGAGATTTTTACTTCGAAAGATAAATAATTTTTTTACTTGTAAAAGTGTGTCGAAAATAGTTTCGAAGCAAAAAATTATCTCGAAAATAGAAAAATGAAGTTGTGTAACTAAACAAATTTCTGTTTCGAAATTGCGTTACTAAACGGATCTTTCTTGAAGTGTTATCATGCGCTCTTTCAACTTTCGATGCAACTGTGCATGTGTAACTTTGGAAAATAAAAAGTGAGACAAAATGACGTTTCAACTAAAAAAGATGAATGTTTCTCATATTCCAAATAACAAACAAGTAAAATTGGACAAAACTAAAATTCTTAAATGAACCTTTGTTTTGGTCAGATTTGAAATGAACTGAAGAAAGTGACAATCAATCATTTTTGACTTGGCATTACGATTTTTTTTATACTAAAAATAGTAATTCATGCTCGATTTTATTGGTATTTGAAGCAAAAAATGATGTCCTTGAGGGGTCATTTGATTAGACTGAAAAAATAAGTGTTGAAAATTTAAATACTGAATTTGAAGTATTGATAATTGTAAATTTTGAAAAATAGAAACAAAAAAGTTGTTTGATTAGTAATTGCAAATTGATGACCGAATATTATTCAATTTCCTCACATACATGAATTGTTATTTATATGTAGATTTCAGTAATACAATCTAATTACTATTAATTGTTTTTTCTATTTAATGAATTACGTAATTGCTTCCTTACTTATCCCCGTGAGTGAGTTTTTAATTTCATCGAATCTTTTAAGTCATTGTTCGTTATAGCTATCGAGCAACCTTAATATTTTTAGCAGGTTGATTGGGTTATTAAATGAGGCAATTCAAACAAATTGATTGAGCTGCCAACTAATTAGAAAAACCTTTAATTTCTAATTACAATCAGCAAATCGTCAGGTTTATCGATTGTAATTCCATTGTACTCTTTCCATTTTGTTGATTTTTTTATTCCATTTGTTTCGCGAAAAGATGAATGATTAGAATTAAAAAAAAAACTGCTTACGTCGCTCGAAAAAATGGACGAACGAAAAAAATACTCTCATTAGTCCACGACAACGTTTAGACCTAAATTGTTGTTCCGTAATGAAATTATCTTTCATTGATTGAATAATTCTTTCAAGCGATATAATTGATTTTTTTTCATAGAAAGAATGCTTTTCAAATTATTTGTTTTTCTTGCATTCAAAATTATAACAAATACTTTGGCAATTCGAGCATCCATTTTTCGGATGGTGGAAGGGAGTATGATTTATACGGCATGAGAAAAAAAAAAGGGAAAATATCTACTTTTATAAAAGACAATGTCATTGTTATTGTGGTATAGAGAATTTTAACCGACACTAACATGGTTATAATGAATTTCCAAATCATATATTGGAAAATGATGAAAATTCTTCCAAAATATTTTTTTTTACCAAACAACTTACCGAGAGAAACTACCTTAATTACATAGTCCAACATAAGCCAAATATTTTTCTAACAAAAGTTAGAAACATTAAAAAAAAAATTGTTGATGGGTTTAAATTTAGTCTGCTTAGCGTAGCCTCTCTGTCCAACCAACTTAGCCTCCTGGAGAGTTTCGGACATGACCTGTAAACCCAACCAGCTTTTGAACAAATATAACCAACGACCACCATCGATTTCGCTCCTTGATTTATATTCCTGCCACCCCCGTCTTTGATCCCCTTCAAAGAGCTGGATGCTAGCTAGCTTCGGAGTCACCTTCTCTTCGGCGGGAACGGCGACGGCGACGGCGACGGTGGTACCGCGACCATGTCCTCCATCATCCTTAACCCCTTCCAGCTGCTGGAGGTCAACATCATCTCCGCTCAGGACCTCGCCTCGGTGAGCCGCTCCATGCGCACCTACGCCGTCGCGTGGGTGCACCCGGACCGCAAGCTCTCCACCCGCGTGGACAGCCACGGCCGGCGCAACCCCACGTGGAACGACAAGTTCGTCTTCCGCGTCGATGAGGAGTTCCTCCGCTGCGACACCTCCGCCGTCATGATCGAGATCTACGCCGTCCACTGGTTCAAGGACGTGCGCGTGGGGACGATAAGGGTCCTGGTCAGCAACCTCCTCCCGCCGCCGTCCCGGCCCTTCCGCCACCAGCAGCACATCGGGATGCGGTTTGTGGCGTTGCAGGTGCGCCGCCCCTCGGGGCGCCCGCAAGGGATACTGAACGTCGGCGTAGCGCTGCTCGACAGCTCCATGCGGAGCATGCCGCTGTACACCCAACTCAGCGCCTCCGCCGTCGGTTTTCAAGACCTATTGGGTAAGCCGGACATCGTTCACGATCACAACCAGCACATTCAGAACCCTCCTCAGCAGCAAAATCAGAAACAACCACAGCAAATGCAGCTCTCTACTGTCGTCGCGAAGCCGGAACTCCGGCGTACCAAGAGCGATACGAGCTCAATGCAAGGTCCGAGGCAAGCGAAGACGTTGAATCGGAAGGTGTCCTTCCGCGACAGGCCGCATTCTATAATTAACGCCTCAGAGAACGACTCTTCTACCCCAGGGAAGAAGAAAGGGTCAATCTCATTGCCCAGTTCCATGGTCAACGGTTCGAGTCTAGGGGTTTCGATCTTCAAGGGTAAAAGTGCAAAGACGAGCTCAGTGGCTACCGGGTCGGAGGTTGGGGTCAAAGGGAAAAAGCCTGAGAAGAAAGATGTCAAACCCTCGGATTCCGGGGCCATCCAAAAGGTCAGCGGGAAGGCGGTTGCCAAAAAGCACGGGCTGGAATTCGGAGATCCGAAGAAGCCCGGCGAGCTGTGCATTACCGAGTCCGAACTGGGGCCGTCGCCTTCGGAAGTGGCGGTCACGACGGCGAAGGAGAGGATGTACAAAGTGGTGGACGAGACCGAGAACTCGGCGGTCGGAGCGTGGAGCCTGAACGAGAGCGTGGAAGGCTTGCAATCGAAGCTCGAGCGGTGGCGGATGGAGCTCCCCACCATATACGACCGCAGCGAGTACACAAGCTACGGGCCGAGCGTCAAAGGCGGCAGTGGCGGCGGCGCTGGGGGCGTCGGAGGCGGCAGTAGGCATGCGAGGCGGCACACCGAGGGCGAAAGCGGGAAAGGGTTGTTCTCGTGCTTTAGCAACATATGCGGTTGCCAATGCTCCATCGTTTGCGGGGGCGGGGGAGACGCGAGTCCAAGGAAGAAAAGGGCGAGCAGACCCCGCCGACGGAGCACGTCTCCGGTTAGTTCCACCTTCGTTTGAAAGGGTTATTGCATTTGTAAGTTACTTTGTGATTATATTATATGTTACATTTCTCAATCATGACGATTCGAGTTATGTAATTGATCATTAATTACATAATCATAATTTTTTCAGGATTTTTTTCATGGGCACGATTGTTTTGATTGTAAACAAATTTGGACAATTAGAAGTCAATGGGGAAAAAAAAATTCGCTAATATTTTTCCAGACCGTCTTACTCCTTCAATTTCCTATCAAATTCTACCGTTATCACAATCTTAAGCAGCAGACATAAAACCTAATACAATATTGGGCTGTGGATTTACAAATTGGATAGAATAGAACAAGGTAAGAAATTCTTAAATTTGACCACCCGGCCGGAAGAAGATCCATGATAAAATCTGACATGAACATTATCCCCGGAGCACATTCGAATGTCACAGATTGATCAATAAAATTAAAAAGTTTGGGTCCGCGACCATCGGTTGCGTGTCAATCGCCCGAGGATCACATCTATGCCGGTTGTCATTGTCGTCACCAGGAAACGGCGGCCGCCACGGAGTCGCCTTCTCCGCGATCTATATCGCCCCATCTTATTTGCGACGGTTATCGGGCATCGGGTTATCTCACATGGCAGGACGTACAATCAAACTTATCCAAGATATATAATCGAGTCGGCCAATGCGATTCGAACTTGTACCACCTTCCTTTATTCGAATTCGAGCAGAATCGTTAGAGCTTTGAATTTTGAAGCGCCAAATTGATTTTGACGCAAGCGCAAACCCCTTACTTCAATTCCAACTTGTTTCTCCCTCGAACAGGGGACCGGGAGGTGAGGCTTTGGATCTTTGCCTCCTGCAATTCACTTCAGAGGCGGGGAGTTTATCGTCGGGAATCAGGAATATAATATTTTTATATATATATTTATTTTGTTTTCCTTTTCCTTTCGTTTTGTTTTCTTTTTTGCCCCTCCCTCTTCTTTCTCCGGTCGGTCGCTGGACCTTGGCAACCATCCACGTCGTTGGCAGGTGAAGCTTGCTCTCGGCTGGCCACCGCCCGGTGTTCAAGTCGGCATCGATCGACCAAAATTGACCCGATAGACCGAATCGACATAATTGTAAAACGTTTAGGGTTAAATCGACAACAACAAAAAAAATGTTTAGGATTGAATAGATTTACGAATTTTCTAGTAATTTTTCCAAACAAGATTGGTCCGATGTGGCAAAAATGATTTTACATATGAGAAGGAAACGACGTGTCCTATGGACAGACACAACCATTATTAACATCTATTGCAAAGCAAAATTAAAACAATGTTCCCTCACAACTTTTCACATACTTAGAAAGTTTAAATTTAATGCAAAAGATGAAGAAAATACGTCTATACCGGAATCATATTTATGCTTAGCATAGGCTTAAAAGTGTGCAACATAAGTCTTTAGTAAATAATTCGCTTTTATGTACTCAAAATAAATTCATGAGCAATGTCAATGTGCTGTTCCTATCTTTTACTGTCCCTTTTTTCTTTTTACATTTGGCTTAATATTTGTACAAAAAAGTTGGCTAGTCTTGCTTTTACATATCAATGCATTCTTTTAACCAATACCTCATTTTTTCTTTCATTAGTTATTTATAGTTTTCATAAAATTTAGTATAATAAAAGAAGTTAATTTAGGTTGTCTGCTGATGACTTTTAATGCAAAGCTCAAGATTTGGAAAAAAATATATATCATAAAATAATAGCTTTTATCTCTCATAAAAGAAGTTAATTTAGGTTCTCTGCTAGTGATTTTTCATTGATCGGGATAATAAAAGAATTGACTCGACATTTTTCTATGCTTAAGATAGATTTAAGAGTGGGTAAGGCAAGCCCTTCTATTTTGGTTCATGATTTCTTTTGTTTACCGGACAAATGAAGTTATCGTAATGATAGCTCAACCGGCAAGTCTTTCAGGCGCTAAAGAGTAATCCCAATACGAAAATACATATGGCCTCCGACGCTTATTGGCCATTCACCCACCAAAAATCTCAAACAATACTTATTGTGACACATTTATCTTAAATAATTTTATGTGACACAAAATATTTCAAACTCGTATCTATGAGACACATTTATCCTCCGTTAAAATTCTATCAACGAGAGCCTCTAAAAATCTGCCTATATGGGCACCGAAAAGCAAAATGGTGTTGACATCCAACATGGCTTAAGTGAAATAAAACCGATAGTATTTCGACTAAAAATCAGCGACGAAACCTTAAGGGAGAGCAAATTTGTCATATAGGTACAAGTTTAGGATTTTTTATGTCGCAAGAAAAAGTTTATGGTAAATGTGTCGAGGTGGGCATAGTTTGACTTTGAGGTTTTTGACGTTGCCAAAAAAAAAAAAAGTTCAAGGTAAGTGTGTCATGGCATAGGCTACATTTGTTTCACGGAAAACTCAAGATTTGGAAAAAAAAATTCATAAAATAATTGCTTGTATCTCTTATAAGCATGAATGAGTGAATGAAAAATATTTTCATCGTACACGAAACTAATCAAACATAAATTATTTTGTCAATGAAAACATCTCCCATTCACTAATTTTCCCGAGCGATATAACCACTTATTTTTTGGAAAATATTTTTCAAATCTTAAGTTTTTTGTGAAACAAACGCAATCACAATTTAGGGTTTTTTTTTGTGACTTTTTCCTTAATAGATACAGATGTCATGATGGTAAAAGAAAAAAAGAATGAAAGAAAGGTTCGATCAAAGTATAAAATGAGAGAGAGAGAGAGAGAGACCAGAAAGAAGTCTCATCGTCTCTTCGATCCCGGTGTCACGCGCGTTGGGAACACAAAGACAATCAAATGGAAGATTTTGAAGAGTTCGAAGCAGCCACCAACCCGGAGTCTCTCTCTCTCTCTCTCTGGATCTCTGGATCTCCTTCCTTATAGAATCCCACCTGACCCATTCTCTTGCTCATTCTATTTTGTTATCTGGGAAAATGGAAGATTTGCAGCGTACTGCCAAGGCCTACTTCGACGCGGCTGCCGATAACGTCAAGCAGATGGCGCGGGACTTCGTGGCCGAGATGGACCACGACGGCGACGGGGCCGTGTGCCTCTCGGAGTTCCTCTGCTTCACCAAGGTCAAGGGCTACGAGCGGATGAGCAACCCTCACTTCTTCAAGCAGCTGAACACCAGCGGCGCCGGGAAGCTCAGCTTCGACGAGGCCATAGCGTTCTTCTACATCGTCACGAGCGCCAGGCCTCCGTGCGACGGGCGCGGTCGCCTCGTGCTGGGGATGTTCTTCACGTGCGTCAAGTGCTTCGACGACGCCGGCGAATCCGAGACGTTCAATCTCTGCACCGACTGCTTCTCCCGCGGCAAGTACACGCACCCGCACGATCTCTTCTTGGACAACTTCGTGCTGCTCGAAGCCAAGAGAAGAGAACTGAAAGAGGAAAGAAACAAGGCAATGAACCAACCAGTCAATCGATGCATTCGCAACAGTAAATTTCTCATGCAATAACAGTTCTGAGGAACGTATTTGTTTTGTTTGTTTTCGGTTTCGGCCACCGGCGACCGGTGCTGATACCTCCACGTCCCTCGCGATCGTCCCGGCCGATCCCGGCCACGAAATATTCACAGCAAGTTCTGCTATTGTTTTCTTCCTCTTCCTTCTTGAGAATGTGGAGTTAATGACAGAACATCTTCCCTAACTCAGTTTATATAACTTTTGCAAGTATAGTTCAATGACTTTCACTCGTGTTTTTGCCAGCAAGTTTGCCGGGTTGCCATTGACGTCGCTGTCGGGTTGGCGACCAGATTCTGCACCATAATGTGAGAGAGGCTTGAGTTGAGACTGAGGAAGGAAGCGAGTCTCGGTAGGTATGAGTCTGATGTGTTCTGAGTCTTCTATTTCGCTGTTGCATCTTCAAGCTAGCAATGAAATCTTATTTTGAGGGGAAAAAAATAAAGACAAATGAACTTCTATTCTCCATACTGATAGTGCAATTACTGGAGCGGAGCATGATGGACCGATCGGTAACCGCTCGGACCGGCCGATCGAGTCTAGTTTTCAGAGGCTTTGATCAGGTTCCTGATTCCCTAAAGTTGAAATTTGTTACTTCGGTTCATTTCCCGGTTCCAGAGAAGAACCGGATCGGATAGGATCGAATGATGTTTTTAAATGTAAACTTAAACTTATGATGCTTAGTATAACTTTCAGAGTTAACAATAACGTAATGCAATTAACCAAAGGTGGTTTGATGAATACATATCCATGCAATTAACGAGAGGTGATCCGGTGAATATGTCATTAACGATAAAAATTAACGACATATTACAAAAAAAAAATGTGACTAGTTCACTGATTGGACCGCTCGAAAATCGGACTGGAACGGCCAGCCTCGTCGGGTTCTCATTACGGAATTGGGCTTGCAGAAAATATCCGGGTTTTTATTTTTTCGCCTCTGTTGAGTTGTAATAAATAAGTGATATGACTTTTGTTTTTTAGTCAGAATTAAGTTGTGTGGTTCAATTCGGACTTATTGGTTGTTGATTTGTCAACAACATAGAAATGGCAAAATTTTCCATTCGATTTAATGTTAATCTCGATTTTCATTAAAAAAAAAAATAACCATTGAAGTGTTCCATCACTTTTATACTGTATTTACTTAAAGTTTTCAAATCAATCACTTCAATATCGCATCGTAATTCACTTCATGTTATGACTACTCAAGCGAATGTATTCTAAAAAGCCACGACAATCGGTTTGAAAATAATGCACAAAAATAATGATATTTTTATTTGGTCGAAAAAAGAGATCCGGAAGAGGGGTTTTTCCAATTTAATTTTTTTAAAAAATATTTACGAAATTATTATTAAAAAAAAATATTTACGGATTTAGGTCTCGCTCGAAGCATGGCCAGCCACTCGGAAGCCAGCTGGTCGTGATGTGCCCTATGTTTTTTTTTTTATCAATTTCGTTTTTTTAATATTGTAATTATTGTAATTATGTAATTAATTAAAAATATTCATAAAATAAAATTGATAAGATATATGAAAAAAAAGAGATTTTCATAATATATAACAATCATCAAACTTACCAATTATAAATAAATAAAATAAATATTATAAGTATAAATAATTAAAAAAATATGAAATTTAAAAAAATACAAAAAAAATGGCCCACCCTCGTGAAAAAAATAAAATTTTTTTAAATAATTGGTAAGTTGACGATTATTATATATTATGAAAACCTCTTTTTTATTTTATGGATATTTTTAATTAATTTTATAATTACAACATTATTTATTAATTATATATCTTAATAAATTTTTACATTAATTATTGTTAATTATATTATAAAGATAAGCTTCACAAGAAAAAAATTATAAACAAAATAAATATTATAAGTACTAATAATTTAAAAAAACGAAATTGAAAAAAAACAATTAGGACCAAAAATTTTGGCTAATAATTCAATTTCATTTTTTTAAATTATTAGTATTTATAATATTTCTTTTATTTATAATTTTTTTTCTTGCGAAGTTTTTTATAACATAATTAGCAATAATTAATGTAAAAATTTATTAAGATATGTAATTAATAAATAAATTATAATTATGTAATTAATTAAAAATATTCATAAAATAAAATTGGTAAGATATATGAAAAAAAGAGATTTTCATAATATATAACGATTATCAACTTACCAATTATAAATAAATAAAATAAATATTATAAGTATAAATAATTAAAAAATATGAAATTTAAAAAAATACGAAAAAAGGCCCACCCTCTAGAAAAAATACGAAAAATATTTTTTTAATAATTGGTAAGTTGACGATTATTATATATTGTGAAAATATCTTTTTTATTTTATGAATATTTTTAATTAATTTTATAATTACAACATTATTTATTAATTATATATCTTAATAAATTTTTACATTAATTATTGCTAATTATATTATAAAGATAAACTTCACAAGAAAAAAATTATAAACAAAATAAATATTATAAGTACTAATAATTAAAAAAACAAAATTGAAAAAAAAAAAATAGGACAATAGCTCATTTTAAATTGGCCGAAATCACGTAAATATTTTTTTTTAATAATAATTTTGTAAATATTTTTTTAAAAAATTAAATTAGAAAAAACCCCTGGAAGAGGGGATTAAAAATTATGATACATTGTTTTTTTTGTCAAAAGAAGTTAGGATACTTGTGACGTCCTCAATTTACAAATTTATGGTGTCCGGGCCTGGCCGGACTTAGACAGATCGCATCTTTGTCCGAGCCCGGCCCGAAATCTCCCCAGACCCACCCGCTCAACTATGGTGTTGGCAGAAAATCACAGTGCGAACCGAAATCGACTTTCTTCGCAATCCCGCAGTTCTCTGTCCTCTCCATTGACTCGCGGACATTCTGATCCAAGCCAAGCCGATCCGAGAGTACCAAGAAAGCTTCACACGACGAGGAACACCGAGAAGCTTGTTTGGTTTTTCCTCGTGCCGGAGTGATTTTCGCCTGATTCTAGAGCGCGCCCTGATTTCCCCGGGAATAAAGAGAGGGGAAGACAATGTTGGAGAAGATCGGATTGCCGGCGAAACCGTCGCTGCGAGGGAGCAACTGGGTGGTCGACGCTTCTCATTGCCAGGGCTGTTCCTCTCAATTCACCTTCATGAATCGCAAGGTTCGGCGTCTCTCTCTCTTCTGTGGCGTCTGATGGTTGTTTCTTGATTTGATCATGGTTGTGTTGTTCTTGCCAAGTGTCTGATTTGCGCGTGTCCCGTTTGAGCTACAGTCTAGCGGCTGGTGTTTCGTCGAGCTTGTGTGCGTGTGAATTTTGGGCCTTTTACGGTTTCGGATGATATGGTGACGTTTATATGTTCGGGGATGTGCAGCATCATTGCCGTAGATGTGGGGGCTTGTTCTGCAACAGCTGCACACTGCAAAGGATGGTTCTGAGGGGGCAAGGCGACTGGCCTGTTCGAATTTGTGACCCGTGCAAGAAGCTGGAGGAGGCCGCAAAATTCGAGCTGCGACACGGTCACAGAAGCAGAGCCGGGAAAGGTACTGTTGGTTCAGTCTTGTTTCGTGCGGTATTGGCTTTTCGAACTCACTCTCGATCCCCCTTTAAATATTATGTATGTTATGGTTCTGATCGACAATGTAGGCTTTGGCTACTTTCAGTGTTCGTCATTCCTGCCCTCAAGCTTCTGATGGTTTAGGGGTCAGGAACTAGCTTTGACACTTGCACTGTTTCTGGACACAGAGTAAAGTCTGGTCGCACAATATCTGTTTACTCTGTTTGATCTGCTATTTCATTAATTGCCTTCATGATTTTGCTCTTTAATTTGTTACTGCTTCCAACTTATCTACTGATCATGGCTGATGTCTCCTTGTTAAAGCTATTGCGTCATGACAAAATACATTCGGCCTCCTGTGTTCTTTTATTTTATTATGCAAGTGTATGTTGTCCAACTAAATTGAACTAAACATGAAAAAGGTCTGTCAGGCACGAGCTAACTTAGGACGTGGTACTCATAGAAATAGTGTTCTGATTATTGCTGGACTGCACGGTTGACTGTTTGAGGAAGCTAGACCTGTTTCTCACCATAACTGTACAGGGGGATCACAAATATGACACTCAATAGGATTTCTAAACCCCTGGGCAACCATTGTTCTCAGTCTTATATCGCACGATGCAACCAAAAACGCACACTCGTGCGCGCGACACTATGCATTGATTATTGGTGGTAACAACCAATCAGCTTTCTTGAATCCCCCCACAGTGGCTATGCCAATGGCTGTGGTTGTGCGATTCACCTGTACAGTTGCTGCATTACTACCTCTGCTGGTAAAACTACTGCTAATCTGCTACAAAATAGAGAGAGAGACATCAAATATTTGATAGATGCAATGAAGATGAAGCTCAAACCAGATTATTTCGGCAAAGTTGCTTGCTTTGGGATGATTTGTCTGGGTTCTAGTGGTCGATATGCAGTTTCATAGTTGACTTGCTTTGGGATGATTAGTCTAGATTCCAGCAGTCGATATGCTGGTTCTGATAGTTAGTTCTTTTGAAAATCACAGGAAGTTCAAGAGTTACGTCGAAGAATGAGGATGAGGTTTTAGCCCAGCTTCTTGCCAGTGATGCAAAGGGGTCCTCATCAGGAGCAGATTCTGATGCCAACATTGTTTCTGGTGTTGAAAGGGCAATAAGCGGTGCATCGAGTTTCAGCAGTCAAGAATATGTTGATATAGACAGCTTGGTAGGTAGAAGATGTCTATTATCTGTTGGCACTTCTCTTGCTAGTGGACTATATAGCTTCTGCATACACCTTAAGCACTTTGCTCATGGACGTATTTATTTCCCATTTTTCAGAGTGAGACAGGATCTGCTACCCCTGAGGAATTGCGTCAGCAAGCTGTCGATGAGAAAAAGAAGTACAAAATTCTGAAGGGAGAAGGCAAACCTGAGGAGGCCTTGAAAGCCTTTAAGAGGGGGAAGGAACTTGAGAGGCAGGCTGATGCTTTAGAAATTGCATTGAGGAAAAGCCGTAGAAAGGTTTTGCCTGCTGAGAAAATGATCTCTGTAGAACCTGGCCGAGTAAACAAGCCCCATGTGGGCAAGGATAAGGAAAAGGATGACCTTCTTTCTGAGCTCAAAGAATTGGGGTGGTCTGAGATGGATCTTCACAATGAAGATAAAAAGGTTAAAGGCACGACTGTTGAGGGTGAACTGTCAGCCCTTATTGGAGAATTGCCTCAAAAGCCTAATGCTGGCAAGACTAAGCAAAGCACAGAGAAGACCCAAATAACTGCTCACAAGAGAAAAGCTCTTATGTTGAAGCGTGAAGGGAAGCTTGCTGAAGCCAAGGAAGAATTGAAGAAAGCTAAAGTATTAGAAAAGCAGGTTGAAGAGCAGGAACTTTTGGCTGGGGCAGAAGATTCAGATGATGAGTTGTCAGCTTTAATTCGAAGCATGGATGATGACAAGCGAGAAAATCTTTCTCGGCAGCAACAACACGATTATCGTTTGGATGACCTTATAGGTGTTGCAGGCAATGTTGATGAGGAGAGCAACTTTGAAGTCACAGACGAGGATATGGCAGACCCGGAAATGGCTGCTGCTTTGAAATCCTTAGGCTGGGCTGAAGAATATAACACAGAACTAGCGACACAATCAGTTCCTTTTGACAGAGGAACACTATCTGCTTACAATCCTTCGAAAATCAAGGCTTTCGGTCACAAACAAGATGGGAATGCTTCTACTCTTGTCACTGAATCGTTTGTCAATCAAGGCATCCGTAGTTCACTTGATGGGGCGCCACGGAGAAGTAAAGCTGAAGTTCAGAGGGAGCTCCTTGTTTTTAAAAGGAAAGCTCTTACTCTGAGACGTGAAGGTAAGAATGAGGAGGCAGAGGAAGTGCTGAAAATGGCAAAAACATTGGAGGATCAGATTTCAGAGATGGAAGGATCAAAGAGCAAATTTAACACAGAGCACGCCAAGCACGAAAATAATAAAGTTAAAGCATCTATTGAGAGCTCAGTCGATGCTGACCATGAAGAGGATGTGACAGAAACTGATTTACGTGATCCATCACTCCTATCAATGTTGGAGGATTTGGGCTGGAAAGAAGAAGCACCTGAAGCGGCAAAGGTGCAAGAGGTAGCTTCTAAGCGAATCACGGACGATTCACTTCAATCAGTCACCGAATCTACAATTGAATCCTCATCCGTTGTTTCCTCTTCAGCCCCAAGAACGAAAGCTAAGATCCAGAGGGAACTCTTGGTATTAAAAAGAAGAGCGCTTGACCTTAGACGTAAAGGAAAACTAGAAGAGGCGGAGGAAACTTTAAGGATGGCCAAGGCATTAGAAATGGAAATCGAGGAATTGGAGCTTCCGAAAGGACCTCAGCTTGATGCCTCTGAAAATAGGAATTCTGAGAGCTTAAGTTCTTCAGTTAGGCATGAGGAAAAGAACGACGAATTTTTTGCCCAAGGTGATTTGGCAGCTACAGGAGCTTCTTCCAGTTCTAAAGTTGTTCATTCTGTTGACACGATGGATTTGCTGACTGGCAATGATTGGAGAAATATGCAAGTCTCAGCTGACAAACTAGAAGACAGACCATGTTCTGTTTCCCAGTCATCTCAAGAAATTCCCTTGATTCAACCAGGTGTCCCAAGGAGTGCTGATGAAGACAGGATGAGCAAAGATGAAGCTTTAACGGAAAGAAAAGAGACACATGCAAACAAGAGATGGCAGGTCAATGAAACAAATGCTGGTGAAGAACTTCATCAGAAAGGCCAAGTTTCCATTCAACAAGAGATTTTGATTCACAAGAAGAAAGCAGTTGCCTTGAAACGAGAAGGGAAATTAGCAGAAGCCAAGGAGGAACTCAAGCAGGCAAAACTGCTGGAGAAGAGTCTTGAAGAAGACAAGCCCCAGCCCAGTATGTCCAAATCTTCATCAACCATTCCTCCCAGGGAAATAAAGGAGGAGGATACATTAAAAGTGACTCCTAAACCATTATCCAGTCGTGAGCGCTTCAAAATTCAACAGGAGTCCCTCAGCCACAAAAGACAAGCCTTGAAGCTGCGAAAAGAGGGCCGGATTAAAGATGCTGAAGCTGAGCTTGATTTAGCCAAGACTCTTGAGGCTCAACTGGAGGAGTCTGCTTCTCATGATTCTGGTAAATCTTCTGAAGATGGTATGGATGATGTGGCGATCGAGGATCTTCTTGATCCTGAACTTTTGTCTGCCTTGAAAGCAATTGGAATTGATGATTCTAGTATGGTATCACGGGGACCCAAAAAACCCGAACCTCTGAAGCACAATCTTCAAAGCAGAGAGAACTCTGGCCAAGACAGTATTCACCTGGAAGAACAAATAAAGGCTGAAAAAGTGAAAGCTGTGAACTTGAAACGAGCTGGAAAACAAGCTGAGGCCTTGGATGCTCTTCGGCGGGCCAAAATGCTCGAAAAGAAGCTCGATGCATTGTGACTGCAGGAAAAAAGCTTAGTGCAGGAGTGCGAAATCCCCAAATAAGGTACTTTTTGGAGAGGATTGGTGCCATCTCCAAAATTTTATCGACTTTGTTTATCATGTGTCCATGGAAACCACAATGTAAATGCCAGAGTATGAATTTTTCGTTTTAATGATCTTTATGTACTTTCACAGATTATTGCAAAAATGTTGCGACATTGCACGTCTTAATTATCAAGGTGTTATGTACGTATAGTACCGACTAGTTAAGTTTTTAGAATGCATTTTTTTACCAGGGTATAGTTGCCTAACTTTATTCTCCATGCTCCAATTGATAATTCATTGCGCTTGTAATTCTTATCTGCATTATTTCCCCTTTTCAATGCTCATTGTTTTTCTAGGGTTTGTCATGTCTAGACGTGATATATATGGACTCCCTCCCTGCCTAATAGTTTATGGGTTTGACTTCCTAACACCACTCTTTCATATTGTTTGAGAGTTCTTGTTGTGGAAGTTCTCTGGTGTAAGTTGAACATATTAGCCTCGAAATGATGAGACTCTCCTTTTCGAGCAGAATTCCGTCTCCTCTTTCCTTTACTTATTTTGTTTCAGTCCCTTGTTTGCTTGTTGATATTCGCTCATAAGCAAAGCTGAACGTCTCGTTATGCTTGTGCTTTGCCAAGAATGTTTTACAAGGAAAATTCTCGGCTGTTCTTCACTGGAGAAGTTCAAGTAACATGTTTAAGTGCGCATGGCTACTGTGTTTGATAACGGGAAATAATGCCTGGGCTCCTCTGCCTGTGGATTTATATTGCCTATTCAATTGGCCTAAGTCTGAACATCTCGACTATCTTTTATTTTCGCGTTAGTTTGATGGGTGCTTTTGTTAGTGATTGCTATCTTTGGTTGATGCAGGGATACATGCACTGTCTGGAGCCCTCCATGGCTCCTCGATTGATATTGGCAAAGAAATTTGTGCTCCCTCGGCCCACTTGTTGATCCTTAATCCATGAGCCCGGGTTTGCTTCTCATAGGGAAGAGCAGAGCGACTAACTGCATTGAGGTCAACGTACTAGCGTTGCATCTTAATTTGCTATTCATCTGCGGAAGCATGTTACGGTTGTGAAATGTGGCATGACTAGCAACACACCGGAAAGGCGATTCCGCGGCATGGGAGCGGGAAATCATGTGGCATCTCGTCGAAATTACGAAATGAAGTGGGTTTTGGTTTCAAATTATTGGAAACATGTCTCATGAACGATCGTGGTGGAATATTTGGCATGGTGAAACATGTCTCATAGACGGTACAGCGGATGCCGAGACGGCTCATCGGGCATCGCCTAATCGCGACATGTCTCGTGGTGAAGGAACAACCACAGTGTAGTAAATAGCATGCCTTGGAAGATGGAACCTATCTTATTATAGATTCTAAAATCTATTCAAGTTTTATATATATTCTTAATCAATTATCATCTCTATTAATCATCATTTGCTGTTACGATTTATAGATCACAACTCACATTTAGACACATAAAAAATATAAAATATTAATAAAGTAAAAAGTCACAATTATAAATATTGTCGGAAATGAAAGTTCGGATCGGTGATTTCAAATTATACGATTTCAAATTATACATTAATCATTAGACGTTATGGAATATCGCATAAGTGGGCGAAGATATAAAACAAAAAATAAAAAAAAATACAAAAATTGGAAATTTATTTCGGCGAAATTAATTTTGTTAATTTTTAAAAATCTAGAATTTACCGTACAAAAAATAGTTCCGATTCTTCGATTTTCCGAACCATTGTGCTCACCCTCCAAAAACACATCAGTGAAAGGAACTTTTGCTGTCATGTCATTTCGGCATCATGACGAGAAGCGGATGAATGCACATCAGATCGGACAGATAAGATGGAAGAGAGCATTTTTATCTTCAGCAGCAGAGGAAAAAGAACCTGGGACCTTCTCGGACCCCGTCGCCTCGGCACACGATGGCACCCCCACGGTCCCACCCATCAAGAACGAAGCTGACGAAGTGACAAGTGCCCTCGACACCTGTAACCACGAGCAACCTCCAGAGACGCACCGCCTTTGACGCGTATCTTCTTCTCCTTCTCTATAAGATCCCCCCGCCGTGTGTTTGTATTTATTCCTTGATCTTATCCCTCGCTGCTTGTGAAGCGCAAGACCTCACTTTTCTTTCTTTGGCTCAAAGTTTATCCAAAACCCTTCTTGCGTGAAGACGCCCCAAGCCCAGCAACACATACGTACGCACAAACACCAGCTTCTTCTGCAACTAGAGAGAGAGAGAGAGAGAGAGAGAGAGAGAGGAGAAAAATGGGGATGGTGGGAAGGAACTTGGCGGGGCCATTGCTGTTTCTCAACCTGGTCATGTACCTCATCGTGGTCGGCTTCGCTAGTTGGTGCCTCAACCGCTTCATCAATGGCCAGACCGGTCACCCCAGTACCGTTCATATCCTTAGATAAACACATCAGGCTTTGTAAATTTAGCACGCGTGACTTCAGTTAATTCATACGTTGAAAGGGATTTTGCCTGACTCAGGTTTCGGAGGGAACGGCGCGACGATGTTCTTCCTCATCTTCGTGCTCCTGGCTGGCGTCGTCGGGGTTATCTCGAAGCTCGCCGGCGCGAGCCACATCCGAGCTTGGAGGAACGAAAGCCTCGCCGCGGCCGCGTCCTCCGCGCTCATCGCGTGGGCCGTCACTGCTCTCGCCTTCGGGTAATTGTCTTACCGCCACCGAATTCTCACGAAAAGATCGAAGCTTGAAGTATGCACCGAGGTGTTGATACGTTCCTCGTTGTTGTTCTTTTGGTTTGTGCTAATTTAGGTTGGCATGCAAGGAAATAAACGTGGGAGGGCACAGGGGGTGGAGGCTGAGGGTGCTGGAGGCATTCATCATAATACTGACCTTCACTCAGCTCCTGTACTTGCTGTTGCTCCACGCCGGGCTCTACGACAGCCGCTACGGGCCGGGTTACCGAGACACCCCTTACGGCAGCGCCGCCGCCGCCAGCGACCCTTACAAGGGCGGCCCAACCACCGGATCGGTCGTCTAGGAATGATGCTAATGCCCTCCTCTTCCTACTTCGGACATGCATGTATGTTATCATCTATGGTTTGTTTTGAGTCGTGGGAGACAAAAATTCATGTTGTCCTTTCCTTTTATTTTTCTCTTTCGAGGTTCTGTAAATAAGGAAAGTAAAAATCGTTGGTGGTTTGCATTTGGTGTGTACTATGCTTTGCTGTTGGTTGTACAGTTAAGCTTTCTTGTCTGATTAATTATGCTTATTTTATTTTGGTAATTTGTGTCCGCTTGTTTTTATTTATTTTATTTTGGGTTGGGAGTCGTGCTACGTACATTTAAATTGAAGGAAAAAAATATCAGAGTTGCTTCAAATTATATATGTCTCTAAATAGCGAAATGATAGCAAAATTTATACAAGATAAAATCACCGTAAGCGCTTAGAAAATAATAGGTCAAATTAGCTTGATTCTACACCTAACTCCTCGAACCGTTCCATGCGGTTTTTACGTTACCTAACTTGACTTTAATAAGTTGCATTCTTCATTAAAAAAAATGGAAATGGAGAATATGATATATTCTTTTTAATAATAATCGTTTGCATACTTTACAAAAATAAGAAAATTTTTCACGAAAAGTTTAAATATAAATTATTATTGATAATGAATATTTATTATTATTATTATTATATATATTTTTAATAAATGAAATATAATATCCCGGTGGTAGTGAAAATTTGGCTTATTTAAAAATAGAAGTCCATTTTGAGCTATCTTTGGAGAAGAATTGTTTAATGTTTGGTCAGTGCACATGCGCTTTTATCTGTGACAGGCTCTTTTCAAGAGGGTATGTCACCAAAAGAAGATAAAAGAGGGAGTTTAGACATGGCACGTTTGTTTGCATTTGGAAAAACTTGGAAAATCATGAAAAATGTTATATTTGAAACTACGTGCTGGTGATTTTTTATTTTTTATTTTTTCATTTTTTGCTTGCGTGAGTGACGATAAATTAAATGGAAAATAAGGTATTATCATATACAGAAAAAAAATTGTTATTTAAGAAAGATAGGCAATTGCATGAATGTCTAACATGGCGATTTTGCAATTTTATCCCTCTCCATTAATATTAGAACCTCACTTATTATCATAACATGATTGTGCTTAAATGCATGCTTCAACGAGCAACTCCAACGCCTATCAGGGAGAGAGTTGATCGAGTTGTCTTATCCCTAGTCTTAGTCACATGCAAACGGTCAAAAAACTAGAATCATAAATTTTTTAAGACTTCCCGGCAAGATGTTCCATTTTACTAAGGGCATGAAGACAATTATTTTGATCCAAAAAAAGTGGTTCTTGACGAAAATGATTTTTTTTATTCTATTTTTCGAATGAGTTCTAGAGAATCGAAATACGTCGGGTAATTATTCAAAATTTATGTTTCTGGAGTAGGAACGCGTTTGATAACTACATGAAATTTATGTTCCCGAGATTAATTGTTCTTCCTAATTTTTTGTCATTTAAGTTAAATAATTACGTAGTTACTATGTGAAATTTCATTCTATATTTTGAATTAATCGAAGATTAATTCATAATGATTTTTTTATATAACATATTGCATATTGAAATATAAAAATAAATATCAAGAATCATTACGAGTTATTTTCGTCATTTATTGTGGGGTTTTATGGAATTCTTTTGAGCGAGTGGACAATCGACACCTTCATTTCTACAAGGAAAATGCGCCGCACTGCCCTGAATTATGTACATTTTTGGTTCTAGGAAATCAAATATCTCTTAATTCATTGAAAAGTTAAGAACGAGAGCTTGTTAAGTGCTCATGATAGTTACTTTTGTCTTTTTCAAAATTTTTTTAAACTGGACTAATTCTAAAGCACATAAACCTAGGCAAACCACAACCAATGAAATCAAGTGTGCAATCAAGAAATCATGGAATTGATAAATCACATTATAAGATCCTAATGAAAGCCCTAAAGACTTAGAGAAATACGGTTCGAGTTTAATTGCAAAAGCATTTAAGATTTTTATATAAAAACAAAATCTATGAAATTTAGGGAATCTAGGTCTGAATTTATGAAAATGAGATCAAACTAGCTTAATCTAAACTTCTTCTATTTTTAGGGATTTTCTGAAATTTTTCTTATTTTTTAGAATTTTTCCAAATTTTTTTCTATTTTTTTATTTTTTATGTAATATTTTATTATCTTATATATTTTTCTTTGAAAATAAGACCATGTTCTGTTTTAAGTCGAGGAAAAATTGAGAGATTTGAAAATGAAAAGTGAGAGATGTGGGACTTTATTTTACTTTGTGATTATCAAAAGTGATTCTTTTTTCCGGCATAGTCCTCGGCGACAGTGAAAATTTGGCAGGCCGACCAGCTCAAGTCCTTATTTAAAATAGAAGTCCATTTTGAGCTATCTTTTGAGAAAATTGCAGCATTCAACTTCGAGTCCTTGATTGGAATTCTTTTGAGCTAGTGGATAATCGACACTTTCGTTTCTACAAGGAAAATGCACTGCACCGCCCTGAATTGTATTTTTGGTTCTAGGAAATCAAATATCTCTTAATTCATTGAAAAGTTAAGAACGAGAGCTTGTTAAGTGCTCATGATGGTTATTTTTGTCTTTTTTCAATTTTTTTTAAACTGGACTAATTCTAAAGCACATAAACCTAGGCAAACCACAACCAATGAAATCAAGTGTGCAATCAAGAAATCATGGAATTGATAAATCACATTATAAAATCCTAATGAAAGCCCTAAGGGCTTAGAGAAATATGGTTCGAGTTTAATTGCAAAGGTATTTATGATTTTTCTATAAAAAAAATCTATGAAATTTAGGGAATCTAGGTCTGAATTTATGAAAATGAGATCAAACTAGCTTAATCTAAACTTCTTCTATTTTTAGGGATTTTCTGAAATTTTTCTTATTTTTTAGAATGTTTCCAAATTTTTTCGATTTTTTTATTTTTTATGTAATATTTTATTATCTCATATATTTTTCTTTGAAAATAAGACCATGTTATGTTTTAAGTCGAGGAAAAATTGAGAGATTTGAAAATGAAAAGTGAGAGATGTGGGACTTCATTTTACTTTGTGATTATCAAAAGTGATTCTTTTTTCCGGCATAGTCCCGGCGACAAGTGAAAATTTGGCGGGCCGACCAACTCAAGTCCTTATTTAAAATAGAAGTCCATTTTGAGCTATCTTTTGAGAAAATTGCAGCATTCAACTTCAAGTCCTTGATTGGAATTCTTTTGAGCTAGTGGATAATCGACACTTTCGTTTGTACAAGGAAAATGCACTTGCACCGCCCTAAATTGTGTACATTTTTGGTTCTAGGAAATCAAATATCTCTTAATTCATTGAAAAGTTAAGAACGAGAGCTTGTTAAGTGCTCATGATGGTTATTTTTGTCTTTTTTCAATTTTTTTTAAACTGGACTAATTCTAAAGCACATAAACCTAGGCAAACCACAACCAATGAAATCAAGTGTGCAATCAAGAAATCATGGAATTGATAAATCACATTATAAAATCCTAATGAAAGCCCTAAGGGCTTAGAGAAATATGGTTCGAGTTTAATTGCAAAGGTATTTATGATTTTTCTATAAAACAAATCTATGAAATTTAGGGAATCTAGGTCTGAATTTATGAAAATGAGATCAAACTAGCTTAATCTAAACTTCTTCTATTTTTAGGGATTTTCTGAAATTTTTCTTATTTTTTAGAATTTTTCCAAATTTTTTCGATTTTTTTATTTTTTATGTAATATTTTATTATCTCATATATTTTTCTTTGAAAATAAGACCATGTTATGTTTTAAGTCGAGGAAAAATTGAGAGATTTGAAAATGAAAAGCGAGAGATGTGGGACTTCATTTTACTTTGTGATTATCAAAAGTGATTCTTTTTTTTCGGCATAGTCCTGGCGATAGTGAAAATTTTGGCGGGCCGACCAACTCAAGTCCTTATTTAAAATAGAAGTCCATTTTGAGCTATTTTTTGAGAAAATTGCAGCATTCAACTTCAAGTCCTTGATTGGAATTCTTTTGAGCGAGTGGATAATCGACACTTTCGTTTCTACAAGGAAAATGCACTCGGACCGCCCTAAATTGTGTACATTTTTGGTTCTAGGAAATCAAATATCTCTTAATTCATTGAAAAGTTAAGAACGAGAGCTTGTTAAGTGCTCATGATGGTTATTTTTGTCTTTTTTCAATTTTTTTTTAAATTGGACTAATTCTAAAGCACATAAACCTAGGCAAACCACAACCAATGAAATCAAATGTGCAATCAAGAAATCATGGAATTGATAAATCACATTATAAAATCCTAATGAAAGCCCTAAGGGCTTAGAGAAATACGGTTCGAGTTTAATTGCAAAGGCATTTATGATTTTTCTATAAAAAAATCTATGAAATTTAGGGAATCTAGGTCTGAATTTATGAAAATGAGATCAAACTAGCTTAATCTAAACTTCTTTTATTTTTAGGGATTTTCTGAAATTTTTCTTATTTTTTAGAATTTTTCCAAATTTTTTTCGATTTTTTTTATTTTTTATGTAATATTTTATTATCTTATATATTTTTCTTTGAAAATAAGACCATGTTATGTTTTAAGTCGAGGAAAAATTGAGAGATTTGAAAATGAAAAGCGAGAGATGTGGGACTTCATTTTACTTTGTGATTATCAAAAGTGATTCTTTTTTCCGGCATAATCCTGGCGACAATGAAAATTTGGCAGGTGACCAGGCTCAAGTCCTTATTTAAAATAGAAGTCCATTTTGAGCTATCTTTTTGAGAAAATTGCAGCATTCAACTTCGAGTCCTTCATTGGAATTCTTTTGAGCTAGTGGATAATCGACACATTCGTTTCTACAAGAAAAATGCACTGCACCGCCCTAAATTGTGTACATTTTTGGTTCTAGGAAATCAAATATCTCTTAATTCATTGAAAAGTTAAGAACGAGAGCTTGTTAAGTGCTCATGATGGTTATTTTTGTCTTTTTTCAATTTTTTTTAAACTGGACTAATTCTAAAGCACATAAACCTAGGCAAACCACAACCAATGAAATCAAGTGTGCAATCAAGAAATCATGGAATTGATAAATCATATTATAAAATCCTAATGAAGGCCCTAAGGGCTTAGAGAAATATGGTTCGAGTTTAATTGCAAAGGTATTTATGATTTTTCTATAAAAAAAATCTATGGAATTTAGGGAATTTAGGTATGAATTTATGAAAATGAGATCAAACTACCTTAATCTAAACTTCTTCTATTTTTAGGGATTTTCTGAAATTTTTCTTATTTTTTCCAAAAAATTTCCAAATTTTTTTTATTTTTTATGTAATATTTTATTATATTATATATTTTTCTTTGAAAATAAGAGCCATGTTCTGTTTTAAGTCGAGAAAAAATTGAGAGATTTGAAAATGAAAAGTGAGAGATGTGGGACTTCATTTTACTTTGTGATTATCAAAAGTGATTCTTTTTTCGGCATAGTCCTGGCGACAGTGAAAATTTGGCAGTACGACCAACTCAAGTCCTTATTTAAAATAGAAGTCCATTTTGAGCTATCTTTTGAGAAAATTGCAGCATTCAACTTCGAGTCCTTGATTGGAATTGGAATTTCCCGGAAGAATTGTTTGATGTTTGCCCACTGCATATGCCGTTTTATCTTTGATTGGCTCTTTAGAAGAGGTTATGTCACCAAAAGAGGGAGTTTAGACATGGCATGTTTGTTTGCATTTGAAAAAACTTAGAAAATCATGAAAAATGTTATATTTGAAACTACGTGCTGGTGATTTTTTTTTTTTTTTTTTTCATTTTTCACTTGCGTGAGTGACAATAAATTAAATGATAAATAAGGTATTATTATATATAGAAAAAAATTGTTATTTAAGATAAGAAGGGCAACCTTTTATTCGTCATCAGAACAAATTCTATTATTGCCTGATGAGTTCTAACATTAGATGGGAGATCAATAGCAGTTATAATCAATACCAATTAAACGTAAATTCAGGCCATAGCGTACTTCCACTTATGTAGTGTAGTATTCGGACTTCTCGCCAAATTTTATGCAAGAAATCCTAGTGTTTTAGAAAACTCTTTTCGTTAATGGTCTCTCATTCTCATTCCGGATTGCACCACTCGTCGCTCACTCTTCTTTTGACTTTAAGATATGTCTCGAAAAAAAGCATCTTTTTTCCTAGGAATCATCATAATCTAAGACCTCTCTTGATTGACTTAACATGCATTCTAGCAGGTTCTGAAATGAAAACCTGATCCATGGAACCATCTTTTCCTTGCAAATTTGCAATTTATTCCTCTCCTTCATATTTAGAACCTCACTTATTATCATAACGTGCTTGTGCTCTTTTGGTAATTTCTGCTCTGAATGCTTTCAACTAACAACTCCAACGTCTATCAAGGAGAGATTTGATCAAGTTATCAATCCCTAGTCCAGTTATATGCAAACGGTCAAAAAACTAGAATCATAAATTTTTTTGGACTTCCTTGTAAGAGGTGCCATTTACTAAATGTCAAACTTGTAGCTGCTAAGGTAATGAAAACAAGCCCAACGGCACATAAGACGGAATGAGGCCGATGAAGCCGTTCCGCCGGACAACTGAGCGAACTTTCACAGTTAAGCTTGTCGCCGTTCGCAAGAAAAAAAGGAACGTGGAAGGGCTAGATTCAAGGATAACGAGTTTGCCATCCAACTTCCGGGATGCATTCCGTGGAGACATGTTTGCAAACGTGAACTGGGAATGTTCTAGTTTTGAAGCACCACGAAAGCACATTGCTTGCTAGATGGGCATGTCCGTATTCATGTATCGGACGGACTTCGACAAGTTTTGTCGTCCTTGAAGGTCGGAGTGAAGCAATGCCAGCCAAGCTGGTTTGTTCTTTAAGGTAACCCTGCTCGCAAAACATGCTTTTAAGGTTACTAAAAAGCAGTTCAAACCTATTTGGAGCTCAATGGGAAAATCCAAGTCCGAAGAATCCCTAGGAGAAGCAAAAGAAATGGAAAAAAGGGTATCAAGGTTTTGCCGTCAAAAGCATGGACATTACACACACATGCCCTCAAAGGATAGACTATACACACACATTGACATATATGGACCGACCATCCTTCTTCCCTTACTAACCCGAAAAATCACAAACCATCAACAAACGATGTTTGCTTCACCATCAAGAAAGCTCCTGCTCTCCACAGGTCACAATCTTCCAGATAAAGCACGCAAACATTTTTTCCTTGCCCTCCAACTAAAGTATGAAAAAGACTAGACTTTCCAGTCATTTGCCTCGGTCACGGATGCCATCAACTGTACATCATGTACTATTTCATATATATACATACATACATACACACAAGTATATAACTGGTAGGGCAACCGATTAATCCCTCCCCCAAAGTTCACCAGAAAATATCAACATACTAACAGACGCAAAAGACTACCAAGTTAAAAAAGTCCGTTGAGCAGGAACACACCTAAGCTAAGTCCCAAATGTGAGAAGATCGTCATCCTCGCCACCTGAAATTCGCGCGGACCCGGAGCGCAGCCCATCAGGTACCTGATCACCATCCGACCAAGTCATGTGTACAGACAGACATTGATCCGAGAGAGAGCACGTGCCTGATGCACCTGGTCCCACAGTCCACCAAAGATAAACTCTTACTCTGCGAATCCAGTGTCGACTTCGATCTTGCAACTAAAAAAGGACAGCAAAAAGCCGAGAATGTGTATATCGCAGGGAGTCCTTTTTCTTTAGTTTTCGACTTCTGCGACTTTGTTTCCACAGCGAGTATATTGTCTGCGGCAAAACTGGAGAGCCAGGTCTAAACTCACGGAATCGCAGCCAACACAATTGATGTCAGTATGTGACATGGGCATCATCAAAATATGAGGTGAAAGAGGAGATTTATGGAGTACATATCTAACATTACATGGAAGCCACGAAAAGCCACCTTCAGTAAACAGTTGATCTTAGTCAAAAGGATGAGAAAGGTACAGTTAACCATACTAAAAAAGGCAACAACAGTGATCAGATAAGCTCCTTAGCCTCGCAAAAAAGCATGCAGAGGCTATAGTGCATAATATTCAAGAAATAACACAATTCTTAGAAGTACGCAATGCTCCCCCTCTGCTAAACTAGGTTCGTTCACCAGTGATGCAGGCCAGAAGAAAAAATTCTATTGTAGTCAACAACTTCAAATCCCATTGGCCCATAACAGAACTCCCACTCCCCAAGCAGGCAGACAAAAGTGAAGCCCTATTCAAGTAAGAACTTCCACTCCCCAATGTTAGATTGAGAAGATTGAGCACTCCTCCCACTCAGCTAATCACTACTCATGCTCAGATAGCAACAACATAATAGTCCTTACCAATGGTCACAATTGAAAATATATCAACATAACCCACGTTCAAAGTTCAAGTTTCCCCGCAGTGCCGAAGTTGCTAAGTTGCCTGGCCTAAGGTTGTTCTAGATTCGTGTATTGAAGTGGGATATTTCCTTTATAAAAAAAGCAACGGTAGAAATACTGGTCAAAAAGGATTTTCCCCATTTGTAGTTACTAACCTTTGCTTCATCCAACAAATGGACCCTCAAATGAATGCTTTCTTATAATGTAATAGTGAGGCAATCACCTCAGGTATAAACCAGCTACCCAGGCATTGCTGCGTCATGTGTTCTGACGAAGGAGAACCATGCAAAGGCATCTAAATGACACTGTTCAAGGAGGGCTCACTAGTCTCAAAGTCCAAGGCAAGCATGCAGACAAAACATTCTGAAGAACACACTTTTCTCACGGGTTAAAAGAATTAGCTAATTTACTGTTTCTTCTAGGACCTCCTATGCCATGTGGAATCATCAACTAACAGAGATGCATCTCAAGGTCAGCGGACTCGGCACTCTCATTTTATCTAATGTACCATCTGATTTGTATAGTAAGCTTAACAAGAGAGTTCAAGTACCCATATTATTTCAGTACAAGTTTCAATGGGCCTTGCATTCATGTACTTCCCCTCCACCTAGCAAATCAAGTTTCTGGCTTGGGCTTTCTACCAAAATGAATTATAAGTCCAGAATAGGATCCTCTTCGGGATTCTAAGCCTCAAAATTCTAAATGCCACCGAACCGAAATGACAGGTCAGTTTTTTTCCCACTAATCAAGACAGTGTCCATAGCAACCTTACAGAAACCAAATCACCAAGATCCTCAGATGACGTTTAAGGAGAGTACTGTAAAGCCAAAATATAGGCATACCAGAATGTGTATCGTATAGGTTCTATCCTCTATTCTAGGCATCAGGAAGACACTGCTGTGCTTTGATAAGGAAAAGAACAAGCTAAGATATATACCCACACTAGAGCTTGACCCAATGTTAAAACAAATCTAACCAAGGAATAAAATCAGATGAGGGTTTTGAGCAAGCTTCACGTGTATAAATAAACATGTGACTCTTAAGATAGATTACCTCACTGAGTAAGAGCCTCAGAACTGTGCTGCTGCGCTGACATATGCATAAATCCTCCAAAACCTATGTACATGTTAAAATATCCTAATTCTGCTTAGATCACCCAGATCCTTCAGTCAACAGCAGAGGCTTTCCCGTCCATTCATCAGACACCCCATAATCCAGGCTAAGCTCTGCCAAAGGAGGAATATTTTCCATTGCAAACAACATTAGGTGAGGGAAGGAGATATTGTTGTGATCATATAGAACACGCTGCACAAGCACATTGGGCTTCGTGCTGTGGCTAATGTAACAAGCAACATTCCTCATTTTAGACACATCCATTGCGAAATCCAGAGGAGGAGCTGAGGGGTATAAAGAGCGTACATAGGAAGGAAAAATCTGCGATAAGTCACCCCATTCTTCCCATTTCGCAGGAAACCTACTGGGATAAATCAGTGTATCACCGTTCATCGTGAAAATTTGGGCTTGGTCTCTGGTGAGCACAACCCCTGCATATTCGCAAACGAAAGCACCGGCTTGTATCAAATCCAAGGACCTCACTCCCCAACCCGTCTCTCTCGACCTAAATATCTCAAACCTATGCTTCAACCCTCTTTGAGTGGCTCGATTCCGACAGGTCGGTGGGCACTTGCAGAAACCTCCACACTCGAAAATGATCGGCTTCCCTTTCAAAAGAAGCCCATTTTGATCATAAAGAAACTCACCCCCATTCTTCAAAAAACAAAAGCAACCTTCTGTGCAACCAGATATGCATTCACACCCGGTAGCATTCCGATTCTGGTGGAGAACAAAAGGGGGGTACACAGACCTGACTAGATAATCATAATACAGCGGCTCATTATCTGTGTCGATATCATTGAACAGAAGCACCGGTACATTCTCCTTCTTCAAGGACATATCAAGACTCAAGTACCCGGCCGGCCTTACTGACAATGGACTACTCCTAAGACTCTTAGCAAGCCTCATCGTCACACTACCCATTTCTGGTTGCCCCTCAATTCTCACCAGCTTGTACTTGAAAACACCGAAACCGGATTTACCCACATCAAACCAACAATCCATAATCCTATACAACCCGTCATAAACATAAACCTTGCTCGTTATCCCGCCTTCATATCTAATCCCTCTAATGACCCTCAACTCGATTCCATAGCGCATGCTCCTCTCCAGCGCCAGATTTCCGCCTTCCAACTTCTGGTGCACACATTGCCTGCTGAACTTATCTTGCCCTCCGTGACCAGTGTATATAATCACATCCCCACTATCCTCATCATCCTCATACCCACCCGACACGATAACACTGGTGGCGATCGGCTCACCATTGGAGCTCTGACTAGCCGGCAAGTAATCTATACCAGCTTGAGTCTGACCATGTAATCCGACCACCACCAGCTCCATCCTATAAAAGAAGATGTCGCCCACACAAATCCCAGGGATTGACCCAACTATCCTCTTGTCACGATTTAGCCACAACCCGCGATTCCTCATAAGAGAAGCAGCGATCAAATCGCCTCGCACTCTCTTACCGCTGCTTCCGTCGGCCATGGAGAGAATGCGCACCCCGTCGAACGTCATGCGGGTCCGGCGAACCAGATCGCGGAAATACCTCTCGTCTTCGAGCCCGAGATCGGTCACCCTGACGAGCTCCGAGGAGCGTTTGTAGCTGATCCTCGGCTTGACTACGGTGGCGAGCTGACTGTTCTCCTCGGGGTTGAAGGGGACGATGGCCCGGGAATCGGGATCAACCCCGTCGACGTCGCCGTATCTGCGGTGGCCCTTGGCGAAGGCAGTACGGAAGAGCTCGGAGACGC
The DNA here is from genome assembly GCA_021437795.1 of Rhodamnia rubescens. Classification (NCBI taxonomy): domain Eukaryota; kingdom Viridiplantae; phylum Streptophyta; class Magnoliopsida; order Myrtales; family Myrtaceae; genus Rhodamnia; species Rhodamnia rubescens. The sequence continues at coordinate 2,671,720 of JAILYA010000003.1, read as the reverse complement.
GGTGGAACTCGGTGTAGAGGCTGTCTTCCCCGGGCGGCGAGGGGGACTCCTGGGCGAAATGCTGGGGTTCTTGTTGCTGAGGTTGTTGGGTGGGGGCCGGTGGCGGCTGTGGTTCGTCGAATGGCTCCGTCTTGGGCTCGATTTTGGGGGTCACGAGGTGAGTGGCGGCGGTGGAGGAGAAGGAGATGGGAGGGTCAGGGAGGAGATTGAGGTCTTGGAAGGGAATGAGGGAGTCCATCAAATTTCAGAGGGATAGGAGAGAGAAATGTTGGGCATGAAGAGAGAGAGAGAGAGAGAGAGAGAGAGAATGGGGTCAAATTCTGGGACTGGGTCTCTCGAAATTTCCGTCGAAGATGGAGTTTGCAGGTGAAGTAATGGCGGATTTGGCGGAGGAGAAGGAAGAGGGTGAAGAAGAAGGAGAGGAGCTCCTGAGCTGAACTTGGGACTGCTCACCAAGGAGACAACTCTTGCCTCGACCTGGGTGCCACGTACGTGACGTGCTTTTGCTGCTCGGGCGAACCGGACTTACTGTCTATGGCCGGTTCGCTAGAGCACCGGTTCAGGTCAGATTCGGTTTTTCTCCAAAATCATTAGGCTCTTTTAGAAAGAAAAAAGTTATTGTTTTGCAATTGTGACGTGCTTTTTTTGGCTTTTGAATGAGTAGATCTTTTCTTCGGCGAGTTTCGCCTTTCGATTCTCTTATAAAAGATTTGAAATATAATCACTAAATCGTGCATGTGCTCACCACGACTCTCGGGATCTTTGGACCAAGGTCATCAATCAGAACCCTGACCATTGATATTAGAGCTTGATGTTGGGCAAGTGAAAGGTGGCGACCATGGTCGACACATTAGCTGCTGGTGATCGTAGAGACTTGGAGTCCAGAGTGAACGGCCTCGACGGCTTAGGGGCATTATGCTGACATCGGATGAGCGACTCGATACCGTGGAGGGATCCCATTGCTTGATGAGAGATCGAATGGGAATCCTCGAGGAGGATATTCGTGATACGGTACATGCTATGCGCGAGGATGTTGGGCGAACCGACTACTCAAGTAGAGTCTAGAGTGAATGGCCTCGACGGCTTAGGGACATTTGTGCATATCGTGGAGGGATCGCATTGTCGGATGAGGATATCCGTTAGACGGTATGTGCTAATACGAGATGATGTTCGAGCAAACGACCAATACACCCAATTTTGAGATGAGATGTATGAAAGTGCCATAATCGAGTGCTTATGTCGGTGCTCAATATGCTACATGCCTTGGGAGTTTCCGTTTCGTATGCAACAATACTTTGGACTCGGTGTGCCCGCGCTCGAAGCAAACCAAGGTAGCCATGGCGGCGCCCATGTATCCGTCGATCGATGCCGAGTAAAGCGGCGGACCAAGTGCGATGAAATCCAATAAGGCCGTGCAATCATGAACAATAGGGATGAGCCGTTGACATCTAAATTTTGATTTTTTTTAAATTATTCATTTAAGCATAAAATGAGAATTAGTCATAGTTCTCACAAAAAATTAATTTCTCATGCACAAGATATTTAATTTAGTTTAGCATGCATTGCATTTTGCATTTAGGGGAGGCGAATGAATTAAGCTTAATTTGACAAGCGACCAGGAAATCGGTTGGGAATTTTCGACCATGACATGAGGAGTGTTGAATTTATGTCATGGTATGGACCTTGATTCAAATTCATATCAACCCAATTTGTCCATTTAATTAGAAGAGGCCTTTAATTAATTGGAGCCCGATTAGGCCCATGATGCACAAGAGAGCCCACAAGAGCACGAGATTCGGCCAAAGTCCATGATCATCATTTGGGGCTGAAAAATTGTAATTAAAATATCAAGTGGAAAATTAATTTATTAATTAGAAACTTGTAGAACAATGAAGCTTTTATTCTAAGGTTTCTCAACCTAGCTCTATATAAAGACTTGTTCTCACATGTTGAAGGGGGAAGCCACAAAAATCACACACGGCAGAAAAGTGAGAGAACTTCTCTCTCTCTTAGATTCACGTTGAAGGCCACACAATCACAATATACGGCCATTAGAGAGAAAGGAGAGGATTGCTCAACAAAGTTTCAACTTTGGACCTACTGTGGTTTCTGACAGTGGACAAACTTCGGCGCAGTTCACGTACAGAAAACGGAGAGAGAAGAAGAGAAATCTGGAGAGCAATTCGACTCTGGAGGCCAATACATTCAGAATTTTCAGAGACATAGCAGAACACTTACTGCTTCCTGCTATTTCTCATCTTTTCATATACTTCTATATGCAGGTGAAGTAGGGAGCTTTACAAGGGTTCTGCAAAGGATTAAAACCCCAAGCGGTGGTTAAATGAAGATAATGAAATTTCGATATCTCACCCTTGTTGTCGAAAATTCAAAGGGAAAGAGCATCTTGCATTATTTCATACATGTTTTGAATATTTCATCACATTCACATGTCATATTCTGCATATCTTGCCATATCTCATGTCATCTTTGCATATTCCATATCGTATTTTTTGCATATCATATTTTCAGGAATCACTGCTTCTTTCCTATCCATGATTTTCAAACATCACATATCCCTCCTCTATGATTTTCGAGTATCATGTCATATTTCATCTCATATTTTGCATATCATTTTTTTAAAATATCACTTATCTTGCCTAACATCCTTTTCGAAAATTGCATATTCATGCATCATTATTTTTGAAAATCACATGTTGCATAGTATCACTTGCCATGCCTTATTTGCTTATCTCTATGCCATGCCATGATATGTTATCTAATGTGGAAAATCATGTTTAGTTCATGTGTCTAAGGATAGTTGATTAAAATTGCATGTTTAATCTATTTACTTGAATAATTGTTTTGCATGCTATTCATGTCAATTGCATGATTTTCGCATATGTTAGAATAAATTGACTTGCATTTTGTGTCATGTTTTGTGCCCATCTTGCATGTTTTAAGTTGGTTAGTTAATCTTGCATATAGGAAAATATGGTTTAAATTTGAATGTTTTGCATTGCATCCCATCATGTAGGTAGGACTCTCATGTCATTCATCCATCGCATTCGTTCATACTATTTCATTGCACCTTTTCCTGAACTTTGAATTGTTTCAATCTAAGTTGCCAAACTTAGAATAATTTCATGGAATTTTAGGTATCGAAAGGACATTAGTTTTAATTAACTAGTGTAACCAAGTTCTCGAATCCATAATCTCTGATTCGTAGAAGTAAAATACTCATGCTATTTTACTTAGGTTCCTAATGAGCTTATAAAAAATGATTAGTGGCGACTCCAAATATTAATTCATTTGATTAAATCAAAGTTACGAATTGATAGGGTTTGGAAGAGTCCATATTAGGTTAGTAACGTAATTAACTTGATAATCCATTAGCCTAATGATTTTGAGGTCGCGACATGAGCTGAAGCAAGAATTGACGGAGAGGGTTACATGAACTTTGTTGCGTGGCGACAATGGTTGTCCATGAGGCATTATTTGTCGTCACTATTACTGCTGTCGGGTTTACTCAATTTCCCTGTTCAAATGTAATATCGCATTTGGGGGAGAGAAGAACCGAAAACATTGTGAAGAAGAGAAAGTAGTTGTAAAATCAACGTGAAAACATAACAAGACGTTAGAATTAAATCAACGTTAAGTAACTGGAGAAATAAATGATAATAATAAAAACACTAGAAATTTACGTGATTCCATTCGAATGTCTATACCTAATCAAAAAAAAAAAAAAAGATTGACGTACCGCTGAAACAAAAACTCCTGCGCGTACTTTCTTTTTCTCTTCTTCGTACGGTGGCCTTTTCCTTTCGAGAAGGATGTATTGGCGAGAGAAAACATTAGGTACCCAGTTTCACTCGTCCCGCGACACGTATTTATCCAACTCAATAAAAGCATATCTCAACATATTTGTCTATATGCCCTTCAAGAGATTCTTTGGATTAACCAATCTGTATCCTTAAGGTAAATATCTAACCGCTGTCATTCTTTTGAACATTGTGTTAAAAAAAAAAAAAATACAAACCTTTTGAGAACATATATCTTATCGAACCATCGTCATTTTTCATGATCAATCATCGTTATTCTTCGTGTCAATGATTACTTTTTTCATATTCAATAATCAATTTCCTTAATTATTCATAGATGACAAACTATGCTAACACAAATGGCAACAATGGATCGAAGCAAACATTCAAACATGAAGTACCGTTCTAGGCACAAAGCATCGGCAAACCGAGGCAAGACACCACGCATTTTGCGCAATAGACCACTCAAAAGTCATTGAATTCCCGAAGCAAGGTGGAAATGCGGCCAAAAGGATAATCGAAGCTCCAGCTATCATGGTAGAGCTCAACGAAGCTCGAAGAGTCCAATAGCCGTGCAGCCATAGCAGCAAGCTCGACGAGGCTTGAGTGGCCATGGTAGCGAACATCGGCTGTTATGGCTACAAGCTTGATGAAACTCGAGTGGGAAAATTATCAAAAAAGTCATAAATTTATTGAACTGATCCGATTTGAGTATCTCTATAGGATAGACCTCAACAGAAAACCGAAGAGTAAAGGCAGCAAGTGATTGAGTTCGGTAATTCCTCATATAAAATTATGGACTCTAGAGATACGATAACATGGAGATGACAAAATTGTTTCAAGCACCGATAAAACCAAAAGACCCTTTGTTTGAAAAAGAGGAGGATAGGTTATTCATATTTTATTTGATAGTCGAGGCGAATGCAAAGTTAAGCAAGTGGTAGTTCGAAAGATTCTCCGGGGAAAAATAGAGATGTCTCCTACGTTACCCGTAATATGTGGAAGTATCATCGTAATTTCATGGAGTCCATTCAATCTGAATACTACATGAAGAACATAAGCCAAATGACGGAACGAGAAGTTCTAAGATATAGAATATCATAACATGAGTGATTCGGCAGATTTGGATTCCTATATATCCACTCATGGAGTAATTCATTATAATATATATATATATATAAGATCCTTATGTATAAATATCATCATTTACATCTAAAAAGTCATATGCTATGTTCCCAGGTGTGAAGTGGGAGACAAGGGATTTCAGAATTAGGGGTTTTGAATAAAATGACCTTTCCCTTTTCTTTTTCTTTTTCAATAGATATGAAAAAGTAGTAATAAGAATGAGAGGCAATACGCTTTTTATCATTCCAACGTCGAACTATTTTTCCGTAGGCCCTCTCCTATAGTATCGTCACCGCAGTGGAGTTTAACCACCAAGTTCGGGACGGATTAGTGTGGTTCCTCTAGGCTTAGGACACCAGAATATCGAACCATGAACAAAGAAAGACATGAGAGAAAAGCAATTTGACTAGCGATTGTGAGGCCCCAACCCCAATTCTTGACTGGAGGGAACACCAAAGGCCTCTGCCCTTTCATCATAAAAAAAGCCTACGAAAGAGCGAGGACTATAACTCAAACTAAGGGGAGGGACTCTCGTCTTTTATGATCTTGGAGAGAGTTCTTTGTCTCAGAACTCAAAGTACAAGAGAGAAGCCTACTCCACAAGCAAAAAAGCACAAAAATGAAAAGAAAAAATCTCCTTCATAACTCTAGAAAGCCTTCAACTTCCTTTAAGCCTAGTGAAATCAATCCCACCTGTCCCTTAGTTCAACGCAAGAGAATGGATAAAAGAAGAAATTTGAAATCCCATATCGACATTGGAATCAATAGTCAAGGAATCCAATCAGTCCCACTCGGATAGGATAAGAACCTCCCCTCCACTATCAAATCTTACTGTGAAAGTTTCTGGTGTGATCCAATCAATGGCAAATAATCTAACTCAACTCTCTTCCTTTCTGTCTCCCTATCTTTGCGAAATGAGTTTGTTTCATAATAAGTTGCAAAAGAACTAGAATGAACCGAGATTAATACAAATAATAAATACAATAAGAGATAAGAAGAGATGTGACTGCACCCTACATATTTGATACCTTCTCCAAAAAAGAAAATTGTAAGACCAAAACCATTCGTAATTCCATCAATTACTCGTCTATCAAGAAAATGAATTAGTTCAACTAGTCTTCTTATACATTGAGTTAAGGATATTGTATAAAAAATATCTATGTAACCACGATTATATGACCAATCATATATCACATTTATTATTTTGTCCCCTAAAATTCTATGAGGACCTTTTTTAGAAAACGAATTTAGTAAGTTCAAATTTTGTAAAGATGAATAAATAGGCTTATATAAAAAAGAAGATATAAATATTCGAAAAAAGCTATACTAATAGAAAAACTTGCATTTGTCACAAATTCATACCAATCCATAGAATTATTTGAATTCGATGTAAAAGGTTTATAGACGGCTTTAACAATTTGAATAATATATTCAAATGAATTCTTTCTTGATCAAAAGAAAAGGTAATTCCTACGACTCCAACAAACAAAGTGAATAACACTAATATAACCATGGAAAATAGCATAGTATTGTATGGTTCATGAGAATAAGAGAAAGTACTTTTAATACCAAAATGAGTAATAGTAATGGGAAAGGGATCAAGCTGGTAGGACTTTGTCAAAAGGCGTATTGAAAGATCTTATTTGGGAAGAAAAAAGGGGGGTGGGAGGCTGATGTGACATGAATGTAGGATTCCTTCTAATCTCGGATCTATCAAGTTATCTCCAAATCCCCCTTTACGTGGCATTCGTCCTCTGACAGCACCCCTCATCCCAACTAGTAAACTGGTGACAATAATAACTCCTATTGTTTCTCCAATACTATTTTTTTTTTTCATTTTGATTTTGGGTAAACCCGATCCTTGCCTTTTTTTCACCTCTTTTCAAAACCTTCGGGACATATTTATATCGGATCCTCAAATGTGGTAAGGGCCTAGATAGAATAAAATCTTAATGACGGGGATGAGTTAGGCGACTAGAGACAAAATGGCAAGAGTGGGGATGAGGGATCCTTTCGTTTTCACTTTGTTTAGGGCTATCATCTTTCCATCCCATTTATAAAGATAGCTTCTATCAAAGAGAAGATAAATGCTATTGGCCGCTTTACTTCCCTAGAGGGACAAAGAAGATGCATCCATTTCACCGGTTGTCGAAAGAAGAGTGCGGTAGATCTTGGTGCTTGAGTCGATCAGGTGGTCAATAGTGGATTAGGTAGAATTGATAGCTGCTTTTGCTCTGTTTAGCTCCTAAGAAGAATAGCTTTTCTTTTCTTTAGATTGAATGCGACCTAGAAAGATGAAAGGGAAAGGGGATCTATCTCTTTAAAGGGGGAATTAATTCAAGAGGTCGTAAAACAAAAGTAACTTCATCTAATAGTTCGGGCCTTAGGCCAACATTAAATAGAGAGACGACAGTGAACCAGCTCATTCCATTTCTAAGTAAGAAGAAAGGGCTGAAATGAAGGGATTAGAGACTCTTTTCCCCAACTACGCGAGAACGAACGGGATCATGCATGGCTTGTTCCCAAGCATCGCAAGAGTGCCGGTACTCGGCATCACATCGGTCTTGGTTTCTTGAAAGAATTCTATCAAAGAGAAAAGAGCCTATTTGAAAGTTCCTCACCTTAGACTTCGAGTTGATAGAGAGGAATGGTAGAACTCTTGGCCTTACGAGATGAGGGCTATAGTTAGCTCATTTGCCTTCTGGCACTCGGTATTCTAAAACGGATACTAGACTTCCTTAATTTACAAGGACACCCTAGCTAGATTCAAGTTCTCCTCCCGGGGAGAAGGGTAAATGCATTCTTTTTGAATGTATACCTGGTAGCTCTAGCAAAGGAAGAAAGCATAGAGTCTCTACCTGATTTGATCCCCGGAGATGGAGCAACTTCGACCTTGTCTCATAAAGAAGTACGACCATAGTGGGAGGTGGCACTGAAGGAAGCGGATTCTTGTTCTTTTAAACAGAGCAATGGATTCTCTGCATCTAAGTCTTTTCTTTGTTGAGGAATTATTGATTCAAGGTCCGACTGCTCAAACATAGCCTAATCTGCATATTCCTTTACACTTGACAAAGTCCGATCGATGGAGATTCGAGTATGCTCCCCTCCCACCCGATGATTGGCTTAGTGTTAAGTATCATCATCTTTTCTAAGGTTGATCCTCTGTCTATTGACCTAAACTCCAAGTGAGCAGAGAAAACTAGATGTTGATGTACAAAAGCCTTCTCTTTATAGCGGAATCTAATTGTGCCTCTTTGTTCACTTTCTCACTAACTGAACTTTTAAACACTTGGAAGTTTGGCTTTCGAAAGGTAAAGTTTCTCTAAATCCTTGCCTTTAGGATTCAAGGACAAATTATAATGGTGGAAGGGCTCTCATATAAAGATTTATTGATTCCCTTCCACTACTAATGTAGTGTTTAATTATCGAATGTTGAATTAGATTGGATAGTCCAACGGAAAATCGAATTAGTGTTTGTGAAAAGTGGCTAAAGATGCTTTCTATAAAAACTCAGGAGAGTCTCTAAGTCCTCGATATCCAATAACAATTTAATAGAAAATTGGCTTTACTTTTGCTAATTCAATCCTACAAGACATCGCCGATGCTAACAATTTTTCTTTTTTCCATTGCCTTTTTTTCTTCCCTTGTTTGTGGCCGGCCGGCCAATGGCATTGGTCATGGCCGACGAGGCTAGCCCTCACCGGCCATCGACAATAAGAATTGGGGAAGAAGAAAAAAAATAAAAATTTGAAACATTATTTGAAAAATTATAAAAAAAAAATTTACATCAATGTTCGCAGAGCCAATGTAGGACGGCTAGCGTCACATTAGCGGTTTGCGGCCTAAATTGATGGGATGGACCAAATTAGCACAAATGCAAAAATATTTGGAACTAAATTAATCAAATTAAAAGATCTATGATTGAATTGGTATCGCGTTAGCGGTTCAAGACTTTTTTGGTACTTTTTCCTAGATAAATCTAATGGAAGGCTAACTTGCACATTTTAGAATGTAGAATGACGAATATTGGATAAGAAAAGGCACATGGACAATTTTCAATTTTAGGCAAGTATACAAAGGCTATGGATACCATTTCACCTATGAACTTCTAGAAGGCTATTTATGAACAATTGTTGGTTCGATCTTTGTCTTTAAATGGCATTGGACAATTTGGAACATAATCTTTTCCTAATCCCCCATACATGTCTTTGCATTAAGTAAATTACAACCACTCCCCACTATATATAATCTGGCTTAGATGTGCTTGAATCATATCCAAATTCCAGATCAAACAAATTCCTTGAAAAAAAAAAGAGAAGGGAAAATAATCAAAGATCCAATCATGGGGTGGCGATCGTCCAAGTTGGCTCTCATGCTCGCTCGGGTGCTCGTTACGGTGTGGGCAAGTGTACCGTCCACGGTGGGTTCCAAGTTCCATGAATGCAAAATCAACCACGATTGCGACTCCGGATGCGATCGGGGCCGTGGAATTTGCATCAATGGTCAATGCCATTGCTTCGACGAGTCCGCGGAGAGGGCGGACTTCGTGCACCGTCACTACTACCCGCCGCAGGGAACCATCCCCCCCTCTAGCAAAACCCTAAGTCAAGAATTTGGCTGCTTTCGTTTTTCCATTTTGTCTTGCAAAGATAAAAGGATTCTCGGTAGCTATGGAATAAAATTATGCTTTAATTTGCAAATTTTGCATCTTCCGACATAAATGTGATCGAATAATGAAAGCAACGTCTTCTTTCTCTTTTTTATTTTTATTGGTTTTTTTACTTATTGATACCGCGAATTTCAATCGGGTACTGAAAAAAGTGGGACCCAAAAATTGAGTCTATTACCATCATTGCATTTCGAATAGATACAACGACATCATTTTAGGCTCGGTTCATTTCGCTGGAAATAAATAATTAAGAAAACATTTTCCTAAACATGATCATTTGTTCGCATACGAGAATGAACGAGACGAAAAATATTTTCATCGTCCACGAAGATTTGAGATATTAATTTGTTGTCTATAATAGAAAACAATTTTTTCGTTGGCTAATTATTTCAACCGATACAAACGATCGTTTTAAAAAAAATATTTTCCACATCTTTTACTTTTTGCGAAACAAACAAACATTTAGGCTTCATTGGTTGATTCAAGGAGTCATTTTTCTGAAAAATATTTTGTAAATTATTTATTTTTTGCGAAACTTGTTTTGATAAAAAAGTTGAGCACATTTAGCATTCAGCAAAGTGGTTGGGTTGATCCTTTGGAGGATTCACTTCAATTTTGGCGTAGACTTGTGAGATAAATAAATACAAATTATAGACGAGGGAATTTTCCAGCTAATAACATAGACCATTGTTGAATGACTAATTGGGAACTGATTCATTTGGAAGGAGATGAATAGACAAAAATAAAAAAACCACCAAATGAGATTTAGTCATGTGACAATAATGGTGTATCCATGTGTCATGGGCCGGTGTTCAAACCACGACGTGGGGCGACTTGGGGTAGTTTGGGTGATGTTTTGTCCCGGTCAAGTTTTGGCCCGAGAATCGGTCACTCGCTCACAAACGCTCGAACGTAGAGGGACGAGAGGGAACCGAGAGAGATTGAGTTGTCGAGAGAGAAAATGAGAGTCTATTGCACTAGTTAAATGTACAAAAGGCGATTTACAAAGAAAGGGAAGACCCCCATTTATAATACAAAGGTAGATTATCGGATGGCCCCTTGGGCTCCTCTATTTCGTCTTTTTCTATTTGTCCTATTCTCTGTCTTGCATTATTTGAGTTCCCCATGCTTTGTCCTTTGTGTGGCTTTTGGGCTTCCCCATGGCCGAATGATGCTAGGGACGGCTCTTAGGAAGGCCCTTCGGTTGCCCAGGATCTTCCAAGAACCGTGGGTGTTCCTCCAGCCGCTCGGCTACCTAGGTCCTTCGATTCACGATGCACGACATCGTGCATGGCATCATGCTTGGATGAGTCCCGTACCATGCGTTGATTCATGTTGTACGAGCGCTACATCGTGTTGTTCATCCGCTACATCGTGCAGCGATTCATGCACTCGTTCGTTCACTGATTCATTTGGTAGGCCATTTGAGTTACGCTCGGCCTAGTTGGATCAACTTTGGCCGATCCTTGCACTCGGCCATGGATCGATTCATGACATGGCTGGTCGGTCGTGTCACGGTCCATCTTCATTTGTGTCACGCCCGCACCCTTCTTGGCACGTCAACATCCCTACACGGTCGTTAAGTTGTGACGTCCTAGGACATGTCACCGACCTATTTAAAATTTTATGTTTCAATTTAACGCCCCGAAAGCGATTCACTTTCCTAAATAAATATACAATTGGGATAGTTGTAAGGAAAACAGCAAACAAAAAGTAAACAATGAAACAGCAAAGCACTTTTTATTCAAATACCGTTAACCATGGGAGAACTACAATATTTATAGGCCTATCATAAGGCCACTCCCTACTAGACTACAAACTCAAAAAGGGATGGGTGGTTGGGTTAACCTAGCTCCGCTACTACAAAGATAACCCCCAAAAGATAGGCATACAATGCCTATTACCACATCTGGCCAAAGCCCAAGGGAGGCTCGGATCAAACTCGTTCTCCTCCTCATTATCATTTGGACATGTTTCCGGATTTGTGACATTTCTATCTGGAGGTGTGGGGTTTAGAGGATTCCAAACTTCCTCTCCGGTGCCACCACCAGGAGGTAGGGGACCATTAAAATCCCCGATCGAGACCAAACAAAACATCCCCTTCCCTAATAAATCACTCTAGGAACTCATGCGGTTGCTACATATCGAGTCCTTCGTCAACCCAAATAGTTATCATGTGCTTTAGAAACCACTTCTCCGGTTCTATCGGATAATCTACTAATATAGTACCCATATCCATGGGCACCCCAAAACGAGTAAACAGAGGGGGACGGTTCATGTTCGGGGGTTTGAAAATGTTTAGAACCACAACAGTGAGATAAATCTCGGCAAGTTAATGACCTAAGTCTCAATTAGGAGGTCAAACTCAGCTTGGATACATTTAAAACCTGTATATAAAATAATATAATATATATATATATATATATGAGTATGCTATCATACAATTATAGACAACTTTACTTGCCTTGGCATGCGCTTTGCACGTTACAACTCATTGCAAGCAACATATTGCAATAAATAAATGCATGATCGAATGTATGTTACTTTCTCGTGCACAATGAGCTCAAGCATACTCTCATCATTATAGTCACTCATGACACGTCCATTCTCACATGGAGGTATTTCAGCTCTACCAATTATTTATTCATTCGATCAATCATGTCCGATCGAGGGTACGCCGACTTCATACGGGGGTCTTTCAACTTATACAAAAATTCTCGTATTAATGCAACTCTCATGCCATGTATATAGTAAATAACTTGCACGTGTTCACATACATACAATTCAATTACCAACTCAACATACTTCCCTATCCATATATCAATGAGAATTGCTAATCAATTTATTACATAAGCCAATTTATATGGCTATTCCCAATATCGACATCTACAAGAGCATATAAATAAATAAAATGTCTAATTGTCGAAAATTAAATTACTTAATTAAAGAATAATAACCATCAAAATAATTCGATAGCTTATCATAAAATATTTGATAGCTTCTCATAAAAATACCGATAGCTTATCGTAAAATACCGATAGCTTATCGTGAAATATTTGATAGCTTATCATATAAACCTCGATAGCTTATCATCAAAACCTCGATAGCTTATCGCCAAAATCTCGATAGCTTATTGTCAAAATCTCGATAGCTTATCACTAAAACCTCAAGAGCTTATCGTTAAAATCTCGATAACTTATCGTATAAAATAGAGATAGCTTATCATAAAATAGGTGATAGCTTATCATTAAAATAGTGATAGCTTATCATATTTTCGATAACTTATCAAGTCCACTTATCACTTATCATGATAGCTTATCGATCAAGGTTAACTAACCCAATCATGGTTAACAAAAGTAACTATGGTTAATTAACCTAACCAAGGTTAACTAACTCAACCATGGTCAACTAACCCAACTATGGTTAACTAACCCAACCATGATCAATTAGATTAGTCCTAAGCATATTTAGACTAATCTAAACACATCCTAATCAAGTTTAACATACTAATTAAGGGATTAGGGCGATAACTCATCCGATTTCGAATCCGGAAGCACCGGTGCATCGGCGGCGGCAAGGGTTACGTGTGGCTTGATCCAAAAACCACACTAGATAATCAAGGATGGCCAAACAGCAGCTACACAGAACCAAGGGGCTGGTTTTTCTTGATGGGCCTCGAATGGAAGCAAGAACGGACCGGGTCTCCACCAATAGCCTCTGTTCAGCACAAATTCGTGAAAATAGATTGGTTTATTAGAAAAAAGGCCTTCAGATATGAGTTTCCCTTGATCTTAAGGTCGCGTAGGAGAAAATGGAGCTCAATTTGCCCTCCGGAAGAGCTCAAACGAGCGATTTCTTCTTGGGTGTGCGCAGAAATCCGAGAAAGAGAAGGAGCTCGGGATGGGGGAGAGAGAATATCCCCTCAGCTTCTTGAACAAGCTATATTTAAAATAAAATCCCCTCAATAAATGCCGTGCCTCTAAAGTTTTCATCCATAATGGTTTCTTGGCTTTTCTCAATAATGCATGAAGGGCATTTTCGTCATTTCACAAGGTAAGGATATGTTAGACATTTGGCACAAATGATTGAGGATGCTTTGGTAATTTAGCATCTAGGGTAAAACGGTAATTTTGCAAAGGGGTAGAATGGTCATTTCAAGGCAAAAGGGCAAAATAGTAAATTTACCTTTAAGGGCAAAATGGTAAATTCACTTCTAAGGTTTGGCTAGGATTGGGCTTGGGCGCGAATGGTCTCGATACTTTAGGTCGACGGTTCGACTTTCCGGGCTTGATTTTCTCTAACCGATGTTCTTGGATTATCCAAATCACTTTTCGGATCAATTACAATTGTGTTTAACCATTGTCCCTTAAATCTCAAAAATCCTATCTTATTCACTAGATCGAAATTCGAGACTAAAATCCATTGAATTTATTTTTTTACGGACCTCAAAATTTTGGGATGTCACAATTTGACTATTTTGCTCGACCGTGATACATGTCTCAAGACATGAGACATAACGGATCCAAGCATATACTTTCCGTGTAAGCTTAACACATTAAGTGGATTAATGTGAGTTTATAAATTCATATTTTCTTTAGTTATTCGAATTTGTAAAGGGTCATGAGCTATACGGATACATCAAAACTAGTGAATCTACTCCCAAATCTAATGAAAGAGATGCAATTGGGGATTCTAGTCCATCGATTGAGTACATTGGTGACAAAAACCTTATGTACATTCTATTTCAAGAGTTCATAATCTTAAGATAAGCTAGCATGTTAAATAATGCCATACATATTTTTGGTCCTCTCAATCTATCAAAAGAGTAAACGGAATCAATGTTATATTTATATAGATTATGATGCATATCCGTTGTGACACTTAATATCCATTAGTAAATTCAGTAGCGCAAATCCACCGTGTCTCCCAAGATTCAACGTTAAGACACTTTCTGATTTAATAAATTTTTTTTGTAAGGTTACATTATACATATCAAAGAATTCAGACAAAAAAAATGATGCTAACACTGAAAAGAGACCATGACTATGAATTATGCAGCTCCTTCACTGTAAAATTATGTAGCATGGACACAACACAGGACATGCGATACGGCGGGGACACGCGACATGACATGACACGTCGGCGGGTGACTTCTAAAAAATTAGAAAATTTCGACATGTTGTATATTAAATGTATATAAATATAAAAATATCTACGGTAAGTTTCTTTTTCTTCCATTAGGGATTCACGATTATTTTTTTTTTTTTTGAGTTGGCCGGACATATTTATTTTGGGTGATTGGGTACATGATTTAAATACATTTTTTTTTATAAATTTATATTTTGACCTCTAATTTAATGAAAATGCTCGAAATTGATTTTGCGCATGTCGAAATGGTGTATCGGAATGCTAGACTCGTATGTCGCTAGCGTGTCCAGAGTGCTTACCACCTAACGATTATATGTCGAAAAGTGTCCAAGAGTGTCCGAGGGTGTCTATGTGTCGGACACAATACGTAGGTCTTCGGAGAATGTCGGTCTACGTAGCTGTAAAATTACCCATGGGACACAAGGGAGACAATATCTCGTCATTCCAAGCACCAAACACTCGCATTAACAGAGAAATTCTCCTCGCTTGTTGGTAAGGGCAAAGAGAGTGCCGTCGTAGAATGTGTGACATCGAAATAAGGACTATGGTTACCAGTTAGCTCGGTCCACACGCCGCCTCCGCCGAAGTCTTTGCAGCTGCATCACAATGACCTGGCAACTCTTGCCCTTATCGTCATTACCAGGGTTTGCTGATAAAACGGCCTTCGAGATGACATAGTCGCGTAGCATCGGGAGAGGAAGCAGGGTCGTGGTCTGCCAACACCCCAGATGGATCGTCTCGTAAAAGGCGGCCGAACCACAACCATCGTCGTCATCACTGCAAAACACTTGGAGCCCACAGGGAAACGTCTTGACGGGAGCGAGGTGGAGGGCCCGGCGGCCGCAAAGTGGGTCGAAGAGATGAGGCTCAGAGTCCTTGTCCAAAAGCACGAACCACCCATGCAAAGACCCGACGTAGCGGCTGTCCGAGAAGGTCTCCGAGAAGCTGCGGAGGGCAAGGGCGGTCTTGACCTTGATATTGAAAGAAGCGACAGCAATGGCCATGGTCCTCTTTGTCGAGAGGAAGCATCAACAGCGGAGATCGAGGAGGAGGAGGGCTCAAAGACAGGGACATTCTTAATGGAACACAATGATAAAAAGAGGGGCCTAATACCAAAAAAAACCTCCAACTTTAGCATTTGTGACAATTATATCCAAAAAATTTTTTGTCTCATAAAAAATCCTCAAGTTTTACTTTTGTCCAAATTCTACCGGTCTAATACCCAAAAAAACCTCAACTTTAGCATTTGTCCCAATTATATCCAACACTTTTTTTTGTCTCATAAAAACTCAACAAATTTTAATTTTATCTCAATTCTACCACTGTTAGTCTTCCGTCCATAATCACCGTTAGTTAATCCTACATGGCTCGAGTTTTCGGACCGAACTTATCAATGAATTTTCAAAATTTAGAAACAATAGATTTCAGATAAAACAAGATTTTAGATCGTTAGTCCAAATATCTTCATGTCTAGGCATTTTTTGGGCTGCTGAGTGCCGAATTAAAATTACCCATCGACGATATAAATAATATCTGTTAACTTAAATTTTATTTCCTAATATGAAATTGGCCATTTCACATTGAATCATCTAGACTTGAGGTGTGTAACATCGAACGTGTGTCATGTTTTTAGCCACACTTAATTTTGTCCTTTAGTCGACTCCATGGATTAAAATGCAAATACGTAGACTTCGTATCATATAATTCTCTAGTAATTGACAATTATAGTAATCATGTTTGCTTCAAATAAACACGGCTTACATATTTTACCTTTACAAGGTATTGATAGATCCATAGTGCTTCTCACTCAGATTACACATTCCCCCTTAATAAATAAGTGACTTTGTCAGCTCGAACCTAGAGCCGTCGACATCCCATCTAGCCGTTTCTATTTTAGATTGGCTTCCGGGATCCCTCGGCCCACAATTTCATAAAAATCCATAAGACAGGGAACGGGTAAACATCTCCATACATCAATTCAAATGAATGACTTAGGACAAAAGTGGTATACATCATACATTATATTACACTTCAATTGATATAGCGGTCAAATACCAATGGTTCAATCTTAATCCATAAAATCTAATATAATCCATAAGGCCACAAAATATCTTATATTCATTGACCCACATATTTCTCGAATGCTAATCCTTACAACTGATGTTCCATCGCCGATACAAAAATAGGTCCCACGACGGGTGAGATAAAATCTCGAAGAGCCCCTAACCCTAGGCTAGGGCCTAGTACCTCCAGCAAGTTTTAAAACAACAAAGCTCGACATATCCTTTTTCACCTCAATAATTCAACCAATAAATCCGAATATTCCATTTTCGTTCGAAAATTTCCACACCTTCTCAAATATTCTCCGTTACCCTCATATTGATATTTCACGTCTCGAATAACAATAACCCACGTTGCTCTAAAGCCGCGTTTCACGCCTGTATCGTCCAAAATTCCACGTTACTCAATATTCTACGTTATTCCAAAAATATTCCACGTGACTCCACGACATCGTACAGTCCATAATATTGAGCCTCGGACCTTTATAGAACACGCCCATAAATATATATATATATATATAGGGTCTGACATATAAATACGACCCTAAATCTCGGTCTCGACACATAGGAACAGACCGGATTAAGTCTCGGACAATTAGTCGAACACGACCACTTGGTCCGACACTGAACACGATTTTCATACTTTCCGATCTCGACAATCGAAATACGGCCACTTTGGCCTCGAACTGATGAATCGACCATCATACTTCCTCGGTCTCGACAACGACGAATACGGCTCACTTTGGCCTCACACTTGATGAATACGACCATCATACTTCCCGGTCTCGACAATCGCAATCTACTTTGGCCTCGAACTTGATTGAATACGACCATTATACTTTCTTAGAATAGATAGAATCACGTGATTCACTCACGTTAGTGTATTAATAAATCAGACTATCCGACTAATTCACGCTACCACAATTCCAATCCACACCATATGTCCATAATACACTAACGTAGCAATGAATAATTAACGTACAATTAATATTGCACTAACGTAGGAATTTATCAAGGCCAAACAAATATTAATTTCTAATGTACAAATAAATTCACAACTATAGTATTAAACTATAGTAATACCACGTCTAATTAAATACCGTGGCATAACAACATTTAGTCACATCTAAACATACACCGTGGCATAACGAAATAATGTCACATAAAAAGTAACCGTAGTTAACATATAACCTAACCATAGTTTAAAAGTAACTAGAGTTAATCAATAACCTAACCATGGTTAAAATATTAGCCAAAAGTAACTATGGTCAAACTTGACCACACACTCTCTCTCTTGACTTTACTATTCATGCAAGAACACCTTTCTCTCTCCTCCAACATCTCATTTTCGGCCAAAGCAGAACATGGGCTAAAACAACCAATTTTTCACCCAAAACTACTAAATCTCAAGTCTATTAGCACCCTAGATACCTAATCTAAGGTTAGGAACCAACTTACCACAATTCTAGCAACTTCCCGAAAAACGGAAAAATCTCGATTCCAAATCCGGCGGCTCCGGCGGTCCTCTCCGGTTTTGATCCGCAAAATCCGCGATTTCGCGGCCCACGAGCTCACGACCTTAGCGCTTCAAAACGGAGTTGTCGACGGCCAACAAAACTCCCACGCGCGGCAAAGATGGGTGTTCGGCCAAGGTGAGGGAGGAGAGATAGAGAGAGAAAGTTATCACAAATTGGTAGAAATGAGGAAGACAATGAATAGTCCAAGAAATAATTGGTTTGAATGCAAGAGGGTAAAATGGTAATTTCCCTTACTGGACTAGTCAATCTCGGCCAAAGGAAAATACCAAAATACCCTTCGTTCCAAGTAAAAATGGGATATTTTTAGGCAAATGGGTCCTTCCCATATCCACAAATCTACTTTCCCGAACCTCTTGGGGCGAACCGCAAGGATTCGGACCTGAGAAACGTCCAAAAATTTTATTTATTGGAAACCCGAAGGTCCGACGTCAAATTCAGGTTCGCGATCAATCTCGATCGATAGAATTCTTAGCGTATCTCAAACTAACGGGCGGCTTTTAGGAGTTACGCGTATCGACCCGTGATAAAATCACGTTTAAGAATTACTCGAGCCATGGCGACTTTGGTTGTCATTCAATTGCGAGGGTCAATCACTAGTCCCGATGGACACGATCGTTAGAAATAATTTCGGGGACGTTCGGAACCCATACGAGGTCAAACGGAATCACCCGTGATCCAAGCGTAGGGTATTATCCAAATCGTTCCTGATCATTCTAGGATCGGCCTATATTAGTCCAAAATATTCCCTCGACAATTTTCATGGCCAAAGAGTCACCCGGGTTCAAGTTCTTAGGTCAACGTACTGAATTTCCTAGCTAGCCATTCCCATTTGGTTGAGTAGGGATCCACTCCAAGTGAGGTTCGCCTAAAATACATCGATGAGGCTTTTCATTTATTTGAAGCTTCAAAACGAGTCGGATTACAGGATCACGAGACTTCAAGTTGATTTTTTTGCAATTGTGATTCTAACATTATCTACGATAACCCTATCGGGAAAGGACTATTGACCTTCTGATTTAATAAGAGTTCTGCCAATGCTTATATGATTATATGGTTTGTTTTCTATTTTCAAATCTGGGTTTAGAATACACGGTGGAATAAGGAAGATTAAAGAAGAGTAGGGTTTGCCCAAATATTGTACCTTTGGCTAGCATTTGGACCTACTATGAAACTTAAATTATCTAAGAATTCAAGAATGTGTTGATTTCACTAAATGATGTAGAGATATAGGTCAGCTCGAGTTAGTCTATGAAAAAAAGGTATGATTGATTATTGATTACATACCCATTATTAAGAGAACATTAAAAAACTATGTAAATTTATCAAAAAAATTAACAAGACATAATCTACTTGTGACGAGTCTAATATAGACAAACATATCCGTTTTGAAGTAAGGTGCAAATACACTAGATCTGGTGAGCTTTATCTATGTAGTTCACGACCCTTTGCAAATTCAAATAAATCACGATGAGGGCATCATAAAGGACATAAAGACTTATAAACTCACGTTAATTCATTTGATATGTTAAGGTTGCTTTGAAAGTACATACATGGAGCCGTTATAAAGTTAACTAAATTATAGGTGCCAATTTTATATACCTCGATCTAAGTGAATCATATAGATGCAATTAAAACTAGCGAATCTACTCATAAATCTAACAAAAGAGATGTAACTGGGGATACTAATCCGTTCATGGAGTGCATTAATCTGGTTTTTTGACGATACAAATAAATAATATCTTATTTAACTTGGATTTTTATTTCCTAATTTGGATTTGGCTGTTTCGGATTGTTAACGTTGGCCTTGGAGATTAATAGAAACTTGATCTCCAAGACTTGTTTCCTTGTTTGGAGTCTAAAAAAAAAAAAAACATGTCGTTGGTAAATTATTTCACAGTATGAAAAATTATTAATGCGAGATATTTCCATTTTCAAAATTTTTGTCGAGCATATGCCACGTGAAATAATATGCACAAAGGAAAATGTACGTAAATAAATTGGAGATATTATCCTTTCATCTTTTTCCACTACTTCTCCAAATCCAAAATTATAAATCCAATGGAGATAAATGTTGGGAAGTGATAAATGGATAAGTAAAAAAAAATTTGTCGAATAGGTGCCACGTGGAAAATTTGTCGCGTTAGAAAAGTCGCAAATGTGAATAAAGCTCAACGTGCCAAGCACATTTTGAATAGTTAGATAATTTATGAAATTCATATTTCAAAAAATATATAAACTCTGTTCACTATTTTTAGTAGAATGTGAACATTGAATAAACACAATTATAAGTTGATTTTTTTGTACACTAAACCAAATAAACAATCCTTCACATCACTTTGATATAGTTTCAAATTAAATGCGAGAGTTATGTACATACATATTCGTGAAATGAAATAAGCAATCCTCCAAAGTTTGAATAGCATTTTCTTAATAAATTTTATTTTTCTTTTAGATTTCTATTAGATTCACTGTCGGTATAAAAATCTACCTACACATGCGCGGCTTTGATGAGCTGCGAGCAATAGTATGGGAACTAAATTTTTACAATGACGGCACACCTTATAGGTAGTCCTTCTCTTTTCAACTTAATTTCAAATTAAGTGAATGCAAGACAAAAATTGAAACAAAACAAATAAACTTTTTGGGAACAATTACTAAAAATTCCGTCAAAATATGTCACCCTTCTCTATTTCTTAAACTTAAATTAAAAGAGACAAATTTTGGGGTTACGAAGAAGAAGTAATTTAGAAGTTATCAATTGGAATGTACGCCTAATGGCTGAACTATGCGACACGTATGTTAATCGACAATCGCATGCATAAAGCAAAGTTCCTTGTGGGAAGTAGACATTTAAATAAAAAGGATGAGTTATGTATTCCGAGATAAATTATTTTCATTCACTATTTCCAAATTTAAAAATTAGTAGGAAAAATGATTTTTATTGTTTTTTCTAGAGAAAGTAAAATTCAAGCGTAAGCACAATTAATGCGGATGGTAAATTGGAGAGAACTGTTCATTTTCTCATAACTAGATAATCAAACCACCTTACTTTTTAATGCTCAAGCAATCTAGTACTAGTGATACATGGTACCATATACATGATCGACCCTCTCCTTAAAAGTCGGAACATGTTAGCTCATCTGCCTTCGGCACTCGGTATTCTAATACGGATACTTGGACTTCCTTACTTTACGAGAACACAAGCTAGATTAAATTTCTCCACCCATGGGAGAAAGGTAAACGCATTCTTTTTGAATGAATACCTGGCAGCTATAGCAAAGGATGAAAGCGTAGAGGCTCTGCCCGATTTGATCCCCGGAGATGGAACAATTTCTGGCCCTGTCTTATAAAGAAGTACGACCAAAGTGGGAGGTGGCACTGATGGAAGCGGATTCTTGTTCTTTCAAATAGAACAACCAATTCTCCGCATCTAAGTCTTTTCTTTGTTGAGGAATTATTGAGTCAAATATGACTGCTCAAATATAGCCTAATCCGCATATTCCTTTACACTCGACAAAGTCCGATCGACGGAAATTCGTAGTATGCTCCCCTCCCACCCGATGATTGGCTTAGGGTTCAGTATCATCTTCTTTCAAGATTGATCCTCTGTCTATTGAGCTAAACTCCAAGCGAGCACAGGAAACTAGATGTTGAGGTACAAAAGCCTTCTTTTGATAGCGGAATCTAATTGTGAATTTTTGCTCACTTTCTCACTACTAAACTTTTAAACATCTGCCAATGGGGCGTTGGATGAGTTAATTAAGCTTCATGGGCCTTAGACAGTTAAATTGATGAGGACCCGGGTTCCACTTCCAACGACCACATCTTGGGGACTTACCCGGAGGCATTGGCATACCCCCATCACCCGAGGAATAGTTCATTGCACGTGGAAAATTTCGATTATAAAAAAAAAACTTTTAAACATCTAAAAGTTTGGCTCACGAAAGCTAAAATGCTCTAAATCCTTGCCTCTAGGATTAAAGGATAGATTACAATGTTGGAAGGGCTCTCATAGAAAGATCTATTGATTCCCTTCTACTACATATGTAGTGTTTAATTACCGGATCTTGAATTAGAGATTGGATAGCCCAATGAAAAATCGAATTAGTTGTTGTGGAAAGTGGCTGAAGATACTCTCTATACAAACTCGGGAGAGTCTCTAAGTCCTCGGTATCCAATAACAATTCGATGGGAATTTGGCTTTACTTTTGCTAATTCAGTCCTACATGGCATTGCCCATGTTGATATTAATTTTTTTTCTTTTTTTCCCTTGCCTTTTTGTCTTCCCATGTTTGTGGCCAGCCATCGGCATTGGCCATGGCCGACGAGGCCAGCCCTCACCAGCCATTGGCCATAAGAACAGGGGAAAAAAAAAAAAAAAAGAAAAATTGTAAAATTAAAAAAAAATAAATTTAGGTGCTGCGCCCGCGGTGCCATGTAGGACGGTCGACATCATGTCTATAGTTTTTGGCCTAAATTGGTGGGATAGATTGAATTGGTACAAATGCAAAAAAATTTAGAACTAAATTGATCAAATTAAAAGGTTTATGATGTTCAGGACTTTTTTTGTACTTTTCCCTAGATACATGAATAATTTTCAATTTTGGGCAAGTGTACAAAAGCTATGAATACCATTTCACCTATGAACTAAAAGAAGGCTATTTATGAACAATTGTTGGTTCGATCTTTGTCTTTAAATGGCATTGGACAATTTGGAACATAATCTTTTCCTAATCCCCCATACATGTCTTTGCATTAAGTGAATTACAACCACTCCCCACTATATATAATCTGGCTTAGATGTGCTTGAATCATATCTAAATTCCAGATCAAACAAATTCCTTGAAGAAAAAAAAGAAAAGGGAAAAAAAATCAAAGATCCAATCATGGGGTGGCGATCGTCCAAGTTGGCTCTCATGCTCGCTCTCCGTGCTCGTTACGGGTGTGCGCGGGTGTACCGTCCTCGTTGGGTTCCAAGTTCCATGAATGCAAAATCAACCACGATTGCGACTCGGGATGCGATCGGGGCCGTGGACTTTGCATCAATGGCCAATGTCATTGCTTCGATGAGTCCGCGGAGAGGGCGGACTTTGTGCACCGTCACTACTACCCGCCGCAGGGAACCATCCCCTCTCTAGCAAAACCCTAAGTCGGGGATTTGGCTGCTTTCGTTTTTCCATTTTGTCTTGCAAAGATAAAAGGATTCTCGGTAGCTATGGAATAAAATTATGCTTTAATTTGCAAATTTTTCATCTTCCGACATAAATGTGATCGAATAATGAAAGCAACGTCGTCTTTCTCTTTTTTCCTTTTTTTTTACTTATTGATACCGCGAATTTCAATCGGGTACTAAAATAGGTGGGACCTAAAAATTGAGTCTATTACCATCATTCCATTTCGAATAGATACAACAACATCATTTTAGGCTCAGTTCATTTCCTTGGAAATAAATAATTAAGAAAACATTTTCCTAAATATGATCATTTGTATTGCTTACGAAAATGAACAGACAAAAAATATTTTCATCGTCCAAGAAGATTTGAGATATTAATTTGTTGTCTATAATAGAAAACAATTTTTCATTGGCTAATTATTTCAACCTATACAAGTGATCATTTTTAAAAAAATATTTTCCATATCATTCACTTTTTGCGAAACAAACAGACATTTAGGCTTCATTGGTTGATTCAAGCGGTCATTTTTCTCGACAAATATTTTGTAAATTATTTATTTTTCACGAAACACGTTTTGATAAAAAAAAAAAGTCGAGCACATTTAGCATTCACCAACGTGGTTGGGTTGATCCTTTGGAGGATTCACTTCAATTTTGGCGTAGACATGTGAGATGAATAAATATAAATTATAAACAAGGGAATTTTCCAGCTAATAACATAGACCATATGTGAATGACTAATTGGGAATTGATTCATTTGGAAGGAGATGAATAGACAAAAATAAACCACCAAATGAGATTTAGTCACGTGACAATAATGGTGTATCCATGTGTCACGGGTGGTTTGGCCGGTGTTCAAACCACGACCGTGGGGCGACTTGGGGTAGTTTGGGTGGTGTTTTGGCCCAGTCAAGTTTTGGCCTAAGAATCGTTTACTTGCTCACAAACGCTCCAACGTAGAGGGACGAGAGGGAACCGAGAGAGATTGAGTCGACGGAGAGAAAATGAGAGTCTATTGCACTAGTTAAGTGTACAAAAGGTGATTTACAAAGAAGGGGAAGACCCCAGGTAGATTTTCGGATGGCCCCTTGGGCTCCTCTATTTTGTCTTTTTCTATTCGTCCTATTCTCTTTGTCTTGCATCATTTGAGTTCCCCATGCTTTGTCCTTTGTGTGGCTTTTGGGCTTCCCCATGGCTGAATGATGCTATGGACAGCCCTTAGGAAGGCCCTTCGGCTGCCCAGAATCTTTCAAGAACCGTGGCTGTTCCTCTAGCCGCTTTGGCTACCCAGGTCATTCGATTCGGGATGCACAACATTGTGTGTGGCATCATGCTGGACGAGTCTCGTAGCATGCGTTGATTCATGTTATACGAGCGCTACATCGTGTTGTTCATCCGCCGTATCGTGCGGCGATTCATGTACTCGTTCATTCACTAATTCATCTGCTCGGCCATCTTGGTTACGCTCGGCCTAGTTGGATCATCTCCGGCCGATCCTTGCGCTCGCCCATGGATCGATTCATGATATGGCCGATCGGTCGTGTCACGGTCCATCTTCATTCGTGTCACGCCCCGCACCCTTCGAACGTCAACATCCCTACATGGTCGTTAAGTCGTGACGTTCTAGGACGCGTCACTAACCTATTTAAAATTTTATGTTTCAATTAAACGCACTCGGAAATGATTCACTTCCATAGACAAATATACGGTTGGGATAGTCGTAAGGAAAACAACAAACAGCGAAGCACTTTTTATTTAAATACCGATAACCTTGGGAGAACTACGGTATTTGCGGGCCTATCACAAGACTACTCCCTACTAGACTACAAACTCAAAAAGGGATGGGTGGTTGGGTTAACCTAACTCTGCTACTACAAAGATAGGCCCAAAAAGATAGGCATACAATGCCTATTACCACATCCGGCCAAAGCCCGAGGAAGGCCCCGAATCAAACTCGTTCTCCTCCTCATCATCATCTGGACTGTTTTCGGATTTGTGACATTTCTATTTGGAGGTGTGGGGTCCAGAGGATTCCAAACTTCCTCTCCAACGCCACCACCAAGAGGTAAGGGAACATCAAAACCGCTGATCAAACCAAACAGAATGTCCCCTTCCTTAATAAATCACACCAAGAACTCATGCGGTTTCCACATATCAAGTCCTTCGTCAACCCAAACGGTTGTCATGTGCTTTAGAAACCACTTATCCGGTTCTATCGGATACTCTACTACTATAGTACTCATATCCATGGGCACCCCAAAAAGAGTAAGCGAGAGGGGGACGGTTCACGTTCGGGGATTTGAAAATGTTTAGAACCATAACAATGAGATAAATCTCAGCAAGTTAACGGCCTAAGTCTCGATTAGGATGTCAACTCAGCTCGGATACATTTAGAACCTACTATGCAATACAGTATATATATACGAGTATGTTATCACACAATCATAAGCAACTTTACTTGTCTTGACATGCGCCTTGCACGCTACAACTCATTGCAAGTAATATATTGCAATAAATAAATGCATGATCGAGTGTATGTCACTTTCTCGTGCATAATGTGCTCAAGCATACTCTCATCATTATGGTCACTCATGACACGTCCGTTCTTACACGAATATCTTTTGGCTTTGCTGATTATTTATTCATTCAATCAATCACGACCGATCAAGGGCACGCCCATCTTCATACGGGGGTCTTCCGACTTATACGAAAATTCTCGTATTAATGCAACTCTCATGCAAGGTATGTAGTTAATAATTTGCACGTGCTAACATTCACACAATTCAATTACCAACTCAGCATACTTCCCTATCCATATATCATTGAGAATTGCTAATCAATTTATTACATAAGCCAATTTATATGGCTATTCCCAATATCGACATCTACAAGTGCATATTAATAAATAAAATATCTAATTGTCGAAAATTAAATTGCTTAATTAGGGAATGATAACTATCAAAATAATTGGATAGCTTATCATAAAATATTTGATAGCTTATCATAAAAATACCGATAGCTTATCGTAAAATACCGATAACTTATTGTAAAATACTTGATAGCTTATCGTCAAAACCTTGATAGCTTATCGCTAAAATTTCAATAGCTTATTGTCAAAATCTCGATAGCTTATCGCCAAAACCTCAATAGCTTATTGTCAAAATCTCGATAACTTATCGTATAAAATAGCGATAGCTTATCATAAAATAGGTGATAGCTTATCATATTTTCGATAACTTATCAAGTCCACTTATCACTTATCATGATAGCTTATGGACCAAGGTTAACTAACTCAACCATGGTTAACAAAAGTAATTATGGTTAATTAACCTAACCAAGGTTAACTAACTCAACCATGGTCAACTAACCCAACTATGGTTAACTAACCCAACCATGATCAATTAGATTAGTACTAAGCATATTTAGACTAATTTAAACACATCCTAATCAAGTTTAACATACTAATCACGGGATTAGGGTGATAACTCACCCGATTTCGAACTTGAAAGCACTAGCGCGTCGGCGGCGACGAGGGCTACGCGTGGCTTGGTCCAAAAACCACATTAGACAATCAAGGATGGCCGAACAATAGCTACACAAAACCGAAGGGGCTTGTTTTTCTTGATGGGGATCGAATCGAAGCAAGAAAGGACCGGGTCTCCACCAACAACCTATGTTCAAAACAAATTTGTGAAAATATAATGGTTTGTTCAAAAAAGGCCTTCAGATCTGAGTTTTCCTTAATCTTGCAGTCGCTTAGGAAAAAACGGAGCTCAATTCACCCTCCGGACGAGCTCAAACGAGCGATTTCTTCTCGGGTGCGCACAGAAATCCGAGAAAGAGAGGGAGCTCGGGATGGGGGAGGCTTTCACAAAAATTGAAGAGAGAGAGAGAAATTGCAAGTCTTTTAATGAAAAGATAATTACCACTAAATCTTTCGAATCAAGTTTCGATCCGAAGCGTGACGGATCGACCCTAAAAATTCAAAATACCCGCTATGAAAATAATTCCATCTAAACCCCGATATATAGATTTATTTCCATGTGTGCGGTTGCGGATTAGGAGATTTTCCTAATCAATTATATTGTGAAATATTTTGGATATCTTTGAGTATCTTCAGAAAATTTTCAAGTTATCACAAGATTATCACAAAATTTCCAAAATATTTACAATGAATCATAATCTTTCAAAGATATTCAATATCCAAATTTGAACGTGCAATCTTTCCAGACAAGTGACATGTTGCAAGATTTTCAAGGATATTCAAGTCAGATTTGCAATATTCAATTTTTGATGCATAATCTTCCAAATTAGACAATCGAGTATTGCATTATCCTAAATCAAGCAACAAAGTCTTCAAGATATGCAATGGAATGCACAATTCATGTAAAATAGGCAACCAAATATTTAAAATCACAAGATAGGAAATTTACCGAGAATTGCGAGATTGCACTTTCCTATTCGAACTTGCTCGAACTTGCGACTGTTAGGGACTTTTGGACCAGCTCCAATTGGACAAGCTCGGTGGAGAGATGAAGACCGATGGTGGGGTAATTCTTGATTTGAACTTGCTGGTTGCAATGAGGGATCAATGAAACCTTGGCAACACCAAACTAAACTGGACAGGTGGAAGGATTGGCTTGCTTTGCTGAAAGCAATTCTCTACTCTTGTGACCACCGATTGACTCCTTGCTGCGATGGATAAAGAACTTCTCGTGTGAATGTGAATTCACCGAGAGAAACCTGCAAGAACATTAACAAGAGTGAATTGAACTAGCTGCAACGCCAGGGACTGCCTTGGCGGTTGGGGGTCGCAGTTCCGCTCGAGACATCACAAGGAATCAACTAGCGATGCTCTGTGATAGTACGGTCACGTTTGGTGGCAGAACTTGAGTAAATTCGTCACAGGAGATGCGGCAGTGGAGGATGGGCTAGCGGCTTCACCATGGGCTATCGTGGAGGGTCATGGCTCTATTGTTGTCGGGACACCACAGCGGGGCAGAAGGTGTGGTAGTCGTTCAGATGTATGCCACGACGTAAAACCTACTGGATGGTTACTCGTAGCTTCGATTTCAACGCTGGAAGATGGCCAAGAATTGAGTTGAAGCAGCTAGAGTCTGAAGGAATTGAAGATCTGCATACGAAAGCGATTTGGTGGAAGGAATCGTGGGAAAATTCCCCACTCAAAAACCCGTACTCCTTACTTCTCTCTTTCTCTCTTTTTTTTTTTTTTTTTGGTGAAGCTCTCTTTTGTTTTTTTTCCTTTTTAACAAGATGGCTATGTATCCCCCTAAACTCTTTAATAGCTCTAGGTTCAGGTTATTTCCAGATATCATAGATTTCTCTCTTTCCTATTTGAAACCCAAAAAATATATCCTTATCTCTTATTTTGATGCAATTAAGGATTTCAAGGATTATATTTTTATTCTCCCCAAATTTGATCAAATAATGTGGACCTTCCAAGCCTTGCCCTCGACATGATTTTTCTGCTACATGAGCTTAGTCAAATTTTCAACCATCACGAGTTTTATCCAAATTCGTAATTATTCACTCGCGTCCGATCACCACCAGTCCGATTTAATTCAAAGGTAATGCGATGCCAAAGTAAATTCAAACTATATGAAATGTAATAATAATTTTTGATAGAGACTAAGGTTACTCCCTAATTTTTTGTGCAAATTTTCATAAATGAATAAAACAAAAATTTAGGTGTCAACAATCATATCACGGTCCATCTTCATTCGACTATTTTGCCGGACCGTGATACGTGTCTCAAGACATGACACATAACGGATCCAAGCATATACTTTCCGTGTAAGCATAACACATTGAGTGGATTAATGTGACTTTATAAATTTATATATTCTTTATGATGTCATCATCGTGATTTATTTGAATTTGTAAAGGGTCATGAACTATATGGATGCATCAAAACTAGTGAATCTGCTCCCAAATCTAATGAAAGACATGCAATTGGGTATTCTAGTCCATCGATTGAGTACATCGGTGAAAAAAACCTTATGTACATTCCATTTCAAGAGTTCATAATCTTAAGATAAGCTCGCATGTTAAATAATGCCACACATATTTTTGGTACTCTCAATCTATCAAAAAAGTAAATGGAATCACCCTTATATTTAGATAAATTATCATGCATATCTGTTGTGACACTTAATATCCATTAGTGAATTCATTAGCGCAAATCCACTGTGTCTCCAAGATTCAACGTTAAGACACTTTTTGATTTAATAATTTTTTTTGTAAGGTTACATTGTACATATCAAAGAATTCAGAAAAGTTTTTAAAAAAAATGCTAACACTGAACAGAGACCACGGCCATGCATTATGTAGCTTCTTCATTGCAAAACTATATAGCACCTACACGACACGAGACATGCAACATGACACGTGACATGCGACACGACATGACACGCCAACAAGTCATTTCTAAAAAAATAAAAAAATTTCGACACATTGGAACACGTTGTATATTAAATGTATATAATATATATACATGATAAAATTACATGTATATATAAAATTATCAACAATGAGTTTCTTTTTCTTCTATTAGGAATTCAAGATTATGTTTTTTTTTTTTAGTTGGCCGGGTATATTTATTTTGGGTGACCGAGTACATGATTTAAATACATATTTTTTTGATAAATTTATGCTCGAAATTGAACTCGGGCATGTCGAAATAGTGTGTCAACATGCTTTGGACTTACATGTCGCTAGCGTGTCCGGAGCACTTATCACGTATCGATTATATGCGAAGAGTGTCCTAGAGTGTCCAAGGGTGTCGATGTGTCGGATAAGATACGTTGGTCTTCGGAGAATGTCGGTCTACGTAGCTGTAAAATTACCCATGGGACACAAGGGAGACAATATCTCATTATCCCAAGCACCAAACCCTCGCATTAACAGAGAAGTTCTCCTCGCTTGTTGGAGGGGGCGAAGAGCGTGTCGTCGTAGAATGTGTGACATCGATATAAGGACCATGGTTACCAGTTGGCTCGGTCCACAAGCCGCCTCCGCCGAAGTCTTTGCAACCGCATCACAACGACCTAGCAACTCTTGCCCTTATCGTCATCACTCGGTTTGCTGATAAAATTGCCTTCGAGATGACATAGTCACGTAGCGTCAGGAGAGGAAGTAGGGTCGTGGTCCGCCAGCACCCCAGATGGATCGTCTCGTAAAAAGCGGCCGAACCACAACCATCGTCGTCATCACTGCAAAACACTCGAAGCCCACAGGGGAACGTCTCGATGGTAAGGAGGTGGAGGACCCGGCAGCCGCAAAGCGGGTCGAGGAGATAAGGCTCAGAGTCCTTGTCCAAAAGCACGAGCCACCCGTGCGAAGACCCGAGGTAGCAGCTGTCCGAGGAGGTCTCTGAGAAGCTGCGGAGGGCAAGGGCGGTTTGTTCCTTGATATTGAAAGAAGCGACAGCCATGGCCATGGTCGTCTTCGTCGAGAGCAAGCATCAACACCGGAGATCGAGGAGGAGGAGGGCTCAAAGACAGGGACATTCTTAATGGAACGCAATGATAATCAGAGAGAGAGAGAGAGAGAGTAAAGACAAGGATTGAAGAGGCACTATTGAACCGATTCCTTCAAAGAGTTGGAATAAAAAGAAGTGATTTCTCTTGTTTTTCATAAACGGGGGTGATTTGTTTTTCTTTCCTTAATCTGATTCTCGATGATACAAATAATATCGGTTAACTTAAATTTTTATTTCCTAATATGAAATTGGCCGTTTCAGATTGAATCATCTAAACTTGACGTGTGTAATATCTAACATGTGTCGTGTTTTGAACCACACTTAATTTTGTCCTTTAGTCGACTCCATGGGTTAAAATGCAAATACGTAGACTTCGTATCATATAATTCTCTAGTAATTGAGAATTATGGTAATTGGATTTGTTTCAAATAAACACGGCTCACATAATTTACCTTTACAAGGTATTGATAGATCCATAGTGCTTCTCACTCAGATTAAACATTCCCCCTAAATAAATAAGTGACTTCAAGTTGATTTTTTTTACAACTGTGATTTAGGGCAGGACTATTGATCTTCTGATTTAATAAGAGTTCTGCCAATTAGCATAAAAATAGGAAACAAGCGGGCAAAAAAAAATGTCGATGGTTAATTATTTCACAGTATGAAAAATTATTAATGCGAGATATTTTCATTTTCAAAATTTTAGTCGAGCATATGCCACGTGAAATAATATGCACAAAGGAAATGTACGCAAATAAATTGGAGATATTATCCTATCATCTTTTTCCACTACTTCTCCAAATCCAAAAGTATAAATCCAACGGAGATAAATGTTGGGAAGTCATAAATGGATAAGTAAAAAATTATTTGTCAAATAGGTGCCACGTGAAAATTTTGAAGCGTTACAGAAGTCGTAAACGTGCCGAGCACTTTTTGAATAGTTAGATAATTTATGAAATTCAAATTTCAAAAAATATATAAACTCTGTTCACTGTTTTCAGTAGAATGTGAACATTGAATGAACACAATTATAAGTTGATTGTTTTTTGTACACTAAAACAAATAAACAATCCTTCACATCACTTTGACATAGTTTCAAATTAAATGCGCAAGTTATGTACATACTGATTCGCGAAATGAAATAAGCAATCCTCCAAAGTTTGAATAGTATTATCTTAATAAATTTTATTTTTCTTTTATATTTCTATTAGATTCACTGCCGGTATAAAAATCTACCTACACATGTGCAGCTTTGATGAATAATTTTCAATTTTGGGGTATGAAGAAGAAGTAATTTAGAAGTTATCAATCGGAATGTACCCCTAATGGCTGAACTATGCGACACGTATGTCAATCGATAATCGCATGCATAAAGCGAAGCTCCTTGTAGGAAGTAGACATTTAAATAAAAAGGATGAGTTATGTATTCCAAGATAAATTATTTTCATTCACTATTTCCAAATTTAAAAATTAGCATGAAAATGATTTTTATTGTTTTTTCTAGAGTAAGTAAAACTCAAGCACAAGCACAATTAATGTGGATGATAAATTAGAGAGAACTGTTCATTTTCTCATAACCAAATAATCAAACCACCTTACTTTTTAATGCTCAAGCAATCTAGCACTAGTGATACATGGTACCATATACATGATCAACCCACTCCTTAAAAGTGCAGAACATGTTAGCTCATCTGCCTTCTGGCACGTAGTATTATAAGACAGATACTGGACTTCCTTACTTTACGAGGACACCCTAGCTAGATTCAAGTTCTCCTCCCAAGGGAGAAGGGTAAATGCATCCTTTTTGAATGAATACCTGGTAGCTATAGAAAAGGAAGAAAGCGTAGAGGCTCTGCCTGATTTGATCCCCGGAGATGGAACAACTTCTGACCCTATCTCATAAAAAAGTACAGCCAAAGTGGGAGGTGGCACTGAAGGAAGCGGATTCTTGTTCTTTCAAACAGAACAACCAATTCTCTGCATCTAAGTCTTTTCTTTATTATGGAATTATTGATTTGAGTATGACTGCTCAAATATAGCCTAATCCGCATATTCCTTTACACCCGGCAAAGTACGATCGATGGAAATTCGTAGTATGCTCCCCTCCCACCCAATGATTGGCTTAGTGTTTAGTATCATCTTCTTTTCGAGGTTGATCCTCTCTCTATTGACCTGAACTCCAAGCGAGCAGAGGAAACTAGATGTTGAGGTACGAAAGCCTTCTCTTGATAGCGGAATCTAATTGTGCCTTTTTGTTCACTTTCTCACTACTAAACTTTTAAACATTTCCCAATGGGGCGTTGGACGAGTTTGTTAAGCTTCTTGGGCCTTAAACCGTTAAACCGATGAGGTCCCGGGTTCGACTCCCAAAAACCACGTCTTGAGGACTTACTCGGTGGCATTGGCATACCCCCACCACCCCGAGAAATAGTTCATTGCACTTGAAAAATCTCGGTTATAAAAAAAAAACTTTTAAAAATCTAAAAGTTCGGCTCTCGAAAGCTAAAGTGCTCTAAATCCTTGCCTCTAGGATTCAAGGACATATTACAATGTTGGAAGGGCTCTCATATAAAGATACTCTCTATACAAACTCAGGAGAGTCTCTAAGTCCTCGATATCTAATAACAATTCGATGGGATATTGGCTTTACTTTTGTTAATTCAATCCTACATGGCACCACGTACGCCGATATGAATTTTTTTTTTTTTTTTTTCCCTTGCCTTTTTTCTTCCCATGTTTGTGGCCGGCCATGGGCATTGGCTGTGGCCGACGAGGCCAGCCTTCACCGGCCATCAGCCATAAGAACACGTGAAAAAAAAAAAAGAAAAATAAATAAAAATTTGAAAATTATAAAAAATAAATTTAGGTTTGCGACAACGGTGCCATGTAGGACGACCCGATATCACGTCCGTGGTTTCTAGCCTAAATTGGTGGGATGGACTAAATTGGTACCAATGCAAAAATGTTTAGAACTAAATTGATCAAATTAAAAGGTTTATGATTAAATTGATATAAATATAATAGGTTCATGACTTTTTTGGTACTTTTCCCTAGATACATGAATAATTTTCAATTTTGGGTAAGTGTACAAAGGCTATGAATACCATTTCACCTATGAGCTAATAGAAGGTTATTTATGAACAATTGTTGGTTCGATCTTTGTCTTTAAATGGCATTGGACAATTTGGAACATAATCTTTTCCTAATCCCCCATACATGTCTTTGCATTAAGTAAATTACAACCACTCCCCACTATATATAATCTGGCTTAGATGTGCTTGAATCATATCCAAATTCCAGATCAAACAAATTCCTTGAAGAAAAAAAAGAGAAGGGAAAATAATCAAAGATCCAATCATGGGGTGGCGATCTTCCAAGTTGGCTCTCATGCTCGCTCTGGTGCTCGTTCCGGTGTGCGCAGGTGTACCATCCTCGGTGGGTTCCAAGTTCCATGAATGCAAAATCAACCACGATTGCGACTCGGGATGCGATCGGGGCCGTGGACTTTGCCTCAATGGCCAATGCCATTGCTTCGATGAGTCCGCGGAGAGGGTGGACTTCGTGCACCGTCACTACTACCCGCCGCAGGGAACCATCCCCCCTCTAGCAAAACCCTAAGTCGGGAATTTGGCTGCTTTCGTTTTTCCATTTTGTCTTGCGAAGATAAAAGGATTGTCGGTTTCTATGGAATAAAATTATGCTTTAATTTGCAAATTTTGCATCTTCCAACATAAATGTGATCGAATAATGAAAGCAACGTCTTCTTTCTCTATTTTCTTTTCTTTTTATTTTTTTATTTATTGATACCGCGAATTTCAATCGGGTACTGAAACGAGTGGAACCTAAAAATTGAGTCTATTACCATCATTGCATTTTGAATAGAAACAGCCACATCATTTTAGGCTCAGTTCATTTCGTTGGACATAAATAATTTAGAAAACGTTTTCCTAAACTTGATCATTTATATCCCATACAAGAATGAACAGACGAAAAATGTTTTCATTGTCTACGAAGATTTGAGATATTAATTTGTTGTCTATAATGAAAACAGTCTTTTGTTGGCTAATTATTTCAACCGATACAAGTGATCATTTTTAAAAAAAAAATTTCCACTTCATTCACTTTTTGCAAAACAAACAGACATTTAGGCTTCATCGGTTGATTCAAGCGATCATTTTTCTAAAAATATTTTGTAAATTATTTTTTTTTCACGAAACATGTTTTGATAAAAAAAATAAAAAGTTGAGCACATTTAGCATTCACCAAAGTGGTTGGGTTGATCCTTTGGAGGATACACTTCAATTTTGGCGTAGACGTGTGAGATAAATAAATACAAATTACAGACGAGGGAATTTTCCAGCTAATAACACCGACCATAGGTGAATGACTAATTGGGAATTGATTCATTTGGAAGGAGATGAATACACAAAAAAAACCACCAAATGAGATTTAGTCATGTGATAATAATGGTGTAGCCATGTGTCACGGGCCGGTGTTCCAACCACGATTGTGGGGCGACTTGGGGTAGTTTGGGTGATGTTTTGCTCTAGTCAAGTTTTGGCCTGAGAATCGTTCACTAGCTCACAAACGCTCGAACGTAGAGGACGAGAGGAAACCGAGAGAGATTGAGTCGTCGGAGTGAAAATGAGAGTCTATTGCACTAGTTAAGTGTACAAAAGGCGATTTACAAAGAAGGGGAACACCTCCATTTATAATACAAAGGCAGATTTTCGGATGGCACCTTGGGATCCTCTATTTTGTCTTTTTCTGTTCGTCCTATTCTCTTTGTCTTGCATTATTTGAGTTCCCCATGCTTTGTCCTTTGTGTGGCTTTTGGGCTTCCCCTTGGCGGAATGATGCGATGGATAGCCCTTAGGAAGGCCCTTCGGCTGCCCATAATCTTCCAAGAACCGTGGCTGTTCCTCTGGCCGCTCTTGCTGCCTAGGTCGTTCGATTCATGATGCACGATATCGTGCGTGGCATCATGCTGGACGAGTCCCGCACCACGCGTTGATTCATGTTGTACGAGCGCTACATCGTGTTGTTCATCTGCTGCATCGTGCAGCGATTCATGCACTCATCCGTTCACCGATTCATCCGCTCGGCCGTCTTGGTTACGCTCAACCAAGTTGGATCATCTCTAGCTGATCCTTGTGCTCGGCCAAGGATCGATTCATGACATGGCCGGTCGGTAATGTCACGGTCCATCTTCATTCGACTATTTTGCCGGACCGTTATACATGTCTCAAGACATGAGACGTAACGTATCCAAGCATATACTTTCCATGTAAGCTTAACACATTAAGTGGATTAATGTGAGTTTGTAAATTTATATATTCTTTATGATGTCATCATCCCGATTTATTTGAATTTGTAAAGGGTCATGAACTATACGGATACATCAAAACTAGTGAATATACTCCCTAATCTAATGAAAGAGATGCAATTGGGGATTCTGGTCCATCGATTGAGTACATCTGTGACAAAAACCTTGTGTACATTCTATTTCAAGAGTTCATAATCTTAAGATAAGCTGGCATGTTAAATAATGCCACACATATTTTTGGTACTCTCAATCTATCAAAAGAGTAAACGGAATCAACTTTATATTTATATAGATTATGATGCATATCTATCGTGACACTTAATATCCATTAGTAAATTTAGTGGCGCAAATTCACCGTGTCTCCCAAGATTCAACGTTAAGAGACTTTTTTATTTAATAAAATTTTTTTTGTAAGGTTACATTGTACATATCAAAGAATTCAGAAAAAAAAAATGATGCTAACACTGAAAAGAGACCATGATTATGAATTATGCGGCTCCTTCACCGTAAAACAATGTAGCACCAACACAACACGAGACATGCGATACGGCGGGGACACGTGAAATGACATACACGTCGGCAAGTAACTTCTAAAAAATTAGAAAATTTCGACACGTTGTACATTAAATGTATATAAATATCAAAATATCAGCAATAAGTTTATTTTTCTTTTAGTAGGTATTCACGATTTTTTTTTTTTTTTTTGTAGTTGGCCCAATATATTTATTTTGGGTGACTTGGGTACATGATTTAAATACATATTTTTTTTTAATAAATTTATATTTTGACCTCTAATTTATAGAAAATGCTCGAAATTGATCTCGTGCATGTCGAAATGGTGCGTTGGGATCTTTGGACTCGCATGTTGCTAGCTTGTCCGGAGTGCTTACAACGTATCGGTTATCTGTCCAAAAGTGTCCTAGAGTGTCCGAGGGTGTCGATGTGTCGAACACAATACGTAGGTCTTCGGAGAATGTCGGTCTACGTAGCTGTAAAATTACCCATGGGACACAAGGGAGACAATATCTCGTCATCCCAAGCACCAAACACTCGCATTAACAGAGAAATTCTCCTCACTCGTTGGTGAGGGCGAAGAGCGTGCCGTCATAGAATGTGTGACATCGATATAAGGACCGCGGTTACCAGTTAGCTCGGTCGACAAGCCGCCTCCGCCGAAGTCTTTGCAGCCGCATCACAACGACCCAGCAACTCTTGCCCTTATTGTCATCACTAGGGTTTGCTGACAAAACGGCCTTCGAGATGACATAGTCGTGTAGCATTGAGAGAGGAAGTAGGGTCGTGGTCCGCCAACACCCCAGATGGATCGTCTCGTAAAAGGCGGTCAAACCACAACCATCGTCATCATCACTGCAAAACACTCGGAGCCCATAGGGGAACGTCTTGACGGGAGGGAGGCGGAGGGCCCGCCCCCGCGAAGCGGGTTGAAGAGATAAGGCTCAGAGTCCTTGTCCAAAAGCACGAGCCACCCGTGCGAAGACCCGACGTAGCGGCTGTCCGAGGAGGTCTCCGAGAAGCTGCGGAGGGCAAGGGCGGTCTTGTCCTTGATATTGAAAGAAGCGACAGCCATGGCCATGGTCGTCTTTGTCGAGAGGAAGCATCAACAGCGGAGATCGAGGAGGAGGAGGGCTCAAAGACAGGGACATTCTTAATGGAACACAATGACAATCAGACAGAGAGAGAGAGAGAGGTAATGACAAGGATTGAAGAGGCACTATTGAACGGATTCCTTCAAAGAGTTGGAATAAAAAGAAATTATTTCTCTTGTTTTTCATAAACGGGGGTGATTTGTTTTTCTTTCCTTAATCTGATTCTCGATGACACAAATAATATCTGTTAACTTAAATTTTTATTTCCTAATATGAAATTGGCCCTTTCAAATTGAATCATCTAAGCTTGACGTGTGTAATAACGAACGTGTGTCGTGTTTTTAACCACACTTAATTTTGTCCTTCAGTCGACTCCATGGGTTAAAATGGAAATATGTAGACTTCGTATCATATAATTCTGTAGTAATTGAGAATTATCGTAATCGAATTTGTTTCAAATAAACATGGCTCACATATTTTACCTTTACAATGTATTGATAGATCCAAACTGTTTCGCACTCGGATTACACATTCCCCCTTAACAAATACGTGACTTCAAGTTTATTTTTTTGCACCTGTGATTCTAACATTATCTACGATAACCCTATCAGGATAGGACTATTGATCTTCTGATTTAATAAGAGTTCTGCCAATGCTTATATGATTATATGGTTTGATTTTCTATTTTCAAAGCTGGGTTTAGAATACAAGGTGGAATAAAGAAGATTCAGGTTGAAATATCTAAGAACTCAAACAAGAACTCAAGAATGTGTTGATTTCACTAAATGATGTAGATATAGGTCAGCTCGAGTTAGTCTATGGAAAAAAACTTAGATTGATTATTGATTACATACCCATCATTAAGAGAACATTAAAAAAGGAAATTTGTCAAAAATTAACAAGACATAATCTACTCGTGACGAGTCTAATATAGACAAAGATATCTATTTTGAAGTAAGGTGCAAATACAGTAGATCTGGTGAGCTTTATCTATGTAGTTCACGACCCTTTGCAAATTCAAATAAATCACGATGAGGGCATCATAAAGGACATACATACTTATAAACTCGTGTTAATTCATTTGATGTGTTAAGCTCACTTTAAAAGTACTTATATGGAGCCGTTATAAAAGTTAACTAAATTATAGGTGGCAATTTTATATACCTCAATCTAAGCGAATCATACAGATGCAATCAAAACTAGCGAATCTACTCATTAATCTAACAAAAGAGATGTAACTGAGGAATACTAATCCGTTCATGGAGTACATTACATCGGGAAAAAAAAAAACTTGTATAGATTCACTTTTTTTATAATACTGGGATAAGCTCACATGTCGGATAATGCCAAACATATATTTGGTACTCTCAATTTATAAACAGAGTTAGATGAAACCCACATTAATATTTAGGTAGATAATGTTGTATCCATCGTGACATTTAAAGTCGATACAGTGATTTAGTGGAGCATATACGCTACATCTCCCAAGATTCTCCAAGACACCGTTTGATGTATTAAGTTATATGAACCGAAAAAAAATTAAAAGCCGCCCAATTCATGTATTTTTTGTAAATTTATTTTTTTGTAAGATTACATTGAGCATATCATAGAATTCAAAAAAGTTTTGAAAAATAAATGCTGACATTGAAAAGAGATCAGGACTTATAATATCTGCAACTCCTTCAATGTCAAATTACCAATGGGTCATGTAGTAAACAAAAATATCTGATCATCCCAAGCACTAAACCCTCGCATAACTAGAGAACTGAAAAACCCTAGATAAAAACTTGCTACACATGAATAATGTTGGTATCATCCTCGCTTGGAACGATAATCAGATGGGAATACCCAAAATGGAGGCGGCTCGATCTTGTCCGAGCCCAGTTCGCAAATCTCCTTCACCTTCCCGCTCTGCAAGCTGTACACCCCCATGTCGTGCCCGCCGTACAAGTCGTCGTGCTCCGCCGGTTCCCAATAATCGTCGGTGAAGTACACTGAGTTCGACTCGAGCTCTGGGAAGTCCCAGGCCGACACCAACGTCGATTGGCCCCCGCCCACAAACACGGCGCAGTGGCCGATCGAGTCCAACCCCACCCACTCCTCGGTGTTCATATCCAGCATGTAAACATGAAAATACAAGGTTCTGTAGGGACAGACCAAAGGGTGTGTGTCCTCCTCGGTCAGGAGATAATCTTCTTCGACTGGGACACCGTCGCCGTTCACGAAATACCCTGCAAATCTCACCAGAAGCAAAATCTCGCCTCCCGCCTCGACTAAGTATGAGTTCGTGAAACAAACCTTCCTGAGGGCATGCGACGCCTCGGCCGATTTCCGCGGGAAAGAGGACTTGATCTCCATGATTTTGATGGGGCTGTCCCTGTTGAAGTCCCACGCTTCGACGAATCCGTTGTTGCAGAGGGCAAAGAGCGTGCCGTCGTAGAATATGACATCGCTGTAAGGAGCGTGGTTGCCAGTTAGCTCGGTCCATGCGCCGCCTCTGCCAAAGTCTTTGCAGCCGCAGAAGGCAAGCTTCGACTCGCTGCCG
Organism: Rhodamnia rubescens; assembly: GCA_021437795.1. Lineage (NCBI taxonomy): Eukaryota > Viridiplantae > Streptophyta > Magnoliopsida > Myrtales > Myrtaceae > Rhodamnia > Rhodamnia rubescens. The sequence continues at coordinate 2,631,210 of JAILYA010000003.1, read as the reverse complement.
AAGATCACCACGACCCAGCAACTCTTGCCCTTAAGATCATCATTAGGGTTTGCCGATAACACGGCCTTGGAGATGATATAGTCGCGCAACGCCTGGAGAGAAAGTAGGGTCGTGCTCCGCCAACACCCCAGATGGACCGCCTCATAAAGTGCGGCCAAACCACAGCCGTCGTCGTCACTGCGAAACACTCGAAGCACGCAGGGGAACGTCTCAACGGGAGGGAGGTGGAGTACCCGGCGGCCGCCATGAAGCGGGTCGAGGAGATAAGGTTCGGAGCCCTTGTCCAAGAGCACGAGCCACCCGTGAGAAGACCCGACGCAACGGCTCTCGGAAAAGATGTCCAGGAAGCCGCGGAAGGCAACGGCGGTCTTTTCCTTGATGCTGAAGAAGCGACAGCCATGGCCATCCTCGTCTTCGTCGAGAGGAAGCATCAACAATGGAGATTGACGAGGAGGAGGAGGAGGAGGAGGGGCTCGGAGGGAGAGAGTCGCGAACATGGACGGCCATCGTCGATGGAACAACACAACGACGATCAGATGGAGGGAGAGGGATGACGACGATTGAAGAGGGCGCTAACGACCCGGTTCCCTTTTTGTGGAGTTGGGATTGAAAGGACGCGTACACGGGTTGATCTCTTTTTCTTAATCTGGTTCTTTTGACGATTAAAATTAATAATATCTGGTTTAACTGTGATTTTTATTTCCTAATTTGGAATTGGATGTTTCAGATTGTGAACGTTGGCCTTGGAGATTAATAGGAAACTTGATTTGTTTCCTTGTTTAGAGTCTTTGACAAAAAAAAAAAAAAAAAAAAAACATGTCGGTGGTAAATTATTTTACAGTATAAAAAATTAATAATGCAATGCGTGATATTTCCATTTTGAAAAATTTTAGTCGAGCACATGCCACGTGGAAATACTATGTGCAAAGGAAAATATTTACACGATAAGTTAATTGGAGATATGATCCTTTCAATCTTTTTCAACTACCTCTCCATATCTGAAATTATAAAACCAACCGCGATAACTATCAGCAAGTGATCAATAGATAAGTAGAAAATTATTTGTCGAATAGTTGCCACGTGGAAAATTCATCGCATTACATTAGTCACAAAAAATGTGAAAAATAAAGTTCGACGTGGCGTGCACATTATGAATAGTTAGATAATTTATTGAAATTCAAATTTCAAAAAATAATTTCATAAAATATAAAAACTCTGTTTCACAGTTTTTAGCAGAATGTGAACAACGGAACAGTGTTGAATGATATATACCATCATCCAAACACAATTATAAGTTGATTTTTTTCTTTTTGGTACTTTATAAATCAGTTAATACTAACCGACATTTATACACCGAACCAAATAAACAATCCTTCACTTCACTTTGATATAGTTCCAAATTAAATGCACCAGTTATGTACATACATATTCGCGAAATGAAATAAGCAATCCTCCAAAGTGCGAATAGCATTAGTTTAATAATTTTTATTTTTTTTTCAGATTTCTATTAGATTCATTGCCAGTATAAAAATTTACTTACACATGTGGCTTTTGATGAGCTAGGAGCGATAGTACGGGAACTAAATTTTTACAATGACGGCGCACCTTATAGATAATCATTCTCTTTTTAACTTAATTTCAAATTAAGTGAATGCAGGATAAAAGTTGAAACAAAACAAACAAACGTTTGGGAACAATTGCGAAAAATTACTTCAAAATATGTCACCCTTCTCTATTTCTTAAATTTAAATTAAAAGAAACAAAGTTTGGTGCACAAAGAAGAAGTGATTTTAGAAGTAACCAATTGGAATGTACAGGAAACTTGTCAAAAAGAGTCCTAAACCTATTACAATTTTTCCAATACTGTCTTAAATCTTTTAATTTTGTCAATTCAGTCCTAAACATTTTGCATTTATGCCAATTTAGTCTTAAACCTTTTTTATGCCGATTCGGTCCCTAAATTTATTGCATTTATGCCAAATAAGTCCACTTGGCCAATTTTGATCGGCCGGCATTGACATAGATGCCGGCCGACGATGACGGGATATTTTTTTATTAATATTTATTTTTTTCAATTTTTTCAATTTTCTTTTTTTTTTTTTTACTATTCATTTTCTCCTTGCTCCTTCCTCGTAGAAGACTTGAAGCTCAAAAAAGGCAGAAGACTTGAAACTTGAAGCAATAGACTGGAAGCGAGTGCCGCCTAGGACTCAAAGCCGCCATTGCTTGGCGAGGTCGACGCCATCCACGGCCGGGCATCGCTCGGCCTCACCCACCCATGGCATCGTGCTCCGTCGCGCCTCGCCTAGATCCTCCAACGACGACCCGAGCCATCCATCGGTCGCCCAACACTTGCTGCCATCTGTTACCTCGCCTAGCCATGGCATCGTGTCATCCGTCGCTAGGCCGAGCTCGATCGAGCCCTCCGATGACAACGATGGCTAAGCCTCACCACCGTCCCACCGCCCAACACTTGCAGGCCATCACGTTAAGTTTTCAATTTCATATATCAGCAAATTACCCACTGCTCCATGTCTTCTTTATGTGTACGCTCCGCCATCGCCATCACAGGGCAACGTCATCACTATTGCAGGGGGAGGCCGAGCTCACCCAATGAACGGCGGCACCAATAGCCCTTGCTTTCAATGTTCTGCTTTAAGTATGGAGGAAGGAGGAGGGAACGAGCAAGGAGAAGAAGAAAGTAAAAAGTGAAAAAAGAAAGAAAAGGAAAACAGAAAAACATAAAAATAATAATAAATAAATAAATATTATTTAAAAATGCCCAGTCATCATCGCCCTAAGTCCATGTCAACCGACCAATCAAAATTGGTCAAGTGGAACTTAATTGACATAAATACAAAAGATTTAGGATTGAATAGGTACAAATACAAAAGATTTAAAACTGAAATGACACATTTAAAAAATTTAGCACTAAATTGATAAAATTATTATAGATTTATAACTTTCTTGACATTTTCCTGAAATGTACACCTAACAGCAAATCTATGCCACACGTATGTCAGTTGACAATTGCCTGTATAAAGCGAAGTTCCTTTTGAGAAGTAGACACTTAAATAAAAAGGATGAGTTATGTATTCCTAGATAAATTATTTTCATAAACTATTTTCAAATTTAAAAATTTAGCAGGAAAAATTATTTTTTTTTTTTTCTAGAGTAAGTAAAACTCAAAGGCAAGCACAATTAATGCAGATGGTAAATTGGAAAGAACTTTTCATTTTCTCATAACCAGATAATCAAACCACCTTGCTTTTTAATGCTCAAGCAATCTAGCACTAGTGATACATGGTACCATATACATGATCAACCCTCTCCTTAAAAGTGCAGGACATGTTCTTTCTCTCAACTCTGAAATGTAGAAAATGGACTAGATGCAGAAAAATTTGACAGGCATGAGTTGCAAATCTGCCTCCATAGCTGTTGCTCTTGAGGATTACTTCTCAAGAAGCATCTCATCGATTTCCCCTTTCTGGTTGTACATGTCCACAATCTTTTCGAGTAGGAAGGCATATGAGCACTAGCTCTACAATCATAAAGCTACTGAATTACAAAATGACGCAACTTATGTAATCAGGCGAGGTTGGCTGCGAACGTGAAAAACATACCTTTGCTTTCCCCAAGCGCGATTCACATGCAAGTAGTTCCGAATCGTATGGTAATCAAGTGAATACCGAGCGAATTCTAAACCTTTCGGGCCAATCTGGATCGACGGACAGAAATGTGAGATTAGAACTTAATTTCAACTTAATCACCTATCTAGTGAAGTATAGAAGAGATCTCTATACCAAATTTAGAATGAATGCTAGCAAGTTCCCAACAAACTTTGGGGCAGGTCGAGCAGGCCCTTTCCCTGAGAAAGGTAAAATATAACTTAGTTGTCTAAGACCGAAAATTCAGAAGATACAGAGAGAGAGAGAGATCCCTTGACAGAGAAAAGAGACTTATGAATAAGCTTAAATGGCCAAGCCAGTGAAAGTATTCAGCAAAAAATAATCGAGGACATTTCAAACACATTGCCATAAAAAAAATTTATTAAAAAGTGCACAAAAGAAAAGACGCCCTTTTCATTATATCAAAATCTCATCATCGTTTAGTGGGGAACAGAACGAGAAGAAGATGAAGACATATCAATGCATGTGTGTGAGAGAGAGAGAGAGAGACAGGCATACATACCCAGCTTTGCTTTGTCATCTGCCTTGACAGTCTCCATGACAAATGGTTGCCGAATTCCCTGTAGTAGTATCTACTGGAGTCAAATTGCTATTCTATTTGTGAAAAATCCAAGGAATATAAAGCAAAGATCATACGCTGCTAGTCGTAGGTGTAATCTCTAAAAGATCTTCTACCAATCTTAGCATTTCCCTTCCACGTTCATTTCTGCAATTTTTTTCCAGAGAGCATGAGGAATAAAAATTCTTTAGCAATATTTTTCATGCTGCATACATCAGCCAGACATCAAGAAAACATCACCGTAGAATGATCATAGTCCAAGGTAACTTCAATCACCTTACTGTGATATACTGCGGATGTTGTGTCATGCTGATTCCAGAATATTTAGGCACACCCATGTAACCAACCACAAGGTCCTAGAAGTCAGAAAGAAGAGTCAAGAATGTATTACGCATGCCTGTCGCATGAAACGCCACATCACTAGCACAAACGGGCTGACAAGAAGTACAGCCAAAGCCTTACCATGCCACTACAGTTTGACTTCATTAAATAGCAACTGTTAGCCATAGTTTGTTTGACCGTATTAAGCTACTAGCTACTAGACTCCATGAGATAGAAACTAGAGGTCCCGTCTTAGAGCTGATAGAACTTCATGCCTGATGGTTGTTTGACTAGGCAAATAGGAATATCTAATTTATCACAAAGGTGGATGATTTTTTTTTTTTTTTTTTTGGGTCGAACGCGGAAGATAATTTAAGCAGTCAAAATTAGCATCAAATAACATTTTTTTGCATAAGAGTAGGCAGAGGAAAACTCACCGCTAAAGCATTTGTATAGTCAAAGCAGCTGGGAGACAAGAGAAACATCTTAAGTTAAAACGCAAATCACATTGTAAGAGCATAAGTAATTGCTACATATGACAAATTAAAACAACCACGCATGCAGCCAAGACTTAATTGATGGAGGATAGGAATTTTGGCGGCATGTCACAGTGTGATGGGAATACATTTGAAGGTGCAGTATGAGAAAATCAAGCACCAGAATCATTACCTATAGCAAGAAGGTGCAATAACATCAACCAAGTCGTTTGCTGGTAGGCAAAAATAAGGGACCTGTTCATTAAACACTGATGATAGAATGAAGCAGCTTGATTCATAAAAGCCAGGATGAGCTGGAAGCATATAGACCACAATACCTCTTCAATACGACCATCCAGATGCTTCAAATGGACCTACCAGAAAATAACCGATCATCAGATACCTAGATGCTCTACAAGACGTGGGAACTGGTAGCACATCTGCACTGATCACACTCAACACACAGTATGCAATAGGCCTTTAGGAAACATTTTATTCAGAAAAATGCATTTTCTATCAGTGCCACAGAAAATCCAGGTATGTGCAATAAACAAACTATGAACCAAAGTAATGTCATGTGGTTGTTAGCACCAGGCTTGAGATCTAAAAGCAACCCTTGCCAATTTTTTTCACTAGTTCAAAAACAGGAAATTTAACTAACTGTTTTGGGGCCAGTATTTAAGCTATCCAACCTGTCGTTCCTTTGAGTGACACAATTGAAGAGATGTAACCAAAAAAAGAGCATGCAAGTGACTATCTTGGACATAAAGCTGTGAGTAGTTCATTAGGCCCACACCTGCAGCCAAGAAAGGATAAAGCCAAGAAATCTCGAGATGTCTATCAGGTACATTTTGATGAGGAGACTGTGATAAGACCTATATAAATCCTCAATGCTACTAACTGATTGTCGAATTCATTCAGAAAAAAACAGAGAATGAACTAGAAGAGGTGGAACAGTTCCATGTAAACCTTGTAATCTTGCATAAACTCGTAGTGAAGCACTGTTTCAGGTTAGTCGCTTGCAGCCTTCAAAAACTTATCTAGACCTTCTCGAGTTCCATTATCCACTGTCATTCAGGTCTGTCAGTGCTAACAAAATCAATATGTCCACGAATTGTGTAGAAAAATTCCAACACATTTTGATAAAACGCAGAGATAAAATACCACGACTTTTTATATGTGCAAACGTCTTAAACTAGGGCATCACGGGAGACCAGGTAAAAGAAGTAATAAAAATTTTCATATGAATGAGCTGCTTCATCTATAAATTCCCATTTCACCCAAATTAGTAACATAACAGTGATGGATAGTGCGATGTCACAAAGAATTTGATAGTTTCCACGTTACCCCCAGTTTGTCTTACTTTAGGGCCTAGGTGGTACATCTCAGCATTTCAGTTTGCATAAACTTCACAGTAGAGCCTCAACAGAAGCATATAACAAAGAGAACTTTCACTGCTTACCACAGTTTGTGCCAAGTACATACAGTTTGTCTAAGTTTAGGTGGTGCTCCACAGATCTTAAGGCTGCAGTTTAAGAAATTACTCTGCATTACAATAATTCAAGTTACAATGTATTAAAGACAGAAAACAGCAACTATCAAGCAATAATACAAAGCAAACCTTGCACTTGACAACCCACACCACAAAAAAGGAGACGCTTCACACCAGCAGCCTGTTTAATGGAGAAAATTCTGATTCTGTCAGTAAATATCTATTGTAGAATGAAACTGTTTCAGATAACTGACTCAATCAATGAGTAACAGAATGTAAATCTCAAAGACAGAGCAGTCAATGAATCAGATGTGAACTGCGAACAAGGATAATCAGTGCCTATACACCAGCCAGTGAGTTGACATATAATTATCTCTAACTGCGTAGATTCTAATCTTCTTTCACAGCAGTACAAAGAACTATCAGTTACAGAATCATTGAAAATGTCCAGAATGAAGTATTTGATCTTCAACAAGAGATTCTTTCTTTGCTTTATGCTTGCACGGACCATAACAGTATATCCTCAGAACATAATGAAAAGCAGGCATGTCAAGTTATTTCAGTCTCATTCACATGGTATCATGACCTAACCCATGACAGAGTATTTCGCCTTACATTCGACTGAAATTCTCAAACACTGAAGATCCAGAATGGCAGGTTGCTGGCTGCTACTGGAGTTATAGTTTAAAATGTTCAGCTATCTCTTGACTATTGAAAACAAAAATACAAAAAAAGGAAAGATGAGCAATGCCGACTTGATCTTAAAAATTATGAAATTGAAAAAATGATTATTGCAGATACAAGAAGAGGGCTCTATCCATTCAGTTATGACCCATTACAGTGTCGGTGCCACATCAATGAAAGCTGTTATGGGCCTTACGGCCACTTTGAATTTCATTGCCGCTGAGATATTGGCCTCTGACAGTTCCATTAATAACAGCCTATATGCACCAATCTCTAAAACCTTAATGCAGGCACTTCCCACGAGATTAGTGAAAACCTAACCATCCTAAGGATGCCTCGATAAATGCACTTTAACCGCGCAACCACTGGACCTAAATTTCACTTCCAGCTGGAGTTTCCAAAACGTGCCATCAACATCGAATATTCACTGACTCTTATATTCTTAACAACCAAGCTCCAGGTCTAATACATTGAGGCACCATCATTAGCATCTTGCTTATTCAAGCTTTGACATGATGGACAGAACAAAACAATGTCTGCAGCAATTTTAATTAATAGGGGGAAAAACAAAATGCATGTAAATGGTCCGTAACTTATTTGCACTGGAAGGTAAAAACACTAACCTCAACAAGAGCAAGAGTACTCAGATTGGGAGACAATGTTGGTTTAACACCTTTGGCAGCTAGAACTTCTTCAGGCGTCCTGTAGAAATAAAGTAAGGACAGAAAGAAAAGGCACATACGACACTATAAACGCATGAAAACGGAAATCCAACTAATCAGATATGAATAAAAAAACCAATCTACAAACATGCCTTGCCAAAATAGGCCTTGGAGAAAGCCTGTCATCTGGATCACTGACATTAGGGAGAACATGGAAATAGTGTTAACCGGGTAAAAAGCAGGCTTAAACATCAATGATTGGAAAAAATGTTACCTCTGCACACAAATGACAGCCTCCACCATGCCTGATTTAAGCATTTCCATGGCTATTGTTGTCACAACCCCAGTCCACTGTGCTCCTACCCCCAGCAAAATATACACAGAAAGATTAGTTTTTTAATTATTCTATAATGGCTTATGCATCCTAGATAATCCTTTTCAAAAAGACTGCTATAATGCTCAACTCAGTCATGTTTTGCATTGCTGATAAGGCATTTAGATTTACAAGGCAAGAAGTATCACAACGTATGGTCTACAAAATGTCATGGCAACCAGGAGTAGGTTTCTTGGAGACTACATCTCAGCTTAAGGCCTAGCTCCAAACATAAACCATTACAGTGGGTTGAAGGAGAGAGAACATGAAAGGAGTGACAAACTGAGAGAAGAGAAAAAATTGATATTTCGCTGGCATGGAAGTTGCTACCAGACATAAAATACCATAACTTATCTTTGATACAAGTAATTCTATTATTACCCAAACTCTGAAACTGAACCTCAGGGAGATTAATCGAGGCATTACCACAGTATCGTTGATCTGAAGAAACAAAAGCAGTCAACCAGAGGCTTACGCTTTTTCCTCTAGCATTCAAAATTGTGCTTCAACCTGTAGAACTTTGCAAATATGCTAAAGTTGACCCTCATAGATTAGAAATTTTTCATTTTCTTTTCGGTTCTGTTTTCATTTTCGTAAAGAAACTTTGGAGAGAAAGTAAAAAGCGCTTTTCAAAGGATCTCCCAAACACGCTTGCTGTTGAATTGCCATAAAATTAGTGAGGCAATTCAGAAATTCTCAGGGGAAACAAATGTCAAGTTGCTTAGACTTTCTCCACTTATGGAGACAATAAAGTAACAGGCCCAAACGATTTATTCTCCCTCCTAATTTTCTCCTCCGCTTTCACTTTCTTACCCAAGCAAGTAAAACCATCTGCTTCACTTCCATACTTAACCCTCCTCTACTTTGAATTACTCCATCTCAGACACTGTTAGCCACAAAGGAATAGGGCAGAAGCAAAAATTAATGAAATATGTCCTTGGAAAGACGAATATTACCTATTAGACAAAAACCAAAACGGGGAGCAATCACGAAGAACCATCATAAAGTTGCGAGGATTATGTCAGTAAGCGAAATGTTCGACTTGGAAAACCAATGAGTCTCTCATCAACTGGTTCAGCATTCTTAGTTATCCTAAACCTCTATCGTTGTCATTGACACAAATATGTATGCTAAACAGTCAGCAGCAAATCCAGTATCCTTTTTTTTTTTTACCAAAAAAAAAAAAAAATCCAGTATCCTTTTGAAATCAGCAGTGTGCCTAGTCAGTTCTCAACTGAAAAATCCCATATGGAACTAAAACCACAGACATCAGTTATAAAGTTCACAAAGAATTACCTTCTACAGGCTGAGTTTTCCGAGCATACAACAGATTCTCGTGAACCCCTAGATATGCCTCGTCCAAGGAATCCGTCTTTCTACCCCTACCATGGACACGAGGCTCGAGTTCCTACATTCGATCAACAAATAATAAGCCTCAGCACTTTAGGAGATACAAAAGGAGATGGATGCATAGGATCTACCTAACAGATAAGAACCATATCAATCAAAATTTCACAGAATAACAAGCGCCCGCCAATCTCGACCCAAAAATTCTGAAAAGCACAGCAACACTTTCCATTTGGACAAAAGAACACGAAGATGATCGGACAAAAAAAAACAAAACAACTTACTTCAATCTTAGACATGCCATCTCCAAGGAAGGCGCAGGCGCTCTTCACATGCGCTATGTAGTACGTGTCGCACAACCCGCACTGACTGGTCGAAACACCAAAAACCGAACACACAAGTTCACCAAAATCGTTCCTCTCGAAAGCAAGCAAGCAAAAGAGCACGTCGACTGGGTTACCTGCAGTGGTCTTTGGCAGGATAAGTGCCTCCAGGAGGGATAGGCCTGGACCGCTCCCGCCAGTCGGCTCTCAGCTTCAACGGCTTCGAGCCGGACCTCGTCTCTGAAGAGAAAAAAGGGAATGACGACGTCTCCGTGCATTCACAGAGTAAAAAAGAACGGCAAGTCGAAGAAATTACCTTTCGAGGAGGAGGAGGAGGAGAAACGGAAGACGAGGAGCGAACCGAGAGAGAAGGAGAGAACGAAGAGAGAGCGGCGATCGCAGGAGATACCGTTGTCGTTATCATCTTCGTCGAGGCGTTTGAGCAACAGTCACTCCGGAGAAGCTCCGATGGAGAGAGAGAGAGAGAGAGACGCGAGCCACAAGAATAGATACTTCGAAACTCATCCATATCCGTATCAAAAATTACCCGATGGTCCATGAACTATGGATGGTCTAACTTACAACATGATTCGTTCGCCAACTTTAATTTTTTTGTAATGCAATCCGTAAATTTGAACTCAATATATAATATCGCCCCTAAATTTTTTTTATTTATTCAACATAATTCATAAATTTTTTATACATATTCACTTTAGTCATCGAACCGTACGAAAAATATTTGATATTATTATCCCGCTAATGCAAATTGAGGGACAATAGTGGACATATATATGCAGATTAAATATGTATAAATTAAAAGTTCATGCAAACAACATTACACGTTGCCATAGTTCATGTGACTATATTTTAGTAAATTTAAAATATTACGAACCATGTCCCTCGACCGCGGACCGTCGTCTTGGTCGCTTACCTTGCTTCGGCAGCCTACATAGGAGAAGTCACGGTGGTCAAGCATCGAAGATGGTCACTATGATTTGTGGAATTCGCCATCGGAAATGCGACCGCCATGGGCAGTGGTCATTATGTCAAATTCATTTGCAAAAATAATGCTATCAAGTTTTGTCATCTGCTTAAATGAATACAGGAAAAATTCCAAATAAAGGCTCAAAAGTCTTTCATTTTCTTAAATAAGGGACCTCAAATAGATTTTGTTTCAAAGAAGAACCTTGAGTGCTTTTATTATTTTAAAAATAAGACATGACTAAAGATATTTTTTTCATTTTTCATTTTCTGAATTTTTTTCATTTTTTCTTTTCTTTTCAATTTTCTTATTTTCTATTTCTTTTTTTTTCCCTCCTATTGGAGCCGACGACAGCCGGCAACCTCGCCCAGGCCCTCACCGGCCTCACCTAGATCTTGTGAGGCCGGCCAGCAAAGCGAGCCCTCGCCTGTGGCCCGTGAGGTCGCCAGCTACCGGTGAGCCCTCGCCAGCCACAGGCGTTCAGCAACCCCAGATCATCCTATCCCGAAGCCCTCGCCAGCTACCAAAAGATGTCCTTCGGTTTATTTCACAACATCGCAGACCAATCCTCAAATTTCCAGTGCAAGGCAAGCCTTTCGTCCCTTCAAGTCATCACCTCGCTGCATTTCTGGTCAGGGTACTTCACCCGATCCCGCGGCTCTTAATTTGTAACATTCTTTTGGTAGTTCCAATTACGCACATCTCTCTGTTTGACGAAATGCCCCAGCGCAGTCGAGATATGATCCTCTACTACAAGACCCAATGGGCAAAGGCAGCAGCAATGGAGGAGAGGGGACGGGAAAAAGAAGAAAAATAAAATAAAACATAAATGACAAAAATACCGGATCATTTTTTAAAATAATGAAAGCACTCCAAGCTCATATTTAAAATAAAATCCACTTCAAACCCTTATTTGAGAAAATAAAAACATTTCGAGTCTTTATTTAGATTTTTTCCCCTGAATCCACGGCCCCAAAAAAATAACTATTCACATTTTGCCTCGTGGAAAAACCTAGGGAGTATGCAGGTTTTATGCGTATAACCAAAAGGGTAAAGGATTATGCATTGCTCTTGAAAGACTTGAGAAGAAAAGGAACAAGACAAGACAGAAATCTGTGGATCTCCCCAACTGGATAATCTCATTCTCTGTAACTTTTGACCCCAAAGCTACAACCCTCATGTAACAAAAATGGGCTGGAGACTGTATTATAAGACAACAGATGATATACACTATTTACCAGTTTTGACTCTATATCCCGGTTCAATGTTTCCATGCCCAATGCTTCTCTCACCAAAATTTTGACATCCCAACAGAGCACAAAGAAAGAATTTCTCTCTTGACCTATGCCAAAAATAAAAAAATAGATGAAAACCAAATTGGCCTAGCTATTTGGAAGGCCTTTTGCTCAATTTTTCCGTCATGTCACAAAGAATGGACTGTATGATCGACTCGGATATACAGATAATGGCCTGCAATGAATCACCAAAAGAGAGATGCCGCTCGGGTTCCTGCAGCTTCGTCATCAAAAGGGATCCTCCAATCCAGGTATCAAAGGAGCTTGCTGGTTCTTCTTCTTGAAGGCCCTCCAGGGAAAAGCTTCATTATCCATCCCAATACCCTCTCGACCACCTAGAAAACAAAATAGAGGTTAGTTCAGCAAATATCTCGCAATCACTCTAAATCCTGGGAATAAATACTAAAACCTATCCACCTGCTCATTTGGAAATTCTCTTACTTAGTGCAATCAAATACAGATGACGCACAAAGGTGTCCATATCAGCATGGGCACACATGCTGACAGACATGCACAGAAAAACATGTACGCCCACCCTGCACCCACATCCACGTGCACATGCGTCACACACACAGGCACACACAATACCTCATCACCCTCATCTGCATATGCAGTATTCTCTTGCATATCGTGAGAATCAGGTAGTTTGGTTATTGGCAGATTTTCATGGACCATGCTCTGAGCAGTCAAAAGTTCTAATCTCTGAGTCTGGATTTCCAGTTTGCGGGACAACTCTTCATTCAAGGCCTTCAGTGACACAAGATAAAAAACAAAGAATCAGAATTTAATTTTCAATACATGGGACTAATGGGACAAGATATTCCGTGAGGGAAAAATTTTTAACTCCTTAAAAAAGACGAAGTGCCATGTCATAAAAAAACGCTAATGATTGCGAGCACAACTTTGTAACAGAAAGATGCAGTATAATAGGGCATGTAATTATGCATGCACTATCTAAATTCTCAACATACTAGATTCTGAAGTTGCAAAACTTCATCGTTAGGTTGAACGAACAAAGACATATAAAGTCCATCAATGGATAGCCACTTAATTATGCACGCACTATCTAAATTCTCAACATACTAGATTCTGAAGTTGCAAAACTTCATTGTTAGGTTGAACAAACAAAGACATAAAGTCCATCAATGGATATATACGCGAGGTCAAACCTTTAAAAACTATATCAAATAACAATTGAGGTCTTGACGACAGAACTAGTGCATTGCTACACATGAGCGCTAAGCCTTCCAAGTAGAGGAAGAGAATGAGTGAATGCGGACCCAGGAAAACCTGGAAACTCTGCAGTAAGATTTTATGAAGATAGACTGAAGTGGGATTACAGATGATACATGTCAGACAAAACTACCTTCAGTTTGGTATTTTCAGATGTTTCAGACGCCAATGCCTTCAGTAAGTCTTCTTTCTCTAATGCTAACTGCAAAGAGCAATGCCACATGAATAACCCACGGTTACCAGATACCAACAACTCCCAAGAGCCAAGAGAAGTAAGTGAAAATCTTGAATAAAAGACTAAGTCAAGGGCAAGAAACCTGGAAGTTGACAACAAGGACTAGAGAAGTTTATACCTCTGATATTACTGTATTGATATTTATGATCATTCTCATCTGATCAGCAGGTATATATACAGATGAAGCTTCGATATTTAACTGAACATCTTCAGACAGCAACAGGGAACTAGATGTATCATAGCCAGAGAGAGACCTGTCGTGTTCCATATGCTGGATGGGACTTTCCGAGATAACATCTGCATTTACAACAAATTCAATAGAATGTGACGAATTCAAAAACAATTTAAGTCTAAACTCCGCATAGAGTAATTCGAAATTATTTGCTTCCATGTACATCAACATGAATCTGCTGAAATTGACAACATGGAAGGGGTTTTTCATGATGAAACCAACGTGGGAGAGGGGCCAGAATGAAAAGTCAAGGTGGACAAATTCAGCTGCCCTTGTATAAATGGTCATTGACTTAAGAGTTGCCAGATGCTATCCCTCATCCTTTGAGGACAAGCATTCTTCGTTTAATTTCAGCACTGGCGTAAAGAAACATCATTCATTCAATTCCAGCACATAAGGGCTTAAATATGGTCAAGGGTCATTAAGCCTTTTTCCCAACCAGGTCCAATTGAACATTGATGACACATAGAATTGATCATGCAGAACCATCCAACTAGCATTTCAAATCCTTTATAAACCTTAACATTTCTTCCATCTGCTTGAGCATCCGGAAAGCAGCATTCAACTCAAAGGGCTTTCAGGTGAATCTGCTGAAATTGACTACACGGAAGGGATTTTTCATGATGAAACCAAGGTGGGAGAGGGGCCAGAATGAAAAGTCAAGGTGGAGAAATTCAGCTGCCCCCCTATAAAGGGTCATTGACTTAGAGTTGCCAGATGCAATCCTTATTCTTTGAAGGAAAAGCATTTTTTGTTTAATTTCACAACTGGGGTAAAGAAACACCATTCATTCAATTCCAGCAAATAAGGGATTAAATATGGTTAAGGGTCATTAAGCCTTTTTCCCAACCAGGTCCAATTGAACATTGGTGACACATTAGAATTGATCATGCAGGACCATCCAACTAGCATTTCTAAACCTTAGCGTTTCTTCCATTTGCTTGAGCATCAGGATCGAAGGGCTCCCAAGTGACAACCCTCCCTCCCTCCCCACATGTACCACCCATAAAAAATCAGTAAGAAATAGTTATATGCACACAGTAGCATCAGAGAAACGCAGGACCGCCCTTACCAAGGTCATCAGTTGAAGTGGATATATCTTTTCTACTGGCAATGCTCTTGCTTAAATCACCAGAAACCCTACCAGCTGAAGCTTTCCGTAACTTTGACTGCAACAGCTTCTTTTCTGTTCCAAACATAATGGATGTTAGCAGAAAGATGACGAATGTACAACTAACAGGCAGATCAGGTACACCTGTCCCATCCATTAGAACCCTTTTACGTTGCCTACATTATAATAAGCACACGAAATTAGGAACTACTTTGAAAAAGAACCACTGCCTGTAAATCAAGCACACTTAGCTTTAGCCTCCTTCCTCAAAAAGTTCACTCTTCTTAGGCTGATGGGTCAATTATCCTTGGGAGTTTCCAGTCTAGTTAACAAAAGGGGGATTTCAAGTCCAGGAAAAGTTTCCATCAAAGATGAAGTTTAGATAGTCAATTGAAGAAGGGAGACTGCATCTACATGATGTCGCATTGACAGCACTTGATGGTTTAATTTCCAAATCTTGCACTTTGATAACCAAACAGTATACATCAGAAGAACCAAAAAGTGCTTGCTACTTATATAGTTGACCAAAGAATAGAACAAAGTGAATATTCATTGTGGTCTTCAACGTTAAAAAATGCTACTGAGCAAAACCTCAGCATACAGAAGCATCAAAACCATGCAATTTCTTCATAAAGCAATGTTATATGTTAAATGATAAAGATTGCGACTCTTTTCAATGATGCACCCAAGTTATGTGGAGTGTTTGTGTTTCTTCTCTGAGCTCTCTGATGCATTATTTTAGCTCTTCAAACAAACGCATCTCATATTAATAAATACTGTTAAAGTATCCCTCATCACTGCTTTATGGGGTTCCAATGCACCAAATAATCTTGAAGCTTCCTCCACTATAGGTTAAGCTATTAGGTTGGACTTTGTAATATACTATCAGAACCATGTTTTGCTCTAGATTTATTTCACATTTGAGGATTCCCTTGGCCTCTTCCATATGCTGTACTTATTCCGGTTTCACATGAGAAGACATGTGCATATCGTTTGTCTATGGCATTTCAATGCACATTATATTCATCTAGTCTCATTGCACTTGTCGGCTTAACCTTTTAGGAACCTTTTAACAACTACAAATTATACATGTATCCACATCACCCCCATGCCACGATATAACTTCTAATTCTATAAGTACCAACATTGATTAGTCTTCCTTTTAACGCGTTATTACTCATTATGCTTAGCTTTTGGTTCACTTAAAAATGGGCCACAATTACGATGCAATGTGAGTTCCAAAAGTTTCATCATGGCCCTGTAAAGTTGCTTTTCCAAGAAGAGGAAGATTCATCTTTCATATACTATCAGGAACAAGAACAACAAAATCCAGCATGAAAGTAAAATTCAATTCAAAATGTATATATGGAAAAAAATATCCATCTTCCCACCTTGCACCGTGTTAGGTTCTAAAGGAAGTTTAGGCATAGTAATTATTCTATCTGAAAATAGGTCTCTTCACTTGAAGCTGTAAATTGTTGTTGACCAGATTGACTTGATCAAAGGCAGTGTCTACATCTTGGATCCCCAAATATAATTTTTTAATCAATTGGCTTCTTTGATAGAAGATGTTATGATGCTAATATAAATGAAAACTAACATTAATAAATAAACACATCAAATAGATTGATACATAGTCAAGACATACCTTCTTGAAGAGCACTAACAGTGGACTGGAGGTCCTGACGATCTTTTCTAGGCTAGATACTTTCTTTCTGCATAGCATTAATAACAGCTACAGTCAAAATAATCAATCACTGTCAATATAATGCATGCAGATATCTACTCCATAGAATAGCATATATCTTCCCTCAAATCAACCCAAGAAAGAGAGGAAATATTTTCGAGTGTCTCCTGTTTCTCACAGGAGAACTAATGATTGCACTGCATATAGCTCTCATCAAGTTGATCCAACTACTAGGCTTCTTGCATATATTTGATTTCACAATCAGCAATTATGACCATTAAAATTGTCATCCTTTTCAGAAAGATCCACATTACAACATTTAAATCTTAAATGTCCTCATATAACAATTTAAGCTTTCAAAACAGTTGGAAGCCCCACAAATTTTAAAACAGCATCAAAGCAAGAGGTCAGGACATTTAAATATTAAATACGACTTCATGTATTAGCTCAAACTTTTAGAACTAATAGCCGTGACCTCTCCTAAAAATTTTACAAAACCCATACTGCCTTAAAAACTTGACAACTCCTACAAGAATATCTCAACACCACAACCTCTCTAGCATGACTAAGCTTTCTTCAAATGAAATATATCCTAAAAATCTCGTGATAAGACAGTTTTTCTGTGTCACTTTTAAACCATACACTACAACCCAAAGATCAGAAATTAACCAAACAGCACAAAACTGCGGTCATCACTTAAATCATCTTGCGATTGCAATATGAACTCTATGTCAAAAGGTCCCTCGCTTCTTTTCTAATCTTAACTGGATGTACATGAGACAGCTTATAACATGCACAGGAAATGTGAATTTGATAGGTCATAAACATTTTCGTTGATAGCCAGAGTTATGCATAAGACTTGATAGTAAAGTCTTCACATCGTCCAGCAACAATTGCAGACATCCTTAAAGTAGACTTCTGAGAATAAGGAAAAGTTAAGAGAACTTCTCGCCAGACAAATCAGCAATTCAAGCATGCAGATATAATAAAAACATTGCCATTGCAAAAAGTGCATCTAAAGTGATGCATACTTGTAGGTAGAAATTTCTGCTTGTAAATTTTCCAATTGTCTTTCCAGCTTTAACTCACTGGACCTCAACCTGAGAGCCTACAATCAGTTAAGAAATAAATTCATTGAGGGTAATCAAACATCCACAGAAATGCATGTGCATTCACCAACCATTTCACATGGTAAGATAATGCAAATTAATCTAATTATTGACTCTGTATCATTGCAATAACCCCAATACCGGCACAACACGTGAAATTTTCATCATTTCAGAGGGGAGAAAAATGATGGCCCACTTAGATCAAAATTTGCTAAGTACACTCGCATTACCTGACAAATTTATTATATAGGAAAATCACTATAAGGTCCTGACTGCCAGTATACCCAGATCACCAGACAAAATGGGATCAAAGTTGCCTTCATTTTTTTGGGCAAAGAAATGAAGGCAACTTTGCAAACCCCAAACAATGACGAAGGCATACCATAAAAGATTCAGAGGAAAAAAATAGGTCTAATAGTGAAAAGAAAACCGTTCTTCTCAGCTGCCATACTTTACACTTTTTTTCTTCAGATAAATGCTTACAGCTAAATAGAAATCCTCCAAATGTCTCATGGCTTATCTTATCAAAGGGGAAGACATAATTAAGTTCATGGTAGACAATTCTTATACCAATGAATGACTGGGGGAAATTTGCTTCCACTGCAAGCTCCTTACCTTCTCTTCTAAGCTGATAACTTCAGAAGCCAATAGTTTGGCCCGTTCATCAGCTGCATTACATTCTAATTGTGCATTGGTATATTCATGTTTGATAGCCTCAAGCTCCACCTAGCAAATGCATGAAGAGAAGTTGCTCATGAATCAGCCGTACCATTGCAAATATCAATTGTGCAACCAAACTGCCTGGTCTAAAGATAGTTGGGCGACCATCTAAAAACAGTGAGTCAGTGGACAAACACAGCAAGGGAAAAAGAAATTGCGTTCAGGCTCATGGAATTTCTAAGAGTCTACAGGTTATACGCCAGTAATAGTACTCTTTGCCGGTCCTTCAGAAAGTAATCCTACCTGCTGATATGAGAATATATGCATTCAAGGGAAAGGAGTCTTAAATTTATTTTTACTGATTTTAACTAGTTCAAATTCTTACACCTTTGGTTAGTGGAAGAGTTGTAGATACTTTCTTTGGCAAATGAGCTCTTCTTTGAGCTCCTTTTCTAATATTATGAGTATCACCCCTTTGGTGCCCTACAGTGAAATTTTCTCTCGCAAATAAAAAAATACTTAACTGAAACAATATAACAGTCAAAACCACAATATACACTTGATATGACTATCATCAGTAATCCATTCAGAAATGTAACTGAGGACAACCATATATAGTTATTTCGCTGAGGAACAGTGAAAAAACAGGTTATTAGCTGAACCATTTCTAAAGTGAAATGTAAAGCGGGTACATGCATAATTGCATGTTGCACCATATCTGCATGAAATAGGATTTTTGTCACCCCTCTTAATTATCATTGGCAAAACCTACAGTCAAAGAAAATACTGTTGGAAACATGTATGTCTTCACAAAGTCCATATTTGACCCAATATGTTATTAAAGGTCCAGTTATAGCTCACTCTGGCCCAAGATACCTTTACCAAGAAAACTGCAGGTTGTCAGCAACACACTATTGTGCATGTCTTTAAGGTTGACTTGCAAGATTGACGGCACTTTTAATGGCATGCTTATGCACATCCACAAGAATTTTGTAAGGAAAATAGATTATACGTGTCTGACATGTGATGCGACAGGAGGTGATGTATCGAGATAGAGAGATAGCCTCCTTTGCATGATTAAGTTACAGAGAAGAGCTGTTCTCATGAATCCTTACAAACTGTTTCATGGAATAGAAACAACGCCATTATCTATTTCTTTTATGCTCTTCTCAGTTTTTCCAATAGCTCATTGCGCGCGCCTATACTGAATCGATGAGATTCATCGTCACCTAGTAAGGTAACACATCAAACCAAATCACCTTCAACAGAATTCCTCTCTATGTTATGGATGAAATCGAATCAACATCAGGCATCACATGTACATGCAATTAATGCATGATAAAAGTCAAACAACCAGCAAACTTGTGCAAGTGTACAAGTACATAACTTTACAGGAACTTAAATTACGCAAAAGAAAATACCAATGACAGATTTTTCGTAAAGTAAACAAATGACAAAAATACGGGTCCCTACCAGTCGTGCATTAATCTCCTCCTGTAAATTCTGCATATCATCTTTCAGTTGGTTGACAACACTTCTCTGGCATACGAGAAAGAACACAAAATAACAAATAAATACAAACTCACAATAACTTAAAACATCAAGCATCATGCTTTAAGAAGAATAAGAATGAAACAGTTCCCCGGAACGTGACACCTTATACTGTAGCTAGTAGTGCACCAGAAATAAACACTTAATTAAGCAGTCATCACAATTTTACAACCAAGAATTTAACAAGAACTCTCAGCTTAGTATCCCAACAAATCAGTACGTGTTTAACTCCACTTTCCCACACAAATTAGGACATGTACTAAGAGACTATAAAGAAGCAAAGGGCTTTCGATATAAATTCGCTATTTTCCATTCGCCAGAGAGGCCCACTGCCTTTGTCACCCAGCTAATCCTCATTTTCATATCAGTTGATTGCTTCACATAACTACCATTCGCATAACATACCAAGATGTCAACGAATGTAAAAATGTCTCTTCATCATTTTATCCTAAACCTATTTGACATGGTGTAAGCAAAGAGCATCATTCAGATCCTAACTTTTAGCAAATCCAAAAGATAGATCTTTCAGTCATAACTAATTCTAATACCCAGACAAGATCATTAACATTACCCCCTACCCTCTTTTCCTTTTTTCCTCTTCCATTCGCACTGAAAGGGGACCAAAAGAAAATAAAATGAGATTACTTCATACATCTTTAACCCATGTCTCTTCCCGTTGCAACAAAATCCTAACATTCCATGGGCATAACTATCAACATTATATTAAAAATAAAAAATATTGCAGATAAGAGTAAACTACTGAGAAATGACCCAACAAGAAGACACATAAGCATCAAAGTGGTAAGAATTGATATATTTATCATTGCTATTAAGGGAACCTGTTGATTATAACTGTCTGACAAAGAAGAATTGTCGACTGCTAAGGACTCTGCCAAAGCCCTTGAAGCCTCAAGAGCTCGTTGCAAGGAAAATTTTTCTTGCGTCAAATCTTCAATGTGCTGCATTGAACAGGTAAAAGGTATCACATTGACTAAATTCAACCAAGTATTTATCGTAACAAAAGAAAATTCTGACTTTTCCAATCACTTGTTGCGCTCCATGGTTTTTCGTATTCATGCAAAAGCATGATGTCTGAAAACTCTATCCTTCCCTCACTCTATTCAAAAGCAAATATCATCAACTATGAAAATAAAGTTTGACATGCTCTTTCAATCCTTCTTTCTCAACTTTTATAGGCAGAAATCATGGAAACATAACCTAGTGAAGAGTAATAAGTGATGCCATGCAACTTGAGAATTAACGGTTAACATATTGTCAAGTTATTACAAGCAATATTATAGTCTAGGTTCATGCCATTTTTTGTTTTTGCTGAAGTTTGTCAACATGGAGTGACCCAGTATGTGATACCAAAAACAGGTTAAAAAAAAGGCAGAAAGAAAAATGATGTTGACACTTCTGTTCTGGATTATGTGAGTAAATAGGAAGACAAAGGTACAGGAAGATAAATGAACATTAATAAACAACAAAGTACTGGAAATTAGATAATAAATAAAACAAGCAACAAGCCACCTGACACAAAGTCAAGTAACCTGAAGCAGCAGTTACAAGATGATTCATATCAATAAAACCTTACAAAGATGCAAGACAAAAGTACATACAAAAGAAATGTGGGCAATACTTTGAAGTGCCTCCCCTGATCTCCCTTACAGAACGAGTACATAAAATAGATCACAAGGCGCACATATGGCTGATGATCGAGGGAGTTAAATTTAAGACTAAGTTCAGTTTGAAACTCAGGGCTCTTTTAGGACATAAAATGCCAATGCAAAGATTTTAGTCTTCACACAACTATCTACCTCATGCTAGAGCTGGACTGGCATTTAATGACATTTTATCCACCCTCACTAGTAGTATCCTAGTCGTTTCTCCATCCAACCACAACCCACCCCCTTCTCTCTCTCCCCACGATGATATATAAAAAAGAAGGGGGCACCATCTTACCATGCTTCATCACATTAGTTTGCTACCCTTAAACTTATATAGTCTTGTGAATTATAATCCTATAAAGAAGTTATCAGAACTTGCATTAGATTGGATAAAAGTATTTGGTAAGTGCTTCGATAATCATTTCTGGGTGAAACAAACAAATGTGAAAACGCAAACACACAGCATAAGCATAGTAAGATGGGGAATGATATTGGAAGATCAAATGGCTCATGATCAAGGGAGTTCAGTTAAAAAGTACGTTCCATGGTTTTAACATTTGAAGTTGCACATAACTTAAATAAACACACATATTGCACTTCCAGCAATAGATTCTCATTATTCCTAACTAGAGATTCTTAAGTAAAATTTTAACAGTAAACGAGCACTGGTATGAAAAATTCATAGATAGTGTGCTGAAAAATACACACCGCAATATGAATTACATACGACATATAGTCAGCAACAAGCAATTTTTCTGCAACTACATAAGACAAATAATAGAGGTGAATTTACATCTTAACATACTGACACACCTTGGGGAGGATGTATTCATGAAAAAAATTTCTTAATTCTTGGCATATTAAAAATTAGATGGACAAGAAATGGGAAACCAAAACATGCTTTGTCAACGTCTATTAGTTATTGGGACAAGGACAAGTCAACATCTTCTTTGAGACAACTGCTTAAATGCCTTTTTTTTTCTAGAATTGAGAACATAAAAAAAAAATTCTTTTTGTAACAAACAAAAAGAAAAAACAAGCCTAAACCATTTGCATCGATATCTGCATCTTAATAGCACCATCAGAGTACATGAAACATAAAGACCACATGAGGTTAAACATTGATTCATATCAATTTGGGAAGCCTGATCACCAAAATGTTGTCAAACAAGTGATTGAATCTCAGCTAGAATCAGTTTGGAGGTTCATGTTTTCGCTCCTCAAATGGGAACTGAATCATGGAATCCAACAAATTTGAGTAATCTAAACACATTACCTGTTCCAATGCAGCAAAATCTTCATTCTGTTTAGAGGTATAAAACCCAGGTTTGCTCTCGATGCTTTGCTCACCAGCATGGCTTTCTGAATTAAATGCAAAAGGTGAAGGACTAATGGAATGCATGGGTACATCAGGTCCAGGTGATGCTCTCGGTTTGGAGAAAGGCCCTACATTCCCATCATTTGTATGACGGAAAGGGTTTGAGTTTCCAGCATCAATGCTGCTGAAATTCAAGCTATTAATTGCGACAGGCTCCTCTGGTTCAACGCTTTTGGAAGGAAGTGATGGTGAAGATCTAGTTACATTAAGAGAATCAAGAAACGACGGGCGCAATCTTCGTGGATGTGATTCACTAACTGTCGAATATAGAGGAATATCGTTTGAGGAACTATTAAAATCAAAATTCAAATCAGATGAAGTATAGCCAGATATCTGAGAAGTTGCATTTTGTGTACTAGGCAACTCGTTGAAGATGCTGCCAAGCTTCCTTTCTTGAAAATCAGATATCTGAGAACCATTGAAGTGTGCCGTATCAAACATTCTCAACCCACTCCCAGCAGGAGACCTCATTGTGTTGGTAGCTGGTTGCACAGAGTCTGCCAGACGACAGCACAAAACAGAGTTGGATTTTTTTCTTGTGATGCATGCATGACTGTTCAAAGTGCCTATCCGCAACATTCACAAATAAAACAACAGAAAGAGAATACCTTCATTGTATATTGAACTTGTGTGAGCACCAGGCAATATGTTGTCATTACTGGGATTATTTGGTGAAATAAAGCTGCCTGAATTCTGGGGAGAGAAATTTTCTACAACAGAAGGACTAGGATTTGCAAATAAGAAGTCATTTGAACTCCAACTATTTTCTTTCATCAGAGATTCTTCCTTCCCATGGAAACTAGACCGGCCAGAACTGCGACCAATCTCCTGACTGGCTTGTGTGGATAAAGCATCAGACTGGTCAGATGTAAGCCCAGAAGTTGCAGCATACATTCGATAATCACTTTTCATGTGATTATTCTCTTGGCCGTAGCTATAGCCAATCGGTCCATTAGACACCAAGCCTCCATAGCCCTCACGTTCTTGGTATTCTCCCATTGTCTGTGCTGGATACTTAGAGAATGCATCATTTACACCCACTGGAAACTCTGGTAAGGAATGAACGTCACTAACAGAATTTTCCCTGCTTCTCTGGGAAAACTGAAATGCTTTTACATCATCATTATTCTCTGCAGCAAAAGGTTGATTATCGACTCCACCAGGTACATTAACCGATCTAACAGCGTCAGAATCTGCAAGTCGCCCAACTTCAGCATCCAGTGATTTTTTCTCATTAGGGCCACCATCAGAAGCATTATTTTGGTTACTAGCGGCCTTTTTCGCTCGATCTGCAGCCTTTTTCTTGCGGAATTCTTCTAGCTGAGAAAGTTAAGCTTACATTAGAAAACATTGATATAAAACTTTGTGCTTGAAATCAAAACACAGTAAGCGCAATAAGTTCAAAACATGTCATTTCGTACAAAGAGATGTTGTTTCGGAAAGTCTGTGACATCTACAAAAAACTTCAGAGAGAAAAACTTCTTTCTGGGATTGTGTTTATCATTCCAAAAAAAGAAAAGAATGGCCCTTGAGCACCCTTGTGAAACCTCTCTTTCCCAACCTAGGTTGCCAAAAGTTAGAGAACATCCAAAAATGCCACTTGTGGGGGAACATAAATTCCAGTCAAGTCAAACTAGTGAAGGCGTTTACTATAAACACAGTCCGAGGCAGCAAAATCAGCTATCATTAAGTTGCCTAGCAAAACATATGAAGGAAGGAGGAAAAGGGATGCATGAAGAAACCATTTGTTTCCTCTTTGCAGCAAGAATGACTTCAAGAAATTCTCTAGGTCAAAGAATTAAGCAGGAACAACACTCTCTTCCTGTAAATTCTAATCAGCTAAATTGACAAGACATGGATCAATGATCAAACAACCACACTTTGCGGAATGAGATTAAAAACCATCGCATACTCGAGCAATCGCAGAGATGCCAATGTTCAAGAGGCGCAGCAATCCAAAATATTCAAAAAAAAGAAAGAAAGAAAGAAAGAAAGATCGGAAAATCTAAGAAATCAAAATTTACCCGGCGCTTGCCAGCTTCCAGATGCTCTTGCTTACGCGAACTCGGCAGCACCTGCGCAGAAGCCATCCGAAACCGACGAATCCAGCAACCCTAACGAAGCACATTCAAAATCAACGCCCAATCCCCACTTCCCTCAAGCTGGCCCGCCGCCACCGCCCACCACCAAAACTCGGCAAAAACGGCTCCTCAACGGCGAATCAGCGACCGAGAGCCAAAACTCCGGCAACGGCGCCCACTAACCAATCCCTAAAAAATGGAGATCGAGAGGCCAGAACCGGACATGCACCCAAAAACGAAACCTTCCGGCGGCCAAAGCGAGAACAGAACAAAGATGGATGAACAATTCGGAATCGGACGGAATGAGAATCAGAAGAGAAGGATGAGAAACCCTAAAATTTAGGACAAGAAAGTGTGTCCGATCTGGTCGGAGAGAATCGGAGGAGCAGGAATTGTGAAATTCGAGAGTTGCAATTGCAGATCTCCCTCTTCTTGTTCTTCTTCTTTTTTTTCGAGTTTTATTTTATTTTTTTCTTTTTGTGCATTGATTGTAATAATACGACGAGGATACGATCCGGCACCATGACAACATCAACCGGTTGTTAAGTTTGGTAACTACACCGGCCGTTTTGACATTTGCTTTTCTTGCGCATGAAATTAATAATTTGTCGCTTTTTACTCACTCCCTATTTCTAATTATATATTTTCAAATTTATCAATTAGACCTAAGTTCTTCCATTAACACTACTAATCACCCAAGCCGAGTTCGGAATTGGCGAAATCCGAAACCCCCCACTCTTCTGTCGTTCTATTCTAATTTATGCTCGAATTAGGAGTTGCATGTCATGAACATCGAAGCTTGTTGTTGATCATCTATCGAGGTGCTGCAATTGAAATGAGATCAGTAAAATGAAGTTAAGTTTGATTGAAAAATTAGAAGAAGAAAAAAATTGTGAGTTACACGAATGTAAAGAAGTAAGGCCACAATTGGATGGCTACTGATATAATGCAAGGAAGGTGCGAAAAAAAACTTGTCTTTCACAAATCAAACAGGGTTGTAAAATCAAATTTTGATGTTTGCCGTTGTATGCTAAAATTATTCTTTAACTTATAGATTTATAAAGTCTATTCGACAATGAACTTGTAGCGCTTTCTCGTCGTCAATGGAGGATGATGTGAAGCTGCATAGATTATGGTCGAGTCCATTATCCCATAATGTCATATGGGCTCTCCAATTGAAGGGTTTGAGCTATGAGTACGTAGTCGAAATTATTATTTGCATAAGCGAGTCGTTGGTGCGATACAATCCAGTTCGCGGAAGATCTCCGTAATTGTTCATGGCGGGATGTCGGTCGCAGACTTTCTTTCGTCATGTAAGAGAAAATCAAGAAAGAAATCATGAAAGAACCCCATATCACAATTCCTTCCAATTATCATGAAAGAACCTCATATCACAATTCCTTCCATAATTGTTCTCAAAGATATGATTCGTATCCACGTATCGATCGTACCAGCCTAGACGTGGTCCGTTCCGCGCCGGTTCGGGTTCCGTTTTTTAAATTTAATTTTTAAAATAATAAATAATAAAATAAACACAAGAAATTATAATTTATAATTTATAATCAAATTATACATTGTAATAAAAATTTGGAAAAAAAAAAAGAGAAGAGGAATGGGCTTGAACTTAATGAATTATCATTAAGCGCCTACATATCTTATAGGGGATTTAAAAGAATCAAAGATCATGTAGTTCTTTTACCTTTGATAACCCCAACTTACCTCATCGTCAATCGTCACTACCCGTTGTGGTACCATGGCGGTGGTATCTCCACAATCATCGCTAAAGAATTCGTGTTTTTGATCCAACTCTTGGTGTCTAAATCTAGCCTTCGTCCAATTGTTGACACAAGTTTGAGCTTCCACAGACTCGGACTTAATCTTGAACGGCGAGAGTCCAAAACTAATCATTTAGCGCTAAATGTTTGTTCCACCGCAACCGTTGAAGAAGGGGTTGCTAATATCTAGCGAGCGATAAGGGCGAGAACCGAATAATCGTTTGAATAACTCTTCCACCACTCTAGGATTTGGAAATCAGCTGTGTTTCGCATCATGAAACTCAAATTGAGTGATTAAATATTTTTCTAATTCGAAATACTACATGTTGCCTCTTTTTATTTTATTTTTGTCTACTCTTAAGCATATCGTACCATCTACTAAGTGAACTACCAACTTCGTTTCGTGAGGCGATAGATTGTAAAGATCCAGAGTCACTTAAACCATATCTACCACAAAATTCTTCATGTAATACTACTATATATTCTTTAACCTCTCCTTGTATATTTGAAATATCTATTGTATCTTCTAAATGTAAACAATCATAATAATACACATTCGGATAATCTAGCAAACCATCAAATTTAATACGTGGATCAAAAATAATATCAACTAAATAGACAAGAGGAATTTTGAAATAATAATGCAATCGTTTTTCTCGCATTACTAAAATAGTCCAAGCTAATTCAAGATCTTTTTCATATTCACTAAAAACATTACAAATATTAACACGCTCTATTAAAAATAAATGCGTAGTAGGATAATAAATACCAGATAAAGCATTAGTAGCATCATTAAAAATTTTCAAAAAATCTAAAATATTTTTGCAAATGTTCCAATGTTACGGAAGTAAAGTAATTTCGGGAATATTTTGCAAAATAAACATACACAATAAATTTTTGTAATCAAAATTTTGACGAAACAACTTGTAGGTAAAATTCCAACGAGTCGGAATATCTTTTGGAAACCTTTTTGCCCTTCTCCCATGTTATTTACAAAATTTTTCTCATGCTTTCATAAAATGGGCACGACTCCATAAAAATTTAATTGCACCCTTTATTGGGGCGAGAGAAGTCTCAAGAGTTCGTAAACCATCTTGTACGCATAAATTTAAAACATGGCAAGCACATCTAATGTGAAAAAATCGTCCACCAAAAGAGGGTTTGCAAATATTTTCTAATTCGAGAATGGAAGCGGTATTTGCCACGGCATTATCAAAACCAATTGAAAATACTTTATTTATCAAAATATATTCTTCTAAAACTTACCTAATTATTCTATAAATATTATGAGCTGAATGCTTTTCATCAAAAACTAGAAATGCAAGAAGTCTTTTTTGAATGGTCTAGTCGTCATCTATCCAATGACACGTAACACCAATATAAGAATGAATTTACCAGGGGATCACTCCAAATATCGCTACCTAAATGTGCACGTCCATTTAATTTTGAAAAAAATTTGCTAAATTTTTTTTTATAAAGATGCAAAAGTTCGTGTTTAAGAGTACTTTTCGGAATCAACGCAAGATTTATCAAATTTTTGCAATTGCAATGACTCTTTGGACTATTGGGGCCCCGTTCGGACAATTTAGGAACCGGAACCAGCCCGAACCGTGGGCCGGTCAACGGGCCGGTTCCGAGCCCCCGATTCCATTTCGCCACGTCTATACCAGCCCAGTGACATTTGAATGTATTTGGTTTAGCATTTGCAATGAGCTTTAGGTCCTCCAAAACCCTTTGGAGAAAATTTGGGCGTTCGGCAAGTTTTCTCAAAGGGCTTTAGGCCAAATATTAGCATTGGGAAGGCTGAAAGCTCAAAGCAACCGGCCATCAGCTTCTAGCATTTTCGAAATGTTGAAGCTCATTAATGAAATTTCTCGAGTTGCCTGTTTTGCCCTCAAAATTTTATCAAAAGTCCATGTTTGTCCTTCTAAAGCGATCCTTTGGATCGCGTCTCTGCTCACAAACTTTTGTCTCTCCGGCGGTTCAACTTGGGCGATCCCGGTGCTACGGCTCGCCACGTTTCCGTGACGAAATAGCCAAGAGTTTACAAAGTCACTAAGGAGGTTTGTACTATTTAAGGATAACTTATTTATTTCGCACGGACATACTTGATCATGTATTCACAGATTTTAGCTAGCTTGGCACGTTTCATTGTTGTCCTTTGTTAATCCCATACCAAATATATATGTGAGAAAAAAAAATATAGTAGATGTTATTAATATTTGGCAAAACCCTAATTATCATTTATTATTTTTTATTTCACGAATTAAGTAAATGCCGATATACTCTTTTTCAATTGTTGGGAGATTGAAGTGAAAGTATAGTAGTTTAGTGAGGGTAAGAAAAAGTCTTGATCACACCAAAGTGCTTTTCAAACATAGATTTACCAAACACTTTTGCATTCCCTTAAAGCTCTTTTCAATTACACTCATCAAACAAGTCTTGCATTTCGCTAAAGCTCCTTAGGCTAAAGGCCTTTGCATTTCGCCAAAGGCTTTTCTCAAAAGTCGAATCAAACGCACCCACAGTCCAATTCGGTACAAAATTTGATTTAGACCTGCCATGATCTCATCACGAGAACGGCATCAACTCTCACTAAGTTTATGCACGTAAAGTCAACCTCGCCTTCAGACCTCTTCATTATTATAATCGTTCTAACCCATAACTCCTAATTTAATGCCGTTGTACACCTTCAAAACAACAGAAAAGAACGGCCTCAGCAGAAACAAAAAGTTTTTTTGGAAGCCAGAAGGTAACAACGGCGGACATTGCCTTGGGATGGATCATTCACACATCGCCGGCCATGGAAGACATAGTACGAGTGACGTTTGTGAAAAACCCGAAACATTCCCTCTTTTGCACGAATGGATGGAGAACTTTAAGCAAGTTTCAGCGATCAAGTCAAGCCTTCCAGATTATGAGAGAGCCTTGGACCACTTTAGGGCAAAAAAAGCAGATGTTCATCAAATTAGCTGAAAAGCACTGAAAAAGATCATAGCATCCTAGTTTCTCTTTCATTTTCGTTTTCCATGCATAAGATTGGATGGACTCTTGTACTGCTTGTTGCTTGAGAACCCAGCTTCAAAATTTCGACCAAAAAAAAAAAAAAACTCAGTATTCAAATGGCACGAGAGTGGTAGCCGGTTTTTCTGTCAAAGAGTCAGTTTTTGCATTGGCAAAAAGTACAACAAGGTCAGGTAGTTTGCTCAGACAAACGTTTACAAAATGTGGCGACAAGGTTAGGATTCAATTTCATCCAACTAAAACCACAACTACCGGCTAATGCTGAAGATTTAGTACAGAATGTACAAATCCTAAGTTACACTGGAAAGAAGCTCTTCATCAATCTATATCATCATCATCGTCCTTTCTTGCGACTCTTCAGACCTGCACAGTCCGAACAATACCATTTTCCTCTCGGGACATCTTTCAGTCCAACGCAGCCATAATGGAACCACTCTATCTTGCACTGTCAAAGAAGAAGAAAGCACATCAGATATTCTGAAGACCAGAAGTCGATCGGATACTAGACAGTGGATATAACTAGCAGGAGGGAGGAAGCAAAAGTGAAACATAGTCAGAAGCTCGAAGCCGTACGTCGGGATTGTCGCACGCGACCATTTCTCCAAAGCTAACTTGGTTGCAAAAACAGTATGTGGGCTCATTAGGGTCTATGGGTATATCCAATTCCATGCCGGGAGGATTTGTGGAAGCTGCATTAGTGGTTTCTGTTGCTGCTGCAGTAGCCAGGCGAGTCCTGTGCAAGTAAGTGGCCATCATAAACAAGTGTCACTCCTCATTGCTGACCATGCCCACTAACAAATCATCAGTTACTACCCATAAAAGCACTGAAATATCCCTAACTAGCCCAGACGCATGCAGATGAAGATTTAATACGAAGTATTTTTCTCATAAAGAAAAAATCGGGGAAAGCTATTCAAACACTGCAATTTGTACAGCAGATTCATTCGAAAAAAAGAATGAAGTCGATGATGCTCAGGATAGTGTATTCCCATCTCATTCCAATCTCAACCTCCATTAGTAGTTCCGCCAACAATATAACATCAGGAACATGATGGCCAAAAACTCACAGCCGATCTTCAAATACAACAAGCATAGGACACATAAAGAACCTCCTGCCGGAGGCTCCCCATATATGAAGGTCAGAAAAGGTATGTAGCCTTTGTGTTGCTTTTTGGCAACAGGCTGTCTCACGACTCAAACCGTACCATTGCACCAAAGCTCACCCTCGTGGACTAGCACGGGAGTACAAGGAATCAAAGTTCCATCTTCAGCCCATCCAAGTGTTAAGACAGCTTTACAAGGATGAGATACAATGTACAAATAGCATTAGCATGGCTGTGTTCGGTGAGACAGACGCCGAAGTCCGTGCTAAAGCCTAAATTTTAGCTTCAATTTATGCAAATTATGTTCTGACTTTATAGGGTTCAAGTGAACTACCAGCAATGATTAATTCTTTGTCTATCCACCAACACCAACGCAAATCTATATGGGAGCTCAGATACAAATCCTAACGAGGAATTTTCCATCAACTTTGTGCTTTTCACATTACCACTAAGTCCTCTTCATGCATAAGGCATTCCCTTCCATACGGGAGGTTCTCCAATGATAACTTCTCTCTCTCATTAATCCCTCCCCAACAGATCCTAATGAGGAATTTTCCATCAACTTTGCGCTTTTCACATTACTACTAAGTCCTCTTCATGCACAAGGCGTTCCCTTTTTATATGAGAGGTTCTCCAACGCTGCAGCTGATAACTTCTCTCTCTCATTAATCCCTCCCCCCCCCCAGGGTGACTCCTTGTGGTGGTGCGCGCGCTTGTTAGTGTGCGTTCGTTGCGGGGAGCGAGGGAGCTTAATAGCGGTCATGAGTCAGAAATGACAGAGCATATACCCCACAACTTCCAGAGTCAACAAAGAGATATCTATAGTAAAGAAAGATACTTCTTGCGTCCTCCTCTACCAGATTCGCTACCCCTGCCAGACTTCGCGGGAGCATCGACACCAGAACTAGATATGCCCTCCGGAGGAACACTCTCTTTATCTGCAGCCATCAGCGGTTGCATTGAAAAGATATTCAGTACAAGCCAATAGCAATAAGCATAGAGTAGAAAAAGTAGAAACTTCAGGTAAAAACCTTGCAAAATGTATTAATAGAAATGGATGAAACAAGAGCAAGAGCTCATTAAATACCACGTCGGAGCTCCTCATTGAACTTCTTCAGATATTGATCCAACTGTTGTATGTGTGTATCTACCTGATTCGGGTTGAGCATATGCATGGTCAGTAAGATCTCAAGGAACAAAAACTTAAAAGAAGAAGTTTCAGACAACGTCATGGCCAGACAAAGGGCAAAAAAAAAAAAACCAGTTATGATGACTGTTTAGCCAATTAGAAATGTTCAACTTTGATAAGAGTTAAACAAATGTGTCTGGCAATAATAAAATGACCAGATATGATGACTGTTTAGCCAATTAAAAATGTTCAACTTTGATAAGAGAAACAAATCACAATCAATCTCCAGTTTTGTTTAACAGACATCACAAAACTATGATAAGCAATAGGTATGCAGTGGAGACAGCAAGCCTTAGCCATGAGATGTTTTGTGAATATGGACCTCTCCAAAGCATGAAGTGGATTTTATTAACATTTCCACACGTGTTTCATGCTAGCTCTCTTCATTGCCATGCGACCAAGTTGAATTCTTGATTGGATATGTATATATGCCATGAAGGCAGCAACCCTTAACCATGAGCTCTCTAGAGCACAATGTAACATTTGACTAAATTTTTGCTCATGGCTCATGCTTCTTCTTTTTTTTTTTCCGCCAATCTGATGGCTCATGCTTGATTTTCTCTTCATTGGCATGTGAAGAGATGACTCAAGAATGAAATCCCACTCCCATTCATGCAAATATTAGCGTGTTTGCTCCTGCATGAGAGAAAATGTATCCTTGATATTTACCATCCTATAGAGAGACTACTATCTGAATCATAAGTGTGGGCACTTTGTCCTGTTACCAATGAGCTATGAAGATCTCAGATCATGAGGCGTTGATCTCCACAAGGATGCAATATTACTTCCATGCAACAAAAAGTACGCATAACGAAGGAAGCAGGGAGCCGGTATACATGAAATGCATAACTTGTATCTCTGGAGAAAAATAAAATCAATAACTAAGAAATGTACTGGAAGCATGAGCACCAAAAATTATTCAAGAATAGTCAGTGCACCAAATCCGAAGCAAAACAAGCAGCATCATTTGAATAAACAAAGGCTAAAAACTGTTATATACCAAATCATACGCATGGACAGCCAAAGCAACCTTCTCATCGGCAATCCTTATGCTATGTTTTTGCTCGTCTAGCACTTCATCTGAGAACGTGTTACCTGACTTAACACCCTGCTTAATTTCCTCAATTTCTTGCTCACAACGTTGCTCATTCTGTCTTTTGAGGTCTGATCGTATTCAAAAAAGAAAAGGAGAGGTCACATAATACTTCACAAAACCAGAAAAGCTGACAATTCATCATCTCTTTTGTGCAATAACATACATCAAGTGTCTACCAAATGGAAATGACAGAATCGTTGAATCCAATAACTCGCCAACGAAAGAACATCAAAGACATGACGATAAAGAAAGCCCTTCGATGACTCATTTGAAGTTTACGCTTATTTCAGCTGGCACCAATAGCTGATGACACTAACAACTCCATCGCATCTCCTAATTGTCTTTCCATTAATCCCAAGTTTAAGAGTTGACCTGACAAACCCAACAACCACTTAGCTTTGAAGGTTCTCTCTTTATAGGACCTCCCCAAGAAACCCAATAATCACACTTGCCATAACAATCAGAATAGAATGTGACCGAGCAAATGATGACTGAAAGTACCCTCTAAACTCTTATCGAGATCACGCAACAGCGCGTACTTCTTCTGCAGAATGTTAGGCAACGCTTCAAGGTCTGCACAGAAAATGGGCCATTTCAATTTAGTCGACAGCAACGTGCTTCAATTCAGTCGACAGCAACGTGCTTCAATTCACCGAGATAAAAAGACACAAGCAAACCCATTTCATGACTTGCGAATTGCCGACGCCGGGAAAAATCAAGATTAGGGTTTCACAGGAGCAATGAGAAGGAAGCAAAAGGAGGGGCGCATTCGAGATGGGCACTCACCTGCTTGAAATTCATCAAGGAAGGACATTAAGGAGGCGGCGGTGGCGGTGGTGCAGGTCCGGAGGTTCGGCTGCTGGTGGTAGAGGCGGCCGCAGCGCAGGAGGACGAGGTGGTGGAGGTGGGCAGAGATGGTGGTGGTGGTGGAAATGGTTATGGGGTCGGAAGTGAACCGGGTTTCTGACCGTTTTGGTGGGGAAGATGAACCGGGTTGTGTACGGACCATCGAACTTACCCCAACCGGTAAATTAGGGAAAATTTCAATTAATGCCCCCAAATTGGAGGGATTTTTTCAAAAAAGGGCTTAGATAGGATGTTATTTTAAATAAGGATCTGGAGTATCAAATTAGTCTCAAATAAGGACCTGAACTATCAAATTAATTTCAAATAAGGCCTGAGTTCGCCGGCCGGTCAAATGCTTACCGGCCGGCGAACATGTAACTTTTTCGACGGCTGGAAAGGACATTTTGTCAAAAATAACTTTGGATAAAGACAATTTATACAATTAAAATTATGGACGTTTCTTTCTCTTCCCTACTTTATGAACGATAGGAACTTAAGATCTGAATGGAGCCATGACCAGTGGCCACCGGCGGAGTGCGACCAGGCGGTGGTGTACGACCGGCGGCAACAGCTTGCGACCGATGAGGGATTTGAACGAAACCAAAAGAAAAACCACCTCCCACCATTCCCACGAAGCCTGCGAAATGTGAGGGATTCTGAAAGTGTTGCCCAAGCGATGGCCGGTGGGGGCTGGAGGAGTGCGACCGGTGGCTTGTGACAGGGCGATGGTGTGCGACCGGCGGCGGCGTGCGAGGGGTGAGGGCTTTTGAACGAAACCCTAATTTTCCTAAATTATGAACTCCAGAAGAAGTCCATATTTGGGTCTGCTTGCTTTGCAATTTCTACTCTATGCGTTTGTCGCCTCTGTAGCTTCAAAAATTTTCCCTTCTGTGTTGACTTTGCTTCCTTTGCACCACAGCTTACGGGACTCAACATATCCTTCAGGTATTCAAATAGAGCTCTAGAGCTTGATTTGAGCTTTCGGAAGCTGCTAATTCCTGCATCAGATATTGACCAAGTGGACTGGCATTGCCATTCCAGCTCATTACCATAGTAGATTCTGCTTGAAACAGAACATTGTTTATCGAATGCTATTTAATTTGCTTAAGCCACGAGTCCTATTATGCGTCCCTTGGTAATTGTGATTGCTGATGCCGAAAGAACTTTTTTGGCATGATAAGGGATATGAAGATGCAAAGCAAATAGTTGAAGCTGTGGAAGGTAAAGGTGCATCTGCAATTGGGGTTACTACATTTGGTTGGGCAGATGAGCAGCTTTGTTCTGAATGATTCTTTAAGAGATCTCTTTTCATGTCTTGGATATGATTTACAAGCTCGTAATACTGTGCAATGCTCGTGGGATCTTCGTTTTTCCAGCTAAGATTGTGGATGAGCCGGCAAAGACGGGCCGTCGAAGCCGCTTGTTACATCTGTGGTTTGTCTCAGTGAATAACATCAAGGATAATTCGCTATAGTCTCGAGTTCATGCACTTTTATTTATTTCCCAATTGGTAAATTTGGTTTATGCGATCCTCTCCCAAGAGTTTGCTTTGCCACATGGTTGTAGGGAATTTGTGTGAATGCAAGACTGTTTCACAGGTTGATGCACGAGTGGAGATGCTTGTGAAAGTTTCCTATGGGTGGACTGTCAGGTACGATGTTGCTGATGAAGAAGCGGCGAAGCATGCCGAGAGGAGGCATGCGAAGTGTCTGGTAGCCGTTGAACCCCTAACTCCCTGTCGTGTGAAAGCTTGTTGTGTAATGAAGTCGATGTTGTTTGCTCTCTACATTCTGTGAAAGAGGAGAGCCATCCTTCGAGGGAGCAGGGGTAGACTTTTCTATTACATCCTCCTATGTATGTCGAATAATGCTTTTAATTTTAAAGAGAAAGTCATACATACATATATGTATATGTACGTATATTGTATGTATTCTAGACTAAATTCTCAACAAAGTGAAGGAGACGCTGTATGCTTTCCAGCCAACGGTAACTTGGCGCCGAACGATCCGGTCCCACGCGCTCTAGGAAGACGTGATGGGACCCACTCAGCTTGTCTTTGCGCCCTTTTTCCATTGTTAAGGCAAAAGCCAAGACGCCACAGTAATCAGCGAATTAATAATTGATCTGACACGTGTTAAGCTTAAGTGCGCTTAATTCAAGATAATATAATTTTCATAGTCCCCCCTACTAAATTTTTTTTTATTGGTTGCTTAACTGGTGTTCTCAAGGCACTCGTTAGCAAAAATCCTTCAAACGTTAGAGTTGCCCGGCGAATTTACTGTCCGATTAATTTCTCGTTATTATGTAATCACAGTAGAAATCAAGAAATTGCCAAATTTTGTACCGACGTTTTCTTCTTCTATCAAGCACCCCCATGATGATTGCTATAGCTTTTTTGCTACAATGCTCCTGTGAAATTCCAATCTCAATCAACACCCAACACTTGCTTTCTCTTCAATACATCAAAGAGAGGAAAAGAGAAGTCATTGATGGCTTACAAGCAAAGGCCACATGAAGGAATTTAGAAGCTTGAAGAACACAAAAGGCTTTGAATTGCAAAGATTAGATGTGAATGCATTCCTCTTTCGTCTTGAATTTGAAGTCAGTTTTGATTCCAGCAAGTTACTGAAGTAGAAAAGAAACGTCCAACTCATTTCTAGTTCAATCATTTGGGAAAAAAAATTTGCACCCCAAATGGTTGATTTGCTTGCAAGAAAAGGTAATCTGCTACCTAATTACCAACTTAATTTG
This sequence comes from Rhodamnia rubescens, assembly GCA_021437795.1. Taxonomy (NCBI): domain Eukaryota; kingdom Viridiplantae; phylum Streptophyta; class Magnoliopsida; order Myrtales; family Myrtaceae; genus Rhodamnia; species Rhodamnia rubescens. Next base: position 2,594,279 of record JAILYA010000003.1, on the reverse strand, counting down.
GCCTACTTCATATGGGGGGGGTGTCTCAATAAACTGTTTACATGCTTATATTATATAAACTCCCAAAATCTACATATATCCAGACAAAAAAAAAATTGAGTGTGCTTTTGTAACGAGAGAAAATTGTTCAAAAAGTCTAAAACCTTTTTACTTTTGTCGGTTCGATGTTGCACCTTTTAATTGTATCAATTGAGTTTATCTAGCCAATTTTTAGCCGGAAATCACTAACGTGGTCGTCGGCCATCCTAGATCTAAGCGAGGGCCCGACGCTCCACCCGGTATAGGCTGGCCAATTTTTTCGGAAATCGATGTTGTGAACGGCGGCACTCCTAGATCTAAGTGAGGGCCCGACGCTCTCACCTAGTCCGAGCGAGATGGTTGGCGAGGGCCGTGGTGCCCTTGCCTAGATTAGGTGAGGGTCGCCGGCCACGCTTGTAAAAAAAAAGAAAAGAAAGAAAAGGAAAAGAACAAATAAAATAAATTTGGCAAAAATATTAAAATATCATTAGAAAAATGTCCACGTCGGAGGCTATGCCAAGTAAAATAGTTGTCGTCCATCAGCAATTTTCCGGTCAAAATTGATAGAATATACTCAATTGACAAAACGTGAAAAAAGTTTAAGACTCAATTAGCAAAACGCAAAAATGATTGAGACTCAATTGGAACAATTAAAATGTTTATGATCGAATCGGCAACAATACAATAGGTTGTAGGACTTTTTGGGCAATTTTTTGCCATTATAGTGATGTCTCAAGGAATTCCATGTCAACAAGGTATTGAATTCCATCAAGGAGAGACAAATGGTAATTATAAAAGAAAACTGTCAAGATTACAACTATCTTTCCTCTATTAACGTTTCCATTTTTGCAAATTTCAAGTAAAACCTTTGACAAATCGCCCCAGTCCTTTTGTCTGTATCTCCTATTCTCCCGGAAGCTGCAAGAAACCACCATTTGATTACTCACACCCAGTTCATAAAAAAGAAGAGAAGAAAACCGAAAGAAAAGGAAAAAAATAGAGAATGCTGAGCTGTTATGCTGTGGGGGAAATGGACAACCGCACAGGTCAACCTCCAAGCATGCTGCTCAGTCCAAAAGTCAAACAAAGATCACAAGAGAATGGAAGGGAAAATGATAAAGAAAACATCCTTTGCCCAAGTGAATGTTGTCAGTAGTGAGTACAGGTAACGTGACAGGAGAAGATTACAAAAGCTAGCCGTGGAAGCTAGCGATTTGGATTACGGGTCCAACGGCTATGACCCCCTTGAAAGCAGCATGATTATGATTTACCAAATTCTTTTCTTCTGTATTTTGTGCGGGAGCTCATCTTTTCTTGCTGGGTTTTATGTTTAAGTTATGCACCAGAACAGAAAGTGGCTCTTGCTGTTCTTCAGGAGAGCTTGTGTTAGTGGTTCTTGCTTTTTGCTGCAATGTATAAGTAGCTACTGAGCTTAAAGTACTTCAGCTTCCCTCGCTGCTTTGCTGAGGAGTACAAGGTTAGGTTCAGTCACTCGTTCATCATGCCTTTTTCTATTTTGGGTGTGCTCTTTGTAGATTTAGTTGAGAGATGTGGATGGAGTGTTGCATTTGCATGCACTTTCAGCTCTTTGTTCTGTTCTGCAATGGAGGTGTTAAACTGCATTTCTCTCTACTCAAGAACACAGTTTCTGCAAAATTATGCTCAAGTTGTTTCCTTTTCCTCTGTGAGTTCACATTGTCACTGCATTGATGGATGAAGGAGATTGAAATGTTCAACTGGATACATTTTCTCTGGAGAAGATTGGACAGTGTTCCTATGAACTGAGCTTTTGGGTCGTCAAATTTGATCTCTAGAAGATTCTGCTTTATCAGTGGCAGAAGAAAAACCCTAACCCAGAACGTTCTGGGCAAACATCACAAAGCCTCACATTGTTGTTCTGTAGTGTATTAATCTATTCTTCTGCTAAGATTTTTTTAGGCTTTTTCTGGTTTTTCTGTTTACGTTCTCATTTAGCTTCTCACTCATATCATGTTCTTTTACAGAATGAGTGAGCCCATGGAAGCGGCTAAAGCAACAATTGTAGATGTTGCATCCACTGATCTAGAGATTGATCGTCGAAGGAATGAACCTCCAAGGCCGTCGGAACCCAAGAGCACAGCATTCTCCAATGCAAGAAAAAAGTCCTTAGGAGCACGGTATTACTATGGCATTATCTTTCTGTTAACAAATCTTGTTGCGTGGTTCGTTCGTGACTACGGTCAGAAGATCGTTCCAGAGCTTCACTGTGAGTCAATGTTCTTTCATCCTCGATGTGTTGGTGCTCAGTAGGATCTCTGTAGAAAATTTCCCCCTCTTTGTTCCACATGACATCTTCCATAATTTCCAAGTTTACATATATGATTTTGCAGATTTAAAATCTTGTGGAAGTGGGGGAATTGCCTGCTTTCAGACAATGGGAGTTCTCCGAGTGAGTCTGGGATGCTTCGTATCCTTAATATACTTTTTGCAAGCGAGCTCTGCCATGGCGGACAATCTTGTCTCTCTCTTTACCTTTTGAATTTGTTCGTCAGAAGACTAAACTTCCCAATAGAGATTGCCAAAGTTCATCACCTCGCAAGCGATGTAGCTAATGGTTGACAAAATTCACCTAACATCATGAACACCTTGACATAATATGCTCCAGATGTTTTTCTTTTTGATGTTTCTCACCACGCTCAATACGAGAAAGCTCCATGATGTCCGCAGCATCTGGCATTCGGGATGGTGGGTTGTGAAGTTCTTCATTTTGATGGGGTCAATGACAGCTCCCATGTTGTTCCCTCCAAATCTGATTCAATTGTATGGTAAGTTAGTCTGAACATAAGTAAAGGCTCGGTGAATTTTATGCTTGAATTTATGCACACAGTGTTCCTCTTCTCTTGCCATGCTCATACACATGTTAGTTTTTCCTCCCTATAGACTCTTTCCTTAACCTGCCTTAACATTATACTTTCATATGTTCAGCTCCTTTACTGAAATGTAGCAATGGTATTACAATAAGAGGAATCCGATTTTATTACCCAAAATAATTACTGATCATATAAAGAAGCTAGATACTGATCTATCTGAATAACAGTCTTCTATAATGGTTTTGCAGGTGAATTTGCTCGAGTAGGTGCAGGGTAATTCTCATATCCTTTCATACATTCATAAATTCATGTAAAAAAATCTATAAAAATCGAAAAGCAACAGAAACTGGAAACCAACTACATGGAGCAAGAAAAAGTTTATATTTTGAGTTCTATGTAAATTTGGTTCTGATTCTGAACTTCAAATGAAAGTAACAACACAGAGATGATACATTTCATGGGGGATTATGCCCAAAAATCTCTATGCTTTTCTGTTTTGTCTTAGTGAGTCTCAAACAATTTTGGAGTCCCACTCATGATATCTTCCTTTGAAATGTAGAATATTTCTTGTGCTTCAGCTCATTAGCGTGATCCAGTTCATCGCTTGGTGGAATAATCACTGGATGCCCGACGGAGAAAGTAAGCGAAGGTATGCACTGGCTGCTTGTAGAAGCATATTACTACCGAAAAGACAAACATGCCATATATCCCAAGTTTTAACAGCATTCATGTGAATGATAGCCATAAATGAAGAACCATTTGCCTTATGACTAATTAAGCCTCCATCAGAAGTTGCTCTTCTCCATTGTTCTACGATTTCGGCAAATAGTCCTTTTAAGTTTATTTGGCTCGAGTTCTGGGGCTTTCACGTTTACTTCAATTCCAGTATAACGGGTGCTTGGATCCTGCAGCTGCTCTATTGGATTGGTGATGTCCACAATCTTTTATGTCGCGTCAGTAGGAGGGATTATCATGCTTTGCAAATTCTATGCTTCAGGACAGTCCCTCAACATATTCTTTATCACATGGACCGGCATATTGCTTGTAGTGATGCTGGTCATATCCTTGCACTCCAAGGTATGTTACACAAAATCAACTGAAGTGATACGTGGTATATTCACACACATAAATGCCCAATTGCTGTTTAGATATATAACACATGTTTAGAAGCATTCTACTAATTATTCCAAGATCGTTTTCGATTTTTAGTAAGGTTTCAAATTTACTAGCTAGAACACTTGGTGATGCTTTGTGTTCTGTAGCCAATATATCTATAATCATCACAGGTGAAATAAGTCGAATAAACTAAGAAAGCATTCCTCTAATTTGTGTTATTGAAGATTACCAGAATAAGGCGTCAAGTCTTGCTCCTAAGATGCTAATGCATGTATGAGCTAGTGCAGGTCAACAGAGGCCTTTTATCTTCAGGAATAATGGGATCGTACATTGTGTTCCTCTGTTGGTCTGCCATTAGAAGGTGAGAAAATCTTGCCCAAATTTGCAGATTTTGCACAGCAACTGCAAATTATTTTTCTCTTTTATCCAGTTTCAAATTACTGTGTTTTATCTTGGAAAGAACCAACATCATTTAACAGTACATGCTCATTTCGGTTTTTATTTGCTTAATTGAACTTACACGAATACCATATTCTATCGCATATCACTTGCTCATAAATGCTTTCCTGCAGTCGCAATCGGCACTGTCTTACGATTTTTCAGTTGTTTCTTGAATGCGCAAACAGTTAATTTTTCCTCCTGTAAGAATAACTAAATTTCATGTTTAGCGAGCCTGCCATACAGAACAGCAATATGCAGAAGCAAGGGAGTCATCATGATTGGTTTACTATACTGGTAAGTTTCCAATAATGTGAATTCGCTTGATTTTCTGTTGGTTAACTGTAATCTGTCAGAAGCGACAAATTATCACGCAAACAATTTCTGAAAGGGCTAATTCTGGTGTACCACTTTCCATGATGTTTCTAACAATTGAGGTTTTCATCCAGACTGATGTAAAATTTAATTATGTGCTGTGAAAAGAAAAAAATGAATTCTTTGTTTATCTGCTTCTCATACTAAGAGAAGACAAAATACTATATTTGTTCTCTTCATATTCTTCTCATCGGTGCTTTCTTTGTTTCATGATTTGTCATTACCTTTCTTCAGAGCTTCCTCATTGCAATATGTGCCATTGTCATGGCGACCTTTTCTACTGGCATTGATTCGGAATCCTTTCAGGTAAAATTTCTGTTCTCTTTCAGTCTCAACACTTGTCGAGCTTCCTTGTATCCTGACTGAATCACTATTTTTAGTATCCTTCAATGGGTTGTTTCAAGCAATCATGCATAACTGTCATTGCTCTTCATTGATTGTTTTTTCCATAAGGAGTTGTTCCTTGATAAGTTTAGTCTGAGTAGGATGAGATGAAACTGTTGTTCATGTTCTAAAGTCAACTCTGGTGTTGAATTACGTATAAATTTGCAAAGTAAAAATGGGACCCCAGAGAAAAAAGGAAAAGTCCCTCCACTTTTCAATTTCATCTTTCCTTCACCTTACAAGAAATGCTTAATTCATCTTCTTTTTTCCAGTTTCGAAAGGATAAAGTTCAATTGGAGGACGACGTGCCGTACAAGTACGGGTTTTTCTACCTGGTATTCTCTCTCGGAGCAATGTACTTCGCGATGTTGTTCATCTGTTGGAACCTCGAAAATACCACCAGGAAGTATGAAAGCCTTGCTTAATCACTTGCCCGGTAAATTTTGTTGAATTCAAGCAGACAATTCATGAAGTTGACTTATGAACTGAATTAAGGTGGATCATCGATGTGGGTTGGGCGAGCACGTGGGTGAAAATCATCAATGAATGGCTTGCAGCCACGATCTATTGTGAGTAGTAGGCACCGTGTTTTGCTTATCTATCTCTAGTAAGTTCAGGTCATTTGATCACATTATAAGCCATACACAACCCAGTTACTTTCTATTAATTCACACTGCATAAGCTTGAACCGATTCTGACTCATGCAAACACTAGTATCTAGCAGTTAAAATGAATCAATGTCAAAGTAAGATATAGCATAAGGAACTTCTTTTGAACAAAAAGACACCGCAAGTTTGCTATATATGTCTTGATTTCCTCTTCTGAAATATTTGACATTGCCTATGCAGTGTGGATACTGATCTCGCCGGTTGTAAGGCAAGCCAAAGTGATGGACCACGAGGAGGAATCGCGAGAACACACGCAGAATGTGGCCACACAGTGAATCACCCTCATAGAGATGAGATGTAGATTGATGTTGTCGCTGCATTATTCTTTCTCTGTTTCCTGTGTGAGTATTAATTATACTTAAGGAGCAGACAAAGAGTTCCAATAGGTAAAATAAGGAATAAAAAAGCCAGTGGACCACGGATTTGCTAAACGACCGAGATATTTTCCACAGTATGAACTTAAAGAGTCGACGGTTCTGAAACACTAACTGTTTTGCGAAACCAATAGCACAGTATTGTCTGAGTCAGAATGCTAGTTTGACGGGTTAAAGAGCAATCTAATTAGAAGACGAGATCTGGAATTGCTTGGTGATGTTTATTATAGAAGATAGCGACGAGTAAAGAAGAAACAGCACAAGAATTAGCATTGCCATCCTGACAAAAGCTCGAGAATGGGCCGTCCTATCCAGGCATGGAAACAGTTTTTTTTGCAGATTAATGTAAATCTGAGGACCGAAAACCGCATAGCAAAAGCTTTCTATTACCAAGACAGGTTGCCTACCCATTCAAAAGATAAATATGCTCTCACGGATTAGCTGTACCTGCCTCCCATGGAAGATCCGTCAGCATTTGATATGAAATATTCAGTATATAATGTTGAGGATTAGATGGTTTTTCTTCGGAAGTAGCTGCTTCAGCCACTCGAATTTTCGACGTTCCTTTTTGTGAAGTCAAAGTCAAGGCTAGATGCCCATAGACTGATCAACTATGACCTGTTTTAGAAACCACCCACCTGGTCAACTCAGTATCATAAAGCTAAGCAATGCTTCAAATAGTATCTGCCACACTATAGCCAACACTGGACCCAACCACTTCAATTCTTGACCGCTAAAACAACTCCAATTCCTTGTGGCATCCCTTTATAAAGACCAAAAGTCCCTGCTGTTCTCCTGCACCTTCAGCTTGGAGAATCATCATTGAACACACATAACTACCACAGCTCAGAGCACTTTGATCAAATACAAGATGATCCACAAATCATCAGTACCCTCGATTCTCTTCGTGATGGTGCTGATCGGAGTCACGTGCTCGCCGGCAACCGCGGCTCTGGCGGGCCAGGGCGGGACCGAGCCGGCCCTCGAATTGTACATGCATGACATTCTTGGGGGAGCAGCCCCACAGCTAGGCCCATAACTGGCCTGCTGGGCGACATCTACAGTGGCCAAGTTCCCTTTGCAAAGCCAGTGGGCTTCCTTCCTCCAAAAGGGGGTGTGATCATTCCCAATGCAAATGGTGCAATCCCTGCAGTCAGTGGGGTCAATGGGATCCCTCTAGGGACAGGCCTTGCAGGGACCCGGTTTGCTGGGACGCCCATCAATGGCCCCAACCCTAATGGCGTCCAGACCCAATTGGGGCCCGATGGGCTGGGCCTCGGGTTTGGCACGATCACCGTTATTGATGACATCCTGACCTTGAGCCCTGAGCTGGGGTCGCAGTCCATCGGCAAGGCCCAAGGTGTGTACGTCGCGAGCTCGGCTGACGGGACCACGCAGATGATGGCCTTCACGGCCGTGATCGAGGGCGGCGAGTACGGGGATAGCCTCAACTTTTACGGTGTGTACAAGATTGGAGTCGCCCTCTCGAAATTGTCCGTGACAGGAGGGACCGGGAAGTTCAGGAACGCGTTCGGGTATGCGGAAGTGAGATCGCTCATCTCGCCAGGCCAACACCTTATCGACGGCGCGGAGATGCTGTTGAGGATCACTGTTTATTTGAGGTACTGAAAGACGACGGCATCAAACCGGACCGGTCCCGGAATTGTTTGGACAAAAGAGCTTGACTTGAAATTCCTCTTCCTGGCAATGTAAAGCAATGTGTTGAAATTGTTTGCGTCAGTTTTTCCTTGTACCCATTAATCCCAAAAGTGTAAAGTCCTGGTTTGACTGATTGGTCTTCAGCTGAACTATTGAATTCTGTCCATTTGAAGTTCATCAGTTCATGCGGCCACTGTCATCTATAAATCATGTTAAACTTTAGGCAGCATTTTGTGGTCCGAATTAGAGTTCGGTTAAAATAACAAATTATTCGTTCCGACGTTTGGCAACATCTTCCGGACTAAATAGGCTACATCAAGTCAAGTTCTACACATCAAAAAGTAAAGTTTTTTGAAATTAAATCCATAGATCAATATCTATTGACCCGAATAAAAAAAAAAAAAAAGGAACTCCATGCTTTTCACTTCTCCCTTCATATATTTAACATTTACACGATATTATTAAGCAATGCATTGACTTACTAATTTTGGATTACGCGTTATTGGTGCTTTGGAAATCGAAATATCCCAAATTGAGTCCGGACACTAGTTAGCAAAAGTAAGACCTTTTTTAAAATAAGTACCTAGATTATTATTACGATTTTGTCGTAAAAATCACAAATAAAGTAAAGCGTAAAAGAGAGAATAGAAAATCGACACATGATTTATTCCGGTTCACCCATAAATTAAGGATACTTCTAGCGGATGATTTCACTATAATTAACACGTCGCATATCTTTGTTTCATCCCTCAATTACAAAAATATATATATATATATATATAACAATAAAATATTCATAAGCGCAACCCAAATTATCAATAGAAAAATATAGGCTCAAACTATAAAAACCATCCTAGTATCTAGAGGCGCCGTCCCTTGAGACTCCCAAAGGGGCCGATCCTCCGAACCCCGCCCTCGCTCACCGGAGAGTGAGACTCGTCTTTCCCGTCGATGGGAAGTATGAACTACACCTCCATAATTATTGTATTGATATAATACCCAAATTGTTTAGACCGTTTCATATCAACTTAGAATTATTAATTTGGCGAACAAAATAGATAGCTCCAATTTTGTAAATTAATTTCTATCATTCGGAAAAATAGAAATTTACTAATGAATTTTTTCTAGAATGCTCGTGCGGCTTATTTTTGAAAAATGATATTGTTCTAGATATTAACTCATGGATCACCAGGAATTAATGTATTGAAAACAGCAATATTTCTAAAAGTTAGCTACTTAATAAATTCATTGCAAATAAAAGAAGAAAAATACTCTTATCAACCATTGTTACTCGGAGAGAGAGAAAAAAAAAAAAACAATGTTACCGTACAAGCTTAAGCCTATAAAGAAAAGAGAGAGAAGAGAGATCTTTCTCTCTCTGCCTGTGGAGACGGAGTGACACAAACCGCAATCTTGTAAGAAAATCTGTTCTTACTGTAAGAGCACAACCGCATTTGTCAAATCGAAAGATTCGAACAATCGCGGGTTGCTTCGATCCAACAATGCAAAACTCACCACCGTCTCCGACCACCGCCGCAACCACCGCCGCCACCAAGGACCACCAGACCAGAACCACCCTCTTCATCATCCTCACCGCCTCCATCTTCTCTCTCCTCTTCATCCTCTCTCTCTCCTCGTCCTCGTCCTCCTCCTCCCAACTTTCCTCCCACCCTTCCCGACCCGACCCGTTTCTCTTCCCCAACACCCAGTCCCACCGCACCGTCTTCCCCACCGACCCCTCCGACGACGACTCTCCCCCACCCTCCATCGCCTACTTCATCTCCGGATCCGCCGCTCACTCGGGCCGGATCCTCCGCCTGCTCCACGCCGTCTACCATCCCAAGAACCACTACCTCCTCCACCTCGACCGCTTCGCGCCCCAGGCCGACCGCGACGCGCTTGCCCTCGCCGTCCAGTCCAGTCCCATCTTCCGCGCCGCCCAGAACGTCGACGTCCTCGGCAGGGCCGACTTTGCCTACCCGAAGGGGTCGTCCCCGATCTCCGCCACGCTCCACGGGGCCTCGATACTGCTCCGGCTCGCTCCGAATTGGGATTGGTTCGTTAATCTCAACGCTCTTGATTACCCACTCGTTACTCAAGATGGTACAAGTGTTAAGACTGTTTTGGTTTTGTTGGGTTTTGATTTTTAGTACTTGTTGATTGGTTATCGGATTTTTGCTGTTGGAGTTGCAGATCTGCTTCACATACTGTCCTACTTACCCAGGGATCTGAATTTTGTGAACCACACCAGTTACATTGGATGGAGAGAGTATGATATTAGCTCACTCTCTGGACACTTTCTTGCATTGGTTATTGCTTGAATTCTGTCTTTTGGGCTAAAATTTGTAGCCTTTCGAGCTCGCCAGTGATTAGAAGTTTTCTGGTTTTTTTGTTTTCAGGTCTAGGAAGTTGAGACCGATCATTGTGGATCCGGGTCTTTATCTCTCGGAGAAGACTGACATGTTCTACGCCAGTCAGAAGCGCGATTTGCCTGATGCATACCGGCTCTTCTCAGGTCCGAACTTCTATTGCTCATAAAAAGCAATGCCATAATCTGTCAAGTAGGGATAATCTTTTGTTGCGAAAACCTGGATTGTCTTCAGACTTGTGGAAATGACTCTTTTTTGCATAAATTCCTGGAGATTGTTCCAGAAATCCAAGTTCTGATGTTGCTTACTCATTTTCAGACATTGACTGGGTAGACAGTGTTTTCTGTGTCTCTTTGTTATGTTGCTGTGTCTTGTTTTCTAGTATGAAATTCACAGAACCTAACCAGATAGCTGTTCTATTGTTTGTGCCCTTTTCATTCTGCATGCTTCTGTGGCTAGGTTGGATTTTTTTCAAGAGTTTCATGTGGTTTGACATTGCCTTTTCTACTGATGGCAACTGACGTTCTTCTCAATGAGAGGTGCGATTTAGAACAAGTAATGGTAGTCTTAGTCTGAATCAAAGAAAAGGGAAACACAAGTCGCACAGGACTGCATAGCATGAGTGATTTCCTATGCTTTGTGATCCTTCTCCAAGGTTCCTCTTTCTTTTATCCTTGATATTTTAATGGTGACAGCGCCAGCATTTCAATCATTAGAACTAGTTTGCATCAGACTCTTCTAAATTGCCCATCTGATTATGTAGTTCCCATTTGACGACTAGAAAATACCTGCTTTGAATATAAGTTGCTAAACATGAAACATCCTTATTTGTTCTTGACCATTTTTTTCACTAAACATAAAATCTTATTTACTTGTGCATGGGAATTTTCTGTTTAATTCAACATGGAGTAGGCATATATAATGCACCATGAGCTGGCATATTATTCAAGAGAGAGAATCGGGAAGCTGATACAATAATACATACGTATTGTACCTTACTGAAATAACCTTGCCACTTCATGTTTTAGTGTCCTTAATGTGTGTTCACTGTGTGTATGTTCCTAAGATGTGCAAGAGAGTGGATGGCTTTTATCTTTCACTTAAGGTCTTTTGGGATAATATGTACTTTAGAGCCCATTCAACTTTTTTCTTTGTGCGTAGATCATCTGATGAGGTTATGCTTAGCGTTGCCAGTCCGACCATAATTATGTGGAGATGTCACATTAGTCTTCTTAAAACTAGATTAAAGCAGCCAGTTCAACCTGTTGAACCAGGAACTAGCTTGTTTATTGGCCCATCATGATCAAAACTTGGAATGAATCAGGGTTCAGTTGCGGTTACACAGGTAAACCGGTATCTGCTTGGATAGGTCTTGGTTTTCTAAGAAGCTTGAGTGGCTTGTGGAGGGCATGGCTTTGAACCCACACCTTCTTTCGTTTTTTGTGTTTCTTTATGATGTAAGGGCATGATCGTAATTAGCCGGCTATTAAGAATCCATCACCATGGCCCCTCACTTGAATATGAGTTCCCCATAGCAAACCCACAACCATCGATTTCTTAGCTGAAAGCATGGGAATGCCCTTATCACTGGGTCAATCTCAGGGTGGGTCGCCCACCCTGTTATTGTAAGTCCTACTGGCCATTTGTTATTTAAATTGTTTGTAGCTCAATGTTTGTTGCACTGAGTCCTAGGGAGTGAGCTCCTCCCTCATGGTTTTGCGCATCTCCACCATATTGGCTGGGATAAGTTATGTCATTAATATATATATTCTAAACAAAATATAATTGTCTCATTAACCTGTGGACTGGCGGGTTCTACAAGTTCACCACCAAATTTTACTCTACTCAGGCTTCAAAAGTATGGTCACATTGACATCTTGGATGCCAAAAGTCCTAAGAAAAGACAAATCGTAAACTGGATAACTATCTCCAGTTCGCACTTTTGGTCATAGTCATCCAACTTTGCGAGTTCTTTCATGTAGGGCACTATGCTTCTAATAAGTGAAATAGTTGACATTCCAGTCAACGAGCCACCGGATAAATGATGAGAATGATCATGTGATCTCAAGTTGATTGACCTGTGAAGAAAGTTGGACTAACATTGAGAGAACTCATAAAGTGAAATGAACTGGAAGTTTAGTGACTTGATGGAACAAATTAAAACTTTACTGATTTGTTACATGAAACTAGCAGAGTATGTGGACCAAGAGGAGTAATTTGCCCGACTTTCATTTGTTTTCCATACTCTATAGCTGTTGTACTTGTTTGTTTTTTGTTGCTTGTTACAGATGATGAAGTTGCCTGTTATCAACTGATTCAGTGCAGCAAATTCATGGTCTTGCGGTCTCATGTACCTAATTGAATCGTTATGCATCTCGCCACTTACTGTAAAATTATCTTCTTTGGGTACCTGGGAACTATCTCCTTTGTATGTATGATTTTGGAGCTTCAGCTCCAAGTGAGACATAATAAATTAGCTCTCTCCCCTACTTAATTTGGATTTTTAAATTCACATTTGCATGAACTTAAATATGTGCATGTCATCTTAATCATACTGGATACCATTTCTGCTTATCTCTAGCGAATTCTGCTCTTTTGCATAAAATGGATAATTACTCTCAGATGAGACTGAACCTTCCTCATGTTACCTGGACAAAAAAATATGAATGCCCATATGGCTCATAGCAGCTATTTACAGCACACCAGTGAAATTTCAAAGCTTCATATGCTTTCAATTATGTTTAGTTATCCATATTGGTGAGTTAAAATCGGCTTCTTCTTAGTTAAAGTGGTTTATGAGTTCTTTCATCATCTTGCTGCTCTTTTTTCTTTTTTGGGTGGTGTTGAGTGGTTAAATTGTTGCAATTTTTTTGGAACAATGCGTAATTAAACCGACAGTCTATTTTTCTCTTTCACAGGTTCAACCTTTGGAATTTTAAGTCGTAACTTCATCGAGCACTGCATCCTAGGAACTGAGAACCTCCCCAGGACTCTCCTCATGTATTTGTCAAACACGCCTTCATCCCTATCAAACTACTTCCCCACCATACTATGCAATTCTCGTCAATTCAGTCGTACCATTGCAAATACTAACTTACAATACACTTCTAACAAATCCATGAAGGGGGAATATCCTGAGCTAGATTCGAATGACTTTGACAATATGATAAAGAGTGGAGCGGCCTTTGCCTCCTCATTCCCAACAGATGAGTCGGTTCTCGACCGGATTGACCGAGAGATTTTGGGGCGCTATCCCAACAAAGTGGTGCCTGGTGGGTGGTGCTTGGGTGAATCTAGAAACGACACCTGCTCAATTTGGGGAGATGCTGATGTATTGAGGCCCGGACCTGGAGCAAGAAGACTGGAGAAGTTTTTAGTCAACTTCTTGTCCAATGGTACTGTTCTGTCTCAGCAGTGTGTGGTGCTCGATTGACACATTCCCACTTGTAGAAGTTGTCGGAAGAACCTTGGGAGCCAAATGTTTGTGACCGAGATTCCTCGATCTGCTGATTCTTTTTAGCTAGCAGTCATGGCCATTGACGTTGGGCCAAGATTGATGACATCAATCAACAGAGGCATAACAAACTGAAACGATGGTTGTAGCCAACCTCATTTAGTGGGCAAAGGATTGGTTTTTATTCTTTGGTGTGAAATTCCACTTGTTCCGCTGCCACGGCTGGCCAGTTTGGCCTGTTGGAGGTGGATTGCTGTGCAGATGTTCTGGTCCAAGGAATGAGGGACACGGTGAGCCACGCTTTGCCATTAAAATGCTTAGGCGCTTTGCTTTGAGAGATTAAATTTTGAAACATCCTTGTAAGTTAACATGAAGCATTGGATGAAGATTGGTTCTTTGGAAGAATGTGCTCTCTTTTCCACTTGTTGTGCAGTTTCTTTCTCTTGTGGCGTATCACTGGTATTTCATTTGCTGGATTTAGAAAGATAGGATTTTTCTGTTGATCTGATGTCGATGACATTGTTGTCATATTCTGTTTTTCTTTTAGGACTTTGATTTTAAATGCTATATGAAGGAAGAAAGAAAGATCCACATTGTACTATTACATTTGACTTTCACTCCCGCAGATTGTGATGGCAATCCTAAAATCTTCTCCTTTTAACTTTGGAAATCTCTGTAGGGATACAGTAGAGGTGGCAACATGAGTCGAAAACCCAATTTTTAACTCAGTTACAGCGGTGAGTGGTTGAAGGGGTTGAACGTGAGTCATTTGAAATTTTAAAAACAGCTCAGAGATGAGTTTGAAACATCAAAACCCCAACTCTATTGGGGTCTGTGTGAGTGTGAGTTTGCCACCGGACCAATGTTCAATCCATTTAGATTTTTAGCTCTAGCCCCAAATACAACCACGTGAAATCCAATTCTAACACGGCCTGAGAAGCTCTAGGCAAGGGTCACGACCGTCCGCTGTTGCTCGCCCCTCGAGGACCGCCATTGTCCCTCGTCGCTCGCGCGCCGTCGCCATCCCCCCATTTCTCATCGCTGCCATTGGTCGTCCCTTGAGCACCGCGGCCATTGACTTACGTGAGAGAGCAACAGCCTATTGACGTGATAGAGTAACACTATGCAGAGGGCGTGGAAGAAGACAACCCTCTGCAGTCTCACGAGGAGATGCTGTTGGCTAAGGTTCGCAGCCAAGGGGAAGCGTTGTCTTCTTGTGTTTTAAAAAATTTCTTTTATTTTTTGTTCAAATTTTAGGAAATTAGCTTTTAACTTTATTGTTAGGTTTTTCAAATTCCTTTTGCCACTTAAGTGAACCATGGATTAAACAAAAAAAGGGCCATTTCATTATTGGAATTTATTAGACCTCACATCAACTTCGTGCTCGCGCTTCAACGTCGAGTTCCCGAGGTCTTGCTCGAGCTGACTTGTGGTCCGATGGCGACGATGCCGGAACGGCGACGGCTCACAAATGATTTCTAGAGCTGATTTGCAATTTTCAAAAGCTTCTATACCGATGAAGCTTCATTCCGCTTTTCCATTTTTTGTTTTGTTTTAATTCGCCAATTTTCGATCGATTTTTTTTTTTTTGGTATTTGATACCATTTTTTTTGTAATATTCTTTTTTAATGTTACAAATATTGATGAGTCTTGAGTATTTTCACAACTTTTAGTGCTTTTGAAAGGAAAAAAATTATGTTATATATAACTTTGGGATAATGACACAAATGATCTCCGAATTTTGATTCGATGTGCAATATATGATCCATGAACTTTTAACTTAACCAATATGATCCATGAACTTTAACCTAATAATCAATGTGGTCCATGAATTTTTAATCGACCAATATGGTTCCGAAACTTTTGGAACAAGTTTAACTTAATCCCTAAATTATAGGAAGATGTTTAATGTAGTTCTTCCATTAATTCAAGTTCATGGATGATATTGGACATTTTCTTATAGTTCAAGTACTAAGTTAATTATGCTCCAAAAGTTTGAGGAACGTATTGAATAAATTAAAAGTTAAATGGATCACATTGCACATTAAATTAAAATTTTATGGACCGTTTGTTTCACTTTTCCTATAGCTTTCTATGCATGGTCTTTTGTTTGCTAACTTAGATCAAATTTCTAACACACGGGGAGAACTAATATGAAGATTTGTAACCTGAACCCGATCCCATCCATAACCCGACCCCCAAATCAGTCCACGTAGGTGTTGCTCGCCCACGTTTTCACATGTCACATGTGCCACGTGAAGTCCTAACTCACAAGACGACCCGACCGGAGCTCCATCACCGACCCCGTGAGCCGATTCATCGGATCACCCATTCTTCACCGGCAAAAATTTAAGGAAAAAATTACCAAGAATTGGAGCCCGAGTTGAGCTAGATACATGTCGGGTCCAAGTCGGGAGGTGGGTGTATGTCGCAAAAAAATATACTCCATCACAAAAATGGTAGATATGGATTAAATCAATCTGTATCGGATGGTTCTTGATGCGACCAAACCCGACTCGGTTCACTCATTTGATGGGCCGATCAGGATAGAGATGCCCGACTCTTCGACGGGTGTCGAATCTACACGTAAAAAGATTCACAAGAAAGAGAGCGAGAGAAAAGGAAAGAAAGTGCAGGACAGAGCAGAGAGAAACACCCTTTCGAATTCAATCGACTTGAGAACTAGATCCAATCTTCTCAACCATAACTCGTACGATCTCCCCCAAAAGATATCAACAGCTTTAGATGTAAAAGGTTAACCTAACCACTCAACTAACGCACGCGCTTGTCTCCAAAGACCTTTATGCTCCTTTAAACACGACAACGTTTTATTGATAAAATAGAAAACCAGAATTAGCTGTTGAAGTATAGAAAGAAACAAATCTATCGTAAAACAACCACAGATGTGGCGGGTAGTGTAAATGAAATAAGTACAAGGAGTTGCATAGTTAATCTTTTTTCTCAAAATTTGGCCCGGACGGTTGTCAAAGGCGACACTCCAGCGCCCCTTAATCGAGTCTCCGAATGCTCGTCTAAGGCGTGCGGCCTTGATTGACTACAACCTCTCGCCTCGGAGTTATAGGTTCCGGACAAGCCTCAAAAGATAATTACTTGAATCAGCTGACCTCAAGTGATTAATCGTTACTTAAATTTGCGATCCTTAACATAAGAGTCAAGGGGGTTCTAGGCTCGAAGTCCCTCGCCGCTAGAGCGAGGGCAATTGCACTAAGCCACGCTCGCACCCTCAAGCCCGCGACGTGGGTGCGATGACGTTCTTATTGATGAAAGCGTTCGATTGAACCAATAAAGGACCAGATTGCATAGGAAATTAAAATGACCAGCTAGTCTCATGAATAACGAAGGCTTGAGGGATTAACTTAAAAAGAAAAAAAAAAAAGGAGTGAGGGGTCCCACCCGACGGACAGCACGTGACACGCACGTCCTCAGTTAAGAGTAGGTCAAAGGAATGTGATTCTGTCCCGGGCAGGCAGACGTTGCATCAGACCACATGCGTAACGTGCGTGTGGACCCCCTCACATGCAAGTCTCCCCAACCCCAATTGCCCAGTGGACCCCCCACCCAACCCCCAACACCATATCTAATCAATCTTATGTCATCCAGCTTCTCATAATATTTTTCTTTTCACTTTCCCTTTTTTCCGCAAAAAGCTAAAAAAAGCCACGTCTCATTTGTGATTACGAAGCTTATAATTAACTGGATTTGATCATAAGGAATGCTCTATTTCGTTAATACTGTTTAATAAAATACATTTTTAATTTTCAATAGCATTAATATATATATATATTTTTCTGATTAACACTGACGTGTCATTCATTTTATTTATTATTATAAATTTCTTAAGAAAGATTCTACGACAGAATGGTCCACCGACACAATCCGCAAAGCTACTATTCTATACGAAAGACTTAATGGTCCGGACATAAATTTTGCACGCACAACGTCGAGCCATTCTATCAATTTGGAAAATTTTCTAATTCGGTCGATGGATGGACAAGAGCAATCACGAATTTTTTTTTTTTTTGTGGGTCGAAATTAGAAATAGGATATTGAGTGATTCAACTTTGGAGGCATTCCATAAAAGCACAAATCCTCGGCGACACGTGCGGAGTACGACCGGGTCAAAGTGTTCTCGAAAGAATTCAAAACCCCGTCCACGTGGCGGGACCGCATTGGCTCTGTTACGTGTACCCCTTGTACGCGGGCCGAGCATCGCATCGCATCGTTGAGATCGTCTCATCAGTTTGGGGGTCGCTCGGGGACGTTCCGTGAGCGGCCCGCCTCAAAACTCTCTCCCTCTCGATCCCCGCCGCCCTCGGAAGCTCACCCGCTGTCCCACCTCTGCCCTCGGCTCCTCTCCTTAATTGCGATCATGCCACCCGCCAGAAACGGTAGGAAAATCCGACGTGGGAATCATGCCCACAGTTGCGCCGCTCCTGACCCCACGATGAGTCGTATGATCACCTCTCGTGGGACCCAATCATCACAAATATCCTCTTTTCCCATTTTCCCACGCACATCCCCCCCACCCTCACAGTAACTTTCACGCGTCTAATTTGCCCATGAAAATTTGATTATCATAAAAGGAAATCTCGTCCAATTGTTTTTTCCTTTGATCGTGCCACGTCATACATCCAATCGGTTCTCTCGATTCGGACCAATACTCTCTCTTTCAATATACTATACACGTTAAGTAAATAGTTTCCATCCATCGTAACGACGCCGATAATCTAGCACGTTCACAATTGCCATCGATGACATCGGATCAAGATCCGAATTTTTACTTGGCAATTACAGCGAAGCTGACTTACTGGGATTAGGAATTGACCCTTTTTGGTAATCAGATCAAGACCATGCTCATAAAGGGCACGTGATATTTTTCCTTGTTAACCTAATTAGTGGAGAGGGTACGATGAGTGGGGGTGCACGGGAGATACCACAGCCCGACGTCACATACGATAATTTCCCCTGCCTACGTTACTTAAAAAAATGGACCGGAGGAAGGAAAAACATTAATGAGGCCAAAAATCGACATCCCGGGACAAAAACAAAACGAGTGGGGGGCAAAAAAAAAAAAAAACAGAGAGCTTCTCACGAAGACCATCTTCCGATAATAATACCCCGAAGAGAGAGAGAGCAGAGAGCAACCTCTGTTCTCCTTTCTCTCTCTACAGTGCAAAGGGACTCTCTCGTCTTCTCCCTCCCTCTCTCTCTCTCTCTAGAGCGACCCGTTTCGACCGAGACGTTTGTTGTGCTCGCCCCCCTCCCACCTTAAAGCGTTTATGGAGTCTCTGGGTTTCATGGAGGACCTCCTCGACTTCCCCGACTTGGGCGAGGTCGTCGACGAGGAAGACGACCTCGGCAAGAGCAGCTCCAAGGCCGCCGTCGCCTCGTTGCCCGACTCCGCGAGTTTCGACGATTCGACCGCTTCTCTCCCTGTAAGTCCCGCCCCTCTCACGTCTTTACTCGAAAAGGAGGGGCCGTAAAGTTCCGATTTTTAACGCCGGCCCGGGCGTTTCCCGGTGGTTTCTGGGGTCTCCCCCTCGGCCGGACCCGGCGGGAGTCGGTTCCGACTCGGCCGGCTCGCGCGCTGACTCAGTTCGATGTTGACTCGGCCGAGTCCCGGCCGGGCGGCGATTGATTGGCGTGCGATATTTTAGAATAAGGGGATGGAGAGATGGTTCGTGCGTTAGTGCCGTCGAAAGGACGCTTCTGCCCCTCACTTAGGAACCCGTGGTCGTGCCTTTTCATCGAGGGCAAATTCGGGATTTCGCTGAAGTTGACCATGATGGGCTCTTTCTTTTTGTATTCTTGCTATTATGCTGAGCTGTTGGTCATGATTTTAGGGTTGCACCTAATAAATGGACCCCCGAGCAAACCTCTACTTTCCGTTCGGAACGCTCGAAAGTCATAAATTTCATTAAAAGAATATAAAAAATATATAATAATAATAATATATCGGAAGGTGCCATGGAAAATGAACTGGGTCATTTTAATTTGACAGATTGGAACCACTCATGGTGACAGGTGTTAGATATTCCAATCTTTACATGGGATTCTAGGGTTCACATGTCCATTGTGGAAAACAACCACCTTGCTTGTCACAAGCAAAAAGAAACCAATTTGAATCATTAGTGGATGCTCTTTCATGAAAGTTTAGTACCCCATTAGCCCCACTTTGTTGACTTATGGGGTGCAACATTGCACCATTGATGATTGTAGTGGTCTCGTAGGGTATCGGAAAATCGAACCCTGGGGATACGTCGTGACCGCCACGTCGTCACTCCAATCCGGAGCCTTTGGCAATAACAATCTGGCAATTCCTTAGGCTGCATTTGGCAACTGGGATGTGAAGCCCCGTTAGGTGGACGGATTACGTACGGGGAGGATGTGGTGTGTCGGAAGTAGGTACCGTGCACGGGTCTATAGGTGCGCAACAAACTCCGATCGGGAACGAGCCGGTTTTGTTGCTGAAGTTATTGGGCTTATTGATGCGATATGATCATCAAATGTTTGTGTACACTTGAATTGTTACAGAGTCATTGTCACATCATCTTTGTGAAATAGAGTTTTATTAGTTTGATACAATGGGCAGCATAACTTGGGAATCTCACGGTTGCCATCATTTGTCTTAAGCGCTCACAATCTTTTTGCGTGGCAGGAATTCGGGGAGGAAGAGTTGGAATGGATATCGAACAAGGACGCATTCCCATCTTTGGAATCATTTGTCGGCATTCTCCCTGACCAACCGGGGAACATCTTTAAGGACGACGGCCTCATTCCCGTGCTCGAAAATAGCAGCAGCAGCAGCAGTACAACGACCAGCACAAACAGCACCAGCAACAGGGGCGGCGGCACGGCCATTGTGAGTTGTTGCGGCGGCCCCCATGTGCCAGTCCGTGCCCGAAGCAAGCGGGCCCGCAGCCGCCGGCGTGGGGAATTTGCTGTTTTCGCTGCCGCGAGGTTATGGCGGGACCAAGAGAAGGTGAGCAAGAAGGCTAAGTTGGGTCAAGGCGGCGTCAAGATCGGGAGGAAGTGCTTGCATTGCGGGTCGGAGAAGACACCGCAATGGCGTGCAGGGCCGCAGGGACCCAAGACTCTATGCAACGCTTGCGGGGTGAGGTTCAAGTCAGGCCGGCTCGTGCCCGAGTATAGGCCGGCGAGTAGCCCGACTTACTCAAGCGAGCTGCACTCGAACTCGCACCGGAAGATAATAGAGATGAGGAAGGTGAAGCAAATGGGTGGGGAGTTGAAAGGTGTGGATATAAGAGTAAAGTAGGGTAGAGTAGTATTAGTGGAGTCTAGTCTTCTTTTATATAATCAATCATTTATGTCTCTTTCTTCCCTATTATAGGCATAGTCTTAGTGTTTAGGAGTCAGGGGTTTGGTTTAATTTTAATGGAGATTTCAAAGTTCTTTATCATGCTAAAAGGAATCCCATTTGGGGAATTTTGACATTGGCAATGTTGGCTTGTTATGCTTTGGAGCAAGAAAGGAGGGAAAAAAAAAGAAGAGGAGGAAGAAGTTAGAGCTCATTTTCTTTGTTGCTCATTTCAAATTCTTTGTGCAAGTGGTTGAATTGCAGATGAGGAAGTTTTGGGAGAGTACTGCTTGCAAGAATCGAGGGTTTTGGTGATGCTTGGTTGAGGAAAACTGATTCTCTTTGGTGTTTGATAACTTTGAAGTTTGACTTGGCGTGGAAGGGTAGTCGATGAGCGGTCGATGTCGAGGAACGGTGATTTGTAACATAAATTTCGTCTGATTGAATTGGAGATTGTTTTTGGTTGACATTATAGTTTACCTTGCAGCATTGGCAGATTTTCTTGACATGAAACTCTTCTGTTTGCTTGGGAACTTTGATGGTTTCCTGCCATGAGCTTGCTCTACACCTGAGAGTGCATTGTCCTCCTTTGTTTAGGTCTGGCTGTGTCCGGACTTGTGAGAGCTCTGTTCAATACCACCGCTCGTGAAAGAATTCAAGACTGGGTAATCCTGAACCTGTTGCGCCCGTCATCGACTTGGGGCCCCGACATTGCGAGCAATGGGTCGATGGTGCTATGCGGCATGATATCGCCTTGTGCTGTATGTGACTCGACCCATGTGGTTGTGGCAAAGATCGGTGTGCTTCCTCATGCAATTATGTTCGTTGTAGAGTCTATACTCGGACACCTATCATAGTTGTCTTAAACTTCCAATGCCGCTTTCCATAAATTCGAGATCCAATTATTGTCGAAACGCTTGGAATTTGCCTTCGCAATATCTTCCCTTGGGTCGAGTCCCTTCTCCCTTCTCTCCAATTCAGACATTTTCTGCGAGGAGGCGGAACCTAAACTTGTTGTTAGCTTCTTGTAAAGGAATTCAGGCTCAAACTACATCATGCTCTATTCTTGTCGCGTTTCCTTTCCATCAGATATGCCTATTAACACTCTACGATTGCTTTCATTTTAGCCATTTCATCCATAGTTTAGTAGAATCTAATTGATCGTCAACTGCGATTTGTTACTTAGGACTAGATCTTTGAGTTGCTCGTTGTCATCAACTTCATCACCCTCGTTTGGTTAAAATCGGATCATAACTCTAGGGGTCGACACCCACATGGCCACATGTTGATTTAAGAGAAATTCTTTGGGCTATACGTCGCCCTCATGTTGTGTCCTCACAGTTCGAACCCGTAACCTCTTGGCTCTAAGGCCAAGAGGGTCGTACCACCGGCCAATTCGAGCTTGTCAATGTATTGCACACCCATCTCGAAACTCTCTTTGGTTGTTTTGTATTTGGATTGGATTGAAATTGAGCCAAAAAGTACCATCTATTTTGTAGGTACGGGCTTTGGATTGAGAGAGTGTATCAAATGGTAGCGCTGGAAAAAGTACCAGAAAAAAGTTGTAACACCTATAACATTTGTACTAATTCAGTTTTAAATATTTTTACATTGGCACCAATTGAGTCCATCCAATTAATTTTAGCCGAATTTGGTGATATGGAGATCGACGTTCTATGTGGCACGACAATGAATTGGAGGTCATCGGCCGCCCGCAAGTGTGAGGACCGGGCGAGGCCACCCTCCTTGCCCTCGTTGCTAGTCGATGACCTCTGCCGGCCATCATGAAGGTTGGCAATTGACGAAGGGAAATAAGGAAAAAGAAAAAAGAAAATGGAAAGAAAAAAAAAGGAAAAGAGAAGAAAAAGAAGAAAATAACAAACTAATAAAAAATTACAAAAATATTTAAAAATAAAAAATAGTCCAAGTCAACGCCATTTGTAGGATGGCCGATATCCATTTCAATAATTTCTCAGCTTAAATTGATCGGTTAGACTCAACTGATAATAATTAAAAAAGTTTAGGATTAAACCAAGTATAATTTACAATCGGTTTAGAACTAAATTGTTATAAATGCAACAGGTTTATGGCTTTTTTTGCTACTTTTCCCAATAGAGCTAGGAGGGGGACAAAGCTCAATAGATTTGTGCAGAAGATATGGCAATGTCAATCGAGATTCGAGACCATTTCAGATACGGAATTGACTGAGTAGCACTTGAGTTTGCAAGTTTTGTTTTTCATTCTTTTCCTTTTGGGTCGTTTTCAATAGTTCCTTTCGATGCTTCTTCAATGCCAGTTCGGGCGATGAAACTCGATTTGTCAATACAAATTCGGTCACCTTCAATCCCATGTAAGCTTTCTATGATTTGGTTAGGCAAACCGAACTTTGAACTGAACTTAGGTATGATTCAAACATGGTTTTGGAATTTTGCTGCATTTCTTTGTTCCTAAGAGAAAGATACAAGAATTTTATAGTCTTGATTCTCATGGTTCACTTCTTCCTGAAGTGTTTTTTTTTTTTTGGGGGGTCGAAAATAAAACCTTTCCATTAATAACGTTCAAGGAGGAAAACCCGAGAGACGGACTTCATTACACTTCTTCATGAAGAATTAAATTTTGTCTCGCGTCGTGCAAGTTTTGGCGATTTTGAAGAACCAATCACAAGTATGACAAGCTTTATTTTCGACTATGGAGAACTTACATATCTAGCGCATCTAATGCCCTCGCCACAAGCCATTAATCTCATGTAGAGAAAAAAAGGAGATGAGGAGGGTGGTGATCCTCGTCACAATAATCCCTAGATTCATCCGACGTTATCAATCCCTAACAATCAAATCCGATGGCGAGATTGAGCCCTTTTACAATCTAACGGCTTCGATGAGTTCCCTTCGGATCGATGACGCGGCGCTTTTATTTGATCCGTGACACTTGTACATAGAAATTGACTAATGGGGGTGGGCCTACATATACGGAAATAAATAATACTGGCTCTAATATCATGTTAGAAAGTTCATCCCAAAAGTTTAATTTTATAAGTGAAGACGTGAATATAAAGAGCAATCAAGATCCATTTACAACTAATGCGGGACGACAACAACTTCAACACATAATACTTAGATAAAGGAATTAGTTGTTGGAATTGGCGAATACTTGAGGACCCTTATTTCTCACATCGACAAGCCCAAGTGAGTTTAGGAAAACTAAAGTATGATCCGACGACATGTGGCCCCGCGTACGGAATGCGGGGGTTCAAGGGCACGCCCGTCCCATCGACCGATCCAATGGGCGGGGATTCCGCTCAACGGATTTGGGCTTTTGTTTAAGTTAGCCCATTTGTTGAGGGATTAAAGGGGTTTCGATAGGTTTAAGTTTTGGGCCCATTTAAGGCATATATATTTACTCGTTTTTGGTCGATCATTGTAACGAGTTATGCAGTACAGTAAACTACAAATTATAGTGAAATATCTTTTGTAGGACGTAGCCCTATTCTCGAAGTGAACCCGAGTAAACCGTGCGTCGTCTATTTTTTTTATTATTATACGTGCGATCGTTACGAATCGATTTATGATAGATCCGTTCATTAATGGCCAATCGATACACAAAACATAGAGAAATCAAACGACCAACGTCGAACCAGTGAGGCACACATGGATAGGATTTCTTAGGTTAGAAGTCGAACCATCTTCTATGCATGTCTCGACGAAGAAAAAGCTTTCGCTGTAAGGCGGAATCACAAATGCTTATATGGTACGACCAAATCGAAGAAGCCAAAAACGCTCAGCGATGGCGACGAGGGCTTCAAGTTGATGGCAAAAATCGACAGGAGAAGACAGTAAGGTGAAGCATATGAACAATGGCGTGGAAGGAGCTTCCCGCGGGAGCCCCATGAAGGAGTCAAAGCCTCCGGCTGTCACCGTCTCGCTTTGGAGCCTCAGAGTCAAAACTGAGCAGCTTCAGACAGTTTCTCCGAGGTGACGCAGAGCCCCGGAAACGGTCCAAACTCGTCAGAAGATTCTCTCTGTACTTTTCCCGTTCTGGCTCGACATCTGCTCTTCTTTTTATTTTTCCTTGTCTGCGGAACCAGTTTTCATCCAACGAAAGAGCCAGCTGAGACTAGGGTTCAGATTGCGAGTACGGTTTGAACAGTCAACTGGGTCTGCGCCAGAACTCGAGTCAAAGGTTGGGGAGATCGCTGGATTTCGATAGGCTAGGCAGAGAAAGACGCACGTGAATTCGTTTTTTCCATGTACTATTATGATAATGAATTTCGTGGTGCTTTTGTTCTGGTCCATAAATGAGGGCTACGCGTTGAACACTTGAGAGTTCCCACTCCGTGATACTACGTGTACTGAGAAGGTTGTACGAGTTTGGTACCGGAAATGACGTGACCGACGATATGTGGATAGATAAGCAAGCAAATCATACTTATTGCCCATTAGAAGTATGTCGGTTAAGGCATATATTAATTTCGTAAACCAGTTTTAGCGAGAAAATTATCCAATAAAAAAGTTAGAAATTTATTACAATTATATTGATTCAGTTTTAATTCTTTTTTTTGTCGATTTAGACCTAAATTTTTATAATTATGTCGATTGATTCAATCCATCCTCGAATTTTGACCGACCGGCGACATAATATAGTTAATATTTTTAATATTTTATTTTATTTTTTTTTTCTTTTTTTGGTCCTTTCCGTTCCCTCTTCTTCCTCTAGCCGAGGAAGGAAAAAAAGAAAATAAAAAAATTAAATATTATGTCGATGGCTGGCCAAATCCCTTGGATGGATCGGATCGAAAAAAAAAAAGACTAAATTCGCACAATTACAATAGATTTAGGATTTTTTTGGTAATTTTCTCTATTTTAGCACAAGTTGCAATACTCTTCTTTGCACTTTAATTTTTGAATATTCATCCTGAGTTTATAGTCATTATTTTCGGAATTTATTTATGATAACAATCAAGATTGGACGGCGTCGAAGAATTGGATCAGAGGAAAAAGTTAACTTGGACCAAAAGCAAGTTCATTATAGAGCCAGGAAGGGGATAATTGTTTAGAAGTTTAGGTGGGTTTGCATTGATATACAAATCTCTGAGGATAATTAGGTCAAAATTCATATCATTTCAACCAATTTTTTTTGGTAAAACGGGAAGCTCACACTTGATCACCAGGTAGCTTTGATGTAGTCGGGGGCAACTACACAATGACCTCAAATGGAATGTATTGTTTGAAACCACAAAATCGAAACCAAATTCGCTCCGATGAACATAGACCCTAATTCTAGGGGTAAGCAAATTAGACCGATCAAATCAGGAATCGCCATGATCGGACCAAACCGGTGGTCTAGTTCCCAATTCCAAAGGGGAGCGGTCCAGTTTCTTGTTCTTAAAATTGGAACCGGTGTCCGAGTGGTCCAGGTTCCCGATTTTAGGTGTACATGATCGACCGAACCGAAATATTTTATTTTATTTTTAAATTCTTAAACTGTTTTCATCGATTATGCCCTTCTATGGGTTATATAAGCTAAAACAATTTAAAATGCATTGAGAAAATTAGAGGAAGTTAGTACTGCCTACGGTTGACAAAATGGTACCCACTAAGTCACAAGGAAACGATTTTTTGTTTCTCGAAAGAATATGAGTGCCCAAATACTTCTAGAGTGGATATGATCATTCTCCAGTAATTTCGTTGTATTGAAGTCAAGTAACTGGATGAAATAATAATCATCAAAGGGAGATTCAGATTTAACGCACTAGCTCCATTAGACCACCCATGAATCGAGACCGAACCGATCGGTTTTGTTCCCAAGACCGTCGGTCCGATCCCTGGTTCCGGAAATTGGAAATCGGGATCATCGATCGGCTTACGATTTTTAAGGAGAACCGAACTAGACCGGATCAAGAACCGATCACCACTATCTAATTTCGCTTTTGAGAAGAGCAATTACTTATTCGCCTCGTGAAATGCCTCTCTTAGATGACACCTTCGTCTCAAATTACAAGCACACCAGTTGGAAAAAAAACCCGTGTTAGCATGCGATTCCATTTTGCTTTAGGCCCTTGCTTCGGTCCACCCCGAAGTAGGTGGCGTCCGACCCACGAAGAAGGGTCTTGCGGCTTTAAAGAGTTCTCGGATTCCAATTGATTGGCCGTGACGATGTCCTTAACATCCCCAAGGAGAACAACAATTCGCGACGATTGTGTCCGTAAGTTCAACTTCCATTACAATATCCAAGAAACAATGGGAAAATTGTGTAAAAAGTCTTGAACCTATTGCACGGCGGCCAATTCAAT
Organism: Rhodamnia rubescens; assembly: GCA_021437795.1. Classification (NCBI taxonomy): domain Eukaryota; kingdom Viridiplantae; phylum Streptophyta; class Magnoliopsida; order Myrtales; family Myrtaceae; genus Rhodamnia; species Rhodamnia rubescens. Next base: position 2,566,947 of record JAILYA010000003.1, on the reverse strand, counting down.
CTTAAACTTTTTAATTGTATCAATTTATTCTTTAACGTTTTGACGATTTGTCAATTTGGTCCTAAATCTTTGGATGATTTGTTAGTAGAGTCATTATGGGAAATTATCCAAATAGCATGTTTAGGACTGAAAAATTGACAAATTTTCAAACAATTTAGAACCAAACCGACACAATTGAAATGCTTATGATTAAATCGTCATATTGTCAAAAGGTGTATGACTAAATCGGCACAATTGAAAAATTCACTAAATTGGCCGCCATATAATAGGTTTATGACTTTTTGGACCATTATCCCAATTGCATGTGTTCCATCCCATGACACAAAATTAAATGTTTAACACTTGGCTATATTACCTATACCTATAGGAATTCTTTACGGGAAAAGTGTGAAAAAAGTCATAAATTTATTGCATTTGTGCTAATTTAGCCTAAACTTTTTATTAGTACCAATTCAGTCCTAAATCTTTTGCATTGATGTCAATTCAGTCCTAAACCTTTTATTGGTACCAATTAAGTCATAAACCTTTTGCATTTATGCCAATACAATCCTAAACATTTTGCATTTCTATTAATGGAGTCAATCTAGCCAATTTTGGCGGGAAGTTCGCCGACGTGAATGTCGGTTGTCCTATGTGCACGATGGCACTAATGTAGATTTGTCTAATATTATTTTGATATTTTTAAATATTTTAAATAATTTTTTAATGATTGAGAAAAGAAACGGAAAAAATTCAAAATATTTATTAAAAATTATTTAAAATATAAAAAAATTCAATGTCGGCGCTAAATGCTGCACGTATGCAATCGAGATCCACGTCAGCAAATTTCCCATAGAATTTGGCCGAATTGACTCAATTAATAGAAATACAAAAGGTTTAAGATTAAATTGACATCAACTCAAAAAATTTAGGATTAAGTGACACCAATAAAAGATTTAAGATTGACCTGACGTCAATGCAAAATATTTAAAATTGAATTGACATCAATGACAAATTTATGACTAAATTAACATCAATACAATAGATTTAAAATTTTATTTAACAGTTTTCTCTTCTTTAAATAAAACGGCAGATCGATTTTGACAATTGGGAGCGTGGGATTGAAATCTGGGCTGGGGTCAGAAATTGGCCTGCGGGTCTTATCCGTTGACTAACATCTTACATGGACCGCGACAAGAATGGCAGCGGGCCCAACGCCGGTTGGTCGGCACTCAAGAACACTCGATGAAGCAACATTCTCAACTTTGGCTCCTTTGATAGGGACTTCACGAAGCGACACGACACTTTTTTGTTTGGGAGTGGAAAGTAGGCCACAGAAAAAAAAAAAAAAAGGGGGAAAGGGCTTCAATCGAATCGATCCGAACTTGACTAAACCGGTCTCGAAGAAACGATTTAGTTAGGTTCTAAGAAGACATTTTTTTTCAAATAAAGGGTTCGGAAATCGGCCAGGCGAAATCTATACTTGTCATAAAAATGATTTTCAATTATTCATGTCATCTGGATTTCAAGTGGCCTGTCTTTCTTCTTTTGATCTGAAAATAGGTTATAATCTCATTCATCACGCACATCTATTTTACAATGTGGATATTCAAAGGAAGTCCTAAGCTTTGGACTCAAGAAAATTGAAGTTGAATAACCAACGAAATTAGCTTTTAAGTTTTAACTAATAATTAGGCTAATAAAACCTCTAGAAACTCATTAGCTAGTATTTGTCCGGAATGAGCACGCTTTCGGGATAAAATCGAGAATCGAAGGATTGAATTGTTGAAAATATGGTAATTTTCGGGTTTCGGGACACGCATGGTAGGTTTCAATGTCTAAAAATTAAGGAACCGATTTCGACGGATAAATTCCAGGCTCCAAGAGGTAGAACTTAAAATTCGAACAAGTTTTTGTGCTTTTCTTGTTCTATTGTCTTTGCTTCAATCCTGCAATATTCCATGGCGTCCGATAAAGAGTATATAATCTGGAGCCGTTAGTATGAGTTTTCATTTCCGAGATATCCATAACTAACACTTTTATTTTGATAATGTGTTGTATTTCTTATGTGTCTAAATAGGAGCCATGGTTAGTGGATTTTAGGAGCAAATGATGGTTATTAGAGGTAATAATTCACTACAATCGTTCACTTAAGAATACAAGTAGAATCTATGTAGACCCCGCAAGCCACCCTGGTATCACTCACCCTTAGTATTTGCCGGTCAAAATTTCCTTCTTTAGGGAAGTAGAAACGAACGTTAGATTTAGAGGAAGTACTTGCAATTTGATACTCTCACTTCCTAATGATCCATCTCCAAGAATCCAATCCATCGTCTCCGAGGATAGCAACAAAGTAGAATGCCCGAGCGAAGAAAGGCAGTCTCCTCTACTTCACCTACCTCACACTAAGTTAATCAGCTTAGGAAGAGATTCTTCCCCCAATAGTTCCATTTATTATGTTCACTTATAAAATCAAAGGACAAGAATAAGCATCATCTTAGCACGTAGTACTTAGCTTGTCACCCCCCAATCACCCCCTATTAAGACGTTAATGGAGTTAGGTCATTATATCAAAGGTATTACAAAAAAGGAGGAAAAAAAAAAAAGAATTAGGTGAGGGATTAAGGAGGGGAGAATTGCAAAAAAGTCATAAACTTTGCAATTCATTCTTAAATATGTTTTTGGTCAATTCCTTCCTAAACCCTTTGCATTTATGGCGTTTTAATCCATTCGGCCAAAATGGATTTTATTTCAAATAAAAATCGAAATGATTAGATCGTAGTCTTAAAGAATTGCCCGACCTTCAAGCTAGTAAAGGGCAATTTTATCTTTTACTTTTTTTTTATTTTTCTTTTCTTTTTTCCATTTTTTTCTTATTTTTTTTTTTTTTTTTTTTTTTCTACCACTGCTAATGCCTGGAGGGGCTCGACGAGGGTCGCTGGGCCCTCAATAGCCCCAACAAAGAAGAAAAAAAGAAATGAGAAGAAAGAAATGGAAAAAATAAAAAAAATAATTCAAAATTAAAATTGTCTTTGGATGAAAATACCACCGACCGGCCAAAATATTTAGCCGCCGATGTCATACCCTTATTTGAAGCAAACTACTATGACCATTTCAGTCCTTATTTGATAATGATATGGCTATTTCATGCGGTTATATGAGAAAACGAGTGCACTTTAGGCCTTTTTTTTTTTAATTTTTCCAAAGAAGAATTAGGTACTAGGAGAAGAAGAAGAAGAGGAAGACGGAGTTAGGTTCTCGGGTGTTTCCATGAAAAAGACAATGTTCAATCACTTGAACAACCTTTTCCCGTTTCTCCATCCATTTGTATGATCGTTCCCCCCAAACCCCTTGATTAATTCAAACCATTCTATTGTATTCTCTCTGTTCTTCCCGTATAACTCGCCTCCCTCATTTCTAAATCTCTCTGTGTCTCTCACGCACACATCGAGGGTTGACCAAGAAGGCTAAGGAATCCGCATTACGCGCTTCCAGCCCGACTCGGCAAAGCAAAGCATGAGAGAGAGAGAGAGAGAGAGAGAGAGAGAGAGAGAGAGAGAGAGAGAGAGAGAGATTAGAAAAATGGAGGCATGTTGACGGTGGAGTCAACCCTAATTTGGGCAGATCTAACATCCCAACCCCTTACCAATTTAATGGGTCAATCCCTCAAGTATTAAAAAGGGCATGCACAAGATGCAAGGCAACCTCCCTTTTCCACTTTCCTTTTCCTTTGCTTTATCATTACCTTTGGCACTGAATTTAAGACAAGTTGGGTTTGGGGTTTGTCTAACCTAATGAAACCTAATGCTGGAGGGAGAAAAGGCAGATTTTTAGGCAGCACTAGAACGCAAGGTTGACATTTCTTTATAAGGGTAGATGCATGGAATAATCATAAATGGACACGTATAGGTTTCCTCTCTGGAAAACGTTAAAGGGAATAAGTGCACTGCAAATCTTGAAACCTATCACGAAAGTACAATTAAGTCCTAAAATTTTAAGAAAGTAAAATTGAGTTTTAAAATTCGCCACGAAAAGTGCGATCGAGTCCTAAAATTTTTTAAAAAAAGTGCAATCAGAACCTTCCATTTACACCATCCAACTTGACAAACGGAAAATGCTAATGAGTTGCGGGTTTTTGATTCCACTTTTTGAAAGTTTTAGAACTTGATTGCACTAACTTAATAAGTTGTAGGACTTGACTGCGCTCTTTGAAAATCTAAGGACTCAATTGCACTTCGTGATAACTTTTAGAACTTTCAATACACTTATCTCAATGTTAATGAGCACCCTTAAGGCACTTGTCAGGGTCATTAATTGTACTTCAAGAGCATGAAGATTACTGCTTGAAGTCACGTCGACTCCATGATAATATGCTTTCCAATTACTAAAATGTGTGAATATGGTTTCCTAATTCCAGCAGCCTTAACTAGCACCCTCGAGGCACTTCTTACATTTTTACTTTGTTATACATGAGTCTCGCAAATGTGGGTTTCCTGAGTACTTGCTAAACATGATTAGTAATGAAAGTTTTGATCTACAAAGTGCTGGCCACTCATAGCACTAGAAGAGCAAAGGCACCGATAAGTGCAAATTTTCCTTATTGCCGGTGACATGAGGATTTTCAGTCCTCTGCTCTGCTAGCTAAAGCTATCCCGACCGTTTCTTATACATCATCCTCATTTTACTAAATGATTTGGTTCTATGTCAATTAAAAAGGCGAAAGGGTTAGAATAAGTCTCATCCAAACCCTAGAATTTTCTGCGCCACGTAGCTTTAACCATATTAATGATCCCACATTATTGATTAATCGAGAATCAAAGTAGATTTACCAATGAATCATGGAATGCTCTGGTTCTTAAATATTATTTATTAATTTATTCAGAAGTAATTCGCGGGATGATGCGTTGCATTTGACACAATTCTCATCATGTTAATCCCTTGGTAACCATGTCAACTGGGTGATTCTAGGAAGGAATTTAGTTTATTCTGGTGAACTCCGACAATATTTCCTTCTGGACTTATAATTAGACTAGTCTTGGTCCTTTGCATCATCTCCACAAATGGGGAATTTAACGGACCACTGAAGAAAGAAATGATTAAGCTATAAATAGTAATTCTCTAGCAATGGCGAAGTAACAAAATCTGTTTGGAACAGCTTGAGTGTTACAAGAAGAATTTTTTGTCCCCCTCTATAAATCGTTTTGATCAACGATTAGTGATAATGTGAGCTCAAAAATCTAGTCTTAGACTGCCTAAACTTCCTTTAAGATTTTTTATTTCTGTTTAGAACTTTTTTCGGTCGTTCAATGTCATTCATGAACTTTCTTATCTAGTTAGGACCTTAACCCTTGATTAACACACTTAATTGCAAAGACAAAGCTGACGCTATGGCTTTTTTTTTTTTTAGCATCAAATCAAAATCTATCTTGATTATTTTAAAGTTAATTCTTTGTTAAAGATGGAGTGGCTGCAATTGTGGTAGCCACCATCGGCTAGGATATGGTGGTCTTGGCAGCCATTTCTCCCGCTATGGGAAACCCTCGATTGGGGTCGAGGTGCCGTCAATCACAACTCGCAAGGAGCACCGTGCATTCCGATCGAAATATTGATCCAAGAATCATTGAAAAATGTTACTCTCAAGATGCCTAAAGCTTCTGATGATGATCGGCAATGCTCTATGAATTCATAATTTTTTGTTTACCATTTTTTTTTCTTCTAAAGCAGTGGAAAAAGGCAATGATAGAAACAAATTGTGAAATTTGACATGCTTTAGAAGATTTGATCCTATCCCATGCCATCCAAGGAAAGCATGATCTCCACATATATATACAAAAAAGAAGAAGAAGAAGAAGAAGCAATCTGATAAGTCAAGAGCATGTGAAAGTTGAAAGTCCTCGCTAGGATAGGATAATAACCACCTCTCCCATTCATCCCATCTTTCCCTGAAGCTAAGCCTAAGTAGGCCATGAATTCTCTTGTGCCCTCACAAATTCCTAAGTCTTAAGTGGATGTGAACCAAACCACAGATCATGATGGAGAGCACATGAAATTGATGGTCGGATGCCCAATCTCCATTTGTCCTCCCATCTGGAAATGACAAACCCACTCGTGGCATGACATGTTCTCCATCACTTCCACTTTTCTCCATTATGTAATCAAATTTTCCTTTTTAATTTTCTTTCCCTATCAATATCACTCAGGGCCCCCCCGCAAAAATAGACTTTCAAGGTTTCATCATTGGGTGTTGGACTGGTAAAATCCACAAACATGGACCTTTTTGATTTGGACATGGTTGGACAGCTTAAGCAGCTATCTCAAGTCTCAACCCCACCTTCCTCCACCTTCACTGCCCCACACCCCCCCCCCAAACCCCCAAAAAAAAAAAAAAGAGAGAAGAGAAAAAAAAAACCAAAGACATAAAATCTATCTTTTGCACTGGTAGGCTCAAAGGGAACCACTCCCTAGATCATGTGTTATTGCAGAGAAGTTCAATTGATTAAATAAAACATTGTGTTTTAATATTGTGATGTTCAATTAATATTGAAATTATATAGGCCTTGGCTCCTACATGACTTTCTAGTAGGGGAGGAAAAAGGCTAGGGGTCTCCCAGCTAATCATAAGCAATGAGCAATCAAAATGTTGTTACATACTCAGATTTTAATGTATCATAACTTTACTTTGTTACTCTATTTACGTAAAAATTAAGGAATTACATATGGTCTAATGGACCAGGTCTATAGGGTAAAAAAAAAAGAAGGATTCTTACTTCTTAGACTAGGCAACCGAGTGTGGCATAATTTAAATATAACTCATACGGATATCATACAATCCTATTTCTAATAAATATTCACGGCATGAATGCCTTTCTTTGTTCCTTTATGTTAGTGTAATACGTAGTAGCTCAATTTTACTTGCAAGCTAGTAAAAATCGAATTCCACACACTCAAACTATTGGCTCAATTCAAGGTTATAATTTTCGACTTTTATTAGATGGGATAAGCTCTTACTAGATATTGATAAGGATAAACACACTTCAGGTATCGATACCAAATTTAAATTACATATATTCAAATGCGAAAATTACCCGGATAAGAAATTTAGTTGGCACGAATTCGAATATATTTCGCTTCTTTTTCTTGATTAAATACCCTCTCGATAGCAAGTAAAAGATTCGACAAATCGAAAACAACCGAAAAAGAGATCATCTTATCTGAGGATCCATTCGTCATTCTTATTTTTCGCTTAAGCAAATTTTTTTTTTTTTTTTTTGGGGCGACATCACCAAAAGTTAAGATAACACATGTTGCGAAAACTGTGTTTTTGGTTCCTTGTCGTATGTGGAACTTCAATCCCTTCAGGCCTTCGCCCATCTTGATGAATAATAATGAGTTGGGAGAAGATTCACGGGAAAATAAAGAAAAGATTTAATCTTGCAATGGCTCTTCTCTCTCCACCTGCCGACCTGTCCCACTGGAGATGTCCAGGAAAATTTTTATAAAGGGGGAAAAGCACCCATGCCCAAGGAAGTTCACAGTTTTACATATGCTTTTCTGCGAGCACTCAAAAGGGGGGAGAGAGAGAGAGAGAGAGGGGATGAATGAGCTAGCCAAGCCCGACTACTCCAACTCTTTCTAGAGAGAGAAAAGAGAGAGCCCCGAGTAGACACGAACACACGCATCAGAGAGAGAGAGAAAGAGAGAGAATGAAAGGGAAGGCATGCCTGGTCGGCCATTAGAGCTTCTCCGATTTGCTGAAGATCCCTCCACAATCATCGTTCCTTTTACCCCCCATACATTACCAGAAGAGAAAGTTCTTTGTTTTTTCTTCTGTTTTTTTTTGTGCCTGTCCAATAACATTCGTTTGGTTTTATAGCAATTTGAGTTTTTTGGTTTGTTGTGTGGGGAGATTTTGAAGGCAGTAAGATCTTGGGGAAAGGAGAGCTGGGTTTGGTTTGGTTTGGTCTGGTCTTCCCCTGTGCAGAATGAATTCAATGCTTGTTGCTTCACGGCGTCTCCGAGTGATCGCGAGGACTTGGTGATTTGCTGCTTTACCTATCCCGCCTTTGCTGAGTAATTAAGAGCTTCAAGGTCAGTAATTTGATCTCTTGCAGATACTTTTCTTAGATAGTTTTTAGCTTTTGTTGTAATCTCGAATTAGCATGCTCAATATGCGGTATTACTTTCTCAAAAAATGTTAATTTCGGCACTCTTATTAATCTGGCGTTCCACAAATTCTGGAAAGGACCCATGTTTTGAGTTCGTACGGTGCGTGAGAAACTGTGATATTTCAGTTGATTTTCTGGAGTTCTATTTGAAACACAGTACAATATGCTCATAAGTTCTCTTCAACTTTTCTTTGAATTTTGAATACCTGATAGTGTTGGTTCTTTGAGATGCTTCACTGATCAGATACGCCTTGGTACTTGAACATTGAATGAGTTTGCATTTTTTGATTTTGGGTTTCTTGAGTTCGGAAATGAATTTGGATTTTATTATGTGTGGATGGAAATCCATCAACTGTTGTATGATGGAGAAGGTTATAGAGGGGAAAAATGGTATTTGTTTGCATTCCTTTGTCTATATCTCCAAGACAAAGATCCTTTAATTAAAATATTTTGGTATTGATGTCAATTTCAGTACCGTTGTCCGAGTGGTACATTGGTTAAATGCTCCAGCTTGGGATAAAGTTTTGCGAAATCGCATTCTGAGGCGATTATGCAGGAGGACTCGTCCAGTGGTGATATAAACCCTTGACATTATTCCCGTCCAGGTGTTAAGCATGTCTAGATTTTTAAAATCATGTGGCCTTTCTGGACCAGAGATCGGGACTGTTCTACTAGTTGCCTCTCTGATGGTGTGCATTGCGGCCGGACTGAATTCTGAGGGGCAGTATCTTTTAGACATGAAGAGTAGACTTCGCGATGAATTTAATTTTCTGGGAAATTGGAATGCCATGGATGAAATGCCGTGTGGATGGATAGGTGTGAATTGCACTTTGGATAGCAGTCCTGTTGTTTGGTCCCTCGATTTGAACTCGATGAATCTCTCTGGGACTTTGAGCCCCAGTATTGGCGGTTTGATTCATTTGACTTATCTCGATATTTCCAATAATTCGATTAGTGGGAACATTCCCAAGGAGATTGGCAATTGTTCGAGCTTGGCGGGTCTTTACTTAAACAACAACCAGTTTGATGGGGAAATTCCTGCTGAACTGGTCAAGCTGTCTTCCCTGACGGTCTTGAATATATGCAACAATAAAATATCGGGCCCACTGCCAGAGGAATTTGGGAGCTTATCTTCACTAGTTGAATTTGTGGCATACACTAATAATATTACTGGTTCTTTGCCTACTTCGATAGGAAACCTCAAGAACCTGAGGACATTCCGAGCTGGTCAAAATGCAATCTCTGGTATCTTACCGCCAGAAATTGGTAGATGCACAAACTTGCAGTATCTTGGTGTTGCCCAAAATGAGATTGGAGGCGAATTGCCAAAGGAACTTGGGATGCTTGGAAGCTTGACTGACTTGATTCTTTGGGATAACCAGCTCTCTGGATATATTCCAAAAGAAATTGGAAACTGTACCAACCTCGAGACTGTTGCCCTTTATGAGAACAGCCTCGAAGGTCAGATTCCTTCCGAGATTGGGGACCTCAAGTCTCTGGAGAGGTTGTACCTTTACAGGAATCGGTTGAATGGAACCATCCCAAGGGAAGTTGGGAATTTGTCTTTGGCAACAGAAATCGATTTCTCCGAGAATTCTTTGTCTGGTGAGATCCCGTCTGAATTCAGCAAAATTAGCAACCTGACCTTGTTGTTTCTATTCCAGAATCAGCTGACGGGTGTTATACCAAATGAGTTTAGTGGCTTGAGGAACTTGACCAAGCTCGACCTATCCATTAACAATTTAACTGGTCCAATTCCGTCTGGATTTCAGTATTTATCACGGATGATTCAGTTGCAGCTCTTTGATAATTCCTTGTCTGGTGCTATTCCTCAGGGGCTGGGGATTTACAGTCCACTTTGGGTGGTTGATTTTTCTGATAACCGCCTTTCTGGAAGGATTCCTCCTCATCTTTGTCGGCACTCCAACCTCATTTTGTTGAATCTTGAGTCGAATATGCTCTATGGGAATATTCCTGATGGAATCCTGAACTGTCACTCGCTGGTTCAGCTTCGTCTAGGTAGTAACGGGCTTGCAGGTAGCTTTCCTTCAGCGATGTGCAAACTTGGAAATATGTCTTCCATCGAGCTTGGGCAAAACAAATTCAGCGGTCCAATTCCTGCAGAGATTGGGTCTTGTCAGAGGTTGCAGAGGCTGGACCTTGCTGGAAATTTCTTCACGTCTAGCCTGCCGGTAGAAATAGGGAATTTATCTCAGTTAGTGTTCTTTAATATCTCATCCAATTCTCTCTCTGGACAAATACCCCGTGAAATTGTCAACTGCAACCTGCTTCAGCGTCTCGATCTCAGCCAGAACTGCTTCATGGGTGATTTACCAGCGGAGATTGGAACTTTCTCACACTTGGAGCTTCTCAGGTTGTCGGATAATAAATTCTCTGGAAATATACCTTTGACCTTAGGGAGTCTCTCCCATTTGACTGAGTTGCAAATGGGAGGCAACAGGTTTTCTGGTGAAATCCCTTCAGAGTTAGGTTCCCTCTCAAGCTTACAGATTGCATTGAATGTCAGTTACAATTCCTTAACTGGGCAAATACCGCGACAGCTTGGAAAACTTAATCTACTCGAGTACCTCCTGCTCAATAACAACAATTTGACTGGTGAAATACCTAACTCATTTGAGGGCTTGTCTAGCCTACTGGTGTGCAATTTTTCATACAATGATCTCTCTGGGCCTTTACCGTCCGCGCCACTTTTTCAGCACATGCCCATCATTAGCTTTATTGGGAACAAGGCACTCTGTGGTGAGCCGCTTGGCAATTGCAATGCGAACCCATCTTCTCAATCCATCCGACCTTTGACAAGTGTGGATATTCCAAAGGGTAAAATTATCACTATTGTTGCGGCTGTTGTAGGTGGCGTGTCTCTTTTGCTAATAGCTGTCATAATTTATTTCATGAGACAGCCGTCGGAGACGGTTGCTTCCATGGAGGACAAGGAATTGCCTTCTCCAGAGAACGATATTTATTTTCCTCCAAAGGAGGGATTTACATTCCAAGATCTGATTGAGGCTACGAATAATTTCCATGACAGCTATGTTGTTGGAAGAGGCGCTTGTGGAACAGTTTATAAGGCAGTCATGAATTCGGGACTACTAATCGCGGTGAAAAGGTTAGCCTCGGATAGGGATAGTAACAACATTGAGAACAGCTTTCGTGCAGAGATTTCAACTCTTGGAAAGATCCGGCATCGAAATATTGTGAAGCTGTTTGGTTTTTGCTATCACCAGGGCTCAAATCTGCTTCTGTACGAGTACATGGCGAAGGGTAGCTTGGGTGAATTGCTTCATGGTCCAACGTGTAGCTTGGACTGGCCAACTCGGTTCAGCATTGCTCTTGGCTCTGCTGAAGGCCTTGCCTACTTACATCATGACTGCAAACCTCGGATAATCCATCGCGATATAAAGTCCAATAACATTCTTCTTGATGAGAATTTTGAAGCCCATGTTGGTGATTTTGGTTTGGCGAAAGTCATCGACATGCCTCAGTCTAAGTCAATGTCGGCTGTTGCAGGATCTTATGGATACATTGCACCTGGTAAACATTCTCTCACCAAAATCCAGTTTGAACTAACTCTCCTTTTGAAGAAGGTTGAAATGCTCTGATATTCTTTTCTAATTATTTGCAATTGTCCATCATGCAGAGTATGCATATACTATGAAGGTCACGGAGAAATGTGACATATACAGCTACGGAGTTGTTCTACTGGAGTTGCTCACTGGAAGGACTCCAGTTCAGCCACTGGATCAAGGAGGTGATCTCGTCACCTGGGTAAGACAGTACATTCGGAATAACTCGTTTTCCTCTGGCATGCTTGATGCTCGGTTAGATCTGGAGGACAAAGCCACCATCGGCCACATGATTACCGTCCTTAAACTTGCTTTATGGTGCACGAATTTGTCTCCTCTTGAGCGGCCGTCAATGCGGGAAGTTGTCTCGATGCTTGTTGAGTCTAATGAGCAGGAAGGAAACCTTATTTTGTCTCCGACTTACAATTCTTGTTCAAAGGACAATCCTTCATGAAGGTATCTGATTCTCCACCACGGGGATTAGATGGAATGATTCTTTTCTCGGTATTTATTCTTCGTTTTTCTACGTGAATAACTAAATGAGAATACCATGTAAATTTTACCGAGCAAATAGCATTAGTGAAGTCATTCAATGTTCACATCACATAATACGGGAGTCCCAGTGATGTCTTCATTTCTGCGCTGCATTTGCTCTCCCAGAACGTAACATCAGTGTACAGTTAGCTTCTGATTTCACATTGTTGAGATCTCCCTGGCAATATAAAGCATAACAAGCATTGTCGACTTATCATCCCTTTTGAATTGCTTTGGTCATTAATGTGCATAAATTTTGGAGATATATTTTGTCCAGGGATGCTTATGCCAAACTAGTCTTTTGATATCATTTTTCTGTGACGCTTGGCAAGTTTATTCTTCGAGTAGGGCTCTCTTGATGTGCATGTTGCATTGAATTGGAGGGTTCGGTGATTTTGTATGTAAGATCTGCGGTATCCCAACCAAACGCTTTGTTATTTAGCCAAATTTCCTTGGAATTCTTATGTATTACTGTAATACTAGTGTTTACTGTCTATTTGCATGGTCATCACCTGTTTAATTTGGCTGGCAAATTGTCCTGCAAGTAAAATCCTGTCTACTTTCCCTTCTCAAGCAGTGATCACTTTTTGTTGCTTTCATCCTTTGCTACTTTGTTGTTACCTAAATAGTTCACTGAGCTATGAATTTATAACAGATTGTGTGATTCAGTCAGTATACCACATGCACTTAAATTACCACAATCAAAGGATTTACTCATCACGGATTGACGAGACGAGCTCGGTTTCATTCATAGCTCATCTAGATTTCAGGATGACAGGACTCGAGATTCTGCGAGTCAAATGGCGAATAAAAGAAGGTTAAGCGTGTGTTTCATATAGCCGTGATGGGTTTGTAATTTGCGCGCCTTCTAATTTTGTCATAAAGTGTTGTAACTTGTATGTTTGCCGATATATATTTCATAGAACTATAGCATTTTAAAGTTGGGCGAAACGGCTTTCTAAAAGCGGACTAATGTATGAGCAAATTGACAAATATCTTGCAAAAACAACTCATTTTACACTTGTAGCTGTTGTGAGAAAGCTTAATGAAGCAGGCTTTTTAAGTTAGGTTATGTTTAGTCACATCTAGCTAATAGATTGCGCCTTAAAATCTGAAAAGAGTACCCAGACAATTCGTGCCTTTTACTCAGGAATTTATAGATTTCGCCAGTCAACACACTTATGGATATATACACATACAAATCAAAAAAAGAAATCTTACTTTAGTAAGATTATGGCTTGAGAGTTACAGAGAGAGAGACTTATATCGTTTCGATGTTCATCATAATCACGAATGAAAGAGACGCTAGATCATCTAGTTGCCCTTTCACCTATCTCATTCACCGAATCGCGAAAGGTGTCGGTACCTCGGGTGAGAAGTGTGGCTTACAAACCCTCATTTCTCTCACTTCTCTCTTTCAATACTTAGTAGCCCGCTGATCACCGTCCATGGCTCCGACCTCAGATCGTGCCGCCACCGCACCTACCCCTCTCTCATTGACGGAGCTTGTTGTTGTTGCCGAAGTAGTAAACTTTGCCCTTGCGCTTGCGTATTGGATATATTCATGTGAATATACCGTCCACTTGATGGACTATGATCTTGAGAATTGCATGTTTCAAGCATTCATCATCCCTCCCTCTCGATCCATACCGATCTTATCTTCAAGTTGGTTCTCCTTGTGATTTCTTTGTGATTTTGTATGTTTCTAAGGCTCGGTTTGTTTGTTTGCGAAAAATGAACGATTTCGAAAATATTTTCTTGAAAATCATCATTTGGTCCTTTTGCCCAGTAGGGGAGGCAAAATCGGGCCCGGAAAGATTTGAACTCATGCCTCTTGCTATAATATTTTGTGGGGCCACCGTCAACTATTCTAAAAGATTAAGGCTGTTAGATAAAACCGTGATTTAATATGTAATTATTCCATCAAATAATTATTGTCAATAATGAAAATATTTTCATTGACTAATCATTTCAAGCGTTCATTTTAGGAAAATAATTTTCAGCTTATTCATTATTCATGAAACAAACAAAGTTTGAAAGAAGATAAAAATATCTAATTAGCACTTGTATGATGCCCTGTATAACCTCGCGAGAATAATGCACGGTATCGTTCTTCCAACATATCCGTACGAGGTGGCTGTCACATAACTTCGATACCTCATAGATTTAGTCTCTAGAATAGCTAATCAACTGTTTAGTTTCCATGCGAGCATTCTAATGGCATGATTGATAGTGTTTAATTACTTCATTAGTACATTAAACTTGAAACACATTGGATTCATGAAACAGGATGTTACTACCAAACTTGTTTTAGAGGCTCTATATAGTCAAAGGAATTCAAATCTAATTCCCTCTGTCCCCCCTTTTCCTTTCGGGTCTCGTACAAATCTCAACAACATCTTTGAAATCATGGCAAAACGAAAGAGACTTGTGTCTCTATGGTGGGTGTGATTGTAATACCCCTTATTTAGTTCTAAACTAGCTAGAAATAGCCAAAATGGATTGGAAATCTGACTTATGCGGAGCGAAGTAGTAGATTATTCGGATTAAGCCATTGAATTAATTAACAGGCATGATAAGAGAACGGTGATAGAGTGGCGGGACCCAACCTATCAAAAATTTTGGCATAAATGAATCTAATCGTGTAGGACCCATTGAAGAACTACGGCCCAAATCCAACTTAAGATAGAGGGGCTGTACGGAGGACTTGGCCCGGCAAGAATTGACCTAGTTCAATAGAACGGCTGGTCTGTGATAAAAAAGAAAAAGAAAAAAGAAAGTGAGAACTAGCTTGGCCTTTTTATTTAGCCAGCAGCAGCATATTTCCCAAATGTAAGGCCCAAACATTTCACTCTAAAAGGAAATACAAGCCCAAAATTTACAAACATGAATGAAGGCCCATTTGGGGCAACAAAAGCATGAGAATGTGAACCCATCCGCCGCTTCTCATTTTTTCCTTGGTGGTGTCGCTAGCCAGCATGCTTCTTTTCTCTTTGGCTCAACTTTCTCCTTCTGATCGGTCACTCCATGCCATCGCAAGGGAACCAACTCGGCAAGTTCAAGTTCATGCGTGCGACAAAGACTAAGGCGAGTTAATTCTCTAACCCATTTACCAACTTTTTCCAATGTGAATCGGGAACGGTGAGCTAAGTGGCGGATGAGCTGCTGGTCGGCCTCGGCCTTAGAGTAGCGTGTAGAAGTTTATCGAAGCTAACCATATGTTTGTCAAGGCGAGGCAATGGGCGTTGCGAATTGGGTATTTGGTCGCGAAAATGTGATGGTGTGATGGATAAGTACAGCTGGGCTGATGTCCAGCAAGTTCAATTTCGAATTCTTCAATCATTGGTAGTCGATCTTAGTTGCATATCTTAGATTTTAGTAGAAAAAATATCCTTGATGCTTGGGCGAACCAGATGGGCAGTTGAATTGTCACAAAAAGCGATGTGTTGATGTTTCGGAGGCGTAAGACCCGAGGTGGAAGTGTGGGCGTGCACGGTTGTGAACTTGTTGCATGTCACAAATTCTGACTAAATGAGATCCTTGTGGCATTGGGTTTGTGGATTTGGAGGTCGGACCGTTGAAATTGAATAACGAATAGGTTGGCCATGAGAGGACAAATTCAATTTTTTTTTTTTTGGTGGTATAGATGTGCTATTGATATTGCTAGAATAGCCTATTTATAATTCGGAACTGGTTGAGTGCATGAGTTAATGAAGTGCGACGGGTGATGATTTGCGAAGGTGTAGCAAAGGATTGGCGGCCGAGAAGCTCTAGGAGGTAGAATTCGAGTTAGATGATGAGGGTTAGCATGGACAGCCCTCTAGGACACCCTTGTTCTGTTCGGTAGTCGATTAGTTTAATTCTGGTTTTTTATTTCGACTACTTGTTTAGGAATAACGTTAATATGCTAGATTGAATTGACTGATAGACCCATATTCGCTTGATAGATGGTATTGCCTTTATGGGAGTAAAAACTGCTATTTCGAGCACGACATGTCATGACATAAAGCACGCATTGATATTGTACATGGACGTGGTTTTGCATATCATGAATTTGAACCGAATAAGGTTCGTGGAGAGGGGCCTCGCGTTCGAGTTGTATACACCCCATGGAGTTATGGGAAGACCTTGCTATGTGACTCGGCGGTCTTTGAGGCGGTATGAAACAACATTGAAATTGCATATGGCCAAAATTGTTGGGGTACAATAATGCCCATTGACATGCTTCATGTGCGTATAGTCATGATTGTCACTCATAGCATCGCGTCCTATTATGCTACCACTCATAGCATATTACCAGGTGAATAATAAGTTTATGGTCGCTTAGAACTTTGCTGTTTACTTGAATTATCGTTGCTCGTTCATCTCATTGGATAGATTAGTCGGTGATTTAGAGAATTAACTTGCTGAGTTTTATCTCACCCTTTTATCGTTGATATTTTTTTTAGGTAATTAACTATGGCCAACCTCCCCGCTCTTCCCTCTGCCTCTTATGGTGTGCCCTTTTGTCTTATGTGGGATCTTACTTGCTTCACTATTCTTGAGGTTCCGGGCCTTGAATTCGTGCGACTCACCTGCATCCTATGCGTCCATGGAGGGATTGATGTGGGAACTGTCCCTGCACCGCTTTGTGGCCGTCTATGGCTAGTTGGAGAGTGGCCTCTTCGGTTTGTTACCTTATGATTATGTAGGCAGCGGCAACAATGGAGGAGCGATTGGCGGATTGGTCTAGAAGGATCCCGGGCTACTTAGATGCATATATATATATATATATATATATATATATATATGTTGCGCCTGCAGCGCGCTAACCGAGCACTTTTGAACCATAGATCGACTGACTTCGAGCTGGGGAGGTTTTGGGATTTTTGATGTTGTATATACTTGTCTAATTGGGTGTACCAGGTAGAGGCGATAGGCACCTTTTTGAGACCCTCCCGAGGTTATCCCCCCGGGGATTGTACTTAAAACTGATTTGAACCTAGTCGGTTATAAACTAGTGACGTACTGATCTATATATGACTATGGTACATGAACTTTATGGTAGTTTGACCGTGTTCTTAAGTCGTTTCTTTTCTCGAAAATCTGACAATATATATAATACGTAAATAATCAGTAATGTAGCGGTAGAATGTGACGGGTCTGGGCGTCACAGTGATGACTTGTCTCCATCTCCATGTGATCTCTTTTGAGATGGGATCTGCCTTATCTCTAACCTGCTTCCCTTTTTAGATGCAATTCGTGGAGACATACTCCTTTGTTTTTGCTTATGTTAGATGCTTTTTCGTTTTTTCTTTTCTATTTCAATTTAATGGCGACCACTATTTCGATTGGATCTTCCATTCGTTTCAAATTGGATGTAGATTTTCCATCTAACCCCACTGTTTTTGCTTGATGGATCGACGACTACCACTCTTTGGCCTGCCACGCCATAGCGTGCGCTTCCTTTGCCACTTCAAGCAGCTAAAAGGGAGCAATATTTGCCTCTGTGAGATAATTATCTAAAAAGTCCGAAACTTATTACACAAAGATCCAATTCAGTCCTAAATCTTTTGGCGATTTGCTAGTTCGGTCTTAAACTTCTCAATTATGCCAATTCAATCTTAAACCACGGGAAGGATTGCCAATTTAATCCTTTCCGTGTGATATGATGCGACCATGTGCTATCATAACGTCTTCTCTCCATGCGAGGGTAGACAAGGCCTACTTAATCCGCTCTTTTCGTGAGTTTAACTCGTGTTCTCGTGGAGGACGAAAATGGATGAAACAACAATTGGACCTGTAATGTTTGGTGGTTCATTCCTTGGCATCCTTCCAAAAGAATCATTACCATGCAATTGCTTGATGAAATGGGCGGGAAGGGATAATGCAAACGATCTTCTCTGTTGAGGCCATCTTTTGGCATTTTGTGATGTGGAAAATAATCTGCAGGAACACTAAGGTTGATCATGACAGAGACAAGACGAGACAAGACCATTCGATTCTTGTTCCTCACGAGTCATTTTCTCAGTCAAAAGGTTCCCCAACTCTACGCATAAATGGAAGTGAAATGGGGTAGGAACAGCAAAATGGTGAGTGGCTTGGTCCACAGTTTTTCGAGTTTGGTGTTGTGTTTTCATTTTTGGTGGCGAGCTGGTAGGAGAGTTCTTCTTGTAAGTTTAATGATTTGTTTTTCCTTTAGTATTTGAGTTGATAGGTTATTGATTTTTTCGATTATATTTATTTTCAAATATCCACGGCAATCTTCAGAAAATAAAATCATGCTAATGTTTTTCCCCCGTCAATTTAAAAGCTAAAGTTAACAGAATGATATGCATTTGATCGTTCAAGAACGATTCTCTAAACGCGACATGTCTGTCGACGTAGTCGTACCCCAATTTCCAAGAGTTAGAAGTGACAATTTGCTCTTTCAATTTAACTCAAAATTGATTATTATTTGGCGCGGCAAAAAAGGACTTGAAGTGTTAAAAGTTGTGTACGGTGCTCACTTTAATGCGAAAAGTTTTCGGCGATTCACTTAAGTACCAAATCGAAAAAGAAAAAAATGATCACTCAAGTGTCTCGGCGAGAAATCCGACTTACAAAATACATGACATTTGTAGTTAAATTTTTTAACCGACGTGTCATTTTAATTTTTTTTTTTGAGTGACATGTCAATTGAACTTTTTTTTTCATGTTTGTTCTTACCTCCTTCCTCTAGTTAGTTGCCGGACTGGAGAAGGGCTAGAGGGAAGGTGGAGGACCGGCAAGGGTGAGGCTGACCTCGCAACCTCGGCTGACCCTCCCTCTGGCTAGTCGGTGGCCGAGAGGAAGAAGGGAAAAAAATCAAGTAAATATGCCTTAACGACATCGTTTTATGCCTTAGATACTTGATGGACCTCCGGCGAGCCACTTTGGCTTCGGGTGTCAACAAAAGAAAAGGCCACGTTGGATTTCCGATCAAGCATATCGGAATTGACACTTAAGTTACCGTTTTTCAAAAAAATTTGGGCACTAAAGTGAATGCCGTATGCAACTTTTGGCACTCCTAGTATCGTTTTACCTATTTGGCACTATCGACTCGGAGTATAACGAAATTAGTACGCGAAGCATCTTATTATGGATTTTAACTTAACTAAATACGAGAATATATATAATACACCTAACTATATGTTAATGCAAATTTTGTAGTTCAAATGAACATGAAATATTGGGTTTTCCGCTAGAGAGATTGAAATAGAAAGTGTTTGACGAATCACTTACTCGCTCAATAGAAAGAAATTGACTCTCTTATGATAGTCTTGTGGTCAATCTGACCAAGGATAAACTAGTGAACTTTATTTTCAAAATTTTAAAACGCAGTACCCTTAATAACATTAATTACAAGTGATAATATCTACTACACGATTAATATGCCAATTTTTCTGTAGATATTTTCAGTCTTATCTAATGAGATCTTTAGGACTGTATTTTGATAATTTGACTAACATGTACGTATAATCTGTTGTAACTATTTAACTATTGATCCTTACGCATTGAGAAAAAAAATGCTAATGGAATTTGAAAGGGAAATTCAATCGATTAAGAAAATCAAATTCTTTCAAATGTCAAATTGTATAAGGAAGCCAGATTTGTACATGTGACTTGAGCAATCCGCTTTTAATTGCTTTCTTCTAGCACAAATTGTTAATTGCTTTGACATGATCAAGGGAAAGTCATGATCAATTAGAAACTTTACTAGCACAAACAAAAACGAAATTTTACTGCAGTTTTAATTTTTAAGACTGAATAAAACTCCACCATACATCACACCCACATAATTTATGATTTACATTTTCAGAGATTTTTTTTTTTTTTTTGCATTTTCCTGCTGTTCTGGCTGTATGTTCTGTTATTTTAAGTTTTTTTTTATGTACTTTATGTGTCATTTTTTTCTCTACTTATGAAAGAAATTCCAATATGAAATAAATGGGTTGGCGAGTACTTTTATAATCAGTCTCGTGAATCTGTACAGCTTTAGTTCGACCAAAAAAAAAAAAAAAACTGTGCAGCTTTAGATATTTCCCGTGACATACTCACATGTATCAATTTTTCCTTGTGGCGTTGGTCCATTTGCAAATCTGAGAGAAATCTTAGTGATGGAATAAATAAGTCATAATTCATTGGATGATTGTATCATAGTTTTTTTTTTTAGAGGGGGGCGATTGCCACGGCGAAGGCAACCGCCACACGATGGTCGCTACCGGTTGAGGCTTGGCGAACGGGAGCGTGATCTCCTCTTTGTGATGGCCTTCTCTTTGTGCTAGCACACTAAAGCCGTCGTCACCTCCGGCTCATGAGACGAAGACCATTGCCACGTAGCGCCTCACTATCTCTAAGGCTCGTGGCCACGACAACCGCGTGGCGGCGGCGGTCTTATGACATTCCAAATCCTATGTTGGATGGGGAGAAGTCTTGTTAAGTTATTCACAACTTAACACTTGTTAAGAAATCGTATTAGATTTTGGAGAAAATAATTACTATACTTTGTTGAAAAGAATTGTGATATATAAATATATCTTTGCACCTTTTGTACGTAATATATTTAAGGCTTTTATTTGGATAGAAACAAGATTCCTGGACAGAGGCGGACTCATATGAGATATATATGGTGAGATGTATTTCGATCATAAAATAATCTTCACTTGCTAATTCAATCTTATTCTTAATTGTTTAACAGATTAAATTTCCCTCACTAGAGGTTAATTATCTTGTTAGGATTTCGTTCCTAGTTTATATTGATTGATTAACAATCAAAAAAATATTGTCATAACTTTCTATATCGGGACTCTTGATTGATTGGCAATCACCCGTAAATAATTTTCTTTATTGAAAGCTTGATTTAAGGGTTCTAGGCTTTGATTGTTTGGGCGAGCAAATCTTCTCAAATCTTTGATTCTTCTTACCTCAACGGGGAATCGGAGATTTGAGAGGATTTACTTGCCCAAATAATCAAAGCCTAGAATCTTCTATGTGGTTCTATCTAGCGGAAAGCTTGATTAGGGAAAAAAAAAAGCTATGTGATTTTTCTTACAATCAACCAATAACTAGTTTTGGAGATTGATTCTTCCTATGGTTCTATCTAGTGGGAAGCTTGGGGATGAGGAGTATATAAGGAGCACGAGGTTTGAAGAGAAGAGAGAGATCAAAAGATCAACATTCATATTTCAAGAAAGGTATACTTGTTCTTGAAATCTTGTGGGATGTGTAATATAAAGTTTAAGTGTGTAGAGTGAGATAGCTTTGGTAGAGGCAAGACTTGCTTACGTAGGAGTGCTTGTGGCAATCCCATCTTTCCGTAATCTCTCATTTGATTACCTAGTGAAATCCAACCAAGTAGCCTATTAGGGCGAAAGAGTTATAAACTGTTGTGCATTGTCTTCTATTCTTTACTCGCGTCTGCGAGTGTCGATAGAAGCACTGCACGATTCTGTTTCAATATATCCGATCCCATCAAATTTGAAGTTTTTATTGCCGTGTTATTTTGTCAAGTCGATTATAATTACCTGTTCACCCCTTCGGGTGATAGTGTTAGCAAACAACACTTACTTCTAAATGGTTATCACTTTGTGTGGTTATTTTTTAGTGCTCTTTTTTCTGTGCATATGAATTAAGGCTCGATGAATTTTCGTGGCTTTCGTGAAAATTTGGAATTTTTATGAATGAATTGAAATTCGGATCAAATCTGGCCTTGAAAGAAAAACATTGATTATGGCCAAATTCGGTGGTTAGGGTTTTTCCGTTCAAAATTTTTTGCTTAATTCCAGTCAATTTCTTGGCCGTTTTCACCGATTCAAGGACCTATGTGGTTGCGCTGACGAGATCTTCGAAACCCATAATTTAATTTAGTCTAAAGTGGGTTTTCGGAGGAGATACGGACGATGGAAATCGTGGTGTAACTTTATGAATGGGTGAATAGGCACTAGAAGAAGGCGCGGGGAAGAAGATGAAGTGCAGGCGTGATTTTGGCACTGATTTGCAAAAAAAAAAATCGGAAAAAATGATTTTTTCTCTATTTTGTCTTTTTCCCTATTTTGTCCTTTTCTGAAAATTACAGTTGTGCCACTGTTTTGTCCTTTTGTGAAAAATTACAGTTTTTGCCCCTATTTTGTCTTCTTGAGACAAAATTACTGTTTTGCCCATGAAGCCTAATTACGATTTTGCCCTTGGGCACATGATTTTAATAAAGCTTAGGAAATCAATGGTTTGTTAGTCACCAAAGTGGCCGAATCTTAAGTTTCTTGAGTTTTTAAAATTCATAGTATTTTATTCAATTATCCATGATTATTTGATGCTATGATTGAAAATTGATATATTAAATATCTTTATTAATATCATGGATATATTGAAGTTCATATATTATAAGAACTTGGGATTAACCCAAAGGTTAATTAATTTATTATAATTCATGAACGTAATGGTTGGTACTTCAAATATCTTATTAGATTTATTTGTATATCCAAAGATAGCAAATAAATTTTAATGAGATATATTTGTAATTACCAAATAAAAGTTATTAGCATCATTATGGTTTAATATATGTTTGTGTATCATTGGATCTTCCAAAGGAGAATTATGATATATATGTATTGTTTTTATTTGAATATGATAATGTGATATTTTCAAAGCGTTAATATATGAGTATTTTCTTGCATATTTGTAGTATCTCGTACTGTTCCTCTTCATTCGCACGCTTTGTTTGTTCCATTATTTAATGGAATGAATTTCTCCGATTGAAGTGAACAAGTCCAGTTTCACTTAGGTGTCCTGGATCTTGATTTAGCACTTCAAGTTGAGAAACCGGCTGCTATTACCGATGAGAGTAGCGATGATGAAAAGTCTTTCCATAAGATTTGGGAAAGATCGAACAAACTAAGCTTGATGTTCATGTGAATGGAGTATCAAACAACTTAAAGACCTCCCTTCCCAAAATTGACAATGCTAAGGAATTTATGAAATTTGTGAAAAGGCGTTCTCAAACCGATGACAAGTCACTTACTTGGTACACTGATGAGCACTTTGACCACCATGAAATATGATGGTTCACGTACCATGCATGAGCATGTACTTGAGATGATGAACTTAGCAGCAAAGTTAAGGACTTTGGGAATGAACGTGGATGAGTACTTTTTAGTGCGGTTCATTCTTAATTCCTTGCCTCATGAGCAATATGGGCCATTTCGGATGAATTACAACACTATGAAAGATAAGTGTAATGTAAATGAATTGGCCAGATGCTTGTTCAAGAGGAAATAAGGATAAAGAATCAAAAGGCTCATTTAGTTCATCTCTTAAGTCATCAAGAGCCTAAAGAAAGTTCTAAGTGGAAAGGTAGAAAAAAGCAAGAAGAAAGGATTACACATCCCGAACGACTCTTCTAAGGCTTCTCAAATCCATAAGAAAGAATACAATCTTATTAAGTGTCACTTTTGTAATAAAATTGGACACTTGAACAAAGATTGTCACGAAGCGTAAAGTTTGGTTCGAAAAGAAAGGTAAGCCTTGTGCTTTAATATATTTTGAATCAAACTTTCTTGAAGTTCCTCATAATACTTGGTGGATTGATTCGGGTGCTACCACCACCATGTTTCCAATAAGATGCATGGATTCCTTAAGATCCAAGCCCTAAAGCCGAATGAGAACTATGTGTACACGAGAAACGAAACAAAGCTCTAGTTGAAGGCATTGGCACTTATCGTTTAGTCTTAGATACTTGACATTATTTGGATTTGTTTCGAACCCTTTATGTACCTATGTTCTCCCGCAATTTAGTTTCTTTGCTAAAACTTGATGTAGCGGGTTTTCTTTCAAGTTTGGTTGTGGATCTTTCAGTTTATTTAAGAATGAGGATATTATTAGGACTAGAATCTTATGTGATGGTCTTTACAAGTTTAAACTTGATAATGTGTTCGTTAAGACCATAATGACCTTACATCATAATGTCGGAACTAAACGTAGTTTATTGGATGAGAATTCTACTTACTTGTGGCATAAACATTTAGGTCACATATCCAAAGAAAGGATGCAAAGATTAGTGAAGAATGAAATTCATCCAAATTTGGATTTTACTTGACCTTGGAGTTTGTATTGATTGTATTAAAGTTAAACAAACAAAATACACTGAGAAAACGCCACAAGAAGCACAAAGCTTCTTGAAATTATACACACCGATATAAGTGGTCCTTTTGATGTTCCATCTTTTGGTGGAAAAAGTTATTTTATCACTTTTATTGATGATTTTTCACGTTATGGTTACGTTTATCTATTGCATGATAAATCTCAATCTGTGAATGCACTTGAGGTATATATTAAAGAGGTTGAGAGACAATTAGATAAAAAGGTGAACATAGTAAGGTCGAATAGAGGTGGTGAATATTATGGAAAGTATGATAAATCGGTACAATGTCCGGGTCCATTTGCTTAGTTCCTTGAAAGACATGAGATTTGTACTCAATACACAATGCCGGGTACACCACAACAAAATGGTGTAGCGAGAAAGGCGTAATCGTACTCTAATGAAAATGGTCGGGAGTATGATGAGTTATTTATCTTTACCCTTATCTATGTGGTTGTATACATTAAAGACTTCGTGTTTGTTATTAAATAGGATTCCTAGTAAGGCGGTTTCAAAGACTCCTTTTGAATTACGGACGGGTAGGAAACCTAGTTTACGACACCTACATATCTAGGGTTGTCCAGCGAAAATACGCATTTACAATCCGCATGAAAAGAAATTGGATTTTAGAACGATTAGTGGTTATTTTATTGGTTATGCAGAAAAATTCAAGGGGTATAGATTTTACTTGTCCTAATCATATTATGAGAATTGTTGAATCTGGAAACACTAGATTCATTGAGAATGGCGACATCGGTGGAGCGAAAGAATGCGCGATGCTTGCATTCAAGAAGTTAGGGTGGAGGTTCCTTTACCCAAAACTTCTAAAGTTGTTCATGATATCATTGTTCAACCAAAAATAATCAAGAACAACAAATAAATGATCAAACACTCCATAATGAACATGTCAACAATGAACCAACAACAATTGAGCTACTAGAAATAGCATTAAGAAGATCTCAAAGGGATAGAAAGCCAGCTATTTCGATGATTATGTAGTTTATCTACAAGAGTCGAAATTGACTTAGGAATTGGTAATGATCCAGGTTCATTTTCACAGGCCATGGAATATAGTGATTCTACAAAGTAGTTTGATGTCATGAAAGAAGAGTTAAAATCTATGGATCTCAATCAAGTTTGGGATATTGTTGAATTGCTTAAAGGTTGTAAAAAGGTCGGTTGTAAATGGTTTTTTAAGACCAAGCACGACTCAAAAGGTGATATTGAATGATATAAGGCCAGACTTGTTGCTAAAGATTTTACTCAAAAACAAGACATTGATTATAAGGAGACTTTTTCACCAGTCTCTAAGAAAGACTCACTTAGAATCATTTTGGCTTTGGTGGCTCATTACGATTTAGAGTTACACCAAATGGATGTGAAAACTGCCTTTCTTAATGAAAATTTAGAGGAAGAGGTTTATATGGACCAACCTGAAGGTTTTTCAATTAAAGGAAAGGAACACATGGTGTGTAAATTAAATTAGTCAATTTATGGACTTAAACAAACTTCCCGACAATGGTATCTCATTACTATAACCTCTTTTGGGTTTAAAGAAAATACCGTTAATCGGTGTATATATATGAAAGTCGAGTGGGAGCAAGTTTATCTTTCTAATTCGTATATGTTGATGACATTTTTCTTACTTGCTAATGATCTTGGTTTATTAAGTGAAAACAAGAAATTTCTCTCTAAGAATTTTGAAATGAAATATACGGGTGAGGCAACGTATGTGATAGGAATAGAAATATTCCGTGATAGATCACAAGGATTGTTAGGATTGTCTCAAAAGGCCTATATTAATAAAATTCTGGAGAGATTCAATATGGACAAATATTCAGCGGGAATAGTTCCAATTCAAAAAGGGGACAAATTTAGCCTTATGCAATATCCTATAAGTGAATTGGTACGAGATCAAATGAAAAGTATTCATTATGCACTTGGTTGTTGGGAGCTTAATGTATGCTCGGACTTGCACCAAACCGGACATCAATTTTGCCGTCGGAATCTTTGGGCGGTATCAAAGTAATCCATGATTGGATCATTGGAAAGCTGCAAAGAAAGTTCTCCGATACTTGCAAGGAACGAAGGATTACATGCTTACTTATAAAAGATACAATCATCTTGAGGTGATTGGATATTTAGATTCAAATTTAGCTGGATGCGCCGATACAAGGAAATCAACGTTTGGTTATTTGTTCCTTTTGGCTGGAGGTGCAATTTCATGGAAAAGTGCAAAACAGTCGGTTATTGCTGCATCCACTATGGAGCCCGAGTTCGTGGCGTGCTTTGAGGCCACTATTCATGGATTATGGTTGCGAAACTTTATTTCGGGGCTTGTGATTGTCGACAGTATTGCCAGGCCGCTGAAAATTTACTATGATAATCCAAAGAAGAGTTTTCTTCTCTAAGAATGACAAGTATTCTAAGGGTGTTAAGCATATGAAAATCAAATATTTGTTCGTCAAAGAAGAAGTTCGAAACAAAGAGTGTCAATTGAGCATATTAGCATCAATCTTATAATTGCAAATCCATTAACAAAAGAACTGTCGCCCAAAATATTTAATGAACATGTTGAAAGGATGGGCATTTTTGGACGTCACTAATGATATTGTATTATGACTCGATTATTTTATGTATTTGACACTCTGAGCTTATTTATGTGTGTTTCGATTTATCCCGTTTTCTACTTAGTATACATGAAGGAAGTAGATGAATATTTGACGGGATAGTCTCTAACGAGACATTATAGTTGGACCATTGATATATTTCTTATTTATGGATCACGATGAGTGAAAAGCTATAGTCGTAGTACATAGAAGGGACATTATAGTTGACACCGATTATTTATATGTGTATGACTCGATTATTTTATGTATTTGACACTTGGAGCTCATTTATGTGTGTTTCGATTTATCCCGTTTTCTACTTAGTATACATGAAGGAAGTAGATGAATATTTGACGGGATAATCTCTAACGAGACATTATAGTTGAACCATTGATATATTTCTTATTTATGAATCATGATGAGTGAAGAACTATAGTCGTAGTACATAGAAAGATGGGCATTTTTGGACGTCATTAATGATATTGTATTATGACTCCAATTATTTTATGCATTTGACACTCTGAGCTCATTTATATGTGTTTCGATTTATCATATTTTCTACTTAGTATACATGAAGGAAGTAGATGAATGTTTGACGAGATAGTCTCTAACAAAGACATTATAGTTGAACTATTGATATATTTCTTATTTATGAATCATGATGAGTGAAGAGCTATAGTCGTAGTACATAGAAGGATGGGCATTTTTGGACGTCATTAATGGTATTGTATTATAACTCGATTATTTTATGTATTTGATACTCGAGCTCATTTATATGTGTTTATGATTTATCATGTTTTCTACTTAGTATACATGAAGGAAGTAGATGAATGTTTGACGGGATAGTCTCTAACAAAGACATTATAATTGGACCATTGATATATTTCTTATTTTTTATCATGATGAGTGAAGAGCTATAGTCGTAGTACATAGAAGGGACTGTGTCTATTAATGACACACAACCGCTATGACTCTCATTAGTCTTCTTTACTTTATTGTGGTTATTATGTAATAGCCAATTAAAGAAAAGTTTTAACATGATGTTATTGTGCACATTAAGGTATTTATCAAACCATGAAAGGAAACTCATATTGGCCAAGTGGGAGAATGTAAAATAAATGTAGCCCATATGATTTTATAATAATTGTTTAATAATTATTTCATGTTATAATTATTATGTTGGTAACAAAAGGATACATTTGAAAAGATGCGAATATGATGTGCTTTGATGGAAGGCATATCTTGAATAACGTTTTAAGTTTAAAAAGAAATCTAGTCATCTCTCCACCCTATCGAAAAACAGGCGTAACATAAAAAGAACGTCGGTTTATATTCTACTCTCCATCGTTAGAATACATAAAAGTATAGAGGGTTAAAGGAGAAAAATCAGATTCTTCATCGTCTTTGTCTTTTGCATTAATCATTCTTGAGAAATCGCTATGGACAAAGGTACGTCTTCATATTTATTGATGGCGAAAGTTATGAAGATCGAAGATCCGTATATGATGAATCTCCGCAAGAAATTTACGTTGATTGCTTACAAGAGAGGCTACATTAATGGGCGACCTCATATTTCAAGCAAAGCAACAGTACAGAAACTACCAGTATCGTTAACCCCTTCTTTTCAAATAACGTGAACTATGGAGACAGATATCCTACCAATGAAATATCAGACTAATCTCATGGACTTGATAAGGCACAAGTTAAAATCCGAGGGAAGGGGGACGTTAGCATAAATCATAATTAGTCACAATAAGTAAAATCTTTAGGGTGATATATGAAAGGTTTCAACATATTGTCAAATGTTTTTCACTGTTTTGGATGAAAATTAGTGCCCCCTCTCGACTTTAGCATTATTTCCCAACAGGTCCAGCACTTTGAAAAGTCATATATTATCCGTATGATCTTTGGCATCGTTGCGCAGTAGCTCTTGTACTTTACAAAAATGACAGATTGCCTCTTGAATTATTGTTTTCGTTAAAGCCGCTAGTTTTCCCATCTGCATTACTATTTGGCGTCACGTCAAAATGAAACTCATTTTCCATTACGAATATATCCTCTACTATACTGTTAATGACGAACAGTAAATCAAGGGTGTTGCGTGGTTAATGAAGTCAAGAAAATTTAGCAGAGGTTATTTTTTACAAGGAAAAAGGGAAAAATTATCAAAAAAGTCCTAAACCTATTGTAATCGTGTCAATTCACTCCTAAACATTTTACATTTGTGTCAATTCAATCTATTTGGCCAACCGACACCGAGAGGGCCAGTTTTTAATATCAACTTGACAATTTTTTTATTTTTATTTTTTTAACTTTTTCCTTTTTTGCTCTTATGGTTCTTTCTTTTTTGTTCTTCTTCCTTCGGGCTCGGCGAGCGGCTAGAGGAAGTAGGAAGAAAAAAAGGAAACAGATAAAAAAATTGAGAAACTAATAAGATATTATTGAAATTGGCCATGTCGATATCGACATCGCCACTTTAGCGCCAACCGATCAAATGGACTGAATTGGTATAAATATAAAAAATTTAAGGCTGAATTGACATAATTGTAATAGGTAATTCATATTCATGTAATATTTAATGGATATGCATATGGAGAAACTAGAGGAGACGGAAAAAAAAAATCTGAGTTCAAATATGAGAGATCTTTTATTGCGGGTTCCACTCACTTGGCTTGGCCCTTTTCTCCCTCCCTCCCCTCTTTCTTCCTTTCTTTATTCTAATTGTAACTCCTTTACATTAAAGGCTGGTTTCAGAGAATTTCTGTCCTTTCACGGAATCTCAAGTTCTCAACTATTGATGTATGCTATCATATATTCCAAGATAAATTATATCCGTCTTGATGAATGATTGTGGCCATTGAGTTTCGATATGAGAAAACTGAATGCAAAATAAATAGATTTTTTTGTTTCTCTTTCTTTTTATTTTCTTCCCTTAATAAAAAGAGAAACCAAAAATAAAAATAAAAAATTCACGTCGGCGTTTGGCCTAACTTAGCTAAATAGACTGAATTGATATAAATGTAATAGATTTAGGACTCAATTAGCAATAAAAAAAGGTTCATGACTGAATTGGCATAATTACAATAAGTTTATGACTTTTTTGGTAATTCTCCGCTAGCTAATATGTATGAAATGGGGTTAATATCATGGAAAATATCCACTCACCCCAACTAATATTTTGACCAACAAAAATCTTTGATTGGTACACTTATGATAAATTTATCATTCGTTAGTTCTCATTAAATTTTATCCTCAAATTGCTGAGTTAAGTGACACGTGACAATTGACGGATGTACTAGTTTGAGATTTTTACCCTCCGTTTGTCACATGTATGCTACTTTGTGGTTATTCGTGGTATTAATTCAATTTTACGAAAACTAACATAGGGTAAAAATCCCTGAGCCTTAGATAGTTAAATTGATGAGGTCCTAGGTTCGAATCTCCCCGACCAAGTCTTGGGAGACTTAACCGGTGACATTGGCGCTCATACCCCGACCACCTCAAAGAATAGTCCATTGCACGTGGGAAACCTCGGTTATAAAAAAAAAACAGAGGGTAAATTTATCATAAGTATATCAATTTGAGGTTTTTAGTAGTCAAAAAATTAATTTGTAGTAAATTTTTGACAAGTGTACCAGTTTAAATTTTTTTGTGGTCAAAAAATTAATTTGGGGTAAATTTGTTACATGTACATCGGTTTGCATTTTTCGTGGTATTAAACCTATCAACTACTTTAAATCACACTAATTCTCCAATACAGGAGTTTCTAACAAAAGTCACACGTGCACCTCAATAAATAGCTTAATTTTTTGGATTGATCATTCTAATAAGGTATCAAAGTAAGGTTCTGCCCCATTTATTTCTTGTGATAGCCCCCATTCGTCAAATACCAAGTGTTCTTGCTCATCCGATTTGGATGTAAGAGGAGTAGCCCACATTGCTTGTCTATGAAATTTATGTATCATTTATATTCATATAATCTCCTTCCACTTATTCGCTTAAATTTTTTGATAGGACATTACACCCCATGAAGAGTCGGTGATTACAGTAGTTGGGTGTTCTAAAATTGATATGGAGACGCTAGCCGACCGTAGAACAACGCGATAACATGCCTTCATCATTTAGTAATTGCCGTATTATAATTTATTTTTGCACCCGCGTCATGATTAGACCGTCACATGGGTGGGTCGGGTAAAAAATCTTGTGACCCAAATTGACCTATTTTATTCATTTTGATTTATTTTCAATGCAATACAAATTTAGCGGTCCATATTTGACCTGATTCATATCCAATCATATATCCGACCCAACCCCTATTGTTAAAAAAACTTTCGTATTTAATCAAATCTAACAAAACTCATATCCAAACTTAGATGAAAGCGCAGAATAAGTGAACGCGAGATCAAGAAATCTCAAAACAGTCATAAATGTGGGTTGAGTCTAAATAAGTTGCTAATCCATTTACCACCCACATTATTTATTACTTTATTATTCTAAACTAATGAATATAACTAATTCATATATTAACTCAATCTGTTAAATATGTATTAAGAAATGGTTCTAGGATGAGTCACCACCGAACGACAAATAATCACGTTTCATTATCCATTTCAATCCCAGTTCAATTTCCCATCAGTGGACCTACTCGCACAGCAACCTGTCGGACCACCCCAACACTTTGCATGCCTAGTACTATTCGAACTTATCTCTTACCATAAACAACATCACATGAAATGGACAGACGTAACCATCACCCCCACAAAACCAAAGTCATTAATCTAATCAAACACTTTGATTAAAAAAGAAACACTAATATCGTCCATGCTCATATGGTACAAGCAACAACACATCCTTTCTAAAATTAAAAGAAGCATGCTCGAACCTGACTCATAGAATTAATACACGGAAAAATGCGAGACGAAGTTTTGTAAATATTAGCTTACAATCTGTCGCATCATCTAGTACACTCATTTTAATGTGCCGGTCTCCTCGTACTTAGGTGTTATTCTTAAATGGAACGAACCATACATAACCTGCCAAAACTCTGTCCTAAAACCACGAGAAGTCCTTCTTCCAGCTGACCTCGTCGCTGCTGAAGTAGAACCCGTCTTCCCTCACGAGCCAGGAGCACTTCCTGAGGGGGCCGCACCGGTGGCCGTCTCGTCCGGCCACGAACGCGTCGAACCGCTTCCTCGTGCCGTCCCACTTGACGGTGCAGAGGAAGTGTGCCGCCGCGCCCCAGAAGTTGGCGCGGGCCACCCAGCCGAAGTCGTCGCCCTCCTGGAGGGCCCGCCCGCCGATGTCGCCGTGGTCGTCGGAGGAGCACCAGATCACGAGGGGGAGGGAGGAGTTGGTGCGGAAGCCGTTGATGACACGGACGTCGAACTCGGCGCCGGAGAAGTACTCGGGCTCGAGGAACTTGGACAGGAGCAAGCAGCAGAGGGAGAGGGAGGAGGATATGAGGAGGAAGCCTGCGAGGAGTTTCATTTGTGGTTGATGAAGAAGATGGAGAAGGCAGGCGGTGGGAGATGAGAGAGAGAGAGAGAGGAGAGAGAGGAATGAGAAATGGAGAAGAAGGCGATTAATAAATGAGCAAAATCTTATTCTCATTTCTCTGTTTTGGGAAGTACGTTTAAAGGTGTGAACTCTAGTGCCGCGAGATGTCCACTAGTGACACTAGTAAAATTTCTCTGTGCTGCATGTATTGCATTTGGCTTCATGCCACCATGGCATGCCCAAAATTATGTTGAAATGTAGCCAGGAAAAGAAAAAAAAAGGAGAGACAAAAAGGACTAGTGTGACCCAACTTTTTCACTTTTACATTTGATTTTTTTGCTGTTGGATTTTGAGGGGGTTAGTACAGACTTTTGATTTATATTTGACCCAAAATCCTCGAAACCTTTGAAAATGGTCTTACTTGGACATGTTAAACCACATCATAACTTTTTCAAGGCTTCTTTTCAATTTGGATAATATGTTGAATTTTAGGCTGTGTTTGTTTCGCGAAAAATTATGGGTATTTTTGAAAAATATTTTTCGACAAGTCATTTTCCTAAAAAAATGAAGATATTTTCGTGTTTAGCTAAAATATGAAAATAAATTAGAAACTATTTTTCACCGTTTGGTGCAAAAAATTCTATTAGATTTTCCTCCATGTACTCAATTTTAATAATTTCTTATTTTTATTTTATCTTTTCTTTTTTAAAATTGTTTTTTAAACTATGTAAACTATTTTTTTTTTTTTTTTTTTTACTTTGTCTTTTCTTTTTCTTTCTTTTTGGTTTTCCTTCTTCTTCGACCGGTTGCCGGTCATGGCGATGGTCAGGGATCACCCTCGGGGCAAGGTGTAGCCAATCGGGGCATCGTCGCTCTCTAGTGAGGCTACTGGTGAGCTCCAAGCCTTGCCGGATAGGCAAGGCTCGCCTCGCGCGAGGCCGGCAAGGTCGAGCTTGCCGCCAACCTCGAGCGAGGCTCAAGCTAGCCTTGCCGGCCAGATCCCTAGTTGGCTACAGAATCGGAGCTTTAAACAAAAACTGAAAAAAAAAAAAAACAAAAGAGAAGAGTTATATTTTGACTTTTAAGAAGCACAAACAAACTAGTGAGCGATATCTGAAGATCATTTTGAGGGGCTTCAATAAGGCGATCGATTTTCTAAAGTGTCCAAAACACAAATATGGCATTTGCCGGCACAGAGCAAACTTCCCAAATATGCAAATCCCTATCTGATCCTTCGATCTTGTCAAGGTGAAGCTCGTTAAGAGGACTTTCCAATAGACAATAAAGCCAACTAGGTCAGTCACTCAAGTTCCTCTTTATCTTCGAGCCCAGAAAAAAAAAAAAAAAAAGCCCCACCTCCTTTTTTATGCTTGCCTGAACAAAATATCAATTTTTGGCAGGGATATATCTATTTTAATCACTGCTTTCTTAGGTGCTTTGATATGGGAATGAGATGGGGCCGGTTGGTGGAGAGGCACGTTCCCTCTTTTATTGTTTACCGTAGAGAATGTCTTTGATAAATCTTTATCACTTCAGCTTCTTTTGTCCTTTCAAAAAAAAAAAAAAAATTTGGAAGATTATCTCCGGATCATTCCACCACAATCATTAGGGTTTGTGGGCGAGGCACGTCTAGTCCTGTTACGATGTTAAGAGTCCAGCGCATGATTGTTTTCTTCCTTTTTTTCCCATAAAGAACAGAACCCTAATCCCTGAATCTTAACTGCACGGTTTACACGTTTTCATTTTTCTCACATATCGTTCATCTGAGAGCAATTGCGTGCGCGGATATATTGCGAAATCGGAATGATCTCGTGTCTTTCACCAATCCTAATTCCGACGAGGGAAGGAGTGTGAGCGCCGTTATCTTAAGTCCTACATGGATTGCATTTACTTTGTTTTTTGCACGCAAAGGTTAGCCTCTAAAGACCACTTCACAGGAGAATCCACACTTTTGTCTGTGAGAAAAGAAGGGAATAGAACCAGAGAACACTAAGAGTAGCTTATCTTTTGCGGCGTGCTGCAATGATTGGGACATCTTATAAAGAAGAGAGATCATTACAATAATCTCAACTTGGGTACTAATGAAGATCAAGACTGGCCACCACTTGCCCTGTCTGCTGTATTTTTAAATACAAAGAAAGATAGGTGAGTAGATTAATAAAACCTGGAACTCCCCTCGATCGCCAAAAGAAGCATTGAAATCTATGGACTTTATTCCTCGGGATCAAGAAAAAGTCGATTGGAATGTTAAGATATTTTCAGTTCAGAAATCGGAAATTAAAAATTGCTCTAGGTTATGACTATTTGTTTCGGGTATGGTTCATACTCCTCTCGTTATGAAGGGATGCAAGTCCTGTACCCCAATGAGCGAGTAGGGATAGAAGGTGGCTGAGCCCCGAGCTATTAGATGAATCTATTGGTAGTTTGAGCTTGGCCCAATGAATAACTCTTATGTAACCTATAGAGGGAGGAAGGTGTGTAGGGAATCATTTGCTTAGAATCGGGATGAATCTTGTGTTTCGATTTCTCTTTCTTCCCTTTACTCTTTATTTCTTTACGTCTGTCCATAGGTCAAAGGTGTACACCTAACCGATTCATAAGGCTTACAAGGGAGTTCCGTGGGCTCACCATAGGTCTTCATGTTCGTGCTCCGATGTTATAAATAAAACAAGGAAATCCATGGAATTTGAACAGCAAATCATCGCAGAAAGAGAGAGCGATGATACAAAGTTGTTGTCTAAGCCGAAATCGTCTTGATAAAAAGCATTGGTTCAGGGTGTTTCTCTTTTTAATAGCTCTTTTATAACAGATGGGCGGTTCTTCTTGATCTCGGACCGATGCCAAAGCAAAGTTAAGGCGAAGGACAAATGTAAAGTAAGTGGTGACTAGTGGTTGTCATGCCTCCACTTGCCCATTCCCTTTTGCGGGCTTGCAAATACAAATGAGTACATTGAAAAGGCAACCCCCACCACCACTTGGCACTCGAGTAGGGGTGGGTATGTTTTTAAGGTAGTATCGACAAACTGGATCGGTGGCCGATTCTATTCCAAATTTCAGGTTACGCAAGGTAGATGTTTGGTTTCAAATAAATCGGGGAACTGATTTCGATAGGTAGATTCCGACGAGTCTTTGTATTTTTCTTTTTCTATATCTTCGCGCAATCTTACAACATTTCGTGGCGTCTAATAAAATTTGAACCACTAATTTGATCTTTCATTTTCAAAGACTATCCATGATGAAAAACTTTTATTTTATTAATATTTCGTATTTTTGTGTGTCTAAATAATGAGTTAGGGTTAGTAGATTAGTAGCAGAAATGGTGATTCACAACAATCATTCAATTAATGATATATATAAAGCCTATACATACCTTAGAATCGACTCTAAAATCCATGAGAGAATAGGTTCCAGGTTCCAAAAATTAGAGAACCATTTAAGACGAGTAGACTCCAAGTGGAACCCTGGATCGATCCTCGAACCGCTCACCACTACACTAGAGGTCATATTTGACTGGGCCGGACGAGGCCGGTTCTGGGGTCGAGCTTAACGGGTTGTCTAGATTTGTTATAAAATTGAAAAAAATTGTTCTCTAGGGCTCG
This sequence comes from Rhodamnia rubescens, assembly GCA_021437795.1. Classification (NCBI taxonomy): domain Eukaryota; kingdom Viridiplantae; phylum Streptophyta; class Magnoliopsida; order Myrtales; family Myrtaceae; genus Rhodamnia; species Rhodamnia rubescens. Next base: position 2,530,848 of record JAILYA010000003.1, on the reverse strand, counting down.
ATCGACTCGATCCATGCTATGAGGTTGATAATGGTGATCAATCATAGATCGTTTGGAGCTGTGCCATTGGTCGAGTTAAAGATAATTAGTCAAAGATTATCTAGGATAATTTCCTATTTTCGAGATATTTGATTATTCCGTTGATACTCTATATTTTTCAAGATTGCACCTATATCTCATTTATTTTTTTGGATAATCCGCGTATATCTCCTTTGATTGTGCGTATCTTGATGGGTAGGTCGGCCTCGAGATATTTGCATAAGTTTGACGATTGAGTAACGGGCTGGACCTGATGTGGCCTAATCTATTGGGCTTTTTCTCCTCTTCTTTGTTGAATTGCAGACTTGGGCTTCAAAAATCGGTGACATCTCTCAGCCCCAATTCGAGTTGACGAGTGGAAATCTTTCAGGCTAGGGCAGTTGTAGTTGTGAAGTTGTGGACGACAGTAATTTAATTTCAGATTGGAGGGTGGAAATGAGGGCATTTTGGAGGCAAACGTGGGGACATTTGAAATTGGGCCTAGTGGGCTGAGGCCTGGTGTTTGAAGAATATCTCAAGTGAAATGGGCCTTTCGGTAAGGTTCCGGCCATTCGGGTTGCTTGCGACCCGGGTCAGGTGCGCCCTAGAAAGCCCAATGGAGGAATTTTTTAATGCGATCATCAAAATAGATAGATTTCAAAACTAATGGAGGATTTTCTTCATTAATCTAGTAACAATAGCCATCATGTAGCGACGGTTGACATCAATAGAGAAAGCGCTACGACTCAAACTCAAACCCACTTTCACTCAGATTCCCAAACGGCCTTCCTGACCCATCCCGTCCCATTCACGCCGAGAAAGAACCCTTCCTCCCTCACCAGCCAGACCACCCGGCCCCGCCCCGCGTCGCGGCGGGGCTGGAACGCGTGCCACGACGCGAACATCCTCGTCCACACCCCCTCGCACCGGTACAAGGCCTTCTCCCGGGCCGTCCAGCTGCATCCCTGCCCTGCGCTCAGCGCCTGGTCGATCACGGCGGGCGAGCCCTCGGAACCGCAACGGATCTGCATGGTTCCCGTGCCGTCCGGCAGCGCGCTGACCACACTGACGACGGGCTCATCGACGGCCGCTCCTTGGACGTTTCCGACAAGTTTCCGCGCACTTGGGGTCGTCGTTGTGAGCAAGACCAAGAGGAGAGCAACGCCAAGAGAAGTCATTGTGGCTTTTCTTGACTTTGGTTTGGATGGATTCGGTTAATATAGGCGAACGGAAATCACGAAGGTGGTACCGAAAATTGAGGCGATTGCAGGGGCACGTTCCGTGACTGGTGGATAACTGCGAGTTCAGCGGGGGACATAACTACTAAAGTATTTATTTTGCGTATTTTTTATTATAAATTTTTTATTTTATATATATATTATATTGATTGATATACGAGTTGATTGATTTCCTTGCTAAGCTATGTATGAAAGCTAGTAGGCCTAATCCTCTAAAAAAATCCTCAACTTTATGTTCAGTCCCGAATTTGCCCGGAACTCTTTTTTGTCTAAAAAAAAACCATCAACTTTCATTTCAGTCTTAAATCTACCTCAAACTTTTTTTTTATCTCAGAAAAAACCCCAAACTTTAGGTTTAGTCTCAAATCTGTCCCGTACATTTTTTGTCTTAAAAAAAAATAAACTTTAGATCAAGTCTAAAATTTGCCCCGATTTTTTTGAAAAAATTCACAAACTTTCAGTTTATTTTCAAATCTACCATGTAGTAAACTTGATTTGGCATTTCCACATCGATAAAACATCCACATCGACAAAGTAATGAAGCGATATGTACGAACTAACGTGGTATTTCCACTTGAATAACAAATCCACCCCAATAAAAATTGTTGAAAGTCACCCAAATGAAATCGTTCTTAGACATGAAAATTAAGGATGACTAACGATGATTTTTGGACGGAGGGCTAGTTGGGGTATATTTGAGATTAGAGTAAAAATTAGTAATTTTTCTCTTAGACAAAAAAAATATTCAGGGTAGATTTTAGACTGAAATTAAAGTTTAGGGCTTTTTCTGAAACAAAAAAAAAAAAATTGGGGGCAAATTTGGGACTGGCAATAAAGTTGGGGATTTTTTTTAAGACAAAAATAGTTTTGGACAAATGTGAAACTAAACCTAAAGTTGAGGGTTTTTTAGGGAATTAGGCCAAAGCTAGTAAACCATTTGGGCTCGTTGAGTAGGCGTTCAAGATTTCATTACCTACTTTCAACTCCAACATCCTGTTTTTTTTTTTTTTTGTCTTTCTATGTACTTTGTTTGTCTTTATTATTTAATTATCGAAAAAACGTATGCCCTTTTTCATGTTAGGCTTAAGAAAAGAAGTAGTCGTTATAAAAGGTTGCTAACCAAGACAAATGAAAATTGGTCACTCAATAAAGGAGTTCCTCAATTAGAATGAATGATTAAATGTTGATAAGCAACTGAGATGAGAGTTGGTAATCCAAAACTAATTAATAGCTTAATCGATAAAAAAATAGTAATCACTTAAATTTAGGGAAATTATTAAAAAAGCCCTAACTTATTGCACTTTTACCAATTCAAGCTAAACATTTTAAGTTTACCGATTGAGTTTGAAACCTCTTCACCTTTTGCCAATTCAATCCTATTGTCCAAAAATCGCTAATGTGAATGCCGGCCATCTTACGTGATACCGCCGGTAGTAACGTGAACAATTTTAGTTATATTCTAATATTTTATTGAATTTTTTTTCTCATTTTTATTATTTTCTGTTTTTCTTTTCCTTTTTCCTTTTTATCCCTTTATGTTTCCCTTTGCCGGCCATCGCCAGGCCTCGACCTCTGTTTGGCGTCAAGCGAGGGCTGCCATCTCCATCAGGTGAGGGCTGTTCATGCCCATCCAGGCAAAGGTGACCTCGCTAAGGGCCGACGAGGGTGGCCCTCACCAAATCGAGTGATAGTTGCTTGTACCGGAGGCGGGCAAGTGTGGCCCTCACCCGACGCCGCAGAGAGGTCGAGGCTAGGTGTTGGCCGAAAATAAAAAAGAAAACTTTAGAAAAAGGGAAAAAAAGAAAACATAAAAAAGAACAAAAAGGGAAAAAGGGAAAAATAAAAATATTTGAAAAAATATTATCAAAAATTGCTTATATCGATCTCGACGGTGCCACATAGGACCGCCGGCGTTCATGTCAGCGATTTTCGGCCAATAGAACTAAATTGGCAAAAGGTAAAAATGTTTAGGATCGAATTGACAAACTCAAAAAGTTTAGAACTAGATTGGTAAAAGTGCAAAAGGTTTATGGCTTTTTTTGACAATTTTCTCCTTTAATTTAAGATGGTAATTTCATGTTATATTTGGTAAATTCAAAGAATTTGGTAATTCATGTTGTTGGATTTTATGGGGTGTACGGTAAAGTACGTGGTCCGCCCATGTAGGCTACCACACCCCTTGGTCAAAGGAATAATTGCCTTTCATATTAAACGTGAAAAGTCACGTTTATAACGTACGTTCTTTCCCCTTTGTTAGTTTCAAGAAAAATAGAAAAAAGAACAGAGACGAGACGATATCTCTCCCTTCTCCTCTTTGGAATGTCAAACGAGCGACGTAGTCTCTCGTTGCATTGTAGACACTTAATCAGTGAAAAATGAGGTACGTCCGTTACGTGATGTATTTCTCCGATCATTGATTCAAGACGTTTCTAGGGCTTGTTAGTTCCGTGTAATTCCGTTGTATATATAATCTAGATTCGTTCCCTTCACATGCAAATAAAAGTTAGTAAATTAGTAAACAGAAATGCTAATTCGTAAAATATCGAAGGAGTTGGTAATTTTCTAGTAGTGTTAATAAGTTACCAACATTTTTGCTATAAAAAAATGATAGTCATTTTGGTTTATCAAAAGTTTTTTGACACTTACCAAGACTTACTGGAGTTTATCAGCAGGTAATGAATTCGTATTTTTAGATACAGAACAATGCAATTTTGCTTATATAACAAGAGATGACATCATCACATGACTACATTCAGTTTGGTAGATCACACATTTATCCTTGCATCAATATATATTTTTAAATAAATCGGTACCGTTTTTTGAAAAGAAAGAATCCAGAGATCCCTTGAGAATAAGAAGTGTCTCTTCTCCTAATACAATGCTCCGTTCATTTTGGGAGAATGTACTGAAAAATATTTTTCAGGAAATCATTTTCTAAGACAGTGACAATCGGCTAAAATCTAAAAAAAGATCCAAACAATATCTCCCGTTGTTTGTTATAGAAAATTGAATTTGATTTTCCTCCGTGCACTTCTTTTTAATAATTTATTTTCTTTTCTTTTCTTATTCTTATTTTTTCCCTTCTTACTCAGTCGGTCTAAGACCGGGCTGTAGGTGAGCTCACTTGAGGCTAACAAGCTCAAGCTTGCCTGAGGCTGGTGAGGCTAGAGCACTCTTATATCTGGCAATCCCCAAGCTCGCAGGGATTGGCCGAGCCTCGAGCTCGCCGAACCTATGTCATGGCTAATCATCGAGCTGTCAATCGTTGCCGAGGCATGCGACCGGCAGAGATAGAAGGAGAAAGGAAAAGAAAAAATAATATAAATATAAATAAATGTAAAGGAATCCATGGAGGAAAGTGGAGGGAAAATGATTTCCTCTTCAAAATGAGGAAATCATTTTTTCCTTGATGAAAAATATTTTCTTTGACTCATTTATTTTCTCAGTGAACCAAACGCCAAAAAATCTGAAATTCATTTTCTTATAAGTTGTTTTCTCAGAAACTAACGGAACCTAAGTGTTGCATTTGTTTCATTGAAAAGGGAAAATATTTCATGAAATCATTGAAAAAAATATTTAGTTTTTATTTGTTTGGGGAGCAAGGAAATGATTCCTTTTGTTAGAAGGGAAGTCGTTGCCTTATCAAAATATTGTTTTCAGTTCAAAAATATTTGTAAATCGATAGCCCTCATTCAAACCGAAAAGAAAACAATTCTCCAAAACAGCTTTTCTTTAAACAAATGAACCCTCCAATCTCATCTATTTCGCCCGACCCCCTTTAAGGATCGGAGGTGTATCTTCTCCTCTTTTGATCTCGTGCTTGATAACATCAAAAGCGGAATCAATCTTTTTCTTTCCCGGCGGTGCAATCTGGCACGCCAATTACTGATCAATAGCACAAGAGAAATGAAAAGCAGCCTTTCCATCAAAAGCAGAACAACCGGACCAAAAAAAATCATCACTCCCCTTTATTCATGTTGAATCCACAAGCACCTACTCAACAAATTCAACTAAGGCCAGCGAAATTGCAACTCGTAATCATCGTCCCTTTTGATGTAGAGGTACAAGCCGTCCCTGTCGACGCGCCAATAGCACTTCTCGTCGCCGCACCTTGCAGCGTCCCTCGGCTCGTAGAACACCTGAAAATCTCCATGGGAGCTGGCCCAGCTCATGTCGCACCAGTACTCGGCCACACGCCCGATCGGGACATCCACGTCCCAATCGAAAGCCGCTCCGAATTCCAAGACCCGAGTGCCCAAATCGATCTCCTTCGATCGGCAATGCACGGTCAGATTTGTGTCGTCCCCCAAGTTGTTTATGACATAAACATGGAAGGCCGTCGCCATTTGAATCTTGAAAAGGGTCAGTGCCAGCAAGAGGAGAAGATTTGTCTTGGGCCTTCTCATGCTCTTTGTCAATCTCTCCTTGCTAGTGATAGAGAAGATGCAAGACCAAGGTTTTACACAGCAATTATACAGAGTTGTCGTTCGGAGATCGTGTTTTATGTTATGACCATAAATGCTAGATTCTTCATATCCCATCCTTTGACACCTGACCTGTATTCCTTTGCTAGAGTTTTTTGCCACTGTTTTTTCCAATACTTTTTTGGGCCAATTTTTTTCCTTTCACGATTTTTTTTTGGGCCACTCTTTTCTTTTTCTTAATAGTTTTATTGGGCCAAGCTTTTCCTTTTCAAGATTAATTGGGCAAACACTAGCCATAAGCAAAAGTCCCTTAAGTCATAAATTAGCTTTGGCTAGTTCAGGGTGGCAAACTTGGTAGTACATGCATTCTTAAAATCAAAATTAAGGGGAAAAGCAACAAAAGAAAAAAATCTAAACTTATTACATTGAAATCAATTGAATCATAGACATTTTAATTGTGACAATTTAGTCCTAAACATGTTACCATCGGTACCGATTCAGTCCATCCGGCCATTTTAGGTCGGGAATCATCGACGTGGATGCCGGTGATTTTGCGCGGCACGGCCGACGCTAGCGTGAATATTTTTAATAATTTTTGTTCCCTTTTTCTGTCCTTGACCACAAGCCATGGTCGGTCGTCGACCACCGACCTCGCCGAATCACTCTTGGGCGATGACGAGCACGGGCTAGGCCCCCTCCCCCCTGGCAAATTTGGCAAGGCCACCCTCGCCGGCCATGGTTGTGGCCAAGGGAAAGAAAAGGAGAGTAAAAAAGGAAAAAAAAATCATTGAAAAATTACAAAGAAATGTCACGTCATTGTCGGCTATGCCACGTAGGGTAGGGCGGTCGGTATCTACGTCAGCGATTTTCGGTATAAATTAGTTGGATGGACTGTATTAGTACCGATGTGAAAAGATTAAGGATTAATTGGCCTAATTGAGAAAACCTCCCACTAAATGACGACGGAATGGAAGACCATACGTGAAGACTTTCATTTAGAAATAAAATATAAAAGCACGTTATGGGAACGCTCGTTCACGATTAGACGTTGACACATCCAATCATCCTGAATACAAAACACCAAGACTTGCCAGATGTTTCCAGAAACTGGGATCGAAGTGCTTGTCCCAAGTACTCCCAAACGGATCTCAACCTCCCCCCCTCCACAAAGGGGAAGGACAAAATCTCGACCCTTGCTTTGTTTTCACCTTGCGCGACTTTGGCCTTTCCACGAGCGCACATGAGATCCCTTCGCACCTCATTTGTATATTAAGCATATGCCCCGTCGACAATGTCGACGCAGAGATTTGGGCCAGGTCGAGATGCACGACTCGTTCAAGGCCGAGTACCGTGGAGACGCTCTGATCTCACGACCCAGCATGATGAACAGGACCGGTCGCGACATAGTTAACACGCCCGGGTTCGAATCGTTTCATCGCACGCAAAGAGACTCGGTCTCGTTTCGAGAGTGTTAACGAGTGCCCGAAGAAAGTTGGATGTCAAAACCTCTTAAACAACCCGACTAGTCCCGTGGTCCGTCGGTGAGATTAGAAATTATTGAGTACTGGCCGCATATGGCGCCTGTCCACAGCCGTCAGCCAGCCTGTTGTAGATATTGAATATTGACTTTGTCAAGGAGTCAAACGATGACCAACACCAAGCTCGTGGAAATTTCATATTATCGTTTGCGATGCTCGGAAACAACGTTTCGGTTCATCTGGTGTCCTCCTCTTCGCCTGCAAAGCAACCGCATTGGTGGATTTTCTCTGTTAGCGCCTCTTCGGAAGATCCCACCCAACAGAAGCACAACCATGGAAGAGCATGTAGGTAAGAAATCAAATCAACTGGCGCCTTTCGTCGTTCTTGCAGCAGCCACAGTCCTAGCATTTGCTTTTATGTGGGGCGTGTTGTTCAAGAGGAAGAAAACAAGCGCAGAGCACAATCTGGATGAGTCGCGCGCTGCTACGGACGACCCGCCATCGGCTGCACTGAAGCAAGGGATCGATTACGAGGTGTTCTTGAGTTTTAGAGGACCCGACACTCGCAAAAGCTTCACTGATTGCCTCTACCAGGACCTGGTTCATTCCGGGATTCGCACCTTCAGAGATGCAGAAGAGCTCCGAGTTGGAGAGCACATCGGCGACGAGCTTCATCAAGTGATCCAAAACTCAAGAATCTACATACCCGTTTTGTCCAAGAACTATGCCGATAGCGAATGGTGCCTGGGCGAGCTTGCACAGATGGTGAAAAGCAAGAGAACGTTGGCTCAACGACAGATATTTCCCATCTTTTACGACGTGGAACCCTCCGATGTTAAGCTCAAGACTGGCACATACAAGAGAGCTCTCCGCCAACACGAGAAAAAGTATGGCTCTAGAACAGTCCTGGAATGGAGGGAGGCTCTCATGGAAGTATCTAAATTGAAAGCATGGGAAGTAAAATCTAGAGGGTAATTCCTGATCGACTCTTGTTTAGCATTTTTCTCAGTGATCAGGCCTGCGAATTTTTTTATTTATTTTATAGTTTTGTGTCACTGCATTATACAACTGATGATTCTGGTAATTCATCCTTGCTTTTAGCCTATTCACCTATGTTTAAATCAAAGATGTCGATTACAGCATTTTAAAACGACACACCCCATAGTACCCTCTTGCAACTGTAATTTTATCTACCATTGTAACAAGAAACCATTCGGATTGATGGATTTATATCAAGATCTGGAAAGAGTAGTTCAGGGCCGTACTTCGACACAACTCAGCACGGCATGTTTTGGGCAGAATTATAGGCGCAAATGACGGAACTAATGTACCTTGTGTGTTACAACCTAAATGTATAATCTCCCTTGCTGACTTATTCTTCTGTTACAAATTTCATGTTTGTTGCAGACATGGAGAACTCATAAAGTTGATTGTTCAGAAGGTTTTGACTGAATTGAAGATCAATTATCTAAATGTGAGTGACCATATAGTGGGAATTGATGATCCCGTTGAACAAGTAACCAGGTTGCTAGAGGTTGGTTCAGAGGGTGTACGTATGGTTGGAATTTGTGGAATGGGAGGGATCGGCAAGACGACTCTGGCCAAGGTTGTCTACAACCGCCTTTCTTCTCATTTTGAAAGTTGCAGTTTCATAGCTGATGTTCGAGAAACGACAAAATCCCATGGTCTTCCAACTTTACAGAAACAACTAACATGTGACATCCTCAGTTCTAAATGCATAGAACCTCTCAACGTAGACGAAGGGATCAACATGATCAGAAAAAGGTTTCAGAATAAGAGAGTTCTCATTCTTCTCGACGATGTTGACCACAGGGATCAACTCAAGGCACTAGCAGGAAAACATGATTGGTTTGGTTCAGGAAGTAGAATTCTAGTTACGACAAGAGACAGGAGCATCTTTAGCGCTAGAAAGGAAGGTACCCCTGAAGTTCGCGATCACTATGAAGGTGACTGGATTTACGAAGTCCCCGAATTAAACCGTACACAAGCCTTGCAACTATTCAGTAGACACGCCTTCAGAACAATCTCTCCACCAGAAGACTACATGACGCTGTCAAAAGAGGTAGCCCGCACCACTGGAGGGCTTCCTTTGGCGATTGAGGTCATAGGCTCCTTTTTGTGTGGCAAAAGCAAGGCAGTATGGGAAGGTACTTTGGAAAGGTTGAAAGATGTCCCACATAAGGAAGTTGAGAAGAAACTGATGATAAGTTATGAAGCATTGGATCATGAGCAAAAACAAATATTTCTCGATATTGCATGTTTCTTTAACAAAAGGAACAGAACAAATGCTTTTTACATGTGGGATGACTGTAAATTGTATCCAGAGTACGGTATAGAAGTTCTTCTCCTAATGTCGTTAGTTAAAATTGGAGATAACGATGAGCTATCCATGCATGATCAACTTAGGGACCTTGGCAAGGAGATTGTTCGCCGTGAGAATCACAAGGATCCCGGGAGACGTAGTAGGTTGTGGGTTGACAAGGAAGCACTAGATGTGCTAAAAAGTAAGAAGGTAATATTTGACTTCATCCTCGATGCTGTTTACTGGATAAGCTACTTGTATTCCTTCCTTAACCGTGAGTTCTCTTTCTCATCATGAGACATACTCCATGTTCACAGGGAACAGATGCCGTCGAAGCACTTGTTTTGAACAATTATACTCACGGTTCTGATACTGCCTCAAAGATTCATAATGTCACTTGTGGAGACTTTTCAAGCCTCTCAAATCTAAGATTCCTCCAAATGCATAGCGTGAACTTTGCTGGAGACTTCGAGCACCAATTCTCAAATCTAAGATGGCTTTCCTGGAAAAATTGTCCTCCAGATTTTCTAGCTACTAATTTTCATCCTAGAAATCTAGTGGTCCTTGACCTGTCATGGAGCAAAATAACAGAAAAGTGGAAAGGCTGGAAGCAGATTGAGGTAAGTTGTTCAGGAACAAATTTTGCTGTCTATTTTTGCTATGTTTCATGTATTCTCTCTGCTTCATCCATTTTAATAGAAACTTCTATACAGATGGCCAAGAAACTGAAAGTTCTGAATCTTTCCTACTGCAACAACTTGAAGAAAACTCCAGACTTATCAGCTTATAAAAGTCTGCAAAGATTGATTCTCCAAGGGTGTTCGCGTTTGTTTTATATTGATCCATCAATTATTCACTTAAAGTGCCTCACTCATTTGAATATCCGAGGATGCTATTCTCTGAAGCACAACTCCCGGCGTAACCTAAACTTTCTGGAGGATCTTGAAGAGTTCATCGTGGATGGACCTTCTCAGAAAGATGACCCTATGCCGCAAAGTATGGAGAAGCAAGATACTCTAGATGCTACCCGTTGGAATCCAAGAGTATCAACGGTCTCACAAGTGAATCACAAGATCAACCCGAGGGAGTACACATCAAAGTGTGCTCTTCATCAACTGTCAACTAATTCCACATACCCAAGTAAGTATAGAACGTAACAAAAATTTTAGAGTTTTATATGGTGAAGAAAATAATTACGGGTTGCAGATAAACTCTGATTGTCTGCTAAGCATATATTAACCTCCTAAAGTTTACTGCAGGCACAGGAATGACACAGTCTAGAGGTTTGCCAGGAGTGAAAGCGGAACATGAAGATTCGTATTCAAACCAAGTAGAGTGGGTGGAGAGACTTCCAGAATCAGTCGGGTATTTGGAATCACTAGTTGAGCTGGATTTGTCAAGCACAGGGATTACCGAATTACCTGATTCGCTAGGTAACCTGAAGAATTTGAAAGTGCTGAGAATTGATGGAAGTCGCATAAGAAAGTTACCTGATGCTATAGGAATGGCAGAGGAACTCGAGGAACTACATGCCTTAGAGAGTGAGAGGTTAGAGGAAATCCCTAGTAATTTTGAGTGCCTTCCCTCTTTGAGAATCTTGAGATTATCAGGAACTGCCATAACTGGAATACCTAAACTTCCAGCAAGCCTAACCAGTCTACAGATCGAATCACGATCAACAAACACTATTCCTGATCTGTCGAACCTCGTCAATTTAAAAGAATTGGACTTGAATTTGAGGATATTTTCCTCTACAGAACCATCTCACCTTCTACAAACTCCCAGCCCCAGTTGGATTGGAAACTTATCCAAATTGGAGAACTTAAAATTGTCCCTTTCAAATATTACCTCCCTGCCTACGTCTCTAGGCTCACTTTCAGGTCTCAAGAAACTTGAGCTCTGGTTCTGTGTAACCCTCAAATCCCTTCCACTGCTTCCCACTAGCTTGACAGAGCTATCCATCAGAAATTGTCCATCAGTAAAAACATTACCACCACTTTCAAATTTGGAGAACCTGTTAATATTTTCTCTCATCGACACACAGGTGACTAAGATTGAAGGATTTCGGGGTTTAGTATCACTCAAACATTTGGACATACAAAGATGCAAAGTAGATAATCTCGAGGGGCTCGAACAACTGAAAAATTTATCCACACTGAAAGTTTCGACCTGTGAGTTCCTCCAGAGAGTGCCAAATTTGTCAAACTTGCTGGAATTAAGGGAGTTGAGGCTACTTCATTGCACAAATATGTTTGAGATTGGGGGTCTTGAAGAATTAGGATCCCTGGAAGAGTTGTGGATTCAACATTGCAAGTCTTTGCAAAGATTGCCAAACCTATCAAATTTGAAGAAGCTGAAAGTTTTGAATGTATCCAAATGTGAGAAGATTCAAAGAATTTATGGAGTAGAGGCCTTGAATTCGCTGAAGGATCTAACTGTGTATGGATGTGAGGCAGAATTTTCCCCTAATGTGCGCCTGGCAAAAGACAGAGTTCGCCAACAGCATTGGCAAGTCAGGGGGCTCTTCAAGAATCTGAGTTGGTAATGGCATGAACACCAAAGGAACCTCAGTGAACGAGGCTATTTGGAACCTTACATGGTACTTCTTTCTTGCCCTCGCCCTTAGTGAGCATTATCATTTTTATCTTCAATTAATTGTTGCAGTCTTGCGTGTAGTTTCCTAAAATTACTCAAATGCTAGACCTGAAAAGTCAGGTTCTCATCTTGATAACGAGCCAACCTAACGTAGATAAGGAGTTTGCACAGCACCAGGACGGGTTGGGTATCTCCCTGTGGCTGACAGTTCCTCACATTTTGAACTCGAAACCCACCTTGTCTCTTTTCAACCAGAATTGACTGTGAGTGCATAAATTTTGGGTACTTGTGCTTTTTGTTATTAAGAATCTATGTGAACAAGAAAAATTTAAGAAACCTACTAACTACTGACATAATCGATATACAAAGTAGGTAGCAGAGTTGAGTACATCCCATTTGTTGATGACAACAAATCAGTAAGACACAATTCAAAACGTGACACCAAGAGAGATAAAACTACAGCCAAACTACTTGAACTCAATTTCAAAGTTTCTCAAGTTCATTTCTCTTATCCTTGAGCTCAATTTAAGTCAAATTGGTTCAAGTGTAGTACATGAGGGACTCACATAAAGAGATTTGGTCCTAGGTATAAAATCCTGAATGCTCTTAACATTTGCAACGTTGTTTCACTACAAAGGGTTTTCGATGCTTCTTTACCAGAGTTTATAAAACCAAACTTGTTTAGTGAGATGTTCACATTTACAAAGATTAAATCATGTAACACCACCCACCTGTTTCCCTCAAAGGTAGGTTCAATCCGGGAAAACGTGGGTGCAATTACCCCCGGCCGGCCGGGGGTTCCCGGGTCACCAAAAAAAAAAGGTCATGTGGCGAACATCAAAATCAGAACTCGAGTGGCTAATACCTATTGCTATTCTGGTAACTTGACATGGATTAGGATAATTTGAGGGGTTAGGGTCTTGTGTGCTGTTTCATAAAGTCCGAAAAGTTTTTGCTTAAAAGCTTCCGCATGCTAAATGGTACTTGACAATTAAAAACGATAGTTACACAACCATCAATTTTGAGTCCAAAAGACGAACCATGGAATAAACCATGAGTGTTTATTTGACTGAAACAAGAGCCATAGCTTCAACAGCTACTTGTGTTTCATGCATTCTTCTTCTCCACTTTTCCCATATACTAAGCAAATAGAGTTGCGAAAATTTGACATCAAGAAGAAAATCTGAGTCGTGTTTCGAAAAGCTGTTTTTGTTTTCGCGCTCTTCTACAACACTTCATTGTTTTCATTTGGCATCCACGTCAAAACATGTTTGAAAGTGTTAATGAAACTTTTCTAGGAACGGGAAGTTGAGAAGATATGCTTCTATCGACATCAAAATTATAAAGGCTGTTCTTTTGATATTCCAACTGTCTATGTTCTCATTCGAAATAAAACACTGAAACACCAATAAGATTTGTTCAATTTTATATCATTCTTGGAGACATTTTCCCATGATTTCACATGAAAACTATTTGGTGTTTGACATATTTTCTAAGCCATTTTCATTCTCGATGTAAATTAAATAGAACATTTATGCGATGCAGGAACTAAACAGGGTTTAAGACATTGGTTGGTGGATTCTCACATGTCATTGACGGAGATGTTAATTTTCAAGTACCAAGTACTACAGGCAAGACAATAATCTGATTGAAATCAAGCTCAAGAATTTAGAAAAGTAATAACGAAAATCTAGGGTTGGGGGTCAAAGTGCTCAACTCCGAACTTCAGAGACTGACTACCCCATGTTCCATCCCAGCATGTCTCGTTGAAACATTGGTTTCTTTCTTTCCAAAATGAGCAATTGAGTAGTCAATTTCGCTTCTGAAACAGAGGACCGAACTGGTCTAACACTGAATCATGCGGGTATGATCTTTTCTATGCAAAAAGTGAAGGAGAATGAGACCTTGTGTTAGTCTGTTTATGAAGTATTCCTAGCAGACAGTTCTAATCCACAAAATTAATCAACACGAGCAAGGCCAGCTAAGTGAGTAATCACATCCTCGAGGCAAGAAAAATGAACTAAAAACTTATCATGAAGTTCTAAGGAGCTAGCCTCGGCCTTCTCCCCACAGGGAAAGACCATCAGAAATGGCCTTCAAACCACTCTGCAGCAATTCAACACCCTTGCTGATCTCATCAGGAACCTTCCTCTTCTTGTTTGACCTATTTTCACAAATCACGTCTGCTCTTTCGTGCCTAGTAGCTTCCACGTCAATATTTTGACTCTTTTGAGTTGTGATCTTAAGGATTAAAGCCTCTTTCCTGAGCATCTGAAGCTGCTCAGTGCAGGGAAAAGTTTTAAGAAGGGCAACTTCTTTCTCGAGAAATTTCTTGAATTCAGACATAAATCTTTCCTCATTTGCATCATTTCCTCGCGATAAATCGTATGATAGAGCAGCATCTTGCGGCACAAATCTCCAAAGCTGACTGCAGGAGGTTCTAGCAGCAAAATGTCCAAATGCTTTAATTGCCAAATGCGTGAGAGCCCAGTGCTGTTCTCTTAGTAACATATGATACAGCTCCCAAATAGCACAGCTCTTCGGACATTCATCTCTTTCTTCCATTTCTATATGACCAAGTCCTGCCATGAAAAGAGCCAAATCAACTTTGCACCGGTACAACTTGGCATCAGCTGCCACTGGCCTTGTGATAAACAGGTTTTGCAGCTTCATGATGACTTCGTCCATGCCATTACATGCATATAGATGTGTCATGTTCGAAACTATCGCCAGTGTTTGACCCAAAAGCTTAAGGCAAATGTCACTTGCCACATTCTCTGGAGAATGGGTGCAGCTCTGTAGAATATTGGCTAGGAACTTGAGTGTCTTCTCATCAATGTCAGATTCGGCAATCTGGCTAAAGAATGGAAGAAAGTTCATTCAGATTTCAATGACAGTGACAACTGCTACTTAACCTGAATTCTCCAGGTCAAAAGGTGTTGTTAGAGTTCAGTGATCATGCAGTGCTGGAAACCAATTGACAAAATTTGTGTTTTGCTGCAAAGGGGAAAAACCTCATAAAATGAACTAAAAGAATCTTCTATTGAACCAAAAAGAAAATAAAGCAATACTAAGCAAACATGTAATATTGAGCCCAACGAGGAAAATAGAAGAACAGATTTGTCAAGAATTGAAGAATGATTTTGTGAAACAGCCCTTCCTATCCGATAGAAAAGGATCAACTCCCATTGCATACTGGTACTTATTGTCTATAGAATAGATCTGCTTCTCTTTGTTAATACAAATGAGTCTCATTGATTTAATTAGCCATTCTTTGCCCTTGGATGATCAACTATCTCAGGGTCAGGCAAGGAAGGACGTGAAATTCTTTTTCCTTTCCGCAGAACTAGGAGATTAGATCTAGCCATAAGAAGAATGCCTGGCTAGTAAATAACTCCAGATGCCCATTAGGTTTAGGGAGCTCGGTGATAATAGCTCCTCTGCAAACCTTGTGATTGAAGGAGTTAAAAGGGCCAACCAATAATGGCCTACGGGCCTTTATGGGAAGAGACCTGGGAATAGTTGTGGAACAAAATAAAAATTGCAAATTTTAGTTATTATTCCATGAACATTGGCAATATAGTTGATGCATGTTTTTCTTATGATCAGAACTTCTCTTCCAAAATGCAAAGGGACTTACAGAGATGGCAAAGAAGCACACAACGCAAAGAGAGGAGCCCCCAGCAGCCTAGAAGGGCAAGTGCTGATGAGCGTGCCGCTAAAACCTCCAATGAATTCATCATAGTCACTGATTATCCTTTGTTTAGCGATGCCTCTCAAGTTGTCCGAAAGCAAATTCAGCGAAAAACCTTCCGCGAGCAAGGCTACAGTCATGACTGATGAAGACAGAGATACGCCACCACTAGTAACAAATTTATAAACCCTGTCTGCCACAGATGTTGTACCACAGGAAACCAGCATACTTATTGATCTGGCCATTTTTCTCAGGGAAGAATCGTCAACAAAAACAGCTTCGACAGAAGCCACAGATTTGAGACATGAGCAGAGTTTATCAATAACATCATTTACCACATAGGTTTCAGCATAGCGCATCATAAAGCACCACAGCTCCATTATAATCTCCCAACAAAGAACGTGAGGATGGAAGAAGTTGTCAAGCAAGAAAGCCTCCACTTCTCCCCATGCTGTACTTGAGGAGGCCACAATCATGAAAGACTTGAGGGAATGTATAAGAGAAGCAAACAGAGTCTCCCATACCAACTCCGGGGTCTTCTTAGTACCATATAGTTGGGGTACTGACGTTGAGAGGATGCAAGGATATACTTCTTCATGGACAAGTACGTCAAAAAGCCATCCGAGCTTTCTGGTTATCCCAAGTCGTACATCTCCTTCGATATCGCAAGAAGATCTCATGAGACAAGCAAGTAACAGAATCCGGCAAAGCGAAGGTAGTCTTGTCCCAAACATAACCTTGGAGTTCGCAGAAAAGATTTTATCCACTGCCTTTATGCAATAAACATTATTTGAGTTCTCATCGATATAGATCTCTTCACTGAACAAACAATCCAGTATTTCAAACTTCATCTCCTGGCTTACTTCATCAGAATTCAGCAAGGAGTTGAACAAATTCATGGATGTTTGATCCAACAGTTCGGACAATACCTCACTAGCAATATTTAGGTGCTCTTCATGGCACATTTGAATTTTCAAACTTGCGATCATCAGGGCACAGTGTGTTAACTGCCTGTGAACACTGTGCGAATGACATGGATACAGGGAGGCTATTTTCACAACATTAACAAGGTAAAACTTTACAGGAACAAATGACCGTCTAGCTTCTGCTTGAGAAATAGATTCCTTCAGCAAAGACCAATTCTCAGCTGCACATCTGAGAGATTCATTGGCTAGTGAAATAAGAGTCAAAATAATATCTGCTACATTAAAATTGACTTCTAGTGCTGCTTTTCCTATCTGAAGAAGTGTGACTACACCTTTCCAAGTGACATTCAGAATGCTTACCAGAGTTCCACCACCACTAGCTGCAATAGTTCCCAATTCGCACAGCTTTTCTACTGTATGTTTAGCCATGTTAGCAACATAATTTATATCACCTGCCCCTTCTGCATCCCTGGTACTCTGGTTTTTCTCAGATCTTGCTCGCAACAAATGGTTCCCAGATTGGCAATAATCTTCGCATAATTTTACAACCCAGTTGATGACTGTATGTGCAACCTTCACTATTTCTGAGCTAACGGATTGGATTCTCTGTATCAAACATGAACGAAAACATTTTATCAAAAATGGAAAAATAAAGGCATATGCTTCCCCTGTTCCATATGAAAAGAATAAAGAGAAGAAATTCATGTTTTCAAAGTTTAACCTATCCGAGAATCTGGAAATAAGTCCCCAAAGTATCTAATCTGCAGTTGTTGAATTAAGAATAGACACAAGATATGAAAGAGATGATTGGAAGGCAATGCTTAATACCGTAAATAAGTACCTCAATCTCCAACAATGAATCTTTTGTTAAATTCAGTTGTTCCAATAATGAACTCTCCACAACGTTCATTGGTGTATCGTCCATTAGCGAAGGATACTGCACCAAAGCAGTGAAGCTTGCACTGCAGAAAGTAAGTACCTCTAGAAGCAGCTGCACTCGAGAAGTTAAGAAGGTCAAAGATAGAGAAAAGCATTTGGCCAGAAGGTAAAGATACATGACAGCATCCAACAGTAATACATGAAGCATAGTTTTCCCCAATTTCATTTAGGTCTTTTACCTAGTCAGAGAATTATTAATGCAGAATTTCTCCTTTCTTCCACTGCGCACAGGTTTCAGTTGCCAGAGCCATTCACAGTTATTCAAGCAGGGATTTCCTACTATAAATTTAAGATAAGATGATACTGAAGTAAGATAATCTACTAAACATAAAGTCAGTCAAACTTTTAGCTTCATCTTGTAGTTTGTCTAAGCTCCCAACCCAATCCCAAACAATATAAGTGCAATGACGAGACAAGAGCCAGCGGCGACTGCCACTTACCCCTGCATGCAATTCCAACTCCAGCCCTCCCCACTCCCCCATCCCCCAAAAACTCCCCACTCCTCTCACCAAAAAATAGAGAAAGCTGTCTTCTACACCTAGCAGTATTGCATATTTGGTAAGGAAAGATACTAAAGAGAATCAAGTTGGAACAAGAGATAAGTCACCCCATAAAACATCTTGCAATGTTCTTCTTCTTGAGACTCCTCCATTGACATAATCGTCATCTGTAGATGCTTTTTACACCAAACGCTTGCCTGTCATGACATTAATAACACCACTCACTATACAAAATTTCAAAGAAGTGTTCACTCGTGTGCACTCACTCACACCATGCTGGTTTGTGACAGCATGCAAGGCATTCTTTACTTCCTAGGTGGGAGTTGGGTTAGGAGCATCATAAGAAAATAAAACTACCTGGGCCCCAAGAGTAAGGAATGGTGTCAGGCCGCCACAGAAAGTAGGCTTAAGGAACTTTGTTGCGACCTGTACGATTGCTTTGTGTAATATGCACTGGGTAACATCCAAACAAGTGTAGTCCTCCCAAAATGTCCAGATCGTTGTCAAGGTAAAGATCATGATTTCACAAAGACAAGCATGAAAATATTCCCATCTGTTTTCCTAAAGAATTCCAGTGGATCAAAATAGTCATAATGCTTAAAGGAAAAACAGGTTGCACATGCTTTAGTCCTTCAGTCCTTCCATATTCCAAGCACTTCTCAAGTTAGAGGCAAAAAAGGCATTAAGATAGTTTACTGGAATCAGTCAGATGCACTGAAAGACTGACTAGTCCTTTGGAATATCACGTGTATAAGGACTAAATGGATGTTAACATATTCATCTGCAAGTTCCTTGATTTTTTGTTTGGAGACGGGGAGGAAAATATGGGGTGGGTGAGGAAAAATCACATTTTCCCTCCAATCTGTCCGCATAAAATATTTAAATTTTCTGAAATTTTCGGCACCCACCTCTCATTTTCTCTCCCTCCCTTCTGTTCCAAACAAAGGAATGTCAAAATTATAAAGGAACATTTTAAAAAGCGCTTGAATGTCAGTGGGATATTTTAGTCCTAAGCCACTAAGCAAAGAGAAATAGAAGTTTCATTTACTCTTTTACTCATACCAAAGACAACTAAAGTGCTACGTCATTGAATCAGCTGAAGAATAGACTAATAATAATTTTTTTTTTAGCATATAAAAGTAGAGAACCAGGTCAAGCGAGAAAGGCAGAGTCGTGAAAACTTAGAACAGTGGCTTAAAAGCACCTTTCACTCTACAAGCTAAAAAGCATTGATTTTTTTAAAACTCTCATTGAACGGCTGAATAGCACAATCTAATATAGCCTCCATGTACAATTTGAAGCATGGAGATTTACTCGATGGCTCTTGATATCGCATTGGTTGAAAACAGATAAAATCTTCACTAAAATAACAAATCCCATATCAACTAGATCACTCTCTCCTAAGTACCCTTCGAGAGCCGTAGGTAGAGCAATTAACTAATGAAGTCCTTTATTTCGGTCTTCCAATTCGAAACATAAACTTTGAGATGTTCACTATGTGCAAGCTATAAAGGGGAAAAGAAACATCAGTGGCCTTGCGAGTACTGTATTTTCCTTCTCCCAAATATGCACACTAAAGTGCTTATCCAAAAAAGAAAGGTGTCTATCAATGTACACAAGAAGTGGTATACTGAAAGATACTACAGCCC
This sequence comes from Rhodamnia rubescens, assembly GCA_021437795.1. NCBI lineage: Eukaryota > Viridiplantae > Streptophyta > Magnoliopsida > Myrtales > Myrtaceae > Rhodamnia > Rhodamnia rubescens. The sequence goes on along the minus strand of JAILYA010000003.1, from coordinate 2,511,064 downwards.
TCTTGTTCTTACTCCCTTTTAGTGATCATGTCTTCTGCACTCTCAGACATCTTATTGTACCAGACAGTGGCAACAAGCACATCGACGCTTCACCATAGTAGCTTTTCTTTTGTAATTAAATTAATCTGTATTGCTCAGAACCAAGGAAACATGGGTTGACTAGACCCATCACAAGCCAGCTAGCACCATAGTTGTTAATAATACTTCTAATAATGCAAATACAAACTGGTCAATGAATATCCAATATAATCTATCACACACATGGCTCATTTCAGAAAATCGACTCTGCACATAATTTTCTGATCAACCCGGAAGCTTTACTTGAGCAATGAGTAAAAGTAGAGCAAAAGGAAAAGAAGCAGCAGGAAACTGCAATGAACAAGTCGTAGCGTGCTACCTATACAAAACTAAAATTACCAGAAGAATGCACTTGATTTATCGACACAGAGGAAAAGCATTCAGAGAGGGAGCTCCTCTGGATCTCATATTCATCCCCAAGACATTCACCCAAATGTGCAAAATAATACATCATACCAGACTCCCAAATTTGCTAATTCAAGAACAGCACCACATCATTCATTGGGATTTGCTACCAATCAACTCACTCGAATAAAGGACAAACGGCACTGTGCAGATAGTTTTCGATATAGATAACAAACGATTTGATATTACAGCCACAGCTTCATATTGCAGTTTATTCCAATTCCCCTCATTCTCTCAACATCACTAAGCAAAATGACTGAAAAGAAAAGAAAAGAAAAGAAGAACACTTGGTTCAGAGGATACAACTAGGCTTTCGACAACGAAAGCTATGTCAGATCTCTCACGTATTTCCAGTTCACCGAGCCCGGTGATAAGCTGAACCCGAGTCTCTACGACCTGCAAATGCATCAGTATTAAATCATACACGAGAAACAGTTGCAATCCCTAAAAAAACAAAGTCTATGCGGCTTCCCAAGGATTAATTAAGTTCAACATTCCATTTCTCGCTTAGTTCCCCCAACAATTCGGAGAATCACTAAAAGGTACTTCCGAAAATCAAACGATGCTCAAACCGCTCCAAGTTCAACCATTCATAACCCTCGCTCGCGACACACATAACCTTCGAACTTGCCGATTTTCGAACCGACCAGCATTGACTGAACGAGACAACAATCAAGTAACCAAATGACTGCAAAAGAAGGGAGAAAAGTACTAATCGGTGCGAAAAATGAGATCGATGCCAGAGTTCGGACGTAGAGAGCTTACATCGGAGGATTTGATGGCTTCAACGGCGCGTAGCAACTCGGCTCTCGAGATCTCTCTCTCCATTCTCTCTCAAGCTTGCTTGCTCAATGCGTCTCTTCTTCGCAATCACATTACCGCGTCTCTCCTCTCAGCCATATTTCATTTTCCCGCCACTGGGAAGCACCTTCGTGTGGATTGACCCGACTCCCGCCGACAGACTCGAACCAGTCGCCCATCCGGGTCGGCTAACCCAAGGCGAGATTGTTTATTAAGAAATGCCATTCTTATAAAAAAAAAAATTTGTCGAAAAATACCATTCTTATATTTGCTTCGCCATAAAGTCAATAATTGAATTATTTTTTAAATAATTATTTGTATCGATTACACATATGAACAGATAAAAAATATTTTTTTCGTGAGCGGCAATCTTTAGGTATTCATTGGCTGACTCTTTTAAGCGATGTAAAGAAGCATTTTTGTTAAAATATTATTCAAATTGTTCATTTTTCACGAAATAAGCAGAACTAAGATTGATTTACAATGAAATATATGATCAACAATTAGTGTGTGAAGTGTAAAAGAAAAAAAAGAAAAATTTCAAATAAGAGCTTGAAGTACCCTTATTTTCTCAAATAAAAAGGGTTTGAAGTTGATAAATAAATCCCGATCAATAGCATTTTTATCATTTCCTTGCTATTTATATTTTTTTTCCTTTTTTTCCTTTTTTACCCTTCCTTCTTGTCGTTAGCCGCCTTAGGCAAGGGCCGCCCTCGGGTTGCGGGGTGAGACCGGCCCTCACCAAGCCCTCATTGGTGGCGGTCATCGCTAAGACCGGCCACAAAGCAAGAAGGAAGGAAAAAAATGAAAGAAAAAGGGAAAATGGAAAAAAAAAATTAAAAAATAAGGAAATGCCCTTGACCGGACTCTTCTTTGAAATAATAAGGGAGCTTCAAGCCCTTAAAGCCCTTATTTAAAAAAAAATTCACTTCTGGTCCTTATTTAAAATATTCTCAAGAAAAATAGATAGATAGTTAATTCACAAGGAATACGACTAATTTGAATATTCAATTTTAGTTTGCACATTATTTAATATACCAACTTTTGCAAATTAGTCTTTTCTTTTTGTAAAAAGATAACTTAGTTTTACTAATACGTACCATTGCTCTTGCTCTTTTTGATTCCATTGCTTTACTACTTTTGACTACTCTTAGATTTTGTGGAACTTAACACAAAACACTTAAAAAATCGATTGCAATACTCAAATGTCAATAGTACAAATCTATGTAGTTTATTAATAACCTTTTTAAATTTAATTTTTTGTTCATTTTTATATTTTCCACCATCGCTAATCCTTTATATCGTTTTCCCTATCAATAATCTCCATGTTTGGCAAAAGTTCAATAACCCTCACCGTCGTGCGCACCGTGATCACGAGAGGGCTGGCATTTGGGCACAATTGGGCGGCCGAGCACCGCTTCTAACTTACATTTCTTAACTTTTGTCGTTAATTAATTTTTTCCACATGGCATCGCATGATCCCTAAACATATAAAATTTATGTCATATCAATGATAATCGTATCAGCAATTTAGAATCGGAGGCCTTTTCTTGGGTTAAGTAGGTCTAGAAAGAAACTAAGTCATCGAAAATGATTTCAAAAGTTCATCAGAAAAGAAAACATGATTCGATTCCTTTTCCGAGAGAAATTACATTATCCAATGACGTTAAGCCTCAAAAAGGCAATCTCAAAGGTTCACTTCACTCCGTATTCCAAATAGCCATCTTGACCCACCCAGTGCCATCCCAGCTAAGGTAGAACCCATCCTCTTTCGCCAACCAAAGCACCTTACCGTGGCCCGCGTCCCGGCTCGGCTCGAACGCTGCCCACCACGCAATCTTCCCCGTCCACCCGGCCGCACAGTTGGAGGGCGTCTTCTCCTCGGGGGTCCAGCTGCAGCTCTGGCCTGCGCTCAATGCCTGATCGATCACGACCGAGTCCTTCGAGGTGCAGTGTATGTGCATCGCGCTCGTGTTGCCGGGTAGTTCGCTCGTCACATGAACGACAGGCTCGGCCTGCGCTTCGGTTTTGGAGACGATCGATGCCGATAAGAGGGAAAGGAAGAGGACGAGGGACAAAGTGGTCGACTTTGCGGTCGCCGCCATGTTTGTTGTGGTCTCTCGCTAGTAAATTTGGTTCGGCCTCGCTGGTTTATATAGCGCTATGAAAGAATCAAATGGAAAAGGCGAAGATTTTCTTAGGGTGGCTGCGAAAGGATTTGTTTCTCTTTCGGACTTTGAAATTGCATTTTTGCTTGATCTGTGTCCATGTCCCGCCATTCTCACCCCTAGGGCATTAATTTTAGAGCAAAGATGCAATTATATCCCTATGTTTAGTGAGAGATTTGGCAAGAAATTCATAAGGTGTTACAGGACACAGTTTATTTTAAGTTCAATGCTAACCAAAATTTGCCATATCTTTTGGTAAGCAATGGGTTTAGTAACGGGTCTTGAAACGCCTAGCGTTGTCGATATTGCGTGCATCAATTTGTTGAGCGTGTTGATGTTAGGATGATGTTTCGAATGTCGATAAATTCTATAAATAGGCTCCATATACTCTTTTTTTAATATATAAAATTACATAAAAAAAATTCTCTAATTCGATTTTCCTCATTCTTCCCAACCGGCCCTTAGAACATGAAATCTAGAACTATCGATTTGGTAGGTTCCACGGTACCCTAAACCATCCTCCCATTTTTTCACAAGCGTGTTACTGTCTAATAGTAACAAAATCCTTATAGTAATTCAGTTTTTACCCGTCATTTACATGTATGAGGTTGCGATCCTTTATTTTCCTTTTTCCTTATGGTGATTTCTAGCAAAAAAAAAGGAAAATTTTTCCAGAAAGTCTTAAAACTATTTTACTTTTGCCAATTCAATTCTAAAGCTTTTTCTCGTTTTACCAATTGAGTTCATCCGATTATTTGTGGCAAAAAATCGTTGACGTGGACGAAGGTCGATAGTTGGTACTGACGTGGATAATTTTCATAATACTTAAAAAAATTCGAATGCTTGCCGGTGAATGGTCGACGTCCACATTAGCGATTTTCTCGCCACAATTGATCGGATGACTCAATTGGTAAAACGCGAGAATATTTAGAACTAAATCGACAAAATTAAAAAAACAAAGGACCAAAAATACCTTCCCCAAAACGCTAGCCACTTGTAACATTTTCTAAGGGAGAGAGGGACCTTTCTCTCTCTCTCTCTCCTTCTCCCTCATCATTTTCTTAAGTTGCTTTGATCTTCTTCTTTTTTCTTGCTTTTCTCCCGTTTGGAAACTTTTTTTCTTCCGATTTAACCTAAATTTGAAAGTTTTTCTCTCTCATTTTTGGGAGATTTCTATCCAATTTAGTTTAGATTTGAGATTTTCTGCATGTATGTTTTTGGGGATTTCGCTCTCTTCGGGTTTCATTGGTGAGCAAGTCCAATTTCAAGGGAGATCGAAAGGTTTCGCGAAGGTTTCGCTCGTGTCAAATCTTTGCCCATTCAACTTTTTTACTCTACTTGGTGATGGTGTCGGAGATGCCAAACCTAAGCATATATCGCCAAAAAGCAAAGCCGTAGCAATGGATAGAGTTCTTGATGTATGCTCATTACTAAAAACGTATTTGGTGATCGGCCGTCGATTAGAAGAAGTCATAGATCTGCTTCTTTGAGCGTATAACCCATAGGCTTGTTCGATAGTTTCTCTTGTTATTTGGAGTTTATTTCGTTCTAAAGTTGTCCTGGGATGTATTTTAATTTGCGGTTGAACTACGATATTTTTCGCTTGTATCCCAACAAAGTGAATGAAATGAAATGTTACTTTTAATATAAAAAAAGCCCTTATTTAATAAAATGATAGCGCTTCAGGTTATTATTTGAAATTTTTCCAAGGAAAAAAGACATATTTAATTTGCAATGAATACGGCTAATTTGAATATTCAATTTTGATTTGCACATTATTTAATATACCAACTTACTAATTTCTCTTGCTCTTTTTGATTCCCTTGCTTTTCTACTTTTGACTACTCTTAGATTTTGTGGAACTTAACACAAAACACTTAAAAATCGATTGCAATACTCAAATGTCAATAGTACAAATCTATGTAGTTTATTAATAACCTTTTTAAATTTATTTATTTTTTCATTTTTATATTTTCCGCCATCGCTAATCCTTTATATCATTTTCCTTATCAATAATCTACATGTGTGGCAAAAGTTCGATAACCCTCACCGTCGTGCGGACCACGATCACAAGAGGGCTGGCGTTTGGGCATGGCTAGGCGGCCGAGCACCACTCCTAACTCGCCTTTCTTAAGGTTTGTTGCTAATTAATTTTTTTCACATGGCATCCCATAATCTCTAAAAATATAAAATTTATGTCATATCGATGATAATATCGTATCAGCAATTTAGTTGTATTAATGATAAATAATCGGAGGCCTTTTCTTGTGTTAAGTAGGACTAGAAAAAATTACACATTGAAGATGATTTCAAAAGTTCATCATAAAAGACAAAAAGGTTCGATTCCTTTTTCACGAGAAATTATATTATTCAATAACATAAAGCCTCAAAAAAGGACACTCTCAAAGGTTCACTTCACTCCTAATTCCAAACAGCCTCCTTGACCCACCCAGTGCCATCCCAGCTAAGGTAGAACCCATCCTCTTTCACCAACCAAAGCACCTTACCGTGGCCCGCGTCGCGGCTCGGCTCAAACGCTGGCCACGTCGCCATCTTCCCCGTCCACCCGGCCGCGCAGTAGGAGGGCGTCTTCTCCTCGGCGGTCCAGCTGCAGCTCTGGCCCGCGCTCAGCTCCCGATAGATCACGACCAAGTCCTTCGAGGTGCAGTGTATGTGCATCGCGTCCGTGTTGGCTGGTAGTTCGCTCGTCACATGAACGACGGGCTTGGCCTGCGCTTCTGCTTCGGAGATGGCCGATGCCGACAAGATGAAAAGGAGGAGGACAAGGGACAAAGTGGTCGTCGCGGTCGCTGCCATGTTTGCTGTGGTCTCTCGCCAGTTAATTCGGTTCGATCTCGCTGGTTTATATGGCGTTCTGAAAGAATCAAACGCAGGAAGCGAAGATTTTCCAAGGGTGGCTGCGATTTTGGGGAGACGAAAGGATTTCTTTCTCTTTTGGACTTTGAAATTGCATTTTTTCGGCTGATTTTCCATGTCCCGCCATTCTTACCCTTGGGGCATTTATTTTAGATCAAAGATGGAGTTATATCCCTATGAACACAGCTTGTTTTAGGTTCAATACTAACCAAAATTTGCCGTATCTTTTTGTAAGCAAAAGGTTTAGTAACGATTCTTGACACGCGTACCATTGTTGATATTGTGTGCATCAATTTGTTGAGCGTGTTGATGTCTTAGGATGATGTTTCGAATGTCGATAAATGCACTTTGTGAAGGGGTGTGCCGGTTTCAAGCTAAGTAGCATCGAATGTTGATGTAGGATGATGTCCTGGGGCCTCTTTGTAGGTACAAAGTTCCCCATTTTCAGAACATAAAAGCAATCCTTAGCAATAGTTAGTCGATTCAGCATATCTTTCAGGATTATACATATATCTCATTTAATAATATATATCCTTCATTAAAATTATATTTGATATTATATTTATCATATTATATTACCTAGTTAGTCTTCTAAGCTTATAAATAAGTTTCATGTACTATTTTCTAGATACATTGAAATATACAGAAAATTCTCTAATTCACTTTTTCATTTGAGGAAACTCAAGGGCACCGCGGTGCCCCTCCATGCACCATATGCACTCCATAGTAACATAAATCCATCTCGCCCCTCGACAATGAACCACATGCACTTCGCAGTAAAATAAGTTCATCTCGTCGCTAGACAATGTTCATCCCAATGCTTCATTCATGTCTGACTACGTGCCACAATGGTCGTGTTACGATGTCGATATTTCGCCCTATCGAGCCTTTTTCGTAGAGGTGGCTCTTCTTTCGATGCCACCGCACAGATCGCATCGCTCAAGAACTAGTTTTCCAAGCTAGTCATATGAGCCACTCAATACTACAATGCCAGCCATATAGGACACGTCGCTCAATTACTATTTTGCAAGCCAGCTGCACTGGCCACTTGCTTTTCCCCTACAATTCTCAACTTTTCGTGTGTCATTTCAAGAAGTTGACACCGCAACTTGACTCGCCGCCATCGGACAATCAACATATTGAAATCTCGTCTTCAATGGAAGCCTGAAAGCTAGCACACGTGTCCTATGCGCAACCGTGCCACGGATCCATCATGCCCGATGATGTGCGGTGCTAGTTTCGACCATCTTCGCTATCTCATTTCAAGACGATTGAAGATTTTTTTTACATGATTATTGTTTAAACACAAGTTAGTGCATATCTTTGATTGATTATATTTGATATTATCTTTATTTTATTATTTTAGTTAGTCTTCTAATAAATTATATAAATAGGCTTCATGTACTTTTTTTTTATATATAGAAATACATATAAAATTCTCTAATTCACTTTTCTGCGTTCTTCTCAACTGGCTCTTAGAACATGAAATCTAGAACTATCGATTTGGTAGATTCCACGGTACCCTATACCATCCCCCCATTTTTTCATAAGCATGTTCATGTCTAATAGTAACAAAATCCTTATAATAAATCAGCTTTTACCCATCATTTACATGTATGAGGATGCAATCCTTGATTTTCCTTTTTCCTTATGGTGATTTTCTAGCCAAAAAAAAGAAATTTTTGTCCAAAAAGTCTTAAATCTATTTTACTTTTGTCAATTTAATCCTAAACATTTTTCTCGTTTTATCAATTCAGTCCATCCAATCTTTTGTGGCCGAAAATCACAGACGTGGACACCGGCCGATCGACGGTGATGACGTAGATAATTTTTAATAATACTTAAAGAAAATTTCGAATGTCTCGCCGGCGAATGGTCGACGACCACGTTAACGATTTTCTGGTCATAATTGTATGGATGAACTCAATTGATAAAACGTGAAAATATTCAGAGGCTGAATTGGCAAAATTAAAAAGTGTATGATTGAATTGGCAATAGTACAATAGGTTTAGCACTTTTTGGATAATTTTCCCGCCAAATAGTAAATCTAGATTAAATATAAGGTAAAAAAATGATTCATGTAAAAGGAAGCCCATCACAAAAGAACCTTAACTCTGATTAGAACTACACCTGTCTTTTTTTTAAATTGTGCAAATTACTCTTTACGCTTTTCGTAAGGTAAGAAGTCACATTTTTTTGGGGAAAAGCGTGCGTGTCGAACAAGTAATATAATGATGAGAAAAGGTATCGTCCCATAGAGATTGATAATTAATAAACTAATTAAATACTAAAAATGGACTAATTCTAAAATTTATCTAACAAGTAAAAATAGAACCGAGAATAAAATAAAATTGATGATCTTAAAAGCAAAATTTGGAACTAGATACGGTAAATCAATCAAATAAATACGTTAGAGCATCCGATGTCACCATAACCACTGGACATGAATTTTAGATCTTTATTCATACAAGAATGATATCAAACATGTGATGGCAGAATTTCCTCTGCTATTTACTATCATATCTCTAGGTACAAGAAACTTACTCGGTTTATCAATCCACTATATCTTTATGTGAATTTAAATAAACATAACTGCATTAAAATCTGTGAATATTCCTGATTTATAATGAATCTTTTGGATCACCTTATTACCGAAAGTTACACAAATAACATGGTATATTTCTATGCACATTTTAATTCCTGGTCATATATTATAAGAAGCAACCGCATATTATTACTTCTCAATATCAAACATGCACATGAAATCATTCAAATGGTGTCCAGCCACTTAAAAGCATTAAGCACAATAATATATAACTCACATGGACGAAATCACTTGCAAAACATAAACATTGTAAAATTCATATCATCGTGGTCGGGCTATATCATAGCCATAATAAAAGAAAATTGGAACATAATAAAAGAAGAAAAGAAAAATATAAATGAGATCAAACATCTTGAATCAAAGAACAAGAATTCTGTCACCACTTTGTCTTCCCTTCAAAATACTTGGAAAACTCCCAACAATAAAAAAAAACGATGCGAAATTAAAAACGTAGATGTCACCCAAGCTCTTTATGTCATCCTATAAGAGGATAACTTTCAAGATTAAAAAAATAAAATAAATCCCCTAAAGATAACATTAAGATATCTTAAACATAACTAAACCCCTAAGGATAACATTAAGAACTTCTAAAAACAAGGCAATCATTTAATGATTTTGTTGATGGTATCTTGATTTCCTTCTTTTTTTCCTTATCTTCTCAATATGTCATTATCGTGCACAAATAAGGAAAATTTGAATAAATAAAAGGAAATGCAAATATTTTCTCATAGATATCACATTATTTGTTGCCTAAAATAGGTAAAATAACTATATTTTATATAGTTATTATCAATTCAGTCCTAAATCTTTTGGGTTGGTGCCAATTTAGTCCTAAACCTTTTATTGTTGCCAATTGAGTCCTAAAACTTTTGGATTGTTGTCAATTCGGTCCTAAAATTTCGCATTTGTACCAACCGAGTCAATTCAATCAATTTTAGTTGAAAATCGGTAACATGGATGTCGATTTTCTTACGTGAAACGGCTGACAAGAACATGGATTTTTTTAAAATTATTAAAAATAATTGAAATAATATTAAAAAAGTACGCGTCACCTCCAACCGTGACGTCCACATTAGTGATTTTCAACTAAAATTAATTGAATTGACTTAACTGGTAAAAATGCAAAAAGCCTTAGGACTGAATTGACATCGATGCAAAAGGTTTAGGACTCAATTGTCATCAATAAAAGGTTTAGGACTGAATTGGCATCAATACAAAAGATTTAGGACTGAATTGGCACAAATACAATAGGTTTAGGATTAAATTGCCACAAATACAATAGGTTTAGGACTTTTTGGACACTTTCCCCCATTTTTTTTGTGATCATAGTGTATATTTTGTGCTATAATTCTATTAGCATTTAAATTGAGATTCGTACGTTTTAAAGACAATGCAATAAGATGATTGATGGCAAGTTATTGTGCACCTTAGCAATATCCATATGAGGAGTTTCGTGGACGATACTTTACACCGCTCAAACAATGAAAGAAGGCTTTTCTATGAATTCCGTTTCATAATTGGGGAGACAACGTTTTTTTTTTCCCGAGAATTTCAGTAAAACAATATTATTGCTCACGTGGATGTTGACCGAATTATGTGGCACAACCAATGTTGACTTGGATAATTTCATTTTTTTTAATTTGATTTAATTTTACTTTTCTTTTTATTGTTAAGGGCTGCCATAGTGCCACCACCACCGATTGAGGCCCTGACCCTGTCGGCCACAAGCGCACCGCCCTTGCCAAGCATTGCCCGTATCCAACCCTTGCCGCCCTCTTCCCAATCCAGCCCACGTTGCCCACAAGCGAGGGTTGTGGCCCACGCCCATTGGTCGAGTAGGGCACAATAAAAAATGAAAATAATTTTTAAATGTAAAAAATTACAAATTCTCAAATTTTTTAAAAAAAATCAAAAATCATCCGCGTCAACACCGATCAGCATCCATGTAATCAATTTTCGGTCATAGTTGGTCGAAATAACTAAATTGACAAATCGTTAGAAAGGTTTACGACTAAATTGACATAATTGAAAGGTTTTAAGGCTGAAACAATAGACTCGGGACTTTTGGACAATTTTTTCAATTATAATATCATATCAGTAAATTCCTTTTCGATGAAAAATTAGATTAGTCGATTACATAAAGCCCAAAAAGGCACTCTCAAGGGTTCGCTTCACTCCGTATCCCGAACAGCCTTCTTGACCCAGCCAGTGCCATCCCAGCTAAGGTAGAACCCATCCTCTTTCACCAACCAAAGCACCTTACCGCGCGGCCCGGCTCAGGTCTAACACGTGCCACGACGCGATCTTCCGTGTCCACTCGGCCGAGCAGTAGCACAATGTCTTCTTGTAGGCGATCCAGCCGCAGTTCTGGCCCGTGCTCAGCGACTGATCGATCACGACAGAGCCCTTCGAGCTGCAATGTATGTGCATCGAAGATTGGCGCAGCTAGATTGCCGGGTAGTTCGCTCGTCACACGAACCTAGATCTATCGGTTTCATAGATTTCAGGATACCCTATACAATCGAGTCATTGTTCAGAAAAATTGTTGAAAAATAATTTGGCACGGCTCTAGTTATTATTATTTTTTGTCAAGGCAGCTCTAGTTATTAACACTGAACATTAGACACAAAACACAAACAAATGACATGATAAAGTTCATGTGTATCTGACCACAAAAAAAAAAATGTACATGCGTATGTCTAACAGTAACTGTATCCTAACAGTAAAAATAAGACGTAGTTCTAATCAAAGTTAAAGTTCTTATCTCATAAATCATCTTTTCGCCTTATTTATTAGTCTGGCTTTATTAGTTGGCTAGAAAATCGCCATAAGACAAAAGAATATCACGGAACGCATATTCATAAATGTAAATGAAGGGTAAAAGCTAATTCATTTTTTTTTACCGTAGAGTTATTTTTGCAAATTACTGTTTTCACTTTTTCTTTAAGTAAGAAAGTTAGAATATACCCACGTTATGATATTTTGATTTCACCTTATCTAAATACAAGCACTTGTCATACTTCATCGGAGCTGGACAATAGGTTTTCGTGATCATAGTATATATATATTGTGCTATTACTCCTTCAACATTTGTAATTGTCCGACCAAAAAAAAAAAGCATTTATAAGTGAGATTTGTAAGGTCATAGATACAATGCAATAATATGATTGATTGGTCTCAAGTTATTTTGCACTTTAGCACTGTCTACACGAAGAGCTTCGTGAGCGATAATTTACACAGCTTAAACTACGAAAGACGGCTTTTTAAATAAATTTCTTTTCATAAATGGAAAGACGATTTCATTTTTAATGCGGTACATCGAGATTATCAAGATAAAGAACGATTACGAGAATCAATTTCGACCGATTCCCGGACGTACACTTTTTAAGATCAAAATAATATGCAAAAGGCATTAGATGGATTTGCTATTGTTTAGCTAGATGATTTAACGTTTGCCATGAACAATATCATTGCACAACTTTCTTTATTCATCACGTACTATGTAACAACATCCTCGCATGCTTTCTCTCGACATGCAATGTTTTATTTTTTCCTTCTCCCCATATTTTCAGCGAGTACCGGCCGGGGAAGTCTTCCTAACTTGCCAACCTCCCCCACCATCTCCACCACATTCACCACCACCACCACCACTCTCCACCACAGTCACCATCACCAGACCGTCCGCCACCGGAACCTCGGCCAGGTCCATATCCATAGCCACTCCCTCCATCTCTTCCGCCTCCACCTCCTCCTCCTCCACCGCCTCCCCCACCACCCCATCCTCCCCTACCACCCCCACCAGCGCCTCTTCCCCACCCATATCCATAGTCGAAGCCATCGCGACCTGTGTCGCCGCCGCCACCACCTCCGCCCCCCGCCGCCACCTCCGCCTCCACGTTGTCCACCACCTCCTCCTCCTCCTCCTCCTCCTCCTCCTCCTCCGCCGCCGCCGCCGCCTCCTCCACGTTGACCATCACCTGTGCCTCTGTTGTCATCATAAGGTTGTGCGGCAGGCTGTTGTGGTGACAGGGGCGGTTGAGGGGAGAGGAAAGGCCGAGAAGGTGCCGGAGGAGGGCTGTCGTTTGCGAAGTCATAGGAAGCTGAGCATACCCAAAACAACAGGAATGAGCAAAGCGTGAGCGAGCGAGATGCCATGTTTTTTGAAGGACTCTCTGTATGGATCAAGTGGAAGGGCGCTCGGTTTATATAGACGGAAAAAATGGTTTTCCCAACACGCCATATCGTATTAACTATTAATGACATTCAGCCCGTTCTTGTATTGTCTAAAAGCCTCCTAACAAAAATGAAAAAAAAACCTTAAAATTTGTTTATTTTCAAAAGGGTAGCTCATGAGGTTCAGGAATTTCAGGACGCGTTTTCAGACCTCACGAGACATGCAATGTATACAACTTTCTGAGGAAGATGATCATCGTTATAGTGATCTATGCTACCCCGCTTCTGCTGCTTTCTTTGGGGGAAAAAGTTCATTTCCGAGGCACCTTGGAATTCTAAAATGAAGCTTGAAATGAAGCAAAGGACGGTGGCTTTGTCAGCCTCTCACAGCAAAACAGGAAAAGATATGTACATGAAATTGAAGGGGTTGGATGATGGATGTGTTGTTGGGAAATTTAATGATCGGTCGGAAAGAAAGGAATTCAGATTTTGAAGCATGATAACATTTTCTTTAAGGATTTATTTGCTCTACAATGTTGCTAATGATTTTTGGCAAAAATATTCTCGAACTCAACAAAGTCTCGGAATTAGAATATCATATAGCAATTCTGATATTTCTCTAAAAACTCTCAATGAGAAACAATTGAAAGAAGATTGTACCTCTTTTGAAAGAAACGAAATATATGGAAGTTGTGAATGAACAGAAACGTTTAGTAATTTATAGTGAAAATGTTTGAATAGGTTCAATTTGTCAAAGATTAAGAAGTTATGATCGAATAGACACAACCTTCTAAAAGTTAAAAAGCTATGTCAACATTGAATAGAAACAACATTCTAAAGGTTGTTAGAGCGCCTAATAACTGTTAGGCAGAAAAGTAAAACTTGAAATAAAAAATATAAATTAACTACAAATCTTTTGTAAACTATCGCATTGTTTCGCTAAGAATAATCGTTGATTAGTGTCAATCGTGATCCGCCAATGATTGTTAAGCGCTAATCGCGCACCCGCACGAAGATAAAGTAAGGTCCAGCCCCCTGTATCCGTTATTTCAGTTTGTAACAACACATATATTGGACCTCACTCTCCCATTTTTCCTATATCGAACAAGGAAATGAACTAAGGTTGTAAAGTTCAATTTTCTATTCCACTATCTTGTCTCGCCAAGGTTGTAAAATTCTATAGACAGAGTCAACATTCTACTCAAACGAATTTGAAAAAAACAAAAAATCTATCGTATTACTTAGGCGTCGTTTGACAAAATTGATAAGCGATGAAAATTTAAGCACTAAATTTTAAATGTTGACAATTTTAAATAGTGAACATGCAAATTAAAAATCGTTTGATAAAAACTGAAAAATTGATGTTTGAATATTTATTTTGTTAATTTTCTAGCCGTACATGGAATTGTGAGTATATTAATATGTTTTAGTAGTGTAATTGGTAAAATTTCAATTTCTATTAATTATTTTTCCCACCGAATGAAGTAAGGGGGGTGCATGACAACCATTCTACTTCTCTGTTTTTATTCTAAATCTATTTCTCGGAACAGTATGGAACAAAACTCGTTTGGTAACGTAATTCTATTTTTCTATTTACGAAACAAAAATTAGTTCTAGAAATAGATTAGGAAGGGAAATCGAAACAAAAAATTTTAGCTTCTCGGAGAAACAGAAATCGAAATAATAACCCCTCGCTTTTTCTCAAGTACTTGCCACCACCGCCCACCGCGGTTGCCTCAACCATTGTCGGCCGCCGCCAACCTTTGCCGCAGACAACCACCGCCCTTGGTTGCCCACCGTCGGCTACCCCCAACCACCACCCGCCGCCGCCCGCCGTTGCCCCTGCCTCACCATCGGCCACCCGCCGCCAACCATAGCCATGACCACCGCAAGCCACCATCGCCCACCGCCGACCTTCACCCCTACCAACCACCGCCTCGGTCGCCGGCCTCCATCTTCCCTCCCCTCACCGCCGGTTGCCGCCACCCACCGCTTGGTGCCGCACACCCGCCACCGACTATCGCTCGCCGCCAACCACCGCCCACCTCCACCCTCCGCCGGTCGCCGTAACCATTGCCGGTGGCGGCCGACCTTCGCCTTCGCGGAGTAAAAAATAAATAATAATTTTCAACTATTCTCAAAGGAACTTCTGTTTCGGGATCGAAATTTTATATTGTTATCAAACGCATTTTTCTCGCTCAAAAACTCATCCGAGAAACAGAAATAGAAAAACCTAGAACCGAATGATTGTCATGCACCTCCTAAGTAACCCCTTCCCTCGCTTAAAGGCGATTGCATTGCTATGCAGGGGGCCGCCGAAATTATTCTTTCTACTTCTCGAGGTATAATGACAGTAGAAGAACTAATTCTTAATTCCTTGAAAGGTATTTAAGGAGTTCTTACCTCGACAAGGTATAAATATCTAAATTGGATATTTTTAAATACTTTTTCAGCCTTTGATTATGTCTCAACGAAAATTATTCCAAGACAAAAATGCAACAATCACATAGCCAAAATCGAGGAACTATTCGCAAGGATTATTTTTAACGATGACATGTGATGTTCAAAATCGCAAGTAAACCTTCCTCCTTACTAGAAAAATTGGTTTTCCTACATCAAGGGTTGCCAGATAAATCTGTCTTGTCCGCTCTCCTTCCGAATTCGAATGAAGAAGGGAACTATCATAACTTACCCATTTGATAACGTAATTTCTAAGCTGAATGTTAATATAATTTATCTTTCTCCTATTAATCCAAAATTTATATTATCACTTAAAAGTTATTTTTTAAAATTTTTTCCCCTTATATTGATGAAGTTTGAAAAAAAAAAAAAAGCTCTTAATTTGTTGGAAAAACTTAATTATAAGAGAAAAAAAAACATTTGAAATTAGGCAGGGCTATTTCCAGCTCAATATGATTAAATCCACCTCATTGTCGCTAGTCAAAATTGCCATCATTTATTCAATTGCAAGTAGAGGTGATAGGTTCCCGGTCGTTCCCTTGGAAGCGGTAACATGACAAAAAATGAAACAGAACAGCGTTAAAGTCAACATATGGTCGTGCCAAAAAAATGTAATCATGCATGTTTCCTCCCACGTTAGGTGCTTGGACAGGGAGTTCGAAGTAAATATAATGGCAATCCAGAGAGACATATGCAAGATGATTCTAGAGAAGAAACATTTAAGCATAAAAACTACTGATGTCTGATTCCTGCTTCCGCCAACTATATACCTTCAGCTTAGTTTCTCTTGGTAAGAGTCTAACGGCCTGTGCTCCATTGATTCTATCCCACCTTCAGCTCAATAGATCGAGGACCTCATCAAGCTGGAAACTTTAGGGTTACTTTTAAAAATTTTAAAAAATTCAACCGGTCTAGGCGGTTTGATTCGATTTTGTGCCACTGGGCCGAGAATCGGACCGCCCGACTACCGGTCCTAAGTTTAAGAACTGCGAACCGGACCACCACTCTCTAGAACCGGGAACCGGACCATCGGTCCCGGTCCGGGCCGGGCGGTCCCATTCCGGTTGGTTCGATTTGCTCACCCCTAATTACAAGTGATGGCCCCAAAATTGTTTGTTTTGCTCCTTCTTTTTTAAACTTTTTTACTTCTATGTAGAATCTAGTTGCTACAATAAAGGGGAAAAGTACAAAAAAAGTCTAAAACCAATTGCATTGGTACCAATTCAATCACAAACCTTTCAATTGGCGAATTTAATCCTAAATTTTTTGACATTGATAGTAAGTCAATCCATCTGGATAATTTAAGCCACAACTCGGCGACGTGGACGCCGTTCGTGAGATTTATTTTATAATTTTTTAATAATTTTTTAATTTTTTTTTCCTTTTCTTTTTGCCGGTGGCCTACGAGATCTAGCCTCACCTAGGCAAGGGTCAACTTCATTGGGCGATGCATGGGGGAGGGCAAGCACTAGCGAGACCCCCCCCCTTGCCGAGAATAAGGGCGGCCTCTCCAAACCTAGCCCAAGCGAGGATGACGAGGCTGATCTAGCCTAGGTGCAAGTCGGCCTTGCCAAATCTAGAGCAAGGGGCCTCGCCCAAGCGAGGCTAGCCCTTGTCCTCGCTAGGCAAAGTTAGCCCTTACTGACCAAGGTCTATGGCTAATGGCAAGTGGCAAAAAGAAAACGAAAAGAAAAAAAATTCAAAAAATATCAAAAAAATTATTTTAAAAAAGTGCATGTCCACCAGCCGTGCCATATAGGAAAAACGTTGTCCATGTCGGCGATTTTTATGAAGAATAGATATGATGTCGGAGCATTTATGAAGAAGATGCTTTTTTTTTTTTTCAATTTCTAAGAACAATAAGTTTAAATTTGACGGAAAACCATAAAAGGATAATAGCTGAGTTAAAGGAAATTATGCAAAGTGGAAACCTAATGCCGATTTTGTCAATCTAGTTAAAAATGAATGGTTTTAGATATATATATATATATATATATATATATATAAATATATATAGTAGTGGTTTTACCTAGATTTTGTCAATCTAGTTAAAAATGAGTGGTTTTAGATATATATATATATATATATTATATATATACGTTGTAATATAACGCGCGAAACTAACCAGGAATGTTGCAAATAAGTCAATGTGGAGCCTAGAGAAAATAACGAGAAACGATAAAGGACACCAGGTGATTACGTGGTTCGGTCCGAATTTTGGTGCCTACATTCACGGGGAGAGCCAAAAGAATAATCCACTATAATCGGAGAATCGCGATTCTATAATCGCTCAATACGCTCGTGTTTCCCGCACCTAAATTATATCCAAACCCTAGCTGCCTATAAATGAAACAACTCACAAGTGGATATAATAATAAACTCACGAGTACATGATCACCTCTATAGGACTCTCCGTGCAAATCGAAAAGGACGTCACCCAGAAAACCTCTTTCGTCTTCGCTGTTCGCCCTTTTCACGAAGTTCACTATGCGGCTTCGTCGAGCGGCTTCGTCTGTGCGTCTTCGTCTGTGCGTGGGAAGTGAACATAAAGGCAAAAGGATTTGCTTTTTTTTCTTTTCCTCTCTGAACCCTATCTAAACCCACACTTAAAAATATAACATATATTCAATGTGGGCCCCTCCCTTTTATTGCTCCACGAAAGAAGTTTTGCAGAGTTCAATTTCTTCCAATAAAAGTCAACTAATGCCTCTATCATTGGGACCCACCGAAGACTCCTTTCCACTGAAGACATTCTTCATTGGACGTAATTGCTAAACATGCTCAAATCTCCGTTAATCAAAACCAATCAAATCTTGCAGATATAACATATCGATATTTTATTTTTATCTAAATGATTCAAATTCGAGACATAATATAACAATTCTCCACCTTGGCTCGATGTTTGAAGCCAAATCAATAGTGCCCATCATCCATGCTTTGCTCTCCCATCGCCCCAATGGGCGATCACTCTTTACAGACGCCAATAGTGCTCAAGCGGAGCTTGAGCTTCGCCAAAGGAACAGGCTTAGTCATCATGTCCGCTGGATTCTCTCATTGTCGTAATCTTTTTCACAACAACTTTACCCTTCGCTAAGATATCTCGGATGAAGTGGTATTCGATATTGATATGTTTCGTCCGCTCATGATAAACTGGATTATATGCCGGATAAATCGCACCTTGGTTGTCACAGTGTATATCAACACTTTTTTGTTCTAACCCAAAGTCCAAGAGCAAACCTTGTAACCATATCGCCTCTTTCGCTACAAAGGTTAGTGCCATGTACTCCGCCTCGCTCGATGACAAGGCTACGTGGTCTCGTAAGGACGCCTTCCAACTAATCGCACCACCCGCAAGCGTAAATACATACCCCCTGCTAAAGACCTACACTCATCCAAGTCACCTGCATAATCGGAATCCACATAACCTGTGGTCTCACTACCATTATTGTCCCTCCGGTATACTATACCAACGTCTGTTTGTCCCCTTCAAATATCCGAGTATCCATTTCACGACTTCCCAATGAATTTTACCAGGATGCTTCATATAACGACTAACAACACTGACAGCTTGTGAAATATCGGCCTAGTGCATACCATAGCATACATAATACTACCCATCGCACTAGAATAAGGAACATGGGACATATGCTCCTCCTCCTCCTCCTCGATCTGCGGTGATAACTTAACCGAAAGTTTAAAATGCTTCGCTAATGGAGTACTCACGATTTATTGATCGCATATTAAAACGTGCAACAATCTTCTCAATATATTTCTTTTGAGACAGACGTAATAATCCACGTAGCCCTGTCACGCAAAATCTCCATACCCAAAATTTTCTTTGCAAGCACCTAAATCTTTCATCTCAAATTCAGCACTTAATTGCCTTTTCAAAGACATCAATATCGGACATATTTTTCGCTTGCTATCAACATATCATCAACATATAACAGCAAATATATCAAAGACCCATCATCCAGTCTCCTAAAGTAAACACAGCTATCCATTTGACTTTTCGAATAGCTTTGACTAGCCATGAAAGCATCAAAACGTTTATACCACATGTGCTAGGAGACTGTTTCAATCCATATAAAGATTTCTTTAATAAGCAAACATGGTCTTCCTTACCCGGAATAGCAAATCCCTCTGGTTGCCTCATGTAAATCTGCTCCTCCAACTCATCGTGAAGAAATGCCGTTTTACATCAAGTTGCTCCACTTGAGATCCTGTGCGACAACTAAAGCAAGTAAAACACGAATAGAAGTATGTCTTACCACGGGAGAGAACACCTCGTTGTAGTCAATGCCCTCCCGCTTGTATACCCCTTCGCAACAAGCCTCGCCTTATACCTCGTTGCCTTGACTCAGGGAATGCCCTCTTTCCGTTTATAGACCCATTTACTTCCGACAATCTTACGGCTCTTGGGTACTTTAACTAACTCCCATGTCGATTTCGATGGAGTGATTCCATCTCTTCACTCATAGCCCCTAGCCACTGCGACGACTCAAAACTAGCCATCGCCTCGAGTAAGACGAAGGCTCATCATCTTCACCTCGTCACCTACGATCAAAGCATAAGCAAAATCGTATAAGCATAACGTACCGGTGGTTTAATTTGCCTTCTCTCGTCATGCATCTGCGGCTATACTACGCTGCTTTTATCTTGGTTGTTCACTATCACCGACTTCAGGAACTACGGCCTCATCTGCAGCCTCAACATCTGTTACCTTCGAGGTCTCCGGAGTCTCCACTGAAGCTCCACCTCACTATTGACACCATGATCCGTGCATTCTGTTTGGTAGTGTCTCGGAACTCCTCTGTCGAAGCATTGCGGTCTCATCGAAGATTACATCTCTGCTAATTAGAAAACCGGGTGATTTGGGATCGGTGCACCACGGTCTGTAGCCTTTCACCCCATGTGCATAACCCGAGAAATATGCACTTCTTCGACCTCGGCTCAAGCTTACCATCACTAGCATGAGCATACGTAGGACATCCGAATACTCGTAATCCGGAGTAATCAACGGGTTTCCCCGACCATACTTCCTCTGGAGTCTTCCACTCGATAGCGATGATGGAGATCGATTAATCAAGTAACAGGCCATGTTCACCGCTTCGGCCCAAAATTCCTTACCTATTCCGAGCATGCGAAAGCATGCTTCGAGCCCGCTCAAGTAAAGTTCTATTCTTCCGTTACGCTACGCCATTCTGTTGTGGTGTCCCAGTGCACTGTGCGGTGTCTCACAATCCCTTCTCTCTCGCAAAACTCGGTAAAATCTTTACCACGGAACTCCATGCCGTTATCGGTTCTTAGGCACTTGATCCGTTTATCGACTACTTCTCAATCAAGGCCTTAAACTTTTTAAACCGATCAAACACATCTCGATTTGTGCTTCGGAAAGTATACCCATACCTTCTTGGAATAATCGTCGATAAAAGTCAGCATATAACGGGCACCTCCTTTCGAAGGAACTGGAGACGGACCCCGGATGTCCGAATGAATATATTCTACCGGTTGCTTGGTCGAATGAATACCGAGTAGTAAACTTAATCTGTTGCCGCTTCCCAAAGATGCAATGCTCACATAAGTCTAGCTTACTTGTCTTTTGACCCTTTAACAACCCCCTATCACTTAGCATTGTCATACTGTCTCACTCATGTGCCCTAAACGCATATGCCATAAACGAGTTAAATTAGAATCGACTCACCCGATGAAACCGCAGCGGCTCTGTCACGGTCTCTCCCGAGTAGATGATAGAGAGAACTCACTTTCTTCCCTTTCATTACTTGTCATGGCACCTCGAGAGATTTTCAGCACTCCACCTTCAGCGGTGTACTTGCACCCGATATCATCGAGCGTTCCCGGAGAAATAAGGTTCTTCTTGAGCTCCGATACATGCCTCACATCTGTCAATGTGCGCACCATGCCATCGTGCATCCGAATCCGAACTGTCCCTATCCCCACAACCTTGCAGGCTACTTTATTCCCCAACGGAACTCTACCACCATCTACAATCTCGTAAGTAGTAAACCAGTTCCTATGAGGCGTGATATGATAAGAACACCCCGAATCTAGCACCCATTCGTCTCTTGACGAACCTATAGTTACACATAAGACAGCCTCTGCATCACTAGTGCTCTCCTCGAGAATGTTCGCCACACTTGCTTGTGGCTTTACGCTTATCACCTCTGTTTCTCAACTTGGGACAATTTCTCTCGAAGTGCCCCTCTTCGTGACACTCAAAGCATTTCACGCGCCCCTTAGACTTTCTATGGCGTGATTTAGATTTGCTTTTACCTCTACTACTCTTTGGACCCTCGTTGTTGCTCTCTACCTCGAATCACTAGTCCCCGCGCTACATCTTGCGCTAGACTATCATCTCGCAACTTTCTCTGCCATTCTTTAGAAAACAAGGCGGACTTTACCTCTTCCGAGGTAATCGTAGTACGCCCACTGCAACAATGAATCGAGTAAAGTACTCCCATGACTCGGTAAAGAAGCCAACAACATCATGCCCCGCTCTTCATCATCAAAGTGTCTTACCGAGCATTCCTCAAATCCATCATGAGTTTATTAAATTCATCTAGGTGAGTTCGATAGACGTACCTTCGGTATATCCGAACCGAAACATCCTCTTCAACATATATAAGCGATTGTTCAAACCTTTCGTTACATAGAGTGCTTGAAGTTTTGCCCATAATGCCGCGGTATCCTTCTCCTCGCCTACCTCTATTAACACTTCATCCGATAAATTCAACGGGATTAGACTTCTAGCTTTCCTCATTACCACATCATTTTCAAGATTCATCATCGTTTCGGCAACTCAGCCTTGCCCTCCAATGCTTCTACTAAACCTTGAGTTGTCAATATCGCCTCCATCTTGAGGCTCCATAACCCAAAGTTGTTCCTTCCGTTAAACTTCTCAATTTCAGCTTTCATTCCGGACATAATTGCAATCACACGATATCCAGGATAATAATCGGACAAGCAAAAGCCCCAAATCACAATCCAGAATATCCGAACCTGGCTCGATACCAATTGTTGTAATATAACGCGCGGAAACTAACCAGGAATGTTGCAAATAAGTCAATGTGGGCTCTAGAGAAAATAACGAGAAACGATAAAGGACACCGGTGATTGATTACGTGGTTCGGTCCGAATTTCGGTACCTACATTCACGGGGAGAGCCAAAAAGAATAATCCACTATAATCGGAGAATCGCGATTCTGATCGCTCAATACGCTCGTGTTTCCCGCACCTAAATTATCTCCCAAACCCTACCGTCTACAAATAGAACAACTCACAAGTGGATATAATAATAAACTCACGAGTACATGATCACCTCTATATATAGGACTCTCCGTGCAAATCGAAAAGGACGTCACCCAGAAAACCTCTTTCGTCTTCGCTGTTCGCCCTTTTCACGAAGTTCACTATGCGGCTTCGTCGAGCGGCTTCGTCTGTGCGTCTTCGTCTGTGCGTGGGAAGTGAACATAAAGGCAAAAGGATTTGCTTTTTTTTCTTTTCCTCTCTGAACCCTATCTAAACCCACACTTAAAAATATAACATATATTCAATGTGGGCCCCTCCCTTTTATTGCTCCACGAAAGAAGTTTTGCAGAGTTCAATTTCTTCCAATAAAAGTCAACTAATGCCTCTATCATTGGGACCCACCGAAGACTCCTTTCCACTGAAGACATTCTTCATTGGACGTAATTGCTAAACATGCTCAAATCTCCGTTAATCAAAACCGATCAAATCTTGGAGATATAACATATCGATATTTTATTTTTATCTAAATGATTCAAATTCGAGACATAATATAACAATATAGAGCCTAGATAACCCCACCCTTCAAAATATTCTGCAATTTTCTTCAACTTTTTTAAGATAATTTTACCTTGACCAGGGCATCGCAGGTCGGTGTCTATTTACTATCTCTAACGTTATTCAACGAAGTACTTCCCAGACAACACTTTTAGCAAGGGGAGTTCACAAGTTTTTTTTTTTTGCATGGAATATTTCTTACATATTGCGGCACGATCGGTAAGTCGCGTGATCGCCCATGCCTATGGAATAGTTGCGTCGCCGATGTTGTACCTATGGCGATAAAAAAAACCATCAAACTTTTGTTGCTGTGACTGGTGATCGAGGAGTCGATCTGGCACCGGCGAATGGCAACGGCAAGGGCAACACCACTAATGGCGAAACCGCACATGCGCCGAGTGCTCTATCTCTCTCTCGGACAGACAAAGACACGAAGCGCTAAAAAAACCATATTGCAGGTTTCTTTGTTGATCCTTATACATGTACACTTAACACAACCCTAGCATGCATCCCATGTAGTATGCAGGCGATATACAAGCGCCTTGTTTCTCAATGAGGACACGGGGCGGCCTTCCCAAGGATCCATTTGCCGCCGCCGCCTCCTCCCCCCAGTCCCAACGCTGGAGCTGCCGCCGCCCCAGACCCGCGTGTAGCCTAAGCCGCCACGACCTGCAATGCCGCCAATTTCTCCGCTGCCCCCTCCACGTCCGGCCGGCGATGTTTGCGTCGTTGGAAGCGGACAGCGAAGGGGATCTGCTTGGAGGAGGAGAAGGCCGAGGAGGGGGAGTGACTCGGCGGGCGTAGAAAGAGGAGCGAGCCTAGCATAGCCGAGGCCCGAGTGAGATGCCATCCTCGAAGAACTACGACAGTAACCCAGATTTCCTACGTACATACATGCAGTTGGACTCATATACACACTCTGTGCGAGGAAAGCGTGGAGTCAGTTGACGGGATGCCCCCAAAATCTGTCTTTACATGACGAAAATGAGCAATTTTCCTGGGTATCGTGGGGCAAGAGAATCGAACTCGGCAGCTTTCCGTGCATGGGAGACACGTAGGAGCATTTAAAACGAGACATTACCATTTGTTGCGATCTCTACAAAAACATCTCCTTAAATCTATGTTTAATTCGACAGCCAACGGTTCGGTTATTTTATTTGGTTTGATGGAGCATCTCATGAGATGGGGTTTGTCTCGCAATTACAAAATATGTTCTGCATCATTTTTCGACGTAATATGTAGATAATAGTCCACTTAATTATCATCTTATTTTCTCCTCCGTAAGAAAATTGAAACAGAGATATCCCAAAACACTACAGAAAAAAAAAAAAAACATTGTAAGCATTAGTTTTTCGGCATAACGGAGCATATTTTTACCTTAAAAAGTAGGAGGTATCAAAATCGAGCCTAAAAACCAAACTAAACCGCGAACTAAACCAAACAAAACTGAAAAATTTGTGCATTTCGATTCGGTTCGAATTTTTTTTATTCATATAATAACCATTACTTTTCACAGGAAAGAGTTAGAAACATCGATAAAATTTTTACTGGGGTTGTGCACTCAGTCTGGAAAGGAAAAAGGCTGGAAACTTTTTCTGAAATATAACTAACAATGTGGACAATGTGGACAAACGATAGGCCCAAAGTCAATTTTGCCATGAAAGCTTACTAATGGCTTGGGAAATTACCGGCGTTTGAGAAGTTCACATTTACGTTTTCACTGATCAAATGTACTGATCATAGTGAATAAGTTGCTTGGTATAGTAACTTGATGACTTCATTGCCCATTAAAAAAGTCAAAGAACCATATCCGACAAAAACATTTAAATTCGAGAAACTAAGACTGTTTGTCCTAAAGTTACTAACATGGGAAGAAGTTACTAACTACTGATTTTCTTTTCGCCAACCAATTACCTGATAATATCGGGAGTTATTTACTCATGAAAAGTTACTAAACAAGAAAAAAAAAAGATGGGTTGGTAGCATGTATTAGGAAAATGTATTATACGGAATCAATTCATATACGATACAATAAAAATGGCTGGTGACGGCGGAAAACATTTTTTCAATATGTTCTTTTGGTTGAGCCTGCTGTTTAAGTTGTCATTTGAAGACTCGGGGAGCTCTCATGCATGTCTTCTTTTGGACCTTCGATCGGTCGAGTCGAGATGTAGTGACGTTGGATAATTTGACATAGTAAAAAGAGTCGACCTGAATTCACAAATGGAGTTGGAGTTTTGGCACATATGATTTTCAAGTTCATCAGCAACTGCATTGTTTCCATTCATAAAACAATGTCTTTAAATATTTTAGGGCCGACGTTCTAGATGTATCAATCTAAGAAAATCCGTGATCAAGATATGCATTTGTGAAATGATGAATCATAATGTCAACAAATTTGTAAATTGAGTCTAGCAAGCATTGGAGAGCTTCCCAATCATATACGTGAGCCAATCCAAGTTCGTACGAAAAGAAAATTTATTCTAGTGACTGAAAAATCAAAAGCATGAACTACAAATTCAGCGGCTCAAACACATAGAAAGGTACACTCGAAACAAGCACCAAAAGTTCGAAAAACACAAACAAAACCGAAAACACCGCCACACCAACGTGGAAAGAAAGCTTCGAAACACATCAACCCTAACACCTTGTATGCTCAATCCATGGCCTCGATTGAGCTCTAGGCAAGACTTCCCACCTAAGGAAGAGGAAGAGGAACACCAGTTCCACCAGGGCCGACGCCAAGGCCACCGAGCCCGCCCAGCGGACCAGTGCCCATACCCCCTATGCCACCAACACCGGCACCACCTCCTGCCCCAAAACCGCCGCCCATACCAAAGCCACTGCCGAACCCGCCGAGCGTCGGCGTTACTCCACCAAGATAGCCACCCATGTCGGCATGGCCACCCATTCCGGCACCCATCCCGACCCCGCCGGGCGGCAGGAAGTTCTTCTGATCGCTGACCCCATTCCCTCCAGCCCCCGTCAGTCCTGCCGCCGCCACAGCATCCGGCGCATGAGCTTGCAGTTCATTTCGCTCTTTCGGCATCCCATCACAGCCGCTCCTCACAGGACGTGCAGCTCCGCCATGGGTGACGAAGACCACGAAAAGCACTGCGAACATGACCCATGTCTTCGCCGTCCTTCGGTTCTCCATTAGGTTTGAATGATCAGGTGAGGCTGGAGGCGGTAGAAGATGGTCTCTCCTGATTGATTTAGGTCTTTGCATGCATGCTATGGAGTCTCTAGCTCAAGGCTTTTTATAGAGGGTGAAGGATGAATGGTTGGTGACATCAATCAATGGAGTGTTTCTTGTAAATGAAAGATCGATCGGAGGTCTCAACAAACAGAGCTGTCTCGTGAAGGGAAATGTCTTTTAATTTCTGCTCGGATTTGGTAAATTGGAAACAAGAGAAGAAATTTATGTCCCTTCATGCCAAAACCAAAGAGCATTGGGGGGTTTTTCCGAGACTTTACATTTCCAATTTCTGATGCTGTTAGATTCGTAGGATTCAATTGAGATATGAAAAAGAGAAGCTTCTGACAACAACAAAAATGTATTTTTAGTTACGACATGTCTGAAAGTGTTGATGATTGTCAAAATTTTGTTGGTAAAAAAAGTTACCCTCACTCACTTTTCCGATAATTTTTTGGTAATTAACCGGCGATCTTACGAAATTATTAACTTTTGTTTTTCTCTTTTACTAGACTTTACTTATCTTCTACAAATTCTTACTTGAATTAGCTCAGACTCTTTTTAAATTATCGGCCTCTCTTATTATGTGTCACCAACTTTTATTTAACTTACCAACTTCTGAAAAAAGTTGACAAATGTAAGGCGTTATTAAGAAAGACAGATAAAAAAAGTTTGGAGATGACAAGAAAAGTTGGCATAATATTGGTAATTAGTTCAAATGAGAGTTGATATCCCATTACTATGTACTATTTAAATGGAAGAAAAGTTGGCAAGCCATAGTAATTTTGAAAGGTTGTAACGCACACGAGTCAAAACGATCACACGAGATAACAAAAGAAAAATAGACGACGCGCAGTTTTTGCCCAGGTTCACCCCAGAATAGGGCTACGTCATGCAAAGAGATTTCACTATGATTTAGGTTTACAGCCGCACAACTCGTTATAATAATCAGCCAAAAAATGAATAAATAAATATATGCCCTAAAATAGGCCTAAAACCTAAACCCATCTAGAACCTCTTTAATCCCTCAACAAATGGGCGGAAGCCCCGCCCGTTGACCAGGCAGCAAGACACCGGTGTTGGGGGCGCGCCCTCGAACCCCGTATTTTATGCACAGGGGTCACATGTCGTCGGATCATACTTCGGTTTCCCTAAGCTCACGTGGGCGTGCTCGGTGTGAGAAACAAGGGCTCCCGAAGGATTCGCCAATTTCAACAAATTTAGGGTGGCAATCTCAAAAAAGAATTTGCAACTACAAGGGTTACAAAACAAGGTGATTCAATATAATAGATGGTAAGTTAGAGCAAAATAATTAAATGCTGGTTAGCAAATCAAATATAGTCAATAGCCCACAATTAGTTAACAATTTAATCCCACAAAAAATTGATAAACCATTCTAATTTGGGTTGGCAATTTCACATTAAAATTAGTAAATTCCAAGTGCTGCTAATTATTGTAAATAAATATAGGTGTGTATAGAGATTGCTAACTCGCAACACGGTTGCTGAGGCCTCAGGCACCGGTGCCAAGGGACCAAGGCCCGACCACAAGACCCAGGACCTAGGACCGGGCGTTGTCTCAGGCTAGATCGCAGGGGTCTTGAGTCTGGCCTTGGGGAACATAGGCCCGTCCTCAAGGGATTTGGATTTGGTCTCTGGCCTTGCAAGGATCGAGCACCAGCACTGGTACTTAGCAAAGACAAACCGAAGTATATGTAATAAGTGTTTTTGAGATACTCGTCAAAATTTTCTTGCTTCCTGAAAGAGTCACCGAGACATTCATTAACAAGCCTAGGACTAGTCTGAGTAAGAATTGTTGGGAGATGTAAAACTAAGTGGGCCAAAGAGTCACAAGAAAAAGGTTGAGTCGGGCGTGAGAAAACCAACTCAAAAGGAACTTTCTGTATAAGACAAGATACCGAAATCTTCGATTCGGTTAATTCATTAATCCCAATTAACATGTATCGGATAAGACTTGATTCATAGAATTGTTCGTAGTGTGACCAAGTAGGCAAGCACTTAAACAACTCATGTTCCTCATTCCCTCGCTACTACTCATGTTTCTCGGCAAATTTTTGCCCATCACTCAGGATTTCGTCACGGCGACTGGTCCACGTCAACCTAATCCGATCATACCGTCTTTTTTTCTACAACAAATTTAACAAGGTAAATTTGATAAGATCATTCCGAAAATATTTCCCTCAAGCTGTTTTTTTTTCCCTTTCTGCCTTCCCTAGCCGGAACTACGCCGAGCAAACACTACTGAAGTGCCATTTATGCATCTGAATTTATTGCTCTGCAGCATTTTTATGACCCATTCGTTTTTAATGCACCATTCAAAATTTTCAGCTGTATGCCTTAATTGCTTGAAGGGACATAAATTCTCTACCACCTGAGACCTTCGTACAGATGGTGGGCATGCAAAAAGGAAGTTTCAGATTATTTATCAGTAGCTGTTTTAATTTTCTGTGGTATATTTAACATATACCATATTTAAGATTCTATTTTTGTTTGCAGCGTCTAGGGGTTTTTTTTTGTTTTGTCGAAATTGTAGTGGCTAGTCCAAATATCAGGCGTTTCTTCTAAAAAAATATCGATAAGATTTAGGCTCCGTTTAATTTGCAAAAAATAAATTAGAAATAATTGCTAGGATGTATTGAAATAATCAATTAATAAAAATTATTTTCATTTTCGACAAAAAATTATGTCTAAATATTTTCGTGTATGATAAACTTATTATATATTTTTATATGCGATACAAACGATCATTTTATGAAAAAAATTTTGAATTATTTATTTTTCACAAAACAAATTAAGCCTCGGATAAATCGTTTTTCTTTAAAAATACGCTCAGTAAGAAAACAGGTCAGAATAAATATGTTTATAGCATATTACTTAACGTTCTCAACTTGTAAAACAGGAGGTGGACCGAAAATTGAGAGGGGTGATAGAGTTTGTACTCCTAAGCTGTGTTCTAATATGGGACAAACCATATATACATATGTCATTATATACTTTTAAAAGCTTTCAATTCGGGTTGCAGATACTCACAACTAAGAGTGCACATAAATCCTAGTAAATAAGGCACTTGCCCTGTTTTACATTCCCTATAAAAAAATTTGGTCAAACCCTGTTTTATAATTAGAAAGTCATTCTATGTTCCAATTATTCGAGGAAACAATCTTTAGAAAAGTATCAAAGAAGCATTGGGGTGTGGTTCATATGAAATACTTCTCCGGAAAAACTTCAAATAAGGACTAAAGTGCCCCAATTTTCTCAAATAAGTACTTAAAGTGAATATTATTTCAAATAATAATATGAAGTACCTTATTTATTTCAAAGAAGTGTTGGAGTGTGGCTCATACTCCCCATCAACAGGAAAGTATGAGGTTCCTGCTCCTCGGTGAGTTGGCGGGGGCCCAAGGGCCGCCCGACGAGGGTTGCGAGGGCAACTCCTTCCGAACCGCTAAAGGACTTTTATAGTTTAAGCCCATATTTTTTTTTATTGATAGTTTGGGTTTGGGCCTATGAATAGTTATTATTATATATATATTTTCGTTTATAATTGAGTAATATAATGAGGTGTCTTGGGTGCTAAGTATAGTAAAATTCTCTACTAGACGTAACCCTAGTTTGAAGGTAAACCAGAATAAAATCGCATGTTTAGATTTTCCTTTCTTGCTTTTACGCTTTACTTATTGTACTACGAATCCTAACAAAATGGTCTAACCAAGAGCATTTTCATCATTTTTAATGACTTTTTTCCCTTTTTTTCTTTTTTTCCTTCTTTTATTTTCTCCCTTTCCTTTTGTGTCTTTCCCATCCATTTTTTCTGGTGGGGAAAAAATGAAAAATAAAAAAATAAAAATTAAAGCTCGAAAATGCTCTCAATCGGGCCCTTTTTTTTAAAATAAAAAGGGCACTTTAAGTTCTTATTTAAAACAAGGTTTCCCTTCGAACTCTTATTTAGAAAAATGAGAACACTTCATGTCCTTATTTAGAATTTTCCCTATTTCTCCGGTCTACTTATTTTATCTGCCAATTTCTGATTAGCTCTCGCCCTACAGCCTTCGAAGTTTAGGCTAAATGCGAATCTACACGTGAAGGGCAGTATTTAGAATATTTTTATATGAGAAATCAACTCTTTGTTTTAAGTTTCTAGATCAAGTGGATTTGTTTACAAAATATTTTGCGGACAAAAACTTCCAAAAAAATAGTCCCGTTGAAGATCAGTGCGACAAAAGAAGCTTCTCATCTCGGCCCCCTCGAAAACGATCTGATGTTTATGCAGAAAATAAAATGGCCGAAACTTGAGCAACCGTTTTTAGATAATGTTTTCAAATCATTCATTTTTCCCGAAATAAACAGAGTTTTAGTCAATCTACTGTAAGTCCGAATCTCTCATTCGTTCCACATGCAAGAACTCACTTTGTATTCTTTATATTCTGAAGAAAGAAAAAATACCATAAAAAAGTCCACATTTTTTTGAAGAGGCTCACTTCGGAAATTCATAATAATAATAATAATAATAAAAGCTAATATCTCCATCCGGGCGTTGAATATACCGAAGTACAATGACAAAATGCAACAAACCCTAAATGATGAGGGGACAAAAAAAGGACTGGACTTACAACCTCGAATAAGGAACACAATGTCCTCCACGCTCCTAATCAACGACCTTAACCTAACACTAATCCTAAGCTTCTTTATTCGACAAATGACCCACATTCAAAAACCGCAACACCAAACTTAGGTTTGAAGAAAATTAAATGTGACAAACCACCTAGGAATGCTCGAATTTAATCAAGGACAAACACCTGGGAGACCCCCAATCCACCAACTCCGCCGGTCCCACCACCTACCCCACCAGCCCCGCCGCCGGCGGGATCGCCTAAACCGCCAGCCCCGCCTCCGAGCCCTCCTAAACCGCCAACCCCGCCTCCGAGGCCGCCTAAACCGCCAGCCCCGCCTCCGAGGCCTCCTAAACCGCCAACGCCCCCTCCAAGGCCGCCTAAACTGCCAACCCCGCCGGCCCCACCTCCGACGCCACCCACGCCGCCGGCACCCCCAAGGGGCACAAGCCCACCAATGCCGCCAATTCCTGCAGCTCCCCCAATCCCACCAAACTTGCCGATCCCGCCGACGCCACCGAGTGTCGGCATGATGCCGCCCATCCCGGCATACCCACCAACTCCTGCAAACCCGCCAATGCCGCCGTAGGAGATGAAGTTCTTCTTGTCGCCCACACCACCGCCCGGCGCCTCCGCTGTAGCCACCGTTTCCGGCGCACTCGCGTGCCACTGTGGCCGTCTGCTCCTTGGCAACCTCAACGCTCGGCTTTTTACATGCAGTTGCATGCACCGTCGCGTCATCGTTCGGACCAGCGTCGCTTGGAACCTTACGCGCGCACGCTTGCGTCATTGCCACGAGAGCAAGCACCAGAAACGCACACACCCACCTCGCCATCTCTCTCTCTCTCTCTCTCTCTCTCTCTCTCCAAAGATCAAGTGCTCCTGTTTGTTCCAGTGCGTGAGAGTGTGGGTTATTTATAGAGAAAGAGAGAGAGTGAGACGGTGGGAGCGTACGGTTGAGGGTATTGAAGGTGTTTGAGTAAATGACGATGAAACTGCAGAGCTGGGGGGTTTGAATGAAGATGGCAGAGAGTTGGTTGAAGCCTGTGAAAAGAAGAGAGCCATTTATGGGAGCTGCGTCTCGCTGTTCAATGTCAATGTTGAGGGACGTGCATGCCATGCACAGGAGAGACCGCTAACCTCTCTCTCTCTCTCTCGCACTGGTGCACAAATTCCAGGCGGTCGAAAATATCGGATTAAATTGTTAAAACACGTTAATTACTCTTTAATATTGACTGAGTTGAGCTTTCGGCATTTTCGGAAACGCTGGTTTGAAATTTTAATGAAAAAGTCCTTCCAACTTGGCTCACTAATATTTGCATATTCTAATTTGCCATCAAACTCGTTGCTCGTCTTCTTCTCGCGAGCCAACTGACGATAGCTGAGAGTCACCGAATGTCTGGGTTTCGCGCGTTTGGGTCTGGCACTGCTCGCTTGATGTCCTGCGGTGTCGCCTCACCTGGCATCATTAACATTTGGTCATTGCCGGCTATGAATTTGCTTCCGATCTGGATTCTCCGAGGTTTGGTTGGATTCTTGAATATATATCAATTTTACTTTCCATAAACCAAAAAATACCATAACCAAAACTTTTTTCATAAAACAAACTTAATACCCAACACCATCCCCAAACACCAATACACAACAGAACTACAAAATTGCAAAAAAACAAAAAACTTTAAGCCAAAACCCAAACAGTTTTTTTTTTTAAAACCAAACTCAAGTTTTTTCATACTCAGTAATTCATTAATAATTAAACCACAAAGATTAACTAAATATAAAAAAGGACAAAATAAAATAAAATAAAAATAAGGTTTTTAGAACAAAATAAATTAATGTCTTTTTGAAGACCCTTGAAGACCTCCATTCTCTGGTTTGCTTCAGATTTGCTCCAAAACTGGATCCTCTTCTTCGTCTTGAAAGGCTGATTCCAACTCAACTGCCATAGCCTTCATTTGTTGCGAGTAGGGAGTGTTGAGAAACTTATATTTGATTTTGAAGGAAACAAAACTACCATACTTGTTAAAAAGACTTTGATGTATACTTTGAGTGAATGTATCTCTATGCCTTTTGTACTTAATGTGTTTAATGCTTTTATTCCAATAGAAGCAGGGTTCATGAGCAGAGACAGACTCATACGACATAATTATGGCAAGATATATTTCGATCTCCAATTACTCCTTAATGTTTATTGAATCTTATTACTTGTTCTTTAGCAAATTAAGTTTCCCTCACTAATTGTCAATTATTTGGTTACGATTTAGTTCCTAAGTTGTATTGATTGTCCAACAATCACAAAGATTTTCGCATAACTTTCTATACGAGGACTCTTGATTAATTAGCAATCACTCCGTAGATAATTTCCTTTGTTAAAATCTTAATTTATGATCAAGGATTTGATTGTATGGGCGAGCAAATCCTCTCAAATCTCCGATTCCTCTTACCTCGACGGCTAAGTGATCTTTATTCAACAATCAACCAACGACTAGTTTTGGAGATTGATCTTGAGAATGGTTCTATTCAGCGGGAAGCTTGGAGACGAGGAGTCTATAAGAAGCACAAAGTTTGAAGAGAAGCGAGAGAGATCAAGAGATCAACATCCATATTTCAAGATAGTTTAATATGTTTCAATTATCTACTCGAGCTTAAGTGAGATCTTGAGAGAAATGTTACATGGAGTTTAAGTATGTAGAGTGAGGTGGCCTTGGTAAAGGCAGCCCTCGCTTGTATGGAAGTGCCTATGGCAATCACATTTTTTTGTAATCTCTTATTCGATTATTTAGTGGAATCCAGCCAATAGGTTGTTAGTGTGAGAGAGTGGACGTAGGCTTTACCAAAAGCCGAACCATTACAAACTATTGCGCATTATCTTCTATTCTCTACTTGTCTCTATTAATTGTTTGATAAAAGCACTGCACAAGTTCTGTTCACTACATCCGCTCCTATCAAATTTGAAGTTTTAATTTCCGCATTATTTTATCAAGTTTGATTATCTTCACCCCTCTAGGTGATAGTTATAGCTAAACAATGCGGAGAACCCATGAAACAAATCTGAAGCAAACACGATGGAGTATCGTCAAGATCTCTACATGTATTTATTAAGTACGAATTTGAAAATACGATCAGAAGGCAACTTAACGCAGTGATCATTGAAGCAAGTTTCTTTGAGAGCAAGTTTCTTTGCTTCCACGATCGGGTGTTCTCTGTTTTTCCTCCTCCTCCTTCTTTTCTTAAAAAAGTAATAATAATTAACCAAAAAGTATTTAGTTTGAGCAAATGTATCTTGAGTCAAAGATCTTTGGACAAATGACATTGAATTTACTCAAAGCGGAACCAAACGCTCCCGACATCTATCACTCAAAAAGTAAATAAAAAATTACTTGACCAAACACTATTTACTTTGATCAGATGGACCTTGAATCAAGGATTTCTGGAAAAATGACATTGAATTCACTCAAAGCTGAACCAAGCACACCCGACCCGACATTTGTAGTTCGCTGTGGCTGGTGAGGAAAGAAAGGTAAAATATGGCGAAAATTATCAAAAAAAGTCCTAAACTTTTTAAATTTGCCGATTTAGTACTAAATCTTTTTACATTTTGCCAATTTAGTCCTATTGGCTGGAAATCGCTGAGGTAGATATCGATTGTCCTACGTGGCACCGCCGGCGCGTGGACAATTTTTAATAGTTTTACGGAAAAAATCCATTTTGTATTTTTTTTTCATTTTTTTTCAATATGGGTTCGAGGCCAGCAGCCTCGTCCGTCCTTGGCCGAGAGTCGGCAAGGGCCGGCCACCCCCCGGCCTCTAAGCCCAAAAAAAAAAAAAACAGAGAAAAAAAAGATTTAAAATTTAAAAAAAAATTAAAAAAAAAATTAAAAATTATCCACGTCGGTGCCAACGGTACCACATGGGGTCGCCGGCCAGCACTTCAGCAATTTCCAGCCAATAGAACTAAATTGACAAATTTAAAAGGTTTAGGACTGAATTGACAAAAATGGGAAAGGTTTAGGACCTTTATGATAATCTTCCCGTAAAATATGTCACCAAAGAGGATAAAGTTATGGAAAGATTTGAACTCAAGAGTTCTGCTTTGATATCATGACAGATTTTATGAGACCACCATCACCGATACTAAAATCTTAAGCATTCGATGTTTGAATATTTTTCAATATAAAAATATTCGTGTGTGTCAATTGTTGAGATTTATCAAGGCACCAAGCAGCTTCTCCAGCAGAAGTCCTTCCCCCTACTTATTCGTTCAACAATTAGAGAATGCACTTTGTCTTTGCGCTCATACACAAACATACGCAGATGGATAGGCGAGCGAACGACCGATGACTTCATGATTTCACTTTATATCATATTTGCTTGGTCCAAAACTTTTCCTCAAGTAACATCCACAGGATGCTAGAGAGAAAAGAGACCCAGTATGTATTAGGTTTATGTAAAAGGTTTATAAAGAGACGTGACCAACTTTTACTTTGGCTCCATTTGTTTCGTGAAAAGTAACTTTAAAAAAAAAAAATTTTCTAGATTTTCCGGCCTTTTGGTTCACGAGAAAATAATCTAGTCAATAAAAACATTTTGTACCATTGAAAAAAATGTCTTCAGAAGTAGGGAAATCATTTTTTCCATCATTCCCCCCAACATTCCTTCACATTTCTTTTCTTGTTATTCATTTTTTTATTTAATATCATTGTCATTATTTTTTATTTTCTTTCTTCCACTGCCGGGCCTTGCACCACGGATGAGGCCACGCCGGGGTCAAGCGTGCTCAAGGTCGGCGAGCTGAGCCTCTCCCACCTTGAGCGAGCTAGTCCCCGGCCTGTGGCCAATCATCCACCATCATCGTGGCCGGCGCCGGCAGTGGAAGAAAGACAAAAAAAAAAAGAAGAGGAAAATATATTTGAAAAATAAAAATATCTTATAATTCTTTACATGTTTAAAAAAAAAAATGATTTTTTTAAAATAACATAAATTATCCACGTTACGTCGATCATGCCACGTTAGCAATTTCCAACCAAACGACAACACAAAAAATCAAATGAGATTTTCCTTACAAAACTACTGAAATATTTTCTAGTTTATTTTTGGGCCTCAGCTAAACACTAGAAAATGACTTTCCGAAAAATATTTCTTAAAAACGTCACATTTTTCGCGAAACAAATGAATCCTTAGTATTTAAATACCAACTCGATTGCATCTACACCATTCAAAGCCTCATTTATGACAGGATATGGGCAATCACTAGATATACGTCAATGTCATGAATGCTTCATTCATCAATCCAATTTGATAGTAAATAGCAATAATTAATAGTCTCCTTCGAGCCTTTGCCTCCACATATAAAAAACACGCGTGATGCAGCTTCCATCTGAAGGCGTGCCCGTTGAAGAAGATGGCTTCGAGACTTGTCATCAAGACTATTATGTTTGCAATTTTCCATGCCATTTTACTGGCCATTCTCTTCTCTTTCGGTAATTTCCCATGACTATTCTTGTGCTTTTTCTATAATGATATAATTCAGCATCTCCTGAGCTCATCTATTCATTGTAATGGGAAAATTGTCCAAAAAATCCTAAAATTATTGCATCGTTACCAATTTAGTCCTAAATCTTTTGATTTTGTAATTTTTTTGGTCAAATGGTTTTGCCAATTGAATCCTAAACCTTTTCACGTTTTGCTAATTTAGTCTATCCGGCCAATTTTAGCTAGAAATCGCTCACATGGATGTTGGACGTCCTACGTGGCACGGCCGACACCGACATGGATAATTGGCAAAACATAAAAATAATTAGGACTCAATTGGTAAAATTAAAAGTATGATTGAATTGGTAAAAGTGTAATGGGTTTAGGATTTTTTTAGACAATTTTTCAGTAATTTGAACCTTTGGGGTTTTTAAATGAATGAAAATAGCTTCGGAAATGAGAATGAAAATGTAAATGCAAAAACTCTTCCTATTTCTTATCTATTATGATCCAATTTATATGTGCTCATAATTGCATCCCATCAAATGTTTTCTTAGATAGAATCCCAATAATATTTCCTTCTTTTCTTTCTTTCATTTTCGGTTTGTAGGGGATGCAAAATACATCTGCCAAGGGAAATGTGAAGATCTGCCCGAATGCGACGCCTCTTGCCGACGCTGGGGATACAAAGGAGGGAGATGTGTCGAGCCACTTTACCAATACTGTTGCTGCTTTACCTAAACTCTTATTTCCTCCTCCGTTTGATTAGTGAATTGTGATCTAATATGGTATTTAAATATAAAAAAAATTGAAATATTCCTTTGAATTTTGAGTTGCATTATTCATAAGATATGGTCCTGATGGGGCTCTGGCTTATTATACCTTGTGAAACTAGATGAATTTCTGCACGTTTTTGAATCCTCATTTTCAAATTCGATTGAACCATCAAACGAACATTTTATTTTATGGGGATGTGTGGATATTGCAATGAGGCCAGGTACGAGAATCGTTTGAATGTTGGTTTGCATTTTAGGGAGCTGATCGGTCAATATATAGTGTTTCGGAAATAAACGATCGAGTACAATAATAAATAGAATAAGAAATGAATCGAACGTCGGATGTACATTGGTTCTATCGGGCGACCCTGGAAAGGCAGCACGAAGTTTTCACAATAAATAAGACACTATAATGGAGAATATAACTATACTCGAGTCGCTTTGTCCGAGTGCAATTCACCAACTCATGCACAGCCTTGGAAAGCCGCGCTCTCGCGAATTGAAAAGTCTCACGATTAAAGATCAAACGACATTGAAGATTCTCCCTCTTCCTGGAAGTCTGATGTTATTAGAAGATTAGAATTCGGCTATTAATTCAACATTATGAGTTGATTATGTCAATATGCTCTCGATTTGCCGCTTTGTGAATCCTATGATTCTAATTTGCTCCTCGATGAAGTTTGTAAATGAGCCTCCAGTAAATCATGTACCTAATTGTAAGAACTAGCCCTTCCTATGAGTTTTAGGCCAAGATTTAGCGGAAGCTGTGGGTTTGAGCCCCGTCAGTCCCGACGAAATCAACTATATTACTGCTTCAATGTTGGCTGGACTTGATTCGACGGGTTAAGTTTGAGATATATTCTCAACCCTTCTTTCTGAAAATGCTACTCACTCTTCCAAAACTCCTCAAGGGTTCTTCCACTGCCGTCCACGTCTTTCGAGCCTTTATCGTGCTTAAATTTTGCATAATCATACGTGTTTAGCTCCCTCACAAGATTTTTTCAAACACAACTTGATCTATTGCAGATAAAATTAAACTAGTATTGCATTTATTACTGCGTGAAGATCCAACTTGGGTTCCGACCAAAAAAAAAAAAAAAAGAAAAGAAGAAGAAGAAGAAGAAGAAGATCGAACTCGAGTCTCTAGGGGCCTGCATGGCAACTACTTTCGATCCGAAGAAGTTATTCGATTAAAATAACTTTTCTAATTCCGTTTCCTATATGAGTTTTAGAGAATCATAACGCGTTTGATAAGCTACATAAAATTTTTGTTCTTGGAATATAAAATATATTTGGTAAATGCACATTATTTCTATTCTTGGGAACAATTATTCTTCTCAATTTTTGTCATTTAAGTCAAATAATTACATTGTTACTTTGTGAAATTTTATCCTACATTTCGAATTAATCGAAGATTAATTCATATTGATTCTTTTATATAATATATTGCATATTGAAACGTAAAAATAAATATCAAGAATCATCATGCGTCATTTTCACTATTTATTGTGAGGTTTCATCCAACTCTTTTGACCAGAGTGCATAACCAATACAAGCGACACTCTCGTTTCGCAGGAAAAATGTCTTTGCACTATCCTGCGTTGGTGTGTGTTTTTTGTTTAAGGAAATCAAATTTTAGTCTTAATTCATCCAAAACTTAAGAACGAGAACTTGTTAAGTATCCAGCTTGGTTATTTTGTCTTTTTTTTTTTCAGATATTGCTAAAATTAGACTAAGTCTAAAGTACATAAACATACGCAAATCACAATCAATAAAATCAAGTGCACAATCAAAGAATCATTACATTGATGAATCGCATCATAAAACCTTAACAAAGTCCTAAGGGCTTAGAAAAATGTTATTCGAGTTTAATTTCAAAGGTGCTCATGATTTTTCTTAAAATAAAATAAAATCTATGAAATTTAGGAAATTTATGCCTAAATATATGAAAATGAGGTCAAACTAGCATGATCTAAGCTTTTCTATTTTTAGGGATTTTCTTAATTTTTTGTTATTTTTTAGAAATTTTCCATTTTTTCCAATTTTTATTTTATTTTTATTATCTTTTTTTTTAAAAAAATAAAACCTCGTTATTCTATTTTAGATCGAGGAAAAATGACTTCATTCCGTTTTGTGATTCTTAAAAGTAATTCTTTTTTCAGAATTAATTTTTTTTTTTTTTTTTATTTACTCTTTAAAACTAATTTTGAAAACAAAACGAGAGAATTAAAATGATTGTCATGCGGGCCTAGCTGCTCCACGAGTTTAGATCGCACTAGGTTTTTTTTTTTTCCGATGGATCGCACTAGTTTAAAGTTCGCGATCCCATTAAACATGGTGGCTGCCATTGCTTCAAGAATTACAAAAAGTGCGGAAGTGGAAGGAACTTCACAATCTCAAGCCAATTCGATCGTCCCCATAGCCAACCCTCCACGGCCTCGAGACTTTCTCGCGGCGAGAAAACTAGGCGGGAAAACATGGCGGCCGTGAAAGCCTCTGGTCTGGTGCTGTCGCGGCCGGTGACCTTCGTGACCGGCAACGCTAAGAAGCTGGAAGAAGTCCGCTCCATCTTGGGTCAATCCATCCCCTTTCAGTCCCTCAAGCTCGACTGTATACTCTCTCTCTCTCTCTCTCTCTCTCTCGCTGATCTTCTATTATTCGCCTTCCTCTTAAAATCTCTAACTGGGTATTTTTGTTTTCTCGTTCTAAGTGCCTGAATTGCAAGGAGAGCCTGAAGACATATCCAGAGAGAAGGCTCGATTGGCTGCGATTGAGGTACTTTCTCTTTTCTCATTTTTTTTTTGTTTCTGTGAAATGCTTTCGCGTATTTGCCCAGTGGACTCAGTTGTCTCTTTGAATTGGAAGGTCAATGGACCTGTGCTGGTTGAGGACACTTGCCTCTGCTTCAATGCCCTAAAGGGTCTTCCGGGTATGTCTCAATTTTTTGAGTACTAGATGCCTTGGTGGGTAATTCACGTATGACAGATTGTTCTTATTGATTTGCTTTTGAACTGATGCGCAGGGCCTTATATGTAAGTCGCTTTCTTTTGCTGTGGCTCTGCTATGTGAGGTCTTGTTTCTGATTCTTGTTCTTTTTAAGTATCTGGTTGTTTTGGTGCTCTGTTTGTTTTTTTTCCTTTTTTTTTTATTCTCTATTGCTTCCATTTTTAATTAGCAATGAAGAATTAGCTTTTAAATTTCTTGAATAATCTGAGAATAGTGGTGATGGTACATTGTGTCTGCAAATCAGCACCTGTTTGCTGCTTTTTTTTTCCTCGATTTTAAGTCAATGACTATGTAACTATGGGCAGTTTTGGAGTTAGTTATCTTGAGTAGGGCATCGGAACAAGTTGAGGGGTTATACTACTGATCAATTTATTGTAGGATCAAATTTTCACATTGTTTTAAAATGAGATACTTAGTATGATAGGTTTATACTTGATTTTATATCCAATTAGGGCATCATTGTCAATTATTGCTACTGCAGTAGTCATTTCTGCCATGTAGTGTTTGCTTATTAATTGATGGAGAAGCAAACTATTGTAAGGCTGAAACAATCAATCAGATCAGAAAGAGATAAATTGAAAGTTCGAAGCTACCTTGACCTTCTAACAGACATTGAGATCCGGCTGAAGGGCTGCAGATTTGGATACATTCTACTCCCTTCCCAAGACCAGTCTGAACTATCTCAACACCTGCGCAAAATTTTAACCATTTGGGAGCTTTAGCCAGTTCCTCTCTCTGAACCAGAATTACCTGTTGTCACTCTGTCAATGGTTGTTCTATGGAGGACAATACCCAAACAGAACAGGTCCTGAAAGAGGGTCATATTTAGAGAGGAGTGAAAAAGGTGTTGTAGTGCTACTCAGGAAAGATGGTTGTTATATGGGATCCCAAAAAAAAAGTCCTGTACGGGGGATATTTAGAGAGGGGAAAAAGGTGTTGTAGTGCTACTCAGGAAAGATGGTGGTCTATATGATTAGTTATGTGAGGTCATGCACTTCATATTATACACCAAGCATCAATTGAGTCTCAGTCTTATGCTGTCAGAATGAGTTTCAAAAGCAGTTTCTGCTATCATCTGAAAGAATTCTGTCCAACATTGACCCATTAATTCTTTCACCTCGATAACTTTCTATCCTACAAGGATAGTAATAACCCCTTCTAGAGTATTTAAGGGCTGAGGACATAAAATATTCATACTCGATCGGTGTATAACCTACCATCAAATTAGTATCCTTGCCCTCAAATTTAGGCAACTTCTCTCAGGAATCTTTTTTTGTTATGGCTCTGGGACTGAGTTGGTGTGAGCAACGGTTCTATGAGGACTGAGGGATATTTTATTGTTTAGCAAATGCCAATGTCTAACACAAAGGTGTATTCTGACTTCTTCATGCCAAAAGCTCCCAAGTGACAAAGTAGAGCGAAATGTTTGGCTGTAGTTGTTGACTGTAGTTTTCTCTAGGTTCCAAGTTTTTCGACTAAGTAATGTTCACCTCAGAGTTTGAAATGACTTTTTATCATTTTTTTTTTTTGGGGTAAAGACCTTTTTATCAAATATTCAGGATCACTGGAAATTATAAACCTGAGTATAATCAAAGAAGAACAAGTCAAAATTCTCAAGATACACTGATTAATCAGGATGAGTGCATCGAAAGGTCGCGAGTGCATTGGTTGAGAGTTGAAGAAAATGACATTGATGTCCTAATGCCTATTATGAGTTGTAAATGATGTTTCATAAATATCCTTTGCCTTTATAGTTTATACAAGTGTGATGATGGTAAAATCTCTGTACTATTCTTGTAAAGAGCTTTGCAGTTTGCACTCGCATAGTTATCCTAATTCATAATGATGGATGTAGAAAATCTGTCCTTCACTTTCCAGGCGTCTATTTGTCTATAGCTCAGGCAGTCTCCAGCAACATTCCTAAGAAGAGAGGGGGAAGTGAAAATGCCGGGGCTCCTTAGGATGATTGAACTTTGTTCACCTGTTTCATAGCTCCTTTGGATAATATTTATAAGGCCTTGAGCCCAAAATTTTGAAGTGGATTTGACAGGAATGCTATGATTGAGTTCTACCCAAAGCTAAGGCAGGAATATAGAAAATATATCGATAAATTCCTGAAGCAAGGGTCAAAGAGACGCTTAAGTTTATTTGTTGGCTGGTGTATAGACCATGAAGTATCTGATACAGGACTGCTGCGTAATTTCTTTAGTCTTCACGACTAGCATGACTGATGAGCTTGAGTGTTTCTCTATCAATGTTGCCTTCCCCTTCCATATTTACTGATCCATTTGGGAGGATAATTTAAATTCTTGACATCTGATGAGATGGCCTATATGCCCCCCCCACATCATGGACTAATTTTGAACCCTCAACTCTGCTAACCTTGATCCAACCTCAATCAGTGCACTTGCATTCTCAAGTATAGGATGCTTAAGCCACTCAGATTCTATGTGGTGTACTAACTACCACCATGCACTTAGAGGAATTGTCACTTCCGGTATGGGGGTCTAAGAAGCTACATGCATTTCTGTCCTTAATTGAAATTGTGATTGGCCTCTCATGCACCTTTAGCATGATTAATAACCTTCAAAACAGGTTTCTAGATTTTCACTTCTTTCTTCCCTTCTTCTTCACACATATATACTGGCTTCTTCTGGCCAGCTAACTTGTCAGAAGTAGAAAAGTGGTTGTCTGTAGTCTTACTCCGACATATTAGGGTTGCTTCTGGTAAACATACTGGGGAAGCTGTTAGTTATTCTACTAAGTACTTAGACAAGTTGGAAGTGATGCGGTGTAAGATGCTGTTCACTCTCAACCTTAATCAGAATTGGAATTGGCCCTGGATGCATTGAGTAGGGTTACCATGAAGAGTGTCGATTTTAGATGTTCACTTCCTTCTTTCCCCCTATCTGCGCACATTCAATCTAGCTGACATTTTTATAGTTACTAGTCTTTCTCCTACCACTGAGGGCCACTTCTCCGATAAATCTAGCTGAGAAAAATTGTTTGTTATTCTTTTAGCTTTTTTCTCCTTCCTTTCTAGTCAGGCAGGTTATATGAATGGCTGATTAAGTGAAAAATTTTATTCCTTTCATAGGTTGCTGACTTCATTCTCTGAAAAATAATTAAACTTTGGAGTTATCCTGTTCTTGTTTCAACAGTAAACCGGATTGAAGATACGAACTTTTTCAACAATTGAATTTTGAATGGTTGAGAGTAAATCAACTAGTTGCTGCTGATATGCCTCGTCTTCTTGCATGAGATGCTCTACAAATGGATAAATCTTCACCAGACAACAAAAATGTTTCCTCCAATTTTTAAGTCATTAAATTGATGCTTCAATCAGATTTAAGAGGGCCTTGCCTGCCTCCCTCAATTTTGTCTATCTTGGTGAAGCTTCCCCATCCAGGCACTTATTTTATTTTTCTTTTTTTCTGAGCTCTTCCATATGTAGACACAGAATTTTCTAAAGTTCTACTTAAACATTTTCGTATGATGTCCAATGCCAGTAAATTTCAGATTTTTAATGCTTTAATCTATGTAACATAGATATGTGTTATAATTAATTGTTCTTTGATTGGGCTTCTAATTATCTTATTTTCTTTCTTTGATAATATGTAATTTATTATAAAAATCATGCAGCAAGTGGTTTCTGCAGAAGCTTGGTCATGAAGGTATCTTTTTTCCTTTGCTCTTTTTCTGAATTACTTTGCCCCTGTTCTCTTGGAAGTGCTCATACGTTTATTTTATTCACTCTTTGCCTCACTGCTATAGGTCTCAACAATTTGTTGATGGCATATGAGGATAAATCAGCTTATGCTTTGTGCGCATTTTCTTTCATGAAAGGACCCGATGCTGAACCAATCACTTTTCTTGGAAAAACTCCAGTAAGTTGCTCTTGTAGAAGACACCATCATACTTTAGATTTCCTTTTTCCCATTTTTTTCCCGTGCCTTTAGTCCTCTTATCTTAGCTACTTGACAGAATATGGAGAAGTTAGTTATTCTACTGCAACAGTTTGTGATTTCCCTGGTTTTCGGTAACTGAAAGGATTCCGTGATGAGATTAAGTCCAATTTTAGGTTTATTCAAGTGATATCCTTAGTTTTTGCAAGGTAAACCTGGGATTGCAAAGTTGCT
Organism: Rhodamnia rubescens; assembly: GCA_021437795.1. Classification (NCBI taxonomy): domain Eukaryota; kingdom Viridiplantae; phylum Streptophyta; class Magnoliopsida; order Myrtales; family Myrtaceae; genus Rhodamnia; species Rhodamnia rubescens. The sequence goes on along the minus strand of JAILYA010000003.1, from coordinate 2,466,455 downwards.
GATAAAAATTCAACATTCTCTATAATCTTTTGTCAGAATAATGTTGAGAAGTGCTCTTTGCATGAGAAGAATGAGCTCGGGATTTTTGATGATATGCATAGTTAATTCCGAATCAAATGGTTTCCTTGATTTAATTACCGTGTATATCTTCATATGCATTGATTGCTGTCTTTTGTCTGCCCCACTCATGGAAGAAATTTTAGTTGTGGATTGGTTGATTGCACTGATATCTGACTTTTGTGGCCATCTCAGGGGAAGATAGTACCTGCAAGGGGACCCACTGATTTTGGATGGGATCCAATCTTCCAACCAGACGGCTATGAGCAAACGTAAGTGTTATGTCTGAGGCCTCTTCAGTTTCTGCAGTTTTGCCTATGTTAACTGTCATATTATGTTACCGTACTGTGGTATGTTGTTTCTGTTTGTTATAGGTATGCAGAGATGCCCAAGGAAGAGAAGAATAAGATCTCTCACCGTTACAAGGCTCTTGCACGAGTAAAATCCCATTTCGCCGAGGCTGGTTACATTTTCCAGTCCGGCCCATAAGAGTAAGCCTTTTTATACTTCTGTAATGGCTATTTCTTGGGCATCGTCAACTCCATACTAGCAATAACAGTACTGTGCAATAATTTCTCTACAGTGGATGCTCAAGTGGTGATGGAGGAGGAGAAAGAACAGAAAGGCCAGAGAAAATGTCGGGATCAAGTGCTAGTGTTGCTTTTCCTGCAACTTTGTTAGGTGAAGAAAATCAGCAAACTAGGCTGTCATAGACAACATCTCTAAGTAGGTTCTAAAAGAGATTGATCATATCTGCGATTGAACAAATTATGCAAAAGTTGCTCAATTGCTTGCATAGCAAGTATCATATGTTGTCAAACATTTTGGAAATGCTTGACAAAACCCTGAAGCATCGTTCATATGAAGTTACGAATTATGAGCATAAAAAGTCTATATTCATGCCGTTGTGGTGGACTGCATGACCTGGCAATACATGAACAACATGAAGTGTTGTGCTATTCCGGGTTCATTTCGAATTTGTCTCTAGAATCAATATTCAATACTGCCTCACTCAAGAGCAAAAGGTTGAGAGCGTGTGTGGCTGATTGTGGTTTGAGAAGAACCTTATTTCTACCAATACAGGAGCCACAAAGCATTCCTCCGCCAACCGGGGTTGGTCATATAGACCCTCGACGTCTTCATGTTCAGTTTTGATGGTGAGAACATTTCCTTGCGAACCCAATTTGTATACGAATTATGTAACTTTGGAACCTAGAAAGACCTGCAAATAGGACTGTACTCTTCTTCTTCTTCTTCTTTCTTTTCCTGTCATCTTGTTTATGGCAAAATAGATCCTGAACTGTGTCCTCTCAAGTGGGGCTGAGCATAATTGACATATTGAACCGAGAACCGCTTGGACCGAATTAACCGGTTTGGTCTGGTTCCCGGTTCGAAGGGACCCAATAATATATATATTTAAAAAGTTTTTAAATGTAAACCTAAACCTAAGATGCTTAGGATACTTAGTATGATTTTTAGATTTAACGACAAAGCGGTGCAATTAACGAGAGATGGTAGTGAATATGTCGTTAACAAAAAAAATTTAACGACAAATCACAAACAAACAAAAGAAATGCCATTGTTTCCTGTTCCCAGGATGGGACCGGACCGAGAGGATTAGGAACCAATCGCCCCTACTCTCAAGTACCAACTTAATCCTCCTTTTTGTAGCGTTTTGACAACTATTGGTTCTTGAGCAAAATCTTGTAAGGAAGAAGGACGAAATTGAATTGATTAAGAGAAGGAAAAGAGAAAGATGTCGGCAAGAAGTTGCTGACAAGCTGTTTCTGTCTATGGTCCAATTGAGATTCGTATTCTTCAGAAATCTTCAGTGCCAAACCTAATGATGCAAGCCAACTTTTTTGTCAAGTAAAATCACTTATTACACACAATTTTTTGTCCCTCGTCTTTGGCTCTTCTGGATATATACATTGGTTATTTCTCAAAGCTTCATGAACTTACTATGCTTATATAGTGGGGAAAATTACCCAAAAAGTTCTAAACCTCTTATATTAGTGTCAACATAGTCCTAATCATTTTAATTATACTAATTCAATTCCAATCCCTTTTTAAGTTTTATCAATTGAGTCCATTCGACCAAGTTTAACTAGGAATTATTGATGTGGACATCGGCCATCTTATATGTAGCGCGGCCGCTTAATGTGCACAATTTATGATAATATTTTATTTTTTTTTTTTTCTTCTTTCTTTTCTTGTTTGCATTTTTTCTTTTCTTTTTTTCCCTTGCCGGCCACACCCGCCGACCCTTAGTTTAGGTGACAAAGAAAAGATAGAGAAAATAAAATTAAAAAAACTATTTTTTTTTGTCGAAAAAGAAAAAACTATTTAAAAAGCTCAAAAAATTTGTAAAAAATTATTAGAAACGTCCGTCAACGGTCTGCACATAGAAGGGTTGGCGTCCACGTGAGTGATTTCGTGCCAAAATTAGCGGGATTGATTGAATTGGAAAAACGTGAAAATATTTAATACTGAATTCGATGAGACACGGCCACGAATAAGTTAGAAACCGACGTGATTCGAACCCTAGTCTTTGGTAAGTAAGTGAGATTCCCGTTGTAATGGGCAAACCTTAAAAGTAATTTAGCCGCTATATCCTGTCGAGTAAGATGACACGACACGACACGAACCATCACCCTAGAAACATTATCTCCTATGTATTTGAGGGGCAGGAGACGTGTACATCCATTTGGGTAATTGCTGAATAACTTAATTAGTTCATGGGTAATTGGGAAAATTAACACACGCGATGACTCCATATGGGATGTTGGCCCATGCAACATCCCATCATAAATGCATGATGCATGATGATGGGGCTAGAAAGCTCTCAAAAAGTCATGAAGCTTTGAGGTCCACATCGATCCCCCACACCACCAACTTTGCATATGTGCGGTGGGTGGGGATGGGGTCCATGTCATGCAGGTACAGAAACCCCTCACATGCCATGTGGGCCACATGGTCACATGCATGGCCATGTGGCATCAACATCTTCCGCGTCAGCTAGGGCTTTACGCCCCCTTACGGATCTCATCCTCCTTGTTCATATTGATGTGCCAGATTCAATCCCAATGGCCATGGTAGGAGCATTGTCCATCTCATGACGTTTGGCTTAGAATGGCAAAGACCTTTTCTTAGAATTTGAAAATGGTAGATAATTGTCCACGCTAGCACCGTTCGTGCTACGTGGGATGGCTAACGTCCACGTCGAGGAATTTTTCGGCCCAAATTTGATCCGAATGATTATATTGGCGAATCATTTGAAGATGAAATGGCATTCATACAATAACTTTAGGGATTTTTTTTAACGAACCTGTACATCCTCTAGATCTATTGGGCAGATCGATAATCCTCGTGAGGCACAACAACACAAAGTGTGAGAGAACCAGAATAGTGCAATCAGAAGGAGAATTACTAATAAAGTCCTAATATATTATATTTTGTGTTAATTCGATCATAAACATTTTAATTTGATCAATTTAATCTAGAATCTTTTTAAGATTTGCAAATTTACTTACTTTAGTCAATTTTAACCGGAAATTACCGACGTGAATGACGATTGTCGCATAAGGCACACAAAGACTAACGTGGAAAATTCTTATAATTTGTTAATTTTTTTATATTTTCAAAAAAATTTATTTTTATTTTTTTGTAGGAAACTCAGCCAACCCTTACCTGACACTAGGCGAGGACCGCGAAGAGGACTTCTCGGCCCTTGCTAGATCTAGGCAAGGGTCGTTTGGCCCTCGCCTGCGACCGGCGAGGGTTGGCCGGGCTTCATAGAAAAAAAGAAAAAATAAAGAAAGAAAAAGAGAAAAAAATAACAAAATTCAGGTTTTTTTTTAAATTATAAAAATTATCCACGTCAACGCTACCATACCACATAAAACTACCGATATCCACGTCGGTGATTTTGATAATTATCAAAAGATTTAAGATTAAATTAGCTAAATCGAAAGATTTAGAATTGAATTGGTATAAATACAGCATACTTATGAATTTTGTTTTTTTTTTTTTTTGGCAATTTCCCCTGCAATCAAACCATGTCAGCCTTCAGTGCTCGGACAGTTCATTTTGCCTTATTTTGGTCCCCAGTTGCTAGTTGGTCAAGTGAAGTGATGTCCACTCTTTTGTGTTTCCATGCAGAGCCAAATGAAAGTACACGTGGCTTTTGGGACCCCAAAGAATTAAAATAAATAAAAGACAGCCTCATGGGTTTTTTAAGTTGTCAAGCCAATTTTACGGTTTCACATTACCAATTTAGACACCTAGATGTCGTAGATTGTTGTCATAACCTACAATTAAGCTTAAACGACACCGTATCCTTTCCACCCTAAAGTAACCTATAATCTAGAGCTCGAGATTCGTAGAATCTAGGGATGGACGCACGTGCCCTCGAATTTCCGAGATTCATAATTGAAGTGCCCGTGCATCTTTGAAGTTTCTAATCTTGCGATTAAATCCCGCAATTTGTAAAATATTGTCGCAATAGAGTATTTCCATTAGATTTGTAGATGGGTTATTTTTCTTTTTGATCCTCTGCCGTTTCATTTTATTTCGAGGACAATTGGCGCACCTTATGAAAATTTTGCGATTTTATTGCACCATGAATATAAGTTTTAGGATTTCTTGTACGACACGTGACAAATTTCTCGTGATTGTAGATTTGATGGGCATGAAGAAAGATTGCTGAAATGGTACAGCTTGCTTTTGCTAATTGCGGCATTGCCTGTAAATCACATTGTTTTACAGGGCTAGAGCTCACACTTGCATTTTGCATACTATTGATCGTACTTATGAACGACAAACACTACAGGACTCTTGACCACACTCACTGTAAGAAAGTTTTAGTATCTGATGGTCGCGGCCGGGGGACGCGGATAGAGCCGAACATGGCATGTGCGCACGAACGGGTCGACCCGCTTCCGCACCGGCTCCAAATGTGGCGCACGCTTTCCCTTCCGGTTGAAGCGGGCCGAGGTTGAGGTTGTGATCGCCAGCACCATGGCGACGGACTAGGTGTGAATTGTCACACTCAGTCTGATAACAGTCGAAACGAATGTGTAACTCTTTTCGGTATATTTTGTGGGTATAGACAACGGGTGTGTTCTGTGCTTGTACTGTGAGGCGTATGACTATATATACCAAGAATTGGAAAAAGTGCCCCTTTTGAGGCTAGCAAGCGCGGCCAGGCCGGCAGGGGAGAGGGCCGGCGCCGGAGGTTATGGACCCGACCATGGAAGAAGACTTGGCCCCGAGGCTCGAGGCTCTGGCGTAGCTGCCTGATGCCCCAGCCCCTGATGGAGTGAAATAGGCGCCGTTCAGCAGGAGATCTCCCTCCGACCTCCAGTTCCAGCTCCTCCACTGGCTCGCAGCAGTCTCCACCCTTTTGGTCACCTGCATGATACGGCCATTACAACTCGCTTATCGCCTATGTTTCGTCCACAATTTGCGACGGCATTTCGAAGCGACCGCATATATCGCATTAGCTAGCGAAAGGCATTTCCGATGATGAAGGTCCTAGAGTCACTATCTCTGAGGACTAACCTAAACATTGTTACACTAAGACAAAGGAATTACGACACGGCCGGCTTGATCTATGTTCATAAATGCATGTTAAATTGGCCTCTCGACTAGCTAGCGGATAGATATTGTACCTCCTTCGCGAAGGGGTTGACTGGGGCGGCATATCGGTTGCCCTGGCTGTTGATGGTGGGGTCGGCGCTTCCGCCGATGGCGTACATTTCCCAGTGAGTGTAGTCATTGTTCACCACATGAAAGTAGCCATGTCTACACCTGCATATTGGGGATCATTTGGACCTTCTGTCAAAATCGAAACCGCTCTGCTCGTAATGGCGGCCGTCGAAGAAAGCCGGAAGGAAAAATTAGCCAAACTTAAGGCCCTGGTCATCAAGGGTTGTATTGATCTTTTACCTTGGCATTCTCTGGATCAGTCCTTCGCCGAAATGGTTGTAAGCGATGGTCACTTGCATCAACTTGTCTCTCGTGTAGGAATCGCTATGACCGAGCAGCATCACCTTCATACATGAGAACAAGAATCCGTTAACAAGCCTCGCGATTGTATGAAGAATGTGTCGATCGTTAACCTGAATGCGATATGATAAACAACTCGACGCACCTCATTGTGGTGGGTGAAATGGTTGTTGGAAACGGTGATCGCAGTGGAGCCCATCACGGCATCAACAAGGCCATCCGCGCAGCTGGAGAGAGAGTTGTGGTCAACCCAGATGTGGCTCGACCCGAAAATGGATATGGCGTCGCCATCGGCCATGGTCCGCCAACCGTAGTGGCTCGGCGAGCTCCTGACCATGGCATTGCCGGTCGGCTTGCAGTCGTGGATGTGAAGGCCGTGGATGATCACATTGGTGATGAACTGGATCGTGATGCACGCCCCGTTCGCGATGTGGACGTTAGACCCGCGCCCGTCAATGGTCTTGAAGCTGTTCATGATCAGCTCCTGCTTCAACTGTATCACCATGTCGCGCTTGAACACGATCCACAGGGGCTCATCCTGGATAACAGCGTGCCTCAGCGTGCCAGGCCTCGGGTTAACCGGGTCGTCGTCGCCGGGGTCAGTCACCACGTAGAATCGCCCATCGCGGCCGCCGATGGCATTCCTGCCGAAACCGATGCCACAGTCAGCAAGATGCTTGCGGTTGAGTTGCCACTTCGGGTCGCAGCGCCAGCAGTCATCGATCGGATTGCCAGTCCCGCAAGAGAAGAAGCCCAAGTTCCTCCTTTCTGTGCTGTTCCTGATGATCCTATCAAAACTAAACCGAGTCAGCTTCTTCCCAATTACTCCAATCAATCAATTTTCACTCACAGCTTCTTATATATCAATGCGGAATCACCCTTTCACAGATTCTGCATTTAAAATTTCGCTATTTCAGCGCAAATTGTTGACAGAAAACAACAACAGAAAATTCATCCCTTTGCAGAAACAAATCGGGTTTTCGACTTGACTGGCCTAATGAATTGAAGAAACTCTGGCTTCATTCTGTAATCTCAGCAGAAACAAACAGGGCGCTTTCAATGGTCGTTTTGGAAACACATTGCCTAAATTGTCACGTATAGTCACATATGAACAACGAATACGATAGAAAAACTCCAGTGCCAAAGCTCTCACGTGGCATTCGACTGTTTGTTATCGCATTGATGGTTCCCGCGAAAAACTTGAGCGGTTTTTAAGTGTCCAGAACATACGATATTGACGAAAGATTGTGAGCGAACGGAATGAAACTCACATGTCCACCATGGAAGCGACCTTCTCCGGGTCATCAACCGTTTGCTCGTTCAGGTGATCGGCCTCTTTAGAGCTGCGAAAAGCAAGTCCGGAAATGGCAAATCTAGAATATGAGAATTGCTAGTTGATGTCCATGTTCATCAAGCAAGCACTGAATAATGTACTCTGGTTTGTACTGATATCTTCCCGTTTTGATTGCTTCCAAGGACAACCCGTAAAAGTAAGAAATTTTTCAAATCTATTATGAAAAAAGAACAGATCTTGAAAATCAAGTTCCTATTTTGTCGGTGAACCTACTGTTTTGTACTGGACAGCAAGAAGGAAAGTTCGAACAGCACAAGAATTTTAGCTGAACAAACTTATCTAAGCCATCGAGGTGGAAATCAAAAGATTAATTTCTCGTGTTAATGGCATTATCGAGTCATCGAAACTGCGAATTAGCATCTAGATTGTGGAAGTTTCCTAAAGCCTGGTTGAGAGAGTACAATGCAGTTACCTTGAAGATGCCATGGACGAGTAGTTCGAGCTTGAGCTCCGACGCGCTCCAGTCTCGACGTTCCTGCAATTTAGAAATTTGACAAAAAAAAGATTTAAGTGTTTCGGATTTCGAGTTTCACTGATTGAGGAATCGTTGGGAGTTAGGCTCTGCCATTAAAGCACAATGCAATGCAAGTCATTTTCCCGGCTAGCTTCGGTTCGACAAGGGGGAGTAAAAAAAGGGAAGGATCTCAGGTGGTCCAGAGAAACAAATAAAGTAAAATGAAGGCAATGCCCAGTTGAAGCTCGCCCGAGAGCCATTAATGGAGTCGGTCGAGCACTGAATGTGCACGCTTGCTCGCTTAAAAAAGGAAACTTTTCTTGAAAAAGTACAGTAATACCGGTTACAAATCCTTTAATGCATTATAAATTGTTTTGGTCAGGTCGGGTCAATCTCGGGTTCTTGATCAAACGTGTGGCGGATTTCTCTTTCCAGCAATTCCCGCGTCGTATGATCGTGTCGCGTCAGAACAGAACTCTTGTGCGTGTTAAGAAAGATAGAGCAGAACGGGCATTGTTCTCCTGGAAGAAGGGTCTAGGTATGGCAAAAAGCCGGGCTCTTCGCGGGTTTTTTCGAAGCTTCCCTCGTCCATGAAAACGAATGTGACGCAGATGAACTCCTCCAATATCTCTAGGAGGAAATCAACTGCCAGAGTGCAGATGAAATGCTCCGTTTCAACATGCGTATGCGGGAATGTGGAAGAAGAAGAAGAAGTACTTGGATCGAGACGAGTCGCGGTTCACCGATCTGGACATTGCTTCGGCGACCAGAAAGACAAGAACCAACGTACTCAGGCGACACAAGCTCCGACATGGCGTGACCATTTTGGCTCAGCTCTGTCCCTGTGGGTAGTGAAGATGCAGAGGAGAAAGAAGTGGATGAAGGAGGAGGAGGAGGAGGAGGAGGAATGAGCGGGACTCGGACAGATGCAACTAAAAGAGCGCTTTTTATAATGCTTTTTCCACACACACACACAAAAAAAATCTCACTGTTCCAAAAAGAGAGTTTTAAAAATTGTTCCTTTTGCTTTTATTTTCTTTTCATGCTTTTTTCTGGAAAATTTTGGGTCTTTGGTTATAATCTTGATTCAAATTACGTTTACGAAAGATGCTTCGCCTTCTATCTGAGCAAGGCTAAATATTCCCCCGTCCCGACGTGGCTAACTCGACTCGTTATATCCAATCAAGGAAATCATTGAGTTGTGAATAAAAAAAATCATAAATTAAGATGACAGAAGCCGAGCATTATATTATATCTGGCTTTAAAAGTGTGAAAATCGTAAATATACATCTTGATATAATTGTCATATTTAATGAATAATTAATCATAAGTAGGATACTCCCGGGGATACTCATTAACAAAAATTGCTTTTAATTTTGTGGAATTGCAAAGTACCATTTTTTAGTGGACGAATTGGGTATTTTTGTTTTCTTTTTTTTCTCTTCATTTTTAGCAATTAGAATAAAATTGTGTAATTTCTTTTTATTTGGTGGTATTGGTAAGTGAAAGTCAGTGACCCTAACACCCTTCTTAACCACCCCCATTAGCCTCCATAAGGACCATAACCGCCGTCAACCTCTCCCATTTCAATTCCCACCTCACCGTTACCAGGTCAACATCGGACACGATGGGCAGGACGGTGTCGATCGAGAAAGGATTCTTAAGGGTCGCTTTTGGCGCAACGAGCCGATCGCGATGCCCACGCTATATGAATCGCAACGAATCTTGCATCGGATCCTGAAGAGGATTTGATGCCTATTAACTTGTTTCTCTATGCATTGATGCCACTTGTTACGGTTGGCAGCCCCTTAATGCACTCTCGACAATCACCCTAAATAAGATCTGAGAAGCGAAACTGAGTCGAGCCGCTCGTGGGGAGCTCGAACTCAGCTCTACAATTACTCAAGATAGATTCGCCTGATCTTAAGCTTCGTAGCGTTTAATAAGACCCGGGAAATCTTTCGGATTATATGGCTGATTAATGTGAGAAATCGTTCGAACTTATTGAACTCGAGTTGAGCTGACTGTCACGGAGATTTGGCTTTCTATCCGGGTAGAGCTCGAGCGGAATATTGAGAAATCGATCGAGCTCCAATCAAGTATTGAGAATTGAATATGTGATTCGAGCCTGACACTGCATAGGATCGAATCGAAGGCCCAACTAGGAACTGAATGGGAGAGATTCCACAAAACTTGTGCCCAAATTCAAGCCAAAACCTTTCGTTCGAATCAACCGTTTGGAGATTAAACCCGGCACCAGTTTTTTGGCTTTCAATTTGCACGAATCCCTCCAAGACTTTCCAAAATCTCCCTCGATCCTGCCCACTTTTTAAAAGAAAAAAAATTCAACATAGTTTCCTAAGTGTGAAATTGTGAAGATAGTTTGTTTGGTTCCTACGCCTAGCAAGAGTTGACTTCTAACGCATGTAATTGAGCTATTACCGAAAAAAGTTAGTTACCGTTTCCAGAAGAATGTAATTAGGCAATACAGTTAAAAATGTGACTATTGCTCATGAACTCTCTCATCACTCATGTGAATTTATTATTCCTTTTCATGTGTACTATTGTTACCTAAATGTATTCATTTTGATCCCTAGCTCAGCCAAACTATCTCAAAAATGCAAAGTGGCTTTCTCAAGTTTTTTTTTTTTTTTTTTTATGAATTCAGGAAAATCTATAGTTGATGCCTTGATGGACAAGTAAGAAGCACATGAGTGGACATAAAAATTGGAAGAAAAATTCACATAATAACATGCATGCAAGGACTTTGTTCGCGTAGTAGACTTTGGGTGATTTGAGAATAATAGTATATTATGAGTCACAAATTCTAAAAAAAAAGACAATATAATAATTTTAAATTAATTATTTTTTTAATTTTTGTGGCAAAAAAACATACTTGTGAAAGAAAATGTCATCCAAAGATTGTTACATAATCATTTTCAAATAGAAAAGTGAAAGAAAAATAATAAAAAATTTACTTTTTGCCCGAAAAAAAATTGATTGTAATCACTTACTATATATCTATATATATATATATATATATATATATATATATATATATATATTTATATATTTATATGAACATCCCCCACATAAAAAGGGGTGGTATCAAGGGGGACATGAATTGGGTCATTGTCCAATGTAGCATGAACACTCTAGCTAACTTCTTAGGTTTGTGCTCAAAAACTTGCATACATCAAATGTCATGGTGGGTGACCCCATGTTCCCCAACCATCCAAATTGGGCACATGCAAAGACACTAGGACCACGCAATGTGCATGCAAATGGGTTCATCACCAAAGCCATCTTGACACTCGAAAATACCAAATTATTTTTGGGATTATCCCGTTTGAATTTATATTTATATTTTTTTTTGTACTTCATCTTTGCTTTTTTTGTGAGTCCTCTTCTCACATGGTTTGTGGATTAGGCCTCATCTTCTCCAAATGCCAAGCTGGGGGTTTTGCCAATTTGTTTGGACAATGACTATCCATCAACCAAGCCATGTGAGAAACCATGTGCTTGTTGTAGACTTCCTTGGCTACAATCAATCCCATCACTCCCCCTCTCTTTTCTACAACCCTTTTGAAAGCTCCTTCCTTTTCTCCGTCCTATTTTTGCACTTTCAATTCCCAATTGTGCTTCGTTCCCTTGAGGTACTATGAATGTACTATGGTATTAGTGTGGAATGCCATAATAGTTCAATTAAATAAGTTAACTTAATTGATTTACCAACACAAAAAAGACACCGTTACCATGGTTAATGGTGCCCGGGGCACCGTAGAATTCTCTCGATAAAGGACATGGAAAAGCTCGAGCTTTTTCAAATTTAATTGTTCATTAGGCAAGGTTTTCCTAATGTGCCCCGAGACCTTATTTTATGCTAGAGGTAGCATATTCGTGATCCGATACATTTGATGTGGTAAATGGGTATCGCGTTTCGTGGTAACACGATTAGAAAGACATGTGCCACAAAGGAAAAACGTGTGCTTCTATTTATGAGGTATGGAGCACGTACCATCACATGGATGTTTAGGCGAAAATAAAAGGTACATAATACTTTGGGTATTGATTGTGGGTGTTTTCCATATGGTGACGGTGGTGGTGGGGGTGTGTCGGTGGTAGCAAAGTAACTGTTGTTTCCCATAAACAAAAGACAGTTCAATGCCACGTACAACTAATTAAAAGGAAATTGAAAATGGAAAAAGTTTTAAACTTATTACATTTTAATCAATTTAATCATAAACTTTTTTGTTGTGTCAATTGAGTATTAAACCTTTTGACTATTCGTCATTTTAGTCCTTTCGATCAATTTTGATCGGAAATTACTAACGTGGATATCAACCGTTCTACACTGGGACGATCGACGCCGACGTGAAATTTTTTTGTATTATTTTTATTTATATTTTTTTGAATTGTTCTCTTTTTGGACAGTTTCAAACAACAAATTTCGAAATTCCCTAACCCTTGGAGTTGATTCCTTATGACCGGTGGTGCAGATGAGAGGAAAGGAACTTCTACTTTTGGTAAAAGCTCGCGATGGAAATCATAAGTAGCTGAAGAATTATGAGGGCCGAAAAAGATACATGTCTAATTTAAAATTGTTTAGTAATTTTCCCACGTTAAAGACCGCCACAACCCTTCAGATATTTAGTATCAAAATTTCAAAAACTATCATCTATGATGAATCAATTCTGTATTTGGTCCATTTATTTTGTAGTTACTACTTACAAATTTCAACAGAGATACACGATTTTTTTGTCCGCATTTTTACGCGCCATATATTAACCTTAATGTTAGTAAGTTCTTTCTTATGAACCTTAGACAGTTCTTGCCTTATTCTTGTTTAGGACATTTATCTGAAGTAAGCCCAACAGATTCGACAATCCGGATGAATTTTGGTTCACATAGCAAATTACCTCCCGAAATGTTCCTGCATACAAGACATTATTATTAGAAAAATACATAGAGAAAAAATATTGCTCATAAGCACAGGAAAAATTTGAAGTATCCAAAAAATACATATTGGATGAAACCTTGGACAGTTGTGTGTACCTTGTTGTCCGATCTTAGAGCAGTTGAACATACAATAGGGACATAATTAAAGAGGGCCCAAGACAAAAGTAACTCAAGTAACATTGTTCTTGGGCTTATTATAAGGTTCCTAGCTTCGTTAGATTAGGCCATTCCACTTGGAAAAGGCCCAACCTTTGAAAAAAAAAAAACAGAAAAGAAGACATTTGCAGCCTTTCTTTAGACATGTATCCACTTTACTTTCCAAAGTATGCATCTCATGTCAAATTCATTATGTTGTTCCTAATTGTGTATTTTGTAAACAAAGATGTCTTATTACTACTTCCACAACAATCGTTGGACATATGGGGAGAATGCATATGAAATGGACTATCAATTTGGCTTAACTATGAAAGGAGCGAGGTTTAGCTGTTGTTCCGAGCGATAGGATCGGTGTTGTTTGTCCGAGACATGGTGAACTAAATAACGAGCCAGTGAAATTTTTTCCTTTTTGGCAATGCTAACGCAATTTGTTTGCCCCTAGTCAATAACAACGATTTAAATGACATATTTAGATTGGAAGATAATTGTGTTAAACTAGATAAGCATGCCCTCCAATCATATTCGAACCACTTCAAAAGCTTGTTTTTAGTACGACTATTCTAAATTATAGGGATAATTGTCCGAAAAGTCCTAAATTTGTTGTGTGGCGTTTAATTTTAGTCTTAAATTTTTCAATTATGTCAATTTAATTATAAATCTTTCAAAGATTTGTTGATATAATCATTTTGGCCAATTTTGGCTGGGAATTCGTTGATGTGGACGTACGTCATCCAACAGGGCACGGATGGCGATGACATAGATAAATTTTGCATTTTTAATTTTTTACTATTTTTTACTATTTTTTATGTTTTGTTTTTATTATTTTTCTTCTTATTTTTATAAGGGGTTGCCAAACCTTAGGCAAGGGTTACAAAGCAGTAGCTGTGGCTTGTGAGGGCTTAAGCAATGGCTCGCAAGCCCTTGCCTAGATACAGCAAGGACTACCACCCTTGCTCATGGTCGACAAGGGCTTTGCGGCACTCTCCAAGGGTCGGTGAAAGTTGCTAGCCCTCGCCCAATAGCCGATGGCCCTTTGTCGGTTTTGTGTTAAAAGAAGAAAAATAAAAAGGAAAGAAAGAAAATATTAAAAAAAAAAGAGAAAATCAATACAAATTCAAAGAAATTTAAAAAAATCACAAAAATGTCAAAGTTAGCAATGAAGATATCACGCAAGACATCCTGGAGTCCATATTAGCGATTTTTGATTAAAATTGATCGAAAAGACTATAGGTGCGCATGACAACACTTCAAGCAAAATTTCGTTCTAAAAGTCTTTTGGAGTAAAAATCCATTTGGTAACACAACTTTTGAAGTAAAAATTCATTTGGTTATGCAACTTTATTTTTCTACTTACGAAGCAATTTTTGCTTCGAGTTATTTTTGAACAACTTTCAAAAGTAAAAAAGGTTTCTTCTCTCTAGAAATTAAAATTAGAAAGAGACAGGTCTATTGTCGGTAAGCAAGAAAGATAAACTCTTCTCAATGAAACTCGTCTTAAGCTTAGTAAGCCTCTTATCCATGAAGACAGTAGTAGATTGATCCCAAAAGCCGGAGGTTTAATCAGGTTAGAATGCCTTTTGGTCAATAAGGAAAAAACAAACATTGCCAAAACCATGTCATTGAATTGTCACTACTACTTAAAATGGAACTCTCAATTATTTTTTTATTAAAAATTAAAATAAGGAAAATTAATTAAATTCCAACCATTAGAACCCACAGGTTCATAGCTGAGTTGAAACCCGATTGTAGAGAGTGAAAAGAGCCCGCTCGTTCACGATCGGCTTACCTAAGTTTTTACCAATCATTCGCTAGACTAGCTGGTGGAAGTCCAGTTCAATGGTAGTTTGTCCATGAGGTGCTTTATGAAAGCCGATCCACCTCAGTGAAAGTACGATTGATGCATCGGATGTGGAAAGTGGCCTATCAACTAGCTCTAAAATCCGAGGAAAAGCTAAATAGGGGAAATACTACATATTAGGCTTGTGTCACGCCTTTCATTGTGCCTTTTGATAGCTTTATATTCTTTTGCAATGAGAAGGAAGTCGAAGCGTTCGAGTAAATTTGATGCTCTTTTAAAAAAAATTGATTTTCTTATCTTATGAAAGTCAAGTAGGACATCATTTTCTGTTGCCTTGCTCTTCTCTATTTTGAACCGCCGCCTGCCTCCATTGGTCTCCTCATATCGTTTAACAAAAAAATAATTTTTGAAAAAATATATATAATAATTTTTCACTAAATTTGTATTACATGAAAATATTTTAGCAATTTCATTTGTTTAACAAATTATAAGAAATAAAAGTTTCATGATTTGGTTAAATAGTATCCCACAAAGACACAATCATCACAAAGTGGATCGAGCAATTGAACCAAGTTGGTTAAATGGCATTCCACAACTATTTTAAAGTGGATCGAGCAATCCCACAAATACACAAGTATACTATTGTTGTTGCCGTCTTTGAACTTCTCAAGTCATCTGTTTTGTTTCTCGGATTCTTGAAAGCAAGAAAATTTGATGTTGAGAAGGCAAAATACATATGTTTCGTTTGTCGATATTCTTCATATCCTTCAAAGCACTATGCAGATTTTGTGATTGTTATTTTCAAATGCACTCACTTGGAATTTTTCTTTAAGTTCTCAACAAGTACTTGGACCAAATTATCGAAAAGAATTGTTGTTTGTCATAAACCAACTCGTTCAATGGTATGATTCTAATCGAATGTATCATGATGCACCTCCGAATTAAAGATGGTGTAGGTATGAAGAAGGTTTATATAATATGTATATTGCGACATAAACCACGTTAGAGGCACAAGCGAGGAAGCACCGGAACTACCCGTGCTTTTAGCGTGGATCTATTAGCTCAATCATCGTATTCATTAATAGAATTTTTTCCATATAATTGATCCCCATTTGCATAAAATAATTAAATGTCAAATTACACATAAATCATTAGTATTTGCATTTCATTTTTTCTCAAATAGCACGCACTTTAGGTTAAGATCTATAATTTTTTGTAGAAGATTTTGTGTTAATAATGTTCCAAAAGTAAAAATTTTCAATCGTTATCGACCAAGCTTTTGTTCCAAAAGAGAAAATTTTGTCCTGCTATCAAACATCTTTCTTTGATCGAAATTAACTTTAAGAGCAAAAGTAGAGAAATCAACTTCCGACCAAAAGTTAATTTATAAAGCTGAAGTGTTATCATGCGAACCTATATTAGCAAATCGTCAAAAGGTTTAGAACTAAATTGACAACATTAAAAGGTTTGAGGCTGAATGAATCGCGGACAAAAAATCTTAGCACTTTTTTGGAAAAAATTTGCCCTTAATCATGTTATAAATGTGGTAGGTAGTTTAATTTTTTTTTTCCTTCAAATTCACAAACAGTTATATTGTAAAGCCAATGAAGCAATTTTTCCTATTAGCAATTGATTACCTTTGGGATCGGACTGGACATATGATATAGAAGTTTAATTGCTTTAATCGCATGTGTCATATAACAAAACGTTATCGGAAACAATGAAATATATATATATATATATATATTTTATAATATTACGCATCCACGTAAACTGATTAACGTTGTACTAGATGAAAACGCAAAAAAAATAAAAATTTAAAGTCAACTTTCCCATCGATTTCGTCATCCTCTCCTCCGCCGTTCCTCGTCAGTCAAATCTCCTATGCACGTCCCACGTCCACGCCTTTGGTTTTCACACGTGCACTCTTTGTTCTTCCCAACATCGCTGACAACTGCTGGAAAAAAAATAAAAAATAAAAATAAGAAATCATATATCGAGTTTCATAATTCTAAGAATTACTTAAAATGCATTTGAAGACGATTACGCATTCGCGATCAACCCCTAGATAGCATAGTTCGGGTTTCATAATTCTAAATGTATTTCTTCCGACCAATTGCGCCGATAGATTCTTGCGACGTGAGAGCAGTGAAAATCGCCGACATGACGTCCGGTCGTTGTCGATCGTCTTACGCATTATGTCGGCGTGGACAACTTCCATATATGATCGAAAGGCTACATCGAAATTTTGAGTACGGGTTTAAAAATACATTGGCAAAATCGAAAAGCGTAGATCCGAATTGATATCTACGTCATAAGTTTAGTACTGGTTTTGTATTTATTCTCGATGTATCATGTTGGAGTACATGGGCCTTATGGTGGTTCGGCCATGCAGGCAACCACGTTCGACCCATTGCCGATAACTGCAGCATTTAATTTTTAAAAGCGAAGAAAGTCACGTCTTTTGAAAAAGACGTGGCTCCCTCTCCCCTTTAGTCTACCGTTTATTCTACAGAACAAAAAGACACAGTGAAAAACAATGATTCTTCTCTCTCCCCCTTCAGTCTATCGTTTATTTTATAGAACAAAGTCGACATTTAATCCGTGACAATTACGGCATGTCTTCGTGCTGTATTTATTTCTCGATCATTGATGTAAGTTAGGTTAAGGCATGTTTTTGCACGATTACCGTCTAGAATCAAGGATTTAGTATCTCAAAGAAGCTACCCCAGTCTTCGTTTTCCCACCTAAGAAAGTCAAATTTATGTCCCTTTCCCATTGACGGAATGCATGCTAGCATCGTAATTTCTTGTTTAATAAGGGAAGAGAGAAATCATTTATCGTTCGTTGCGCGGAACCAAGCAATCGAACGACAAAATAAACGAAACAAGAAAATAAATCGAACACCACATGTACGTAGTTTGGTCGTAAAACCTATGTCCACGGGAGAGCGATGTAATTCTACTTATAGAACGAGCGATCTGCGGAGATTACAAACCACACTCGAATCACTCAAATATTCTTAGTGTTTCCCAAGTCTCAATTACATCTCACAACGCACACTGAGTGTTTAGCCCCTAATCTTGACGAAATAATCTTTCAATCTCACAAAGGAATTAAACATAAATTCTTATCACAAGAATTCAATCGAATGTAGCATTTGTAATCTTCACGGTATGTAATTAACGAAACTTCAATGCTCATGAGAAAGCCGCATTTGCACATCAACCACTTCCCCTTAATGACCTTCCATCTGAATATATATAATGTACCAACAATACTTACGCAGAGACCAACTCCAACACAGAAAAGGAAATCATGTACAGCTAATGTTCGGTCAACGGGTCAAAGTCCAAGAATCTGTCTTTCCTTTTGAGCTGTTCGTGGACCAATTTAAACAAGATTTAATTTCCTCTTTTTTCTTTTCTTGTTATTATCTTAAAGAGCAGTCCATCGTAAAAAATCGTACCCTCTTGCGAAAGATATCCATAGCACACGTATTATATTATTGCTCGATTTCGGATGCGCGTAAAATATTCGATTCGGAATATTCACGGTTTCACTCGGCTTAAAACTCGAGACATATTCTAACAGGTTTTCATATATGGTCGAAAGGCTACATCGAAATTTTGAGTAACGGTTTAAAAATATATTGGCAAAATCGAAAAGCGTACGATCTGAATTAATATCTACGTCATAAGTTTAGTGCTAGTTTTGTATTTATTCTCGATGTATCTTGTTGGAGTACATGGGCCTTATGGTGGTTCGGCCATGCAGGCAATCACGTTCTACTCGATTGTTGATAACTGCAGCATTTAATTTTGAAAAGCGAAGAAAGTCACGTCTTTTGAAAAAGACGTGGCTTCCTCTCCTCTTTTAGTCTACCGTTTGTTCTACGGAACAAAGAGACACAGTGAAAAACAATGATTCTTTTCTCTCCCCTTCAGTTTATCGTTTATTCTATAGAACAAAGTCGACATTTAATCCGTGACAATTACGGCATGTCTTCGTGCTGTATTTATTCCTCGATCATTGATGTAAGTTAGGTTAAGGCATGTTTTTGCTCGGTTACCGTCTAGAATCAAGGATTTAGTATCTCAAAGAAGCTACCCCAGTCTTCGTTTTCCCACCTAAGAAAGTCAAATTTATGTCCCTTTCCCATTGACGGAATGCATGCTAGCATCGTAATTTCTTGTTTAGTAAGGGAAGTGAGTAATCATTTCCAAAGACCGACCGCGGCCTCAACGGTAGGACAAGGAGAGAGATCTAGGCTTAGGCTTAGGCTCTAGCCTCTACCGAGTCGTCCTCTCCTGAGAAGGAGAGATCTACCGTGGCACGTTAGCCGGAATCCGCCCCACGCGCCCCTCTCTACGCTACACTCGCGTACTCGCCCTCGCGGCTGTCCATCTGGCGGGTGCCGTGCCATAGGATTCTCCAAACGACCAGCGACAAACACGAAGCACACAAAAACGCATTGTCTCCTCCCAGAAAGAAAGGGGACGAGCGCAGGTTACTTCCACGCGTGCAAAGATAGCAATTCCACTTTTCATTCTTTTTTTTTCACCTTGACAACCGCTTAAATTCATTTTCTAGAGTTATTTAAACACATAAATGATTTGTTCTTGACATATTCACATTTTATTATTTCTTCCGACATGCATGAGCTTGTGTTTTTGGGATAGAAACAGATTTTCAAATAAAGAATAATGACATAAATGATCTTATTAATATATAATGTGGTTTTTATTTTTTTAAATTTATTCACTATGATTTTTAAATTTTAATTAATATGTAACATCTGTCAATGAACTTTTAATTTATTTAATATAATTTTTGAATTTTTTTATCCATATTCAATTTAATCCTCGAACTGTTTTGAATAGTCCTAAATTAAAAATTTAATAAAAATAAAAGTCTGAAGATCACATAAAAAAATTAAAAAATTCATTATATTAAAATTTATAAATTACGAATAAATTAAAAATTAATATGATATATAAAGTTAAATTTTTATAAATTTTACTAAATAAATTAAAAATTCATTAATTAACGTACGCGAGCTCACAATTCAAAGACCATGTACTTTAGACAACGCAGGAGGACGTAGACGCCACGCGCCAACGCCGATGCGCTCATCATTTCTTCCGCTTCCCCCTGTCGCTCTCTTGACTATAAAATGCTTCTCCCCCCCCGTCTCCGTCTCCGACTCACTCTCTCTCTCTCTCTTTGTCTCTCTGTTCGATCGCTTACAATCGGAGCTCAGCAGGAGGAATCGCTCGCTCGCTGAGTCAAGATGCAGTACAAGAACTTGGGACGGTCGGGGCTGAAGGTGAGCCAGCTCTCCTACGGGGCGTGGGTGAGCTTCGGGAACCAGCTCGACGTGAAGGAGGCCAAGTCCCTCCTCCAATGCTGCCGCGACCATGGCGTCAACTTCTTCGACAACGCCGAGGTCTACGCCAACGGCCGCGCCGAGGAGATCATGGGCCAGGCCATCCGCGAGCTCGGCTGGAAGCGATCCGACATCGTCGTCTCCACCAAGATCTTCTGGGGTGGTTCCGGCCCCAACGACAAGGGCTTGTCCCGGAAGCACATAGTCGAGGGCACTAAAGCCTCGCTCAAGAGGCTCGACATGGACTACGTCGACTTGATTTATTGCCACAGGTGTGTTCGTTTGTTGTTTTGGATTTTGCTTTGGTCGATTCCGTTTAGGCTTTCTAATTCCCTCCGTTTCGTGGTTTGGTATTGTCGATAGAATTGATCAGTTGGTCTTTGCAGTTGTTTTTGTAGTTGGACTCCTGGTGCTGGTGGTGTTAAAGTTAGTTTTTTTGCTCCATTAGAGCTGCGTGTGGGATACATTTTTGCTTATATCTGCTGTCTTTACCTCCAAAAGGTGAGGAAATGTGGTTTTGTTTAGGTTGAAGTTTATCGTTATAGATGTGGTCGGTTCTGAATTGTATTATTCAATTCCTCTCATCTGAATGTGTTGATCTTTCGATGGTTTGATTGGGCTTTGATCTTGCTTTTTGGTTGCTTGACTTTATTTTTCTACTGATAGAGATAGAATTGATTGTTCAGTTTGTACAGCTCATATTTTGGCGGTGGTGAGTTGTTTTTCACGTGAATGAGGTTTTATGCAGGCCTGATACTTCTACGCCTATTGAAGAGACAGTTAGAGCAATGAACTATGTCATTGACAAAGGGTGGGCCTTTTACTGGGGAACTAGTGAATGGTCGGCACAGCAGATTACTGAGGCTTGGGGGATTGCACAGAGGTTGGATATGGTGGGGCCGATTGGGGAGCAGCCAGAGTACAATTTATTCTCTAGGCATAAGGCGAGTGTTCTTCTTGCATTGTTACTGCTGAAACTGGGGATGCTGTTTGCTCTTTTGGACATGAATTCTGCTAGTGAGATTCTGGTTTTGATTGTTAGTATGATATTGTTGTGCTTTGATACCTCGCTTCCCTTTGCTCTGAATGCTTAGCACAATGTGAGAAATCAGACTTGCATCCTCAAATGAAGATATTGTTCAGTTTGTAATTGTCTTTTTTGTGGTTCTAATTTGTTGGTCAACGTTTTGGGTGGTTGGGAAAATGTGAGAAATTGAACCATTTGCGTCTGCTGATGAAAAGCTGTTCCTTTGAGTGGGGCCAAAGCTGATGAAAGAGCTGACTAATATGTAAGTTGACATTTCAGTAGTTTTATTTGTCTCGAGTCCATGATATGCCGTGTAACATGGAAAAGGAAAAAAAATAATGCTTCTGGGTTCTCACTTCATCGGGTGTGCAATCCAATTAGGGACGGTCCTCTACAAAAATTGTAGATTTGAACCATCTCAGCTTTAGAGCTGAGCAAGCAATCTTGCTCCTCCATTTTAATGACCACAGTAATTGCCTCCGAGACAATCATGGTACAGATAATGGGAATGAGACATCTTTACTCCAACTTTGACTAGCTTTCTCTGTATTTGCAGTAGTTGAAGCTCTGTAGATGCCTTCTTTCATTCCCAGTTGTGACATCCATGAACTGTTTGTCGCCTTATTTTAATTTTGGTCTAAGTTGCTATGATGCTGTTGATGCAAATCATTTCATTCATCAATGGCATGGAAGTTAGGCATGTTCATGATTGCCTTAGTCAATTTATTCAAGTTAAGTGAGAGGAATAAATACCGGGTTAAGATCGTTGGGTTTAACCAGCTGCTATGGGTCATTTGTTCAACACATAGTCCTCTGTAACTTCATGCTGGTTTTATCTATTATCCTCATGTAAGTTTAGAAGTACATCGTGAGTTCATTTAATCCTACCATGTCATGCACTTGTAATCCATTTACAGCCTAAGATGATTTTTTTTCTTGAGTCAAGTGTTACTGATGGACATGTCTGATATGATAATTTTAGGATGGTCTAGCAAAAGTGTATACTTTGTGTATGTAAAAAAATATTATGGTTGTCCAACTTGCTTAAGAAGAATTGTGTTGAAATGTCCAAAGGGGACTTTTGTGCAGTTCTGTCAAAAGAAACGGCTCCGATGAGTTCGATATAGTGCTTTGGAAATGTCAAATAAGAAATTATTGAAAGGACATATTTATGTCGGTTGTCTTGGTTCTGATTTTATAATCTGGTTACTGGATGCAGGTCGAGTCGGAATATGTTCCCCTCTATACCAACTATGGCTTGGGTCTGACTACGTGGAGTCCACTTTCTTCTGGAGTGCTCACTGGGAAATACAACGAGAGATCTATACCTTCTGATAGTCGCTTTGCTTTGGAAAACTATAAAGTAAGTTTCTCTGAAATTCAATTCCGATTAGTGATATTTCCTAAAACCTACTTTCCATAATTTACTGGGTTGGCTGTTTAAGATCTGTATAGGTCTCATTGTTCTTTAGAGCGGATTGATCGATTAGGTCTGTTCTTGTTGACTTAACTTCTGAATTGATGTTCCCCTGCCCAGGAGCAATTTACAACTCAGTGCCCTCTATTCTGATGTTGTTTGATTAGATAAACCTTCATCCATGATTGTGTTAGTGTAGCCTTAATAGCATAAAAGAGAGTGATTTAGGCCTTTTCTCTGCTTGGATAATCTGATAATTTTGACGAGCGTTCTCATTATGTACTTTTTAAGTATTAGATTACTAGACACCATATACCTGGTCCTAATCGACTTAGGAACCATTCAACTTGGGGAAAAAGATCTATTTTTGGTCTTGTAAATTGTCATTGTTCCGGTTTTGCTTATGAGAAACTATAGGCCCGTGGTGTGATCATCAGCAATTTACAAGCTTGTTGTGCTACTTTAAACCATCTCATGGTTCGTAAAATAATTTTAATTATGCTTTCAATTATTCCTTCTTATTCTGAACAATTGCAGTAATACATCCGCTCTAGTTATTTTTTTAAGACAATGCAACACACCTGTAGTTAACTAGTCTTTAAGATACCTTTCACCAATAGATACTGACCTTAGATGACCCAATTGGCCCAAAAAAATTTTGGTAATATATTATTCTGAACAATCATTGGGGACGTGCCTCTTACTTTTTTTTTAGGAAGATGCATGTTATGAATGTAGTCTCATCACTGTCAATCTAAATGTTAACTATATCACCGGTTAGTTTTTTAATGAATACTGAGAATTAATGCCTTTTTCTTGTATCTTAGAATCTTGCTAGTCGTTCCTTGGTTGATGATGTGCTGAAGAAGGTCAAAGGACTGAAACCAATTGCGGATGAACTTGGGGTGCCATTAGCTCAACTTGCTATTGCGTGGTGTGCTGCAAATCCTAATGTGTCATCAGTTATTACTGGTGCAACCAAGGAGTCCCAGGTTAGTTTTCAAATGCAAAATATTTTTGAATAATCTTATTTTTAGCATCTGAGTGATCTTTGTGTGATTAATTCTTTTAAGATCTTTGGAATTTTTTTTTTTTTTGGGTATGTTAAGAAATTTATTAACCAACCAAAGCGCGAAAAACAAAACGAAACCCGACCACACACCACAAAGTGTCACTACGAGTGCAAGGGTGGATTGGGTGAGAATACAAAGAAAAGGGGCAGAGCCCTAATAGAGAAATACACAAGGAAATCAAAAGGCCAAAACAATTGGCCTATAAACAAAGACAAGCTAGGCTGAGAAACAGCAGCCGAGAATCAGTCAAAAACTGATGGAGTGATGCCCAGTTGCCTTGCATCCACCGGTTTCTAGGGGAGTCCTCCACATGTTTAAATGTCAAAGCCTTGTCCCTAACAATCTTCTCGAGGTGCTTCTTAAGAGCTGGCAGGAAAAGCCTCTTATTGTGAAAGAGAATGTGATTTTTTTCTGTCCAAATCATATGACACAATGCACTGAAAGAAAACCGAGCAATAATATGATAAAAATGTTGGCCACGCATATGCTGCATAGCCCACTGAAGGTTGTCACGCTAAGGAAGATTTTGCCAAGCCAGATTGCATTTGGCGGCCCAAAAAAAACAAGGGCACCAGTGATGTAGCAGCCAAAGAAAAGTTGGTCAATAGAATCCGGGCGGTAATAATAAAAGGCACACACCATCCAGAATTCTATTGTAGTTGAGCAAGAGAACTTGAGTTGGCAGCCTCTTAAGATTGATAAGCCAAAGATGAAAGGAGTGCTGAGGAGCGATATAGCGATCCCAAATAAAAGAGTGCCATGGCACAGCCTGCCCTTTGCAGCGAATAAGCTCCCAAGCCGCAGCAATGGAAAAGACTCCTGAAGGATGACCAAGCCATAAAAAACCATCACTACTCTTGGGAGCAAGAGATGGAAGAGGCTCTGACCAAGAGCATATGGTGGTCATCACCTGAGAAGGGTGAGGAGTTGTGGAGAAAAACTCAAAACACCGTAGCCTTCCGAGAAATACGAGAGTGATAAATATCCATATTAGAGAAAAGCTTTTAAAGAGGCCCTCTCTAGTGCCAGAAGTTGAACCAGAAAGAAACGGTACAACCATTGCCAACCCGCCAATGGAAGAGATGTTGAAAATCCAGGCGGAGATGAAGGATTCTCTTCCAAGCCCAAGAACAAAAGGTCGGATTAGTGGCGACCCAGAAATTCCTGTTTTTCAGAAAAGTTGTATGAATCCATTTACACCACAAGGATTCCTTATCGGTAAAGTGCATCCAAATATTCTTGAGCCTAGCCGCTCAGGTTGCAATCAAAAAGCCTGTGAATGCCAAGACCACTTTCCTCCTTAGGAGACAAACATCGTCCCAAGAAACTTTAGCGCCACCAACGCCCAAGTCCAGGCCTTTCCAAAGAAATTGCCTGAGAATCTGCTTAATACGAGATAAAACTGATTTGGGAAGGATAAAAACACTTGCCCAAAAAACATGAAGAGCATGAAGAATCAATTTGATAAGTTGCAAGCGGCCGGCAAAAGAAAGAAACCGTTGAGACTAGGATTGGGCTCTAGCAGTGATTGAGTTAGCCAAAGAATTACATTCTACCTTGCTAAGCCTCGAGGCAATAATGGGAACTCTAAGATACCGAACTAGTAAGGAGCCTTCTTGGAACCCAAGAGAAGAGAGAAGCTGCCCTAGAAGAAAAAGAAGCTGCCCTAGAAGCTCTTCTGAGCCCCCCAAAAAGAAAATCTCGCTCTTGGTCTCATGAGGCCGATGTCTAGACCAACTGGAAAATTTATCAAGCCCTACCTTCATCAAAGAGATGGAAACTGGGTTTGCCTCAGCAAAAAAAAAAAGAACATCATTTGCAAAGAACAGGTGAGAGAGCTGAGTAGCTTTGCATCTAAAAAAAAAACTTAAAGCCCGGCTGCCAAGGTTGTACAGGGGTAAAGAGATAAGATGACATAGGATCTCCTTGTCGGATGCCTCTTCCACTAGAAAAAAACCCATGAAGTTCTCTATTAATAGAACATCAAGATCAACATTACCTTACAGTGAGGGGTCGAAACAGTCCATTAATAGATGAAAATTCGGAGCACAAGTCATAATGAGCTTAGTAAACATATCGGGAAACCCAAAAGCTTGCAAAACCATTGCCAGAAAATCCCAATCCACGGTATCATAAGTCTTTTGGAAGTCAACTTTGATGGCTCATTTGGGCAAATAGGGCTCATGGTGGAACCCACAGAAAAGCTCTTGAGCAAGAAGTATGTTGTTACTAACACAACGGCTTTCAACAAAGGTATTTTGAGGAGGGCTAATAAGAGCAGGAAGAACACAAGCAAGCTTATTAGCCATGATCTTTGTAATACACTTGTAAATGGTATTGCAGCAAGCAATAGGCCTAAAATCATTCGTAGCAGTAGCATTAGGGACTTTAGGTACCAAAGAAAGAATGGTAGCATTAGTTTCTTGAAGCAGGTATCTAGACCCTGAAGAAATCCTTAACTGCCAAAATCACTGTTGGGCCAACAATATCCCAAGTGGCTTTGAAAAATTCAACATTAAAACCATCAGGCCCCGGAGCCTTGCCAGCAGCTAAAGAGCACATAGTGTTACGAACCTCAGTATCAGAAACAGGCCGAGATAAAAACCGGTACTGATTGGAATCAAGAGAATGCTCAATAATTGACCGGATATCTTGAACAGATGGCCGAGCAAGTAAACTAGAGGGAGCAATCAGGCCCTCAAAATAAGAGATAATATGCTACTGGATAGAAGCCGGATCGATCAAGAGAGCTCCAGAACTATAGACAACAGAGAGAATTCTATTACCAAGCTGCCTCTTACTAACAAAATGATGGAAATACTTGGTATTTAGGTCCCCTTCCTTAAGCCACTGAACTTGAGACTTCTGCTTATAGAAAGCTTCCTCTTGGAGACGGAGGACACAGAAAATCCGGAGCTGATCCCTTTCCTGATTAGCCAACACCTGATTAAAAGGATCCAGAACAAGAGTCCTGGATAGAAATTAAGGTAGCCCTGGCTTTGGACGTACTAGCCGATATATCAGAAAAAAAACCCTTGTTAAGCTGCTTAAGCCAGTACTTAAGTAACTTGAGCTTTTGGCAGAGATGGAACATGAGTCCTATAAATTTCAAGATCCCAGACCTGAGAGACCATAGTCAAAAAGGAAGGGTGAGACATCCAAAAATTAAAGTACTTAAAACTTGTTTGTAGCTTACCAATCTCTTAATGGTCAAATATTTAGAAAATGATTCTTTTTTGTGGGTAATATTCCAATTTGCCAGTTGCTAGTTTCAAGCTTATTACTGTCATCTCTCACTGAGGTTAATGGTGTTGTGGATCTAAGGTATTAAATTCATTTGTTATGTATTGGTGTTCTTTGGATTCAGGCTTTTACAGGACATATCAGGGAATAAAGTTACGGTATTACATTTTTTTCTTTTTGTGGGCACACATTTTTATTACTGAGAAAACCATAAACCTTTGGCACATTGCAATCATTAGACTCCCATCAATCTTCGGGTTATGTGTCGGTTGAGGTTTGTATTGGGAATCCAAAAGTGGTTTACCATGCAAATGACATGAGAATGAGGACAACTAATAAGCAATGAGGACAAACGCTATTTGAAGTGAAAAATTGGGAGATTCAATGTTATCTTGAGCTGATGATTATTCCAAAACTTGACTCATCATGAAAGCTGTCCATATGTGTCGTTCATTAGCAGTTAGGACTGAGGTCTTCCTTTGAGGCATTAACTAGGAGTAAGAACTCTAGGGTACTTCTTTTTGAAAGTAGATGTTATAAACTGAAGAACTGCTGAACTTTTCTGCCAAAAATTGTGGAATCTAAAGCCCCCATCCTGTGGTAGGGATCTTGAGTTCTCATGGATGTTGCTCAGGTTAGAAGTATATTCAATTAAGTGGAGGAAAGACCAATAAGAAGGTAGTTCTTGCTGCTCGTTAAAATGTCACTTGAATAGGTCAGTCAAGAAGAGTTATTATCTGCACAGTTATCCATTTTCATTGAAGTTCCTCCAAAAGGAGCCCCTATAAAGTTAAACTACGATATGATCTGCAAAATTTTTCTCTATCTGAGTAGATTAGATATCATAATAAAATATATTTTTCTAAGATAGTACACTAGTCTGCTTTGGATCTGTACATTTAGTACGTATTGTGAAACAGGCTGAACTTTGACCAGTGTAAGACAATCATATAGTCTTCCTGATTACTTCCCTTAGAAAACTCAGAAGTCATCATATATCCTTTACATGATTAATCATGCTGCCTGTTTTCTTTCAGATTCAAGAGAACATGAAGGCTATTGATGTCATCCCCTTACTGACTCCTGCTGTGATGGAAAAGATCGAAGCCGTTGTTCAAAGTAAGCCAAAGCGTCCTGATTCATTTAGGTAGACAATGGATATCCATCCGATAGCTGCCTATTGGCAGCCAACTCGATTGTTTGGACACGCTTAGAGCCAATTCATTCCCATACGGGGGCTTTGTGTGTGTTGTACTCTGGACCATGGTTATGGTGTATTTGGACCCGGGTGTGGTGTTCTTTTCATTTCTGGGAGCATGAGGATTGGTTGATAGTGGACATGTTTACATCTTCAGGAACATGGAACTAATGACAATGTTGGGTTGTTGTAGAACACTTTTATATTGAATTTGGCTACTAGAAACCATGTGGTTCGTTTGCATTTTTGTGACCTGAGTTCGCTTCCGTCTCGAACTTACGAAGTTCGTGCTCTGTACATTTTAGTGTGAAAGGGTCACAGATAAGACGTAACTGAGGAGAGTATGCTGTCTTGTGTAGAAGTCACCTCTTTTATATCGAACAATGGTGACACTAGACATGCTAAAGCTGATGCATAAATATGCTCTCTGTAAGATTACACCATCATTGATTTCGACACGCATGCACGTCAGTTTTGAAGGACATCAAGCACTGCATTAGATTGTTCTTAGAAGACATGAGATACGGCAAGCGAAGCGATGGTATTGGTATGATCTTCCAGCCGAAACGCCTTGATGGATAATTTATATGATCAGGAAATTATTAAAAAATTTCTAAATTTATTATAATTTTGTCAATTCAGTCTTAAATCTTTTAATTTTGTCAATTTTGATCTAAATTTTTTGTATTTTTGCCTATTTAACCTTAAATTTTTTTTTTTGTGTGAATTTAGTTTTAAATCTTTTTATATTTGTATCGATTTAGTCCATTCAATCAACTATAAGCTTTGTTGACGTGAATAATTTTAAATAACTATTTATTTTATTTTTTCAAATTATTTTTATTTCTTCTTTTTTCTTTTTCTTTCCTTTTTTTCCTTCCTTTTCCTCCAATCAGTCGCTATTAGCGGGAGCGGCTTGTCTCTTTCCTTTTTCTTTTCTAGAGGCTAGGACTTCGTCGACCTCATGGGAAGCTCGCCCTCGGCGACGGCGACCGGCTAGAGGGAAGGAGAAGAAAAAGGAAAGAGAAAGAAAAGAAAAAAAAAAAGGGAAAAAAGTAAAAACAAAAAGATAATTTAATTGTCTACGTTAGTGCCAAGCATGCATCTATGCCAATTTTCTGCAAAGTTGTTTGTGAATTGATAGAAGGAAAAAATTTAGGAATTGACATAAATGTAAAAGATTTATGATTAAATTAACAAAATTAAAAGGTTTAGGACTGGATTGGCAATAGTACAATAGGTTTAGGACTTTTTTTTACGATGTTCCCTTATATGATCTTGTTTCTCCTTCATCGACTTGATTATGCACCCATTTTATGTTCATTAATTATTGGACTAAAGCTACTTTTGTTTTGTTGAAAATTTCATGATAAAGCAAATTACTTTCCATAAAAATCATTTTTATGAAAAATTGTTAGTTTTCATTTGTTTGGTAATTTAGGAAAAGTAATTTTCTTTTTTGGTAGAAGGAGAAGCCATTTTCCACCTATCTAAACTTGTTGTTTTTAGTCCATGGAAAACGTTTTTGTTAGATCGATTAATTTTTTAGTCATTCAAATGCCGAAAAGTCGAAAAATAATTTCTCGAAAGCAGTTTTCCTTCAAATAAACAGATCTAAGTCAAGAAAGATTAGGAACTAAACGCGACAACTTGAAAGGGCACCTTAGTGAATTCCTCCCGCGTGATGTACGCTACTGTCCTAATGGACAATATAAAGAAACAAACGCTCAGTGGTCCGACGAGGTACTCTTACCTTAATACCAATTGTATTGGTTCTTTGGAGAGAAACTTCATCTTGCAGTTTCGGTCCTGAGGCTATATCCTTCCCCTTTTTCCTACTTTATTGCCGAACTATTCTGAGACTTGTCTTCTCACAGCCACTCCATTTTACCTCTCTCTCTCCCTCTCTCTCTCTCTGCATTACTCATTCTGAATTCGACCATCTCTAATCTTTTCTTGTCTCTCAGCTTTCGACAGACTATCCTAGGATTCCAAAAGGCAAGAACTTGAATAAGCAAGTAGGTACCATTCTTTCTGCTTTTGTATTGTTTTATGCTTATCATCTGTGACAGTTTTTTT
This sequence comes from Rhodamnia rubescens, assembly GCA_021437795.1. Classification (NCBI taxonomy): domain Eukaryota; kingdom Viridiplantae; phylum Streptophyta; class Magnoliopsida; order Myrtales; family Myrtaceae; genus Rhodamnia; species Rhodamnia rubescens. Next base: position 2,436,242 of record JAILYA010000003.1, on the reverse strand, counting down.
TTTCCCTTTATGTGCTCCTTTGTCCTAGATTGATGATCTCGTCAGCAAATAGTTTCACCATTCTTCGGATCTTCTTGTCCCGAGGATTGACATTGGCGATGATCATGAGCATCGGTTTTCCCAATGACCGAGGGATGAGGCATTGATACCGGTATCGTCTCCAAGGTTACTTACATAATTATATGGCTCTTCCCGGGGTATGCTTGAGGAAGCATTCGATGGCGGGATTCTGATTCTCGATGAGCGTCGAATGTTAAGGGTCGGAGAATGTTCATGTGGGTCAAAAAGCAGATGAGGGTCCAGTTGAGACCATGACGAGTGAGGCTAGGGAAGATCCAAGCCAGAAATTCAGGATTGACAGAGCCGACGGGAACTTCGGCGACATATGTTCTCAGACCGGTGAGGAGTTTTCGGTTGAGTTCTTAAGGGATAGGATGGGCGTCCGGAGAATCCAGGCGATGCCTAATGCGGATCATTTCCTGCCACAGAGTCCGAGCTTCAACTTCATAAAGGATCAACATGTGGTTTACGAGGATGCGAGCGGCCCGCTCCGGCACGTGAGAGGGAATTCGTATGGCAATGCGGATTTCTCCAATGTTGTGGCTAAACCTATGCCGAGTCCATACATGGAGAGCCCCACTCATTTGGATTATGGAGCAAGGCCTCCAGGAGAATACGATTTTTTTCGGGCAACGGTCGAACCTATATTATGACGAAGCCGCTCATACTAGAGGCGCCATGGATCCGCTCTATTCCTCGGGGTCTCCTCAATCGTACTATCATCATGGGCCGGGAATCATCGCGCCAGGCTCTTCCCATTGCAAGATGAAGTTCCTTTGTAGCTACGGTGGACGAATTTTTCCGAGGCCTAGCGATGGGAAGCTTCGGTATGTCGGCGGCGAAACCCGCATCATATCCATAAGGAGGAACCTCTCTTGGGAAGAACTCGTGAAGAAGACCTTGGCGATCTGCAACCAGCCTCACACCATCAAATATCAGCTACCCGGCGAGGATCTCGACGCTGATATCGGTTTGTTCCGATGAGGACCTACATCACATGATAGAGGAATATCAGGAGCTCGAAAAAGTCGGTACTTGTCAGAGACTCCGGTTATTTCTTGTCCCCTTGACCGAGATAGAGAGCCCGAATTCCTTCGAAGCTAGATTAGCGGCCGAGCAGCAAGATGTCGATTATCAGTACGTCGTCGCCGTTAACGGGATACTGGATCGGAGCCCACAAAAGAGCGCGAAAGTACAGACTCTGTCCAGCCAAGTAATGCATCAGGGCACGACGTCCTCAGACAACAGCCCGAGTTGTCATAGGGACTCTCCAACGTTCGCTCAAGCTCTAGATATCAACGATTATAGCCCGAGTTACTCAAACTTGGCAAGAACAAGTTCGAATCCTTCCGCTCAATTAGTGACGACAAGAACGATCCCCAACAGTCTTCTTGACCATTCGCCCCCAGTGACACCGGTTCCATTACAGCAGAGGGATTTTACGAATCACAGTCAATTGAATGAAGGCAATATGCATTTTGTGCTGGACAAGTATCCTGGTGATAAGTCCTACTATTATGACAATTCCAATCATCAAAATCCGACATCTACTCAGCCTATTCAACTGATCGACTCCCAAATGGCGAACTTGTTTGAAGCCGAACAAACATATAGACAAAGAGGCTTTCACGTTCACGACCAGAACCTGGCAGAAGATTGCGTGCCAGGGTCGTTCTACGGTTTGTTCGACATCAATTTCGGTAGGCCTATAGTCAAGGAGAGGTTGTTCCATTCAGATAAACTCGCAACTCATCCTGAAGGCCCGGCATGTCAGCTTCTGGGATCTCTTGAACTGGATGGCCCTCATTACGGATTGATGCACACGCTATCGGACTCGCAGTTGCAAGGACTTAACAGGGGATCGACGCATTCTACGGAGGATGGAACAATTTCATGTTCATTGCATTGTTCGACAGAGAAGGTCCCTTTGCTGGCAACTTCGACCCATTCTTCGCACGAATGGAAGATGAAGTCACAGGATCCAACTGCCGCAAAATATCAGGAAAGCACATCTGGTTCGTGCTCGAATGAGGAGGTGCGAGTGATCAGGGACCAAAGCGTAATGGAGTGGCAAGACGACAAAGATTCCAATTCCATTCAAGAGAAGAAACAATTTAGAGGTGAAATTCAATTGATCATGTCCTATAACATTGTGAAATTCTATATGAACTATCTTAGTTTCCCAAAATGATATCTGTTTTGGTAGTCATTGTCGATGAAGATTGCGCAAACATGCTCCAAGAGCACAAGGCAAGTTCCAACATTGAAGTAAACATTTCCTCAGAGAGCCAAAAATATACCGTCGCACCTCTTGAAGACGCGAAACGAATGGCATGTATTGAATCAGCTTTCGAAGATCAGCATGGACAGAATCCTGGGTGGACTCAGGGACCGCTTAAGCAAGTTCCTGAACTCACCTTGCCTTCAGTCTCTGTATGTATGAGACCCCCTAATGAATCAGGAAATCAATTCAAATTTCACAAGTATTCTCCATACTTATGTTTCCTATTTTCTGAAAATCTTCAGCCTAGTAATTCATGCAAAGAGAGAGAATCCCATGAAGAATATCCAGGGGACCGTGCTGGAGAAGTCCGCTCTGAGGGAGGATCCAATAAGGGATTGAAGCCTGTAAATATGTTGCCTCCATGCGAAGAAAATCATCGGAACGTTGTCCAGCCAATACAGGTGATCGTTGAGGATGTAACCGACAATACGTCTCTCGACATCCCCATTTCCTCAAGAATAGTGGCGCATATACAGGCTGACCCTAGTGATAGCATCTCATCTGCTAGAGAAACGGAAGGGGAAAGCATTGCTGCTGATACTGACTATGAGGTACCACAATTCGATTCGAGTCATCGCTAATCGTCTGATTGATACGTCATGATGGTCGTTAAATTTCTCTCTCGCTTCACGTTCTCCAGGATGTGAAAAGCGATGGCCATGATGCAGATGACCCCATATCTGATGCAGTGATAGCTGAAATTGAAGCCGGCATCTACGGTTTGCAGGTTCTAATGAATTTCCCTTGGAAAATTGCTCCCGATTTTTCGTGGACTAGAAAGGGTAGCACTTATTTTATTATGCTAAACCTTGAAACAATTTCGATGTCATGTCTACCCCGACAAACTTTCCAAACTTTTTCCTTAAATCATAACGTCAATCTAGATTTGACAAGGCAGTAGTTGATATTGGCCATGCGAACTGTTCGATTTGTCTCTCCCGTTTTATACTTGCTTTAGCATAGAAACTGTATTCTCACTGTTAAATGCGGTGTGTACTGTCACAGATCATAAAGAACGCCGACCTGGAAGAACTACAAGAACTAGGTTCCGGCACATTCGGGACGGTTTATCACGGCAAATGGAGAGGAACAGATATAGCTATCAAAAGAATTAAGAAGAGTTGTTTTGCAGGAAGATCGTCCGAGCAAGAGCGCATAGTAAGTCTTGGACCTCCATAGCTGCAGATACGAAATTGGCTTCTCATGTATTTCAACTTACATGACGATCACACAACAGATGATTCCAAATAACAGCAGAATCATCTGATAGGGTTGATGAAGCAATTCTTTGATCAAACTGGCACGTTTGCGAGGACGCGATAGGGAAATCAACTTCTCCGTTTTTAATATGCAACGATGTCTAAACTGCATTCCGTACAAAGTAGATGTCATGTTTAATCTCTTTCTGTTTGAAGACGACCCTGCTGATGATATTAACTACTTACAGACAAAAGATTTCTGGAGAGAGGCGAAGATCTTGTCGAATCTCCATCATCCCAACGTGGTGGCGTTCTACGGAGTTGTTCCTGACGGTCCTGGTGGGACATTGGCGACGGTGGCCGAGTTCATGGTTAACGGCTCGCTCAGACATAATCTAGTCAGAAACAACAGGTCCGTTTTTCTCACACTATAGTCTTGTCAATCTCAGTTCATTTCATGCCACGAAATGAGGAAACGCATGTTAAATACGCAAAAAGCCTGGATGTACGAGTAGTGAAAAACAATCTATGTCGCAGAGCTCTGGACCGTCGCAAAAAGCTCATGATAGCGATGGACGCGGCTTTCGGGATGGAGTATCTGCATTTCAAGAACATCGTCCATTTCGACTTGAAGTGCGACAATCTGCTCGTCAATTTGAAGGATCCCCGCCGACCGATTTGCAAGGTACTTGCACGGTGTAGCCTTCGACTCGAATCAACCCGCATGATGAAGTCGTTAATCACATAACGCAACGACCAGTTTGAAAAGGAAACCTGAAACCTCTTTGTTCTTTTGGTGAAAGGTTGCAGATTTCGGCTTGTCGAGAATCAAACAGAACACATTCGTGTCCGGCGGAATCCGGGGTACGCTCCCCTGGATGGCGCCCGAGCTCTTGAATGGTACCAACAACCGGGTCTCGGAGAAGGTTAGCAAATAATCCCCTCATTAATCATCATATAAAACAACTTAAATCAATCAAGGCTTGTGACAGAATGCTGTGTATCTCAGGTGGATATCTTCTCGTTCGGGATCGCGATGTGGGAGATGTTGACGGGCGAAGAACCTTATGCCAACATGCACTGTGGTGCAATCATAGGTGATCTTCTGCAAATGCTTGCAGCTCTTAATCCTCGATCAATACAATTCGAAAAAAGGCTGATCTTTCCTCCTTTGCTTCGATAAATTCTCTTGAAGGGGGCATCGTGAGCAACACACTGAGGCCGCCGATACCGGAGCGGTGTGACCCGGAGTGGAGGGAACTGATGGAGGAGTGCTGGTCCGCCGACCCCTCGAACCGGCCAACATTCACGCAGATCACCATGAGGCTGCAGACCATGTTGAAGACGCTCCAGACCAAGCGATACCCTGACAAGCCCAAGTACTGATCGCGCCGAAGCCGTTCTTGTTCTTGCTTTTGTAAATATAGTCCATTAGCGAATGTTCGCAGCACGGAAGAAGAAGAAAAGAAGATGTTTCGAACATGTTAGCAGGTTTAAAGATCGCCTAGCGCGCCAACAAAACTTTGGTCTTTTTTTTTCGGGGCCTTGTCCCCGGTGGGAACCGACCTGCGAGGGACCGCCTCGGCCGACACGGACCGGCTCGATCCCCTGATCATGGGCGCCAGGGCCGGTGCCGCCGCCGTCGTCGACGGGACGCCGTCGTCGACGGACGCCGTCTATTTTCCACGTGGGGACGCGTCCTTTTTAGTTATTATCGTTGGCCTTGAGGGCATTATGGACCTTTCCGCGTGCTTTCTATTCTGAAGTTATCTAAGGGCCTTGATATCCGCGGCGATTTTCTCTGTAAGAAAATTGGGGAAATAATAAAAGAAAAAGAAAAATAAAAAAAAGGGCGTGTAGGAAATTCCAGCAGGAAAATCGTTATCCAGACGGCACGCATTCCAAGCCAACTTTCAAAAACGAAATCCACCACGCGAACCGACGCGCGTGAGTTCAAACCCTTCATTTTCTTTTTCTAAAAAGGCGTCCTCTCAATGCACATTTTATTTCTTCGACCAAAAAAAGAAAGTGCACATAATGTAATTTCTGGAATGATAAATAGGTTCTCGTCGTAATTAGCAAAGAAAATAAAAAGCGAAGATTGCCGATAAGGAGATAGGACTATCCTAACATCGACGTGGATTTACCTCGAAAATGGATTACACTTAAAAAACATATAAGAAAAATTTCAAATAAAAGTTTAAAGTCTTTCATTTTCTCAAATAAGGTCATGGAGTATTCTTATTATTTCAAAGAAGGGCCCGATCGAATGATATTTTGGTCTTTTTACATTTAAAAAAAATCTTTTTTTTTCTTTTTTTTCTTTCCTTTTTTTTCTTTTCCTTCTTTTTTTTTCTCCTCTCCCACGGCCCTAGCCATTGTCGCCTCAAGCAAGGGAAATAGCCTAGGAGGAGGGCGAGGCTCATCCTGGCCCGCCTAGGCAAGGGCGACCCTCTCCCGATGGTGGTGATGGCTTGGGGAGGGGGAAAGGAAAAAGAAAAAGAAAAGAAAAAGGAAATAGAAAAGAAAAGGAAAATTGAAAAAGGAAAAAAAATTAAAATGTAAAGGACAAAATACCCTTCGATTAGGCCATTCTTTGAAATAATGAGAGTACTTCAAACTTTTATTTGATATAAACTTCACTTTAGACTCTTATGAGAAAATGAATATATTTCGAGATCTTTATTTGAAATTTTTTCAAAAATATATTTGTATATTATGAAAAATTATCATCACGAAGATAATATATATAAATATTTATATATCCTTCATTTATATTATCTCTTATAATGAAATAGAGACAAGTGGGTCCTTTTTGGAGCCTAGCCTTATGAAATTAGGCCATTGCCAAAATTTTCTCATAGGAGAAAATAAAATCAAACGAGGATAATACATGGCAACCAATCACTTTTATCTAGAAATATATATATGTGTGTGTAGAGAGGGAGGGGGAGGAGAGAGAGAGGTCAAAACAAAGAAAATATGTGTCTTTGCCTTTCGCTTCAAAAGTAGGGATGAGCGATTCTCGATCCGATTCGATTCTCTTCAAGAATCGAAAATAGAGGACATGATCAATTAATCGATGCATTTCCAGCGTGGTCCAATGAAATTAATAAACATACACCATTCCTTCCCTAATAAGAGAGCTTGATAAGGGCTAAACTACGTATGCAAAGTTAGAATATGACATTGATGACTAGATCTTAACAATAGTGACATGCCAACTATACAACAAGCTCCCGAAAAGTAAGTAAGAAGGCCGGGGATGAAAAAACGAAGCCATGTGCCTGAATTACACATGAAAAAGAAGACCAAATGGAGCAAACTTGTTTAGGAATCATGTTGGCCAGGGGAAGAAAGAGTTGGGAAAGAAGGAACAAAACATTAGATTTAGGTTTTTTCGTTTAAAAATTTTTTAAAAAAAAGAAAGAAGTAAAAATCTACGGATTCGGTTCGGTCATGTACCCCGGAACCGAAAACCAGACCCTATCATCGGTTCTAGTTTTAAGGATCGAAAATCGGACCGCCGTCCTCCGAAATCGGGAATTGGATTACTGGTCGGGTCCGATTAGTTCAACATGCGCAGAAGTAATTATCTAGGGAGCATCGTGGGGGGCCACGCGCTTGAGGCGAGTGAGCAAAGAAAGAGGCATCATTATATCATCGTCCATTTGCCATTAAGAGACACATCACCGCCACTCTCTCTCACTCCTCTATTCGTCAACATTAGTATATAACTATTATTGTAATGTTATTTACTCATCGCATATTAAAGTATTGCTTTTTCCGACCCAAAAAAAAAATTATTGCTTTTGTAATGTTATTTTTATTTATTTGTTTAACGTTCTTTCTTTTTTCGACAAAAAAAAACATTAAATAAAAAAAATAAACCGGAGGAAAATAAATTTAAAAAAATATGATTTTCCGAGCTCTCTATATAAACGGCGTCGTCCTCTTGACGCTCTCTGCTGTTTCATCTTTTGCACGCAAATACTACAGAAGAGACTGAAATTGTCCTAGAGAGAGAGAGAGAGAGAGAGAGATGGAAAAGGCAATCGAGAGGCAGAGAGTTCTCCTCCAACACCTGCGACCTCCTTCCTCTTCTTCTGTTCACGGCGATGAATCTTCGCTCTCGGTGAGTCGCTGGAGCCTCGGTTTCGTTTCGGATTCCGTGCTGCTGCTGCTGCTTCCTTTTTGTGTGTGTGTGTGTGTGTTTAATTACGCTGGTTTGATTGCGGGATTCGAGTTCTTCGCGCTCCTGTTCGATCCGATCGCGAGAAGTTCGAGTTTTTGTCCGTTGTGCGGTTAGCTCTGAATTAGTTTGGCTTGGTTGAATCGCCAATTTGCGATTTGCGCTTTGCGCCTCCCTCTAGCTCGGTCGTCGTTGCCCTCTAGTTTCGCTTGGGAATCACGGTTGTTGCTTCCTTTGCTTGTGTTGTCATTTTACTGATCGTTTGAGCTCTGTTGGGCTAGTGTTTCTGGGATTGCAGCTCAGAAAGCCACAATTTAATTGGCTTTTTGCAAATTCGAGACGAAGATCGAATTTTGTGCTGTGGATCGGTGTATCGAGTTCTAATTCGGCTAGTCGCTGGTATTTTTTCTCTCTCATGCCTGCTTACTCTGTCGTTATACATCTGTTAGACATTTCTTACCCGATAAGTGAGGCCTGCACATGTTGAAAATACGCTGTTTCCTTATGACAGTGTATCGATGTCTATCATACTAGTGTTCTCTTTTTTTCTTCGACTGTGATTACTTTCATTTGTCTTCTTGTTAGCATCCTTACAATTTTTCGGTCTTTTTTTTGGGTTCTGGGATTGGAATGTAGGCATCTATATGTTCAGCAGGTGATAGCGCTGCGTATCAAAGATCCTCTGGCTTTGGGGACGACATAGTGATAGTAGCGTAAGTATTGTTGTTTTTAACTGATAAAACTTGGTCTTTTTGTGTGTACGTGTTCATTGCTGACGGTGACCTGTAATCCTTCTACAGTGCATACAGGACAGCACTCTGCAAATCGAGCGTGGTGGCTTCAAGGACACGTACCCAGACGATCTGCTTGCACCTGTTCTGAGGGTAAGTCATCTCCCCTGGCTCATGTGATTGCGGGGCTTATTTTGGAGACGCATGAATGTATCGTGGAAGGTGCACTTTCGACAACCCCTACTTTGAATGGATGGTGATTATTCTTTCATTTAATTTGTAATTCAGAGCATGCAATTGATCCTCTCGGATGTGATAAATTTCAGAAAAACTTGGATGCCAACTGTGTGTTTCACTTTTTAAAGTGCCATGGTCTCTTCTGTAAATTAATCACTCTTAAACTGAGAGTATTCGTGCCTTATTTGAAACTCATAAATAAGTACTTGAAACTGTCACCGACTCAGGCATTGATTGAGAAAACAAAGCTAAATCCAAGTGAAGTTGGAGATATTGTTGTGGGCACGGTATTGGCACCTGGTTCACAAAGAGCAAGTGAATGCAGAATGGCTGCATTCTACGCTGGTTTTCCTGGTAATTTTTGTTAAATGTTTCTTTGGTTTATGGTTTATGATGATGTGTTGCGATCTTCATTTTCAATTGTGCTTTCCTTCATCCATCGTTAGCTATTTTAGTTGACTTTTTCTCTGTTGGTTGAATGGCTTAGAAACTGTGCCTGTTCGAACTGTCAACAGACAATGTTCATCTGGGCTTCAAGCAGTTGCTGATGTAGCTGCAGCTATAAAAGCAGGATTTTATGATATTGGTATGTTGGACACGCTTTGTGAGAACTTGTGTATATTGTGGCTGCTGTAATTAGGATCACTCATACAACCTTGTTGACAGGCATTGGGGCAGGGCTTGAATCTATGACAGTCACTCCAATGGCTTGGGAAGGATCAGTCAACCCAAAGGTACACTTTCTCTCTCGCACTAGCAGAGAAGCATGCATGTGCGAGCAGGGGCACAAAGCTTGTGTGGTCCAAAATGCCGAACTGTGTTTTGCTCTGACTTTCAGTTTCATGGATTCGTTTTGTGGGCTCATTCTCTCTTCTGAAATGACAACAGGTCAAGAGCTTTGCTCAAGCTCAAAATTGCCTGCTTCCGATGGGTATCACTTCTGAAAATGTCGCACAACGTTTTGGCGTTACAAGGCAGGAGCAAGATCAAGCTGCCGTGAGTATAAAAGATGACATCTACAGTTAATGCTGCTTCGTATTAACAATTCAGTTACATTTTCATGGGTTATATGTACAGGTTGAGTCTCACAGGAAGGCTGCTGCTGCTACGGCTGCCGGTAGATTTAAAGATGAAATAGTCCCTGTAGCCACCAAGGTAATAGCAATTGATTTATAGTACGAGAATACCTCTGCAAGCTTTGCACACAGCCACATTGGCCTCTGACATACTCACCCTTCCAGATTGTTGACCCAAAAACTGGTGATGAGAAGCCTGTAATCATAGCAGCGGACGATGGTATTCGGCCTAGCACAACAATGTCAGATTTGGCTAAACTGAGGCCTGTGTTCAAGAAAGATGGTTCTACAACTGCTGGTAATAAATGATTGGAAAGACGTGGAAATACACTCTGTTTATGGTTCAGCACTTTATTTTTATTTTTTCTGTTGTCACATAGGTAATTCAAGCCAGGTGAGTGATGGCGCTGGTGCTGTTCTCCTCATGAAGAGAAGTCTTGCAATGCAGAAAGGCCTACCCATTCTTGGTGTCTTCAGGTATACTGTTGCAGTAAGCTTGGTCTGGCTAAATTCTGTGGGCGTATTGTATGGAGATATTAATGAAGGCTTCTTACAAAATACCCTATACTTCTCATGGTGATGCAGGACTTTCGCTGCTGTTGGTGTGGATCCTGCTATTATGGGTGTTGGGCCTGCTGTTGCAATCCCAGCTGCAGTTAAAGCTGCTGGTCTTGAACTCGAAGACATCGATCTTTTTGAGATAAATGAGGTAAGTGAGGGTCTCTAATATTGGTTTTTCTCATTCAAGCCACTAGGAATCTCAAACATGGCTGTCCCTTCAGGCTTTTGCATCCCAGTTTGTCTACTGTCGGAACAAGCTAGGTCTTGATCCAGAAAAGATCAATGTTAATGGAGGAGCTATGGCCATTGGACATCCTTTGGGTGCAACTGGTAATTTCCTACTGATTAAGTGTTGCATTGGTATTGGCTTTTAAGAGATTTTTCACTTGTCACTGTTCAGTAGGATCAAGAAAAACTACTTTTAATCTAAAACCAATAAAATTACGTTGTATCACTTGGTAGGCTGATTATGATACATTTCATGGAAATTTCTGTGACTGACCTAACGCCCTGCTTATTATTGTAATGTTATGACTCTCTGGCCGACTACCGAGGACTATGGAAAGATTTTAATGATCCATCTTAAACAACTTAATGCAATCTATTTGCCATGGAGTAAGGGTGATAAAGCTAAACGATTTAGTTGGAGGTTTTGATGATTAGCTAGCAACAGTTTCATGAAATGTCAGCGACTAACCTGAAGGTCAGCTATTCGGAATGTCATAGCCTAAAGTTTTGGTCACTCAGGCAACAATTTTTCAGAGAATTTGTTTGGGTCATTGAAGCTGGAAGAGTGAAAGGATTTAGGAACTGAATCTACACAAGGGAGAAATCGCTTTTTATTAGCACCTATATAGTGAAAATACTGATGATTTGGTAAATAGAATTTCTTTGTCATTAGAGATTAGAAAAAGCTGATAGTGCGCGGCACTCCACTTGCATCTGCAGGTTTTAGTGCCTTCTGACATGTTCTTAATTGTATTGAAAACTCTTAAGACTGCCAGTTACATGTTTTTCTGAGAATATTATCCCACTGTCTCAGGGGCACGTTGTGTTGCTACGCTGTTGCACGAGATGAAACGCCGTGGCAAAGATTGCCGTTTCGGTGTGGTATCAATGTGTATAGGTACTCTCTCCTCTCTTCCGCCCCCTTCGCCCATTCCCCCCCACCCACAAACAAAACACACACACACACCAACCGCGTGTGTAACCAGCTGAACATCGAAAATTGCTTAACATGCAGGCACTGGGATGGGCGCTGCAGCTGTTTTGGAAAGAGGGGACTCTGTTGATGAGCTTTCGAACGCCAGAAAAGTGGATGCCCAGCATCTTTTGTCCAAGGATGCCCGATAGATTTTGATATGAGCTTGCTTTTCATCTCCTCTTGCCATTTCAGCAAATAATGTCATATCCTAGTGTTCACAAATTTGGTCAAGGCATTGCAATAAGACGTCCATCGTCTAAATTACGAAACTCAATGCTGAATCAGGGGTTTCACATAACATTTCTCTTATATTCCGCACCCTTTTGCCTCCTGGGATCTTTGTTACTACTTGGATCTTTATATGTCTGATATTTTCTTTTCAATTCTGTTGCAAGACCGTAGATTTGTAGATATGTATAACGCGATTGTCGTGGATTGGCTGAATTATGAACCACAGGTTCACACACTTTCATTTGTGATGGGCATACTAAACATAGTTACCCTAGGAGTTAGTGTTCATTTTCTTTGCGTACTAGAATGATGATTACTTCTCACGGAAGGAAATTGTTGTATATGCAAAAACAGGAGGAAAAGTGTCAATAAAGACTTAAATTTATTATATTAATGTCAATTTAATCTTAAATTTTATTTATGCCAATTACGTTCTAAACCTTTAATGATATCAATTTAGTTTTAAATATTTTGTATTGATGTCAATTTAGTTTTAAACATTTTGCATTTATATTAATTGAGTTAATTCAGCTAATTTGAGCTAAAAATTAGCTAACGTGGATGTCAATTATCGCATGAATAATTTTTATTATTATTTTAATAATTGAGAGAAGAAAAAGAAGAAAAAATTATTAAAAATTTGTTAAAAATATTAAAATAATACAGTAAAAGAATCAAACAGAGTTAAAACATACAAAAGGCGGTATTGGTTGGGAGTGCGAAGCAAGAGCGGACATCCGCAGCTCAGACAGCTTCCAAGAGCTCATGAGATTGATATACATACCCTGTATTCCTGCAAGACCTTAAGACAACCTCTCGACATTAATCCCCAAAAAAGTACGAGGCAAAGATTAGTATTCAGTTGACCACAACCGAATTTGCTTTTCTAATTGCTCGGAACGAGACAAAATCTCCCTGACGAGTAGGGGAGGCCGATATCTTGACAATTCTTCTTCCCTGAAGATAACTGCAAAAGCATCCGCATGGCTCATCATACTGCTGTGCCGATTTACCAACAATTAGATTGGAGCTCATTGGATAAGGATCACAAAACTATCTTAATTGCGAATTGCTTCCTGCCCATATCATTGGACTGTAACAATCTCAAAGCAGCTCCACCAATGCACCATCACCGACCCTAAAGGGTCGCCAAGAAAAAAGGCTGCTCATACACAAAATAGATACCTTAGCCACATGGCCACAAAAAGATGCCTGCACCACAGTAGAGTACAAAAGCAAGCTTCATTTTGATACAAATCCAAAATTACTTGGGCAGCTAGGTCACCAATACAACCCATACAAAGAACCATTCATCCAGACTCCCAAATAGGAAATCCATTGGAAGCCAATTCCCAAGAAAATGTACCATAAGAACTGGGTGTGCTTCAATTAGATCAACCTACACGAAACAAGAAAGACAATCTTATATCCACCACAAGCCTAGAAAAGAACAAATGAAGCCATAAAATTCTCCCTCACAGCCCATATGGTAAGCTTTTCGCAACTGTTAGTAAACTTAAGATAGTGAATTATATGCGAGGAAAGCAATCTATCATTACCATCAAATAGAGTACGCTTCAGTTTTTGCATAACCAGCTGCACTATAATTAATGCCTTCTGCGTTTCATGGCAAATCACGTTATCGACGACTTACAAACAGGGCAAGATGTACTTCTGCGGAGCCAGGGATCAATACACTGCCGATTGAAGTAAAAAAGTTGTCAGACATGTTACAGCTCTCTCAAAAAGAAATCTATGACACAATTGAATGAAGCACTCACATCTTTATGAAATTTGTGCAAGCAAGGAAGATGCCGTATCGTATCCCCAATTGTAGGGGTGTCCAGACATATCGCACACGCTTCTTCATAGACATTGGTCTGCCAGAAACATAAATGAATGCTTAACAAATGGGAGACAATACTCCAGGCAAAAACGCTATCCCAACCCCAAGACACCCCTCCTACCAAATTACAAATAGAATGACATGGACATAGCAAAATAAATAATTCCCTGTATACAAAAATATTCACCTGCACTCTCGACTCCGGCAAACTATTAATATGATTATCAGAGGTGCCAACATTACGGTTGTTCTCATCAAGTGCCAGCAGCATTTCATAGTCATTTCTGCACGACAACAAAGGACCCCATAGTTGTTATTATGTGCTTTACAACATAGTTTTCTGGAACAAGTGAAAGCCAGAATCATGTGCGGTACCATCTGAAACCTCAGAAAGAATGAAAATCAATTCTAGATAACAAATGAAGATACGAAATTTACATAATCACAAAATCCTCAGAACACACCAGTAGACTGTTTAAAAAGCAATATCATGCCGCTTCAGGCAAGTAGTGAAAAATTCGATCCAAAAGTTTCTGGGGTACATCTTTCTGAGATGTGCTAACAACAAGGCGCATGATGGTTGCTGAATATGCCCAAAACTACAAGGTTGATGTCCATTGCAGGCTGCCGAATTCTTTCCATGGCATCAGGAAGAGCTAAGATGACTAACTCAAACTGACCATATAGAAACCCTTCCAAAATTATTTTCAACCACTCTCAAATCTTCAACTCTAGATACATAACACCCTCCAAGCTCATCGACTGTTGAGGTGTATATATATGCACATTACAGCAGTTTGCTTCACTATTTTGAAAAGGCTCTCTAACATGCTTCCAACATGGCATTCCGCAATTTATATGAGTTCACTTAACAACAATTTTTTAACATTCCTGTAAGCACATAATCTAGAAGAACAACAAAAATCTGTCTAAAAAAAATTGGATAGCCTCTTTTATCTGTATTATCATTCATAGTGATATCTTTGATAAGATTGAAAGGTCCATCAGAAGAAAGACAGACAAATGTTCTTGTTGCTGCCTGCTGGATATGTAAATATAAATTAAGAAATTTTGACAATTGATGACCAGTATATACTTAAATAAACTTAACGGTCAGAAAGCTCAATAGGTGATCTTTGACATATCCACATACTGCTTTATTCCTAAATCAACACATAGACTAAGCACGAACAGTAATGCAAAAAAACCGTACGCATATTAAAAAGAAATGGCTTTATCGTGTCTTAAATTTCATTCTTCAATTGAAGAAACTGTATATTTCTGCCTTAAACAAAGAGACTTTAGGAGAATTTTAACATTACTTCAGTCAAATGTAGTTTTCCAGGTAAAAAGGATCAATTTTTTCTACAATACCAATCACAGAAAGAAACCAAGTTCAGGCAGCACTTACGATAATATGAAAATATCCTGATGCACATCATTTAACACAAGGAATGGCAAAGGCCAGGGTTCAACGTAAGTATCCCATATTGATTAAGTAAGTCACTTGCATAAACGAGATGTTCAGTCAAGAACCAAAAACAACCAATCTGAAGACTCAGATGACGAAGATACGCAGAAAAAAAAAAAAATTCAACCACCAGCTTTAAATAACAAATAGATGAAAGTCCACGTGAGTGGATGAATAGATAGAGATCTTACTCATTAAAATCACGCTGAGTTTGAAAATTGCTATTGGATAATCCTATGTCATTGACATCTCCCAATGCAGCTTCCAATGCTTCCAATATATCCATCCTCTGCAACACAAAGGCCAATTTTCAATTGGTCGTGACAAACTCAGCCAATGTAAAATAGCCAGCAGACAAACATAACCAGATCACAAACTAGACAAAAAGAACCTTTTCCAAAGAAATGAACTATATAGTGCCATCAGAATTTGCAGTGCAACCAAAAGGCAGTGACAGATTCAACAAAAGAAAGGAATTGAAAAGAACAGATACTAAAGACAAATCAAATATCCCGCACAGCATGACTTGCATTCTATATTTATGTCTTTCAACAAACCAACAACCCGAAGTGAAACCCAATTGACATTCTGAGTAACAACATGTTTTAGCAATGGGAAGTGAAAACCATTAAAGCCAGTAAAGTATTCATGTCTAAGATCTACTTCCCGACTTTCCTAGGGGAGGATCAAAAGGTTGGGATTGCTTTTCTTTCAGAAGTTGAGTTTGGCTTGGTTTAGTACAGTAATTGATAGAGATTCCAACCAGTATGGGAAGGCTACTCTATTCATCACACGTCATCCACATAAGTAACATATTTACCTAAACATCAGAAGTATCTTCATAGAATGAAATGTCACTGCTCACAACGGAAGATACAAGAAAAGAAACTTAAAAAATAAATAAAGACACACAGGAGGTACCATGTCGAGATCCATATTTAATGGAAAATGAAGAGTCCTCTCCACAGATAAAAATGATGAGGGCGATCTAGAAATGGGCCTCCTAGACTGCTGAAGTCTTGCATGTACAGGAACTCGTGCCTCGGTACCTCTCCTATTCGAAAGGTTTCGAAAAGACTGAGGCAGGGGTTGCCTTCGTGAACGAGTTTGGGATGAATTTCCCTGCATTGACATACATGAAAAAAAACGATGTTTACATAGCATCAACATTGCATTGCCAAGTAGATGCAACTCTACAAGTTAAAAAATCCTATGAATTGCTAGATTAACATGTTCAATCCATTTCACATAATTTTGTCCAAGCTCAACGAGCTTGAATAAGCTCAGGATTCTCAAAATAAGCCATTTCCGAGATTGAACATTTCGCCAATAAGCTTAGGTGTACTTTGGTTTAAGGAAAAAAAGATAACTGTTATAAATAGAGGGCACCCTAAACCAGAGATCAAATCAGCAATCTACATAGAGCCAATAGCCCTCAGGTAATGCCTACATTGGATAGATCAATATCGGGAGAGCAATCTCCTGAGATGAAGTTATTTCTTAAGCACAAAATAGATAGCATGGCAACAGTTCTTTTCATGAAAGAAGACTTGGAAATGCAACTTTGAGGCATTAAGTTAAACGAAGCTCCATATGACAAATTAATTATTCTCAAATCTCTGAGGTGATTCTCAAACTGACATAGCTCCACCAAGCACTGGAATAAGAATCTTCATGCATATAGCAGAAGCTAAGCATCCAATCAAGCGTAAGTTTTAGAACCAAGAGTCACAGGAAAGGCCATAGTTGGAACTTAAACTGAGGAGAGAAATAAAGTTGTAACACACTTTTCCTTGTTCTTTGGAAAAAGAGGTCCCACACCTTCAATGGTGCAATCATAACCGATCAAGCAATTTTGACTTACCTGAAAATTTCTAAGCATAGCTTTACTTCTTGGCTTACTATACACAGTAGACTATCAAAATAATCACGTGGAAGCTTGATACTAAGCCTTTCTATGTCTTGACAGTTGAGCTTTACTTCTAAGCCGTACTATACACGATAGGCTATCAAAATGATCACGTGGAAGCTTGATGCTAAGCCTTTCTGTGTCTTGACAGTTGAGTGATGAAAACAGAGATCATCTTTTCTTTGGTTGTCATTTTTCAAAGCAAGTTTAAGGAAGTAACAGGCTGGAATCAGAAGTTCGATTGGGTTGCAGAACATCGTAAAGGGAAAGCTTTGCCTACTTTAATACTTACACTAGCTTGTTGTGCCAATCTCCCTCATATATGGGCTGTAATGAATAATAAAATTCATAATGTATGTGATGCAAACATTTCTTGTAATAAAAATACAATCTTTTAGTCAATTGTATGTGATGCAAACAGATTGTCATCCAATGATGTTGGAATGGTTACAAGTTCATATATAAGATCTTTGGCTACTAAATGGGGAGCGAATGTGGAACTATGGCTGATGTAAGGTGTTCATAGTTTGTCATATTGCAGGAAGCAATCCACCCTGCCATTTGGATGATTGACGTTTTCACTTACCACCCAAAGAAAAAAGAATGGCAACTCTACTTGAATGAGCAATGAAGGAAAGATTGAACTTTACGATTGCACTTACATGACCAGTTCGACGACGGTTTCTGACAGAAGCAGATGCATTTCCCCCTACATTCTCCTCCTGCTGTAGTAATCTAGCCAGGTATTCATCCATCTGCTCAAATGCCGACAAACAAAATAATTGGCAAACAATTCATAAGCTAAACACATCCATGCTACAATCTCAACATTAGACAAAACAATAGTACAACCTCCCCATGTCCAAGCATCGGTGAATCGTTATATAGTTGTTCTTGAAGTTCACGAGCCAGAATCTCGTCTGCTTCCAGTTGTCTTGCCCTAGAATCTGACTCAAAACTATTGAGAGTATCTACAATAGTAGTACCAGATTGACTCATTCCAGGAGAAGCGTCATCAATTTCAATAACTGAAGAAGAAGCTCCTTGATGTTGACGCCTTTGTCTAGCAGATGATCGATTTCTAGAATCCCCCGGAGGAGCTCAGGTAGATAACTTCTGAGTTATAAGAATTGCCATTCCCAAAACATATTTCCCTACTGTTTTGCCTTCTAGTGGAAGTTCGTGTAGACATTGGCCGTCCACGTGTTTGGCCTACATCAGAAACAATCTCGGAAATTCTTTGTTCTGTATTCATGTTTGCAATACTGCCAGAACTACTGCTCTGATGAGGATAGCTGCTTGTTCTTTTCCCCACTATATTATCACGATTGTGGAATAAGTTTCCAGCACTATCAGTTTCCCCAGATAGCAAAACGTCAGCTTCGGAGCCATGGCGTGCTTTCTTAGCATGGACATGTGTAGTTCTCCATCCACCAAGGCTCTCACATCCTTGATTCAAATTAACAGTGGCATCATTTGTTCCGTTATCCTCCCCATGAATAATAGGTCTCCTGCACAGTGAACGACCATGTGAGTTGACAGTCTGCAAATAAAGAGCTGACACAATGGATGACATCTAATTCGCCAATTGAGACTCTTGGGGTCAATACAAAAGCAACACAAGATCATTGATTATAAACTAGACCAGTTCTTCAAATTAATTACAGCAAAACCTAAGAAATTTTTGCATTGCATGAAACCCAAACACATAGAGAGGTATGCCAAAACCACAGGTATGTTTATCAAATCCAACAATTCTTTTTGAGAATATTCATGATTGTCAGATATATGCGGTCAGTACGAACAAAAACTCAACTCTCTGGGAATTCTCTATAAGAAAGAGGCAACGATTCCAGATTGAGCCCTAACACTAGCATTGAGGAATTTATAGAAGCAAATTGTACCTATTTAAAGGTAAAATGATTAAAAAGGTTGTGCATAAGGAAACTAGAAAAAATGTAGCATCTGAAATGCAAAGCAAGATATCATCTAGACAATTGAATAGAAGTTCCTTAATGCAATTCACATAGCATCTGAATATACTACCTGGTCAAGGTATCTGAAAGTTTTGCCTCTGGCTTCTCTGATGTACAAGGATGCATCAATATCCCTTTTCCTTTATTTCTATCAGGAATACTATCTTCAGCATTACTACTCTTTTTTTCAGCTAATTCTTTTTCCCTTGTTGCTATGTTAAGTGGAGAGATACAACCATTTCTGACCAACCTTTTCTTCCCAATATGTCCCGGAGAAGAAACACTTATAGGAGACAGAGATACGTGTTTTGAAGACTTTTCATGCACATCCCTTGGCACGTCAATTGCTTTCTCACCAAACATAACCGAACCGGCATATTTGCATGCACTTTCATCTAGCTTCTCTTTGCCCTTACTGAACCTGTTCAATGTCTGAAAAGACTCAGAACAAGGGTAAGAACGTTCATGATCAGTTTTTATTTCTACTCTTCTAACATCAGCTAGAAAATCTTCTGAATCACCAAACGGCTCAGACGTTTTAACAGTCGCATTGTGCCCATTGCGTCGAATTGCATTCAAAGCAGTGCCTTTTTCTGAGGAAGCAAATGACATAGGAACTCCGATAGAAGCAGTCTTCCCTCTCTCCATATTCTCAGCGCCAGAAGAATGTCTGGAGTCAGGTTTAACGTGCCCATTTCCTGCTGTTCTCCTAAATAAGTGATGCTGCGAAGCATTCAAATTATCCGATGACAAGTCACGAACAGAGTCGCCGCGGCGACCGAATTCAACGGCATTCAGAATCCTTTTAGGAGGGCACATCTGCAACCTTGGGTTCCGCCGCCCCATCCCATTCAACGCTCGCCCACCCTTCCCGAGCCAATTCGGGGATTCCTGATCCAAAGACCCAGAACACCTCGAAGAACCAGGCGCTAGCGAGTTACCTTTCGTCTCAATTCCATTCTTGCTACACCGCGCGATTAATCTATCGGGTGTATCGGGAACCTCAGCTGCTTGATGAACGTCCACATTCACATCCTCCATAATCTGGCACAATACGTCCGAAATCAGCCGCAGCGTTCAAACAAGCAGCAAACTCCAGGCAAAGACGGAACTAATAAAGACCTAAAAGTGAAGCACTTCACCTATTGCGACGGGAAATTGAAGGAATCTACATCGAATGCTGGAAGAACGCAGCGGAGACATGAAAGAAGACGAACTCACCGTGCGATTGCCTCCAAGCGATGATCGCGAGGGCCAACGCAGTGGGATCAGGAGAAGGAATGGATGGAGACCGACCTTTACAGAGCCACCGCGTCGTCGAAGGTGATGACAGACGAAGAAGAAGAGACTGTGCGAAACAAAGGGCTAATTCCAATTCCAATTCCAATTATTCCAATTTAAAAAAAAAAGACCTAATTAAATGTCTCAAAATTGCCGAATCTTCCCAATTCCAATTATGCCAATTAAAATCCGACCAAAAACCAAATCAATTCTCAAATTAAGACAAAAGAATACTGGAAAAATTCAAATATAACATACGATCGACATAACGAAATCCACTAGAGGTCGTCGGCTAATTTTGTAATCAAGTCATTGAACTTTAATTTTAATCATATAATAAATCCTTCGAATATTATCTCCATAAATCTTTTGCGTTTATCAATTGAGTTTCCTATCTTTATCGGTTTGATTAATCACGTTCTTTTATCATGTACATTTGCTAATATTGTAAATTCTCATTGGCTTCGGGAGAGAGCGTAGAGAGATCGGAGCTAACACAAGTGAAAACGTAAAAGGATAGGAGTACTCGCCATCCGTAGGATTCCGACATCACCCGTCATGTGCGAAAATATAGCCATATAGAGATATGGCATCATAGGCCAAAATCAAATCACCTAAGCGGATAAGAGTAAAAAGATGGAGTACTCGCCACCTATAGGAATTCGACATCACTCATCATGTGCGAAAAATATAGCCATATAGAGATATGGCATCATAGGCCAAATCACCCGGGCTAGTGCTTAGTAAGTGTCTTGATACGGGCTTCTCTAAAGCGTTTTCGCTTATTGTTGCTTGGGTCGAACCACCGTCAAAGGTTATTTTAAACATTTTTATAATGTTCTTTCATTTTGCAATTACTTAGGTGGTACAATTTCAAGCTCCTATAACTTCTCCTCGTGTCAAAATAAATAATGTGGCGCAAAAACTTTTTTTTTTAAGGGGTTCAACTACTCAAACTCTCTTGCCTCCGATAATCCCTCTTAATGCATGGAGGGTTGCAGATTAATGGCAAAATCACGTGGGCCACGGTTGATTCGGGTGCATCCCACAACTTTTGTGGATGTAATTTCGATGTGGCGCTCTCTTAATCACTTGTAATTAGGGGTGTCAATGGTTCGGTTCGGTTCGGTTTGGTTTTTTAGAAAAATCGTATCGAACCGAATTATTAGAATAAAGAGCTAAGCCGAACTAAATTACAAACCAAACCGAACCGAACCGAACCGAAAATCTAGTTCGGTTTGGTTCGGTTCGGTTCGGTTTTTCGGGTTTTCCTTTCTATTTGTTCTTGCTTTTTTTTTTTTTTGTTTCAAACCTAGCATTTTCACTGTTGCATCTGCTAAATGCACTTTCAAAAGCCCTTTATCGCCCCCAATTCCAATTCATCTTCACACATCCCAAAACAAGATCGTGATTTCTTCAATCTCCCACCGATTGATCAATCATCCATGAACCAGAAGCCATATCTACTTCTACCGAATTACGGTTCTACTTTTGACGTCCTTCTTTATTTCTTCTTGAGCTCTTCCCCTATGAAATGAAATTTCAATTCTAGTTCTCATTGTTTTTTTCTTCTTTTGGTTCTCTCTTCTCAAATCCTTTTCCTTTTTTTTTTTTTTAAGCCCACGTTCTTTTTTTGAACTGAAAAATAAAGAATGGTTATTTTTCATTATTTTTTAAGCCCCTGGCCCTTTGCACCAAAAGAGGGCAAAAAAAAAGAAAAAAATTATTTTTTTTCAAATGGCTAATATTAAGTAGAAAAAAGATATTTCGGTTCACGGTTCGGTTAACCGAACCAAACCGAAATAACCCGAACTAAAAAATAAAGAATGGTTATTTTTCATTATGCAAACCGAAAACCAAACCGAACCGAAATGTACAAAATTTTCAGTTCGGTTTGGTTCGGTTCGGTATTTTCGGTTTGACTTTGACACCCCTACTTGTAATGTCTACTCGTGCTAGTATGGATAGTGTCTATAAACCTCTTTAGGGGTTTAACTAGTCAAATTCGCAGAATAAGTGTAAAAAATATCATAAATTTATTGCATTTGTATCAATTTAGCCCTAAACATATTGCATTGATGGCATTTAATCCCCGAACCTTTTATTGATGTCAATTCAATCCTAAATCTTCTGTATTTATGTCTCGTTGAGTCAATCCGATCAATTTTTAGGCGGAAATATCTAACGTGGACGTTGATTGTCCTATATCAAAAGACTAGCGCTGAAATTGACATTTTTAAGTATTTTTTACTAATTTTTTTGGTTTTTTTTTGTTTCTTGCACTTTTTTTTATTGGAGGGTCGCCAACCCTCACCTAGAGCCGATAGGGGTCAATTGGTGACCCTCACCAAGTTTGGACGAGGGCTGCGATGCCCTCACCCGCGGCTAGGCGAGAGGTGTGGCGGCCCTGGCCGTCCACAACGAGGGGCCGCGACTCCCTCGCCCCTGTGTCGGAGTGGGTCATCGGCCCTCGCTTGGGGCGGGCAGAGGTTGACTAGTGACCTTATCGGCCCCTAATAAAAAAAAGTGTAAAGAAAAGAAATAGAAGGCAAAAAGAAAAAACAAAAAAAATTATTGAAAACTATTAAAATAATTACAAATAATAAAGTAGTATTACAAAATGTCCATGTCAACGCCAGTTGTACCACGTAGGACAATCGACGTTCACGTTAGCGATTTCTAATCAAAATTGATCGAATCGCCTTGATTGACACAATGCAAAAAGTTTCAGACTAAATCGAGACAAATGTAAGAGATTTATGATTGAATTGGTATTGAAAAAATATGAAATAACATGAAAAAAAAAATAGTTAGAAATCTATTTAGAAAAGACGAGAAACGAAGAACAATTGTTTGAAGCATGCAAGACTGTCCTCAAGGATAATTCCGTCCCTTAGAGTACGAAACTCAATGCGTAAAACTTCTAGCGGCTATCCTTCCAAGATACAACGACCTTCTTCTATATTCCATACCGAATATTGGAAGGAACATGAATAACTTTATGTTTATAACCCAACAAGAAAGAGTAACATAAGGAAAGGAAATTCTCTTGGTAATTCGGTATCACACAAGATTATCTCTTAAAGTTCAATTTATATTCAAAACAAAAAAGAGCTATTGAAAAACCGTTATAAAGTCATTGTAGAATAATGGATGATTTATGAAGAAATAAATAGCACGTTACAAAGCCGTTATATGACCATTAGAAAGCCGTTAGAGAATCATTATACGACCATTGTAAAGCCGTTATATAACCATTAGAAAACCGTTATACGACCGTTGTAAAACCGTTACAAAATAAAACTTTATCGTTGATCATAACTATAATCAAAGCTTTCAAAAATATTTCAAAAATGCTAAAATATCCAATCCCCCACATATTTCAAAAAGTTTTGAAAAGTAAAAATAGGATAATGATGGGTTATTGGAGCGTAATGCATCGAAGTGTTGCTTATTAGGCTATGAAAAAACCCTAAAAAGAATGAAATATAATTCACGAAGTTATTGGTGAAGTTGAAACTCCTATAAACCAAGAATTTCTTTTTGTGAATTATAATTTTCATCCATCACATTACACTCCCACAAGGTTTGTTGTTCGCGGTTTTGTGTTAATAGGCCATGCGCGTGCTTGGTTTATTCATAAGTGCTCTAAAGATTTTTTGCCAAAAATTCTCATAGGAGCGGCCCCACTCCACATTTATATAGATAATTCCATCGAGTGTATTATGCAGCCTAATACACCATCAATAACGACTATGAAATTTATTAAGAGCTTAACTTAGCCTCTTTTTCTTTGCAATCTTGCACTATTCTCATCTTAGGAGGGACATAAATGTTAATAGTGCAACACTATATTAACAAGTGACTTGCTATTACCCATACGAATCTAATTCATGGAATCACCAATCATATAGGATGGATTACCATCAATGTTGATTTTCTTCAACTAGCTTATCCCATTCCTCTAGATACATAGTCGGATGATTGGCCAAATCCACTTTCGATTTCATATAACCAATAGACATAATTCCATTTTTAAGCAATTACTTTACCACATTGTCTCAATCGGATGTGTCTCTTTTAACCATGGTAATTTTCATTCTTTGCAATGGCTAATACCTTTTGGCAATCACAATGACTATGACATGTAACATGTCGGTTTCATTCACTTTCTCAAGAACTTAAGTAGTTCGGAATCACCAAGATCAATATATTTTTCTCATTCCCCTACTAGAACATAGGATGATAAAGTATTATGTTTTCACATATATGCTTGGTAGCACGCCGAGTCTACCACCCATTTTTTATTCCGCATTGGCCACGATGTTGGCTTAGGAAATAACCGTAACACTTACGTCATCAAATCATCTGCTTCAACCAAGTTGATGTTTAATTTAGCAGAATTGTCATTTCCCCCACAATTTTTTCAATACAACATCTTCACCAAGGGTGAACACGTATCTTATATTGGTCTCATCTCGAATCCGAGATTCGGTAAACATCATTGTATTATTCTAATACAACGGGGAAATCCACTATGTAAAATTTCATAATTGTACATTCACATGGTTGTAAAATTACAAATTAGAAGTCCATATTTTACAAGTAACCTCTCCAAGTAATGCTCTTGAGTAAGAATTAGGTCACTACAACTTCTTATGAATTTAACACATCAAATACATGCTTGTAGTGAATGCACTAGCAATGTTCATAAGATGCACTTGCAACTCAGTATATTTACAAATTACAGACACACATATGCAATGAACACATAAGCACTGTTCACGATATGCTTGTAAGTCACAAATCAAGTAAAGCAAGATGCAATATCTCTTATCTGTAGATGAACCAAAGCAAATGGCAATTCCAAGCTCCAGTCCAACGAATTCAAGCATGTCGTCAACATAGAGGCTAATAGTTAAAGATTCACCAAATGAGAAAGAAGCTATTTGAGCAATTTTCAATTTGTTAGGCTCCCATACCTACACCTTTGGACTGCATCACAGAGGACAACATTCATGAGAGAAAGACGTAAATAAGTAACACAAATCTCGGGACAACTGGATGTAATCAAAGACCAATGTCTCCCTTGCCTTAACAAACGAAAAACAAAGAAAGAAAAAGGATCGAAATGAAGTTGTTCATGTCTAAGTCTACATATAAAATAGCCCCTCAATGATTTTACATGAAAGCCATATTAACTTGGACACCAGAAATCGTACACTTAGACTCATTGCATAACCTCATGAGACTATCCACTAGCACGTATTCTACAATTTGAACAATGGAATGCACATATGCCTCACCGACGAACAAGATGTATACGCCTTATGCAGAGAATAACCTTATATGCCATTTATTTCCTCATCCATCGTCTTCAACCACCACGGAATCCACACCACCACTCTCCGGTCACCGTACATACACGACGCAGAGAGCATCCAGAGTAGAGGAAGCAAAAAGGTAACAAAACAATGACAGCGGATGACAAAAACGAATTCCTAAACAACTTGGTTTATCAATTCTATTCCTGGCGACGACATTGTTTCCATATCATGAATTGAATCAAGCATGATAGACTTCTACAAGCCAAGTTCTAATTAGATTGATGCGCCAATAGCTTTCGAATCAAGCATGAATAGAAAACGTGAACACTTCAAATGACTCAGAAATGCTCATGTGAAGCATAACATTTAAAATTATTATTGAACTCACTTTCTCTTACAGGCATGCATTTTTTCATGGAACACTTCCCCATGAAAATATAATATGAAGAGCACCGTCTTTCAAATAAAGCAACACGAGCATAAGTGTGCTCAATATGCATCCGTACCACGGACGGACATTATCCACTGGAACCTAAAACTCTACATGGAATCAGACACGCCATCACTGAAATTGATGAGGATCTCGGAAAAACAAACATAGCTAACGAAGCCCCAAGAAACGATTTTATCTTATACTTAATAACCTTACCAAAACGACATAAAGCTCTTTGTGTTGATGCTCGATAAAGTCCCACGAATATGCGATACTTGTCTTTTGCCACCTTTTTTCATTTCGCTTTTTTCCTATGTTTCGGCCAGAGAGGCCTCGCCGGCCATAGGCGAGGCCGGCCCTCGCCAAATCCGGGCGAGGGGCGAGGGCTTGGGTGAGGGTCACCAGCCCTCGTTGATCGAAACAAAGGAAAAAAATGGGAAAAAAAAAAGAAAAGAAAAATGACGAAAATTCCATTGGTCAAGTCATTCTTTGAAATAAAGAGCTCACTTCAAACCCTTATTTAGAATTTTTCCTCAAATTTTTAATGCTCTATTATAGTCAATTGAGTTAAACTTTTGAAAGGTTGCAATGAAGTCCTAATCCCATCTTTGGTAATTATTTGGTTGCCTCACAATTCTATATTCAAATTTTATTCTCACAAATTCAAGTGTGATTGATTGTAGATGAATTTGGTTGATTATTGAACGGTAAACAAGATCTCTAAAATCACCTTAGAACTAGTTATGGTTTCAGTTTGCCTTTCGATCAAAATCAGCGTAACCAAGATGAGAATACTCAATTGATTAGGAGGACCAATGAAGAACCAGGGGTGAATATCACCAAAAATCCAACGTAGTACATCCGTGTTACATTTACCCCAACTGATGCGTGTAATAAAAAATCTCAAACTAGTACATCCATGCCACAATTAGCTCAAACTAATTTTTGTGTCACTAAAAATCTTAAATTGATACATCCGTGTTTCATTTACCTTAAATTAATTTTTGTGTTACAAAAAATTTCAAACTAGTACATTCGAAATTTATTATAATTTTAGGGCAAAGTTGGCAACTTTAGTAGATTTGCGAAATGTGAGGGAGCTCCTAGAAAAAAAATTAGCAAATTTTGGCAGGTTTCCTAATCTCAGTTCATTCTCCTCAAATCTGGCTTCACAATTCGATAATATTTGGGAGACCCAACTGTGTTGAACTTCCATGTTGGATCCACATCACAGGCCGGATAGCAGATTTGCTTGCCATGTGTGTTTCCATGTCAGCATTATAATCGGAATATTATATGGAAGCTAACAAAGCTTGATTTATCGCGAATGTATCGGTTTAAGATTTTTGGTAGTAGTAACCCTTGAAAATAAGGTAATTTTTGTTAGGACATTTGAATATGAAGCATGCATTCATCAAACATCTTTAGCTTTTTCGGTTGGACATTCAACATGGTATCGAGTTAGATTTTGCCCCCATTTATTTTGCGCATGTGGCCACCTCACAAATTCTACGTGTCATTCATAATCTAGCTTGCACGTGAGAGGGGTATTGAAATATTCAGCATATTCCGCATAGCTTAACAGCGAAGTTTATATTCTCCATCTATAAAAAATATTGCTACGCATTATACTTGGCCAAAGCTGTGGATTGAACTTTCTAATTTTTAAGTTCTTTTGTGTTTGATGCAAAAGCTCATGTGTTTTTTGGGGTTTTGGCCATCAAAAGTAAGATGAGAAAGCCTTGCTTGAGATGGTTCGATCCCAATAAAAGAAGACCTTCGCAAACCATTGGGCTCTTGGCCCAGTGGTGAGGCTTTCACTTGGGATCCATATCCTCACCTTTCTTTCATTCTTTCTCCTCATTTTGTTTTTGTTTTATCCTTCTATGATTCAAAACAATTCATAGAATATGAGCATGTCTATGATTCAAAGCATTGATAATCTAAGTGAGGAAGGAAATGGATGGAAAGGAAGAGATAGAAGATGGAGAGAAAAAAAAAGTAAGTTAAATTCATTCTTACCTTTGGATATAAATTCATTTGCTTACCTATGGATCCATGTTTGGTGGAAATGATGTGAAGGAAAATTGATTTCTTGAATACCTTTCATTTAAATCAATAAAAATAAGCACAAGCAATCTTGAAAGGAAGCGCAACATCTGCATTACCTTTCATTTCTCTCCACTTTTGAAAAGAAATAAAAGGTGGGCCCTGATGGATGTATTTTCCTGCTATTTAAAGTAAGTGTGTCAAAACTAGAAAACCAAACAACTAATCCAACAAATTACTCAAATAATAGATTTATGACTAAAATAGTAAAATTTCAAAAGATTTAGGACTAAATTGATATAATCGAAAGGTTTAGGACAAAATTGGCAAATTGTCAAAGGTTTAGGACCGAATTGGCATAATTGAAAGGTTTAGAACTAAATCGGCATAAATACAATAAATTTATGACTTTTTTGGTATACCCTAGATGATCCAAACGCGGAACCGTTTCTAATGGTACGGGAAATCGAATTTATATTGCGTGCTTTAACCATAAACCAATTTATCCGTTTACCATTAAGCAACTCCATCTATTGGTCCATGAATAATATCACCAACCCAAGCTTGACAATTCATGTATTAACCTATTCAAGTCGTAATGGCAAGGGAGAGCCAATTTGTCTGAATATTTTATGCTCGGGCCGAGTTGGACTAGTCCGACAGGCAACAAGCTTTGTTTAACCTTGCCCGAAAGATCTTCGAGCCTCTTGAGCCTCCGAGCGACCAAATCAAACCAAACCCATGAATCGAGTCGATTCCAATCAATATGAAGGTTTTGATGTTTAATAACGTGGTAAATTGATAGGAAAATAATATTTTTCACCATAAAAAAAAACATAATTACTCCACACCTGTTACTGAAACCTCTATTCCGATTTGATTGATTTCCCTTTAAAGCTCGTCCACAAGTAATTGCCATAGTTATTCCTAACAACTACAAAGACAAAGTCACCCTTCTATCAAAGCGAACATGTTATCAAAAGAGTATAGACCTATTTTTGTTTCTTCTTCCATAAAACATTTTTAGCAACTTTCCTTTTTCGTTCTAAAGTGCCCTCTTTTCTTAGCTTAATTGTCACTTTTGCTTTATTTGTGTGTTTTTTTGCCCTCAATGATGTGACAGTACGAGGCAACCACGAAGTGATTAAGGCAAATTGCTTGTCGCAATTTATTCGATTGATATTACAGTAAGATGAAAAAGTAAACAATCGAAACATACAAAGCTTATAAGTTCATTATTTAATTAAAAGTGTCCCTTACTTCATTAAATGCATAGCTTTTCCTTAGTACCATAGGTTTCTCTTAATTTCGGCTATAACAATCGAATTCACTCATTGGGAAAAAGTTAGAAATACGTATCTCACTAGAGTAAAATTGCAAATAAACCAAAAACTTATCTTCTCCCAAAGCATTTATTTGTAATTTATATGGCTTATTTGATTGACTTAGATTGTAGTTATTAAATGTATTCTTTTCAATTGCTAAAACAAATTACTTTTAAAATGAGTCCATTAAAATGACTTATCTACTTAACTTACATGGAAAAAATGGAAAAGACTAAATAAACATTATTCACAACACATTACTTATAATATCAAGAATAAATTTTTTAATTTAAGTGAACAAACATCCATTAATGTAATATTCCTTTTTTAAAAAAACAATGAGAAAATAAAATTATTAGACTAATTTGTATATCACTTAAAGTGAAAGAAAAAAGGTTTTATATTTTAAGGAAACTTCTATGGCAGTTTCAGACAGAAGATATTTTACTTTACTACAACAGGTAAACCAAAAAAAACAAAATAAAACCGAAAAAACAACGAACTCACCAAAATATGGGTGGATTACGCGGCCTAAAAACTACTGTTCACTAGATTTGGTATAAGGTCATTTTTTTTGGTAAGGAGTATAACATTTTGTCATCATAATTTTCAAGAATCTTGTGATATTATGGCATGAGTTTCAAAAATTAGTTTAATCAAAAAATTTGCTGTAAAATTAGACATAATACTAAGCGAATGATAACCATTCTGTTTTTGGAATCGGTTTCTAAGAAGATTTCGAGCAAATAAAAGCGTTTGGATAATGGCACAAAATTTACGTTTTCAAAAAAGAAATCCATTTGATAACAAAGCATAAAATTTCTAGGGTTCTTGCGCAATCGGTGGACGGCAAACCGGCGATCGATGACTAGGGATTAGTGGACGGCGGCCCTGCGATGAGGAGCCACGAGAGACGCACCGGCGAGGTGGGGGACAACAAAGAGGCGACCGGCGGATCGGCAACTTGCATACTAGGAGACGGCAAACTGGTAATCGATGATCAACAATTGGGACGCAAGAGAAAGGGATTGAGTGATGAGAAGAATTATCATTTCCATTCCAAAAACAGAGAAGCTGAAAATCTTAACTTTTCATTTATGTTCCAAACCTATTTTTGAAATAAAATTTGTTCCAGAAATAAATAAAAAATGAAATTGCGTTACCAAACAGATTCTGTTCCAAACTTGTTTCAAAAATAGGTTTGGAACATAACTAGAAAATCATAATGGTTATCATTTGCGCCTTAATATAAAGCAAAGTTCATAAGTCACCTGGTGATAATCATTTTTGCTTGCAAGATTTTACTTAATATTCGTTTGTTTTGCGAAGAATAGATGATTCGAAAAATATTTTCCTAAAAATAGTCTCTTGAAATAAAAGTACTTACATTATCGATAACAAGTCATGTCTAAACGTTTTCGGAAACGATGGACATAATTTTGTTCATTTGTTTTTGTAAGTGCTGTAAGCTACTATTTTCGGAAAAATGTTTTCCACATTATTCATTTTTCGTAAAATAAATGGACCTCTAGACTTAATTTTTTTTTTTTTATTTTGGGTTTGGGGTGGGTGTTTGTTTGGGCCATTGGGGTTTTCAGAAATTCAAACCTTAAGTGCCCAAAATCAGCCAACAACCAAATTGTCTAAATTAGGCCGTGATTGTACATACATGAGACGTCCAAGAAAAGTTCAACCATAACTTAGGGAAATGCAAACGCTACGTGACCACGAAATATATGCCTATGGATGACAATTTCAATATAAATCATTAATGTCCTACTCGAGGGCATCGTACCGACACGTACATCGTTAAGATGACATTGCCTTTAACCATAATGTAAAATAGTGGTCGGAAACAGTTCCATCTTTTCGTTTCACCAACTTTTGTGTAGAATAGGGAAAGGGAGAGTTTGCTCAAAAGTGAGTCAGACTGACATGAAGAGATTTTGGACCCCTCTCCTCCGGGACCAACTCTCTCGAGTAGCTTAATTAGTTTGGCGGTTACATGCCTTTCCCATCATGATTCATTCAAAAACATTTGCACACCATTAAGTAACTCCTAGCCCAAAATACCAGCTAAACGGAGAGATGCTAGCTAATAAATTATCCTTAAGATCATAGAAAATATTAAAGAAAATTATGCATCAAGAGCCTCATAACAAGAGAAGAATTTGAGGACTATGGTAACTTGTTATCGCAGTTGGTAACTAATCCAAGTAAAAACATGGGAATGCATAACCTTCTTGAAGGTATTTTTTGTCCGTAATGTTAGTAAAGATTGGTTATGGAAACTGATTCATAAAGTGATGGGATAAGTAGCAAGAGAATGCTTTAATAAGTGAATCCCAAAAAAAAAAAAAACAATCGGTTAAAATCAGTCGCATTATTTTCTAAAGAAAAAAATTCCAAATAAGAGATGAAGTGCTTCATTGTTTTTTTTACAAAGAAATTGAAGTAGACCTTATTTCAAATAAAAACATAAAGTGGTTATGTCGATCTAAAAAAAGGGCTTGATCTCACCAAGTGGTTAAGGGCGTTTTCGTCCTTTATATTTTTTTTGAATATTTTCTTTGTTTTATCCTTTTTTTCAAAAAAGAAAAAAAAATGCTAAATAATAATAAAAAGAAATCCAAGCACTCCTCTGCCTGTGGTCACCAAGTGCCTTGAGGAGGGTTGCGATCCTCGACCTAGATCTAGGAGAGGGTCCCGGCCCTATCCCGGTTCCGGCGAGGGTTGTCGGAGACCTCGCCGGCGATGAGGCGGCAGGCAAAGCGAGAGCCAAGGTTTCAATTTTTCATTTTTCATGCCCTTTTTTAAGACGATACGGTCACTTTACTTTTATATAAAATAAGGTCCATTTCATACTCTTACTTGAGAAAATGATGATACTTGATTCTTTGTTTGAAACAATATTTACTTCATACTCTTATTTGAGAAAATGAGGATATTTCGAGCCATTATTTGAAAATTTCTCAATTCTAAGTTATATTCGTAGATTAACTTTTGTATTCGTAACTCTCGGATGGGATCCGATGGTACACGACAAAACTATGATTCCTTGTTATATGCACAAATTGATGCGCATTAAGTCGGATCTTTTTGGGGACAAAGTGTGGATCCATGACTTAAAGGCTTTATCCATCGATTAGTGTGGTTTATCGAGGACTTAAGATTTTGCAAAAACCATAATCAAGTGTCAAACTCGCCATCGATGGAGTTCAGACTTCGAAAACTAAAAAAAAATGGCAAATGACTAAATATTCCACACGAGAGCCACATCTGATTTTTGATGTCTGGATTGTACTCATAGCAAGCTCGCGGCCTAATTCGGAATTTTTGAAAATCTTAGGTCTTCAATAAAACAATATCCTTCGAGTCTCAATTGAGCAGCGGCTAAAATCTTAAATCCCGATTTTCCACTTGTCCCGTCTTTCGGGTTTCGTCAAGTTTTTTTTTTTTAGAGAAAAAAATATTTTAGCTAATTATGAGAAACAAATGGACATGATTGCAAATGACCCTAAATATCCAGTCCTGGATGCTAAAAAGCAAAATCCTCTCCCAACACGCTCTCAGATTTACTAGAGTGGAAAGGGCAGTTTCTATTCCCATATAAATGAGAAACATAGGGACTTTCCAATTACCGAGGCTAATCGACGTAACTTGAATGATTATTTTTCATTGTCAGTGAAGAACCGCAACTGATGAATGTCGGGGGGCGATGTGGGCAGCCACCAGCTACGCACATAGGTAGGTGCAGACATATCCTATATCTATAAGCTGGTGAATCTGAGTTAGGTGTCATGATCATGTGTGAAAAAAACTATCTTATATCTAAAACATGAACACCCATTCAATTTTAATCCTTTCGATTATGTCAATTCAGTTATAAAAATTTTAAGAATTTATTAATATAATTCTTCCGATTAATTTTAATTGAAAATCGCTAATGTGGACGGCGCTCGTTCTTACCAATACCGATGGATAATTTTTGAAATATTTTTAAAAGAAGTGCATACATTTTCTTTTCTTTTCTTTCCCTTTTCCCCTCACTTTGGGTCGGCGAGGTCACCAACCGACCCTCGCCGGCCACGGGAGAGGCCCAACGAGGGCGTTGAGCCCTTGCCCGCATCCATTCGACTATCGACCGCCCAAAGTTGAAAAAAAAAAGGAATGAAAGAAAATAAAAAATAAAAGTTCAGAAAAATTAGAAAGTAAATTTTAAAGATTGTCCACATTAACGGTGGCTATGCCACATACGATGGCCGGAGTCCATACTATGTCAGTAATTTTAGGCCAAAATTGTCAAAAGACTACATTGGTAAATTGTTGAAAGGTTCATGACTAATCGTTACAATTGAATTTGGTCATCGTATAATAAATTTAGGATTTTTTTAGTAATATTCCTGTAATTTCCCTACCATGTTAGTTAAACGTTTTTTTTTTATTCACCGCCAAATAATTTAATTAAGATCAAACGTGTCATTTGGTGTGCCATATAGACCTTCATTTTTCAAATCCATCTTAGGGAGTTGTATAAATAAACCGACTTTATATTCATATAGCATATATCATTTACCTTGAGTTCATTTTTCAAATCCATCTTAGGGAGTTGTATAAACCGACTTTTTATTCATATATCATGCATGCCAATGGACTCAAGGTAATCTGTTAATTTGTCCCAATCAACTGAAAAATGTAAGTCAAAACACATTCCCTTGGTGTTTTAGTCCAAATTTCGAGTCACGACTAATATTACCGACCCTCTCCTTGATTTAGCATCCGCACATAACCTTCCATGCGCGATTTGAAGTTATATATATATGCAATCGTTTATTACTTATGTTCATGATGCTTTTTCCTCTTGTTAGTGATTAGGAAATCGCCCTCGCGTAAGTCGGGGGACAGCTCTCTAGATCCTAATGGGGTTTTCTTCTTGCCGACCTCTCTTAGCTAGAGTGTCCATACCTTTCTAGACCTCAAGCTTTAGCACCAATTTGAAGTTGTATGCTTAGCCGCTTGTTCTAAGAGTTTAAATTATTAGAATATTGTGCAAACAATGTACTATATATCTTAGCAACATAGAGAGTATAATCTCACCTCGGTCATACAAATTAATTATTTCATTAGGAGGACAAAAAAAATCAACGACAGGGGATAGCACGATTCTAATCACAATTGAATAGGGAAAGTGTCAAAAAGTTCTAAACCTATTTTATTGGTATCAATTTAGTTTTAAACTTTTCAATTAGACCAATTTAGCTCTAAACATTTTCATATTTTACCAATTGAGTCCATCTCAGGTGGTAAGAAATTGCTAATATGAATATTGATCATTCTATATTACACGTCCGACACTAACGTGGACATTTTTAATAATTATTTACTTTATTTTTTGTTCTTTTCTTTTTTTTGCATTATTATTATTTTATTTTATTTTGGCTAGCAAGGGTTATGGACTCAAAGGCCCTCACCCAAGGTATGGGCAAGGTTCACTGGCAACCCTCACAGGAAAAAAATAATGAAAAATTTTATTTTTTAAATTGTAAAAATTGTCAACGTCGGTGATTTCTTGCCAAAATTTGCTAGATTGACTTAATTGACAAAATATGAAAATCTTTAGAGCTAAATTGGTCTAATTAAAAGGATTAGGAGTAAATTGGTATCAATAAAATAGGCTCATAATTTTTTTAAAACTTCCCCGAATCGAATCATATGTATAGGTGTATAATCGAGCCGAGTAAGGTTGATATACTACCAAGTTCGGGCTCAATTTGACTCAACTCACATACTTGGTGCTTGAAGCTAGAATCGAGCTTGATTGAGTATAGATAATTTACTCGAGATTGATTCCATTAGAAAATCCAGATACTCGAACTCAACTTCATTGGATTTAATTGCAGTCAACTTATATATGAAAATTCCAGTTTTATAAGCTCAAATGTAATTTTAAGTATTTTTCCCATTCTTATAATAATATAATATATAGATAAGATAATGAAAATTCAATTAGGGTTGGGAGCCTACTGAGTTGAATACTAACCAACTCGAACTCGGATACTCGAGTAGTTTGAACTTGATCTCAAATCGAAATTAAGTGAGTCGATCTCGAGTAGACAATCTTGCCGAACCGGAGCTCTCTCGAGTAATTTGAGTCAATTTCACTCGTGTATAGAGATGACAATGACTGGTGTATTGTCAAGAACTTTTTCTTCATCATAGAGAATGGCATTTGTCATGATGTTAGGAGGGGTTGATACATTGATTTGTGATGGACAAGTGATTACGAACACGCGCGTGTCACGTGACAGCTAGGTCCCGAAGTCATATCACGAGGCCCGCACCTGAAGCCCAACCACCATCTCATAGCCTCTCTTGCATATAAATCCCACTCTCTCCCAAAGTTCACTTGTGCACCACACCGCAAAGAATCACTAGCAACCCCAGTCCACCACCGCCTCCTCTGTCGCGGCCGCTCAGCGACCCTCGCTGTCTCTCATTTTATTTAAAACCCCCGACAAGAAAAAGAAAATGGTGAGCGTAGAGGAACTCTGCCGTGCCCAGAAATCACAAGGTCCTGCCACGATCCTGGCCATCGGAACAGCGACCCCCCCGAATGTTGTCGACCAGAGCACATACCCAGATTATTTATTTCGAATCACCAAGAGCGAGCACAAGACGGAGCTGAAAAACAAGTTCAAGCGCATGTGTACGTATAGTTTAAACCATACCTACATTGATGCACTTTCAAACGTTTTTTTTTTTTTTTGGGTGCCCTCATCTAGGAATTTGAGTGGCTTGACCTTTCTGTGCATGGCACTTACAAACACCGTAGATAGCAGGGACTAAAGATTAGCGTATACATGCTTAGATGCGAAAGTAGGGAGAGAAAGTCAAAGGAGATCAACCATTTTTTTCATGGAAGTTTTCGATGCCGCGACTGGTTTTTTCCTTTTTTCCGGTGATAACTTGCGGGTCCATTGAAAAGATTGCATCTTTCATGGTCATCAAGTTGTTCCAAAGGGTCAAAATGACCAGTTATTGATGAAATTCCTTGTTGGCTCTTTGTAAAATATTCGTTTGGAAGTCCGATCGGTTCGTAAAGAAGAAGACTACAGATAGAGCGTCGCTGTCGCAGCAGTCCACGACATAAATCTGTGTTTGGTGTAAATGTTTAGGTGAAGGATCCATGATCAAGAAGAGGTACCTGCACATGACGGAGGAGATATTGAAAGAGCAGCCGCAGCTGAGTTCGTTCACGGAACCCTCCCTGGATGCGAGGCACGACATTTTGCTGGTGGAAGTGCCAAAGCTCGGGAAAGAGGCGGCGGCCAAGGCCATCAAGGAATGGGGTCAGCCCAAGTCCAAGATCACCCACCTGGTGTTTTGCACCACCAGCGGCGTGGACATGCCGGGCTGCGACTACCAGCTCACCAAGCTCTTGGGCCTGCGCCCATCCGTCAAGCGGTACATGATGTACCAGGTGGGTTGCTACGGCGGCGGCCTAGTCCTCCGCCTCGCCAAGGACATCGCCGAGAACAACAAGGGGGCCCGTGTCCTCATCGTCTGCTCCGAGATCACCGTTGCCACATTCCGCGGGCCCACCGAGGCCTACCTGGACAACCTCGTGGGCCAGGCCCTGTTTGGCGATGGCGCCTCCGCGCTCATCGTGGGTTCGGATCCTGTCCCGGGGGTGGAGAGGCCCCTGTACGAGATTGTCTCCGCATTCCAGACCGTCCTCCCCAACAGCGAGGGCGCCATTGCCGGGCACGTTCGCCAGATTGGGCTCACCATCCACCTCCTCAAGGACGTGCCGGGCCTCATCTCCAAGAACATCGAAAAGAGCATGGCCGAGGCGTTCCAGCCCCTGGGCATCACGGACTGGAACTCGCTCTTCTACATCGTGCACCCTGGCGGGCCGGCAATCCTCGACGATGTCGAAGCCAAGTTGAAGCTCAAGCCCGAGAAGATGGACCGCTCGAGGTATGTGCTCGGCGAGTACGGCAACCTGTCTAGTGCATGCGTTTTCTTCATAATGGACGAGATGAGGAAGAAATCGGCCAAGGAAGGGCTTAAGACCACCGGAGAGGGCCTCGAATGGGGCGTTCTCTTTGGATTCGGCCCCGGCCTCACCGTCGAGACCGTCGTCCTTCATAGCGTGGGCTTGTCGGCTTAGGGCTTTCGGGTCGGATCCAACACCTCTTGCCTTTCTCCACCTATTCCTATTTCCACCTTATGATGTGTTGATATTCCTATGCCTTTTCGATGCTTTTCCAAAGCCTCTTTGGCGATGTTTTGTACTGTGATGCATTGGGGAGTGAGTGTTTTATGTTATAAGTTGCACCCCGACTTTAATTATCAACGCGCTTATGTATCAACCGGAGTCTGTATTCGCCGTGAAATAATACCTGTCCATGTAACTCTGGACTTATTTCCACTGCATCGCAAGCATGATTCTAGCGTTTTCGTTTCCCACGAGCGGGACTCAGATGATTCCTATTGAAAGAAAAGTTATCATTCTTAACAGAATGTTTTCTGAATCGTTAGTTTCTCGCAAAACAAACGCACCCGAATCCTCCTTAATAATAAACCAATTGGCATCATCTATATTATCTTCTCTGTGGCATCTCTCTAGATCGTTTCGTGCTATAGACTATACATTGATCGATACATAAGCATCGTTTACAGCAGATCACGCACGGTGGCGACACGCACCATGCGGCGAGGCTCGCATCGAGATCGAGGGAAAAAGCACAAGATGGGGAGGGGATTAGTCCTTGTGAAAATAAAACTACAGCAACGAGAGGAAAATAGAAAGAAAAAATTCGGACTTAAAAGCTGGAACAAAGAGATTAGAAAGTCAAGCACAAAAACTTAAGTTAGGACACACATAAAAAACAGACTGTCCACTCTTCTAAAAATTTAAATATGTCAAAGATTTAAACTCTAAATCTTCTCCTTTGATATCATGTGAGAAAGTCCAATCCAAAAGCTTTATCATTGGATAAATGGAGAA
The DNA here is from genome assembly GCA_021437795.1 of Rhodamnia rubescens. Taxonomy (NCBI): domain Eukaryota; kingdom Viridiplantae; phylum Streptophyta; class Magnoliopsida; order Myrtales; family Myrtaceae; genus Rhodamnia; species Rhodamnia rubescens. The sequence goes on along the minus strand of JAILYA010000003.1, from coordinate 2,397,837 downwards.
TGCATGAATATAAAAAGTATATACAATTCCATTGGAATTAATCAAGGATAAAATGTCTAACCTTTTTTATGCACGACAAGAATCGAGCAGATCGCGGCTTGCTAATAGAGATTGGTACTTTGCGATCTGATTTGGGAATGCAAAGTGTTGGTAACAAATTCATTGATTATTTATGAAATGCTTGAAAACCATTTTAAAAATCAAGTTAATTATGAAATATCCGTTGTCGTTTTACAAATGATAAATAATCATAAGTTGAAAGATGAGTTATTTATGAAATAGTTGAAAATTACTTTTAAAATCAAGTTCATAGGTAAAAGATTCATTGATAAGTTTTCCATAAATTACGATTTTATTGACCTATAGGTTTGCCCGATCATATTATATTGGATTAATACCATAAATAAAACCAAAATTATTATACTTGTGTCACACTTATCCAAAATTAGTTTTATGTCACAAAAACTCCCGAATCGCTACATCTCGTGCCACTTTCATCCCAAATTAATTCTCGTGTCACAAAAAATCTCAAATTGGTACGCATGTGGTACATTTACACCAAAATGATATGCATGTGTCATGTTTACCCCAATAAAATATAAGATTTATCATAATTTAGGATAAATCTAGCACATGTGTACTAGTTTGAGATTTGTTTTTTAACGAAAAAACTAATTTGAGATAAATGTTGTACGGGTGTACCGGTTAGTAAGTTTTTGCCACATAGTAATTAGTTTGAGGTAAATGTGATAAAAATGTACTTGTTTGGGGTTTTTTAATAGTATTAAATCTATTAAATTTTAGGGTTAATACCATAAAAAACCCTAAACTTGTATACCCGTGACAAATATATCTTTCGTTAGTTTTCGTTAAAATTAATCGTCAAATTACTTGAATTAGATGGAACATGGTCACTTCATATGTATACCGATTTAGGGTTTTTACCCTTTGTTTGTCACATGTGTATCAATTTGAAATTTTTCGTGATATTAACCTAATTTAACAAAGGATCAATTTGTCATAAGTGTACCAATTTAGGGGTTTTTGTGGTAAAAAAAATTAGTTTAGGGTAAATTTATCACATGTGTACCAGTTTAGGGTTTTGGATGGTTGAAAAAATAATTTATGATAAATTTGTCATAGATGTACCGGTTTGGTGTTTTTTGCGTAATAAAAAAAATAGTTTGAGGTAAATTTGTTACGGTATACTAGTTTAGAGTTTTTAATGATATTAAATCTATTAAATTTTAAATGAACATATGATTATTTTATGGAACTTTTTTTTTTGTATAATTTTAACTAACAGTTTAGATATATAAAATCAATGAAGGGAATATTCTTTTAAAGTTGTTACTATCCACTCATTACCTTTCACTTCTCTCGGTCCAAAGTTTGGACTTTAAACACATAAAAAGGGGAAGATTCATAGACGAGAAAATTTATAGCAAAATAAAACTGATGATCCTGCGTGTTGTGCCGACCATTTTTCTAGAATATCACGAATTACATTATAACATATAAACATCATGTGAATTGGACCTAAGAAAGTGTAACATCATGTCCCACATCACCTAGGGAGTGAGGTCTTAGATGATTTATATGGCTAGGCCATTACAATTGGTATCAAAGCCAACTCCCGACAAAGATGTGGGGCAAGTGGGTACTCATTGGTGCCGTTGAAAGTTGCTAAGGGAGGAAAGTATGTAATATTCCACATCGCCTGAGAGTGGCATTGGATGATTTATATGGTTAGTATGTAACATCCAACGTCCCACATCACCTGCGGGAGAGTATGGCTCCTAAAGAGTGAGGCCTTGGATGGTGATTCAACTATATGGTTAGGCCGTTACGGTTGGGCATTCGAGCCAACTCCCATATAGTGTGGGGCCGCAGCGGGCGCCTAGAAAGTGAGGTCTTGGATGGTGGTATCGTAGCCAACTATATGGCTAGGCACATACGGTGGTATCGGAGCCAACTATATGGCTAGGCTAGGCCATTACGGTTGGTATCAAAGCCAACTCCCCACAAGATGTGGGGCCACAACGGGCGCCTAGAAAGTGAGGCCGTGGTGGTATCAAAGCCAACTCACAAATGTATCAAAGCCAACTATAAGTGAGGCAGCGCCTAGAGTGAGGGCTTGAGGGGTATCGAGCCAACTATATGGCTAGGTTGTTACTCGATATCGAGCCAACTATATGACTAGGCTGTATAGTTGATATCAAAGCCAACTCCCCACAGCATGGGGGCCGTAGCGGCGCCTAGAAAGTGAGGTCTTGGATGGTGGTATCGAGCCAACTATGTGGCTAGGCCGTTCTGATGATATTAGAGCCAACTATATGGCTAGGCCGTTACGGTTGGTATCGAGCCAACTCTCAATAGTATGTAGGTCGGCCACAAGATGTGGGGCCGAACGGCGCCTAGAGAATGAGGTTCAAGCCAACTATATGGCTAGGGCCGCAGCATGTGGGGCCGTAGCATGGGGGCCGTAGGGTGCCTAGACGTCCCAATAGTATTGGTATCGAGCCAACTCCCACAAAGATGTGGGGCAAGAGAGTTAGGTTTTGGATGGTGGTATCGAGCCAACTATATGGCTGCGCCTAGAGAATGAGGTTCAAAGCCAACTATATGGCTAGGCAAAGCGTTGTATCAAAGCCAACTCCCCACAAAGATGTGGGGCCATATGGCGCATGGAGAGTGAGGTCTTGGAGGTGGTATCATAGCCAACTCCCTAGGCATGTAGGGTATTAAAGCCAACTATATGGCTAAGCCTAGAGAGTGAGGTTAGAGCCAACTCCCGACAAGATGGGCATTGTCGCCGAAAGATGTGGGGCCGCAACGGGCGCCTAGAGAGTGAGGTTCGAAGCCAACTCCCAACAAAGATGTGGGCCTAGAGATTGAGGTTCGAGCCAACTCCCAACAACATGTGGGGCCGCGATCCCGAAGCATGTGGGTGAGATTCGAGCCAACTCCCGACAAAGCATGTGGGGCGTTGAGGCCAACTCCCGACAGAGAGTGAGGTCTTGGAGAGAGTGAGGTCTTTGATGGTTTATATGATTAGGGGCGTTACGGTTGGTATCGAGAACCAACTCCCGACAGATGTGTGGGGGCACAACGAGGGACACTATGCCTTCGAGGGGGGATGTTACATGAGGGGGGAGTCCTACATCGCTTAGAGAGTGAGATCTTGGATGGATGACGCTAAGGGGGGAAGTATGTAATATCTTCTCCCACATCGTTTAGGAAGTGAGGTCTTGGATGGTTTATAGGACGCGTTTTCCGAATTGTATGGGTGGCCCTCGGAGGAATAAAATCGTGATAACTATGTGTCCAAAGCGGACAATATTTTGCAAGTAGCACAATGAAAACGTGGTGAGCCTAAGCCAGTCTACGAAAAGACCTTAAACTCGCTTTATTTGAACTACGAAATGTAAAAATTCAGAAAACACTTAGTAAGTGTGAAATATATGTATGGCAACGTCAATATTATCTTCAATTGAATTATTATTGTTGGAAATGAATTCCCGAAATAATAGAAGAAAGTATGAAAAACATTAAACAAGTATATCATGCGATGGAACTTATCTTGATTTTCACAGATTAAATGTTTTCCTTCGCAACCTCAAGAGAGTTCTCGTCTTCCGTTTTTGCAAGAGGAAACGTTGTCTGTTTTTCTTCTGTTCTTTTTGTCAGTCAGAAAAGTACTTCTTTTGAAGAAGTGAAAACGTGTGAAATTTATCATGTTCAAAACCATGTAAACTATTGGACCAAAAAAAAAAAAGAAGAAAAAAAAACCCATGTAACGACTTGTGCAGGCTATGGGCTGGGTTGGCCCAACATAGGGAACATAGGCAGCCGATCCATTATCCATAAAACCCATCAATTATAAACACCTTTCGCTTGTATTTTAAGATAAGAACAATAGGAGTATCATAATTCTCGTATAACGTTCATTTGAGTGTAATAAATTTTTTTTCGTTCACTTAAGTGCCACATCATAGTGAAATCGACCTTTTGAGTACCATTTTTGGCAAACCATTCTACGTGGATGTTTTTACTTAATTTCCCATTATGACATGGAATTTTGAAAAATAAACGAAAATTATATATAGAAATTCTTGTCTAACATTAAACAACGCCATTTTTCTGTGTTTTTTTTCTGTGCCATTGAGAGTCACCAGTGACCCTTGCCAGGCATGAAGGCCTTGCTCAAATTGGGCGAGGGTCGCTTCACCCTCGACAAGTAGGGCCATAGAGGCCTTGGGTGAGGCCATCGCCAATCGCTAGTAAGGGCCTCGCAGACCCGACAAGTGGCGAGCAAGGCTTTTGTAACCAAGTGAAGGTCGCCATTGACCGTCGCCAAGCATAGAAAAACAAGGAAAATAAAAAAACTCAAAAATAATAGAATAATACAAATTGAGAAAAACGCACAAAAATTATCTACGTCGGCGCCACCGTGTCACGTAGAACTACTAGCGTGCATTTTGGATTTTTCGGCAAGGCAAATTGGTGATGACCCTTAAGTGGTTGATTTTTTTTTCAAATTTGTTGTATTTAAGTGAGCGAAAAAAATTATGACACTCAAATAAACGTTGTTATGACTCTCTTGTTATTATTATCCATGTTTTAACTTTATAATGTTATTTTGGTGGCTCTTATTATATATTTTTCGGTACAAATAGATTATTTTTTAGGGTTAATACTACGAAAAATTTCAAACTGATACATCGGGACAAATTTTTCCCAAAAAATAATCCAGTGGTAGTAAGGGCGGGATAGACCATTTCACCTTCCCAACGCCACGCACGCGTATTGCACGTGCCTCACAGTCGTCACTGCTACGTTGTATGTACACAAAACTAGAAAACGAAGGGGAACGGAATCTCTGTCTCAGGGCGCGCTCCTGCACTCTAAGCATGAACAGGTATCATTCCTCATCTCCCTTCAAATCGAATCACTCATTTTCGCTCGCCATTCTGATACTTGTCGAGTAAATGTGTCCGTAGAGATGTCACAGAAATGTCTGCACGATCAATCGGTTTCTGTTGATTCTGGCCGCTGCGTCACGCTAAAATGTCCTTCAATTAACCGTTTCCGATGATTCTGGGCACTGCTCGATGAAGGGTTTGCTCTGATTTCTCGTACGGTTGGGTCCCAGGTTCTTTCCGAAGAGCTTTGCTGCAAATTTAGGTGGCAAACGAGTCCGATCCAGATGCCTGTGTGGACCTGCCGCTGCTGGCGCATCCGGTTCGATTCGCCAATCGAATAATGTATTTGTTCCTTTTTCTTTAGCCATATTTGTGGGCTTTTTTATTTTCTTTTGGGTACAACGGCATGCCTCTTTGTTTCTAGTTTGTTTATTATGTTTGGTGCTGGAATGTGCTCGAAAATTCTAGGGTCAAGAGCAGCAATGTAGTGGAACTGGCATCGCCCAATATGACGTCGCTATTGTTGGAGGAGGAATGGTTGGCATGGCTCTTGCTTGTTCCCTAGGTGAGCCTAGGCTTGTTTAATCTTCTTGGGGAGTTAATGTCCATGTCCCGATTTTTTTAGCACTAGACAGATAATCTGAGTCTGAGCCTATTGATGTTACAGTGTTAAGCTATATGTATTTCGGCCAGTGGAGTACTGATATCTGGACCCACAGTTTTTCAAGATTGTTGTCCCTATGACTTGGCTTTCTGTTCGCCAATTCTATGTACGATAAGTGTAGATATACTAAGACTCATCTATTGAATTTGTTTACTAAGCGATGTGGTAGATTTCTATTGAATGCTTGAAAGGGGTTCACTCTGCTTGAAAGTTTAGAAGCAATTAGCGATACTTGGCTGTGGAAGTTGCTGTCACCACTGGTGGCTGTGGCGATTAGTGATACGTGGTAGCGGCAGACCTTACCACCCATACTGGCGATGATGGTATTGGTGGCCAGTGGTGGTTGTCAGAATTAGGTGCGGATGGGCTCATAAAAATGGTGGTGATAGCTGGTGGAAGAGGCAGTGCTGTGCAGCAATAGGGATGGTGTCTTTGAGGTGGAGGTGGTTGGTGGCACTAGTGATAGTGAAAGCGTGATCCTTGAAGGTGGCAAATGTTGAAGGTGGTGCTTCTCAGTGGTAGCTGAAGGTGATGGTGTGGTTGAATGAGTTGGTGGATTTGCAGTCCTACGTTAAATCTGAAAAACGAGTTATGTTTTTCTTTCTTGGGAAAAAATGAGGTGACTTTCAGAATTTCAGTATACCTTTTTTGTTGATCTGAATTAAACATAATTCTTGTTGACCTGTCTTTTCCAATCTTTCAGGCCTTGGAAAATTAGGAAAATGGATTTTGACTTGTATTTCTCCACAGACTATTTGAGTCTTAGTTCTAGATCGTTAATATAGTTTTAGTATTGAAGGCTGATATTGGTGAAGAATGATGACAAATCTACTTATGTTATCCGTTCAAGATGTCACAATCCTGAAATGTTTGTGGCATATACCCGGGAAAAGAAAACCATTTGCTCATCTATCTTTAGTGACCCTCCCTGTCTGTACATTCAACTGACTTCATGTAGTCAATGTTGATTATCTGCAGCAAGCATGCCATTGACAAAGCATTTAAATGTTGCCATCATTGATAGCAATCCAGCATTGGTCAATGGAATTCGCATCAACAAAGAGGATCCTCCGGATCCTAGGGTCAGTACAATAACGCCTGCTACAACATCAATGTTCAGAGGTAGAGTAATATTACTGTAAAATTTAGGATCATTTGCAGGCTTCTCATTCTCATCTTTCGCGCTTAATTTTCTTTGGTCCTCCTGTCTATCTACCGTCACTTTTTCTTAATGATGTCAAGTAGGAGTCCCTGGGTCAAGCTTGTTACTCTGTTTATTCTTTTGGTCAGTGTTGGTTAAACTTTTCACATGTTTTGTTTGTTGTATAGGAGTTTCTTCCTTTCCTGCTCATGCAAAGCAATGCTGTTTTATATTGGATTAGGGCGTGAGATAGAGCCAGATAGATGAGTGTTATGGTCAGAAGTTTTCCTCGATTTCTGGAGTTGTCGTACTAATAATGTGCTTTAATTTCTCATGCTGTAGATGAGTCAGTGAATATCTAATTCTACCTTTTATTATGGAGTGAACAAGGAAGAGGTTATAGTTCTTTTTGAAGGTGATAATGCCATTATAAGATATGTATATGTTAGTAACATCGTGAACTTTGTAGATATTGGTGCTTGGCAATATCTTCAGCCATATCGACATGCATATTTTGATCAAATGCAGGTATTTCTCCTACTTTATTTGTAAAACCCCTTCTCCTGTGGCATTTCAAAGATTTACTGCAGTTAATTGATATAATGGTGTGCTCACTCTTTTATTTCACCTATTTTCTTGGAATTTTTTTGTTTTCCTTTTATCTTGCTATGAATCAGTAAGCTATGTGTTGGGAGACAAAAAACCTGAACTGCATGCTTGGTTAGGTCAATATGTATAAAGCCAAGAGGCCATAATTACAATATCACCCTTATTGCTGCCATATATGAAGTAGTAAAGGAAATAGACAAATATGCCTCAACAGCCGAATAATCTCAATACTCCCCCTCAAGTTGGAGCATAGATGTCACACGTGCCCAACTTGACTAAAACATAATGAAACAATTTACCCCTTAATCCTTTATTGAACAAATCAGCAAGTTGATCACTAGACTGAACAAAGGGCGTACAAATTAAACTACTCTCCAACTTCTCATTGATAAAGTGCCTGTCAATCTTCACATGTTTTGTACGGTCATGCTATATAGGATTATGAGCATTACTAATGGCGGCCTTACTATTACAATATGGCATTATAGGAATAAGAACAAATACACCAAAATCTTCAAGTAGTCTTTTAACCCATAATAGCTCACAAACTCCCTGTGCCAACTAGATCGAGCAACCACATTCTGCTTTTTGCCGCGCCAAGTCACAAGATCCCTTCCTAAGAAAGTACATTACCAAGAAATAGACTTCCTGTTAGGAGATCCAGCCCAATTAGCATCTGTATAGGCTTAAACTTTCAAGCCATCATGAAGAGATAGAGTAATCCCTTTCCCAGGAGTAGACTTCAAATATTGAAGGATCTAACGTACAACATCCACATGAGTAGAATATGGATCATGCATAAATTGACTTACCATACTCAGCAAAAGCAATATCAGGTCGGGTGTGGGACAAATAAATCAACTTGCCCACTAACTGCTGAACAGGCAATGTATTAGTGGTCTTAACCTGCGTATTGGTAGTGGGACCCCTACGACAATATTCTTCAATGTCTTACTACTATCAATAGTCTGCCTAACAGGTGTGGGAGTGGTCTTCCCCTGAGATGGTAGCTCCGTTATCTCCCCTTGAGGTAGTGTACTATCCTCTGCTTGTGTTGCATTGCTCTTCTCTTGGGAAGGAGGAGAACCATCAGAGATTATCGGATGAGAAGGGTAAGTAATATCCTTAGGAAGATCCAGAATGGACAACACCTCTACACTAGGACACTCCCCCTAAAGAGTGGAGCAGAATAATAGGAATTAGACTCATGAAAAACCACATTCATTGATACGATTGTGTGCTAACACTTATAACCCTTTTAAGTAGCTGAATACCTAAGAAAAATGCAGTCGAAACCACGGGGTTCCAACTTACTCTTGGAAGTGGTGTTACGACCATAATAAACACAACCAAAAATTTGTGGGGGAAGAATAAAAGTCAATAATCCCTGTAAAACATCAAAAGGTGTGCAGAAATCAAGAATTCTAGTTGGCATCCGATTGATTAAATAGGGAGCGGTTAGATAGCATCACTCCAATACTGAGCTAGGGCATGATGAGCAAACATAAGAGATCTAGCCACCTCTAACAAATGTCAGTTCTATCTTTTGGCAATACCATCGTGTGCTGATAATTGGAGGGAGACCTCATGTAAATAAAGAGAATTTAGAACCCATCGTCAACCGATATGGGACATACTTCAACATTTCCTCTCACGTGCATGCCGGATTACAAGCCACTCATGGAATTTTGACTGGCACATTCACGGGGAATTTTGATCAAGCACATTCATGAAAGGGATAACCTTGCTCTGATACCATTTTGAGAGACAAAAGACTGAATTGAATGTTTGGTTAGGTCAATGTGATCCCAAGCTACCTATTTATAATAAAGCCAAGAGGCCAAAATTACAATATCACCATTATTGCTGCCACATATGAAGTAATAAAGGAAATAGACAAATATGCCCCATCGGCCGAGTACTCTTGCACTATGATTCTCTTTGGAGTAGATAAAAATGAGTAGAAGCTGTGAGTAGCTGAGGTGGTCTTTTGGCTTCAGAAGAAATGTCAACCTGTGAATTGGGAGTGCCACTTTCTTCTGGTGACAGAATTAGTAGTTTGAAAATGTAAATTCTGATTGGAGGCTCGCTTTCTAGGAAATATTTTGGGGGTGCACTTGACCAGATTCATGGAGATAACTATTTTTTTGTTCCGAGTGGAGAAGCATTTCTCACTATACTTTGACTTTTGGGTTTCTCCTTGTCCTTATTGTCTTAATATTCTCTTGTCAATTGAGGAATACTTAAATCTGAGTCAGGCCTGTACTATGGTCGACCCCTTAGGGGGATAAGGCTTGGTGGTGTTGGTGGTTCTTGTTGTTGTAGTATGTTAAATGAACTATGAATTATGGCTTGCCATTTCATTTTCACGTTGATATTGGCATTGCTTTTTGGTAAACTATGCTGCTTGTTGCATAAAAATTCATTCTTCTGGGTTAATGTCCTGCTTTTTCCTTAGGTATGGGATTATACTGGCTTGGGATATACTCGATACCATGCAAGAGATGTGGATAAAGATTCACTAGGGTGAGCATCAAGCGTATATAGTGAGCTGCGATATTTTGTTTTTCAGGGACGATTTAGTTGATGCTGCTGCTTTAATGAATGACAGGTGCGTGGTTGAGAATAAGGTGCTCCAAAGTTCTCTACTGCTGTGTATACAGGTACTCACCACCATCACTGCTCTCAGAATTCAAGTTACTCTCACTCACATGTGTCTACTGTATACCCTATACTGAGAGAGAGAGGGAGACTTGAGAGCTTTCACATTGATGGGTTGTTACACCTTTGTATCTACTAATTCAAAATTCTTTTACTTAAAAAAAATGCATAAGAAAAACCATTCTTTAGTGGACTATTACCAGAAAACCAGAACAGATAAATTCTCCTACTATTTGCATACTTATTTTGCATGAATTGTTGGTATTGAGATCATATTGTTTGGTCTCTAACGCATTTATGAGACCTCTTTATGATAAATTCTCCTACTATTTGCATACTTATTTTGCATGAATTGTTCGGTATTGGAGATCATATTGTTTGGTGCTCTAACGCATTTATGAGACCTCTTTATGACTCTAATGATTAACAATCGTTTGTTGTAAGTTGAGGAATTAAATTTGTGCCGATAATCATAATTATGGGGTAATGTCTTGATTAGCTATTCTATGTATGTGCAGTAACATCTTAATTGGCTATCCAATGTCCCTTTACATTAGTATAATCTCAGTAAGCACTGTAATGCCTTCAACCCAGACTAATGTTTTTTTTTTTTTTTTGGGTGGAACCCAGACTAATGTTGGGAACCTTAAATAATGACAAAACTATTATTCGATTTATGTCACACGCCAGCGCCATTAACCATGTTAAAGAGATGCACTGAATGATGTTCACTTGTATAGCTGATCTATGTCCATATACAACTATGAATATAAAATGGTTTAAGCACACTTTCAATCTCCTAACTCATGTTCTATAAACACCCACTAGGCAATAGGTGCCGTATTGGGATATGTGTGTCAGTGTGAGAATTTGCCACGTCATAAATGCTACATCGCAGGTGTTAAAAGTAAATAACTCAACAGAAAAGGACTTGATTGGACAAATAGAAAGAGGTAGGGACCCGGTTGTACATATGATAAGAGTTAGGTGACTAAAAGTAAATAACTCAACAGAAAATCATAGATCAACTAGTTTGTTCACTTTACCATACACATGGTACAGTAGATTGTTGCCTAGCGAAACAATTCTGCATACATCCTTATGTTTTGCATATTAATTCTTATCATTTGATTAAGGCATTGCACCCTTCTTCTGCCAGTATAGCAAAATAAGAATGTAATCATGGTTCATGTATACGATGCATTGATGGTTTTTACCATCCTTGAAATGTCATGTTAGAAAATTAGATGTATTCTCGTATAGGATGACTGTTGTGGTGTTCACCTGTCACATTTTATTTGTAATATCATATGTGATGCTCACTCATACACTATAACCAATCAAGGTTCTATTGAAGTTCGTAATATCATGTATTGTACTAAAATAATAGTTGTCTGGTCAAAGTACAGGACAGTGAATACACATAAGATCCAACTTATGAGTGGTAATTTGTTAATTAACTGATTTTAGGGACTTCTGAGAGAGGTAGTGAATCAGTTACTTCGCTTGTCCTGAAAACAGTCTCAAAAGAATGGCACATGCTACTCACACAATCATTGGCTTGTCGAGAATGTCAGTCCTTTCTTTTAGTGACTCATATTTCAGTTGTTGGATTAGCGCTTTCAGTTATTGCGATCTTTCTTATCTTCCTTGGGTCTGCCTTTCTAGAAGACCAGCTTATTATCTCCTTATACGTAAAATTGAGCTTTTAATTGACTTGTTGGCGCACCTGGTAACATATTTGAAGTTGACCAGTCTTTTTACTTTAAGTGGATAAATCAGAAGATGAATCAGAGGTGCTGTCAATTTTATATCGTTAAATGTAATTGAGAATAATATTGCATGTTTGGCACGTGAAACTAAGAGATAAAACATGGCAGAATGCAGATTTTCAGAAGAGAATCTTTCCTTCCAGACTAGTTTCAATGAGCTTAAATCCAGGTTCGAAGTCTAAACAGATGGATGGTATCTCTTCAGAGATTTCTAGGGTGGACCTTGCGAAGCTGCAGTTGAGTGATGGAACTTGCCTATATGCGAAGTTGGTGGTAATATTGAGTTGTAAATCTTTTATAATCTAGTTTATCAGAATAGTTTAAGTACTGTCCAAATGATTAGTTATTGGGATATGTAGGCATCTACAGATTGATCAAGTTAAATGACTGACTGCAGGTTGGTGCTGATGGGTCCAAGTCACAAGTGCGGGAATTAGCTGGATTTAAGACTACTGGTTGGAATTACTCGCAAAATGCAGTCATCTGTACAGTAGAACATGCTTCAGAAAGCCAATGTGCTTGGCAAAGGTTTCTTCCTGCTGGTCCAATTGCCCTTTTGCCAATGGGCGATAATTTTAGCAATATTGTCTGGACCATGAACCCAAAAGAAGCCTTGGATCGAAAATCAATGACTGAAATTGATTTTATTAAGACAGTGAATCATGCTCTTGATCATGGATTTGGTCCTCATCCCACATCAAGCTTGTTAGGGAAAGGAAATATATTTTCTTGGTTCGGAGCACATGTGGCCACATCTGGCAATGGGGGTTTTGAAATTCCCCCGAAAGTGGTCAAGTTGGCATCTGAAAGAATGGTGTTCCCCTTGTCCCTGAGGCATGCTAATAACTATGTATCAAAGCATGTTGCTTTAATTGGTGATGCAGCACATACTGTTCATCCTTTGGCTGGTCAGGGAGTCAATTTGGGCTTTGGAGATGCATTTGCTCTTTCAAGAGTAATTGGCGAGGCCATTGCTGTTGGTATGGACATTGGGGAGGTTAGTAATCTCTTGCTCAATTGTTGCTTAAAAGTTTTGCTTCATCTTTGGAAAGACCTTTCTTGAACATCCTGCACGAAATTCAATCGAGCATCTCATTTTTCGGAATGAATGGACTAAGAAAAAGCTGTCGACCTCATGTAGCTTATTGTGCTCATTGTTTCTTTAGCAGTCAGAGCGAACCAATGCTCATACTTACAGGGAGCAGGAAAAATTCCATTGATAAATTCATTCCCTTGTGTTTATGCTATTTCCCACCTTGGTCCATCAAAAAGTAATCTCTTCTGATGCATGAGTTAGAATTGCTCTCATGGATATCACAAAATTTATTGTTCTATAGCACCGGTAAACAGGGTTCTAGTGCTGAGATCTCATGCATAGACAGGGGAAAAGTGTTGCTGTTAATCTGTTCCTCTTTGGCTGAAAATTGGGATTTTCATATGTGCATGGGTGTGCGAAATTTGTAGATAGGAGTGAACTGATATCGGTTAAGTCAAATTTGATTGGTAGGGTTAAATACTTGCAGGTGTCTTTGTTAAAGAAATATGAAGCAGAGAGGAAGCCAGCTAACATTGCTATGATGGCGATCCTTGACAGGTTTCAAAAGGCTTACTCTGTTGATTTTGGACCTTTAAACATACTACGAGCTGCCGGTTTCCATGCTGCCAATTATATCTCACCTCTCAAAAGGAGCATTATATCATATGCCTCGGGCGAGCAAAGACTGCCGCTTTTCACATGAGGCTTAAGCTGTTTTTCGAAAGATACATTTCTAACTTCTGTGAATACCAGAAATCCCTCCTCTTATCAGTCACTACAAGTCTTAGATAGGCTTAACAATTTTGCTCAGTTTCTTTAACTATGGTTGCGCAACTCTCCTTCGGTGTATATATAATGCTTCAGAAGCCCAATTTCTTGTGGCCAATATTCTCTTGACAAATTGAATGCCAACTTATTTGCTATCTTGAGAAATACTTTTTGGTAAGTGCACATATAACTCTCCGGTGGTGTATTATAATCTTGGGGAGTGCAATTTCCAACTCTTTCCAAGGTGAAATACTTGAAATATTTTTGTACTGAGATGTAAATATACACATAACTTTCTCAGAATATTTTGAAATTGAAGAATTGTCTTGTAGTTTGGTAGGAAAGTTACTTTTGACTTCTTAGAAATCCAGACAAATTAACCCTTCATCTGTTCTATTTAGCTATTTCATATATTCAATTTGAAAGAAGATTGACTGCCCGCTTGGATCTCTTTGGTGCAAGGGCAGTCCTTTAATTGAAATCACGGCGGAGCAGCCGATAGTCCGCTCAGGCCAAATAGACTTGACGAGCACCAACGGCGGATTCGAACAAGGCAGTTTAGTTAGAAGTCCGGCCTTAGTGGAGACCCAATCAGACCCGCCCACTCAAATATGTTGGTGATGGACGGATTTGCATAACAAGTTAGGTCCATCTCGCGGTCCGGTCTCGCCTCAGCTGCCAATGATCGCCTCTTCGAAATTTTCTGCATGTATAGCTTGGCTCACTTTTGCATTGCGAGCTCAAAGAGAGATACAAACTTTCATCGGGTTCACTTAATATGAGGAAAATTACTAAAAAAATCTTAAATTTATTACAATTATATCAATTCAGTCCATTTTTTTTTATTGCGTCCTAAATGTCAATTTAATCCATTTTGGCCGCTAGCGCTAACATGACAAATTTTTAATGATATTTTATATTTTTGTTTATTTCTGTTAATAATTTTTTTCTATCTGTTTTTTTTAGGGTTTGGGCCCGCGACCTCGCAAGCCCTTCCTCGTAGCCCTAGGAAAGGGCTTGCGACCCTCGCCCAACCACGAGCCCTTGCCGACCACGATGACCTCGCCCAACGGCTGGCAAGGGTCGCAAGCCCTCGCTAGCGCTTGGTGAGGGTTGTGAAACCTCATCGCGATTGGGTGAGGGTTGAGTAGCCGGCCGAGGTCGCCGACCCTCGACCACCCTATTGGCCCAAACCCCAAAAGAAAAAGGTAAAAAAAATTAAAAAATAATTAAAATTTCAAAAAAATTAAATATTATTAAAAATTTTCCATGTCAACTTGCCAAATCAAATAAACCGAATTGACACAATTGCAAAGATTTAAGACTCAAATGGCAAAAAAAAAAAGTGACCGAATTAACACAATTGCAATAGGTTTATGATTTTTTTTTATATAATTCTCTTACTAAATATGAAATGGAGAGAATATATTTCATCCAAACATGGATTAGTGATATCCGGAAGGATTTAATTACATAATTACATCTTAGAATTATGAGTAAAATATTTAGTTGTGATATTATCAAACTGTTCTTACATTATTACTGGAAGGATCTTGTGACACGTGCCATATGGGCATTAGTTTAAGCTAATAAAAATAATAAAAAACGCATATCAACACCTTTTTCTAAAAAATATTTTTCATACGTTCATAAACGAGTACTAATAGTGCAGTTCATATGAGTTTCAGAACACAAAATATTCAATAACGGCTGGGGGGGAGGTGAAAATTGCCAGGTGAAGGGAAGGTTCTTCAGGTGGTGGTAGTCTTAGCAATCCAATCCGCGACTTGATTGGCTTCTTTGAGACAGTAGGCCATCTTCATTACTCTCGTCTAGGTCATCGACAATTTACAATCATCTATAATGTCGCGAAGGGCCCAAGGATTCTCTTCCTGACCCGTTAGGAAATTCACAAGTGGTAAGTTATCTAACTCCAACGCCAACTCCACGCTCAGATCACCATTTCTCCACAGATCACTCCTCCTTTGTAAGTACAAGATCGAGTTCTTCATGGTTAGGGCTTCCGCGAGCACAACAGAGGCAACCCATTCCGCGAACCTAGCAACTAATAAGCCGCTCGAGCCGCGACAAATGCACGCGATTGATCCCTCCATTACCCCTCCTGTCCACAAACAATTTGTGTTCATTACCCTTTGAAAAATTGAAAACGAACATATTTGTAAACCCACGTGCTTTAAATAGACAAGTTTTATGTCTTAAAGGCATAATTAATGGCTCTCAACAAATATCTTAAGGCAGCCTATAACATTTTCTTTGATTGTATCGGAGCCTGCTCCAGGTTTTTCTTTTTAGGGTTCATCGAGCACTTCTTACACACTCATGATAACCCCTAAACTCTTCATCTTCATCTGGCCTTATCCGCCATTCGATGTTTCCTATCTATACTAGAGATTATTTGATCTATCTTGTCACCAATGAAAATAAGTACATCGCATTTAAAGATATAAATAGAAAGTTTCGATTCGATATTATCATTGTCATTATATCATTGTGTCAATATTTAGTTTGTTAGTCCGATTTATATCCTTTAATGACTAGCCGCAACATTCATGAATTAATACATTGGTTCTTTCCACTTTTAATATGGTGTGATAACTCAAATCGTTCAGGTTTTTTTTTTATTTATCAAAGCCTGCTCCAGGTTCTTCTTTTTAGGGTTCATCGAGCACTTCTTACACATTCATGGCAAGCTCCAAACTCTTCATCTTTATCTGGCCTTACCCGCCATTCGATGTTTCCTATCTCTACTGGGGACTATTTGATCTATCTTATCACCAATGAAAATAAGCGCATCACATTTAAAGAAACATCCCAACTTGCATGATTCAATTTTCGAATATGAAGCATGAGTCATTCAGGATTAGACAACTCTCACCCGCGTAATGCTCTCTTTGACCATGGAAGCTGGCTCATGTACTGTAATTATAGGTTATTAATTGCTCATCTTCAATCCATGTCTTTATTTAATATTGTTGTTAAACAATGTTAAAGTTATTACGGGGTTAATGACTAAACTGCCGTAGGAAGGAGGATTAGGAGCGTAATTTGAAGAATCGTTACATGACCGTGCCTTATATCTCGGTCATCTCAGAGGGTGACCATGATATTGACTCTAAACTTGGTGGAATTATAGAAGAGGAAATGCGATGCAAAATCAATTTGGACGTCATTGCTTGCCGCTTCAACAATTTGTTGCGCAACAATGGCGAACGTTGTACTGTAGATTTGATTACAAAAAGGAAAGTTTTAACCGATCTCCTAAACTCACTCTTACAAAAACTGTTTTGAGTATCGATCGAAATCGTAATTATTACCCAAGTAAATTGATTTAAAAATTCACGAAATTTTAAAACATTATAAACAAGATCATGCTCGACAATTTTCACGGAGTGTATAAAGTCCGATTCGGAGTGTACAGGACGTAGCAAATCGAACAATCTTAGTGAAAAATAACTATCCCATAACCAAAATAAGGCAACCCCCAAACTCTTCATCTTCATCTTCATCTGGCCTTAACTTGCCATTCGATGTTTCCTATCTCTACTGAAAACTATTTGATCTATCTTATCCCCAATAAAAAAAAGTACATCACATTTAAAGAAACATCTAAACTTGCATGATTCAATTTTCGAATATGAAACATGAGTTGTCCATAATTAAGTAACTCTTACTTGCTTAATGCTCTCTTTGACCATACCAAGCTGGCTCCTCTGTTGTAATTATAGGTTTTTAATTGCTCCTCTTAATCCATATCTCTGTCTAATAATGTCGTTAAACAATGCTAAAGTCAGTACGGGTTAATGGCCCAACTGCTGCAGGAAGGAGGATTGAAAGCATAATTTGGAGGATAGTTACATAAACGTGCCTTATATCTCGGCCATTTCAGAGAGAGACCACGATATTGACTCTATGGTTGGTAGAATTATAGAAGAGGAAATGCGATCCAAAATCAATTTGGACGTCATTACTTGCTGCTCTGACAATTTGTTCAGCAAGTTACTTGCTTGGTTTTGCAAGAGGAGGTGATCTAACATTTAGATCAAGTAAGCAAATTCCTTTTAAGAGATATTACCACCCAATGTACCGTTAGCAACAAAAATATTGTACGGTGACTTCTGCATTCAGTATATCTATGCGTTGGTTGGGTCTTATAAAATATATTCTGAATTTTAGCGCAATTCGAGTGTAATTCTCCATAGAAGATTCCAAATTACATTAAACTTGATTAAGTCGAAACTAGGCATATGTTGCATTCCAACCATAATTTGTTTGACCATACTAAATCGCGAAAAGCCTCTCAAATATTTATAGAAAGAGAACCTTAGAATTCTGCCATAAAAGATGGTCTTACTTAACGTTTGAGCAATTTCCCATTAAGATTAGATGTTGGGTAAAGCTGAATTCTTCAGAGATGAGCCTTGATCATTCTTGCCCAGTTGAGAAAAAATTGTCCTCAAACCGTGTTTGTTCTCGTTATCCGCATAAAAAAGAAACATCGAAAAAGATGAACAGGACAAAATCTCAATCCATCAGACCTCCATGGACTCCCCCGAAACGAGCGTTGAGTTTCTCGTGCCCTAGCGTGGAGTTTCACGTCCAAGCTTTGATACCTGGTCATAATTTAGAAATAATTTTCGATTTTTTTATAGGAGAAATCAATTTCCCAAATTCAAGTTTTGGTAGAAAAAAGTTTTCTGTTGATTAAGAAAATATTTTCAGCTAACCAAATATCGAAAAAATAAAATAAAAAAATAATTCGTGAAATAGATGGAGCTTAAGATCCTTCGTAACAAATGCTCTCCTGAACGCAAAGGATTCCAACTTTTTACACAAACGAATTCAACAACAAAGGAAATACCAAATCTTAATTATCCGAAACACGCGAAGGCCCGTAAAATCGTGCGGTATCCAATCGGACCAAGCCCTAAACCGAATAAGCGTGATTGACCCGAATTAAGGCCCAACCCGCATAAGTGAAGGGCAGACCCGAAATAGATCAAGACACGGAATTCCAACATCATTTCAACCGTTGGATTATGTAAAGGACCCGGACTACTTAACGGCCCCGATGAAGTCGGGCTCACAGGATCCCGCCGCGTTCCAAGAATCTGCCACCCCTAAAAACGACGCCAAGCGTGGAAGTGGAATAAGGTCGAGCCACGTGTCAACGGCATGACGTTTTTGCGTAGCGGAGCAAAGCCAAACCCCCGTCGTATCCGGTCGATGAACCTGGTCAAGAGCGATGTCCAGGTTCGTTGCATCTCCCATGGAGCCTTTCTTCTTGTCCATGTTCGTCGTCAACTCTCTCCCTCCCTCCCTCCCTCCATTGAAGAACGAAGAAGAAAGCTCTGCGCGGAAACAGAGTTTCAGAGGAATGGGGCAACGCAAAGGCGAGAAGCAAGAGCAACCTCCATACCACGTGATTCACAAGCTCCCTCCTGGCGACACTCCTTACGTCCGAGCCAAGCACGTCCAGGTCGGTCTTCGTGTGCCCTTTCTTCCTTCTCTTCCTTCTTTCGGATGCTGGGATTTCGACGTTTTCGCCTTCCCAGCGATCGGAATCACTTAGCGCCGTCGTGCGCTTGCTCTTTTCATGAATTTTTATCCCTGTTGAAATGACTCTGTGAATTCGAAATCCTGAAAGATCGAAACTTGAGCATAGCTTATGATGACATACTATTTTTCGCAATATGGATATCCAAACCTTGGAGTTTACTAACCTTCGCCGATGAAATGTGAATCACCCCATCGAGGCGGAGGATCGAGTTAGGCGGCACCCGCAAAGGGGTGGGCATAGACCTCAAGGTTACCGCGAGTGGGAGACGGGAGACGCAATGATTCTAACATGTGATCTCCGCATCCGAAAGTCAATTTCTTAGCCACTGGGCCGATCCTCGAAGTTACAAGTGTAATTACAATTTGCAGTTCTACTAGAACTGTGCAACTTACTAAAATTTATTGAGCACCCTTGAAAATCACTTGATGGGTCGACTGCATTGTCTGTTATCTATTGTTATGCCATGTCAATTGAGTATGGTTGAAGCTATTACTATTGCTAATGTTGAAATTGTTGGATGAGCATGTGAAGCTATTGTTCTTGGATTGATGATTTTGCATTTACCGGTTTTTTTCATATCTGCTGAACAGTTGGTGGAGAAAGATCCGGATGCGGCAATTGCTTTGTTCTGGAAGGCTATAAATGAAGGAGATAGGGTTGATAGCGCTCTTAAGGACATGGCGGTTGTGATGAAACAGCAAGATCGAACAGAAGAAGCCATTGAAGCGATCAAATCTTGTAGAGGCCGGTGTTCAAAACAAGCTCAAGAGCCGCTGGACAACATTCTCATCGACTTGTACAAGGTACTTTAGACCGATCCGATGCATGAACTGTGCATTGGCTGATGGAATTAAGTCACTAGATCGCGTGTTTTCCTAGACCTGGGATAGTGTTACTAGAGTTTTGCAGAACTAATATTTTTCTCCCCTAGATCTCTACGCTCAAAGTGCTTCTCGAATAGTGCCATTCGTTCAACCGCGTTCTCTCGGTTACTTTTAGAAGTGAGATCTTTCGGGCAAACTTCAAGTTCGGTTCATAGTAAACTATGCATTAGCTCTTATCTTCACAGCTGATCTTCTGTGGAGCATCTGCCTTTCCGTTGCATTCCCTTTCTCGATTCTTCGCTTTCTAAAGTTAACCATGACAATTCCACCAGAAATGCGGAAGACTCGAAGAGCAGATAGAACTATTGAAGCAAAAGCTTTGGACAATATACTACGGCGAGGGCTTTAACGGGAAGCCGACGAAGACAGCGCGTTCTCATGGAAAGAAGTTTCAGGTCACCATCAAGCAAGAGATCTCCAGGATACTGGTATTCAACTCTTCCATTCATTTTCCTCGGACTTTTGTTTCCGATTTAGCGAGAAAGAACTCTTCCCACAGGCAATGCGGGGGAACTTGTTCGTTCTTGGTGATTGCATTCATTCCATGTTGGACTCCGCGTAATTCTCCGCACGCTACATGTTCTGCTTCAATGCAGGGGAACTTGGGTTGGGCCTACATGCAGCGAGGGAATTATATGGCAGCCGAAGTCGTCTACCGTAGAGCTCAAATCATCGACCCCGACGCCAACAAGGCCTGCAACTTGTGCCATTGCCTGATCAAGCAAACACGAACCACCAAGGCACGTTCAATACTGAGCACGATATTGCAGGGCGACATGGTCGGATCCGATGATCCCAAGCCGAAAGCCCGAGCTCAAGAACTACTCATAGAACTAGGATCGTCACACGTATCGCCTCTGTCGGCACAAGAGTCGACATCGAGCATAGAAGAAGCTCTCGTGCAAGGGCTGGACCATTTGATGAAACAGTGGGCACCATTTCGGTCGAAGAGACTTCCCATCTTCGAAGAGATCTCTCCCTTTCGGGATCAGGTGGCGTGCTGATTTTATACTGTACTCGCCTCCCTCCTTTGACACGCATACGATGGGAATGACGCTCAGTCTAAATAAAATCTGCAGAGTTTACCTGTCATTAGTGAGCCATAGCTTCTTTCTTTCTACATTTCTCTGCTGGAGCAAGAAAAGCCTGCATCGCTTGATTGCATTATTTTCCAGAGAGGTTCAAGGAAAATCAGTGCTTGAAAGGGGGTATACGCTTGCAGATGAAATTACCGTCGGTAGCCGAAGCCTTGCAATGATCCTACTAGAATAGCTCTTTGCCCTGGCCTAAGCCTTTGGTCTGAGCTTCTTGCCACCCCTTGTTCTTCGTCGACACAATTCTCAGGGTGAACATTCTACATAGAACGGACCAATATCTGCAAAGCCGCAGGAATTAATTACCTTGGTGTCAAGAGAGCCGCATCTAACTAAGATTGTCTCTTCGGCTGTCCATTATTGGCCCCACGTAAAAGCTATTCGGTACGGGCGAGACCCTTTTTTTTTTTTTTTGTTTTTCGAACCGGTGACTCATTGACAAGAGGAAGAACCTAACCAGTCGGGACAAACTACCAAGCCAAGCCACCTCAAAATGGCACAATTCTACTTGTGTTCAGCTTATCTTGACATGCAGCTTCCGCCTTGACGGGGGCGGTACATCACCAATTTAAACAAGCGCAAATTGATAGCAACCTCTAGCTGCAGGAGCAGACGACGCGCAAGAGAAAAGAGATTTTACATAGAAAAAAGGTATCATTCAGGTGTAGCCGAGCTATTCATTAAGAAATCCCAACCAATAGGTAACAGTGATGAGGCAAAAAAGGAGCTTCGCTATGGACAAACAGTGTCCGATCATCAAAGCATTTCAAGATTTTCAAATACTATACGAAATAAAAGTTGGGGAGAATATGTCCATATGTAGGAAATTATCTACCTGAAATCAACTACCACCACATACAACCAAATCCACGATACAAAACCTTACCCCAGAAGAAAAGGCTACCATTGGGGTAAAGGGAGAAAGGCTAAAGGGCAAAAAAGACAAAAGGAGGAAAAAAAACCCAAAAATTGAGAGCGAGCGAGAGGGAGGAGAGACAGAGCGAACGAGATGGCCCATGACCTCAGCAAGTGAAGCGCAGTCAAACCAGAAACAGCCGTAATCAGCAAGTTGGGAAGTACCCGTGAAATTCTGGAGACTAACATTTGAATCCATGGCAAACGGACAGGATAATGATGAGTATCAAGGCAATGATGATCCCCAAGACGATCAATTTAATCTTCATATTCTGGATCCACATCTTCCTCCTTATCTTTGTTCCCTGTTGCCTGAAATCTTGTGCCTGCATCACATCCAGCATTAGAATACGCAAACATGGAATCACTTTTTTAATAGGAAACAGCAGTTAACTTTGCACCCAAAGAATAGCAAATAATGGGACATGCAGACAAAGCAAACACAACCATATGACAAAGCCCTCTGTTTGCTGGCATTCTTCAGAACACCAACAAAAGTTACCTCCAAACAGAACCCCATAACATCTAGAGGCCACACAAGCACGAGGATGCTTCTGCAAAATATAACCACAAACTCCTATGACAGTATCAATAGCCATAAATTCAATCCTACAAACCTGAGAGCGAAGGTTCTCAGTTTTATCAACCAGCAGCTCAATCTTCTCACCACGGTCAAGAACCTGAAACAAATAATGATTTACGAACATCACATCACCGAAATTAATCATCAGACCATCACCTAAGAGATTACCCATCAAAGAGGCAAAAAGCATCCAATTAATTTTTCTTAGCAAATAAATAGACGCTCCACACCTTTTCGATATTTTCCATCATAACACCTTTGACTTCAGAAACTTGAGCTTTCACTTTCGCAAGCTTGCTGATTTCTTCAGGATGATCAACACAGTATTGCATGTGCTCCTTCAACTTGGGACTGAGAAGGTATCATTGGGTCAGAAGTACATCTAATCACACAAGAAGCTCAAAAACCAAATTTCTAAATTTAAAGAAAGCAAGATAGAAGTGCACACCCAAATTCTCTCTTCAGGCTGTTGGCAGCAGCTGTTGCAGCTTTTCCCCCACCATATCTTTTGTTGAAGTCATCCTTGACTCTTTCCAAAAAAGCAATGGGAATCTGTCTGCCAGCAGATTCAGCAGCAACTACACAATAGGCTGCAAGTACCCACATAAAAGTTAATTTACAAAGATTAATAGCACAATATAGGATTATGTAGATGTCGCAGCTTCTATGAGAATATAAGAGGCTATGTCCAGAAATCCAACAAACTTTAGTTAAACGAGACTTGCAGAAAATATGATCCAGAACAGTATGACACAGTACAGATTCTGACAGGATATAGCAAGTTCATAAGCAAAGAGAATAGAATATTTTAAAAAAAAATCACATTATAATTCACACAGGATAGGAGAGACCACATGAATATACTAGCTTAAATTTGAAAATTTTCACCCTTCGACACTATGTAAAGCAGCTTCTCCAACAATTAAGCATCATTTACTACATCTGAATGGTTAAACTTGAGAACCGAGAGGCTGCAAATCAACTTCCCCCCCCCCACAAAAACAAAACACAAAAAAGGGGGGGGGAACAAAAAGCGCAATCCACAAGGAAAACAAAAGAAAAATCCAGAAAGAGTAAAGGCTATAATCCTCAAATGTCAAACAGATGAATAATTAAACTACAAGTATTGTCATTAAGGCAAGACAAAAGTTGCATTTATTTTGTCTTAATCCAGCAGTCAATTTGTAATACACATAGCATGCAGCTAAAAAAAGGAAAATTAAGAGATTATTAAACTAGTATTCTATGTCTTCTTGGTTTCCTCATGGCAGGATCCTTTTTATTCGCTAGAATCTAAACCTCTCCATTCCAAATTCCCTCCCTCGGTCCCGTTTTCACTTTCACAACTCAATTTATCAATGCCTTGAAGAAATACCAGTTCAAACAAAGGCATTTTACATGCAATTTAATTTCGGTAAATTTCCTTCCATATTGAAATCGAGATTCATTTCCCAATATTACTTTAAAGCTGCCTCGAGGTTTACCCAGTAGGAGCAGGAGCCATATGGTATTAACATAAAAATCAACCTAGGTTATCGTCTTATCTGAACAACTTTTCGATCTTTTGAAATTCAAAAAAGCCAAAACACAAAACACAACAAAACGTAGGCATCAACGTCTTCTCTCAAAACAAATGAACTGATCACACCTCGGACCACTCCATCCAAATTTGAACTCCAGACAACAACAACAAAAAAAAACGACAACCGAATTCCAAAGATCCGGCGGCGCACAACGGATCAAAGAGAATCAGCTGCCGAATACGAGTCAAATCACAAAAAACCCCGCGAGATCAACCTCGAGACCTGTCCAAACACCGGAAACCTCAAAAAACCGTCAGATCACACACAGATCCCCCTGTCAAAACCTCAATCTAACCAACCAAAACCGACAGTATCACCAATCCGCCGTAACTAGACAAGGGAGGGATGACCCAAAGACGCGACGCCACGAGACGCAACAGGTAAAAGGGGAGACGTACTGAAACCGTTCTCGACGAGGTAGTTGAAGGTGTGGCCATCGCAGTTGTAGGTGAACTTGTTGTTGGTGGCGGGGAGCTTCTGGAGGCACTGGGAGGCGATGGAGGTGAAATTCCCGGTGAACTCCGTGTACTCGGCGAGGATCACCGTCCCTCGAGCCACGAAGCTGTAGATCAGCGACTGTTGACCCATGATCCTCGCGAATCCAATCCTACAGATCGCCTCAGGAAAAACCCTAGCCAAATGCGCGCCCAAAGTCGATCGCCGGTAGTCCCGCGGCGGAAGAGAATATGGAAGGCCTTCGAAGGTAACACGCGACTGGATCGGAGACGGATTGAGCAGAGATTTCGGTTCGATCTGAGAGAGAAAGAGAGGGAGAGGCAGGCGAGAATGAAAACGATTTCTCTCGGAAATGGAGAGAGAGAGAAAGAGAAAGACACGGACGGTGGGGCCGGTATTTATGATATTTATAGTTGGAGGGCAAAATGGGAAGAGGGCAAAACATTTCAGCTTTGAATCCTTTTATTTTATTTATTTTTCGTCTGAAAATTAGTCGGTTTGAATTGAAAAATGAGGGGATGGAATTACAATTTGGGGAGGAAGCATCCATGAGGCCCACGCGGTCCTCTTCAATTTTTCAAACCTTTGACTAAATAATCCAATCGATTTTCCGAACGATGTTTGCCAAATCATTCATTTTCGAGTAACAAAGATAATCAATTGTCATTTTAAGCCACAAAAAAAAAAAAAAAAAATTCGAGTAAGTTTGCAGCATTCGCCATTTTATTTTTGGTGCTTCGAGGGCATGAGCTTAGAAATTCGGCTTCGTGGTGGTCCACGAGCCTCCTTTCTCCTTATCACAAAGAACGAAAACAACCACCATCATGCAAACCTTCGTGAACCGATCGAGTTCAGATCTCTGGCCCGTACAGGACGGCCCTCGTACAGAGCAGTTTCCACGTAGTTAGCGAGATTAAACATGCGACCTCCGAATTTTTTTGTTGTTGGGAAATCTCTCGATTTAAAGCAATTTGCACATCGTATTTTTTTTTATTTCTTTAATATTTGAGGAAATTGCTTGGGATTTTCTTAAGAGATATTTCATTAAAAAGATCAAGAAAAAATAAGGAACGTGATTAAAAGAAGTCCATTTAGAAAAATTTTGGCTTCTTTTATTTCGCGAAAAATGAATGGGTCATCACTAGTAAGAAGTAGAAAAATATAGATAATTTGATGCAAATTGGTCAATTTCCCCTTATCTTACATAATTTTTTTTTCAATGAGTGTCCATTGGACACTTATTATCATTATTCATGGGAAGAAATTTGGTTTTCGATAATGTACATTACAATTTTTTTCACCGCCGGGCACCATCTATCTATTGAAAAGAAAAATTACCATAAATTAAAAAATTAAAATACGCGTATCAAACATATGATAGAATGCTTATGCCCTAGAATGTACTTGCAACCGAAAATTGAGTTACAATAAAAAGGACGGTTTCTCGATCGATCGAGTCACAATGAGAATAGTTATTTGCGTTTTCTACGGTTAATGTATTGATGAAAGAATTGCATTATTATCTTTTTTGTTTGTTCGAGGTTCATTGTGGATGGATCATTGACACAATTCTATTATCGATCAAACCCTAATCGATGCTTTAAAACTGGATCAAAATGGTTAGGCTCCTACGAAAATACTAAGACAAGGACGGAGACAATCCATTGTCATATAGATAATTTGATTCAAATTGGTCAATTTCCCCTAATCTTACATAAATTTTTTTTTCAATGAGTGTCCATTGGACACTTATTATCATTATTCATGGGAAGAAATTTGGTTTTCGATAATGTACATTACAATTTTTTTCACCGCCGGGCACCATCTATCTATTGAAAAGAAAAATTACCAGAAATTTAAAAATTAAAATACGTATATCAAACGTACGATAGAATATTTATGCCCGAGAATGTACTTGCAACCGAAAATTGAGTTACAATAAAGGCACACACTTTCTCGATCGATCAAGTCACAATGAGAATAGTTATTTGCGTTTTTCTACGGTTAATGTATTGATGAAAGAATTGCATTATTATCTTTTTTTTTTCGAGGTTCATTGTGGATGGATCATTGACACAATTCTATTATCGATCAAACCCTAATCGATGCTTTAAAACTGGATCAAAATGGTTAGGCTCCTACGAAAATACCAAGACAAGGACGGAGACAATCCATTGTCATATAAGGCAAAAAAGTCAAGTAAGTATGCAGCATTCGCCATTCAATTTTTGTACTTCGAGCGCATAAATCCGACTTCGTGGTGGTCCGTGAGCTCCTCTCTCCTTACCACAAAGACAAAAACATGCACCACGCACGCAAGTTTCATGAACCGATTAAGTTCATATCTTTGACCTAAGCAGGACGGCTCTGGTACATAGCAATTTCCACGTAGTTAGCGGGATTAAACATACAACCTCCGGAATTTTTGTTGCTAGACATCTCCCGATTTAAAGCAATTTGCCCGTCGAATTTTATTTTTTTTTATTTCTTTGTTCTTTGAGGAAATTGCTTGGAATTTTCTTAAGAGGTGTTTCATTTTCAAAACATGCAAGGACTTCCATCTTTAAAACAGCAATAAAGAACGTGATTAAAGGAAGTCCATTTAGAAAAATTTGGCTTCATTTATTTGGCAAAAAATGAATGATATGAAAAATATTATTTTTGTATCATTTGCGAAAAGATGAACAAACGAAAAATATTTTTCATGATTACAAAAATATTTAAACATAAATCTCCTGCCGAGATGCGGTGGCCTAAACCCCACTATGGCAGGGAGACCAACGGAGGATTGCCTCCTTTTCATAAATTATTATGTGCATTGAGAAAGGAAAAGCGCGACGGAGGAAGCGGGGTTTTGTCAAAGAGCGCCGCTAGCATGACAGCGACGTCGTACTGAATTGCTGACGCAGGATTGAGTTCTTGCTGTACTTTTTTTCTTGTTAGTCGAGTTTTGTTGACATATATTGCAAAACTGCTAACGCAAACGTCGAAATCGCTTAGCTTATATAAGACGCCAAATAGGCGCCATATTAAAAAGACATAAATGAAGATAACGTTGAGAGAGAGAGAGAGAGAGAATGGATGGATCCGTTGCAGCCGGCCATAATCGCAGGCTCAAGCTCTAGCTTGGGGCGATCATGTATGTTCAAGCTCAAGTTCGTGGACGCCATACGCAATCGCTCGAGCCTGGAGCCATGACCACTCCCTTTGAGCTCACAACAGTCACGGGGCGCGAGATTTTTCGAGCTGTGAAACTTGCGGTGGTCATGATCTCCGGGATCGTTTTGAGCCACGAAACTCGAGGGCTCGAGTTTTGAGCTCGTGGCGGCCATGGCAACTTGAGCTTCAAGTCGTGGAGCTTGAGGCCATGGTTGCTTGATTTGAGCTTTTTGGTCGATCAACTCTTGATCATTTTATTTTTTGTCATAATACTACTTTTTTAATTAATGAAATTGAGTTCGAGGCGCATGGGCTTAGGAACACAGTAAATCCAAAAGATCCTTGGGATAAATAACCTAATTACTAGATAAGCTATTTCTCCTTTTGGCTCTTACCTATATATAAATATATATATATCTCCTTTTGGGCTATAGCAACCCAATCGATTATCATTTTCGGAGAAAAATGTCAAAAAAATCATAAACTTTAATTCGGTTCTAAACATTTTATTGGTGTCAATTCATTTATAAACCTTTTTGTATTTGTGTCAAATGAGTATATTTAGCCAATTTTGATCGAAAATCGCCTTGCGTGGACTCCGGATTGTTAAATATTTTTAAATATATATTAATATTCAAATGCTTTTTGTTTTTGTTTTCCACCATACGCTGAATATTCTTAAATATTTTTTAAAAATACATCGTATTTCAAATGTTTTTATTTTGTTGTTTTTTCCACTATACCCTCAGGGATTCCGTTTCAAAAAAGACCGAAAAATGCCGTCCTTTCTCTCATTCCATATTTGCTTCTTCGTGTAAGGACATAGGAGAGAGGATATGTTCCACGGCCTCCGGGCTTTGCTTGCATATGCTACAGATTAGATTTGGTACGAGTTTCCTCCTACATAAATTTTTTCTTGTAGCCAGGGCATTTTGACATGCACTCCATAGAAAAAAATCATGCGTCACTTAACTAGTGATCATGAATAGTTACAAAGTCATGTATTTCGTATTGTTGTGGGTGTTTTATTGATTTTCTTCAAGTTTATCTATTTTGTTTTTTTTAATTTATTTATATTATATTCTCACTTAAGGAATCTCACCGTGGGATTGAAGAAAATCTCAAATAAGAAAGATTTTCCTAGGAAAGATAAACAATTTAATTGATTTCATTAGAAAATCCAAAGGCAAAGAAGGCAACGTCTCTTTTTTTAAGAGGGACGGCGCCGGTAGGCAATCTTTTCTCTTTGTGAAATTAACATTGAAAATGATTTGTCAAGAGCTGCAGTCGATGTGACACCAAATCAAAAATCTCCGGCTTAAAAAGTAGAATAAATAGCTGATTTTACTTATTCTAATTATAGCTAATTTCACAAAAAATTTTAAATCGATACATATGTGATACATTTATCCAAAATTAATTTTTTGACTATCATAAATCCCAAACCGATATGTACGTGATAAATATACCCTCCGTTAACTTTCATTAAATTTTACCGTCAAATTGCAAAATTAGATGACAAGTGAGTGTACTAGTTCGGGATTTTTACCCCCGTTTGTCACAAATGTATCGGTTTGAGATTTTTCGTGATATTAATTGAATTTAATAGAGATTAATAGATGGTAGATTCGTCACATATATACCAGTTTGGATTTTTGGTGGACCAAAAATTAGTTGGGTAAATTTGTCACGTGTGTCTTTGGTTTGGAGTTATTCATTGTATTGACCCTTCTAATTATTTAGCATATTAAAACTTACTTTTTTTGTAAATACATTATTAAATTGAAATTTACTGAATAGTCATATTGAAAAACCATAGTAAAAAATAAGTACAAAATTCACTTTTGCAACATAAAAAGTACAAAAAATGTCATAAATCTATTGCATCGGTACAGATTTAGTTCTAAACCTTTCAATTAAACCAATTTACTCCAAACCTTTTGCATTTGGTATTAATTCAGTTCACCCAACTAATTTTGGTTAGAAATCATTCACGTGAACGCCGGCACTAACATTGACCTTTTTTAAATAACATCTTAATCATTTTTTGGCTAGAAATAAAATATTTTCCGGTAAACAAATGGAGCCTAAGAGTAAGATTAAAGGTAAAATCAAATTTATTTGCCCCTTGCAGGTGGGTAATTTGTGAATTCTTTTGTGTTGACAAGTAGAGTCCTTTGGATAAGAAGAGAGGAAAGCATTGGGAGATGACAAGAGGCATTCGAAATGGATGGTTACACCAAAATCCAGGTAATGTTAAACTGGTGCCCAGGCCAACAAAGATGAGTAAGAGCGTTTGTCAAGATAAAAGCTTTTTCTCTTAGGGTTAATATCACAAAAAATTTCAAACTAGTATATTTTTAACGATAAATTTACTCCAAATTATTTTTTTAATCATAAAAAATCTCAAACTGATACACTTGTGATAATTCTACCCTAAATTGATATATCTATGATAAATTTACTCTCCGTTAGTTTTCATTAAATCTAACTGTTAAAGTGCTAAATTATATGACACGTGGCAATCAACGGGTGTACCAACTTGGGATTTTTACCCTTTATTTGTCACATGTGCATCGGTTTAGAATTTTTTGTGGAAAAAAAAAAAACTAGTTAACTCAATTTAACGGAGGTTAAATTTGTATGAAAAAAAAAATCCCTAACCAAAAATAAGCCAGAACTCCAACATTAGGTATATCAGTTTAGGATTTTTTGTGGGCAAAAAAAATTAGTTTAGGGTAAATCTATCACAAATGTACCGGTTTTGGGTTTTTTATGGTCAAAAAATAATTTGGGGGTAGATTTGTCATAATTGTATCAATTTGAAGTTTTTCGTGGTCTAAAAAAATAATTTGAGATAAATTTATCATAGGTGTATTAGTTCGGGATTTTTCATGGTATTAACCCTTTCTCTTAACCTCAATAATTGTCCTTAGTATACTTTAGATCGAAACATGTTCGAGACGAGAAATTCTTGGACAGGTTTAATGAAATGGCTTAGCTCCGAGCCTTCGACTGATGTGGTGGTTTCACGTCATAGCAAGAATCGAGACCTTTATGCTTTCACCCCTAACAAAGTGCGGCTTATTTCGTATTCCAGTGTGGAGGCGACAAGGACAGACTTTGATCAGCCGGTAAAGACGCGCGGTCCATACCAGAAGCGACGAGGTTGACGAAGGGTGAACCGTGACGCTGGACCCTAAAGAAGGCGAGCCCGGAACGACCCGCGAAATGCATACGGGATGGTTGGAGATTGAGATGAGGGAGTTCTACATTAAAAATGGAGATGATGGAACACTGGTGCGTCTGTCTTGGGGATGTTGTCAGATGCAAATATGGTCTCACTGTTGAAGGGATCGAAACTTAGGCATAAGAAAAAAATGTAACTATATTGGCACATTGTCGTGGGATGTGGTAATTGTTGATGCAAGTCTTTCATGAGTGCACTTGTGTCAACGATATTCATTGGCTGAGCTTTGATCCAAGCTAACCTATGGAAAGAATCTTGGATAATCACACCAAATTGCAATAAAAAGTCTATATTTTACTTTATTATCATTGATTCATTGTTTGATTACACAAAAAGAATTCTCTAGGGAAAATTACCAAAAAAAGTCATAAATATATTATACGAGATGCCAATTCAATCATAAATCTTTCGGTTTGTCGAACTTAGTCCTAAGTCTTTTAATGATTTGCAAATGTCATACTTGTTCGGTTTTTAGCGAAAATTGCTCCCTTCCTAACTCGGCATGACAAGCACCGACGTAAATAATTTTTTGCAGCTTTTTATAAATTTGTTGATCTTTTTTTCTGTTTTTGTTCCTTTTTTTTTCCTTTCCTTTCCTTTTTCTTATTTCTCTCTGCCGATTCACGACCTTGACAAGGCTAGTAGGGGTAAGCAAAAAAAAACCATGATTCACCCAAACCGGATCGAACCGTACCAAACCTGCGATTTTGGATGGTAATCGGCGGGTACGGTATGATTCCCGGTGCCAATTTTCTAGAACCGACGGATACCCTGGTTCTCGATTTCGAGTGGAAATCATCCAACCGACCCAACCGAACCGGTTTTTTTATATAATACAAATGTATATTCTTTAATTTGGGTGCATAACTTTAGATATGCCTTACTTCATAAAGTATGAAACATAGAATAACTGCAAAGGGCACAACGAAATTGTGGCACGTTGGCTTATGCTTATCTAGATAGCTGCACTAAAGTGGATCTATGCCTTTTGGAATAACTTTTGCAAATATTAGAATGCTTGTTATCTTGCATATTGAAAATTTTTCATTTGACAATGGTACTAAATCGTTGTCCCCATTGTTATCTTGCATATTGAAAATTTTCCTCCTTCAACAGACTAGGGACTCGTTCCTTTTTCTTTTTAATTGATGTTGGTGCTCGTTAGGACCATAACCGAAATCCAACCGAAAATCGAACTAGAGTAGTAGTTCGATTCTCGGGTAGATCCATGAAACGAGCGGGTGATTTACGGTTCATATTTTACGGAACCGGTCCCTAGCGGGTGGTCTCGATTCTAGGATGGGAACCAACCATTTTGGAACCGATCACCCCTAATGGCTTGGATGCCCTCATCGACCCTCGAATAAGCCCTCGCCGGATCAAGGTGAGGACCGCGACGCCCTTGCTTAGTCTTTGGGGAGGTCGCTTGCCCTCAATAAAAGAAAAGGAAAAAAACTCATAAAAATTATTAAAGGATTGCAAAAATTGTTCATGTTACCACCAACCGTGCCACGTAAGACTACCGATGTCCATGTTAGCTATTTCCAGCCAAAATTAGCCGAATGATTACACTAGCAAATTATCAAAAGGTCTACAACTAAACCGAATTGGTATCCATACAATCGATCCGAAATTTTTTTGGAAATTATCTTGACTTTCGTACTCGAGGTTTTCTCTAACTTTGTCTCCGACTTCTATATTTGTCAACTTATACCCCATTATAAGTAGACATACTAACGTATGCAATCAAATGTGACATTTCTAAGTACGGCAAATATGGCATGATTTTTACCCAAAAAAATATGGCATGATGACTAGATATCTATCGAAAATTTCCATCCTCGTGAATCGATTGTGCGACTCTACTAGGTTTCTCTTGATCTCATTGCAAAATACTGGAAGATAACTCAAGATTTGCTTCTTTCTAGCAAAACCAAGAAAGACTCACTTCTTCCACATTGTAGCGTTAGAATAGTGAATCATTTTTTCATTTATCGCCTTAAGCTTTTAAATCGATTGACTTTGACCCTACTAAAATCCACATGAGAGTGGTCTTAAGTCAAAATTTTAGGACCCTTAGGCTAAATCCCAACCTAAGCGCGGAATTTGCGCTTGGAATTTAGTGGAAATGATGTGAAATTGGTTGTATCTAATGTAGCATGAACAACACTCATATACATGACAGGCATATGTTAACTGGTTTTGCCAATCACTTAGACTTATTAAACTACATCTCAGAGAGCTAGAGCAAGCATAAACAATTGACTTATCACCTTCATCTTCTCAAGAAAGTTAGAGAAGCCGAGGCAAGGAAGCGAAAATCAAAGGAAACGTAAAAAAGAGAGACAACGACACAAATGATCTCTAAATTTTGATCCAATGTGCCTTATACTTTTAATTTGTTTAATGAGGTCCCTAAATCCTAGCCTAATGTTCGATTTAGTCTTTGAACCTTTAATTGTTTAATGTAAGCCTTGAATTTTTTGTACATGTTCAATGTAGTCCCTAAACTATATCGAAATGTTTAATGTAGTCCTTCCATTAATTTAAGGCTGGGGACAATATTGAACATTTTCATATAGTTTATGAACTAAATTGAATAAGTACTAGAAATTCAGGAATATATTGAATAAATTAAAAGTTCAAGGACCACATTGCACATTATGCTAAAGTTCAATGACTATATTAAATAAATTAAAAGTTTAGGGATAACATTACACTTTGGATCAAAATTTAGAGATCAATTGTGTCATTTTTCCTTAAAAAAATGACTTACAAGGTTGCCAAGATATTTAATCTCTCATATCATCTCTCTCACAACTTCACAAGATGCTTGTAGGATATCATCGTGTTGAAAAACCTCCCTAACGACAAAACCATCTATTTCTCATCATTAATTGATAAATGCAAATGTTATTTCGTTTCATGCGCCCATTTTTGGTCTGAAACGTTGATGTGAACGTCAACAATCCTACACAAGACACGATCGGCGATGACGTAGATAAATTTTAAGAGTATTTTAACATTTATATGAATGAATTGGCTCAAATACAATATGTTTAGGACTTTTTGTTGTTGCACTTTTCTTCAATACGGTCTTTCCCTTGAAAACTTTAGAACCGTTAGCCGGCGCAAAGGAATAGCCTTGAGATGTATTACAAAATCTAGAAATAGGTGCGTAGCAAATTAATTAATCTTCTTCCAAGGACTTGTTTTTTTTTTTTTGTCTAAACACATCACCTTTCATTCATATTGAGAAAATACAGTGTCCACAATCGGGACATCACCTTTCATTAGATGGAAAAGTGCAGGAATGTCAGAACTTGGCTGCAATCCTTAACCATTATTGCTGTGCGTTAGGACAAGCAATCAACCTGAACTAATCATGTATATACTTTAGCAAAGACTGCTATGAAGGCCCCGAGAAGTCTTAGGCCGTCGCGTTTCTAACGGGCTCCACTTTAAAATGATATTAAGTATATAATCATAGGCGTATGCGAGAAACGCTGTGGAAAGCATCCCTACATAACAATACAATAAATCAAACACAAGCACGCACACTACAAGGTTTGGCCTTTTAGGGTTTAATACACAAACATGTCATGCTATTATAACATCTACACACACACACACACATATATATATATATATAAGCTAGTTATATTTACATCAGAGTTTTTCGAGAACAACTAGGATACTCGCAAAAGATTACCATCACTCAACACTAACTACTTCCTCCACCATCATTACCCCCATCTATAACAATACCACTCTGCAGCCCAACCAAAAAGTGTTTGCCACAACCCTACCACCAAAAGCTTGCCTGTACAAGCTCGCCTTCCCGTAACTCCAAATACCTCCATTACTCCACTCCATGGTGGTCTTCATTGTCGTTGTTGGAGGGCACAAAGGTAACGGACCAGACAGTTGACCAGATGGGTCCATCATGAATAGTGATACAAAATGTAGCAGAATCAACACCTCAGGCAACCCTACGTCTACCCAAAGGATAGAAACCAACAATCGAAATTTCTCCGCAAGAAATTCATGATCATAATACTCTCCCACGTATGTACAAAGTCAACAGGTGCACCATAACAAAAGGTGGGAATGGCAGGAGGAATCGACTTACCTAGCTATCTAAAAAATAGATTAACCACAAAAGTGAGCTAATAGCTCAGCAGTTAAACATTTAACTCAACAGCTAGCTGGCAATTCATCACTCAACCAAGCAGGACTCAACATCCAGAACATGCAAGAATGAGACTCGATGACAACTCCACATAACACGAAACACAACCACATGAGCATGCATAGGACTCAATGTGTACCTTTCAGTTTTAACTTCTTTTCAATTTCTTGAGGACACAGGCTTAAATTTTATCTCCGAGAGACACGGACCTTGATTCCGAGGGATAAACACCTCAGCTTTTCGTCCATGGGACACCGACCATGGGAATCATGAGGGATACAAACCTCAATTCTCCCCTACTCTAGAGCTTCCGAGGGACACATGCCTCATGCATTCCATTTCAATGGGACACAAGCTGTGGGCTTCTCGATTTCCACTTAGGCTCCCACGAAGTATCATCCGGACACAGTGGATATCAATTAATCAGGTCGGGATGCTGGCCGACAGATATTCAGTTCATTACTTAGATTCAAATCTAGAGCAACCGACTCAGAACTCGATAGGCAGGACAACCACCCCGACCAAACTCAACCACACGTAATCAGACAAGACAACTCATCCATCCAAACTCAATGCTCACTTTTCAATCTAGAGACGCAACTCATGCTTAGATCCTTAAGTGCAATGCAAACCCACACCCTGACCCAACTATCTGAGCCACAATTCAGGATTTCCTTTGGCAAAAAGCAATTCACAAAACACCCTACACCTCACGCACGTAAGGGCCTCTCGGCCGAAACCCATAGGCAAGACCATTCAATTTCACGCCATCTCGACGACAACCAACACAATCGGCCCACAGAATCAGCACATCCAAGACTCCCAAATTTCGATTCAAGCAATGGTTCGTACATTCAAATCCGTTTTCTAGCTCATGCAAGACGATCTTTACTCGTTCATACCCATAAACAAAAACATCAAGTCGCACCCAACCAGCGGCAAATCGGCAAGCAAGTAGAAGAGTTAGAGGCTTCACTTGCCTTAGAGTCGATCTACACAGAAAACTGGAGTCGAATCACATCAGAATGAGCTTGGGTCTTCGTCGTTTTCGTGCAGCATCGAGAGCGAAAGAGAGG
Source organism: Rhodamnia rubescens (assembly GCA_021437795.1). Lineage (NCBI taxonomy): Eukaryota > Viridiplantae > Streptophyta > Magnoliopsida > Myrtales > Myrtaceae > Rhodamnia > Rhodamnia rubescens. The sequence continues at coordinate 2,361,491 of JAILYA010000003.1, read as the reverse complement.
GAAATGAGTGGCGCCGAGGTGAGATCGAGCGAGAGCTAGGGCAAGGGAGTGAGCTCAAAGAGTGGTGGCCTCCGCCGTTGCCATCGAGGAACTCGAACGAGCGGAGTAAGTGGCATCGCAGCGTGGTCTTGCTGGAGGAACCAACTCGAGGGGGGGGATGTCTCGCACAAAGGGCAGGAAGAGAATGAGGAAGAGAGAGAGGGGGGGTTTATATAGGTGAAGGGGTCGGTCAAAGGGTGTGGAGTTCCATTCGCGCTCAAAGTCCAAGACCAACTCAACCGGATCGAAACCTCGATAATTCTAATCTTCATACTGAACATCAAGTTATACTTCGCTTAAATTCATATATCTCATATTCCAAACATAAGTTTTATTACAGAACCATCTTATTCACTAAACAGACTGACAAAAATCCAGGCTATCATAACTGCCCAAGCACTTTACGAAGAAACATGGCCAACGAACTAAGAGTCCCGGAAATAGACAAGACAAGGAAGTACTTGGGCGTTCTCTCTGATTGGGGAGCATCTAAGAAGCAAATGTTTGACTGGATATTGGCGAGGGTAAACACAAAGTTGAAAGGTTGGAAAGAAAACTTAATGTCTCAGGCAGGGAAAAAGATCCTCATAAAAACAGTGGTTCAAGCCTTACCACAATATGTGATGTCCAATTTTAAGGACCCAGTTTCTGTTTGTCAAGCAATTGAGAAAAGAATAGTAGCATTCTGATGGAAGAACCAAAGCTCAAAAACAGGAGTACACTGGAAGAAGTGGGAGATGGTAAAGCACCGAAAAGATATGGGAGGCCTCGGATTCAGGGATTTGATTACCTTTAATAAGGCCATGCTTGGCAAACAAGCTTGGAGGCTAGCACAACTCCCATCTAACCTTTGTAGTTAGATTTTAAAAGGAATCTACCATCCTCACACAAGCTTCTGGAAAGCAGAGTGGGGATCCAGGCCTTCTTGGGGATGGCAGAGTATCTTAATTGGAAAAGCATCAACAACAGACTCAATGAAGTGGTCAGTGGGAAATAGTGAAAACATTGATATTAGAAAGGATAGATGGCTGAAGAGGGGGGTATTTGGGGGATCAGAAAATAGAGGAGAACCAACTAAAGTGTCTGAATTGATAAATCGAGGAGAGAACTCCTGGAAAAAGCCAACCTTGGGGTGCGTGTTTGATGAAGAACTTGTCAAAGAAATCCTAACTATCCATGTAAGACCACAATTGATGAAGGACCATTTAGTCTAGACAGGAACGAAAATAGGGCAGTACTTAGTAAAGAGTGGATATAACACTCTTCGAGATATACCAAGCAAGCCAGAAATTGATCAAGCTTCCTCATCATATCATACTCTAAGAAAACTATGGAATAGGATATGGAGTATAAATACCCCCCCACAAAGTTGGAAACTTTACCTGAAGGGTATGCCAAAATGCGCTCCCAACTAAGGAGAACCTCTTCAGAAGAAAGATCACACCTGCTCCCATGTGTTTAGCTTGCGGAGTACATGTCGAAAATCCAGAATACTTATTCCTTCTTTGTGAATGGGTGAAGCTAGTGCGGAAGGATCTTGCGCTCAAAGTAAAAATCTCATAATACAGAGTCTCCAGAATTGATAGGTGGCTAAGTAAGTTCATAAAGAAAGAACAGAGTGCACCATATTTGGAACTAGTGTCAATAGTGCTTTGGAACATTTGGAACTCGAGAAATCACCTCGTCTTCAGAAAGATGTAACCTTGACCCAAATTCCCAGGTGGATAAAGCAAACAAATGCTCAGAAATTTTGCTAAATGGGGTGACTTGAGCAAAAAGAATACAGCTTTAAGGACAGAAGCGAAGGGATGTTGGATTCCACCAGAACAAGGAGAACTGAAGATAAACACAAATGCTGCATATGTACCAGGCTCAAATGAGGGATCAATTGCTTGTGTGTGCGGAAACTCCTCTAGAAATCTAATAGATGGGTTTGCGAAGACAGTCCTCGTCTCTTCGGCCGAGCAAGAGGAAACCTTAGCTTTGGTAGAAATTTTTGAAATTTCTCTCACCTCGTTCGACAGAAAGAATCTTGGTTGAGTCTACTAAGAACGCAAATCTTTGAAGAGAAAAAAAAAGGGAGAAAAAGAAAAGCGAATTTTTTACGTGAAAAAACCCTTCTATATCGAAAGGGAAAAAATCACGATGCCGTACTATGTAATCTCTCCACTATCGGTTTCAACATTATAGATACAAAAGAGATTGCCCCAATATATAGCACGAGTCTAGGGCATATATAGTTGAGAAGTAAATTACAAGTATGCTATGTAAAAGCTCTGCACTTAATAATTGCAACTATGCCATGTAAAATATATGCGCTTAATATTGCTTTTCTTTTTTCCATCGGACTCCACAAAATCCATCAATCTCCAACTTGGAGGCTGATCTTCAAAATGGCAATAATCTTTCATAGTCTTCACTCCTCTTTGTAACCAAAATTGTCCTAGTGCGGCGGCTCCCCTCATCACTATCCATGGAGGCCAACCGAAGCAATGCCTAGCCTCGGTTTCTCAATGGTGACAATCTTTGTTAACATGTCTGCTGGATTTTCTGCACCAAGAATCTTCTTCAATGACAGCATCCCATCATCCGTTAGCTCACGAATATGATGATACTTCAACTCAACGTGCTTTGTCCTTGATTGAAATACCCGATTCTTTGCAAGACAAATACCATTCGACTATCACCGAAAAGAACACTTGCTATCTTGCTCCTTACCTATTTCCTTTAGAAAATTTTTCAACCAAATCATCTCCTTACCAGCTTCAGATATAGCAACATACTTTGCTTCGGTGATTGAGAGAGACACACGTGTCCGAAGTCTAGATATCCAAATGATTGCGGTGTCATCTAAAGTAAAAACATAACTCGATGTGCTCTTCCCGTTATCCAAGTCACCACCAAGATCTCGCATCGACAAAGCCTTGTAAAGTTACACTATTTTTCGCAAAACATAATGACATACATGAAGTGCTTCTCGGATATCTTAACAACCACTTTACAACTTTCCAATGCTTTATTCCCGGATTAGCCATGTAACTTGCTCACAACTCCCACTACATGAGCTATGTTTGGTTTGGTGCACACCATTGCATACATTAAACTACCAACAATGGCGCATACGGCACCTTAGCCATATATTCTCGGTCCTCATCTGTCTTTGGTGATTGCTCCTTCGAGAACTTGAAGTGACTTTTCAAGGAGTACTTCTAGGGTTGGCACTCTAAACTTTGAATCTATCCAATACTTTCTCGATGTACTTTTCTTGAGATAACTTTAAAATTCCTTTGGATCTATCCCGCGTCATCCTCATCCTAAGAATCTAATTCGCTGCTCCCAAATCCTTCATCTCAAATTCTTTTGACAAATGCTACTTTAGTACATCGATTTCTCTCATGCTAGATCCCGCAATGAGCATATCATCCACGTATAACAAAAAAATAATATAACGGTCATCAAATTTCTTGAAGTAGCAGCAATGATCCATCTCACTTCTAGTGAACTAGTTCCACACATAAAGGTCTCAAATTTCTTGTACCACTTGTCTAGGAGCCTGTTTCAAGTCATACGAGACTTTTCTTCAGCTTGCGAGACATAATTTTCTTTTCCATAAACCTGAAAACCTTCTAGTTGTACCATGTATATATCCTCCTCTAAGTTACCATGGAGGAATGCAATCTTTACATCTAACTGCTCCATATGTAAATTCTCAGCGATAACAATACTCAATACTAGCCTTATAGTAGTCAATTTCACAACTTGGAGAGAAAATACCGTGTGGTCAAATACCTTCCTTTTCTTTGAAAACCTTTTACTACTAACCTTGCTTTGTACCTCTTGCTTGCCATCGGGTTCTTCTTTGATCCGGTACACCCACTTGTTTTGCGATGCCTTCTTCCCATCTAGTAACTCGGTTAACACCCAAGTTTTATTCTTCTCGAGTGAATCCAACTCATTACGCATTGCTAGCTCCCACTTAACGAATCTTTAACCCGCACCGCTTCCGAAAAATTTTCTGGTTCACCGGTATCAATTAAAAACAAAAAAATTCAATGACGGAGAATACCTTTGTACAGGTTTAGATGTTCTACTAGAGTTTCTCAAAGTGGGCTCAAGAGTACATGGTTCTTGTTCCGATTTTTCATTATAGTCTACTGCAAAAGTTTCGGGATTTCTAAGCAAAACACTCTTAGAAACCCCTTCCAATTCAATCTCTCTAGTCTTCACTATTTGCCTCTTCACACTAGATCTACCACAACTCTATCCTTGTACATCAAGTTTTCATTGAATGTAACATCGCCGATTCTTATTATTTTTCTATTTTGCTCATCCCAAAATTGATAGCCAAAATAATCATAACCATATCCAATGAAATTTTTTTTTTTAGCTTTTGCACCAAGCTTATCTCTATTTTCAAAATCTATGTGGACATATGAAACACAACCAAAAACTTTCAGATGTGAGATATTCACCTTTTTTCCACTCCATTCTTCTTCTAGTAGCTTGAAATCAAGTGAAACTGAAGGCCCTTTGTTGATTAGATATGATGTGTTGTTAATTGCATCAGCCCAAAACATCTTGGGTAATCCCGCATGCATCCTCATACTTCTTGCATGACCATTCAAAGTTCTATTCATCCTCTTAGCAACTTCGTTTTGTCTGCGGTCTATTGTAACAATTCCTGTCATTTTGATTCCGTTCTCTACACAAAATTGCTTGAACTCCTTGCTATCATACTCACCACCATTATCGGACCTTAAACATTTAATCTTCAGGCCGCTCTCGTTTTCTACTTGAGTTTTCCATATCTTAAAAGTAGCAAACATGTTAGATTTATTTTTTAAAAAATAAACCCATACCTTTTTGGTGGAGTAGTCAATAAACGTGACATAATAGCGCGAGCCTCCAAGGGAATGTACAAGGGCTGCCCCCCATACATATGTATGCAGCAAATCTAACTTTCCTTTATTTGGTTTTCTCCCAATCTTCGACAAACTAACACCTTCCCCGCTTACCCAAAACACAATCCTCACATGGACCAATATCTATGGACTTCAAATCAGGCGGTTTTCCCTTAGATGCTAATAACTTCATCCCTTTTTCGCTCATGTGTCCAAGCCTACAAGTACCACAAACTAGAATCCGCTTTCGACTCAATAACAGCTATGATTTCTCTACTGCTTTCACCATATACAATGTTCTCGACTTTGTTCCCCGTGCTACAACCAAAGCACCTTTAACTATTTTCCAAGAGTTATCCCCAAAAATAGCTCGTATTCTATGCTACCTAATGACTTATAGAGATCAGCTTTCTCTTAAGTCCCGAAATATATCCGATATCATGCAATTTCCATTGATCTCCGTTAGTAGCTTTAATATAAACATCACCATTTCCCATAATATTCAAAGGTTCATCATAAGCAAGATAAACCTTTTCAAATTTTCCAGCAATAAAATTATTCATTAATTCTATGCATGAAGTAGAGTGAAACAATGCACCCGAGTTTAGAATTCAAGACTCAATTGGATTGTCAATGCTCAAAATTAAAGCATCATTATCAATTGTCTCTTCAAGAGTTGCATTCACCGATTTCTCTTCTTCTTGATTTCGATCGCGATACTAAAATTTCTTCTTTGGGGCTCTATAATCTCGTCTCGGATGACCCTTTTTTTTTTTGTGCAATTATAGGCTTTCCAACGAAGTTATTTCACCACGAGGTCTCGATTTGCTTCTCCCTTTAGACTTCGATCTACTATGATTCCGGTTCCGCCATCATTGATTGCTTCTCCCTCCGCCTTCGGTATTTAAGGCACAGACTTGAAAATTCACCCGACTCTCTTCCGTGAATATCCCGGCTAAGAATCAAATCTTGGATTGCTTGAAGCTCCAACTTTTATTACCAAACAAACGCTCACTGCAATCCACAGTTGCACTCCAACTTTTAGGTAGAGAAGATAATAAAATTAAAACTTTTACGTCATTGTCGAATTTGATTTCCACTAAACTCAATTGAGTCGTGATCACGTAGAATTCGTTGATGTGATCCGTCACAAAAGCACCTTCGTCCATCTTCGGATTGAAGACGACGCATCAAATATACCTTGTTCGATGCAGAAGGCTTCTCGTACATGTTGGACAAGGCCGCCATCAAATCCACCGTTGTCTTCTCATTAGCGATATTGAAAGCAACGTTCGCGCCAATGAGAGACGAATCACACCCCATTTGTCTCCCGACAAAGGCTTATGCAAGTTCTTTTGATACAAAGAAATCCTCAATCTGCATCTTCCAAAAACCAAAGTCCTTGCCATCGAACCGATCGATCTTCACCTTCTCTTCATCCATATTCGTCGCTCCCACTATTTCGTCAAACCAAGATCCGATGTCGGTTGTTAGGAACGCGAATCATTGAAGAGAAGACAAAAATAGAAAAGAAGAAAAAGACAAGCGAATTTTTCACATGGAAAAACCCTTCTAAATCAAAAAGGGAAAAAGTCACGGTGTCGCACTACGCAATCTCTCAACTATCGGTTTCATTGTTACAGATACAAAATATATTGCCCCAATATATGGCGGGAGTCTAAGGCATACATAGTTGAGAAGTAAATTATAAGTATGCCATGTAAAAGCTCTGCGCTTAACAATTATAATTATATCATATAAAATATTTGCGCTTAATATTGCTTTTTTTTTTCTATCAGACTCCACAAAATCCTTCAGAGTCAGATAGTCTAAACTGAGTTAACAGTTTGGAGACTTTAGATCAGTTACCGTGAGAAGACCGAGCACTTACATTGAGGCCCGTGGGCTGCTTCAAAATTTCGCCTATTGTAACGGTTCCTCCAATAGTGTTGCAGATTGGGTGGTAAAGATGAAAGAAGCCCTCCCCCATGATTGGCTGGCTCGGCCTCCGCTGGTTCTTCCAATGACTTTGACATGGACTCAATCAACAGCTTTACTTTTTCCCTCGATCTTGCCAAGAAAGTCGTCCAAGGCCGAGGCAAGCGAAGAGAAAACCAAGAGCAAAAGCAGATGGCGTTTACAATGTTGTCCGGAGATGTGATCGCTCAAATCATCTCTCTCACCACTCCGCAAGATGCTTGCGCCATGTCCTGCGTCTCCTCCAACTTCAGATCGATTGCAGATTCTGATCAAGTGTGGTCCAATTCCTTGCCTCCTGACTGCGAGAACTTGATCCCTCAGATATCACCCAAGAAGTCTCTCTATCGCCATCTCTGTGATCATCCGGTCCCGATCGATGGCCGGAACATGGTAAGCTCAATTTCAAGAGATCGATGGCTCGTGTGCACCTAGTGTGTGATTGTCGTTTACCGTAGTCGTTGAACTAGAGGACATATTGATGCGAGGATTCGATTTTTTGAATGATTTAGCGTAGAAAAAAGATTGGAGAAATTTCTACCAGGTATAGTCTGAGTGGGTCGTTTTATTCTTCTTTGGTTTCTCTGAGAATTGGAGTGTGGTCTGACTGGTGCCATTTGATTTGATCAACTATCAAAGTATAGGCCATGAAGTCGCTATATCCTAGATGAATTGAGTTATGCACTACCTAAACCATCATTGACCATGTCAATAGATTTTAGCAGACATTTGAGAAATCTAGTTTAAGAAGACCGGTCGACAAATGTTGATGAGGCCTGGATCGAACCGGGGTTCATACGAGCATATTCTCAAAATATAAGATAGGGGTTCTCCAGTGAATTTCACGGACCAAAGTATAGAGGGTGTTTGCGTAACTTACGTTGGACGGAGTTGTAAGAGTAAAATTGATTTTGGATGTAGCACACGCTAATTTTTCATTCAATAGATGGGAAAGTTAATTTTGTTGCAAGTTAAAAGTGACTAACTATGGACATTCGTTTATGTTAAGTAGAGTCTTTCATTGGATAAGAAGAGTGGAAAGAAATGTTTTATGTTGGGAGCAAGAGACCTGACAATCGCATGGGGAGATGACCGGAGGTATTGGAAATGGATGGCTACACCAGAATCCAGGTCTCGTATTGCTTTTTGGAAATCGATTCGAAAGTTGTTTCGGGACACTCGTTAACATAATCCTAACGGTAAATCCTTTGGACAGGTTTAACGAAGTGGCTCAGCTCCAGTACGTGTGCTGGTTTCACATCATAGGAAGAATTGAGACCTTTATGCTCTCATCCGGAACAAATTATGCAGCTTTTTTCGTGTTTCAGTTCGATAGCCAAGGGGACGGATTCGATCATCCAGTGAAGGCACATGTCTGTATCGGCAGCGACGAGCTCGACGAAGGGCAACCCGTGACACTGGATCCTAGAGGAGGCGAGCCTAGAGCGATCCGTGAGCGTGCAGACGGATGGATGGAGATCGAGATGGGGGAGTTCCACAATGAGAATGGAGATGATGGAACACTGGTGTCTAGTCTCAGGGAGGTTGATGGGCTCAAGAGCGGCCTCATTGTTGAAGGGATCGAACTTAGGCCTAAAGAAACGCGCTAGATTACAGGACGAACACGGGTCTTTTTGTCTTGTGGATGTGGTATTTGTTGATGCTAGTCATTTAGGCGTGTACTTGTATCGATGATATACACTGGCTGAGCTCCGATCCAAGGTAATCTATGCAAAGAATACTAAGTAATCACACCAAAAACTGCACTACAAGTTTTATCATTTACTCTGTTAGATCATTGGTTACAACTCCACAAGATGCTTGCACCATGTCATCGGTCTCTACCTCCTTCAGAGCAATTGCAGATTCAGATCAAGTGCGGGCCAACTTGTTGCCTCCTAATGTCCAAATGTTATTCTCCAAGAACGTCGACGAAACTTACTGAGACAAGGGGAAATGATGAATTGAAGAGAAGTTGGGTGCACGAACCTTAATTCTTGCTGTGTTGACTAAGTCATTCATTGAATTACTTCCAAACAAAATACCGCAAAGACTATGAGGAGGGTCCTCACATAAGCAACCAAAAAAGAAAGCTGAGACACACCCTCCGACCGCATAAGAGTACAGAGCAAATTAATCACATAAGGGTTTGTAAAAGCTAATTCATGTGCAGCTTTGTTCCCCTAAAACCTCTCTAATGTGTCTTGGATGATAGTACTCGAGCGCCACTCCAAATTGTGGCGCCGAACAACCAGTCCTTCGACGACAGCTTTGCAGTCTCCTTCAAGGATAAACCTCTTTAGCTGGGAGTAAAGCTTCCACTCCAAAGCATTGTGATTTAATCTCAAAACCCTACAATTCACTTCTACGACACGCAGAAGAATGTTGCTCAGATTTGTTGACAATATATCATACAACCGAAACAATGGATCTTCATTGGCACTTTTTTGGAACGCTTGAGCCAATGCACATTCCAAAGCTCTAGCTGTAGTAACTGTAACTGCATTTCCAACTCAAATGTCTCTGGTAAATGTTGGAGAATAAGTGAAAGAGCAGAAACGTAGAAATACTCAGAGGTACATATAACTGTAAAGTAGATCATCACTAAGAATTTTTTCTAGTGGACTGCCTGCTTTCATTCCTAGACCACCTACATTAAGTGTGATAATCTGATCCAAACTTCTTGTGCTAATAAGAAAAATGATGGGTACACATAAATGTGTATTGTAACCTTGTCCCGAGCAACTACTATTCTACTGTTCAGTGTCAACAGACAAATAAAGAACTTAGCATAAGATAACCGTAAAGCTGATAAGAACATAAAAAATATCATGAACATACTTACAGTCTTGAGCTCTGTAATCCCATTGCGCAAAAACTTAATTCAAGCCGCCAACTGCCTCAAACAATTCCACAATCCTACAATTACAGTTGTCCTCCCCTTCCCCAGCCCTTGAGTGGGCAAAAAGGTGATCGATGAAGTTCATATGGTCCCATCACAATTCATAAATGTCGATTCACAATTAGTTACGAAGCCATTGTCTAGTAAATTGTCAATCGCGACATTTTTCGACATAGTTGGAGTACCTTGGTTTAAAGCTCCCTCAAATGCACCAAAACATAAAGAATACATGAAATATGCTGACAAATAAATTAACAATCGCAATTTGAAGTTCATACAAAACAATACATTCCGGGAAAATAGAATCGGAGTATCAAGAAACGTGTACTATAATCACGGCTAAGTGCTTGGAAGTTTAATGCACTTCAATGGTGACGTCCAGCTCAACAAGAGCTAGAAAACGACTTCGCAACTGCCTAACTCTCCAAGTATGTGAGACAGTCCTTAGATTCTAGCCTCCTTAACAAAATCCAAGGGAAAATGATGAGGAAGAAAGACAGTCAATACCTAGATAGATCCTTCAACTAGAAAGTACATCATCTTCCAAGCCAAAGGGTTGAGGAGCCTTACACTTTAATTTGCCAAAGTAGAAACACAGAGAAGAAATCATCATAGCCATGTGGCATTCACACTTTTTTTTTCCATATGTTACCATACGTCTTGTACAATTCATGAGACAATTTAAACAAGTACCTTTCAAACACACTGATCACATCAAAATATAATTTTACTGAAAAGCTTATGTCACCTATGAACAAACTTGGGATTTTGATGTTGCCTACCTATTGATAGAGATTAAGCATGAGCAACACACACTGGTCACCCACCCCTCTCACCCTTTTATTTATCCCAAAAAAGAAAAGTACGAGCAACATGCGTTGAAAGGTTTACACCAAACAAAAATGCTATATCTCGTCTTTCATGGTACAAATAACACAAAAAATGGACTACAATCTTGACAATTTAGATTTAGAGTACGCAAGCTTCATGCTACGGGGATGGTGCTGGTAATCTATGTTATACTAGAGATCTACCTCATCTTTGCATAAGACTAGCACACCCCGATCGTCATGTCAATTGTCATGAAGTTTGCCATATTGCTCCCTTGATTCAGATGATATTTGAATGACTCTTCAAACAAAACCACATTACTTACATGCATATCAAGTATGGGATTGATGCATAAAATGTTCTAGCATATTTCAAGTGATACAATACGACCATAAGTAGACTCCTTTAAATCATTTCACAATAGTGCCATTTTAAACTAGCAAGAAATAAGTAGTCATTGAAGCTATAATAACACGAGTGCTAGATCAAAATTCGCTTCTATAGATAAACCTTTTATCCCGTGGGCCTGATGTTTTATAATTGCAAAAATATGTATAGTTTCAATTTTGGACAGAAAAATTTTAATAACTAACCTTCACATAGGCATCATCACCAATATCATAGCAAGCCCCATCCACACTAGCCTTCGTGTAGTGGCGCTTGGCTTGGATAATTTCTTTAGAGTTATCCCCTCTACGGATGAAATGTTGTACTAGAACATCTAGGAAATAATAGTTTACAAGGAAAAGAAGATGAACCTATCTCTAAAAAAATAAGCAGATATTCAAATCTAATCTTACTCTTTATTGTTGTATCCATTGACCACCTTTTCCTTCTGCAAGATAGAAAAGGGAGCACAAGAGGATATTCAAAGCAACAAAAGAAATTGCATGTCAATAATCTCATGTGCGATAATGTAGAATGGTAGTAAGGGTTCATTGCCTTTAAGTAGATGACCTTGAATGACGTTTCCATTATTTATCCACACACTAGAGAGCTGGAATGTGAACTTGACATGGCAAAAGTCATTGGCTTGAGACTAATTATTTCTAAAACAAGTGCAAACGTTTTCTGTTTTCACTGACTCTCCAGCCATGAACAAATGCCATCGCTTGATTAGCTAGTTTAGTTTAGCTAATTATCTTCCAAATTAAAGGATCAATACTTGTGCCAAAGAATTGATGAGTAAGCACCTCAACGAACTACTTAGGAGTACAAAACTTCATAGAAAAATAAGCTTCAATACCTCCCACAAATGATAGGTGCCTTGTATGTCTAATGATTCAAGTCTTAACGGTTTAATTAACAATAAATGAGAGCATTTTTAAAAACCATCAAGTCAATTCGAGCCTGTTTTGAAATACTAAAAAAACAAGTGCTAGTGATCAAAAGATAAGGACGCCACTTTTTGAAGGTGCAGAATCTAAGGGCACAAATGATAACCATTCTGTTTTCCGAAACAATTTCCGGCTAGAAATGGATTTTTCTATTTCTATTTTCTAGACAAGTTTCCGAGCGAGAGAAACACATTTAATATCAACACAAAATTTCTATTCCCGAAACATAAACGTTTGATAACAACATAAAATTCTATTTCTTGGAATAAAAATTTATTTGATGGCAAATTGATTAATCTATGCAGATAAAAAGAGATGATCATGCCAAACAAAGAATTGCATTCAATACCTAGTCCCACTTCTTTGCTTGACTATACCATCCAACAACACTACAAAAGATTAGCACCAAAAAACATGCGATCCTCAAGAAACAATTCTTTAATAGTGCAAATGATGACCTTTTGAAACTAAAAGGAAATCCACAAATACATATAACGGAAATCCTCAAGTACAACATCACATTACAAGAGCCAACATAGGAAATCCTCAAACACCAAAAACGAAAATACATTACAAAGTCGAAAACACTATTTCAGGGAATCTCCGGCATATTATGATCCTTTGCCATTATGTTGGCTATACTTTTCCTAAGCATATTCATCTCGGTACCCTCCTCAATCGATGTATCGTTTGTAACTTCATCTTCCGTAGGTCCAAACAAATCCTCTAAATCTTCATATAGGGAAAAGTTCTTATCTCTCCGTCTTGATCATGGATGTAATTATGGATAGCACAACATGCAATTATAATAAATGCTTGCTTTCGAATAGTAAAAGAAGGCATGTGTCTCAAAATGGAGAAGCGATTCTTTAATGCGGCAAATGATCTCTCAATGACATTCCTTAGTGAAGAATACCTATAGTTGAACAATTCTTTTGCTATTCTTGGCTGTCTCGATCTACCCCTATAATCGCTTAGATGATACCGTTCACCTTTAAAAGGAGTTAAAAATCCCGAAATTGCTGCATAACCAGAATCGCCAAGTGGTATTTGCCTATAACAAGGTATTCATATATTGGTCATGATATGTAACCGCAATACAATCTTAAGGTAAGTTACTCTTTAGAGAACAAGAAAATACCTAGTGGTGGTTGAAGAAATTTCAAGCGAGGAGTCTCGAGTCTTGTCGAGAGCACTCGACGATCGCTAGCGGATCCTTCCCAACCAAAGATACACAAAAGAAAATTTCATATCAAATGAACAAACACACATCACATTTTGAGTGGTAATTCCTTTCTTGCTTGTAAATGGAATCGCCGACACGGGTACAAAAGCGGAACATGGGTGCCATCAATAGCACCTACACACTCGTCATTTTATCAAAAACTAGTATTATACAAGATTATCGACAAAATGAAACCGATGGTGTATAGGAATGTACGAAAATCCTACCTTGAAGTAACGTTTGTAGTTAGGATCCATAAGAATCTCCTGCGGGACAACATCAAACGAAGGTGGTACAATAACCTCATTTGCTAGTTTGACAACCGCTTTCAACACTATAGTGAAGTACTTGGCTGATAGTTTGTCCCGAACGTTTGAACCTCTCACATAAATCTCTATTGGAGTTCTTGTGACAAATCATAGATAAGAAGATCCCAATTTATTCATCTACCCTAATATATCGACTATCTTCCAACCAACCTCTTGCCTTTATCAAATCACAAAGGTTGAGAAAGACATGTATCTCCATTCTAAAAGCTTCATATACCCTACGAGAATGTCCATAAAGAACCTCCCTTACCCATTCGGGTCTTGACAAAACATTGTCCCTAATAGGTTCTCTCGTGAGCATGGACATATCCAAAGCATAACAATGCACAACCATGCTATCGGTATATCAAGATCAAAATCATCAAAGTCCCGCTCAACTGGTGCTACCCGACAATTATACACGCCACTTTCATCCCCCTCCATATTACCTATGACATCACACGAAAGAAAAACATAAACACAACAAATAAGTAAGGAACCCAATAACAACCAACAATAGCCACAACGTCATCATAGTTGCATCATAAAACGAAAAACCACAGTCTCAAATACAAAAGTCATAGAGTGAAATTAAGCCAAATATAAATCCACAAGCATGTTTCCTAACATCTACTTAAAGAGATTCAAAAAGTCCGCATCTCCTTTTAGGTAGAGATATGATGAAAGCCTCTCTGCAAGTGGCATTAAGGCATGGTTAGTTCACAACTTTGTTGTATAGATTCTACTTCCAATCAGGGCATGCCATTTAGGACGGCAACCGCTAGTAACATTGAGGCTCAAGCAAAAACTCTAGCTACTGATTTGGACACGTTTCCCGATCTATCTCAGCTATTTTCACTAGTAAGAAGCAAAAGGACATGGCTATAGGTAAGTCTCCAACACATTTGCAACAAAAAAATGCTCAATTCCGGGCATTACATTGAGCTCAAGGCATTAGCTGCAGTGTTATCATTTCTAACTCTACCCACATGTCTTTTATTCACAATTAGATCGACAACACTTCTAAACAAGACTTGGTGTAAACACCAAATATTTTCCTAATGAACTCAGCTCGAAACATCCATATAGCTCTGCTCACTCCAATGGACCTATCAACAATTCCCAAACCCACCCTATGTGCAAAGAACTCATCTATCATTGCAAGTCACATGAGAGTTCACATCAAGCTAACTAAAACCAAATTCCGACCCTTAAAGCAGCACTTTTTAACAAGCAAAATAAACCAGCCCCAAAACCCAATGAGAAGTCACTGAGCTTAATCATATTCGAGAGAAAACGACTAAAAAGAAAAGGAAAAAAAAGACACGAAAGACTACCTTGCCCAGACCCAGATACCTTCTTGGCCATTTCTGGCGTGCTTCCTCGCTGGGGATCGGAGCCCCGACCAACCGGCACTCCGGCTCCTCGCCGTCGCCTGTCGCCGGCACGAGCCCTATTCAAAGGGACGACATTATTGGATGAGGCATCACTTAACCTCTCGTTGAACTCGCTATTGAGGTGCTGCTCCTGCGCCTCCGCGGGCGCCTCCTTCGGCTTCTTTGCCTTCCCCCTCTTGGCGGAGGCGGAAGCTGCTCCGGCCCCAGATTTTCGCTTGCTCGGCATCGCCTCGGGTGAACAGGACGGACGAGAGAGAGAGAGAGAAAATTGGGTGGCGAGCGGAAGCGATCCGAGAAGGGGCGAAGAAAGGGATTTCTTCTCCGTTCTCGATTTTGGTGAAATCTCAGGCGAGTTTGAAAGATGAGCGGGAATCTAAAAATTCTTTCCCGGGAGGAGGGAAATCGTTGGTGGGGCCCAGTTGTGACAAATCATTTTTTGTAGAGTTATCTAAAATTAGGATTGAGAAAATTATAATTAATTTCATTTAATTATTTTTGGTTCTTCGAGTGAAAAATCCAATGAACTTCAAACTAAAAAGAACATATACCCCGTTACTTAACTACAGCTATCTTTCCAATACATACTAAAGATTTGATAAAAAAATTATATAATTTAAACTAGCCAAAATTAAGGGCCCGTTTGATAACCCGATTAATTGCTTAAAATTGGAAATTCAGCAATTAGCGATATTAAACCTCTTTCATAGCCTTAATCGGCATGCAGCGTTAGGTCCTATTTAGCAAAATTGAAAATTAAGTGCTGGAAATCTAAGTACCGGACATGGTGCGTGAACAATCTTAAGTGTCGAAAATAGAATTAAAAAGCCATTTTGATGATATTAAAAATTGATGGTTGAATATTGTTAATTTCTTACCGAATTTTTAAAAAGTTTTAATTCTATTTGAAAAAGATCATTATTGGTAGGTTTTGTCAATATGTTAAAAATCGATGATAATAATCATTATCCTATCTTTGGAAAAATATATATATTAATATTCAACAATTAATATGCAATTATCATCGAACAACTTTTTTTTTATCTATTTTCAGCACTTAAGGTTATCAGCATTTAAAAATTTACTACTTACATTTTCAGCATTCTTCACGTTCCTTGAACATAAAAAGAAAATCACAACTCTTGTGATATACCGGTGCAAATTGGACGTTTAAACGTACTAATCTCAATTGTCGCATGCCATAAAGGAGGTGACAATACTTTCACCGATAATTAGATATGGCCACGGGCCGATTTGGGCTCGAAAGCCCATGAACTAACCGGAACCGGCCCGAAACAGCCAAAAAAAAAGGGGGAAGCCCTTGCATTGCAATGGCCAAACACCCCCTCCCCTTTTTTTTCTACCTAAATTCTCTATAAATACTATTTCTCTCATTTCATTTTTTCTCACAATTTCTCTCAAATTCTCTAAATTCTCTCGATTTTCTAAATCGATTTTCCGCTCAATTCTCGATAAAAATGGCAAGTGAAAGCGAAGTTGGTGACGGGAGAAAGAGCTCGATACCGAGATGGGGGGGAACTCCGATTATTTTCAACCTCATGATTAATATGATTCTCATGAGTTTACATGTTGGGTAGACGCTAATGATAATATCAATTATATTCCCAACGTCGACCACGTTCCAACGCAAGAAAGTCTTCATCCTCCTATCGGTCGAAGAAATGTCGCCGCAAAGGAGCCGAATGGCAAGCCCGAGAGAATACATCCAACTTATGACAACACTTCGACAAGGTACGCGAGGCGGAGATAAGTATAAGATAAACGAAATATTGTACAAAATCATAGAATTTTAACCAAAAACGGCTATGGAACATACCGTAGGCATCCATGCAAAAACATGCAACGCAAGCATCGACACCGATAATAACAAATTTTTGGATACACTAATCCTAACACTTCTCCTTTATTTCGCTACGGTGATTAAATTTATAAAGAAACATTAGCTCAATATGTTGCCATTAAACATTTACCGTTTACCATTAGTGAAAATTTTAGTTTGAATTTTTGATAAACACCACATGTACTCCTCAAACAAAATCGAGAACTACTCTTAAACACGAACTTTTAGGGTTTATAAAAACAAAAAAAGGCTTTGCAAAAGTTTTTTACGGATTTCAATGGATGTGTGCATATAGGTAGCTACATTTGGAGTGATCATTGATAAATTCATTCTTATATATGGGTATCACATATCATTGGATATGCGATTAGAACATTAAAAAAAAGTACTTGCATTTCGAGTGTTTAATGAAAGGCATACGGTCAATAATATTTATAGAATAATTAGACAAGTTTTAGAATAATATAATTTGATTAATAAAGTTTTTCCAATTTATTTTGATAATACCGCGTCAAATGCCGCTTCCATTCCCGAGTTAGAAAATATTTGTAAACCCTTTTTTAGCGGACAATTTATTCACATTAGATGTACTTGCCATGTTTTAAATTTACGTATACAAGATGGTTTATGAGTTTTCCCCCCCAAGAAAGAGAACAATTAAATTTTTATGGAATCATCTCAAAGTTATGAAAGAATGGGGTAGACTTTGTAAATCACATGGACAAAAACCAAAAGATTTCCAAAAGATGTTTCGACTCATTGGAATTCTACCTACGAGTTGCTTCATCAATCTTTTGTTTATAAAAATTTATTACGTGCGTTTGTTTTGGATAATGTTTTCGAAATTAGTTTACTCCCGCAAAATTGGGTTGTTTGAAAAAAAAAATTAGATTTTTTGAAAGTTTTTAATGATGCAACTTATACTTTATCCGATGTTTATTATCATATTACGCATTTATTTTTACTAGAGTATGTTAACATTGCTGGTATTTTTTTGTGAATATGAAAAAGATACTTAATTAGTTCCGACTATTTATAGCAATGAAAGTAAAATGGCTGCATTATTATGCATGCATTCCTCTTATTTATTTGGTTGCTATTGTTTTTGTTCCACGTACTAAATTAGATGGTTTGTATGATTGTCCCAAAGATTATTATTACGATTGTTTACATTTGAATGAAACAAAGATATTAAAACTATGCAATGAGAGGTTAAAGACGTTATAATAGCATTATATAATGAATTTTATAGTAGATATGATTTAGGTGATAGTGGATCTTCTCAACCTAGTACCTCACAAAGGAAGGAGAGTGGTAGACTTAGTAGAGGGTACAATATGCTCATTAGTAGTAAAAAAGACAAAAGAAAATAACAGGTAATATTTCTAAATTAGAAAACTATTTAACCATTACTTTTGAGTTCGTGATTCGAACACGAACAAATTTCAAAATTCTAGAGTAATGGAAAACTCATTCAACAATTCTCGCTCTCATCGCAAGAAAGATATTAGTAACCTCTTCTTTAACCATTGTAGTTGAATAAGTATTTAGCGCTAGAGGATTAATTTTGGACGACTGTTTAAGATTAAATCCGGATGCTTGTGGAGGCTCAAGCTGTATCATCGGCTAAATTTGGACAATAAGAGCTGGATCAAAACGGCAAATTCTTCAATGATGATAGTGGAGATACCACCGCTACGAATACCACAATGGGTAGCGACGATTGACAATGAGGTAAGTTGGGGTTATCAAAGGTAAAAGAACTATATGGGCTTTGATTCTTCTATCCCTAAGAAATTATGTAGGCGCTTAATGATAATTTATTAAGTTCAAGCCTCTTTCCTTTTCTTTTTTCCCCCAAATTTGATTACAATGTATAATTTGATTATAATTTATAACCGATAATTTATTTTTTATTTCATAATTTATTATTTAAAATTAAATTTAAAATTTCGAACCGAACCGGCCTTTGAACCAAGGAACCGACGATTCGAATAGGAACTGGACTGCCCCTTCAAGGGCTTGTTCCAGTTCAAGCATGGCCACAAACCGGAACCACCGGTTCATAAACCGAATCGGCGGTTCACGGCCCGTGGCCATGTCTACCAACGATATAGATTTGATAAACATGTCATTTTACTATTGAGGTTTTACTTTTCTGCCTCACAATTAATTTTCCGACTTTATTATGTTGCGGTAATTTTCACGAGTTGCCATAATTTTACACACCACCGTTTGCCTAATGGCCAATAGGAAACTTGTACGGTGAAGGTCTAACCATACAGTTAAATCTTTTACCGCTGAAAAATCTTACAAGCAATATGGACCATTCATTTTATGGCCTGCTGGTCGGGCAAAAGCCGCTCGTTCTTAGTAAAACTAGTAAATTACGGATAGTAAAAACACACGTCAATAACAAACGATCTTATGTCATTGAACTATTTCCTCTTCATAAGTCTACTTCCGCATTGAAGAGCCTTGCTGCTTGTCAATGAATATAAGTGATCGTTTTGAGGGTGGCTTCTTGAACTGTTGGCTTGGTGAATTTGACGGACCGGAGAAGTTGCATCATTTTAAATTTATTCTATGTGGCCATAAACTTTAGTCGATACGCAATATCGTCTTTGAACTTTTAATTTGTTCAATATGATATTTGAACTTTTGATATATGTTCGATTTAATCCATCGGCTGTATAAAACCTTTCAATGTTGTCATTTTATCAATTCAAGTTCAATGGATAACATTGAATATTTTCGTATGATCTAAAAACTAAATTAAAAATGTCCAAAAAAGAAGAAGAAGGAATCGCGTTGAGCAAATTAAAAGGTTAGGGACAATATTGCAAACTAGGTTAAAATTTATGGACTGCATTGAACGGATTTAAAATTTACGGATCATATTACATGTTAGGTTAAAGTTCGAAGGCCATTTGTATCATTATCCATTATTTTGTTACGATCGTAATCTTGGTAAGTGTAAGCAGTTCCGTACTTCAAGTATTAAATGAAGTCTTTTCATTATTTCATGTGTTTGGTCCTTTCCAGGCAAATCCTGTTTTACATGGTACGACCCAAGGAAAAGTACCAAACTTGTTTTTTTGCCTAATCCGTTTGGATTGGCAGGCAAATCAAACAAAACTGAATCACCTAAAAACCAAGCATGCGCAGAAGAAACGAAAAGGAAATCTTTTTTAAGAAACAAGAAGATTGTGCTTCTATATGTACTAGTAATTTCTGTCACACAAGTCCTCGGAACGAAACAGATGTATCAGAAGCGCGCCTTTGCTTCTCGATCAGACGGTACCGACTTCAGTCGAAGCATTGGTCTTACCGGCAGTTTGGCCATTGACTTCATGAATGGATTCTATCGGCAGGTTGTCTCGGCCAACAAGTTAAGCGGCACGATACGTCTGTTGAAGCAGCGGATTCCTCTATCCCGTTGACGTCGAATTCTCTGCGAAATTCGTTTCTATTCACCACAAATGCCACTTCGAGTGAGAAGATACAACTGAACTCCGACGACCTGAGTCTTGCCAGGCTGCTTGAGCCTATGTCCCTGCTTGAAGACCGCAGTCGAGAAAGTATTCCCAACTGGTCCTTCTAAAACCTTTCAAAAAAGTTTGCTGTTGCACTAAGCTACCGTGAGCATTTGAGATGGTGTCGGAGGTCGATGATGATAACTTAACAGGTACAGCTTTTTCAAGATCACTTGGTTTCATTTCTTTTCACTCCGACTCTTCAGCTTATTCATAGACTGGTCGCGCACGGCGCTCCCACTGGTGTCTCAACCAATTCTCGATCATTGATGTATGTAAACATAGATATGCATCGACGGTTGAGATACATTGGGACATCCGAGGGATCGCCATGGTGCGTAGAGGATCCCACGTCCAAAATACTGGAGTTGCTGCTGCCACATGAGCTTGACACTAGCATGCGAGGTAGGGAAGAGGAAAACAGACCCGAGTTCATTATATTTCCAAAACAAACAGTGCACTCAAAGACAAAGATCAGCATTGCCTATGCAATGTAATAACGAGATAACGGAAGATGTATGGGCAGAAATGAAGACTTCGAAACCATCTGACTATTTTTCAATTTGTGATTTTTGTTTCAAACAAGGAAGCAAAGATGAAGAAGATGATAAAAGTCCAAACAAATCAAATCCGGACATGTCTAAACTGGCTGTAAGAGCTCTGCTTCAGAAGCCATCTGACTATTTTTCAATTTGCAGTTGGGCCAGCAAGACCAAAATGGTGTTCTACCATCATACATGCATTTTCTGTTTTCCCCATGTGCAATGGGAGATAGGGAGACGCCCATACAGTAACCTAAACTGAATCCACAGATGATTCTTCAAGGTCCAGCCTCATGAGCCCGGCAATATGAATCAAATGACCTGCCTGTCGTGACAAAAGAGGAACACGTGAACCTTACACGCACGACGCAGACTTGATCGAGTGTCATGTCTCGACCCTGAGTAAGCAGATTGTTTCTGCTTACTTTGTTTAATTCAATGATGCAGAAATCCTAAGCACCTTCAATCAATCGGCAACAACGAGGGTAAGCATTATCCCACCGACTCCTTCAATCAGTTGACAAAAAATAAATTCGTATGGGTGAAAAAGGGTAGATTCATCACACTACACTGATTTCTCCGACGTAGCGAACATAGTAACTAGCCCTTTAAAGAAGCTCAAAACAATTCCCAACCTAACATTATCCAGAATGAGGATTAACACTTGCCTGACCACTTAGTTGATTGCTGCGCGAATATATTCGCATTCACATGGATGCATGTTTCCTTCTCATTGCAGAAAGAATGAAATCTAGCAGTAGCTACATAGTCCTACTTGTTTCCTTCTCGTTGCAGAGAGAATGAAATCTAGCAGGAGCTACATAATCCTACTGTCTAAGCATGCTTACCTTAATTCTGTGAGTCCTTGGCCTGAGCTCCTTACTGACATAAACAAGTTTCTGCTCTTCCCTGGTCAGCCTCGGCATGATCTGATGCGGATTCAAAAGCCCTGGCGGATCAAATAACTTCGGCTTACACGGCAAAATCGCCTCAACCCTAATTATTCCCAGAGTGGAACCGGGCACCGGTGCCTCTGTCAAGTGGGTAACTTTCCCCCCTTCAACATGCTTCCCGATTGCATTAATCAAAGTGCTCTTCCCTGCATTTTGCGCGCCGATCGCCCAGACATTCCCTCTAGCCCCAGCCAAAGCAATGACATCATCTACAAGATTCTTTAACCCCCCAATTCCTCACTGCGCTCACCAAATGCAAACTTGTGATTTTGATCACCCCATTTTCTCTTGCTCTCTGCCTCACCCAATGCTCGAAGCCGGTGGGCGATATGGTCCTGGGCAACAAATCAATCTTGGTCACCACCAAAACTACTCTAGGAACATTCCCCCATTTCTTCTCCTTCCAAGCAGTCGAATTCTCCTCAATCGACGTTGAAACCAGCTTCGCCACCTTCTTATTCGATGTTTATTCATTTACTCTTTTACCAGTGAATGCAATGTAAGCATTAGGTTTGCGAACATCAGATTTACGTGGTTTGGTCGGACGATAATTACCTTGAATCCCAAGAAGAATCGTACCTCCGCCGTCATGAAGACAGTGATCAGCCACAGGCGCTCACTCGGAGGTCATTATGGTGACCGATCTTGAGCGATCAAGCTGGATTTCCACTGTCAAATGCTGCCTCTTGCTCTATTGGCAAGCATAAACAATTGAACTTTCTAAGTTAAAGACAGCCACTGCAAGGAAGAGAAAAATCAAAGAGAGACACAAAAGATGGCAGCTTCCAAGGTTGCCCGGAGATTTCATCTCCCAAAAATCACCTCTCTCACAACTGCACAAGATGCTTGTTAGGATATCATCGGCCTCAACCCGCTTCAGATCAATTGCAGATTCAGATCAAGTGTGTGGGTTCGGTTTTTTGCCACTTGACTACAGTAATCCTCAACCCGCAAATATCACCAAAGTAGACCCTCTATCTCGGTCTCCGCCAATCTCCGGCGGCGGCAATTGAAACATGTTAAGCCCGGTTTGAACATGGGATGTACAGATCGGTTGCGTATTCGAATAACTGCTTGTGCGAGTCTTGAGGCCATTTTAGTCATAAACTTTTTGACAATTTTGTCAATATAATCATTTCAGCCAATTTTGACTGCAAACCGCTGATGTGCACAGGGCCGTCCTACATGGTGCGGTCTGCTCTAACGCAGACAATTTTCATAATGTTTTTGAATACCTTTAGACATAAATCTTCATCGACAATCTTCATGGACTAATTATTTCAATCAATATCAGCGATCATTCAAATTATTCATATTTCTCGAAACAAAGGAATCTATAGAAAGAATTTTGCCACATGCCTTCCACCTAAATTTCATAATTCCTCTGCGGGGTCCATCAATTTTATTTTTCACCCATCTTTCTACATGGATACCCTCCATGTTCTATGAACTACCTTTCTACCGTTTCTTTTCCATCACTCTCCTTTCTACGGGTTTTGATCAAGTGGTTCAGCTCTAACTTCGGTGTTGGCTGAGTTATATCCCCATTGCTAACGTCGACCGGGCCAGGATTACCGGCGCTGCCCCCGACTTGCTCTACGCCGCCTGCCACTACGGGCGAGCTTGAGCGCTGATTGAGCCCCGAGCAGTCCTCGAGCAAGGCGGCGGATGGTTAAAGTTCGAGATGGTTGGAACACTAAAAGTGTAATCTCAAGGGAGGTTGATGATGGCAATGTAAAAGAGAGGCCAACCTTGAAATCAGGTAGAAAACTTCTCTTAAAGGAACCTAAGTATAGTAAAAAGATGCAAGCCACTAAATTGGGAAACAAACTTGGCCTTCTCACTCTTCCTTTCCATCCATTCAACACAATTCTTTTAGCAACTGAAACAACTTTCATGACCCAGGACTTTGTATTGCTCCTTACAATCCCCATGAAATCCCACAGATGGCTTGCATTCACACCGATGAAGATTGAATAAACAAAGGCGAGGCGAACCAGACGATGGCTACCCCGACAAGTCCCACGAAAAGATCGTCCTCCATATCGTCGCCGGCTGCGGGCCGACCTCCCCAGGCGGTCAAGTTCTCGAGACGGACATCCAGCGGCCGCATCGTCAGCCTGTCCAGGGACGACGAGCTGGACATGTCCGGCGAGTTCTCGGGCCAGAATGATTACATCAACTACACGGTGCTCATGCCGCCCACGCCGGACAACCAGCCGATGGCGGAGTCAACGGGGCCGAGCACATCCGCAGACTCCAAACGGGATACCTCAAGGGGGTACAAATCGACCCGGTTCGGCTCCGACACGCAGCGGCCGGGAGACGGGGGCGGCGGGGGAGGCGGGGGCGGGGGGAGCGGCGGGGCAAAAATTGACCGCGGGTTGTCCCTGATGAAGTCGAACAACAAGTCGATGCTCCTGAGGAGCCAGACCTCGGACTTCGACCACACGCGGTGGCTGTTTGAAAGCAAAGGGAAGTATGGAATTGGGAATGCATATTGGCAAGAGGACCAAGAGGATGAGTATGATGGTGGGATGAGCATGGAGGACTTCATGGACAAACCTTGGAAGCCTCTCACTAGGAAGGTCAAGGTTCCACCAGGCGTTCTTAGCCCTTACAGGTTCATATGCTTACTGAAACTCTCTGACATGAACTCATATTCATGAGACATCATACGTAGCTCTAGAAATGTCGCTTCGTTAGTCCTGAAGAGATCTCAACAGAAGCATACTAGCAAGCAACATGAGTCGCGACACCATTTTATTTTACTGATAGACAGAAAAATCATGATATACACTTTCGAATACTAGTTAAAGCCTCCCCGTTCCCGATAGCTAACATAGAAAAAGATCCCCACTTTCCGTAGCACGGTACGTCTGATCTTCCCCCTATTGCCTTTCTGGATATTCCTGGATGTCTCGGCTAGAGTTGATCAAGATGAAGATCATTCAATATGAGTTGTGCATTTTTCTGTGTTTGGAAACAGGCTACTGATAGTGCTGCGGATGGTGGCGTTATCGCTGTTTCTTTACTGGAGAGTCACGAATCCGAATCAAGACGCAATGTGGCTATGGGGCATGTCCATCGTCTGCGAGCTTTGGTTCGCCTTCTCGTGGCTGTTGGACATATTGCCGAAGTTCAATCCCATAAACCGAGCGACCGATCTCGCGGCCCTCACCGATAAGTTCGACAGGCCTTCCCCGTCCAACCCCCATGGCCGGTCAGACTTGCCCGGGGTCGACGTGATGGTTTCAACAGCCGACCCAGAAAAAGAGCCGCCTCTTGTCACCGCCAACACGATCCTCTCGATTCTCGCAGTTGATTATCCCGTCGAGAAGCTTTCATGCTACATTTCGGATGACGGCGGGGCGATTCTCACCTTCGAGGCAATGGCTGAAGCCATCAACTTCGCTCAGGAACTTCTCTACTTGCATAAAACTATTTCGATAGTGCTCAAATCCTTTCAATTAAGGCAGACTAAGTTACGGAACATTGTGTCCCCTATTTTTTCCCAATGCAACAGGTATGGGTGCCCTTTTGCAGAAAGCACAACATCGAGCCTAGAAATCCAGAAAGTTACTTCAGTTTAAAATCCGACCCCACGAAGAACAAGAAGCGGTCCGATTTCGTAAAAGACCGGCGTTGGATCAAGAGGGAGTATGATGAATTTAAGGTCAGAATCAATGGCCTTCCCGAGGTGATACGAAGACGCTGCGATTCGTACAATTCGAGAGAAGAAAAAAAAGAGAAGCAGCTCTCTCGGGAAAGGAATGGAGGAGTCTTGCCGGAGGAACCGATCAAGGTCACCAAGGCTACCTGGATGGCCGACGGGACTCATTGGCCAGGGACATGGTTCAATCCGGGCACCGATCACACTAAAGGAGACCATGCCGGGATATTGCAGGTAACGATCTAATTATCAAATCACTGAGAATTTCGATTCGGTACTAAACGCAATTCCCATTTCTCTTCTTGCCCACAATGCAGGTAATGAGTAAGGTCCCGGAGAACGAACCGGTGCTGGGCCATCCGGACGAGAAGAAATTGGATTTCTCGGGTATCGACATTCGGTTGCCGATGTTTGCATATGTGTCGAGGGAGAAAAGACCCGGGTACGACCACAACAAGAAGGCTGGAGCCATGAACGCCTTGGTTAGAGCCTCGGCGATCCTATCCAACGGACCCTTCATACTCAATTTGGATTGCGACCACTATATTTACAACTCGAAAGCTATAAAGGAGGGCATGTGTTTCATGATGGACCGTGGCGGAGATCGGATTTGCTACATTCAGTTTCCACAGAGATTCGAAGGGATTGATCCATCGGATCGATATGCGAATCACAACACCGTCTTCTTTGATGGTAATGTCAGTCTTGTGGGTTTAACAGAATCACTTAATCCAGTGACAAACCAAACTATGAGCATCGCTGCAGATCCACATCTGTTGTTTTATCTTTGATCTTGACCGTGACAGGTAATATGCGAGCGCTCGATGGTCTCCAAGGGCCAGTATACGTGGGAACCGGTTGTATGTTCCGGCGATTTGCGCTGTACGGGTTTCTACCGCCTAGAGCAAATGAATATGAAGGTCTCTTTGGACAAATCAAGACTCCGGCTCAGAATGTTCAGATGCAAAGTGAGGATGAGGACTCGGACACGCAGCCCCTGACGTCGCACCCCGACTTAAGTTTGCCGAAGAAATTTGGAAACTCATCCATGCTCACCGAATCGATCCCCATTACGGAGTTTCAGGGGCGACCGCTCGCTGATCATATCTCGATAAAGAACGGCAGGCCTCCTGGAGCCCTTCTCCTTCCTCGCCCACCATTGGACTCACCTACAGTTGCTGAGGCAGTGGCTGTCATCTCCTGCTGGTAGTTGCTTTCAATATTGGTTCGTCATTGCAAGAATGTGATAAGCTTTCCAATAATCTGAAACTAGGCAATAACTGTATCTAAGTCAAGACTCAATTCCAATTGACTTTTTAAGAAACTGTTACTGTCATCTGCCTCTTGTAGTAAACTTGCTCTTTCTGCTTTAACAGGTATGAAGACAAGACTGAATGGGGTGAGAGGATAGGATGGATTTACGGGTCGGTGACGGAAGACGTGGTCACTGGATATCGTATGCACAACCGCGGGTGGCGGTCCGTGTATTGCATCACAAAGCGCGACGCGTTTCGTGGCTCTGCACCGATCAACCTCACCGACCGCCTCCACCAGGTGCTCCGATGGGCCACAGGATCCGTAGAGATCTTCTTCTCTAGGAACAATGCTTTGCTCGGGAGCCGCCGCCTCAAGTTCCTGCAACGCATTGCGTACCTAAACGTCGGCATATACCCATTCACCTCGGTCTTCCTCTTGGTCTATTGCTTCCTCCCCGCGCTTTCCCTCTTCTCGGGCCAATTCATTGTCCAAAGCCTCAATATCGCGTTCCTCTCATACCTGCTCATCATCACAATCACACTCTGCCTCATCTCCCTCCTCGAAGTGAAGTGGTCTGGGGTGGGCCTGGAGGAATGGTGGCGGAATGAGCAGTTCTGGGTCATAGGCGGCACGAGCGCCCACCTTGCCGCCGTCCTCCAGGGCCTGCTCAAGGTGGTAGCCGGCATCGAGATCTCCTTCACATTGACAAGCAAATCCACCGCCGAGGACGAGGACGACATCTACGCCGACCTCTACGTCGTCAAGTGGACAAGCCTCTTCATCATGCCCCTGACCATCATGGTGGTCAACATCGTGTCAGTCGTCATCGGGTTCTCGAGGACGGTCTACAGCGAGATCCCACAGTGGAGCAAGCTCCTGGGAGGGGCGTTCTTCAGCTTCTGGGTGTTGGCTCACATGTATCCATTCGCCAAGGGGCTGATGGGCAGGAGAGGGCGAGTCCCGACCATTGTCTATGTCTGGTCCGGCCTGGTCTCAATCACAGTCTCCCTGCTCTGGATCTCAATCAACCCTCCTGATAATTCACCAACTGCTTCTGGTGGTAATGTACAAATCTAGTCGCAACAGAAAGGAAAAGGAAAGGATTTAAAGCTCTAGTTACTTGTACATCACTGGAAAGAACGGGCATTTCTCGGATGGGGTCCTCGGCGATCGCTTGGAAGAGGCTCAATCGCGACCGAGGCAGATCGGAAGAGAGAGGATTTGTATGATTCATTGTTTAGCAAAATGTAGTGCTCAACTTTTGTCTCTTTGGTGTGTAAATGAAGTAGTCGAAGTAGATAAACAGTATATATACGATGAGGTACATCATCTGGTCTACATGGGGATGCTGAACAGAGCCCAGAATTCTAATCACCTTCTCAAGTTTTGGCCTTTGTTGGACAGTTACAAATTTACCCCCTTTGTTTCGAAATATTTGCTAATATGCCGCCTGATCTGTTGGAATTCAGTGTAATCTTCCCTTTGTTGTGATTGTAAGTTTAGCAGAAATCAATTGCAACTAACAAAAAGAAGATGAAGGAAGGTCGCAGAGGCCACCGAAGCACCTCAAACCTATTTGGGGCTCCGGCGACCATGAATCGAGCTCGTTCCTTGGTCAAGCACTTTGGTCGGCCTCAAATCGTGGTCGCAGGGGCGTGGCATTGAAGCAGGAGGCAGGGAGGATCCACGGTCTAGGCTAGAGGGAGACGATGAAGACCGAGACAAGGAAAAAAACAAAGACAAAGAGATGGAGATGGCTTTACTTAGATCAGAGCTGAGTGAGGGCAAGGCGGGTGAGCGAGGCGGGACAACAAGTGCTTCGGCTGCTTGCAGGCCATGATCAGTGGTGGTGCATCTCTGTTTATGCAAGGAAGTCCTAAGTGGGTTAAATGTTAAAACACGCGCATAATCACAACAAAATAAGCGTAAAAGCGAGAAAGAGAAATTGAGACACAGGTTTTATCTTTATTCACACTTAAACTAGGACTACATCCAACAGAAAATTCCATCACAATTAGCAGTTCGTACCTGTCGTTACACTACTCAACTACAAGCGAAAAAGTGTATATATAACATCGTATTTATGAGCTGAAACTCAAACTACTAATGAAAAAATATGAGGTCAAACTATAAAAACCCTTTGGCTGTTTGGAGGCGCTGCCCCTAGACCTCTGTCAGGATGGCTCGCTCGGACCCCCGTCTCATCACCGGAGAGCGTGACCCCATGCTTTCCTATCACGAGGAATATGAAGCACTTCCCAATATTAACTATGATCACTTTAAAACTCATTTAAACCCATTCATCACAAGCTTTTCAATTTAGGACTCATTTATATGCCCTGTCTAATTTTAAGCAGATCCATTAATGACTCCCTTTCATTATTTTTTGCTAACACATGGGCCTGTGACCCATTTTGAAGCCCTAATTGATCTCTTTGCTGGTTTAGTTTGAAGGTCCGCCCTCTTCTGTTTGTATACATGTGTCGTTCATATATGACAACATTGCCTAACGGAATTTTATAGCTATCTCCAGCGGAACTCGGCGAGGCTCAGCCTTGGGTGAGCTTGTCCCTCGCTATCGTGACCCAAAAATTCAAGAATTTTCAGGCTAATAGATTATTAGGTTAATTATTTAACTAGCCTAACTCGGACTCTTCCAAGTTCATACCAAATCGCAACTTAGGTTCAATTGATTAACATGTAACGATTTTAAAATGGAATCGCCACTAATCATTTTTTGTAGCTCGATTAGAAACCTAAGTAAATTAGCTAGAGAACTAAATTACTTCTACGAACTTGATTACGTTAGATTACTCTAACACCCTTTCGGTATCATTTTATTTCATGAAAAATCATTTGAGAATGTAACATTAATTGATTTTAACCTAAGTCACTAACAAAGGTTATCATGCCGGTGTACAATCAAATAATTGAGGCATCAAGAAATCAATATAATCAAGGGAGCATGCGGCACACAAAATTGTTCATTTATTTTCATTTTTTTATATGGATGCATGAAAAACTATAGTATATGCAATGCAATGTTATGAATTAAATGCAAGACTAAACTAGATGAGATGCAAATTGAATTAAATGAATATACAAGTGAAACCATGGATTAATTAAATTAACAACATGACATGTAAATTAATTAAAACCTAGACATGCAATTCTAATATGCAATTTAAGCTAACAAGCAACCTAATATGACATGGCAAGAAATAATGAAGATGACGTGGCATGGATGACGTGACAAAGATGTCATGGTAAAGATGATTTTTTTTATTTTCGGATGAATTTGTTTCCTAAAATAGAACTATGCCAAAACTATGTTTATCTTGCATATTTTAGAGTTCAAATTGACTTATACCCTAATATATTAAAGATAAATTATTTCAAAAGTAAAATTTTATTTAAACATGCAATTTCTATCCAAAAATGCAATCTAATCTAATTATTTACAAAAAAGATTAGATATGCAATTATCTACATGATGCTATTTATGCAATTTTCAAATATGGAAAGTGAATGAATGAAAATCTTTTAGAATTTTTGAGTTACATCATGCGACGAATATATTCTAAAAAAATATGACAATCAAACAATTCAAATCAAATTAGGAAAGTGAATATGCCAATTAATGTCAATCAAGAAAGTGAATATATCAATCCATTTTTGAAAAGATTTCGCAAATATGTGAATCCAATCTTTAATTCGTAATCTTACGATTGACACCTAAATTTTGATTTTTCTTAAATCAGTCATATTTCATAAAAATGAGAATTAACGTTAGTTCTCGCAAAAAGTAATTTTCATGCATAACATATTTTATTTTTTTCATGTATGCATTGCATTAGTGTCGATCTGCCTTGGTAATGTGAGGTTGACTAAGTTTGACGAGCGATTTGGACTTAGATCGACGGATATTTTTTTTAGCAATTCGTGAATGCATGTGCCGAAATTTTCACATGGGATTGGACATATTCTTAATTTCAAATCGGCCCATTTTTTACTCATTGAAATTTTAAGTCTTTTAATTAATTAATTGTTTAGTTAATTAGAGCCCGATTTGAGTCCGGACGAGACGATTGAACCCGAATTAGTGAAATTCAGCCATCCCAAGCTCTATTTCTTTTGGCCGAAATTTTTAAGAATTTTAAAGGGATAGGACTCTAGATTTTCAGATTTTTTTATCCTACGGCTATTATCTCGTCTAAAGTTCCTAAACCGACGATATGGATTAAATCTTATAGCTTACCCTTGTTCTATATATACATGATTATGCCTAGGGTTAAAGGGGGTCGGCACAATAGACGATTCAGAGAAAATTTGAGAAAAAAATCGTGAGAGAGAGGGAGAAAGTGAGTTCTTCGGTTGCCTCACTTTTCCCCGCGATTTCTGGGCTATTATTGCGGTTTTGGCACCTATTGTTGCGGTTTGCCCTCTATCCCTGTGGTTTTTGTTACTTTTTGGTGCCCAATTACATGTTGTTCGAGTTTGGGTTTGCTGTTGATTCATGCTCAATCCTTTCACCGTTCGATACCTGAATTTGCTGCTATTTGGCTTTGACTTTGCTGCTGTTTTGTCCTCAAATTCCTAAGAAAAAAGCTGATTTTTGGGCGATTTATTGTTCGATTTAGTGCAGATTTTTGGGCTCAATTCAAGGTAATCTCTCTATACTTTTGTAGGCTTGATTTGATGATGTTTTTTCCACTGTTCACATACTGTTTTTATGTTGATTGTATGCTGTTTTGTCCGAATCAATGCCGTTTTTGCACGTTTTATGATCACTAAACATGCAGATTTTTGCGGGAGCATAAAGGTAAGTATTTTACATGTTTGAGATGATGTTTTGCATGGATTAGTTGATGTTTGCTTGCTGTTCTTCGGCATAAACACTAATTTTTTCAAAAAAAAATTCAAAGAATGACTTTCACATATCGAAACCCTAATTTTTATCAAAAATTTCAAAAATTGGGGTTTAATTGGACTCATTGGACATATTTTCAGAATAAAAAAAATTCTAAATCTAAATTAGGAAAATCTTTTCTTAATAGGTAACATCTATGTCAAGTTAGATAATTTTACGTCATTTGTTCGGATACGACTCTCCAACTTAGTAAAGATGGGAAGTTAACAAATTTGATCTATTGCCGTTTAGATCCGATTCGCTATCTTCACAAACCAATTTTGGATTTAGGGATATCTATTTTTCCAAAAATTTGAAGAAGCAATATTCATGTCTTGCTCTTGTTTGCTCTTGATTGTCGATTGAAATGGTGATTATTTTGGCTGATATCTTATCTTGATTCCATGTTTAAGATTTCCTAAAAAATTTAGTAAAGTACGGTTTTCTAGAGGTTGTGTTTTAATTAAAAAATTTAAGAAGATAGAGTTTCTTAGAAACTGTATCTCATCGAAGAATTTGGAATAAAAGTCGAGATAATGAAATCTTTCATGATTGTGCTTACGTTTCCGAAAATCTATAAAAAAAAAATGCAAAAAAGATCATGTTTTCATATCTTGGATTGCCTCATGCATACCTCACATGTCATATCTTGCATATCCATATTTGCATTATATCTTTCGAATATCACTTATCTCACCTTCCATTTTTAAAAATTTAAAAAAAAACACATCACATTGCATATCTTTGCATTATCTCATGTTTCTTGCATATTCATTGCATATTTTGAATTTTATGTCTGCATATCTTGCATGTTCATCTCATATTTTCGAGTATCATATATTGCATTCCATATTTTCGAAATATCACTTGCATATCTTTAAGTTGTGTTTCCGAAAATAAAAATATGATCATTCGAGATATTGCTTTATCTTTTGATTGCATCATATTTTCGTGTACCATTTAGTCCTTCATACATATTTTCGGAAATTAGTATATATCATCCATGCATTCATATTTTTGTATATCCCATCGGATGTCTTTCATGTTCTAAAAATAACATTTTGCACATCTATATATCATATAACTTCGCATATCATGTGTTGCATGTTCACATTTATTTTTCTATATATTATATTTACCACGTCATTCGCATGTCATGTAGTATCGTGTTTAAGACCATGCATTTTAGGCCAATTAAAATAATTCATATGTTTAAATCATTTAACCTAAAGTTGCAAGTCACTTAGGCTAAATATAGTTTTCGTGTCAAATGTAGTCGGTGTCGTAGGATAGCTAGTTTCATGATTTTTGCACGCCATTAGGATAGATTGTCTTACGTCATTTTGCATGCACTAATCAGTTAATTAAACTTTGCATATCATTGTTTCTCTCGCATTTTTGCATGAGCATATCATCTTGTCATTTAGGTAGAATTCATTGTCATTGCAAGCATACATTCATTACATTCATCTAAATAAGTGAACACAAAAAAAAATCACTCCATCATTTTGAACTTTAAAGTGAACTCAATCAAGTTGCCAAACCTAGGATTTTCATGGAATTTAAGGTACCGAAAGGGCATTAGTTTTAATTAACTAGTGTAACCAAGTCCCCGAATCCATATTCTTTTATTCGTAGGAATAAGAATAGTCATTCCGTTATTTTTATTTAGGTTTCTAACCAACCTACCATAAATGGTTAGTGGCGACTCCGAATTCTAAAATCATTCTAATTAACCAAAGTTGCGATTTGGTAGGGCTTGAGAGAGTCCGTATTAGGTTAGTCATTAAATTAACCTTGATAATCCATTAGCCCAAAATTTATATTTTTAGGGTTGCGACACTTACGATTAACGATTGAGATCAAATCCTTGCCTAATCGAGTATTCCATCAATAATCTTAAAAATGATCTTTCTCGATCTTGTGGCAAGTTGCGGATTAGGAAAGATTTCCTAGTCAATCTGTATTTTGAAAAAGATATCCACTTTATGCAACATACTCAAAATATGCAAGATATGCAATATATGCCATGATATGCAAAATATGTTAAGATATGCAAAAATCACAAAATAGGCAAGTGAAATATTTGAGATTAAAATTTTACCTATCTTGTGGATATCTTTCCTAATTTGAATTGGATCAAATTGCTCGAGATCACGGAGTCAACGAAGCCACGGGGGCTCGTGGTGTTCCCAATCGACGACTTGATGGCCGAAGGTTCTCAGTAATCAACCCACTCGATCAAGAGCTCACGTGATGAGGGGTCACCAGTTATCTTGAAAGAACCTGCAAATATGCCACGAAACAAAGAGTCAAGAGATAACTAAAAATAGATGATATTTTAGCCAGGGCTAAATCTTCTGTGTGCGATCATTGGACACCAAGCAACTTTTCACACTCCAAGCAGTGATGGAATCTTTGACCGCGCCTTTCGTCGCAGTCCAATCATAGCCCACCAGTCAACGAGGCGAAGACGGTGGAACGTGAGCAGCTTGCAATAGAACAAAATATACAAATTTTCTCTTTCCTTTTCTTGTTGTTCTTGCTTGATCGTTGGACTACACGACAAGAGAAAACTGTAGTCGCCCATAAGTTCGTATAATATAGAATAACGTTGATCGACAAACCCGAAACCAATCGCAAATGAGTAGTCCGAATGTAAATGAATGATTCAAGCCCAACGAAATGACGTTGTGTCCTTAAGATAAATTTGTCCCCTCAATTGGTACCCAAGGATCTTGGACAATTGCCTTCCAAGATAGAACGGATCGCCTTTCCTCTAAAACGGTACTTCTTCGGAGAAAACTTTTGAACGCATTTTGTAAAACAATCGCACGACTGATGAATGATGAAGTATGAAAGACGAAAATGGCAATAGTCCCTAACGCGACGGTCAAAGCTTTATTTATAGACAATAATGCGAAGAGTCACGAAAAAAGAGGTTAAGAACGAAAAGTCACTAATCCGAACAGGTTGTCTTTCAAATGAATGAAAAGTCACGAAACCGAATGGACATCTTCCAATAGAATGAAGAGTCACGAAATCCAATAGATATTTTCCAATAGAATGAAGAGTCACGAAATCGAATAGACATCTTCCAATAAAACATGTTTGTTCAAAGAAAAAATCAAACAAACATGTTTGTTCGGATTTTTTGCTCAATCCTCCACTTCTCATTTATCTTCTTATGGGATTTGGAGACCAAAGTCCCAACAATCCCCCACATGAATGAGAAGTGTTCGTGATCATGACTCTCCTTGAATGCATGACATGCAAAGTGCGAATATTCCATGAGAGAATGTGGCATCGAGATAAGTAGTCCGAGAGTTTGAACTTTCCCTAGTGAGATCCATCGGACTTGCTCGACCAATCAGATGACTCGATGTCTTTAAACTGTCGATTTTTGGTGTAAGCCTAGACGATAGAAATCACACAACTATCTCTCGAACAAAGTTGGTTCTCACCGTTGTGTACGTTTTGGCCATGAACACCACCTGGTTTCATGAGTGCTTTAGAGAATTCGGCCTTTCCAATTTTCACGTAAGCGGCCCTCACTTCACACTCACATAGGTGATTTCGAATATGTGGTATATCACATACCCAATTCAGAATTATTAAAAGCTTACCTTAACCTCCACATTTAGTACTATCTTCATATGGTAATGAGTAAGAGTTAACAAGTACTCTACACCGCTTGCATAACTTGGTTGTCCATTTGAACCTAGATCTTGAGATCTCCAAATCAATTAGATAGGGTTTCCGCTATGACGACTTATATTTTATAGGCCTTAAACCCATTCCCCTTGATGTTTTCATAACTATCTCTCTAGTTAGGCATTTTGTTAATGGATCCGCAACATTATCTTTTGACTTGGATAGTCAATTGTGATAATTCCACTAGAGAGTAATTGTTTTACATTATCGCGTCTTCGACGTATATGTCGAGACTTACCGTTATACATAATATTCCTCGCCCCCACACTTTGAGATAATTTTTTAAATCTTTACAAGACGTTGGTAACTTTTCAATGAAAGCAGCCATTTGAAGTGATTCACTTAGAACCATACCTCAAGCATGAATTTCATGCATGATCACTTAAAGTTCTTGAACTTGACTTAAGACAATTTTTGGAATCAACCATCTTGAAGTCTAGAAATTTGCCAACGATGAATTTCTTCAACCCAAAGATCTTCTTTTTGTATTTCTTGTCCAGATTTTCCCATAATTCTTTAGCCATTTTCAGCGGACTATAAATGTTATAGAGGAAATTGTCTAAACCATTGAGGATATAGTTGCGACACAAGAAGTCGGGATGCTTCCACGCATTTACAAGTAGCAATCCTTTCCTTATTTGACTCATCTTCATTCAACTTAAGAGTATCATCATTAAGGAACCTTGCCAAATTCAAAGTCGTGAGATAGAACAACATCTTCTGTTGCCATCTCTTGAAATCGGCCCCATTAAACTTTTCCCGACTTCTCTCCATGAGTAGGAATAGACGCAATAGTTGTTATAGATGTTGAAGCCATTTTTGAAACTAAATGAAAAAATACCCTTGAAAAATACTCGTATATAGGGTTTCATATGCATTTTTCCATCCATAAAAGTCTCAAACATGTAATATTAATGTACCACAATGTAGAGCATCTTCATACGAGCACATCGGTACCAAGAACTCCCAAATCAAAGTCCGAATGCCCGCTCAAATGCCCTTTTGAAGGTCGTCAACGCAGTCAACGATCAACGGTTCGGCCCGGGTCAACCCAAAAGGCACATTGACGTCATGATGACGTCGGCATGCGACGGTTGACCGAGTCAACCGATGCATCCTTTCACACCGAAGCGCATGGCCTCCACGCTCGGGATCGTCATCGGTGCGTGGCGGCGCGTGCCCCTCCGTCCGGCGGCCGATGGAGGCGTGCAACCACTCAAAATGCTTGTATCGTCGAGCTCTATCAAACTACATATTCAAAAATAAATTTCACCAAACGAAAATGCACAAAATTGACTGAATAGTAACATTCGCCGGTGATCGTCGCCCGCCAAGTTCGCCGTGGAGCGTGGGCGCATGCGGCGGTTCCCGACCTCCTGCGCTACGAATGTTCGACCACTCATTTTTCTCTTTTCTCGTATCGACGAGACGAATCCGAATATGCAATCAAACATAATTGTCATCGAACGAAACTTTATGAAAACATGCCGAACGGAATACGTACAACAAAAATAACTATACGAACCAAGCACGAGAAAATCAAAATTTGTCTTAAGATTGTAGTCGCCTATAAGTTCGTATATGTAGAATAACGTTGATCGACAAACCTGAAACCAAACGCAAATGAGTAGTCGAATGTAGAGGAATGATCCGAGTCCAACGAAATGACGTTGTGTCCTTGAGACAAATTTTCCCCTCGGTCGGTACCCAAAGATCTTGGACAATTGCCTGCTAAGATAAAATGGATCGCCTTTCCTCCAAGCGGTACTTCTTCGGAGGAAACTTTCAAAGCACTTTGTAGAATAATCGCACGACCGATGAATGATGAAATATGAATGACGAAAATGGCAGTAGTCCCTAACGCGACGGTCAAAGCTTTATTTATAGACAATAATGCGAAGAATCACGAAAGAAGAGGTTAAGAACGAAGAGCCACTCATCCGAACAGTTGTCTTTCAAATGAATGAAAAGTCACGAAACCGAATGGACATCTTCCAATAGAATGAAGAGTCACAAAATCCAATAGACATCTTCCAATAGAATGAAGAGTCTCGAAATCGAATAGATATCTTCCAATAGAACATGTTTGTTCAAAGAAAAAATCAAACAAACGTGTTTGTTCGGATTTTTTGCTCAATCCTTCACTTCTCATTTATCTTCTTATGGGATTTGGAGACCAAAGTCCCAACAAAAACAATGCAACAAAAAAAAAAAGCAAAAAAGAAGAAGACGACTTCCAGAGTTCGCCGATTCTGGATTCGTTTGAGTTGAAGGACCAAAGTCTAGCATCCCGCGGATTCAGAGGCGTTGACACTTTGGCAATGAGTTCGTCAGGAAGCAACAGAAAATAGGAATTCGTCTATGAACATAGGGACTTGTTGGGAACACAGCCGGAACAGGGATTGAAGATGGAGCTTCGCAGCCGCTCGTCGAGGGGTCGTCCTGGTGGCAGAAAACAGCACCTACGGTTGAGGGGCAGCAGCCTCCGCCGAGGGTGAGGAAGCTCGGATCTACAAGGATGGATGTCGGCGGGACTTTTGGC
Organism: Rhodamnia rubescens; assembly: GCA_021437795.1. Taxonomy (NCBI): domain Eukaryota; kingdom Viridiplantae; phylum Streptophyta; class Magnoliopsida; order Myrtales; family Myrtaceae; genus Rhodamnia; species Rhodamnia rubescens. Next base: position 2,323,590 of record JAILYA010000003.1, on the reverse strand, counting down.
ACCGAAGACCACCGCTAGGAATGTGGTGCTGCGTACCGAAGCAGCAGAGATTATTGGCGTCGTCCCAAGCATGCCTGCCGATCGTGCACTCCATGGCCGAGTATTATAAATTTTACGTGGCCTCAATCACTCTGTAGGAAAGGAATATGGGAGGGAAAGAAAGCTTCCTCTCTCCTCTCTCTAAACTGCCGTATATCCTGTGTTGTTTGGCCGTGCGTTTCAATCAAATTGGCCTCCTCCAGCAATTCTGAATTTTCTGAGCCGAATGTCAATTGTCCCTGTGGAGGTCAGAAAGTGAGCTCCCTCACTGGCCGTGCATTCGATATTGTGTGGCCCCCTTTGATGTGAAGCATAAGCATGCTTATATAGAGAAAAATAGGTCAAGTTAAGGGCTCTAACTTATAACTCTTTATGAAATAGACCCCGAATCGCAAGAACTTTTTTTTAATTAAGCATCAAAGAACTTAATCACACTTAATTAAGTTCAAATCAGCCCATATTCCTTAAAAATTTCGGCACAAGCTCAATTCAATTAAGTTCAAAACCTTGAATTAAGTCCATTCACCGTCGGTTCGATGAAAATGTGAACGCAATGTATGTTAAAATAAATATGAAAACTAACTTACTTATTTTTTGTAGGAACTAAAATTTAATTCCTAATTTTTTTATGCAAAATAAACGATTAAAAGGAAAAGTCAAAATTTAGGTGTCGGCACTCGCTTGTGGCCGATCGCCGGTCGTTCTTTGTCGTAAGTCGACAAACGAAGAAGAAAAAAAGTTAAAAATTAAAAATTTGAATTTTCTTGTAATATTCTCCGGGAAAGTCTTTCCTGGCTAAATGGTGAAAAATATTTTTCTATTCATTTCCAGGTTTAAGCCAAATACCGAAAAATATTATCATTTTATCTAAAAACGACTTTCTAAAAAATATTTTCTAGAATTGTCTAATTTTTCATGAAACAAACGGAGCCTAAGTTTTCAATATTTTCTATTTTGCTCTAATACACAACCAAACGTTTCTCATGCGATATTTAGTAAGGGTGAGTGGTTCCAGGGTTCCGTATGATTCCACTACCCACCGAAATAGGTTCTTCATTTTTTAGAACCTGGAACCTACCTTACATACACTAGAACTTGAAACCTACCCCCGTCACATATTCTAGAGTCTAGCCAAATTTCACTTGTATTCTCAATTGAACGATTGTAATGAATCATCACATTTGATGACCACCACTTGCTATTATAATCTATCGACCACAATATACAATAAGAATATGAAACATTAATGAAGAAAAAATCTCAGTCATCATTGAACGCCATAAAATACCGTGAAATCGCACGAAGACATATACTAAGAAGAATAGAAAAACCTTGCGGGTTCTAAATGATAGAACCTAAACTTACCCGTCGTAACATGTTCTTCATTTTTAGAACCCGAAATCTATCCTACATACTCCGGAACCTAAAACAGAACGGTTCCCACAGGTTTCAATTCTAGGTTCCCTGCTCTATCTTGAAACCATGCTTACTCCTACTACTCAGGGTGCGTTTGTTTTGTGGAAAACTCCATGAACAAGTAAAATAATTATTTTTCAGAAAACAATCATTTTTCTCTCGGTGACTAACTCATTTTTGGCAAATCAAATCGGTGAAAGTCCGAAAAACCAATTCCAAGAAAACACGTTCATTGAAACAAACACAACCTTAATTTTTGGGAAAAATTGTCAAAAAAGTTCTAAACTTGTTACCCTTATATCAATTCGATCCTAAACCTTTCAATTGCGCCAATTCATTCATAAACCTTTTGACAACTTGCCAATTTAGTCCTAAACGTTTTAATTATGTGAAATTGATCCTAAACCTTTTAATGATTTGCCAAACTAGTCCTAAACCTTTTCATGAATTACCAATTTAGTCATTCATGCAAATTACTTAAATAATAGGTTTAGAACTAAAATGGCAAAACTTCAAAAGTCAAGTATTAGTCCTTTTGAAGCAAATTTCTGAGTGAGTCCTACAAAAAAAGGATAAGGGGATATATATATATATAAAGACCAAAAAGATAGATCAAGAGCAAAGCTCCCGTATGAGTCTTCTGGGAAGCCATACTAAAGAAGGTGAGAGTCCTGTATTTGAAATGAGTCTGTCTTTCCTAAACACATGAAATTTGTTAGAAAGCAAGGGGGACAAGGAAATGGCCAAGAGGGGAAGCGAATAAGCACAACAACTAGGGCCCTTGCATAGGACCCAGCACTTCGAGGGCTAATGAAGTCCTCATTATAAGAGAAGCCTTTGTTTGAAGTTCTAAAGCGGAATGATAGCAAAATTTCGAAAGGTTTAAGACTAAATTGACATAATTAAAAGGTTTAAGACCGAATTGACAAGTTGTCAAAAGCTTTAGAATTGAATTGGCACAATTAAAATGTTTATGACTAAATTGACACAAATACGGTATATTTAGGAGTTCTTTGGTAATTTTCTCTTAATCTTTGTCAAAAAAAATCGATTAATTAATGTTTAATGGGTTTTCATGGACAAAGTGAACATCAATTTTTATATATTGGTATCATAGTCTAAAGATACTATTAACAAATCGGATTAATATAAGTATAATGCAAATTAAGAATCTTCTCTCTTGAAAACGCAATCAAATTCTAAAATTTTTAGCACTCGAGTTCTAATACTTGTTCAATTCATGTGTTTTCCCCTCCTCATAAAAGAATAGTTGGTTAGCGAGAAAATTTTTGATTTTCAAAGAATCAATCGTGCATATATTACAACATTTCGTTAGTTAGTTGCTTTGGAACAAAAAAAAAAAAAAAACAAAATCTAAAGGAAATTGTAATCAAGTAGGAATGTATTTTGTTCATAGCATAGAAACACACGTCGTTCTTTGAGAGTACTGCCCCAAACGGGCAGTCGTTTCGGCTTAAATAGCCGATCTCCCCGATCCTCCCTGTAGAATACGTCAGCAACGCTGTCTCTCTCTTTCTCTCGAGATCGACTGAACCAGAGAGTCGAAACCCTACAAGAATCAACCCAACCATCAGTCTCTCCACAGAGAGACCTCCCTCACACTCTCGGCCATGGCCATCAAGCAATTGCTAGCCCTCGCCGGACGCTCCCGCGGTTGCCGCGCGGCCTCGTCCCTCTCCCGGACCACCGTCCGGTCCGCATCGACCTCCCCGGCCGTCGCCTCGTCGGCCCCCGCCCCCGCCCCGCCGCCTCCCGATGCCATGGTCTACGACCGCCTGGCCGAGGCCGTGAAGTCGAAGCTGAAGCAGCTGGAGAACCCGGATCCGAGGTTCCTCCGGTACGCCTCGCCCCACCCGGCCATCGCTGACCACACCCGCATCCTCGCCGCCCCCCAGACGCGCGTCACCACGCTCCCCAATGGCCTCCGCATCGCCACCGAGTCGAACCTCGCCGTCCGCACCGCCACCGTCGGGGTGTGGATCGACGCCGGCTCGCGCTTCGAGACCGATGACACCAATGGGACTGCCCACTTCCTCGAGCATATGATATTCAAGGGTATTGAATCGATTGACATTTCTCTGTTTTTGTTGCTTTTTATGATTGAAATTCGCTCAAATCAGAGCCTTTTTTCTTTTTCGCTTTTCGGCTTTGTTGTAGGGACTGAGAAGAGAACGGCAAGACAATTGGAGGAAGAGATAGAGAACATGGGAGGACACTTGAATGCCTACACTTCTAGAGAACAGACCACTTACTATGCCAAGGTGTTGGATAAGGATGTCAACAATGCCCTCGACATTTTGGCCGATATCCTGCAGAACTCCAAGTTTGATGAGAACCGAATTAACCGGGAGCGCGATGTGATCTTACGTGAGATGGAAGAGGTAATTCTTTGATATGCGGTGTTCTGTGAATTTGTTTGTTATTTATCGGTTCAGTTTTATGTTTCTAGTTCAGTATCAGTTGTTGAATCTACGATAATTGTCTTGCGCTACCGTTTCTTTTTCCTAATGTTGGGAATCAGTCTGCCTAGGGGTGGCATTAGTGTCCATTTAATTTTTTATAGATATTTCTGCTGTATAAATCTGAAATAAGGGTGTGTTTGTTTCACGGAAGATCAAGGATTGGGAATTTTTTTTAAAATTATTGCTTGTATCGCTTAAATGAATAAAGGAAATATATTTCATCATATACTGAAATGTTTTATACATAAATTATTGTTGACAATAACAAAAATTTTGATTGACTAAATATTAAGCGATAATTTTTAGGGAAGTGTTTTTCATATTATTCATTTTCCGCAAAATAAATGGTGCCTAAATGAATAGTTGGACGTGTTTAATCTGTGTTTTGTTGGGTTAATTGAGAATGTTCAAAAAGGACAAGTGAAATTCCTGGGGTAAAAGGGGCTTCTATGAGTTTCTAGCAATTTTGCGTTCTCATTGACATTTTAGCCGAACTTATAAAGGGTGCTTATGCTTGGCATTGCAATAGAAAATAGTAATAGTTGGTGAGGAAACTGCAGTACCTTCTCAGCTCTTTTAACTGGCTCTGAGCTTGTCGTGATGCATGGTCATTTGTTTATTGGTTGCCTCATTACCCTTGAGTTCTAATGCCGATAGCCTCCCTCACAATGATGCTTTCTTTGCAGTAAGTTTGTCTCTTTAAATGCTGTAGGTTGAAGGCCAAACTGAGGAGGTGATATTTGATCATTTGCATGCAACAGCATTCCAGTACTCTCCTCTGGGAAGGACTATTCTTGGACCTGCTCAAAATATCAAGACAATTACAAAGGAGCATCTTCAGGACTACATAAAAACACACTACACAGCTCCTAGAATGGTAATATTCGAAATGCAGCCTTTCTTTTACCGGTCTTTTACCATCCTGCTTCTCTATTCACAACCAAGAAAAAAGCAAATGACAAGAAAAGAAGAGAATTAGGACACAAGAATTGAGAATAAGATTGTACCGTCTTCACTAGATTGACCAGATGCTCTTATTGTCTCCTGTAGGTAGTGATGGGTGCCAGCTTCCACAAGAATTTCTTTCTAATAACTCGATAGTTGTTTTTGTGGTTCAGGTTATCGCTGCATCTGGAGCTGTGAAGCATGAAGATGTCGTTGAGCAAGTCAAGAAATTGTTTACGAAGCTCTCTGCAGATCCAACCACTGCTTCCCAGTTAGCTGCAAAAGAGCCTGCAATTTTTACTGGTTCGGAGGTGGGAGATTTGATTTTGTGTAGAGCCCCTTAATGTTACATGATACTGTATCATTTGTTTCCCATGATATATTCATTTTTTAAGTCACGCAATAACAGGTTAGGATAATCGACGACGATATTCCTCTGGCACAATTTGCAGTTGCTTTCAGCGGAGCATCTTGGACGGACCCAGATTCCATCGCTCTGATGGTGATGCAGGCGATGTTAGGCTCTTGGAACAAAAACGCTGGAGGTGGAAAGCACATGGGGTGGGCAATTTATGTTGACTCAGTACTCTAATATCAAGAATTAGTTTTACGTGTTTTCAAGCTCTTGCATGGTGCAGTAGTATCATTTAATAAATGTTACAAACTTTTTGACAGTTCGGAGCTGGGACAAAGAGTTGCAATTAACGAAATAGCAGAATCTATGATGGCATTCAATACCAACTATAAGGACACTGGTCTATTTGGTGTTTATGCTGTTGCCAAGGTGAGCTAAGCATACATAAGAGGAAATATGGTATGACTTTGTGTTATATGGGTAGTGGAAGAGTTTCTCTTCAGCGATGAGAATGAAGCAGTAAATTTGGATTTCATTTTCACGCATGGGAGGATGAAACCTAAGAGAAGCTCAGACACTCTGAAAAATTATATGACTTATCTTTATCTAGTTTCCTCTGTTCATGATGTGACCACACTCTGTTCCCCTCGCTCTTATTCTGATATTTCATCTTTCATGGTCATAGCATAAGGAGTGGGTTAAAGACAGCTAGGGTCTGAAAGTTTTGCATGGAGGTGAAGGAAACTAAAATGAGCTGAGAGTAGTTACTGAGTGGAATAGTTCCGGTACTTTTGCTTCTTAAGAACAATGAAATATTTCAAAGGCATAGAATGAGATTATATTGGAGATCTTTGAGATGATGAAAAAAATGGAATGAGGCCTTTGATTATACTAGAATATCCATCCTATGCTATTAGTTTTCCAACCACAGACAGCCATGGTCTTTATGCTTTTATCACATGTTGTGCCAAAGTTGAACTTTTTATAATGAATTTTGAATTGAATGTTAATTTTCTGTTTCAGCCCGATTGCTTAGATGATTTGGCTTATGCAATAATGTATGAGACAACCAAGTTGGCTCATCGTGTTTCTGAAGCTGATGTTACCCGAGCTAGAAATCAGGTATTCTTTCACCACTTACAGCTCTTTGTATTTATAGTTTCTACATGTCTCAGTAAATTGTAAACATTTCTTATGGTGGAAAAGATTCTGATTTGAAGGTTGTTCCCCAAAGCAGGGTTTTATCTTGGATGAGATAGCATCTTCTATGTGAATGAGAGTAATCCTTAGTTTCATCTTATTGCTCCTATTCTCATTTTATGCATAACTATGATCTGACCTCCTTTCAATTCATCCCATGGACTATGGCCCGCTCTTACTGCTGTCCTAATAGATTTTAAAATTCATGGTGACATTGAGTTGTTCCTTTTCCGGAAAAGATTTGATATTTATCACAAAGAAGGCCCATCTAAATTTTGGGCCATAGACTATTCTCGTTTGCCTTTTGAGAGTGATATTTGGGGAGTGCTCTTTGGGCATTGAATACAGATTCTTATTTTTTTTAACATAAAAATGCTAGGGATCTTTTGATTTTTCTTTTGAATAGAGATTCTTATTTTTTTGAATATAAAAATGCTAGGGATCTTTTGATTTTTCTTTTGCCAAATGAGGGAGTAGTTTCCCAGAGGCAATATGTCCTCATCCAAGAAGTTGTTTGAGCATCTTAATATTGATGCTGGTTTTTGAGTGGAGACCCCTATATTTTCTGTTTACATTCAATGGAATTTTGTGCAGACTAAATATTGTTCGATCATCTAAAGCGCACCGCTTATGGATCTCTAAATGTGGGCTTGTTTAATGTAATGCAATACAAATGATGTTGGCAAAATGAAAATTACAGTGATAATTTCTTAATCTAATGGCCCTACACTTATTCATGTCCTCTGCTGCAGTTGAAATCTTCTCTGCTGCTTCACATTGATGGAACAAGTCCTGTGGCTGAAGATATCGGACGTCAGGTAAGGATTTCTTGTAACAAGTGAATAGTACTTTACATATGATTTGAAGGTCCTTTTTTTTGGTTTCATATTTCATAAAAAAAAAGAATATGCTGATGATACTGTTAGAAAATGGCTCATACAGCTACCTCAAAGATTGACAATTTGCTGAGTTTACTGCCGTGACTGGTCTGCCTGTTGCTTACAAGGTGTCCCTTGGTAGTTGTTGTTTTTTTTTTTCCCTGGGTTGGTCAGAAGTCCCTTGGCAGTGTGGAACTGCCCAATTTTCTTCAAGCCGATGAGTTTTAATAGGCAATATCGAATAGCTTTAGTTGTTTCGTAATGTTGTGGCTTTAGAAATAAGGAAGATTAATTTTCTATTGTCATTTTATCCATCCAAAAGAAGATATGTAGTACCAAATTACGTGCACATGCTTTCGTTTTTTGAGCATGTTGAAAAAAGTTAGGTTTGTGATTTAGATATTAGACATGTCTTCTTATGGGTCTTCGCCTCAAATGGTCTCAGTATACTGAATTAGAGCATTTTTCGAATGGTTACCTGGACACATATCATCACCCTATTGTATTGTGTCAAATGAGTTGGGGCCAACTCTTGCATGAAAATAGGGCAGTGTGTTAACAAATTAAAGAGAGAATGGTAACTAAGGATTATGGTTCTACAGTGTTATCTATTAGCTGCAGAAGGATGTTGGAGGACTGACTAAGTAGCTACCAGTGATGGTACCGATAGACTAGTGTTTGCCTCTGCCCCACAACGATAGACTTGCTTTCTTAATTTTCCTAAGAACTCGAATACCTCTGTTGAACTACACGGAGATATAAAAGCTGCCTTGCTTTTGCTTGACTGCCTTGCTTTTGCATGATAAAGTCATATCCCTGCTCTCGCTTGCTAACACGTCGTATTAGAACATCTTTGAAATTTTACCAGCTGATCACAGATAATATTCTTCGAACCTGATCGCAAGCATTTTTTGAGATAAACCCAAGCAGGAATACAGGCCTTTTGCATCAACACTTCACAAATATTCAACTCATCAAGAAATGTTGATGTATGAATTCCTTACATATTATAAATTAAGTTAGTTCATCTCATCAAGATCAAGATCAACTCCTGACTAACCATTTGCCACGTGGCAAACCGGGTTGCTGGATGACTAGAAGTGCAGGCTTTTTTTTTCCAGCTTCATTTGATTTTTTAAATAAATCAAAGATAACATAAAGAGTTCTGTCTGCAAAAAATGATTGCTCTGGCTCTTTTTAAATTATGAAGGAAAACAAAAAATGTGATTTTCCAAAAAACCTCGTGAAGAATATGAAGAGGTGTGGGTGATCAAGTTAGGGTCAATATACCAATTATAGTGCATTATCTGGGCGCTTTATGCATCTGAGTTCCCTAGCTGACCATGTATGATGTGTCGCACTGAATATTCATGGTGCAGTCCTCTGACGGCTCATTTTGTCTTCTTTTCTTGCAGCTTCTAACTTATGGCCGGAGAATTCCTTTTGCGGAATTGTTTGCCAGGATTGATGCTGTTGATGCCAGCACCATCAAACGTGTAGCAAATAGGTTCATCTATGATAGGGTGAGAACGAGAAAGATACCTGATCTCCTTGTTGCTTTTAAGGCTTGATTCGGCATTCTCATGTTATCTTTTACCTTATCTTCTTTTATAGGATATTGCTATTGCTGCAATGGGCCCAATCCAAGGTTTGCCTGATTACAACTGGTTCAGACGCAGGACCTACTGGAACCGATACTAGTCTCACTTTTTGTTTTTCGTTTTTCATCATTACCTTCTCTGGCAATTTGCTTCAATACTTTCTCGACTCACCAAATTTTCAGTGGCAAGCCTTGAGGGCTCGTACTTCTCTGTTTATCGCTCTACTTCAATTGGTCTTTTGTACAATTCTCATAAATTCATAATAATTATGTTGTATCCAGTGACAGACTCGCCCACTATTCTTGAGGTGCTATCTGCAAGTATATGACCCTCATTGATGTTGAGTTGCTTCAAATAATTTTGCCTTCTCCTTGTCCTTCAGGTGCCGCATTCCCTATTGGGTCATGTTGAACAGTATCGTGATCTCTGTTTCATGTGTAATATTGCTAGTGCCGAGCACGATGTAAGGTGTTTGCACTTTTATCATTTGGTTGATGTGAGATCGTGTATTTTGTAGATTGTCGATTGAGTTCGTCTTCTTGGCGGGTATGACTAATGAAGATTGAGCAATTCTGGTGATATGCTATGCATCATCCCTAGTTGGTAATGTAATTGCTGAATAAGGTTGATTCACCCTCTTTTGTGCTGATATGCTGCACGATGAGTCATACGAATTGTCTCGACCCATTGAAATTCAAATTGCCCTCAATGCCATTCGCCGTTGAAACCTGCTTGCACCAACATGTACGTAGTACGAATGGCAAATGAACATAGCCGTTGGATTCGATAGATGCTCCCCCCAATGTATCTTCACATACAGAAAGAGGAAAAGCCAAAGAGATGGGGACATAGCTTTGCTTTTAAAGGACCAGAAACTAGCCATAACTTCAGGGCAAGAACGCAAGAAGGACCCCACAAGTGAAACTGGTCCATGTCCATGCCAAAGTGACGAAGATAGAAGGAGACGGAGTACTTTTATGCGCTAGATCTCAATTGGGTAAATAGCAAATGGCCAGCCACCCGTGGAATTTATGCTTGGACCCAGCAGAGAGGCAGGTACTTCCGTGAGGATAAGAGGAACAAGAGTCGGCCAATTGCATCTCCTGTTCTAGTCTTCACATTCTCTGATGCACATGAACATGTTGTGCTAGTTACGTGAGCTTCTTCACGACAAGTATGCCACGTCTTTCTTGAACGGCCTTCAAATGTGTAATTCCAGCCCAATATGAAGACGCGGAATGTTTTAAATTCCTCGTATATTATCATGCAATGAAATGACATGGAACATATGATTTCGACAAGTACTGCATAGTTTACGCTTCGCCAGATGATAGTGTCTAAATGAATTTTTCGTTGTATTAATATTTAGTACTATCATGAAAAAAACAGTAACTACTCAAAATTATATATTAATTTTTTTAAAAAATATTACTTGAATTTTTTTTTTCCCGTGACGTTTCTTCTAATGAAATTCGAGATATTTTTCTTGTCTTGTTATATGTTGTACAGTGTATTCATCATGGCCCCGGGGCCCAATTAATATTGCCAAGGGAGGATCACGTGCTTCCCACTCCTGTACCCAAAGATATAGAAAAATGGGGAATTGAGAGAGACATAGAGAAATACATCAGCGACGGACAAATGAAACCGGAAATGGGCATCTTATTATTTGTATAAATTCTCTTGCAAGATTTTTCTAAGTTATTTATTTGAGCGCGCTCCAAGGTTGAGTTTTTTTTTTTTTTTTTGGGTGGTTTTGTCTGATGAAAGAAGCTGAAAAGGAAGCCCCCCCTCGATTCTTTCAAGCAAGAAATTCCCTCCGATGTTTTCTAGAGTTGAATGAGCCTATGAGGTTCCAAAGCCGAAAGCTTTTTGTTCCCTTGAATCTTCCCTCTCTCGCCCTCGCGCTCTCCTTTGAGTTCCCCACTTGTCTTTTGTCCCTTTAAGTTTTCCTGCTTATGACCATTGAAAACATTCATCAATGGCATCTGCTTTTCGGTGGCATTTGAAGTGAGAAGAAGGTACTTGCTCCGTAACCCTTCAGCTTCCTTCTCTGTTTGCTCTGTTCAATAATGAAACTTTGAGTGACCCGTGTTGTGAGTTCTTGTTTTTGTGCTGCGAACATTGAGCTTTGTGCCGCTTATGTGGTTTGCCTTCTGGGTTTTTGGTTTTTATTGAACCGGGCGAGCAAGACGCCCACAATATCGACTCTTCGGTTTCTCGTCGCGTGCTTATGTAGCCGAGAAGGTAGGTTGAGCTGTATCATGTCTGGTTTCTTTGAGTTCGGATTTGGTTTTCGAGTGATTCTGGTGTAAGGAGGACAAGGAGGATTGTGGATTTTCCAGTAGATTATATGGCATTCGTGGAAAGATTTGAGGAAGTAAATGCTGCCTCGTTTCACCCGATAATTTCTATAAACACACGAAGGGAACGTAGGAAAAGAGCATATGATTGTTGGGACTTAATTAAATTTTCCCTTGAGTGTTGTGGTATAGTTCTTTATACTTTTTGGTTTTGTCTGGAGCAATCTATTTTGACATCTGGCAATGAATCGTATAGCTAAATGAGTTGTGAGGAGCTTGGCGTTCTGTTGGGTTTGTAATATTTGGCCATGTATGACTAGACCCTTGAAGGGTGTCATGTATGCATGGTTGCTGTTTATTGCTCTTGGCACCATTGAGTAGTGAAACAGATGCTAAGCTTACTTTTGACGGTGTATTAGCCAGTGAATTTCTTGACTCTTGAGTGGTTATATTGTGTTGTTTCACACAATTGTGCCTCTCTATGTGCAATATGATTATCATGAGGCATGATTGGCACTTGCAGGCTGCTTTGAAGTTTCGTATCTCTTGTATGTCTTAATTCTCCAGACTATCTTGATTTTCTTCTATGTTGATTGCTCTCAATGGAATTTTAATGTCTAGGTGATCAACGTTTGGGTTCCTGTGAAAGCATCAAATTATTTGTTTCAGGATTTCTTCTTCATGATCTTGTTCTGCCATCAACTCTAGCTTCTATGCTTTATTACATTTTTGTTTCAAATGGTTGTCGTATATTGAGTAATCAGTCCTCCACACGTGCTCTAATGTTTTGAGAACAGCAAAATGAACCCACACACACCCATCTCCCCCCCCCCCCCCCAAAAAAAAAAAAAAAAAAAAAGATATGGTTTTCAATTATCTAATACTTCTGAAGCTCTGAAGCAGTAATCGGGAAACAACTGGCCAAATTTTTTCTCTGTGCACTTAGAACATTCCCTAACAAGCCATTAAACTTTATGTTTCTGTTATACTTGTATATTATTTAGCAACTGAATCTGGTCCTTGCCACTTGGTTATGAGCTACTGACCACCCTCCACCCCACCAAAAAAGGGAAAGGATGGAGTTTTGAATGTATCTAATACTTCTGAAGCAGTAATGGGAAAACAATTGACCAAATTTTCTCTCTTTGCACTTAGAAACGTTCCCTAACAAGCCATTGAATTTTATGTTTCTGTTGTACTTGTATATTTACAAGCAACTGAATCCATGAAATGATGGTCCTTGCCACTTGGTTAATACTTTCCCCATAATTTTCAATTTGACCAGCCTTGGATTAGAAAGCTCTAGTTCAGACTTGGTTTTTTTAATGCTCTTTAAATAAATAAAAAAACCAGTCATTTTTCGGGTTTGTCTCAGTTACTTGAAGTATTCTGTTACTTTCATTGCTTGTTTTGAAATTCGTTGATTCCATGTACTTGCTTTTTAGTCAGTATCAGAGAGCAAGATCGTTTTGTTAGCGTACAATGCTATGTCATGCATAATAGGGGCCATTCTTAGACCTTGCCCCTGTATTTCATATCTGTTAAATTGAAGAAACAGTTGATAAACAACATAAGTTAACTTAGTTACTGGGATAAAAAGGGAAAAATGCATTGGCATTGCATGTTCCCTGAGCAAGGATTAAAGTGTATGAAATGTTCAAAGTATCCATAAGCTTTCGCACAATTAGCTAGGGGGCTTTCTTTAGTGACAATTTGTTATTTTTCAAATTCTCCTCTATTAGCTGGGAAAATTGTTGACTACATAGGCAGAAGGTTGGCATAAAGTAAAATGCCCAGTTGAACGTACTTGACTCCATATTTTTCCTTGCACATTGCAGATTGCATGATTTGCCAGCAGTTGAAATTGGAGAAACCGTCATTAGACATGGAGTTCACGACCACCCCGACACCACCCATCAATGGCCACACTTCCCCAAATTCTTTCACTTGTAGCTTTACAAATTTCAATTCTGCCCTCACAGCCGGGCTGTTGAACCCAATGTCGCCGCCTCCCCGATCAAGTCCAACCTTGTTCGAGATGATGGCTAGCGAGCCAGACATCCAACCCAGTCCTCACATTCTTCCAAACCCTTCCGTGCCTTTAGCACCAAAGCCCCAAATATCAGCTGAAGACAAGCAGGCCTTGACTATGCAAAGATTGTCAAATATCTTAGCTGCCAGAAGTCCTGGAAACCAGTTCAATGATGCTTCAACAAGTGACATAAAGCTAGCATTGACTTCCAAGGATGGGATCACTGTCAGCATGAATGTGCACAGGCCAATACTCATGGCACATAGTCGCTTTTTCGCAGTGAAGTTGTCTGACAGATGGATAAAGCAGCAGCGAGTGTCAGGGCCATACATCATTGAGATCGCTGATTGTGATGATGTTGAGGTATATATCGAGACATTGCGCTTGATGTATTGCAAGGATTTGAGGAAGAAGCTTATGAAGGAGGATGTCACCAGAGTCCTTGGTATCTTGAAGGTGATGGTTCTATCTATCAGTTGTTTTCCGTTCCATCTATTGGTCAAATTCCAAATTTTTGTACATTTCTTTGTTCCTTCTCTCTCTCCCTCTCTCTCTCTCTCTCTCTCTCTCTCTCTCTCTAAGTGACTTGGATAGAAACAAACGGCTTGTACTGTAGAAAGATATGGTTCCTGATCTTGTTACTGTTCTCCAGGTTTCAGCTGCCATTGGATTCGATGCTGGCGTCCTTTCTTGCTTGGAGTACTTAGAAGCTGCTCCGTGGGCTGAGGATGAAGAACAGAAGGTGGTTTCGTTATTAACCGAACTCCGTCTTGATGGAGCCGGGGCAGCTGAAGTTTTAAAGAGAGTCTCTTTTGAAGTCAACAATGGGATAGAGGAAGGAAGCGAGAATGGAGACGTGCTGCTCAATCTTTTACACGTAGTTCTAGGTGGAAAAGATGAGAGGGCGAGGCGGGACATAAAAGGGCTAGTCTCAAAGATGCTCCGGGAGAATCCGTCTCTCAGCGATCTGCGAAAGGAATCTTTATATTCAGCATGTGCTGTGTGTCTTCGATCTCTGCGTCATCATTTCCTACAGGCCGCAGTGTCAGATTTTACGGAAGTAGGCCAGATTTCACGTCAGGCCGATAACTTGCATTGGATGCTGGACATTCTAATAGACCGGCAGATTGCAGAGGAGTTTCTCGGAAAATGGGCTTCTCAATTTGAACTCTCTAAGGCACATTCTTCTATCCCTGCCATTCACAGGTTCGAGGTCAGCCGAGTGACAGCCCGATTGTTCGTTGGCATCGGGAAGGGGCAGATATTGGTACCAAAGGATTCGAGGAGCTTGCTCTTGCAAACATGGCTGGTCCCATTCTACGGGGATTTCCCATGGATGAGGAAGGCGTCGAAGGGTCTCGACCGGCACCTGATCGAAGAGGGTCTTGGTAGCATGATCCTCACTCTGCCTTTGGCTCAGCAACAGGAGATCTTCCTCAGTTGGTTCGAGCGGTTCTTGAACTCGGGCGAGGATTGTCCGAATATCCAAAGAGGGTTCGAAGTTTGGTGGAAACGGGCATTCTGGAGACGCGACGGGGAGGAAGGACGGCCACGGCCATTACGGATCACAGTTGCAACTATCGATAAGCGATGATTATAGAAACTGCTTGTTTATACCTGGATTCTTGGGAGGTGATGGTCACCGGATGACAGTTGATGTTATTTCATTTTCCAGCACATATCTTTGATTGAGAAGCTTGCCTGGCACATACAGTCCATCTTCTATTCCTAATGCTATGTACTTTGATAATTTTGTTCCACAATGCTGTTTTTGTCTCCTCCTGCTAAGTTGTCTTTTGCTTTGATTTTTCCTTCTTCCATTTTCAGGGCCATGTACACCTGACCAGTACTTCAGGAGTTCTTTATCCAGTAACTCATCATCCTTTTAATTTGGAGACATGTTTGGAAGTGCATGGGCTAAGTACATATATGAGGATCCCCGTATGCCGGGGAAAGTGCCTCACTTGTATACATCAATTCTAAAATTTCCTCGGATCTCTATAAAATAGAATGGAAAGCCTAGGGGAAGCCAAACACAAGCAAAAAAAAAAAAGAGAGAGAGGAAAAGTCGAAAGACTGCGTCTCCCTCCCTCCCCCTCTCTCTCTCTCTTCCATATTTCTTTGGATTTACCCATTCCCTATATTTTAGATTCCCTCGTAGGATGAGCAATCGACATCTTCTACAAAAGTGAGCTTTGAAGATCGAAATGTGAGTGCCTAGAAAGAATTTGCTTTCTCCGAATCTACGTACTTGCTCTAGATTATTGAGCCCTCCACAAGTTTTCGAAGTTTTTTTGTCTATCAACCGGTTTATCCGAAAGTGCTTTTTGCAATCTAGGGTTAAAATTAAATTTAGGTGTTCTCATATCCCACTCTAGATATAAATTTGGAATTTACAAAGCGTTTTATGTACTTTTTCAACCTATTTGTGTTGTTGTTGTGAATAGGGTGGAGACGCCGAACTCTAGGCGCGCATCGCCTATTGGCAAAATAGTAGCTACTAGAGAGAGATTTCTCGATGTGTTCTTATCACTTATGATGACGCGAGATTCCATGATTGGCCCCCATTTTTACTTGGATGTAATAACGGATCCGTCATTGAGGAATGAGCGAGTTTTAAGCTTATACAAAATTGATTCACTTTTCAAATTTACTTGCTCTCTAGGGTTTTTATTTTTATTTTGAAATGATTTGTCCCTCTTTGATATCAAATGAAGATCCTCCTTTCGACAAATATATATATTTCGCGCAATAAATGAGTTGCTTAAAATAGGCACACAAGAAATCTCTAGACAATCTACGTATATTCATGGAAGACGCCTCATATTTTCTATATCTTTTTTTTTTCATGTAAGAAAGTAAAGCTAATAATCGTAATAGAATAAATTGGTGTCAACGTTAAGTTGCTACCTTTCTTTCGATGTGCATAGCCTAGTTATATGCAAGTCAAAACGAGGGCTATTTTTTATATAATTAAAAAAAAACCGAGGGCTTTTAGATTATTTATTTTCTTGAAGTGTTTTAGTATAAAGGTTAGCCCAAAAGCAAAAAAGTAAGCGAGAGATCGCCGTCGATGCAATTTCAGCGAATTATTAGTCAAACTAATTAAAGATTAATTCTATATCTTTTTTTTTTGTCATGTAAGAAAGTAAAGCTAATAATCGTAATAGAATAAATTGGTGTCGACGTTAAGTTGCTACCTTTCTTTCGATGTGCATAGCCTAGTTATATGCAAGTCAAAACGAGGGCTATTTTTTATATAATTAAAAAAAAACCGAGGGCTTTTAGATTATTTATTTTCTTGAAGTGTTTTAGTATAAAGGTTAGCCCAAAAGCAAAAAAGTAAGCAGAGATCGCCGTCGATGCAATTTCAGCAATTATTAGTCAAACTAATTAAAGATTAATTCTATATCTTTTTTTTGTCATGTAAGAAAGTAAACCTAATAATCGTAATAGAATAAATTGGTGTCGGCGTTAAGTTGCTACCTTTCTTTCGATGTGCATAGCCTAGTTATATGCAAGCCAAAACGAGGGCTATTTTTTATATAATTAAAAAAAAACCGAGGGCTTTTAGATTATTTATTTTCTTGAAGTGTTTTAGTATAAAGGTTAGCCCAAAAGCAAAAAAGTAAGCGAGAGATCGCCGTCGATGCAATTTCAGCGAATTATTAGTCAAACTAATTAAAGATTAATAATGAATACTAAAAAGTGAAAATAGATTGAAAGGACCAAAAGGATGGGGTGAGAGAGGCTCGAACTCTCGACCTCAGGATAACTCAGAAGCTATGAGACCTACGCGCTAGCCAACTGCGCCACCACCCCACCTCGTTCGGATGCTAAAAACAAAATATTTTTAATATAAAATTGGACTTATGCAAACCGATTTAGAAAATTGCGACCTGGCTTTTAGGTAATTAGATAGTACGAAATGACCAATAAGAATCTTTTTTTTTTTTTTTTGCGGGCCATTTAGAAACGCCCATTTAATTCAGGATCAAGGTCCGTCGCGATATCATGCATATAATGTAAATATTACCATAACGGGTCGGCGTTCCCAATCGAGGACATGGAGCAACAGTGCTCTGTGTCGTTTCTCGTAGGGCACAAGTTTTTTTTTTTTGTGTTCTTTTTCTCTCTCCAAAGCTAGTTCAATTTTGCTAATTCCTATTGGCGTTGAAGAAGATCTTCATGGATACAATGACTTATCGACTTTGGAGGTTTTTTTTTTTTTTTCGACTAAGTGGTCAAAAGATGGAACGCGACTTCACCGTCACGCCTCATAAAAAGGACTTCCTGCCTCAAACAGGATGAAGTTTCAATTTGGACAGTTCCTAAAACCTTCTATTAAAAGAAACGGGATCGTCTATTTTAATTTACCGTGAGATTAATAATTTATTTTGGACCACAAAAAAAAAAAACACATCAAATAATTAAAAATTGCTGCGGGTCCATTGCTTCGAAAATTTTGTGACTCGCGACATGCTCTTTTACCGAACCTGGAGGTGGCCCACTGTTATAGGGACCTAAATAGAACAGCGGATTGGGTCGTCAAAGCCTAAATTCGCGATTCTCTTTCTCTCTCTCTTTGAATTGGGTGTCGAGTCCTCCCAATCCCTTTTGGATGTTCTATGTTCTGAAGCTCATTTGGGTTGTTCTTTATCTTTATCTATATGATATGAGAAGTTTTGTTAGACCAAAAACAAAATATTCTTGTCATTGATGTGTTTATATTTGAGCGGATATCGTACCTAACCTTATAGAATGCTAAATGGAGATGATTCCGATCCAGTATTAAAACAAAAGAAACAAGGACTAATAGGTGGACTTGACCATGCAAGCGCTAAAGTACATGATACATACGTCGACTGATATCAGCCCAATTCATTCGTCAAAATATAGAAGGTTAACGACACAAACAATGTTTTTACTTTTGGCTCAACGCGTAATGTGATCCATTGAACTTTTAATTTGTTCAATACGATCTCTGAACTTTATATACGTGTTCAATTTAGTCCCCGAATACTATATAGAGATGTTCAATTCATGGACAACATTGAATGTTTTCATATATTTCAAGGACTATTTTTTTTTTTGTCAAAAGAAAGATTTTCATTTCATATCAAAAAGACATACACTACTTCAAATCCCAAACGTAAGTAAATATGAAAAGTAAATCAACTAGGTCCAAAATGTAGAAACTCGATCATTCTTCAAGGACAAATCGGCATTGCATCCAAACACAATCGGCGTCCATCACCGAATCCCGATCATCATCATGATGAACACACACCGATAAGTCCATCTCCAATAACAACGGCTTTACCAAAAGGCGATGTACGTGTAGGTTCGGCGTCCCCGACACCATCACCGTGCGCAGATAACAATAACCTCAATGGGTTGAAATAGCATAAAAAATGCCTTGCAAATCCCGGATCTATTTCTAGATCGAATAGAATAACATCCAAATTTAAATCTAACTCTAGATCGAGAGAGAGTAACTGCAAAAGGATACAAATCACTTTCAGATAAGCCGATTGACAGAGAAAAGCTTCGACAATTTGCGGGGCACTTGACAACTGGAGCAAACACCCGAGTCTACGAGCAGATTCTTTCGAGGCACTTGTGTTTCGATCTTCGGAGGGTTTAGATGTCGATCGTAACCCTACAAAATTAACGAAGAAATTTATTGAAAGAAGCAAGTACGAGAAAAACGGAAGCGATATAGAGAAGAGGGAGATGGGAAGGGAGGGAGAGAGGGGCACCCTCTCTTCCTTGGGAAGGCTTATGTAGAAAAGAGGAGAGAGACGGCCATGGACTAAAGTTAAATATGTATCAAAATTTCAGGAATCATCATGAACAAACTAAAAGTTTAGGGATCGCATTACACATTCGGCCAAAGTACATGGATCATATTGAACAAATAAAATTCAGGATTATATTGGATCAAAATTTAAGGACTACTAATCTCATTTCTCCTAAAGAAACCGATCACTCGCTTAGATAAATGTCCAAGAAAAAGCAGCGGACATATTGGCAAAACTATCGATGCGTTCTCTTCCTCATTGGCGTGCCCAATCGTTGACATTTATCTAATAAGAAAAATCCCATCAAGCATGCTAATACTAAGAAAAAAAGCCACAATTTGATCAAATTGGTGGTCGGAAACGAACATCAATAGTTCATCTCCGCCAGCTTTTCTAATGCCGACGATTCGCCTCTTAATCCAATCTTATCAAATTCAGGTCCGATCCGAACAATACATATTTATTTGCTTAATTCCCTCAAAAAGCACCGACTTTTGATGGGGTCCTAATTCTGGCCCAATTTTTTTTTTGTCTCGTAAAAGTACACCAACTTTAAGTTGTGTCTCAATTCAGCCAAAACCTTTTGATTGTTTACTAAATAAAGCATCAACTTTTAGTGGGCAACCAAATTTGGCTCCCGTCAAGTTTTCATCTAATGATGGCGTTAAAGATTCGATGTGTCATTCCACGTGTAGTCGACGTAAACTCGACGGGGCCGATTTGAGTACCAACCGAAAATTCGTGCTTTTTCATGAGACCCAAAAAAAAAGTCCGAACCGAAATTGGGATACGAGCTAAAATTGGTATGAGACAAAAAAAATATGGGCTAAATTGGGACACAAGATAAAGTTGGTACTTCTTTATGAGATAAAAAGGACGTTCGGGTTAGAACTGAAATTTGAGTTAAAATTGATCCTGTTTTGTTATGCTTGGCTTCTCAATAATTTGGTCCGCAAGCAAAAAGGCTATGATAAAAAAAAAAGTCAAGCATAATTTCGTACCAAGGATTGACGACAATTGTTATTATTATCTTTATCACTAGATGGATTACCCTCGTCATCTTTAACCCCGTTATGCCGCAGCGGCGGAACTTTAAACAATTATTGATTACCTCCGTTAACTAACGATTGCAATTTAAAATCATCTCATCGGCCCTGTGCCCTCTCACTAGTGGACTACTGCAACAGAATTCCAAGTTTAGGGGAGTTAAATTTAACTTTTTCAAAGTTCGAGGGCTATTTTGCAATGGTATGGAAGTTGAGGAGGGTGATTTAAAACTTTGAAAAGCCTAGGGTCAACTGTGCAATGGCGCTAAAGTTCGAGAGTGGGGTAGGAGGGTTCAAGCCACTGTCTCTCTTTCTTTTGACGAGTGAAAAGGGCAGGGACGAGCGACCGGTGCGGGCGACTGCTCTCGAACGGCACCATAAAAGGCCAAATACTCACTACAGGACCTTTGGTTGTTCTTGTTGGTAAAAATATAAAGGAACGTAGTAACAATGCAATCGGACTTTGAGGCGTATAATCACTTTCTTTTAGGATCAATTTGCCCCACGAAGTTCTTTATGGGTTCTGCAAATTCCCTCGGATACAATAAAGTCACGGTAAGAATCTTGGATAAAGAATTTCAGTAGATCTCCTAAAACTCTCTCGTGAAATAATGAAAATTATCCGTCTCTCTTTTTTTTGAAGGAAAACGAAAGAGTAAAAAGTTCACACACTATATAAATTAAACAGAATTGTCCTCTATATAATACTAATAAAACACACCTCTTAGTGTCCAAATCGCCCCATGCATTGAACGCACCTATTCATGTCCGAAAAACCACACTTACTCGTGTCCGAAACATCGTATCTATTCGTGTATCAAACATCGCACCAATTCACGTTCAAAACATTGCAATTCGAACATGATCCTTCGTGTGTGATAACAATATTCTGGACACAATCATTCGTTTTAAATAACCACCGTTCGACACAATCATTCGTAAGTGACAACCACCGTTCGGACACAATCATTCGTAAGTGACAACCACCTGTTCGGACACAACTGTTCAACGTCCGAATTCACATAATTAAAATATATAGAATATAATTATAAAAGAATTTATTTTAAAATAAAAATAATAATAATTAAGGTTTATTTTCGTCTTGCGCGCAAGCGTGTTAAGTGTGTCTAATAATCGCGCACCCGCACGCGATTAAGTGGGTTCAAGCCACTTGCCCATTTCTTTATTCTCGAAAGACTATAATAGCCCTCTTCTAATTAATAAAAAGACTTGCGACTCTTCTTTTTATCCTATGTGGGATTAAAAGGTAGTTTTTTTTTTTTTACAAATAAACTTCAACAGTTCTGCGTCAACCGTGATGCGATTTTCTGAGATTGGCAAATCCATCGTCGGGACTTATGTCCTATCACGACGCCAGCAAGACAGAAGGCCTCTCCGCACAAAACATACGGCAACTAGACAAGACAAAATAAGTTCGACGTGAACCGAACTCGTGGTTTCGGGGAAGACAAGTAAGTAACCATGTCAATGTCGCGATCATAAATCGACTTCGAGGGGGGGGTTTTGAATTTCCGGGATCTTCTTTTTTTTTTTTTTTGGGTCGAGGAAGAGTTCGAGAAGAGAAGGATAATAGGATAGAACTAAAGGGGAATAGAACAGTGCAAGATGAGATCATGTTTTCATGCGATGTTACCTCGCTTCTAGATGGAAGACGACCTTAAAGAGCAATGAGGGGATGAAGAAATTTCAGCAGTTTGGACCGGGCAACGACTAGAAGATGTCCCCAAGAGGAGCTTTCTTGAAGGTTTAACTTGGACTTCCTTAACATCATCGACCCGAAAAATAAAAACCAAACTGAAAATTACATGGTCATATTTTTATCGTCGGTTCAATTTATTTTCGCGAACAACATCGAACATTTTCAAATTGCAAACCGACATCACCGATGCGGTGAAAAATCCGGCACCAACAAAGAGCTACATCGGTAAAGCATTCAAAACGTGAATCGAATATTTGATTGGGTGCTGAAATCCAGCTCGGAAATGCATGATCCGAGTCGATCCGTTTTCTCGATTTTGCGACGGGCTTTTTGGCTTTCCAAGAAAGATTTTCTTTTCACCTAGGCAATTAGTTTCACCTCCAAGTCGACATGTCAAAATGGGTCATAGACTCATTTATTTATTCACATTAAATGGTTCGAGTTATTGTATGAGTTAATTATATTCGATAAATTGGTCATAGTCTAGAATGGTAAAACTCAAAATAATAAGGATATTAAATTGGTTCATAACTTATTTAGGCATGACCGACCACTATGACTCTCTCTTCACTCCCTCTCGCCCTCACTGATCTTGTCATCGGTCATTCAACGACTCTTACTTTAGTTTGAGTATAAGTTTTTCCAGGATTACGTCGAATATTGAAGTATTTTAAAGAATATGAATCGGATATGTATGAATCGCGATATTTTTATTGCATGAAAATGAGTCAAAATTGCTTAAATGAAGTTTCGACTCAATTTTTTTAATTCATTCCGCGACGTTTCCACCTCCAAGCAAAATAACTAAGCGAAAAAAAAGAAAAAATGCACGTTGAAAAGAGAAATTAGAAAAAGAAAATGGCCAACCTCATATCCATTTTCCTCCCCTAACGGAGTGGACAAAGTCAAAGCCCGTGTCGCGTTCACATTTTGCAGTTGCCCCGTCCAGTCAAATAAAGTGACCTTGCATATGACGTTGACGCTGACTCGCCAGTCCCTAGAGTTTCTCCATTTTGCAGAAATGCCCCTTTTGCCCTGTCGATCCCACTCTGCATTAGCCTCTTTCCTTTTGTATGGACTCGTTATGGCAAGTCCATCTCGATTTGACCTCGCATCCAACGCGCTTCATATTTTCATAATCTGATCGAGATCTGACCGACTATTTTTAGCAAATAAGGATGCACTTGCCACGTCAGCGGCTCGCCGGAGAGTCGAACAGATTCCGATCGACGGATGCTCGATTTATAACTCACAAACAGGTTCCTATCACGAATCGTAAGATATTATTTGGATCACACATCGAAAGTGCTCCGATATCTTCTCATTTTGATCGGGACCCAACTAATTATTTTCAGAGAATTAACGCAGTATTTCCCCCATCAGCGGCTCGCCGGAAAATGGGAACAGATTCCGATCGAGGGTCCCTTTGACTTTGCGAATGGCCGACCTCACATCCGTTTGCCCGCTAGTCCAACGGAACGGGGACAAAGTCAAAAAGCCCCGTCGCATTCCCCATTTTGCAATTGCGCCCCTCCTCCCACCCTCCAAGATCGGCGGTCAAATAAGGCGACTTAAAAAGATGCTGACTCGCGAGTCCCTTGCTTTTTCTCTATTTGCCAGAAACACCCCCCTTTCTCTATTGACAAACTCGAAACCCACCAAACCAATCGAAACGTGGGGATGTTACATAGGACTCGTTCTATGAATTACGCCTTCGGAATTGCAGCGCGTTACAGGGTAACGGTTTGATGTGATCTGCATGGAACTTGCGTCACCATATCGTCATAATCTGATTGGGATTCGATTGATATTTTTTCTTTTTGGTTTAAGCAAACAACGAGAGTATTCGCCACGTCAGCAGTTGGGCGGGCTCCGATTCACCGGGCGTTGGATTTGTAAGGAAACCCGGAATTTAGTCTAGCCAATGATCGAATTTAAAAGTTTGGTTACTCGATTGCATAAATCTTAAGGTACGCCGGGTTTCCGATCAAACTCGGAATTATATAGTTCTAATTTTCTACGTGGCCGCCTTTTCGCAGGCGCCACGTGGCGACTTGAGAGGCGCTCAACGGTCACAGATTCTGGGTCCCCAGGCGGCTCCTCCTGCGCCCTCCACCACCACCGTCGCTCATTTATTGCCGCCACTCTCCCCACCCAATCTCTCTCTCTCTCTCTCTCTCTCTCTGTCCGACTTCCATTTTCGTTGGATGATTTGCTGATTCCGGCTGATATCTTACCGACTGATCGGACGATTCGGGTTCGGCTCGCAGCTCTCGGTTTCCTCCACCTGCGATCCCGGTGATTCTTCCGCGATCGACGCGACTAGAGTCGTAGAAGAAGTAAAGGTTCGGCGGAGGGGAAGGAGCTTAATGGCGGGCGCTGGGTTGGGTTCTGCTGTGGCAGTGACCGGCAGCTGAGTCAAGTGCGGCCTTTTTTTTTTTTTTGGGAGCTTGTTCGTGGTGGCTAGCGCGTTGCGGTGGGGATTTTTGGTGGGAGTTTAATTTGCTTCAATCTGTCGACATGATGGGCGGGAGCTTGTTTCATCACAGGAAGTTTTCATGGCCGCCTGAAGAGTACATCAACAGATCGACTCTGCAACAGGCGAGTGTCTTTTTTTCCTATTAATAGAATTTTCTCTTCTAGTTGTCTTGCTGATCTTCCTGTTTGGGAGATTTAGCATTCTGTTCCTGCGATTATTCGATTGAAGTGGCAGAGATTGCGAGCCATAACTTGATGGCTTTTTTCGCTTGTATCGCACTTAGCAAGTGGTTTTGCTTCACCTAGTTAAGTTTTGAGGCGATGGGTATTGCTCAACATTTTACTGATATTTCTTTCCCTGTAATCTGATGAAGTGCGTGATGACCAAATTGTAGATCTTCTTTTCAGAGTGCCCATTTGTTATGCATAATCCATAGTTTCTTTGAATTATTTGTTTGCTTGCTAAGCAATCGGGGTGCTCAATCTTGAGTTTTCCTTTTACTGATTAATTTGATGGTGTTTTGCAGTTTGACTTCGATAGTGCTGCTCCTCCAGAGCAAGCATGGAGAAGAAAATTAGACAGTCATGCGGATATCCTCAAAGAATTCAGCGTTACCTTTAGGGAGGCTATACAAATGGTAAATTTTCTACCATTTTACATTTGTTTCTTGTGTTGACTTTTCCATGAAGCTGTGCAGCTCCACATGCGCATTTTGAACATTTCTTTTCCTTGGATTCTACTACAGGCCTTTTTCATCTTTCAAAATTTTTTTATCTCCATAATTGTAGGTTCGATTGGGCATACGCCTATGGTCGTATGTTAGAGAAGAGGCATCCCATGGAAGGGTACTTTCCGTTTTAGTTAAAGCAATTTTCTTTTCTAGTTTATTCTAAGAGATTTTATCCATTCTCTGAAGTATGTTGTGATATCACAATTTACTTGTCAATATGCTATACGCCAAGTGCAGAAAGCACCTATTGATCCTTTCACTCGAGGGAGGTGCAAGCCATCTGCATCTCAAGGGGTTCCTCTGGGAGGGATGGGGTATGTCCTTGGTGAAGCATGATGTTTTGTCCCGTCATAGAACTTCGTTATCTTTGAAACTCATTGGGTTTATTTTGCAGGAGCGGTAGCATATCTAGAGGGTTTAGAGGCGAGTTCAGGCAGTGGCAAATAATTCCTGGTACACATGAAGCTTCACCTGTCATGGCTAATCAGTTCTCTGTAAAGCTCTGCTCTTCAAATAGTATAGAAACCTAGTGTATGCTTTTTGGTTTTACGTATGATGATGTAAGTGATTTTCTAGGGTGAGTTTACGGCTTATGATATAATGGGATTTAGGTAATCCGAACATTTCCGATGTTAAATTATGAAGTCTTCCCTCTTAATGTTTAAACTTCTGTTGGATAATTTGGTTATTGGGGTTCTACAGATTTTCATATCTCGGGATGGGGGAAATAAAAGTTATGCATCAGTCTTGGCTCCAGGTCAGCATGAAGGGCTAGGGTGAGATGGAAAAACTTTTGCATCTGAATATTTTCTGATGATCTTACTGCTTGTCATGTAGTAAAATACTCTTTAGGCCTTTTATGGTGTTAATGTGAAATCCTGGCCCCAAATTATAACTGTCTTGTTACATTTAGAGGTGTTGGTTGTGAAGGCATGGAACAAAGGAGAAAAACAAAAGAGAGAAAGAATGGGACACTCTCCTAACAAGCTAGCACTCCCTATATTTCCAATAAAAGATTTATGGATTGCCCGTCAAATATCTTGGGAAAGTTAAACTAGCTTGGGTAGGACATTAATGTTTCATGATTGGAGGATGAATTCTAATTTTGGTTTTGGTTTTGGTTTTGGTCTCTTTGACTATGTTATCATATGTCTACTTCCAAAGGATTGCTGGTTTCGGTTTCTGTTCAGTTTGTTCGGCCGTAGCAAACTGGAGTCTTATATTCTGCTGTTAAATTTATCAACTGAGGAGACTGGTTTCTTGTCTAGTTAATGCAAATTGATGAAATATTTTCCTGGTTATAAGATAAAACAATGTAGACATAAGCTAGATTGGATAGAGAATCATTAATAGTTGTTAGAGGGTTGTGTGTTGTTTTTTAATTTTGGGCCCAACAAGTAACATTGTTCATCTTGCAGGAAAAACAACGATCAGGGTATATCATCATGGGGTTGGAATTTGAGTGGTCAGCATTCTACATACCACGCTCTATTTCCTAGAGCATGGACAGTTTATGATGGTACGTTGCTTTTATCATTTGATTTTGAAAAATTCAACTAATGATTTGTATCTTTCTCCAAAGGTGCATTTATTTCTCTAGTCATTCTGAAAATACTTATTTATCAGGTGAGCCAGACCCTGATTTGAAGGTGTCTTGCCGGCAAATATCACCATTTGTACCTCATAATTATAGAGATAGCAGTCTTCCTGCTGCAGTATTTGTTTATACGGTACAGTTTTTTCTTTTCCTAAATTGTAACTATGCAATTGGCAGTGAATGGTGCACCATCACTCACTCGGTCCAAATCACTGCTTTTCGTTTCTGCCTATATTGGTGATAAATTTGATTCTGTCGTTTTGACTTTTCTTTGTCAGCAGTTAAAGTTATATAATTGATCGAACAGAACAAGAAGCCAAGTTGGCATATCTTGCTACTTTTGCTGATTCCCACAAACTACAAATTCTCTACACCATTTGTAATCTTTTTCCTCTATACCAGTTTCCCCAACTAAAATAAATTTGATTACCGAAGTTCTAGCAGCACCGAAAGTCCTTTCATGTATTTTCACACTCCTAGCCTCTACTGTGAAAAGGAAAGCCAACAAAGCCAGCCTTAACAACTAAATCTAGACACAATTTTGTTTAAATGATGCTTAACCCATATAGAATCAGAAATACAAGTCCCGGGTGACTTTGACATTTCAAAATCAGCTAACATCTCAATTGAAACTTCGATTCTGCTAAGAGATGAATTTTCTTTGGGTATCAGACATAAAGCAAACTCCATATCGCCAATATTCCATTTATTCATCCCAGCTTTGGTGGGCAGTCTATCTAGCATAATCGACCAAGCTAAAATTTAGTGTTTTGGAATAGGTGTGAATAAGTTTACGGCAATCAACCTTAGGGGTTTTATCTGTAATCATTCCGAGCATAGAAACAGGGAAAGCATTCTTTTGGCTTGGTTTCTGTTTTTTTGGTTTTGTTGGGGGGGGTTGGGGCTCTTTTCTGCTCTTGAATCTATCAAAGAAGCTGCAAATTTCACAATGCAACTGACAGCTTTTGTGGATTCCATCGTGGACATTCTTCAGATTTTATTACACGGAGTAGATCCTCCATGGTTTGTTAAAATAGTGTTTGGTGGATGATCAATTTTATAAGTTACCAGTAGAATGAGCTCATAAGATTGAAGGACCCGAGAGAACAATGCACATTTGATTCGAGATAAGAGAACAATGCACATTTGATCCTGCCATCTCTGAAATCCCTTTTCTAATTAGGATATGTGTCAGCCAAATAATTTATTGGTCCGTTGTGGTTATTTGTTTACTCATTGTAGCTATTATTCTTGTTTTAGTTGGTCAACACTGGGAAGGAAAGGGCAAAAGTCAGCCTTCTCTTTACATGGGCGGTAAGCTTTATTTTCCTGTTTGAGAAATTCACAGAGCCATTTTCTGTTTGAGTTAATTTTCTTCTTCTACAGAATTCAATTGGAGGGGTCTCACACATGTCAGGAGATCATGTAAATGAACCCTTTATGTGAGTATCTAGTTCTAGTACGTAGTGTTTTCTTCTGCAACATGTGCTGATATGTATCCTTCGGACTCGTCTGTTTTTTTTTTTGCTAGTGGAGAAGATGGAGTTTCTGGTGTACTTCTGCATCACAGGCAAGTCATTAAAGACAACCGAATGTTTCTGATATGTATTACCATATTCTCTGTTATCATTGGCTTTGTCTTTCCTCTTTCCCACTTTTTAAAGACAACCGGATGTTTCTGAGGCTCGAGCACTTGCTGCAGGACTGCAAAAGGAAGGCCGCCTGTGACTTTTTCGGTAGCTGCCTGTGAAACTCAAAATGTGAGTGTGACTGTTTTGCCCTGCTTTGGGCTTTCTCAGGAAAGCTCTAAAACTGCGAAGGACACGTGGGATACCATGGCTCGAGTAAGTGTTCTTATTTGTATCGGGAGCTATATTTTTGGACTGGATGTACATTTTCTCTTCCTTTGCATGTTTGATTGGATTCATTGCACCCTTCTTGCAGCCATGATTTTTATACCTTTCATTTTTTTTTTGCCCAAAGGTTGACCTTCATGGTTGATATTATCCAACTAGAAAACTTTAAGATGACTGGTTTCTCCAATTGTATGAAGCAGTGTCAAAATCTTCTCACACTAGTTTGTTGTCTTTGCATTTCATCAGGATGGTCAATTTGATAGGGAGAACTTTAATTCTGGGCTAAGCACGCCTTCATCACCAGGAGAAACAATTTGTGCTGCAGTGTCAGCTACTGCATGGGTAGAACCCCATGGGAAGTGCACTGTTGTGTTTGGTCTCGCTTGGTCTTCTCCAGAAGTAAAATTCCTCAAGGGAAGCTCCTATAATAGGTCTCTCTCTCTCTCTCTCTCTCTCTCTCTCTCTCTCTCTGTGGGTTCTTTGTGTGAGTTTGGACATATCTGGGGTGAGATTCTGATTGGGGCTCAAATAGTTGATCCAAACACAAATTGGATGTAGCTCCTTTTCACTAATGGAGCCTTCTTGATCTTAAGTCAGATTGCTCCTTCATTGGTCCACAGAAATCATAGTGTTCATGGTCTGTGGAATCAGAATTTGGATAGAGCTGAATGGCGTGCGAGTTACAGACATTTATTTGTTGTAATAAGGATTTTGTTAATGAGTACCACTGGAGTACCTTTACGGTAACTTGATAAAATTTTGCAGTTCTCAATGCATTGCTTTTGACATGGCCCGTGGAGGCAATGCTTTGAAATCAAAACACCCCTTATCGAGCATGCTTAACAAGTATCCTGAGGGAACTAGCTAGTAAGACCCTTATAATAAAAGTATGGTGGAAAAATCAGCATATCCTAAATTAATGTCAAGCTTCACAGACACAAGTACAACCATGTGAATCTTAATGTTTTACAAAAAAAGTCATTGTCTAATAATTGGCTTCTATTACTAGTAATTCTAAAAGAAGAATCAATTGTTTTCTATCTGCATAAAGCATAGAGAACCTCTTATTTTTAATGTATCTCAGTCATTTTTTCTTTTCTGAAATATCCTTAATTACTTATATGACAAGTCTCGTGTCCATGGATAAATGCATTGACTGATAATTATATTTTATCTCTCGCATGTATTCTATCCTATAATAACCTTCGTAAAAGGTTTTGAATCTTAAAATATTTTCTCTAGACACATAAATTCAGAAAGTAATTTTGCTCAATCTTTAAGGGCGGGAAGCTTGCTTGCCGTGGTGTGTCAAGTCGGGGTTCGAACACAAATGCAGGGGAAGCTGCCTAGAGTATCCCTTCCCGACACTCACGAAGTGGGTATTGAACTCGGCCCTTTTTTTCAAGATTCAATTCTGTGCACGCATGCAATTCATGTGCATATTTGCTAGCATACATTATCTTGGATACAATTGGTATTTGTTGGCATCCAGGTGAATGGGGAAAGATACATGATACAACTGCAAGAAATATATTGGAAATGTCATGCCATTCAAAAAAAGAAGTATTTAATTATATGGAAAAAGAAACTTTGTTGAAAATTATGTGCATGTGTTTTTTGGTATGATGCGGGCAATTTAATGACAGAAGCTTAGTATGTTCTGTGTACATAGAGTAACCACCTTTCATTCTTGTTTCACGTTTCATGGATTGGCTAACTGAGTGTAACGTGAAAATTTTTTTGTTCGTGGAGTGCAATTGTCTATGTTGGATGTTGTGCTACTCTTGTTAGTTGGTTGGATTTCCTTAACGGGCACGCTTTACTATTTTGCAGGAGATACACTAAATTTTATGGGACATCAGAAAGAGCTGCTGTGGACATGGTTCATGATGCATTAACAAGTAATCTCCTCTTTCACTTGCTTTTCTTCAATTCTTTTCCCTTATTTCTTGGTCTGTCAAATCACTTTTCCAGTTGTTATAGTCCTTTTTAGGCAGTTGGGTTCGGGACTTGGTGAAAATGTCTCTTTTGCAATTTGTATTTTGGAATTTGTAAAGGAGGATTTCTAATTATTTTATGTGCTTGATGTATGACGCTGTGCATAGAGACCTCTAGGAGAGATTTGAAGCTAAGGTCTTCTTAACATTTTTATTTTGCTTTGTCAGATTATAAACGATGGGAAGAAGAGATTGAAAAATGGCAAGCTCCTATTCTTGAGGATGATAAGCTTCCAGAATGGTAATTCTTTATTTTGTGTATATAGGTGTCAATTGTCAACTCTGGGCATTGCACCATGTTAGTGGGGTGAGAAGCTCAGCTTATCATGCATTGCATTCCTTGAGATTGCTCGTGCAAGTATATTGCAATCACTCTCAGGCTGTTAGCCAGATCTGACAGAATGATCGATTCGGTATAAACAAATGCTTGATCCTCATCTGAACTTTTATGATAGGAATTTGAGTTTTGAAGGATCTCTAGGTAGTTGAAATTATTGAACCGTTGCTTACATCACTGAACCGCAAACTATAGGCATTCTTTATACAAGCTGTATTATTTCGTGATACTAAGGCTGCATTGGGGAGAGGGCTGGAGCACAGCATGACTCACTATAGTGGATTATATCTGGTCGTGCACAAGCATTATGGTTTTTGTCAGCCCTGTATCCAACCATTTTTTTGTTCTTTGCAGGTACAAGTTTACTCTATTCAATGAGCTTTACTTCTTGGTGGCTGGTGGAACGGTCTGGATTGGTATTCTGCACTTCTTAAATGGAAACATCCCTCATCTCCATCTCCCTACACCCTCCCTTCCTCTCATAACGAACAAAAAAAACATGCATGCATGCGCATCCACACACAATGAGAATTGACTTTCCAACACAAACAGATGCATACAATACACTCATGGGCAGGAATAAAGGAAAATAAAATAGTACAAATTGATGAACAAGTAAATCAGACTCATGATATCGCATTGTCTTGAAGCTTCTTATTCTCTTTTTGAGTATTAAACAAATGGAAAGAAGTAATTTGATCCTTTTTGGGAATGTTTTAATTCATGCTCTTGCATATGAATAACTAACTTATATAAGTAAAAACTGTCTTATAATTTCACTTTGGCCTGAACAACAATATGGTTCCTTTGCATTTATGTAGACTCCTCATTGCCAAGGGAAGAAGGCATGACAGTTGATCATCGTCCAGCAAGGAAGATGGAAAAAGGAGATAAAGCAGTAGTTGAAGCCAAATTGAACTGTGGAGAAAGGGGAGTAGATCATACTTTCAGCGGTGAAAGTGAAACAAAAACTTTCCCTCAATTATCAGGGGAAGATATGTCAATGATCCCATGGAAGGCAGATGATTCTCGGAATTCTTCCCATTTGTCAACTGTGCGTGATGTGCACCCTGAAATGGATGATGTTGGTAGGTTCTTGTACTTGGAAGGGGTCGAATATGTTATGTGGTGTACGTATGATGTGCACTTTTATGCATCTTTTGCCCTTCTTGAGCTGTTTCCTAAAATTGAGCTTAGCATTCAACGAGATTTTGCTAAAGCGGTATTGTGTGAGGATGGAAGAAAAGTGAAATTTCTTGCCGAGGGGAAGTCGGGAATTCGTAAGGCTAGAGGTGCAGTTCCTCATGATCTTGGAACACATGATCCGTGGCAGGAAATGAATGCCTATAACATTCATGACACGAGCAAGTGGAAGGATCTGAACCCAAAATTTGTGCTTCAAGTGTATAGGGATTTCTCTGCAACAGGAGATATGTCCTTTGGAGTAGATGTATGGCCATCTGTTCGTGCTGCTATGGAGTACATGAAACAGTTTGATCGGGATGATGATGGTCTCATAGAAAATGATGGATTTCCAGATCAAACATATGATACTTGGACGGTTCATGGTGTTAGTGCCTACTGTGGTGGCTTGTGGCTTGCTGCGCTTCAAGCTGCAGGTGCCATGGCCCTTCAGCTGGGAGACAGGGAGTTCGCTGATTGGTGCAAAAGCACTTTTTTAAGGGCTAAACCAGTATTTGAAGAAAAGCTGTGGAATGGTTCGTATTTCAACTATGACAGTGGGTCAAGTAGTAATAGTAAATCTATACAAGCTGATCAGCTTGCGGGCCAATGGTACACTGCCTCGTCTGGATTGCCTCCGCTTTTTGATGAATGTAAAATAAGAAGCTCTCTGCAGAAGGTATATGATTTTAACGTCATGAAAGTGAAGGGTGGAAGGATGGGTGCAGTGAATGGGATGCATCCCAACGGAAAAGTGGACGAGACTTGTATGCAATCACGAGAAGTGTGGACTGGTGTGACTTATGCTGTGGCAGCTACCATGATCCTCGCTGGAATGAAAGACGAAGCATTTGCCACTGCTGAAGGAATTTTCACTGCTGGCTGGTCTGAAGAGGGATATGGGTAATTCCTTGCACTCACATTTTGAATATAGTAGTCATATCACTTCAGAGGTTTGCTTTTTGTTTAAGTCTAGTTTATTTGTTTGTCAAGTTAATTGCTTGGTTTCTTGCCTTTAATTGAAGAGGTAGGTGGAGTTTCATTGTGATATGATGCACCTTGTGCATAGATACTATATGGGATTCTTGTTTCTTCAGATTATGCCCTTGGGGCCAATAGACCTCAAACCTCTTTATTAATGGAGGGAAGAGGATAGCGTGGAAGATTTTGTTTAGGATTATTTGCTTAATAACCTCATGGAGAGATATTAGAAGGTACTTACGACAAAAGAGGGGAAAAAAAAAAAGATGGAAAGGAAGTTTGCGTATCTACGTTTATGCGATTTCTTTTTAGAGAGCTAGTCGATGTTTCTAGTTTCTTGCATAAAGATCTGAATCTGATTATATAAGAATGATTCTACCAGATTTTTCAATCTTTTTTGGCAATGAATGTACCTGAAACTTAATTTTTAGCTAACAAGATAGGGTCTAGAAATTCTTTTTTTTTTAGGTCTACTCTGACGTCGTAATCTCTCTTGTTAATAGATCTAGGTCATCCTAACATGGAGTAGGTATCTTTGTTGGAACTTTGACTGTGGACAGCTCTTCTTAATTCTCTGGATGGAGAATTGTATGCTTCCTATATGCGCCTGTCATTCTTCTTGTGACTCTACTACGTGGCAAATGCTCTTTCCATGATAATGTATAGTAACTCGATAATTCTTCCATCTGTGAACAGATACTGGTTCCAGACTCCGGAGGGTTGGACAATGGATGGTCATTTCCGATCACTAATGTATATGAGGCCGCTTTCTATCTGGGGCATGCAATGGGCTTTGAACCCGCGCAAGGCCATTCTTGAGGCTCCTACAATAAATACAATGGACAGGATGCACATTCCTCCTGCTCCGTTGAGATTCTGCCAACATGAAACGAGCGCCAGGAAGGCAGCGAAAAAGACGAGTTGCTTCAGGAATTCCGTTTTTCATTGTTCCTGTCAATGATCTATTATGAGTTTATCCTCAAAGGAAAAGAGCATGTATTGTGTGCTTGCTTCCTCCAACTGTCTTCAAGTCGAAAAGAATGCTGGAGGTAGGTGTTGGGCGGTCTCTCCCTTGGAACTAATAGATCGGATACGACATGGTAGTGTAAATTAAGCATGACGTATGGTACGGCTTCCATTACATGCCCCCAGCAGGAGATGGGTAACAAATTGGGTTCGTTCTTTTTCTTGATTGCCAAGATCGGTAATTGAGAACTGAAGACAATAAAAGTGAGATTGTCAGATGTAACCTTTTATTGAATTTCGACTCTGCCAAGATGGAGGAATGGTAAAATCTCCAGCTAACATTGTACTGCATTTATTCCTTTCTTTTTCTTGATCTTCTTTTGGTTAGGGAGCTCATTCCATTCAGTACAGGAATGGCGTGCTTGTATGCCTTCACATGTAGTTGACTCCCTTTCCTAAAGCATTAAGCAGTACTAGCTTCTGATCAGCTCATTATTTA
This sequence comes from Rhodamnia rubescens, assembly GCA_021437795.1. NCBI lineage: Eukaryota > Viridiplantae > Streptophyta > Magnoliopsida > Myrtales > Myrtaceae > Rhodamnia > Rhodamnia rubescens. The sequence goes on along the minus strand of JAILYA010000003.1, from coordinate 2,289,144 downwards.
CCACGTTCGATTACTTGGATGCGTGTGGAGTCGATATCGGAACACCGACAGTGATACTAGGAAAGATGGATTGGCATCGCGAAGGTACAGAACATGTCGAGTGATGGTCAAATCCTTCGTGAGTTTTGTTTTGTTCCTCTATAAAGTTAGCACTAGCACCAAAAGTGCTAAAACGAAAAGCCGATCGAGGCCTCGTGTGGACGCCAGATTTGCTTGGATTGAGCACTTATCACCGGTTGTTGATCATCAAAGCACAAAAGGTTAAACGACATTCACAAGGCTCATTGACAGTCTTAAATGGACAGAAACTTGTATAAGAGTCCTAAGAACGTAACGTGGGGAGATAATACGAATTTAACTAATGAGGACATGTGATTATCATAAAGTTAATCAGTGTATCAAGTCAAAGGGCATATCACTTATGTGCTACAAACAGAAGAGGAGGCCACAGTGTATCATATAAGTAACACCGACACGTGACAGCAACACGACACGACGCTTCCGACACGTCATTTCTAAAAAAAATAGAGAATTTCGATACGTTGGGACACGTTATATATCGGTGAGTTTTTTCTTCTTCTTCTTATATTAGGGATTCACGATTATGTTTGTTGTTTTTTTTTATGATCGGGTATGTTAATTTTGGGGTGGCTAAATATATGAATTATATATATATATTTGATAAATTTGCATTTTTTTTTGGTAAAGTGCATTTTGAAGAGTGTCGGGAGAGTATCAAAGAGTGTAAGAATGTCGGAGAATATCATATACGACATGGTGACCCTCGGAGAGTGTCCAAAGTGCATTTTGATCCTTAATTTATTGAAAATACTTAAAATTGATCCCGTGCTTGTTGAAATGGTATATCAAGATGCTTTGGACTTGTGTGTTTGGAATGCTAATGACGTGTGGAGTGCATTTTGAAGAGTGTCGGGAGAGTATATCGATATACGACATGATGACCCTCGGAGAGTGTCTGTACTTCTTAGTCTATCATTGAGTCTTTTAGAGCCCATTTTGTGAGTGTGCATGAAAACAATTCTATTTTCCTATTTCGGAGAACGGGTTTGGAATATAAATCCATTTGGTAACGGAATTTTATTTTTCTATTTTCGGGATAAATTTTTGAATAAGAAACAAGTTTGGAACTAGAAATGATCTCTCTCTCTCTCTCTCGCCGTTTGCCGGTTGCCCATTGCCGGTGTCAAGGCTACCGATCTTCATCTATTGGCCGTCGGTTGTCGATTGCAATTTGTCGGTCACCGTCCACCTCCAATTGCCTCTCTTGTGTTCGTGCCGCACGCCGCCATTCCCCATCCGCCGGCTACCATCCACCAACCATCGTTCATTGACCGCCGGTCTTCGATCGCCCTTCGCCTTCCGCAGGCCGTCGGTCCCTAGTCGGGGACAACCATTCTCTTTCCGGACTTTATTCTAGTTTTAGAAATACAATTTTCTATTTATATTCCGTCAACGAGTTTCGAGTAGAAACACATATTTGATAACGATACAATATTTCTATTCCCGAATAGAAATTCGTTTAATAACAATATTAAATATCTATGGTGGTGCCGAAGTGGGTGGTGGACCAGGAGATCGATGGCCAACGACTAGGGAAGCCGACCGATAGGTGATTGGCAACCGTGGACTTGGAAATCGGTAGCGTGTGGTGATCCGCGGCAAGGACCCAAAATAGAGCTAGCTTGCAGAGAGAGAGAGAGAGAGAGTGAGAGAGAGAGAGAAAATAAGAGAAGAATTCTTATTTTTGTTTTTAGTACAAAAATAGAAAAATAAAAAATTTCTACTTTTTATTTTTACTCCAAACCTATTTCTAGGCATTCCGAAAATGAAAAAATGAAATTGCGTTACCAAATTTGATTGTGTTCCAAACTTGTTACTCGAAACAGAAAAATTGAAAAACAGGGAGATAGAAATGTTGTCATGTGTGGTCTAATTGATCCATTTTTCTGTTTTTCTGTTATTTTGTCCCCCTAGACCAAAAACAAACATAAATCTATGTGAACGCCAGTTAATTTTTCCTTTCACCGAAATAGCTTCGTGATGAGGGAATAGATTTGTAATAGAAACAAGAATTAAAAAAAAATCTTAGTTATTTGCTCTTGGAAACAAAAAGAAAAACAAAGTCATTTTAGAGAAACAAGCTTAGCATGATCGATGACAACCACCGTGTACCGAAGATCGGCGAGACCTGTGGGGGCCGACGAGATTTTGTAGAAAAAAGGAAAATAAATAAAAATTATGAAATGTCAGAAAGTTAAAAGAATAAACAAAAATTGTCTTGTTTATCATTTATGACTCACTTAGATTTATTGGAAAACTAACCCGATTCATTTAAAATCCATTAACTTGTTAATTAACACATTCATGGTCCACTTAAATTTATTTTTAAAACTTAAGACAATCCATTTTTGACCCACATCATTGAATATGGGTTAAAATATGAGTTTTAAACACATTTTGCCGCCTCTACTCGCCACCCTTAAGCGAGAGTCGCCCTCATTGATCTGCACAAGAAGTGGCTAAGGTTTTCTAATTTTCACACATGGTTTGATTGAAATTACTTCCTTGTTTTGGCTTATCTCCAAAATGAATTTTCAGCTTCATCTTCTCATAGAAAACACATGCTTTAATGTTAACCGTGGCTTACTTTAGCTGTATTGATCCGGTAAAGTCGTGCTTGCTAATCTGTTGCGTTCTATTGTGATGAAAAATAAATATACTTGCTGCTGTCCAGATTAATCTTGCTGGAGTTTGAGTTTAGATCGCTGCTCTCCTACATGTCCATATCTTTATTTACATTGCATTCTTTTGTTTCCCTATCTTTAACAGAGCAAACAGGTCTTGTAGTAAGAGTGAACTTGCCATGCTTAAATTGTATTCCCATAAGATTTTTTGTTTCACGAAAAATGAATGGTTTTGAAAATATTTTCTCGATAATGATCGCTTATATAACTCCCAAAAATGATTGAATATTATTTAAATATTGGGCATAAAATTTTTTCTCTAATAAATATATTAATTATTGGCTAATTATTTCAAGCAATATAGTTCATCATTTTTAGGAAAATGTTATCAAATTATTCATTTTTCATAAAACAAACGAAGCCTAAGATTCTATTGGAGACATCCTTCAAGATCATCTGCAATTATGTTTTATGAAGCCATCTTAGAATATCTTGATCAGTTATGTTTTTACAAAAATCTATTTTTATCCAAACATGAACTGTTAAGTCTCCACTGATATTTCGTTAAAGCGAAAAAATTTGGGAATAGAAATTTTTAGGGTCGTAAATCAAACGCATTTATGTTCTTTTTTCTATTTTGAGAATAAAAATTTTGTGCAATTGGCGAACGATTCTTCTGCTTGGAAACTCGTCCAAGGATAGCATTGCACGTGAGGTCAGAGTTTAGGGACTACGTCATACAAATTAAAATTCCATAGCTCATATTGCACATTAAACAAAAATGAGGGAATATTATGTATTTATTCCAAAAAATTTCATCATCTCTCTCCTCGGGGTTTAGGGTTTTAGCAGCGATCAGCAGGAAATCAAGATCGATTGCTCTATAGAGCAAGCAAAGGGAGAGCATGGAGATTGATCTCGGAGATCTCGCATTCGACGTCGATTTTCACCCCTCGGAGCAGCTCGTCGCCTCTGGTCTCATCAGCGGCGACCTCCTCTTGTAACACTTCCTCCAACCTTGTCTCCTGCTCGTGATTTCAATTCCCGGTTTCGAGCTCATTGAATCCGCATCGTTTCTGACTCGTTTCCGACGTTGCAGATACCGTTACGGCGACGGTTCGTCGGCGGAAAGGTAAAGCGCGTTCTTTTTTCTGCGATTTCGCTACGAACTGTGCATGTTCATGCTGGTTTTTTATGGTGAATTCGTAACGAGAGGTTTTGGAATGGTGTGCGATTAGGTTACTGAAAGTACAAGCGCACAGCGAGTCCTGTCGGGCTGTTCGGTTTATCAACGATGGGAAAGGTGGATGCTTTGCTTGAATTTCCTCCTCTTTCGTTGATAAATTCGTTTTTCCGTAATGAATGAATCCAGCTAAAGGAGTCTTTTCTTGTATTAAGAAAGAGCATAGCTGTTCTGAATTTAAGTCTCACCATTTGCATGTGCTGTGGCATACGGTCAGCAATTCTGACTGGTTCTCCGGACTGCTCGATTCTCGCGACGGATGTGGAGACGGGATCCGTCGTCGCTCGAGTTGAAAATGCTCACGAGTGAGTCTGTGCTAGTGCTTCCTTCTGTCCTTGTCCATCTCCATGGTTCTGCGTGAGTTGATGCTGAAACTTTTGACTTTGGAGACCAGGGCCGCTGTCAACAGGTTGGTCAATTTGACGGAGTCTACTATCGCCACGGGAGATGATAATGGGTGCATTAAGGTGCTTATGCTCTGATCGTCCCTTCAAATTTACTCTTGAATTCAAATTTCGCGTACAGTTTTACCAGAGCAATGCAGGAAGGGCCTGATTATTGGGCTTCATGTAGAGTGCCCTAGTCTGACTGAAGTCGGCATTGTCGTTTTAAGTTCAGTATCAAGGAAATCTTTTCTCTTCCACAAAGACATTATTGCGATTGTTAAGCTTCCTTCTCCATCGTTTTTCTGTTGATTTACTTTTGTTCTAGCCTCTTGTGGAGAAGTACTTTTAAGAAATAGTGATGAGAGTAAATAATTTAGAGAATAGCTACCACTTTGTAGTGCGTCGTACTGCACCAATGGGCATATTTGTAGCTATCCCGTCCTAGAAGCGCATGCTTCAAATTTATAGCGTCTAGTGTTAGCTTCAGCTTATTATTACTAACATTTTGATGAATCACTCTTGGTTGTAGGTTTGGGACACCAGACAACGTTCTTGCTGCAACACATTTAGTGCCCATGAAGATTTCATATCGGACATGACATTTGCATCTGATTCCATGAAACTTGTCGCCACAAGGTGGTTCTTTCAAAACAATATATTTGGCAATTGCTGGGTTTTTTATTGCTTGTCTACATAAATATTGCTTGGAGGTGGACTTGTCTGTCTTTAAAGATAGACCATCTGTCCTAGTCACACATCTACCAGCACTTCCTTCGGCATAATGACATTATCTTTTCTTTTTCATGTTACTTAGTGGAGATGGGACTCTTTCCGTTTGCAATCTTCGAAGTAATAAAGTAAGCTTCACTTTTTTAAAAGTTCTGTAAATGTGCATCATTTAAGTGCTGCTTCTTTTGCTTCCCATTGGCTTGCATCCTGTAATGATCTGATCCATTCTATGTGAACAACAGGTCCAAACTCGGTCTGAGTTCTCTGAAGATGAGTTACTATCTGTTGTTATTATGAAGGTTAGATATCAACACTTGACTCCTGTGTGCTTGAAGCAGTAGTATATACTGATTCTTATGCCATTACCCAAAATATGGGATCTGAATTTTTCCCTTCCAATCCCATCTTTCTATCGCTTTGGGCTTTTGCTCCCATGCTCCTGCTTAATATGTTATACCATTTATAAGGTGAACCTGTTTTCATTTAGCGGTGGGTTTTTTTTTTTTTTTTTGTGAACCTGTATTTTTGCCATTATCTTTATTAAAAATGTGCTATCTGAGCCATTATTCTTGCTTGGAAACTTGTACTTTAAAATGTTATCTACTTGACTGCACGGCCCGTATCATTGCTTGCATGCCTGCATATTTTTCCTTCCCATATGCAATTTATAGGATAGGCAGGTAATTACATAATAGAAATGACTGTCAATACAAGATTTTGCACTGTTATCCACCGTGCTGATCCGAATTTGGTTTGCCAGAATGGCAGGAAAGTCATTTGTGGAACACAAAGTGGAACATTATTACTATATTCATGGGGATTTTTCAAGGATTGCAGGTAGCAATTTTGCTATTACATTGGAGAATCTGTACTTCTACAATATTTATTTGTAAGTGAAAGCATAATTAATGATTGGCCACATGTTTGATTTAAGTGATCGCTTTGTGGATCTCTCCCCCAGCTCAGTTGATGCATTGCTGAAAGTGAGTTATTAAATTCTGAACATTATAAGGTTCTGAAGTATGCAGGGTTGCACTTGTCTAACATCTTGACGTCATAATTGTCAGCTCGACGAGGATAGGATCATTGCAGGATCTGAGAACGGACTTATCAGGTGAGAATGCTAGTGTAGTAGGAGGAACACTTGGCAGACAATTGATACTTATTTTGCACCCTTTTTATGTCCCGCTGCATTCTGATTTGGTGTTCTTGTCCCATTCCTCTGTAGTCTGATAGGAATATTACCCAACAGAATCATCCAACCAATTGCAGAGCATTCAGATCATCCTATTGAGTGCCTTGGTAATAATGCAGCCCTGTTGTGCACAGTTATTTTTCTATGAACATCGAATCACTCTGAATGTGATCTTTGTAAAACTACACAAAAAAAGTTTCTCAGTTTATTCCTAGCCGTTTTGCAATTGGCAACAGATGTTGGGATTCTAAGGAGTTCTAGTAGTATTTCTTGAGTTCATATTACCTCCTTTGATGTTTAGTTTACTTATTTCTCTGCAAGCTTGTTCATCCAGTGTCATTTTTTGTCTGCCTTTTGTAGCCTTCTCTTATGATAGAAAGTTTCTTGGCAGCATATCCCATGACCAGACATTGAAGGTGTGTAGATCTCTCTCTCTCTCTCTCTTCTCTCCCTCATATGCATGCGCACGCGCATGTGCTCACTTGTGAATTGTCGGTGCGGGTGTACTGCCCCAGTGAATGTGTGGGTGCATGCATGTGCGTTTCTCCATTTCTCTAGGCATATGCAAGACAGCATGCCTGTTGAGGAAAATAGGTGTGTACATTTGCTCATAAGGTAGCGGAGGAATGATTTGGGGTCGTACGTATTTACAGCAAATTTTCCGTCTTCCCTTAGTAGTTTATTAGGCAATCATCATTCTCCTTTGCTAAACTTGAATGCAAAATCCATGCCAGTAAAGCGTCTTTCTTGATGGGCACTATTCTTTCTTGCAGCTCTGGGATTTGAATGACATATTGCTAGGGTCTGGAGATGCTCCATCAAATCAAGCAGCCATAGATGACAGTGATAGTGACGAGATGGACGTGGATGCGAATCCTCCCGCTTCGAACAAAGGTACATTCTGCTTGGTCTCTTTTATGCTTGGAGCACCGGGTGTGTACTGCATATTGATATCTTTACTAGATTGAGTGTTCCTTCATCATATCTTGTAAATCGTGCTGAAATAGTTCACATTCTTGATGTAATTACCTGAATGACCTGTATGAATTGGCACTCAGAACTTGACATCAAATACTTCTCTATGTCTCTCGATCTTTCTTTTTTTTCCCCCCAAATGATGACACTTTTCTTGGGTTTGATTCCTTTTTTTTTTCTCCTAAATGATGACACTTTTCTTGGGTTTGATATCTTACGGAGGAATTTACGACCTGTTGCAGAGAGCAAGAAGAAACATTCTGGCAAAGGAAATGATGTTGGCAATCCCAATGACTTCTTCGCCGACTTGTAGGTGATTGATGGCTTAAATCTTCATATGGACATGGCAAGTTGATGTTCATACAAACATATCACGGCTCGATTCTAGTCGGCACATTTTGCGAGCTATTCGTACAATTTTTTTCTTTTTTTTTCATTGACAGTGTGTTCTCAGGAGGAAAATGTGACAGGACTCCATGACCATATCCAACATTCTCAAGAATGTAGTGTCCCATCTTCAACTTGAACAATTTTGTGTATTTTGAGTGTTCTCGGGACAACTATATACATAATAGGAATCCAAATTGCAGAACGCCTGTTCCTCCTCCTGTTGGCATGAATGACTGCAAAAAACGAAAGTTAGGGAATTGAAATAGGTAGAGATCAAAGATTGTTCCTCCTGCGTTTTGCCTACATCTGGTTTGCTTGTTCCTCACATGAACTTGCATGACGCTTGATTGAAAACAAGTTAAGATTCAAACAAATGTTGCAGCTGATCATGACCTTTTTTTAAGCGCCTTGTGAGCACCACGTCTCAGTGCTTGACCATTTGGAGATTGCCAAGTCAATAATTTAATAATTTGAGAAAGAAAATTTGCATTGAAGGATCAAATTGCATCAACAACTAGCATTATTTAGAGGACTGAAAATTTGGAAGTCGTTGGAACTTCTCCATAAATACTTCTAAGGTTTCACCACGTAAGCAAGTACACAAATTTGACGCATAGTCATAACAAATAGAGATTTACCATTTCTCTAATCTACTTAACAAAAAAAAATGTTAGTGTTGCTCCATTTGCCGCTCAAAAAATGAATGGTTTGAAAAATATTATTCTAAAAATTATTGCTTGTATTGCTTAAAACAACTACTCAATGCAAAATATTTCATTAATGGCAATATATATTTAAATATTTTTATGAATGATGAAAATATTTTTTGCTCATTCATTTTTGTTCAATTTTTAAAGACTACAAGCAATCATTTTTAGAAATCAAATAAATAACTTTTTGCAAAAAAAAAAAAAAAAACTGAACTGAAAACCAATGAACGCATTGCAAATTTTACTAAACGGAAAAGTAGATTAGTCAGTCACCTACATTTGCATTTCATATATACGAATGAAAAAATTGTGCAATTTCTTTTACTAAAGTTACAAATGCGTATAAAAGAACAATCCGTCTCACTTGACGTTTACTTTTTAGTTTTTGCTTAATAAAGATTTTACAACGTGTGCATTGTCTTCTTTTAAATCCAAATTACTGATTGTCTCACAAAATACAAATGGTTGACACATAAATTGAGAAATTTTTCCATCCTTTTTTTAATTGAATAATATTTCAAATTGTGGCGGAAAAGCGAAAAAGAGAATACTTTTTAGGGATAATGACATAAATAATCCCTGAATTTTAACCTAATGTGCGTTATAATCCATGAACTTTAAATTTGTTCAATATGATCCTTGAACTTTAATCTAATGTTCAATATGATCCCCGAACTTTTAGTTTGTTCAATCTGGCCTTAGACTTTTGCTACATGTTCATTATAATCCCCGAACTATATGAAAATATTCAATATAGTTCTTCCATTAATTTAAGATCGTAGACAATAATGAATATTTTCATATAGTTTAGAGACTAAATTGAACATTTACTAAAAATTCAAAGACTACATTGAACATGTCAAAAGTTTAGGGACCAAATTGCATATTAGGTTAAAGTTCAAGAACTATATTTTGTACAAATTAAAAGTTCAAAGACCACATTGCACGTTGGATCAAAGTTCAAGGACTATTTGCGTCATTTTCCCTACTTTTTAATTTTCCTTTTACTTTGGCTGAAACAAGCATCCTCCCTACGAGACATTTACCAAGAGGTGCGAAAGTGAGTCACCCCATACCACAAAGCTTCACATTTAACTTTCTTTAAAAGCTTTGAAGAGGTCTCAGGCAAATGCTGCCAAGCAAATGTGGATAACATCAAATGCCACTGCATGATATAGACGTATATGGACATATTATGGGCATCTAATGGCTGTAAAGAACTACCAAACATGCAATAGCTGTCTGGTAGTCCCTGCTACAAAATGCCTTTTTGCTCGTTAATCCCTAATACAGGGGCATAAGACACCATACTAGTACATTGAGAAGGCCCTTAAAGTTTAGAAGACAAAACACTTGCAAAACTGAGCGATCCAAATCATACCCATGACTGGCTTTGTCACAGTGAGTGGAGATATTAACTCAAGCCCATCAGAGGAATAGGTCTCCACAATGAAGTCCAGCGGTATAACAAGCCCTTCCTCCTGTTCTCTCCCGTGTTTAGCCAGCACATCCTCGCACATATATTCACCTGGCGGCTCCGACCGCACAAGCTCATCACCAGAATAAAGGTCCACGAGGACCCGCAATGAGCCAAAACAATGCATGTGAAAGTGTATGACAAGTCATCATTTGTTGGGAGCCTGAACAACAGCTTGTGCATCCAACTTGACAAGCAGGTCTGTTGCCCCAATATGTGCCATCTCTCCACGCCCGCACCAACATTCTGGAAAACCAACAATCCAGTAAAATCAAGGGAAACCTGACCACAAATTGAAGAAACCGAAGGGAGATGATGTGAGGGAGTAAGAGCTTTCCACAGTGGTGCATGAGAGTTCAGAGCATGTGTGTGTGGGTGGGTGGGTGGGTGGGTCTGGTCGCGCGCATTCTTGTTTGCTGCTTTGCGAAATCAGTTGTACGTCAGTGCTTCGACAAGAAGAATAAATTATTGAATTACATTGAGTAAATAGGTTAATAGAGTTCGAGGACGACATTCACATAAAAAAGTAATTTAGTAGACTAAATTAGACTTGACAGTGATGCTTATTAATTGCTAAAGATAAAAATGCTGCACTCGCGGAATGAGCATAAAAGGTGCTCTACTCAGAGAATTACAAACAGAAATTACATATGCCAACCTTGGTCTGTTTATTTTCCGAACTGCACAAGATGAAAAATGGAAAAGAAAAATGTAACATCAAATGATCAACTCGCTATGTGCTGTAGTACCATGTTTGGCTTCCCCCAGTTCCATCAAATTTTGCCAGTAAAAAGAACATGTCACCAAGCAACAACTCCTAAAAATAGTGATCTAAATAGAACCTGTCCTCCAATAAGAAGTTGTACACATAACAGCTAGAAAGGAAGACCACAATTTTTACCTTTTCTTTTTGTCTTTTTGGGATGACACTCCGCTCCCACAAATGTGAACTCGTAGCTAGATGCATTCTCCATGCAGCAATATATTATTCTTGCAGCATGAAACTTCCTGCAGAATTATGACATGTATTTAGTAGAAATGCCAATGAACAGCCAAATCCGTGGGCGAAAAAAGTTATCAACACTTAGCAAGAGTCAGTTGACACTGCAAACTATAGGCCGTCATATGTCTTGTAAATGACGGCACTAGCTCAATCGGCAATTTGCTTCTGTGAGACTGAGATTTTCTTATGCAGCAAGCTCCATTTCAAAGGGGCCAACCCAACCAAAATAGCATACCAATAATATGTTGTACCTCCTGTGGAAAGTATGCCTCAATATGATGCTAACATTGTGCACGGACAAGCTAAAGGGGAAACCCCCTTTAGATATTTTTTGTAACTGCTTCTTCACTGACAGTTAAATCCTTTCTGGAACTCCGTCGTGGTATCTGAATCCTGATGAACCATAATCGAATTCTTAGCTTGATACATGACAGACCGAATTTGTTATTAACTGAGAATTAAACCTCCAAAACAGAACTGTGAGGCAGAAATTTAAACCGGTCCATTGGACCATGTCAAAAACAACACAAACCACCGGTTAGCCATCCCGAACTGATGAAGCAACATTAATGAAATTTAAAAAAGAAAAGAAACAACTCACAAAGGAAAAACAGAAACAGCAAAAAGTGCTCTTTTGCCAGAAAGAAAGGCTTACCAAAAATCTAAGGATAATTTTCACTTAGAAAGGAGGATCAGGAAAGAAAAAAAACAGATGAAATATTAGTCAATGGTCACTGACCACACTTATTAGGGTCCATTGTATGACATTAATTTATCATGTCATTGTTGTACGTCCAGAAAACCTGAAACTTCACTTTTGGATAATCTTTAGTAGTAAATTGAGAAAAACATAATTTTTCCAAGGTCCTGAATCCTGTAAGCTCGTAAAGAAATTTGCAGGAGTTGAATCATCCTATTAAACAACTGAACAGAATGATAGAACAAAAGTGGCAACCCTCAAATCTTTAAGTCAGATGATAACAATCCTCAAAATTTTTTAGCAATCACAGGTAAAGAGTAATAAAATTCAATAGACTACTGAAACAATACAAGATAAACACACCTTGTATCAAGCTGATGCATAATACACAGCCACAGCCACCACAAGTGGAAAAGCCACCGTCATGAATTATGCCTAAGAGAAATTGCAGTTGCATGTGGGGAGAATCCCTACTTCTCTAGCATAAAAAAGGGGAAGTTAGTTCCAGTTTGACAGCCACTTCTTATAGAGGTTAAAAGCCAGATTAAGCTTCCCCATTTTGCAGTATCCATTAACAAGGATCTTCAGGGGCACATGATCATTTGGTATTCCAGATTTTTGTATCTTGTCAAAAAGCCTTTCTGCCTTGTTCAAGTCACCTCTCACACAGTAAGCCCTGATTAGTTCAGTATAGGTTACAATATCCGGTTTACACCCCATTCTCATCATTTCATTGTATAACCGAAGTGCAAAATCCATCTGGCGTAAGTTACAAGCAGCACCTATCAACATATTGTAAGTAACCACATCAGCAAAAAGCCCATTTGGATGCATCTCTCGCATGAGCGAGCAAGCATCCAAAAGATTTCCCCTCTTTACATGTGCATCTATTAATGCATTATATGTAAAAACATTTGGCGCAATGCCAGACACCAACATCTGATCCCTCACAAATAGTGCTCTACCAAGATCACCGCCTCTTCCATAACCATTAATAACACAATTCCATATGGATGGATCAGGCACCATTGACTCCTTTAACATAAGCTGGAGAAACTCATATGCTTTCTCAACATCTCCATGAGCACATAAGCCTCGAATAATTATTTTGTACGTGATCAAATCCGGAGCAGCTCCCTTCATTGACATAATGCAGTAGACATGGGACGCCTCACACAATTTTCCTTCTTCATAGAATCCTCTTAAAAGAATATTGTAAGTAAAAACATCAGGATGGAAACCTTTTTTCAGCATTTGACAAAATGCACCAATCGCACTCCTCATGTCTCCATTTGAAACAAGTCCATGAATAAAAGAATTGTAAACAATCACATCCATCTTATTATTCTCCTGAGATATCTTGTCCCATGTATAAACTGCCTCAAGAACATTACCATTCTTAAAATAACCATCCATCAGTATAGTTGATGCGATTAAATCCGAGGATGCCTTGTCATTATCCTCATTAACTAACTGACCAAGAAGCTTCCTAGCTTCCTCCAAAAGACCCCTCTTGCACAAAGCATGCACAAGTATGTTACAGGTTATACGATTTGGCTGAACACCACAACTCTCCATAGAAGATAAAAGATAAAGAGCATTGTCCATGTCATTAGTACGGCAATAGCCCATGATGTAACTGTTGAAGGATACACAATTGGGAAAAGGTCCCATTTTCAACATATCCGCAAACAGAGAACCTGCCTTCTCTAAGTTACCACTTTGACACAATCCACTTAAGAGATAGTTATGAGAAACTATATCAGGAACAGCACCATCTTGTATCATTTTCTCACGCAACCATAGCGCAGTCCCCAGCTTACCCTCTGAACACAAATTCCTTAATATACCTTCATGATCCTCATAATTAGCCACAAAATTGTACCCACCATCAACCATGCCTGTCACATCTATGCTCTCCCTACAAATTTTGAGAAAGAAAATCAATAAAAAAATAATTATGGTGCGAATGGAATTACATCACTTACTGCCATGACCGGATAGAAGCTCATTGACTACAGTAGCTCAAATAGATATATTCAGCATGATAATCATCAATACTTTGAATATCAGATCTAAGACAAAGCTATACATCATTAAGAAATCACAATTACCAATACAATACTCAACCTTCCTTCAATGGACATTTCATGTCAGTATGCTATGACAAGCACGTTAACATGCTTAAAAAGCAATACATTGAGACACGAGAAGCATCGTCAGTCGCAACTGATAATGACTGAGTCATCCAATTCTAGGAAACAAAGATTTCCGCAATAAATATAGTAAACCAACTTATAAATCAACCTTGACGCGGGCAGATTTAGTGATGAGCTAAGAGAGTTTCAAAGGATACTCACCAATTCATAATGTTACACACACAAGCACACTAAATATCTTTTTTCTCAGCTAAACCTGATCATATATGGCCCTAGAAAGTTAAGGATCAATTTTAGTAGCACCTCCACACAAGGATGCCTCATATTCTCTATAACAGATACATGTACAGAAGGATCACGTTACAAAACCACGATCACTATCAAAATTAAAAGCTATGCCTGTGACTCAGTTTTGCAAGGGGGAAAAGCATGAACTAAGCAACATCTGACGCAATCAAAGCACATATTTCCAATGGGTTCTAGAGGAAGTTGATCAGCACACAAGAGCCTCAAACATCAGAAAATTGTAATTCAAGTACCACACCTCATTGATTTTAGACGCTCCAAACAGTTTTGCAAGGGGGAAAAAGCATGAACTAAGCAACATCTGATGCAATCAAAGCACATATTTCCAACGGGTTCTAGAGGAAGTTGATCAGCACACAAGAGCCTCAAACATCAGAAAATTGTAATTCAAGTACCACACCTCATTGATTTTAGACGCTCCAAATTGCCCTTTAGCAATCCATCCAAAACATTGTAAACCTCCTTTGAGTTCCTCTTGTTGTTAAAGTTATCCTCTTCTGGAAAGCAATCTTCTCTTGCCACCCAGTTTCCCAGAGTCTCCACAGAAACTTCAAGGGGCAAAGCAAGACCATTTTGCTCACAAATTCTTCGCACCACAGATAACAAAAAAGTGAAACGAGTTTAGCACGCTCAACATGCAGCATGATAAAATGATAAAATCTTATTTAGTTAACATCTATCTGTTACAGATAAAGCTGCACACAAATGGAGCTTTTACCTTGGTTGAGGATGAATATTGGTTTCAGAGAAGAGATTATCAGTAACATTGCGCTTGATGCAGTCAAGGATACTGTCCATGAATTGGAGAAGGAAAATATGGGAGGGCAACAAAGGTGCTAAAAATGGATCCCCACGGCCAATTAATAACTGAAAAGGAATTAACAACATTATAAATTTACAAATCAACTTAGTAAGGAGTAAATGAGTGCCAGACTTGTAATGGAAGCTATCTAGGAGAAGGATTTATCAAAATTTTCAGAGATTAACTTACAGCCATGGTATAGTCTCTCTTTATATCTTCCAATCATGGGAATCTACAGCATCTCTGTCAGAACACCCACTGAATTGAAATTCATCAACCTCCTCTCCTCTCCCCGGATTCTCCATCATAAATGTTCTCAGTCAAGAGAAATTTATGAGAAATTAGCTCAGGATCAGCACTGCCCCGTTCCATGTTCTCATACAACGATAATGCGGACATCAATTGCCCCTCAAAACACAATTCCTCAATATATCCGCATAATCATTGAAGCAGTATCAAAAATGCATCCACTATCTACCCAAAGCCAAATCTACAATTTGCCTAAATGAAAACAGAGAGAGATATCATGTGTCAAGGAAACTATATTACTCACTCATCGTACCAGAAACTTCCAACCGATATCACTCGCCATCACAATATAATACAAATTTGTCGGCTACAGTATTCAACAAGACATACTCAGGACAGTCGTGGACAGATCAACATAAGGGGCCAAGGGGAGTGATTGCCCCCAAAATACAAATTCGTCATAAAACACCAACGTGCTAAAAGCAAGTCCAATGGTAGTGTCCTCACAATATCAACCCCACTAACAACGCCACAAGCATTAAACAGAAAATACAATATCACTGATGTTTCACATGAAAAACTCCACCTAAAAAACATTTCCAACAATTTTTGCGCTTTACTCATCTCGAACTACTATCCCAATCAATTCAATACGCCCAACCCACTTCAGCTCTATTTCCACTATTATCTTTTTCTTACAGCGCATTTTCTGGGACCCGAAGTCTGTGATAAAAGCCGAAGCTCGGCGAAAAGGAGAAACAAGCTGATTACTTGCATTAGATCATCGGGGAAAACGTAGAATAACACACACATTGGGATTACATACTGGAAATTGATCATCAACATATATGATAAGTGCTAGCAGCATACCTATACTCCCAGATAACATAAACGATTGTTGATTTCTTCATCCGTATATAAAACGCGTAATCATCAACTAAATCCAAATCATAACTGATTTCGGCTAAATCTAGAAGCAAATAATATAGTTGCAAAGGAAATGCATATCGAAGCTAGGCGAGGAGGAGAAATCAACCGTCAGAGCGGACATTAATATTTCGTCGGAGGTTGGCGTCGCTGCCCGTCGTCGGCGACGGCCTAAATTTGAAGCCGAGAGAGACGGCTTGAAGATGAAGCGAAGCCGGCGGTGAAGCTTTGATGCCCTAATATAGTCCCACTGAGTCTTTGATCCTTCTTATGCACAAGGCACGGCAAATGTTTTCTTTTCCATCTTTTCCTTTAGGGATAATATCACGAATGTGATGAATTTACCCAAATTATTTTTTCAATCGGAGAAAATTTTTTACGAATTTTTCCACAAATTTTTTTACAAAAAAAAACTTCAAATTAATTTACATATAATAAATTTATCTCAAATTATTTTTTGATCACTAAAAAATCTCAAACTAATATACCCGTGATAAATTTATTCCAAACTAAATTTTTTAGAGTTAAAATTTTCAAATTAGTACACATGTGAAAATTTATTTTGCGTTAGTTTTCGTTAAATGGGATTAGTATTACGAAAAATCCCAAACTCATGCATCTGTGACAAACATAAGGTAAAAACCTCAAACCTATACACCCGTCAATTGTCACATCTCATCCAACTCAACAATTTGATAGTAAAATATAACGAAAAATTAACGGAGCATAAATTTGTCATAAATGTATTAGTTTTGATTAAATTTATCACAAATATATCTGTTTAGGGTTTTTGGTGGTCAAAAAAATATTTTGAAGCAAATTTGTCACATATATACCAGGTTTAAAATTTTGTATGGTCAAAAAAATAGTTTTTGTTAAATTTGTCATATAAATACCGGTTTAGATTTTTGCGTGGTATTATCTTTTCTTTAATCTAGACTCCATGTATTTGGGAAAAAAATGAGATATTTTTTAAAAATATTTTTCCAAATATCATTTTTTTTAAATAATATTTTCCAGTATTTGGATTAAACTTGAAAATGAATAGAGAGAATTATTTTCCATAGTTTTGTAAGGAGATTTTCCGGAGAAAATTACCAAAAAAATTCAAAATTTGAATTATTTTTTTTCTTTCTTCCTCTATCGATTATCGGCCATGACGACGGCCACGGTCGAGGGACGAGTTTGCCTCAAGGCCAACGAGCCAAACCATGTCGCCCTTGCTTGAGGCCGGCGACCCCCGGAGAGGCTCGAGCTCGCAAGCCTCGGGCAAATTCTATCTTGTCGGATTTGGCGAGGCTCAACCTTGCCGAAATCTGGTCAGGATATATTTGTCATAATTATACTCTTATGACAAAAAAAGTATCACCCCACTGGTCCGGGTGGTAACAATAGCTTGAACCTTTTGTAAAATCCCAAAAGGTGCAGCATCGGTATAATTCGCGTGTATTTGAATTAAATGGATTGACGTTCTTGGCCCGTGCATGACCTCGTGGAAGGTGTTGACAATCATTAGTTCGGTGTTCACAAAAATTAATCAAAGATATATTTGTTATAAATGTACCAGTTAGAGTTTTTAGTAGTGAATAAATTAGTTCGGAGTAAATTTGTTACATGTATACAAGTTTAAAGTTTTTCGTGGTATTAACGCTTCTTTTAGGGGTGGCATATATTTGCACACAAAAATGACCAATCTTTTGTTATTTATTGACATGTGATAGCCCTAGTCTACGAGAGCAGAATTTGGTACTTTATGAGTAGAATTATTAGCAACTTGATGAATTTACAACTTGAAGAAATCGACAAAAGTGGAGTCAACAATCTTGGATACAACCATCAAAGAAGTAACCATTTATGCAGTGGAATAAAGCAAACGCTAACCTAGTGGGGTCGAAGAAACTATCGATGTAATTGTTCGGTAACTGTTTGTTACCTCTGTTCATAACTTCCCTTTGTAACATATGTTCGTAACTTCCATTTTAACATTGGTTTGTAGGCTTTAAATAGCAACATCAATACACTTTGGAGGACTTTCCGTGAAAATCGCCCTTCCGCGAATATCAAAACAAATTTACTTTATCTTTACTTTCATGAATTACACTTGATCTTTTGTAACCGTAGCTTTCAGATTCGAGTCTCTAGTTAAATTTTATTGTGTATCTATCTTGGGTGTTGTGTGGTTGATTAAATTCTTACATAATGCTTTTGTGTTCTCAAGCTGTGTCATTGATTGAATTCCAACATAATTGATTAATATTTTGTTACTTTATCGAGTCTGTATTGCCAAATTTTATCTGTCAATTAAACTTCGGCACAATTTGCGTTTGTACATTTTGGTTCTGATCAAATGGAGTTGATGCATGACCTATCCCCTTTAATTAAAAGCCGACGAACCACTTTCGCGGGAGAAATTTCGACCAAACACTGGATGATTTCACAAGCTCAAACTACAATGGGCTTCACAAGCGTGGTGATCTCATAGAACCGGTACGGAACAATCAAACTAATACGACTGAAACATGGTTCCTGTTCAAGATCAACCTCTTCTAATCTTACTTTTAGAACGATTTCGTCCCTTTAGTTTCTCCTGGTTCAGAGAAGGTTCAAGCTGAACAATTAGTCGAAAACAGATGTCATGACGTGCCCGAGCAACATCGAAACCGAAAAAACGACTTCATCAAGGCTCGATGTTAGGCTTTGAATCAGTCATAAAGCACAGAGCCAAGCCATAACTTGAGTTCGACAATGGTACTGCCTACCATAGCTAGTGATGCTTGCTGGGCAGGAGCTAATACATCTTTATAAAAAGATGCTCTATATAACTGAAAGGACTGAGCAAAATTGAGTATTGCTGCCTAAACCACAGTTTTCCCCTTGCAAACGTCGCAAATTGTATGACCGAGGCCTTCACAATAAGGGCATGTTGCTCCCTCATCTATCCATTCCATGAACTGCATGCAAAACTCGATGAGTTCGATCTCGGAAAACTGCACTCGACAATGTAAAAAAGGGAAAGATGTCCATTCCACGTTTTACCTGTGGTTCAATGTTTGGCTCTCCTGTCCCATCGCATTCTGCAAGTAAGAAGAACGTGTTACTAAGGCTGCAACTTCTGTTCGAAACTTTAGTGACCTATAACAGCCAGTGCCTTTGAACAAAATGTCGGACAGAGGACAAGGGAACCGATATTCAAGGTCAGATCTCAACACCCATTCCCAATCTGTTTCTTGGCATGTTTTGCTGCTATTTGGTAGAATCTGCAGCTGCAGTTCTTTGCATAAGTCGCATATGTCCTCAATGCATTTAACTCAACTTTTGGCCAGAATTAAGAACTTTGATTCGACCATTGCCAAGAACCCAAATGATGAATCCACTTGACAGAATTGTGCTTCACAATGACTATTTTCTCTTCTGCTACTTCCATAAATGAGATTTTTTGTGTTTTAAACAGCATGAATTCAGTGGTAAAAATACTGCTAACTGCTTAGGATATGAGCGTTATCGAAGCTAGTGTGACTTTAACCTCAGTTTCTAGTTCAGAAGAGTCACAACTGAAAGCTCTAAAGCAGAAGCATGGTTCAATTGTTTTCCATTTTCAAGCACCTATCCGATCATCTACGTAGAGGACAGGGAAATCACTAGTGATACCTGTGCACATTAAGCGACCCTCTCCTCTACAAGCGAGGCACTTTGTCGTTTTGTTGCCACTCTTGCTTTCACTATCTTGTTTATTTCTGCCGGCGAGTCTTTTGGGTTCCTCCCAACGATTCTCACCAAGTAGAAAGACTCGATGTTGAGATACTTCAACTTCTGAATCAGTTTGTTTAACAAACGTCTGCTGAATTTCGGACATTTCTGTCACTGATAAAGCGGCAGCTCCATTTGCACCATCCTAGGAAACAGCAACATGCTTAGCCAATTATTCACTGAACAATATATATTGAAGAGAAACAATTTCCTCCTGCTGTATTCCAATCTTGTAAGTTTCACAATAACCAGCTGCAGCGAGAAACTCATAGTTTAAGTTCACAAATTGCGTGATCAAAATTTGATATTAAAGACATGGTGTATAAAGTGTTCTTACTTCTTTCCCGAAGTATAGCCTTTCCAAAAGTTCTACAGTCATAACCCCATCTTCTTTGGCACCTACTGAGGCCTGTGAAGCAGCATCATTTTACCAAGGATGGGAATGATCATAGAAATTAATCAGACAATTTGAGTTGAACTGAAGCAAACATTTGGATCTCGCAACCTACTTGCCAAGTTTTCACAGCTCGCTCAGTCCCGCTGGAGAAGGTGGAATACTCCAGGTCTTCTTCACCCGAGTAAAATCCCAACCTCTGAAGCGCTTCCTGTCGGAACAAAACATTAGTGAGAGAATCATTACTATCAAAAGAAAACTGGACTGGCAATTCAGCCAAAAGATGTAGCACAACTGAGAAATGGAGAGTATGACAATGGAAGAGAAGATGAATTCCACTGCCATGGCCCATACTTAACCCTCCTTGTCGAATATAGACCCTATTACCTGTTCTTCTTCTGCTATTGATTTTTCATCAATAACCAACTATAAGAAACTAGCAAGGTTACGTTCAGTTTTTCAGCTCAACATGAATCGTCGATCCTAAAAAGAATTGCATCTACCCGATTGCTTACACCTCAAACTGACGACTGCAGCAGCATAATCTTATTAAGCTTCCTTAGCATTTCAATTCACGTTAATGTCCCCTAATGTAAGTAGTTAGACCTGGCACGTTAACAAATCTATTCGACTGGCAAGTGAAACACCAAAAGCTAAACTTTTCCTAGGAGACATACCACTTGCGAAGTCATTAAACCTATGGGTACCTTTAGGACCGCCATAACTTCAATCCGCTTCACTCGTCGCCCTAAACTCTCAGTTCTTCTCAATCAGAGTCAATTCTTCCCACATCAAACTTCTCTATATTCTGGGACCTCGCCAGATCAGTGACATGGTGATCTTTGTTGGACATAATCCGAAGATTGCAGATTAACCTTCAGTAATCAATTCACAAATCGCCCGAAGATTAATGACCTATGGTCTTAAGTAGTCTACTCAATCATCTACCGGTAAGACAGTATACTTCTCACAAATTATCTCAAAATCCTTATTCAGCACTACCCAACAATCAAATGGAAGAACAAAGAGGAAATCAATAATTGCAAAAACTCGCCTTTCGAGCAACATTTGTTAATTAGGGGTTGCAAGCAGACCTGCATTGCTCGAACCTCATCTCCTTCAGCTCCCACTCTTAGTGCCCTCCTCCTCATCTTCTTCCTCTCCTCACTCTCACTCTCTTCCTCTTTAGCTTCACCTTGCGAAACCCCCACGGCTTTCTCCTCCACCGCCTCTTCTTCCTCCTTTTTCTCCTCCAATACCAAAGGACTCGCGCTCGACCCGCTCCCCGCGATCAAATTCCTCTCCTGCAAAGCCTGCAACAGGGCGGCCACGTTCGCCACCTCCCCTGGATCGCCCCTCGGAATCTGAACTTCGCGCTCTAGGGCCAGAACCCGGAGCTTCAGCCCGGCGATTTCTCCGAGGAGGGACTCCCTCTCGCGGGCCCACCTCTGCTCCTCGCGGAGCCACCGCTGCTCCTCGCGCAGCCACCGCTGCTCCTCCCGGAGCCAGCGGGACTCCTCGAGGCCGTAGTCGGAGCTGCCGGGAGATGCCGAGAGGACACGGAGGTGGCGGTGGGCCTTGGGGAAGAGGCAGAGAGATGAGGGTTTGGAGACTGGGAAGGTGAGGGAGGATGCGTGGTGGTGGGGTTTGGGATGAAGAGAGACTGTGGTGGGGTTCAGAGAGCAGGATGGAGAAGAAGAAGACATTAGAGAGAGAGAGATTTTGCAGAGAAGATGGAGCGAGGGGACGTTGAAGGAGGAGAAGATGGGGGGCAGAGTAGACTGCAGAGGATATTTGTCGGAGGTTTTTGCTTTTCAGGTGGTTAAGTTTTGAACCACATGTTAGTTAATCGGTGGCGGGAGACAAGATTTTTTGCTCACTTAAATTTCCTTTTTTTTTATTGTACTGAAAATTAAAATATGATCTTGAAAGAAAATTAGTATTTTGGAAGAGTTTGGTGAATATCTATTAATTTTAATTTTCACACATTTTTTTTGTCATATTTCGATGGGATTTGTATCCGGCATAAATATATCCTTGGGATGATTTGTATAAATTTCAAACAGTATGATTCCTGCGAAAAATGTGTCTACCATTAAGGGAAAGGTTCATGGATGTTAAATTCGAGGAACTGACCTTGTCCGATTCGGTTTCCAATTTTATGCTGTGAATCTTCGACTTTACTTGAGAACCGGCCTACCCATGCATAACATATGTTAAAGAAAAAACACCATATTTTAGACATGGAGATCGAATCTGGGCATTAATGTTTTAGTCACTATGCAAAAGTTTATTTACCATTGAATGCTCTCCTACTTTAAATGTAATATTATTTATAATTTGTTTAAAATTAGAAGGGAAAAAAAAGAGCAAGGTGGGTTGGGTTCCAGGCTAGTTTGCCGTCCAAGACGAGGGCTCTGGCACTGATGGGTTCGGGTTCGAGATTCTTGATCCGAAATCTACTACCCTAAAATCGATCACCTCTACACATACATTATAGCCAAATTATAAATTATATGAAACTGTACCTGTTGTAATTAATGGCACAACATAAGTGAGACGTTATTTCATTCACTTCTCTTCAGTTCCTACAGCAGAAAGAACGAATATTGTTGTAGTTATGGGTGTCAATGTCCCATATTGTACCTTCAGTTTCTGCAGAAGCTTTGTCTCTTCCGTTCAATTGAAGCAGCTTTAATGGAGAAGTTTAATGGACACATTATTGATGAGCTGGTGGATGAGTTGATTGACGCATTTCTTCAGCCTTCATGCAGCCGTTACTCTACAAGCACCAAAGATCCTATAATGATTCTTTGGTTAGGGATACGTCCCTTCTTCAGTTCATGTGCATCAACATTAATGGACGCATTAATGGATGCTCTTAAGTTCATGAGAAGAAGTGTTTTTGATATTAAGAGAGGGACGAGTCAATTTCAATTTTTGGAGGATTGTTTCTTAGAGAAAATATCGAAAAGTAGTTCTTGACGGATCAAGTCATATTGAATGACATTTCTTCTTTAGAAAGTGATTCCTCTAACCGTGCCGGGATCGAGAAGTGTTCGATTGAGTCATGTTTGTATAGTGCTGATACGAACGGGTTCGAAGTGTTGTATCTTGGAAGGCATAGTTTGTTGTATCTTGGAAGGCATAGTTTGTGAAGCTGCTCTGCATCATTGGCAAGAACTAATTGCCTTTAGCGATACCTCACCTCCTGTTTAATTTATTACAATTTTATAGCTATCTTTATTAGTCTAATTTTGACTATAACATTGGTGTATTTTTCACTTGTATCGAAGAATCATTCGAAAGGTTTACTCATTTACATGATCATTATTTAAGCAGTTATCTCACGTGCTACTACTATTATTATTATTATTATTATTATTATTATTATTATTATTATTATTATTATTATTAACAACAATCAATGTCACGTGTTTTTCCAATATGTTTACGTGTGTTTATATTCCAAATAATATTGCATGTTTATATATCAAATAATTCCCAACAGTATTAACTACTTCAAACGAATTATTTCAGCAATAACTAATGATTTAGCATCTTAGCATAACGTGAATAGTACTTTAATATTAAATTGGACATAGCTTTAATACCCCAACTTTCTTATTTTGTCTCAAATTAGATTCTCAGTTTATTCACTGAGAATATAGAGGTATTTATTCAAATTATTTATGTATTTTCTTTTAGTATTTTGAAAAGTATGAATAGTATGTACCCTCAAACACTTTTATAGTGACAATTTTAGCCACTATATTACCATATTTAATACCATCTTATAAAAAGGGATACACACACACACATATATATATATATATATATCGTCACAACAAAGCTCCTATACACCTGGTGGAAGAAAATTACCAATTGTTTTTTAAATTTATTGTACTTGTACTAATTCAATCTTAAACCTTCAATTTGACCAATTTATTTCTAAACTTTTTGATGATTTATCTTATAAAAAGGTATACATATATATATTCTCCTATACACCGATAGGAAAAAAATTTTTTTTTTCAAATTTATTGTACTTGTACTAATTCAATCTTAAACCTTCAATTTGACCAATTTATTTCTAAACTTTTTGATGATTTACAATTTAGTCAATCCGATCGATTTCTGATAGGAATTTGCTTATAGATTTTTTTAAAAACATTTTAATTTGTTTTACTATTTTTTTTCTATTTTTCTTTATTTCTTTTCCTTTTTATCTCTTCTAAGCCAAGGAGGGCCACCAAGCCCTCCCCTGGTCATGGCCTTTGGCCAAACCTAGTGAGGGCCATGAAGTCCTCGCGAGGTCGCCGCGATCGCGGCCCTTAGCCTAGTGGTCGTTTGAGCAAGGATTGTAACCCTCGCCACTGCAGCACTCGCCTGGTGGCTTGCCCTCGCCTCGGGGTTGGCAAGAATCGGCGGGCCCTCGTTGGCCTTCGTAGAAAAAAAGGAAAAGAAAGAAAAGAAATATAATAAAACAAAAAAATTATTAAAATTATTTACATCGCGCCGGCCATCCTACATGGCATTGTCGCCTCTACGTTAATGATTTCCTGTTAATATTGGCTGGAAAGACCAAATTGGCAAATCATCAAAAGGTTTATGATTAAATTGATCAAATTAAAATGTTTATGAATGAATTGACATAAATACAATAATTTTATAATTTCTTTTGAAATTTTCTCCACAACGTGGTGGCGGGGCAAAGTTTCAACACATGGGATGTCTGGACAAGGAATTGGATATCTTGCACCACCCACCCAATCTTCAGCCCTACCCACGCTCCTTAGTATGCTCTCTTTAAAGTTTGAACATACACTAGGTGGGTGTAAGTATACTATGAATGCCATAACTTTTGTTCGCTAACTTGAGTGCCACTTCGGATGAAAATTCGTTCACTTGAGTGTCTACTTTTAGAAAATCATTCAATCAAATCTTACATGGACTTTTTGAAAATCATCATATTTTATTTATTTTTATTTTATTTGATTTTTTAAAAACATTAGGATAATTTTTAAAATTTTTGTTATATTTTATTTATTTTGATGTTTTTCTTTGTTTTTTTGTTGCTTTTTTTTTTTTGTCTTATCCGGTGAGGGTCACCAATAACCCTCGCCGGCCACCACCGGCCGGCCCAAGGGTGAGGGCTTGCTCGCCCTAGGGTCGGCGACGCCATGATAGCCTTAGACAACGGCTATCCCAGACCTTAGCGGATGCGACGAGGGCGCAAAGGCCCTCACCGGATCTAGGCGAGGGCCTTCGCGACGCCGCCAACGATGGGTGAGGAGGCCCTCGCCTGGACTTGGCAACAGCCATTGTGGCATCGGTGGCCATGGGCGAGGCTGCACGGCATCGTCGCCAAGTCCAGGTGAAGGCCGCCTCGCCCATCGCCGACGGCGTTGCGAGGGCCCTTGCCCAGCCATCGGGCCGCGACGTCGGGCCCCCGTCAGCCCAAGGTGAATCGGCCCCGTCGCTACCTCGGCAGCCTAGGGTGAGCCGGCCCTTGCCCCTAGGCCGGTGATGGTATCCGGTCGAGGGTCGCCGGTGACCCTCACCGCCAAGGGAGAAAACAACAAGCAAGAACAACAAAAAAATTAAGATTTGTAAAAAAAAATCAAAAAATTATGAAAAATACCACGTGTACATTAAAATATTCAAAAAATCATTTTGCCGGTGCCCATATTAGATTTTTTTCGGGTCCACATGGTATTTAAGTGATCGATTTTTGAAAGTTATGGCACTCAAGTGAGCAAAAAAAGTTATGAAACTCAAGTTAGCGTCGTACAAAAATTATGGCGCTTGTAGTGTACTTACCCCCCACCAGGTGTATCATTCATCTCACAAACTATAGTAATCTGTATCGTATAAATTTTCTCTATCAAAATTATCATTGTACTTTTTCCAGATTCACCTTAGAGAAAGGGGGAGAGCCCAAAGTAATTCGATTCATACCCGCTCCAAAAAAAAATCATTAAAATATTTAAATCAACTACAATATATTTAATAATTCATTACTACTAATCCTTAGACGTGAGATTTTTCTAACGCTAGCTTCTTTTTTATATAGGTCTAAAGGTATGAGGGGTGGGTGTGCGGTTGTAAAATCCCAACATAAGCTAAGGAGGTCCATCTGAATAAGCCCAAAGCCAGCACATCCCATGTTTTATTGAACAATTGGGGTTTCTATTAGAAAAGTTCCATACCTACTCTAGAATTAGGGGTGAGTGGTTTCAAGATTGATTCAGGTTCCACTTGGAACCTAATCATCCGAACCGGCTCTCTATACCTTAGAACCTAGAGCCTATGTTGTTACAAGTTTTGGGTTTGGTTTCAAGGTCTATTCGGATCCTATCTGTTTTGTTGATTGAACGATTGTAGTTAATCATTACCTCTAATAATATTTGATGTTGCAATCCATTAATTATAACTCATATTTAGACCAAATAATAAAAAAATATTAACAATGTAAAAGTTTCACCATGGATATGGTCGAAAATAGAAACTCATACTAGTAATTCTAAATTACACATTGATCATCGACTTGACATGGAATATCACAAGATCGCACGAAAACATAAAATAAGAAAAATACAAAGAGAGGTTCCAAGTGGACCCATCCGAATTAGTTTTCAAATTTTTGAAATTTGAAATCTACTTTACATATTTTGCTATCTAGAATCGGACCCAAGGTAAAACCGGTCTTGTTCTTCGATTCTCGATTCTACCTCGAAATCATGCTCATCTCTATTTGGCAATGTTTTAGTCCTCCCGGAACAATTTTTGAATAATTTTATTTTTATTATTGTTCCCGGGAGTAGATTTTGAGCGAGAAGAATGTATTTGGTAAATCGCACAAAATTTATATTCCCAAAATTAAAAAATAATAGAAATGCGTTTAGCACGACCCTAAAAATTTCAATTCTCAATTTTGTTATTTAATTATAAAAATCTTAGTGGAGGCGGCGGGATTGACGAGCTGCGGCGGTGGCGACTAGAGACCGCGGCGGTGATCGGTGACCAGGCCGCATGAGCGGTGATTCATGGTTATAAAGATGAGTATTAAGTTACACCGAGCTTGTTTTTCTAAAATAACATTGTTTTTCTTTTTCTCTCCTAGGAACAAAGAAGCTGGTTTTTTCTACTTCTTATTTCCATTATCGAGAACAAAAAATCAATTTACATTTCCAAACGGGTTTATGTTCTTTTTTTGTTTCGGGGAACAAAAGAATAGAAAAGAGAATTAGAAATGTTACCAAACGCACCCTTATCTTCAAGGAAGGGAAAACTCTCCATCCACAATTATGATCTCTACGTTATGTTTCCTAGGGGGTTCACTCGTGTAAGTACTGATTGAACTAGTAACCCATTGATAAAATTGGGATAGGTGTACTAAAAATCCTAAAAATTATCATGAAAGTCCATTTAAATCCTTAAAACTCGTAAAAAGTGTGACAAAGTCCTAAAACTTGTCAAATAGTGCAATCAAGTCATTCCACTAATCCCGTCCAATTTGATTAACGAAAAATATTGATATGACTTTTATTATTATTATTATTATTATTATTATTATTATTATTATGTCTCTCCAACGTGGCTAAAAAACAAAAGATAAAGCTAATGCGAAGTCATTCTCATGTAAGGATTATTTAAATTACTTTTAAAAAAGAAGGAAAATTTTAAATTAGTGTGCACATTGCAGGGCCCTCGCTGCTTTGCTTTCCTTCCTACATTTACATTTTGATTAAAAAGAGACGTCGTTTTAGTCTTATTTTTTATGTTTTACCCACATAGGCGCCACATAGAGAGAGTAAATAAGAAAATTTATGTCAACATTTTTCATTAGCCAAGTTGGATCGAGTTCACGGAAGGATTTGAATTTACCAATTTGACAAATTTTAAAACTCGATTTCACTTTTTCTGAAGTTTTTTAAGACAAAACTGCATTTTCATCACAAATTTTAAGACTTTAGGCGCACTTATCCCTAATAAGATTTGTTGTCCATGCTTCATATTATTTACTTAGTATTGCTTATTATCAAAGACAGGTTATACACTATGCTTTTTTTCCTAGTGAAAATTTGCTCCTTGTTCCCCGCCGTTAAATTTCAAACTAATTAACTCTCTATTACAAGGATAGATCTTCTCATGAGTCGGTCTACGCTCCCACACAATATAGAAAAGTGATAACTGTCAGTATATTCAAATTTTGGGTGTGATTGGGTTTTGAACCATTTATAATTTGTTGACATGGTCCGTAATTAGTGCTAGTTAAGCTTATAATCAGAGTTACAATTCAACCAAAAAAAAAAAAAAAAAGTTACCTTATCTTAAACTGACCTTTTAATCATCACAGGGCCATACACAAAAGCAAACTTTCAGTAGCAGATGAAACTCCCTTCGATGAGCACGAGTCATGCCCATCTTAAAGGTATACTTAGGCTCGGTTCATTTTGCGAAAAATAAATGATTTCGAAAGATATATTTTTTTTCGAAAATAATAGTTATATCGCTTGAAAAAAATTAGTCGATGATAATTATTTTTATTATCGATAATGATTTATGTCTAAATATTTTCGCGCACGATGAAAACAGTTTTCGTCCATTTAATTTGTAAAAGACATAATCGATCATTTTTAGAAAAATATTATCTAGATTATTCATTTTTAATGAGACAAACGCATCCTTATGTTCAAACCGTGCACTTACAATTCATTGGACGATATACGCCATTTTAATGGTTACACAATTATGATTTCTGGTCAAGGAGTAAAGCCACGTGGACACCTGATTGTTTCCTCATGTTGCAATCCAAAAAAATTGTAGTCAACTAAAAATAATTTGCCAAGTAAGGGTGTGTACAGGAGCCAGATTGACTCGGGCGTGATTGAACTGGCCGGTTCGGGACGGTTCCTAATTTCGGGTGCGGAATTGAATTGTTCGAATCAGACCGAATCAATATGATCTTTTTTTTGTTGCTTTTTTTATAGGAGTAAAAAAAAAGAAATTGCCAAAATCCTAAACTAAATTAGCCAACCCGAGAACCGGACCGAGACCGACCGGTCCGGCTCCTAATAGAAACCAGTCCTACATGTTAAGTTCTGAATTCTAGGGTGAAATCGGGCTAACCTGATAATCGATCACCCCTACCGCCAATATGATCTTGTGGAAAATTGCATGCAATACATGGTAAATCGTCCTAGTCAACAAGGTGGTCTTGTCATCTCATTTTGAATAGTAGTCGGTCTTCTTTTGCCACATGTCGCACTCTCTCCATCAATGGTCGCAACGCCGCTTTGTCGTCCTCTGGCTGGCTGCACGTGAATTTGAAGAAAGAAGGAAGACTGAGGCGCCCACTCAAGCGAGTCCACGTGTCGATGATACAGCAACCGGCGTTTCTCCAACTATAAACCTAACGGCAAAAACTACCAGTCTCTCTCTCTCTCTCTCTCTCTCTCTATATGGATGAACTACGACTCATGACCATACTACACTTCAGAGAAAAGGACCCTGGCTCTCACTTCATTGAATCAACGCAGCTCTATGGTCCCAAATCCTTCCCTTTTCGGCCATTTCATTCAACCATTGTACAATTCAAAAGTGGCGTACAAGCATAAATGTTTGAATTTTCGTAATCCATCGGAATCAATTGCCGTGTCCAATCTCTTCCGTATTTCGGCACATAGGCCGTATTGGGAGAGCACCGCCCCCAAAGGGTGAAAATTAAAGGTCCCAATGGGGGCTCGCACAAGCGGCGGAGCATGTTGTTTCATTCAATACGATGTGAAGAATCGGCAAAGTCATGAGACTATATATGGGGGCCGACGTCTGCCTGGTACCGAAAAGTTTAAGGTGATGACATGGGAGCTGGCGACTGAAGCCCTAGTGAGCAGGGATTGTAACTATATAAGTCCTAAGGTAGTGAAATTCCAGGTTGGGTTAGTTCCAATCCACAAGAAAGTCGTAATGACCTGGGCATTCCTTCAGACAAAGGCTCGGTGAAAGAGATGTCATGAAGATGCAGACTACCAACCTAAGGACGAAAGCATCCTACAAATCTTTGTTGTTCTCTAATATCGATTTCTTTTTTATACAAAACTATTCTAATAAAACTGGCTCTATCTTATTGTATCGTTGGAATTTTTCCTCGACGAAATATCTTTCACCGAAAATCGTTCTTCGATTTTCAATTAAAGGAGAATAGGTCATATGGCGACTCCGGGCAGGAAATATTCAAGGAAACAGGAAAATCAACGACTTGAATTTGGACAACATTGAACAAACACAAACCGTGATGGAATTGAATCGACGACAAGGAGTGGAAAGTACAATTGTTGCAAACGAACCAAATGTAGACAGACCCAGTCGAAATTTAATCAACGACAAAACTTGACCATGTAAAGATATTACGCCATAATTTAACCGACCACGCAGCACCCGGGACAAATTTTCCTCAGTCCCACGTCGGCACTTTGAACTGCTCTCAGTGTTTAGTGGGTTAACTTCAAGGCTTGTTCAACTTTGAACGCAACTAGCCGAACAAATAAAATAAGAACAAGAAAACGTTGAACGCAACTTCCATATTTCAACACCCAAAACTGATCGTTTTTCAAGAAAACGAGAAAGAATATTCGCAAATCGTCAGGGACCGTTGCTTATAAAAACCCCATTTGTCTCCACGAGCCGTCCATGAAAAGTTCTCTTCATTGTGCGAGTTGTTTCTTCGTCGGTTTCAGACAGAACCAGTACGTGCCCGAGCTGAAAAAGGATGAGGGAAAGAGGAGTCAAAGCTTCTGCTTGCGTTTCCTTCTTCCTTCTCTGCTTATCTGTGGACTGCCGTGGCGTCGACAGAAGCGAATTTCCTCCATCCTTCCTGTTTGGAACCCCACCCTTCTTAGGTAACCGCCTCGAAAAGCGAACCTCCATCCTTCCTGTTTGGAACCGCCACCTCTTCTTTCCAGGTAATGCCTGCTCCTTCGACTGTCTTCTATGTCTGCTTCGCGCGTATAGCCCTGTACTGTTTTTGCTCGAAGAACAGATTGCTCTGGTTCTGGTTCTGGTTCTGGTCATGGTGTCTCTCCACACGTTAAGGACAGACAGATCTGTTCTGGGTATGTTGGCTAAGCCCTCGCATTGCACGTAGGAACAAATAAAACCAGACTTTTTCCGCTGTCCGAGCAGCGAAGAGAAATAGTATTTGTCTAGGTTCGTCGATACGGAGTTTTACAAGTTCTTGAAATGCGACGTACTTGATCCGGTAGAACGAGTTTATGCAGTAATATGGGATTCGACCTTGATAGGCTTTATCGTATTCAGAGATTCTCTATCCTTTTGTCATGTTCCATGCTGGGCCGGTATAAAGAATCTTTCCTCCCTTGTTTTGTTTATACAAGTGCAAATAGTTGGTCAAGTATTAGACATTTGCGCGGAACAAAGCCGATCGAACGATAAAATAGACAGAAGCAAATCGTAGATACATACGTCCACGGGAAGAAAGAAGAACGAATTCCACTATGTAAGCGAGCGATACACAAAGATTACGAAACCACATTTGAGTCACTCAAACATTCTTTTTCAGCCTCAATTACACCTAAGAACGTCTGCGGTGTTTAGCGTAATTCATAACGAAATAATCTCCCAATCTCGCAAAGAAATTACACAAATCTAATCTTAAAATTTAATCGGTTTCGACACTAGAATTATTAATGTAATTCCACGAATAAAACGAAGTCACAATGTCAAGCACTCGCTTGAAAACGGCGCTTCAAGAAGTCGTGCTATCAAAACCGTGCCATCCACGACGTTCCTTGCTTTTATAGATATATAGCAATGCCAGCAAAAGTCGTTCTGCACATAATGGTGAATAACATCCACATCCAAATTTGACCGAACTATTCAAGTCCACGGTTGGACTTATCCTTTTGTTGTTATCTCCACTTTTGGATTTATCTCTTTCTTTTTTTCTTTTTTGCAGAGAGTCCCACTAAAAGTTGGCATCTCTTATTTCGTCTTTTATTTATTTTCTTTGACCAAGTCAAAGTCCACATCCGAATTAACTCAAAAATTTCAAATAAATTTTATCCAATCTTGATCGCACCTTCAAAATAATATCCGTTATCTTTAAGATAACTTTCACAATCAAGATAAATTTTCGCCAGCGCTTAAACTCGAGAAATATTCTAACAAGACTATTGACTTTGATCATCTCGCCTTTTCTCCACTCCCATATATGATCATATATAGGGGTCAGCGATTTCAGAGTAGATTCAAATTTCACCTAAAATCCGAAAGCTATCATCTCGGGATTAGGTCTCCTATTTTTGAAACTTAAAATCTGGAACTTAGAACCTGAAACCTACCCTATCCAATGGTTCCAAGGTCTACCGAAGCAATTGGGCAATTTTTTTTCCATCCTTTTTTCCTGGTACATTTTTAGTTAAGCAAAATGAAAGTAAACGCAACAACAAAAAACCATCAATAGCAACAATCCATAAAAGATGAACAGATAAAATTAATAAATACTAAAAAGTTCAAAACACGTAATATAAAAAGGCTCGGGATTCTTTGATTCTCTATTTCTTGTTCGGCTCTTACCCAGATTGAGCTGCACAGTACTAGTTCCACAATTTTTTAAATCTGGAACCGGACTGGTTATCCTGGACCCATATTCATCCCTAGTCAGACCTAATATTGGTTGGGAGTTGACCTATGATTTTGTTGCCCTAAGATAGGAATTGTATGTAAATTTGGTCTAAAACTACATTTGGTGGCAAAGACAAAGTTTATATCTTATTCAAACAATTTTAAGATTATATACAAGGGTTACTAAGGTTTTGAGACGAAGAAATAACATTTCGAGTGCCGTATAAAACATTTATTTTCTGATTATATTCCCTAGAGCATTGAGAAAATTTTTCTGAATGCATGAAATTTTCCGATGCTCTTGAGAGAGATGTGATTAACAAGGTATATTGATAATTACATTTTGTAACGTTGTGTCCAGATTGAAGGAGCCTACTTGACTGGAAATAAAAGTTTAAGCAATTGGGACGTATACACGCATATCCCAGGTATGTACTCATAGCAACAGATGTTCGATATCGTTAATACTATTGTTACTCGCAATTTATCCTAAGTAATGCTTTGGACATACAAAAACCGATCGACGGTATTGATTAGGCATTGAGAATCTTTTCGATTGATTTTGATTTATACAAAACGATTGTTCAAAATATAGCATGATTTCGAAAATGTACTTTGCACTATTTTAATCGTCGGGAAAATTAGTTACCAATATGAAATTAATAGTATTCAATAATGATATTTTTGGTACACGTGCACCGTAAAAAAGACCCATTAACTCTTAGAATTTCGCGTTCTTTTTCTTCTTCTTCTTCTTTTTTGTGGGGGTAAAACCTGGTTGGTCCTCGTTGTCTGCCAATCAAATTCCATCCGCTTCTATTGTTATCGTATCATATGCATGTCTTTATTAGGTGTAAACTCGGCGTAGTTGTAGTCAAAGCAATCATAGAGAGTGGTCGTTGACTCGTGACTCGTCTTCCAACTCCGCCACGTCAGCTCAAGCATGCCATGGACTTCCCACAATAAGAGGTTTGGTTACGGCATTGACATGTGAGGCTACTTTTGATGGTCTAGATTTTCAATCAAGATAAGATCGAGTAGGATGGAATATGGGATTTAGTAATTTTGCTATATCCAATCCATTTAGTGAATCGCAATAAAAAAAAGGGATATATTCGCATTTTATTATTTCTCTTGTTTGGTATAGACGACATATCAGGTGTAAATGAATCTAAAACGTGTTTACAAATGAAGATGATAAATAAATAAAAAACTCTTACGACACTTTTGCCTACTTCATTTTGGTTTTGCTTATTTTTATTTATTTTTTCCTCTCTCTTCTTTTTTAATTTCTTTTTCCCCTTCCATCATTCTCTAATAAAATTTTTATTAAATAATGAACTATACCAGTATACCTAAAATATTAAGATAATAAAAATATGTAATACATGAAATACTAAATATGTATATACAATGAAATTTATACTACAAGATAGAAAGAAATTCATATATATGAATAATAATAGGAATAAAATAAAATTGTTGTTACTTTTTTTGTTAAACTCTTTATATTAGATTTTAAAAAATAATTTAATTTTATTGATTTGAGAAGGTTGTTATTCGAGGAAAAAAAACTTTTAGATTATGGATAGTACAAATCTTATCCACCTTTATCCCAACTCCCTCATGAGATATTTTTATTCGGCCTATATCGCTCTTAAATCCAACTTTATTTTTTAATTTTGTGCTTTATTCTATCTTGAGCGGGCACTAATTACAAGATATGATAAATTCTACCGTATCTTGAATTTTATCCCGACTACCAATATAGCCTTAGTTTTTTACATGCATCTAGTGCCTGATTACCTTGTGCATATGGATTAATTTCCTAAAAAACCTCAAACTTAAGCTCTCGTCCCAATTCGCCCTAAGCTTCTTTTTGTTTGAGAAAAAAATCCCAAACTTTATGTCCAGTCCCAAATCTACCTCGAACTTTTTTTGTCTCACAAAAAACCTCAAATTTTAGGTCCGGACCCAAATCTACCCCGAATTTTGTTTTGTTTAAAAAAATACCCACTTTCAATCTATTCTCAAAATCCACCCTTATGGTTCGAGTTCCAACTTTGATGTGACATTCTCACGTCGATAACAAATCAATATTAGCAATGTTGCATTGGAAATTATCTATGAAACCATTCTAGGATATAAAAATTATAGACAACTAACGATGATTGCTAAACAAAGGGACTAATGGGGGGCATATTTAGGATTAATAGAAATTGATGATTTTTCTCTTAGGCAGAAAAAAAGTTTGGGGTCGATTTGTGATTGGACCTAAAATTTGGCGATTTTTCTTAGACAAAGAAAAGTTCGGGACAGATTTGGACTGGACTCAAAGTTTGAGTTTTTTTTTTTTCCAGATAAAAAAAAAGTTCGGGACATAATTGGGATTGCACCTAAAATTAGGGGCTTATAAACGAATTTACCTCGTGCACATTGTATTAATTCCTTAACCATTAAATAAAGCGGAAAAAAGAACTTTTCTTGTCTCGATGGAACAAATGTCGTTCTGAATTAGATCCTAAAACCGCCTAGAAAGGCAGCCAGATTACGGACGATTATTGATGATTTGAATGAGAGCTTGTTCCGTTTACCTTTTTTGTGAATCAAATTTAGCAAACCAGTCTTAGCGCATCTAGCGTTCATATTACTTTCATTAATTGCTTCTTACCAACAAGCAAAACTTTACTTAACAGGAAAGGTAGAAGATGGAAGCAATGCCGATGTAGCCGACGACCATTATAACCTCTACATGGTAACAGATTTTTCCTCTTTTCAAACAATGTATCTCGGAAACCTTTCGACGGCTGCTCAATGGACGTGTCATGGAACTTCTCTAGTTGAAATTACACCACCCCGGAAAAAAATAATTAATGGAACATGACCTAATATGTTCTATCTCTCGAA
Organism: Rhodamnia rubescens; assembly: GCA_021437795.1. NCBI lineage: Eukaryota > Viridiplantae > Streptophyta > Magnoliopsida > Myrtales > Myrtaceae > Rhodamnia > Rhodamnia rubescens. The sequence goes on along the minus strand of JAILYA010000003.1, from coordinate 2,253,492 downwards.
TACAATTACTGTCTTTACAATTGAAATCCGATCTAATCGTGATATTCTTCAATTTGATTTTCAATAACATCTGGTGTTGCAGGAAGATGTGGAGTCGATGGAGGACCTTGGAGTGAATTCATACAGATTTTCCATATCTTGGTCTAGAGTCCTCCCAAGTAAGCTCTTTACGAAGCATTTTTTTTTCTCTCCAAAATTTCTTGGAAACTTGTTCTATATGCATTGTTATTTTAATATCATCTCGAGATTTTATACCCAATGATTTTTGTGGACATTAGATGGAAGAGATGGTGAGACAAACGCAGAGGGTATTGATTTCTACAACAACCTCATTGATGCCCTTTTGCTGAAAGGTAGAGTTTGCAATCTCCTTGTGTTCTTGTGCTGTCCATGTGCAAATTCCTATACTGATAAATATGTTCTATTTACTAACTGCAATTGGCATTTCCCCACTTTTAACAAGGTATCGAGCCATTTGTTACCCTGAATCACGGTGAATTTCCTCAAGTACTCGAAGATCGCTATGGGTCTTGGTTAAGTTCTGAGATACAGTAAGTCCCTCACCATGCTATCTCTTGCGAGGACAATGTCGTAGAGTCTATATCGTAGAAATCTATGTATTTACTTTTCTCGGGTCTATAATTTTGTTGCAGGCTAGATTTCGCGCACTTTGCAGAGGTTTGCTTCGAAGCATTCGGCGACAGAGTAAAGTACTGGGTGACGATTAACGAGCCGAATATGTTCATGTACTATGCTTATTTCCAAGGTACATTCCCTCCGGCCCATTGTTCCTATCCAGTAGGCAATTGCTCGGTCGGAGACTCGTTCATGGAGCCCTACATTGCTACCCATAACGTAGTGTTGTCTCATGCGGCTGCAGTTGAAATTTACAGAAACAAGTATCAGGTGTGTTTTTCTTTGCACATGTTCCAACTGTTCTGCACTAAATATTGCTCTTAAAGGCAGCACAAAGTTCGGGAAAAACTGTAAAAATTCCATTACAATTCACACAATAACAATGTCGATCTTATGTGTTCCTTTTCCTTACATGGGTTAGGCAAAACAAGGCGGTATGATAGGGATTGTAGTGTCTGCGCCATATTACGAGCCTCTGACCGACACTCCGGCAGACAAACTGGCAGCGCAACGGGCTTTAGCTTTCCAGGTTGCATGGTTTGTGGATCAAGCTATGATTATACTAACTACAACTAATGCACCGCTCTTCTCTAATTTTTCCTTTTTTCCACTGATAGTTTACTTCGAATAATTACCTCGATAATACAGGTTCCTCGACCCCATCATGTATGGCGATTACCCTCCTGAGATGCTGCAGATAGTTGGCTCAAGACTGCCTGTTTTTTCGGCAGAAGAGAAGAAGAAGCTGTCGAATAAATTGGATTTTATCGGAATTAACCAATACACAGCGGTTTATGCTAAGGATTGTATGATCTCTCCTTGCTCTTATGCTTATTCTCTCGGTGAATCGATGGTTTACCTCACCGGAGAAAGAGACGGGACCCTTATTGGAGATACGGTAAGATGGATAAGTACAGTAAAGAGTGTAATTTATATATACGTGGTCTACAAAAACATTGCACTTCCGTTTCTGTTTTCTGCTTAAAAACTCGGCCTCTTGTCTCTAGCTCGAACGATCAAGACTCGGAAATCTTTCCGTCGTGATCAACAAGAAATGTTTCTTGTAAAATAGACTAAGGACTTGTTAACGTTTAATTTGCTCAAGTACATTGAATTTTGCGTATCATTCTTCTAAACAGACTGCAGTGTCCTATTTTTACGTTGTTCCAAGTGCAATGGAGAAGACTGTGATGTACCTCAAAGACAGATATAACAACACACCGATGTTCATCACGGAAAATGGTGCGTCGCCGTTGTCATCGCCTTACAATTTCCATGATTTTCTTTTTCAATGCTTGTCGTCAAACTCAATATCAATTCATTTGCTCGTATCTGATGTGATTTAGGTTATGCTCAATCAAATGCTCCTATCGATGATTCAATTGACGACACAAAAAGAGTCGAGTTCCTCAAGAGCTATCTGTCGGCTCTAGTCAACGCATTGAGGTAACGTAATTTAGTTCATGATTCCTATCAAATTCAACATAATCTGGTGATAGATAGACCTGTTTTTAGCTTATCGTAGTTTCTCTGTACATAACTCGTCTTTATATCTGGACGTCTAGAAAAGGAGCCGATGTCCGAGGCTACTTCATATGGTCTCTGCTGGACAATTTCGAATGGCTCTACGGCTACACGATCCGTTTCGGGCTCTACTACGTCGACTTCGACACGCTGGAGAGGACGCCGAAGCTATCGGCCAAGTGGTACAAGAGTTTTCTCACGGAATCGAATTCGACAGCAGAGTCAAAGCGACACAAGTGCCGGCGCAACATGTTCATGCCTCTGTGAAGAGAAAGCTCTCTTGAGCAGCTCTTTTCACACCTGATACACTTCACTAGGAGAGGACGCAAGATCAAGGGTCCAAGATCATCCATTTTAGCTAGGAGAGGACGCAATAATTTTAAACTTGAATCAAATTATTATTATTATAGCCATTATTTGTTCAATTTTGTGTAGGTGGGTAATCAGAATTTACTAATAGCTCTATTTATATTCTGATTCTTAGTATTATGCTTAACTTCATTGGTCGAAATCAGACATCCTGACAAGTGCCTTTGAGGATGAATGTCTAATTCTCCTAGTCATTCATTCTATTACAATGATATTTATTATTTCTGTCTATATTCTTAAGACAATCAAATAAGATTTCACTTCACAAAAAAAGTGGTTACGTTTGTAATCAAGAGATTATGCAAATTACAGTTAGAAAAGTCTTTGATTCTTAGTATACGTTTTGGAAAATATATATATATTTTAAAAAAAATGGTTGTATCGCTTACAAAAATGAATGAATGAAAAGTATTTTTATCGTCTCCCCAAATGTTTAGATAAAAATTGTTACTACTGATGAAAATATTTTTCATTGACTAATTATTTCAAACGATACATGCCATCATTTTTGAGAAAATATTTTCCGAATCACTCATTTTTCGCGAAACTAACAAGACTTACCGACTTTTGTCCTATTAAATTACCTCTTACCAACTTTTATTTGAGTTACTTGGAAATTTTTCCAATTAATCCAATAGCGTACACTCTTACGATGTGGCATGTTATACGGCATGTATGTCTAACCTTTCAAAACATTTCTAAATTCAATTGCCTCCGCAATGTCGGGCCTTATTTTTTGCATGAGAAATTAAATATAATAACATCAGTGCAGTCCTATTTTCTAGGCGTTTGCTAACTCAAAATCAGCCGAAAATGGATACTAAAACTTGAAATGAAAAGGCTTTTGCTTTGTGTGTCCCTAAATATATGCTATCAAAAATATGATTGCAGTGAGAGAAGATTAAACCCTATGAAATTTGTCTCAAGTTACACTAGAAAAATTGTATTCACAAACCCTCTATCATCTCCCAATTGCCAAACTTACATACATATGCTTAAACTCTTGGAGAGAGAGAGCGACGATTCTCGCAAGTTTATTTTTTCTAGCGATTTATTGAGATGTAATTTAAGAACACACTGTACCTTTCTCGTTGCGATTGCTAAGTTTGTTTTTTCTGCTAGCGGCCACTGTTAAGGTTGACATACATTATTTCAATTTGTACGCGATGCAATTCTAAAGTCAAACGAACTGCAACCGCAAGAACTTAGGTTAATTGAAGGAAAACAAATGGAATCCAAAGCTTGTGAAAAAAAAAATGTTATGTACTAAGAAGTGTGCTCTATTAAAAAAAAAAAATCGCATGTGATACACAAATTCATCGGCGAATTCAATAAAGTCATCTATGAGAAAATCTACAAAAGCATGTAGTTCGGAACTCTCGAAAGTTGTCGAACGAAATTATCAAGATATAATAAGTCTTTCAGATCCCACATTTTTCAAAGTTCAAAACTCAAAGCCGCTACCCAACTGCTTTTTACTCAAGAATTATTGAAGTTGCTTGGCAAAATTCTTCCAAAACCCACACGTATTGACTAGGAATGAACTGGAAAACGGTGTGAAACCCTACTCAATTGTCGACCGCTGTTGTCATTTGAGCCCGCTTGCTTTAGACTCTTCGCCATTCCCAATGTCAAAAGATGTCTATCCCACCACCTGCTTTCCCACAGACATAAAGTTGAAATAATGCTTTCAATCACAACCCTCTCATCTAAGCAAAGGGAAAAAGTTGAATAAAAAAAGAGAGAATTCTGAAAATAAAATTTATTAAATTTGAGTCTTCTCCAGTTACAAGTCTTCACCTAGTAAAGATGCTTATTATTTTTTGACCAAAAAAAAAAAAAAGATGCTTATTCTAGTTACCAATTATAAAGGGCGAAAAAAATAAAGAAAAGAGAAGGAATGCTTGCTTTGTTTGATGCCAGGCCGAGGGTGGTGATGGCGATTGGTCTTTGGACAGAGAAAAGAATTCACATCAGGACAAGTCTATACTTGTTCCTCGGCGTTGTCTTCCCTCTTTTTTCAAAAGGGGACAATGGAAAACAAAGGTGTCATTATTTGCAATTGGTCTCTAATTGAATGCATAATTGACAAGATAGCTGCATTTAAGAATGAATGTTTGATTAGTCTAGAGAGTGTGTTTCTTTTTTCTGTCTAATCAGAAGCAAAAAGCAATTCCTTTACTTCCTTGCCATGTCAAAATACGTGTGCTGTAAAATTTTATATATTTAAAAAAATTAAAGTAAAAATTAATTCACACACATCCCAAAAAAATAAAATTTTGAATTTTTTGGACAGGGAATATGAATGCGCGCATCCTTCAGCTGGCTTCAAAGTGTTAATTGTAACGCTCAATCGCCTCTATAGAGTAAAGCTCTTTCTTTTGGAGTTGTAGTCCCCAAGCCTTTTGTCTTCTCTCCAAGGACTAGCTTCGCTTTCCTGTTCCCATCCGACAACGATGATGCTGCCCGCTCCCCTTCTCCGGTCTTGGAAAGACTTCAAACCTGTGGTGTGGTCCAACTCTTGGGTAGAGTCGCCCCTGAAAGTAGCCATTTTTATGAAATTCTAACTTATCATTCATGTTATTAATACATCGAAGTCCAATGTCAACTAGGTTCAATTCTAGTACAATGATAAACAGTTAAAATTGTTAATTTTTTTTCTTTTTTGTAGTTTTTCCAGTAAGCATGTGCTTAAGATGACATCAAAAGAGAAATCCATTTTTTCTTATAATCTCTTCCTTATCTTTTGGCTATCCCGTTTAGCAGATGATCAACCATGGTGGGGACCGATGCCTCAGATCATGGGGACACGAAACCTGGACCACTACAAGCAAATGAGGCACTGATTGAGGATATATTGCATGCCTAGCAATTTTTGTTTTTTGTATTTTATATATATGTTTTCTTCATTTTAAATTCAATGTCTGTCAATCACAAGCCAAAACGAAGTGTTATTTTTCAAAAGACCCTTCAAGTCAAACAAGAGAGATTTCTTTCCATGAGCGGCCATGAAAGAAAAGGCCAACAGATTCTGTCCTCCTCACATTCATCCATCACCTTTTTCTTATCAATCTTTTCAGATTCTTTTTACATGATCCCTGCTAACATTAATAAAGGTGAATGCTTCTTTTCTGATCTCAGCTGTAAAAAGAAGTTAAAGGCGCTTCCTTTGGGTCATGAAAGCCTTTATTTGGTAGATCCTTAACTTCTCTTTAACACATGAAAATACTTCAGAATTTTGAGAAATTGTGACTATGTATGCTAAACTCATTTTATGCGCGAAAAGAAGAAGGGTTTGGTTCAATTCTAACGACTCAATCTGTTATCTCGAGACTATGACATGTCATTTATGTTCATGGAACGTGTCTAAATGTTCGAGGATAGATACTACCAAATTGTTTCCTATGAAGAAAAAGGATCTTGATAGAACAAAATTCCATGCAAAAAAAATGATGCAAGAGCATCGGGCCTTGTTGACAAATTCTTATTGAAGATGTCGAAGATCGAGAGAATGACTTATGTATGTGGAGATTTCGTTTCGATAATAAGCAAGAATTTATATTCTGCGCTAGCTGGGAAGAATGGTCATAACCCTCTCAATACATATGCAATTGACCTGATTCTTGTGCCAAAAGTTCAAGGACTCTTAATTCTATAACTTTCGCGCTTTCAGTTTTTTGAGATAAGCAGTGGAAGGCGTGTCGATCATGAGGAGAAGCTATCAATCAAGAATGGACAGAATGGGGAAAAGCAAGGATGACAAATGACTTTAGAGTCAAAGTTCTAGTCTCTAGGTGTTTAATATAGTTTATAATTCCTAGGTCTTTATTGTATTTTCTAGTTCCTATGTCTTTAATATTCTAGTAGTTCCCATATGTCTTTAGTGTCCTTTGTTGTTATCTATTTCCTATGTCCGAGTCCTTCTATAAATACAGGCGAATTCTCAAATGTAAGGCAAACAATTTTGATGAATGAAAACATATGAGATTTGCCTTTATATGAGCGAATTTCTTTGGAGAGTGGATAACTCCTATCTGGCATTTGTATCCTTGGATATTGGATTAATCATTGGTGGTGAGCCAAAGAAGCATCTATATCCTCGACTAGTGATGTTCTAAGGCCCTTGGTGGTGAGCTTCTACTATCCCTAAGCCCTATGTCATCAGCTGGTGATATTCTGTAGGCCTTGGTGGTGAACTTGGTCAATCACAATCGTGATCCTTGGCTGGTGATATTCTGTGACCTTGGGTATATTCGCGCCTTGGTTCCGATCGTAATCTATCTTACATTTGCATTTAATCCGTCGACATCACTCAAAACGACATTTGCCCATCCCACGCACGCATCAAGGAACAACAAATGCCTAGTTGCGTTTTTGCTCAAGGCGATAATTAATTTTATTTCAGTATGGATAGGTTTTCTAGCAAATGATGTGGCGTCACATGTTGTTAGGAGTTGTTTGTGTAGGCTAATTACAATGACATCACAATTAAGAGGAACAATAAAGACTGCATCATTTGTTATCTTGTTAGATCTAACAAGAGGTGTCAAAATAATTTCATAAGTACAAGAGAGGACGTTTCAATTTGGCCATGGTAGCTATCCTAGCTAGTTTTCTACTGTAAGCACAGTACATGTTATCTATCTGTTCTATAAAAAGAAAAGGGGGTTATGAAGAACCGCTTTATATTTCACTTTTAACCACAATAAATTTACGTTCTTCTAAGTGAAAATAAATTAATTTTAGGAGTAAAATATAAACTCTAAACTAGCACCAAGAACGCTGGCTGTAGTTTAAAATCATGTACTGATTCCACAACTTTATATAGGCATCAACGCTACCTTATTCATCATCTTAGTTGAAAATTTTGGAAAGGGTGGAATGCACTTTGCAAACAAAAGATCTAGGAAGTTTTTTCATATTCTATCTTACTGTTCTTGAGGCTCTTCTTTTCTACCCTGCCTTTGGCATCCATCTGCCCCTATCATTTTCTGATAATTACTGCATCACGAGGGAGACAAGAATATTGATAAAATTTGGAGAGAGAGAGAGAGAGAGAGAGAAAAAAGTCACTTCATTGTCTGCTGCTGGCCTACTGTATACATTACCTCCTAGAAGTCACCAAAAGAATTTGGACTCGACCATTTTAACTCTCTTCAAAGGCAAACACATCCTTGTCTCCTTCGCTCTTCTTTGTCCATCAACTGGTAATATTACTGGTTCATGGACATTGATACTCTTGAGGGTTTCTTGGGGCTGGTTCATGGGTTTCTCGTCATTCATGGCTGAATGGAAATCAAGAAGATCATCACCACAAGCATTGCTTCTGTTCCTTGGGCTTCTCTTGATCCTTCCAACCTTGGCTTGCGCAGCAGATTCACCCAAATCACCCTTACCATCATCTTGGTCACGCAGACAACTCCTCTCTTCTGCTGCTTCTCTTGAAACCATGGGACTGCACCGAAAACTCGCAGAAGCTTCTGTCGCTACTGCAACAACAACAACAACTGCTACTCCTACGAGTCATGCAAAAACTAGGGAATTCGAAGCTGCCACTCACGAAGTCCCAAGCGGTCCGAATCCAGAATCAAATAAGTAAGTGATGAATGATAATGATGTCATTGCCGCATGTTGCATAGTTGAAACAAGACCACCACTTGTATCCATTATGCTCAGACGTCTCTACCAAGGTTTTCTCCTCCAATTTTCAACTATGTATTTAAGCTGAAGGCCTGTCTAAGGTTGTCCTTATCTGTTCTCAATAACTTATGGGTGTGGATTTATGGGAGTATATGGTATATTGAGATGGGTTTTGGGTGATGAATGGTGTGGCACAGAATTGTGTAATTCTCTTTGCTTGTTCTTCGCCTCTTTTTGTTTTCAAACCTTCGCAATTCCTGAACCGCCATGATCATGGAAAAGCGAGTTGTAAAAGGAAGGCAGGGAGGGTCTGCTGAACAAATGTCAGATCTGTCACACGCGATGCAGAGTTCCATGTGAAGACGCTAAAAGCCATGGCAATGATTCAGTAATCATAACACCCCCCCTGTACAAAATTTTATAGATATTTTTGAAGCAGAATAAATCAAATTTCCGGAAATATTACTAAGCTACTAAAATAGCAGTTAATTTTTTTCCGGAAGATAAGGAGTAAATTAGGTTTTGATACTGATGGAATAGTATATTACAAAGTTTTTCTTCTAATCTAATAGCTCAGAATTTAGACATTCATCCGGCCAAAAGGGGGTTCAAAGTTTTCCGATATTTACCCATTTTCTCTGAAGTCGCGGCATCTTTCTCGGCAAAATAATTTTACTAATCTAAGTTTCTACGTTTCCGGAGAAACTCCGGTTCGGCAATTTTCAAGGTGTTCTATAGGCCTAAAAAATTTATGGTTGGAACGTCTTAGTACATAGTGGTGACATAGATTAATAGCAAGGGTGCACGGCAGCATTGGTCCGTGGATGCAAGACGGGGAGATTAATACATAACTATAAAAATGAATTCATTTGTCAATAAAGATTAAATCATGAAACGAGAATTTGCATTTAAAAGTACAAGTATTTTTTTTTTTTTTGGGGTGGGGGGTCTAGAATTCAGACATTTATTAGATTGGTGGCTATATTACACAAAGTAGAAGTCCTTTATTTAAAAACAAGATGTATTATTAGATTTTTTATTTTGTTTCGATTTTTTAGTTTTGTTTCGATATTATATTGGAAGCATTTCCTCAGTTTTGCAATCACATCTTCATAATAAGTTGCACTTTAATGTTCTCAATATATTCAATTTCATCATAAATTTGTATTTTGAAGTTTCGAAAGTTAAAAATAAGATCGAATGAGTTCTTTTTCGATAATATATGCTTTTTTGAGTTCTTGTATTCTATTTTAACTTACTTTAGTTCATTTTACTTCAAAATAATATATCCGTTGGTTAAATTATTTTAATTAATTAGTATATACTCAATATCTTCTCTCTCGTCCATCTTTTAATATAAATTCAATTTAAAAGGTAATTGTAAATCATAGGATATATTTTTCTCTTCACAACATTCTTCGCAACTTGTGTCAATTTTTCCATTTTAATAACATACATTTTCAATTTTTTATAGCTAAAATTCTATCGTGATCTTTAAATTGGCGAAGTATAAAATGAAAAGTTTTTCGTGTTATAAAATAAGCTATACATCATACAATTAATAACTTAGTCGTACTATTCATGTAGTAAAGTGTATTTTTCATTTTGTGTTAGTTTCAAACCAAATTGACAACTATACTATAAAATTTACAGTCATAATTAGCTTCCAATGTTTATATCATTGACGCAATCAGATGTAATACACATCGACTTTTACTTTGAATTGGATAAATTCCTCTCTTATATTTATATTCCAAAGAACCTGTATTAGTTGAATATGTGCTTTAGCTTTGTCAGTTTTTCTAAGATTTGGAATCCATTAACAAGAGATAAAGGTAGGAATAAAAATTGCAAGTCAAAAAAATTTATTCGCGGCATTTGTGCTCAGATGGCAAATTTATGCAATGCCTATGTCGGTCGGCAATCGCATGTGCGAAGTGAATTGTCACGCGATGAGTACAGCAACAAATTTTCTTTCAATTCTATCCTTAAAATCTACGCTAGACAGTATTGATAGAGATGTGAATTTTTTGTTACTAAGGTCAGAGTCTATCAGCTGTTGGGTATATATTCATAGAAACAGGCATTTGTCCATATGTTTGCTGTACAAGATCTCACCTGTCAAAACACCAGATTATTACAGTTCATATTACATATCAGTATAGCACCTCATCTGCTCTCGATTTGATTGATGGCTTTCATAAGGCGAGCCGCGTTCGCAGGCTTCTGCATATGGAAATCCATCCCGGCCTTGAATATCTTCTCCGTCTCGGAGCCCGAGGAGTGAGCCGTCAATGCTATGATCGGCATGCGCACCCCGTAATGCTTTTCCTCCAGCCTAATCTGTCTTGCTGCTTCATAACCATCCATTATCGGCATCTAGATAGAAACAAAGACAAAATTGCAGATTCAGGGTTACATTAATATCGGGATCTTATGTCAACAATGAAAAATTCCGGAGTAATCCTAGTTTCTGATGGTTTGATCACATCCGAAATAACTATTGGAGTATAAACTTTAGATATACTAGGATATTGTAGTGAATCCGAACCGATTTACCAGGCAGTCCATCAATATGTAGTCATAAGGACGACCATCAGCAAGTCCTTGCTGCCTCTGCTCGCTAAGCCCCTCGCGAACCGACTCAACGGCTTCTGCCCCATTTTCGCAGACATGGATGGTCGCACCAAGAGTCAAAAGATTAGCTACAGCCAGCTTTCGCATCACATCACCGTCGTCGGCGACCAGCACTTTCTTTCCACTCAAAGGCTTCTCTGTGCTAGTGTTTCCAGTTTCTTGCGAAACAAGTTTAGTCACTTCCAGATGCTGAACCGGTCTCTCCTCCGCCTGCTCGCCCAACATTCTTAGCACCGAACCCCCAAACTCCGGTAGAAGCCTTATCACTTGGAGCAGACGGGTCCCGTGAAGGGGCTTTGACATGACGATGTCACGGGGGTCTATCTTGCCGTCTCTAATGGCCCTCTGGTCGATATTCCTCATCGTCGGCTTATCCAACCAAACGACCTCATGGCAATGGCTCAGCATAAACTGTCTAAATTCGGCCACGGCCTCACATAGCTCTTGAAAAGACCCGGAGCTTGCGTCTATTATAAGTAGCACGAAGCCTCCTTCATTTTTGCGACTATTCCTCTTGTAGTAGGCAGGGAGGATATGGTCTGCATCATCCCGGGAACTTAAAGCCACGTCCCTGGCTTTGCCGTGGGACTTGTCACTGGAACCGCTCCTTAAACTCATGTCCGATTCTCCAGAGGAGCTATGTTGGAAGAGGTTGACCTTTGTTCGCACCTTCTTGAGAATTACACGAAGATCCTGCCACTGGCTGGCTACGAGTACTTTTATCCCGAGTCCTTCCATGAAACTCCGACAAATTCTCCTCCGCTCTTCGCTCTGGATCAGTAACACGACACGAGAGCCTTCTGATTTAGGACTGAAGGCTTGTCGAGAGCTATGAAAGCTCAGGGCAAGACTAGGATTGTGGCCAGGATTAGGAGTGTGGACAGTTAACCCGAGACTACATGCCATGCTTTTACCTCCGGGCTTGAGGTCTCTGTCTGATGATTTCTCGGCGCTGGCTTCACATGGAGTGAGAAAAACATTGAACCTGAAGCATGTCCCTCTCTCGCGAAAGTCCTTATCTGCTATCTCTATGTCTCCGCCCATGAGGCAAACCTGGCACCGAGTATTAGTCGGCAGAGGAGAGAGATTCCTCATTACTATTGAAGATGATAACTTGTTTCCTTAAACTAATCAAAACACTTGATCTTAAGCAGAGAGACTGAGTAAAGGAAGTAACTTTCAGATACAGAAAAGGGGGGACATACCAGAGACTGAACGATGCCGAGGCCCAAACCGGTGCCTCCTTGTCCTTGGGCCGTTTCTTTCACCTGAGTATAGTTTTCAAAGACCGACTTCCGCTTCTCTTTGGGAATTCCTTTGCCCGTATCATTTACCTCGAATATAAATTCTGCAGAACCGGGATTTTGCCGGACTTCACTCGACGCTTCATCGCCGTTGTCGTTATCATCTTTCTCAGAGAACAAGCATGATAAGCGTGTGAGCCAGCTATTCTGAACAGAAGTCTGTATCGGATTTTCGAAGCTGGGTTCTTGTACCCATGCTCGAACAGATATATAACCATCGTCCGTGAATTTAACGGCATTGCTTAACAGATTAGACAGGATCTGTTTGAGCTTTCCCCCGATCGCCCTTAACAAGAGATTGCTTGAGCACCGAGCCATCACTCGGGTCTAGGACCACGTCTACACCTTTTCTCATCGCCACCGGGTGATATAGATCGACCACGTCTTCGAGAAGTTGAGCCAAATCGTATTCTTCTTCTTCCAGCTGCATTTTCCCGGCCTCGATCTTACTCGTATCAAGAAAGGAATTTAACAAAGCTGCAAAGCAGAAATGCATGAACTTTAACTCCCTTCATCAAAACTTGCCCTCATAACAAATTCATCTTTTTTTTTCCCAAGGGATCACGAAAATCTACAAACTAGTATCTTACCCAGCAGGTCCTTTGCACAAGCTTCCATCTGCTTCAGATTTTTTGCTAGCTCAGAGCCTGGAGAAACTTCATCGTAACTTATCTCTATAAGGCCGGTAATTCCGGCTAGAGATGCTCGAATGTCATGACTCGCTTGAGCAAATGCGCTGCTCCTGCTCGTGCTCTTACTCTCAGCTTGCCAAGTCGCCTCCATTTGCTTTATAAGTGTGGCGCGCAAGTGCATCTCTCTTCTCAAAGCCCCTGTAGCCAAGAATACAAAACTCAAATTGGTGATGACCTCCATGCTGAGCAATGCTAGGAGAAGCGACAACGATGTGTGCTTCTGATGAGCAAAACCGATCGGTGTCTGGTCAGGGACTGCCAATATGTACACCTGATATGCAAGAACAGAATCCTATTATTGCTACTACTTATAATTACTCAAGAAAATATATGAAAATGTCAACTATGGAACTCTTTCAATAGGTGATGAACAGGAAGCAAATAGTCCTTACAGATTGCTTCCCCAATATATTAACCGGTGCACAGTGGAGCGTATACTTCGCTTCCTGATAATTCATTGCGGATGTTCCTGACTTGGTGTCACTGAAATTGCAGGAGAATTTACCAATATGACCTGCCGTGACACCATCTCGAACCATTACTTGAATGGAAACAGAATCATCAGTAATAGACGTATGGGTGTTCGGAAGGCCCTGTAGAAGTACTTCCCCATCTTCACCAACCAAGTACAAGCTGCTTCCCCCTGAGTTAATATTGGAGAAGAAATCGGTTACATGCTTGACAAGAATCCCAACCGAGACTACTCCTCTTGCGTTGACACTCGCAGCATTAAGCAACACATGGTCCTGCTTGTGGTTCCATCCGATGTCTAATGAGGCTACCCCATTTGTGCTATTCAAGGCTTCTCGGAACCAAGTAGAACTAACAAGAGATCGAGGATGAGATATGGTTGCATCTCCATGGCGCTTTCCTGTGTTAGGGTCCACCGGCTCTTTATACCAAGTGTACTTGTTCGCATCAGGCAAACTTGAATTGGCATTGAAAAAGTTGGCATACAGCACGACGATTTGGTTGCGATCGATATAGTAGGAGAAGAAGAGGCCGTCTACTCCGGCATAAGAAATCTGAGTGATGTGCGGAACCACTAATAATGCTTGAAACATTGACGGAGCTACCTGTGAAAATTGTAAGCTCAATTAGTTGTTTAACTGTTATATGCTAAGGTTGGACATAACACTGATAATGAGCTTGTACCTTAGTTTCGACATCCACAAAAGAAAAATTTGTGCTGCTTAGAGATGAATGCAGAACTCGGGCTAAAGCTGTAGCTTTCAAGTTCATCGAGTGTATGATTTCTGCTGTGTGCTCGACTTCTGATTTCATTCGGGAACTGAAGCTCTCAGATTTCAATTTCCAAGTCATCCTCAACATGCCTCATCATACTTATCCAGCTCGGAATGAGTAAACCAGCAAGAATCAGATTCACGACCACCTGCATTAGAAATTCGCGATTTCACCAGAGCAAAAGTCGTGAAAGGGAGGGGGAAAAGTTTGTAAAAGCACGATTTTGATGCAATTTTTTCACTTCGTTGCATCGAGACCACGAGAACAGCACTGCCAGGATCTTTTGCATGTTACATAACATGTTCAACCTTTGAATACTATATTAGGGCATACTATTATTAGTCTCTCAAAATCATAAAATGACAAATTTAAAGCAAGTTTCCAGGAATCACCAGAATAACGAAGAAGTGATCGAGCCGCAACATCGAAGCTGAGCTATGTTTCATCGGATCTTCCGGCTATGACAAGAAAAATTTCTGCATGGTTGTTCAGAGAGCGGAAAAAACAACACAAAAGATATGCTTTGGATACATGCTTGATTTATTTAAGGCATAAAATCAGAATAAGTCATTTCCTTACTAATTCTATCTTTCCTAATTTCTCAGAATAACGACCCTATATCATGAGTTTTCAGCAGAATAGCTGTCTAGATCATGTCTTATTAATTCTGTTTCCTATTTAGAGTTCTTTGAGGATTTTTTCAGGTCAAGAACCTTGGACATGATATGGAAATTTTGTCTCTCACATGAAACATTAGGTTAAGTTCTATAAACTGAAGTATATATAGAAAGTTCCATTACTGTACCGTATGAAGCATCTGTTAAGCATAGTGAAATATTTTCCCGATGCATAAGAAATAGTCAGCTCAGCTAATATTAGAACTACAAGAATGGTTTAACAAAAACAATTATCCTGATGCATGAAACTCAATAACCCATAATTGGCAAGACCAATTTCAAGGAAAATCACCATTGCTGGTGAGTAAAAAGAATTTAAGTCACCAAAATTTTGAACTTCCGATCGAAAGAAGGGTACGAGAACCGGATAACTTACAAAACCTGCGAGGGATTACACAAGAAGCATACATATAGATGATGCAGTAAAGGAATATATTGTTGAATTTATGACTCAACAAGGTATATATATATATGAAGATCTTCTATATGCTGCTAGATATACTTAGTTATATATATATATATACACATATGGTTAATTGCTTCCCCGTCAAGATATCCTTTTTAAAAGTACTTTGGAAGGACATCAAATTGAGGGTATGAATAGGATGAAGAATATCATTGTCTACTTAATATTAATCAATATTTTATTTTATGTCGACTACTCATTACGCTTCATGACAATATTAACAAAAAAGCAGCAACAATATTTTGAAAATTCCGGTATGGTTATACTGACATTGGATTAAGGCAGAAACATACATTATTCTTTTGCAAAGAAGTATGAAAAAATGCATATGGACCCAATATGAATAAATCTTATGAAAAACTTGCAGATCGACTAGTTTTATAAATAATTATAAATATCGACTTTGAAAAGATAGAAGATTTTGTTTTGGGACAAAATTTCGACATGATTTGATTGAAAATTAGCAGCAAAAGTGATTAAAATGAAACTTAGACAAAGATAAATGATTGATTGTTCATATGCATTAGGTTTCTTGAACTCCGTTTAGGGTCAAGATCTTTCAATTTTGCACTTCCATATGAACGTAAGAAATTAAGAATAGATGTCCTAAAAGGTAAAAAATCAACAGAGAATGAGACTTCATCCTAGTTCTCTTAATGACTTGATTGTCCATGGATTTCATGCAGCTAAAGAGCGCTACTTTTAATCGCAAGAAGGTAGTGTGGTCCAAAAGAAAGACGGTTATCGTAAGAAGATAACCGGAACGCGTTTGATCAAATTCTTTATGAAGAAATTGTATTTTTAGGGTTTGCTTAAAGACATGCTGAATAAGATTCTCGTACCTTTCGATCGTCACGAGGAACTCCTCGCTAGTCCGCTAATCGAATCTTAAAATCTATCACCTCAATGATGGTTTTCGAAATGTGCCCTAGTTAGCTAATCAAATCTTAAAAAAAAAGTGCTCTTCGGAACACCTAACCTCATAAAACCTGCATAAATCAGAATGAAACCCAAAAAAAAAAAGAACGAAAAAAGAAACAAAATCTGCTTTCACAAAGTATGATCTTTAATACCCTTTTCAGATACTTGCTTTAGGTGTCTAAAAGCTCTTGCTCCTGCATGATCCAGAGAGAAAAAGGCAAACAGATTAGTAATAATAACAAAAAAAAAATCAAATCTTTCTAAAACAAATAAATGTTCACAACCACAAGAGGAAAAAGATGCAGAGAACTGGAGGATCTGTGGAAAATTTGCAGTTTAGGGATTGTGGAAGGAAGTGTAGACTCACTTCTTCAATCACTTTGGTTTCAGCGGTGCAACTCCTTGGCTGTAGAGAAAATTTTTAGTTTATGAGAAGGCATGGAACTGCCCCCACTTTCCTACCTCGCTTTTTAGCAAACGCGACATTAAGAGCATTAAATTATGGAGAAAAAGTTCAGATTGTGTTTAGCAATATCAATTAAAGAGGAAGATAAAAGACAAATTAGTATTATAGTGAGGCAAACGTTATATGAGCGTCACAGGTTATGTTAGTCATATATCATTTGAAGTTTGGAGAAGAACACAAGTGAGGCAAACGTTATGAGCACCGTCTAAAACTTGCTACTTTTCGATTGATGATCGATCGCGTGCGGCGGCAGCAGCGATCTTTGGTTCGAGATTTTAGGTTAAAGGGCGCGACATTTTGACGTCTTTCTATTTACCTTTAGTAGGCCGATGTTAACATCCACAGATTCGAAATGGATTAGTCGGTAATTAACGTGATTACCCCTTCCAGGGGGTTTTTATTTGTCTCTAGGACTGGTGCCACTATGCCAAGTGTCCTCGTTTAGTCACTAATGACAACAAATTACTTGCGGATAATGTATGTCTCTACCAATCAAGAAGTTCCATAGAAGTTGATAGATAGTCGAGTATAAGATTAATAAAAAAGTCATAACTAATTTGATCATGCATGGTCTGGAAAATGCATAAATAAAAGCAAAAACGAAAAGCCGAATAAATTAAATTAACTTTTGATTTGTGTCGAATGCATCGAGTATGGAGAGGTCTTTCCCCGGAATCTATGAATATGTTACACATAGAAGATGATTGAGTTAGGCCCATTCTCAATCCGATTCCATTACCAAACGGCGGGCTAATGGACAACCTCATTAGTTGTTCTTTGACATGAAAGTTCAAGATTGTAATCAATTGGTTTCCTTATGAGTGATGTCTAAGAATCTGGGGTACTGAGTCCTTCTAAGGAAATATATCCTTGGTGAGCCGGGTCGAATCAATTTGGATTCTCTCAAAATTTGTTGACTAATGCGTTTGTCTTTTCCCATCCGAAAGAAATTAGGCATTGACTCACTTTAATGAATCTTATCAACTCAATTTTGGCGACAAACTTAGATATCTTTACATGTCGCGGCGCGGAGTACACTCCCACGGGACGACGCGTGTCCATCGGCGGTGCGATCCCGCCCGACTACATAGGGGCAATGATTGTTTGGAGATGAATTTTGCTCGGGGTTCGCTTTCCAAAGCCATCTCCCATTCGACGTGAGATTGTAAGCGTTATGTGACGTCCCTCACGACTTTCTTAAAAAGACCGGATGGCTGCATTTGTTCTCAAAATTAGACCAGGAAACTTGCCATTCCTCTAACCGAGGGTTCTCTGGGTACTCTCACACTAATTGCAGTTGATTGGTAGGCGAAGAAGTTCATAATTAATCCTCTTTAATTGACAAAAATTCGTTGATAATCGATGAGAGTCACATTGCAAAAATATGTAAAAAAAAATGAAATATATGTTGTTTTTGGAAACTTTTATAGATCGTTGACACATAAATTTTGATTTTTCTTGATACAATTCAGTCAAATTTTAATTCCTACAAAAATTGAGCCATTTTTCATATTTAATTTTAGCATTCATGCATTTTGCGTTCGATCGGCGACAAAAGCGAGCCAAGATCGACACGTGGACTGGGCCAGAACCAATTGCGCGGGGCCGAAAGTTAGAAGGCCTCTTGGGTTTTAATTTGGGCCTTGATTCAGCCCATCAAGGATTAATTATAGAGAAAAGCCCTTTTAATTTGCGATGTGGTGTTGCCGTGGTTATCGTCCCTGATCACGAGGAGTGGTCCCGGAAGTACCCTAGCCGCGTTGCGGCAGTCCTTTTGCCCAGCGAACCTTCCCCGGTTGTTCATTCGGTTCTTGGAAAGTTGTAGTCTTGCAATGTTACGTATATTCCCTGATTTGGTTGCTTTTGATATTTAGTTACCTATTTTGCATGAACGGAATGTTCCATTGCATATCTTGAAAATGCCGTTCCGTGATTTAGAAAAATACAGCATTTGATTACCCGAATTGATCTCGGGAGTTTTTTTGTTGTTTGGTTAGGATAGCGCAATATACGACTTGCCTAATTTGAAAATTTGTGATTTGATTGAGATATTTTTGGAGTCTTGCTGATAATCTGGTTAACTCGAATTTTTTTTTTCAATATATTCAAGATACTCATGATCTCAAAAATCTTTCGAAATGTGATCGATTAGGAAAATCTCTTAATTCGCAACCGCACACATGAGAAGAAGTCTGTCTATCAAGCTTTAGATGGAATTATTTCCATAGAGGGAATTTCGAATTTTTAGGATTGATCTGTCCGGCTTTAGATGGGAATTTAGCTCGAAAGATTTAGCGGTTATTATCTTTCAACTAAAAGATTTGCAATTTGAATTTAAGTTCATTCATAAAAACTGAAAATCACCACACACAAAAATCCAGAAAATTCAAAAAAATTTTAAAAAAAATCCTCATGGCTCATATTTAATTCCTCTCACAAAATCTCAGGAAAAAACAAAGGACATAGCAAGATATAGTTTCTTAAAAACCACATCTCTTCATCTTTAGAAAGATAGGATTTTCTAGAAGTCCGATCTAATGGATTGCATTTCAATGGATAAAATATTTTTTAATCCTTTCTTTTTTTAAAAAAGAAAAGATGTAGACATAGGGTAAAAATATTTTCTTAAAAATTTTGGGGCTTAATGCAAATTAAATCCGAAAATTTTAAGATGATATTGAACCAATTCACTCTTATTTTTCATTAATTTTTAATTTCAAAAATACATCAAAAATACAAAAAAAAATCATAAAAAGAGAACCCAAAAAATTGAACCTTTAAACTCTTAAGTTAGAGCATCTTTTTTTCTCCCCTCCTGTAGCCACCTCCCTTCAATTTTCTGCAGAAGCCTTCCCGAGGGTGCCCCCTCTCCCTCCCTCCCCATCTCCCTCTTCTCTATATAGCTTGAGTTTTTCCCTTACTTGTTCCTTTCAATAAATCTCTTCGTTAATTTTGTGGGGTTGTGATCAACATCTAAACCCTTTGAAAGTCGAAACGCGAGTGCCTCGAAAGAATCTGCTCGCTTTGGCTCGGGTGTTTGCTCCGGATGTCAAGCGCTCCGCAAATTGTTGAAGTTTTTCTCTGTCAATCGGCTTATCCGAAAGTAATTTTGTGATCAACATGTATCTTTTTGCAATTACTCTCTCTCGATCTAGAATTATATTTAGATTTAGGTGTTATTCTATATTAATCTAGAAATAGATTTGGGATTTGCAATGCGTTTTTTATGTTATTTCAACCCTTTGAGGTTGTTGTTATTTCGCGTGGTGATGGTGTTGGGATGCCGAGATCTAGGCGTGCACCGCCTTTTGGCAAAGCTGTTACTATTAGAGATGGACTTATCGGTGTGTGCTCATCACCGATGATGATGTGAGATTCGGTGATCGGGCGCGATTGTGCTTGGATATAATATCGAGATCCGTCCTTGAAAAATGATCGAGTTTCTACAAGCTTGACCGAGTTGATTCACTTTTCAAATTTACTTACTTTTTGGGATTTTTATTTTTATTTTGAAATGATGTATGTCTCTTTGATATGAAATAAAGATCTTTCTAAAAAAAAAACTCTTAAGTCAAAATTCATCAAACTGCCAAACTGAACCTTTTTTTTCATGAAATTGGTACTTAAATGGCATTAATTTTAAAAAAATTAATATAATCAAGCCCCCAAACTTAAAATCTCCTGGTTCGTATAAATAAAATAGTTTTCTCGCGTTATTTTATTTAGATTTCTAATCAACCTACCAAGAAATGATTAGTGGCGACTTCAAAAAATAAAAAAATCTTTTGCAAGATAATCACTTGAATTGTAAGCCGCGATTTGGTAGAGCTTGGGAGAGTTCAAGTTAAGTAAGTTAATTTAATTAATTAATCTGATAATCCATTAATCTAAAATTGGAAACACTGATATTTTTAGGTTGCGACATAGATATGTTTCAAGGGTTATTATATTGTTTTCTAGGAGGGACATTAAACTCAAGCGATCCCTTTATCTCTCTTATATAATCTAATCTAATCCAACTTTGCATCGGCTAAATTCACGAGTTGGAGATAAGTGGACTCGAACTGTTAGGGTCTCCCGCTCCCTGGCTAGTGAATTTAAATATTAAATTAAATTAGCAATCGGCGGCGCTCAGGCGAAGAAATCTTTGTATTGGCCAGAGCCAGCAAATTGAAGTTGAGTTAAACCAAGACGATCAGAATTTTGAGGGGAAGAAAAAAAAGCACTGCTTGATCAGATTCGTCCCAATTTCAAAGACAAGAGTAGTAAAAAAGAAAAACAAATCTTCCGACACCATCCATTAGAGCGTGTTGCCTTCATCTCTTTCTCCACCGCCCTTACCGGCGTAACCACCGTCGTCCGCCAGCGGAGGAGAAGATGGACTTTGTTAACAAAGACTTTCAGAGCATTGGTTTAGTTGGAAATAGAGATTGTCAGCTCTTTTAAGCCCATATTCTCCATACGATACATGTAGTTGGTACTTGAAAAATCGATATGCGTCATCGTAAAAGTACACTTAAGCAGTGTTGTTAGAGCACTCGTAACACGTTGCTTATGATTATGAATTGCTCTACCTGAAACATGATCAAGTGAACATGTCTTTTAGGAGGAGATAGATTTTAATTAACAGAAGAATAGTGCAAATTTACAAGAAATTTCCCTTCAAATCACGTGCATATATAAGTTGATTAAGATCAAACATTTAAATTTATACATAGGCAAGAAGATGATAAGGACTGTTCTGAAAGCAACTGACTTGATTGAAGAATTCTCTCTTCATACGACACTTCCTTAATTAGATAACGAAAGCAAATTCGAAGGGGGAAAAAAAAAGAAACACAAATTTCCCATGCGTCATTGCATGCTGCCACCTTCATATTATACCACGTAAAACTCATGGATGCAATTTTTTGTGACCTCCCCCTGCTCCGAACTCAGCGCCCCCGCCGTAACCAGCGCCCCCGCCGTATCCGGCTCCGCCGCCGCTGCCGAAACCACCTCCTCCACCAAAGCCGCCACCCCCTCCTCCGCCTATTCCTCCACCAACACCTCCGCCTTTGCCAAACCCTCCACCCGCACCAAATCCTCCGCCAGCACCTCCACCTGCGCCCCCACCACCACCAAATCCACCTCCACCACCTGCACCACCACCAAGACCTCCACCACCTCCCGCACCACCACCGAAGCCACCACCTGCACCACCGCCAAGACCTCCACCACCTCCCGCACCACCCCCTCCACCTAAGCCTCCACCGCCGCCGCCACCAAGGCCGCCGCCTCCTCCAGCTCCTCCTCCGAGTCCGCCTCCTCCACCTGCTCCGCCGCCGAGACCACCTCCGGCTCCAGCACCTCCACCTACTCCTCCCCCACCACCAAGTCCGCCGCCACCTCCCAGGCCACCCCCATGACCTATCCCTCCACCCGCTCCACCTCCAATACCACCACCATGACCTAAACCGCCACCCCCACCAAGACCGCCACCATGGCCTAAACCCCCCACCTCCACCGAGACCACCACCTCCACCAAGACCTCCGCCATGGCCTAAACCCCCACCACCACCGAGACCACCACCTCCACCAGCCCCACCTCCTAACCCGCCACCCGCTCCACCTCCCAAACCGCCCCCCGCCTCCTAGACCGGCCCCACCGCCAAAGCCTCCTCCGGCACCCCCCGCCAGCCCCACCTCCAAGCCCACCTCCACCCCCTAAGCCCCCGCCTCCTCCAAGACCGCCTCCAGCAAACCTCCCGTGCCTAAAACCCTTCCTGTAAATCCCACGCCCTAGACCCCCTCCTTTAAAGAAACGCGGGTGGGGAAACAAGCCCTTCTCGTCTTCAACGCCATCGGCGTCTCCGACGACGGCACCAACCAGCAACGCACAAAAGAGCGCAACCAGGGCACAGCGTGAACCAAACCCCATTGTCGCTCAAACTCGAAGAGAGGTCAAAGAAAGCTCAGGAGCTCACTGCAAATGCCAGCGTTCAGCTATAGGGCCAACCTTAATATAGCCGAAGACTCCATGTCGTTTCGCTCCGTTACGAGCTCTCTCTGTTTTAAAAGAGATGGCCCCACGACGAACCAACCGCCACGCTGCTTCGAGTTAATGAGTCTGATCTGCCCCATTGGCCATTCAACTCATTCCCCCACCCCCAGAGCCCCACCCAACTATCTTCTTCACTCGCCCTCCTTCGCCATCGAAGTTAATGCAGGTCGAGTTAGGGTTTTGACTTGCGGGGCGGGGCATCTTGTTTCTTATCCGGAAATGGGTCAGCTTGGTTTCCTGATTTCTGGCTTCGTGAGCTGGCGGGGCTGCCGAATCTTTTGGACAGCTGATCGTTTTGAAATTCCGAGAAGAGGAAGGCTTTTTGCTTTTGCTTTTGCTTTTGCTTTTTGCTTTTGTTACGTGAGCTCATTCAATGGGAGCTTTTAAATTCCATTTATGGGATCAACCAAACTGTGTACTGTCTCTTCCGAGCAAAAAAAAACAAAAACTGTTTACTGTCCCCCCTCTCTCTATCTCTCTGCTTCGCAAGAGAAGAAGATCAGTTAACCGCGTGCCACCTACCTGACTGGGATGAACAGCCCTGATTAAGAAAGGAAGTAGAATCTAATGCGTGCAGATGCACGGGACCGGTTGATGTTTACACATCAATACGTGATGTCTTTTATCTAGGAATTTATCTCCAAAAAAAAAAAAAAAGACTACAAACATATTCACTATGGGATGCATGGGACGAGAAAAATTATCCAAAAAGTCCTAAACGTATTGCATTTTTGCTAATTCAATCTTAAATCTTTTCGAATTTTATCAATTGAGTCTATTCAGTCAAATTTAGCCTAAAATGGCTAGATATGGAAGCCGACCATCCTATGTGGCAAAGTCGGCGTTGACGCGGATAATTTTTAATAATATTTTATTTTTTTTTGAAAATTTTTATCTTTATTTTCCTTGCTTTTATTCGGTGATTATTTTACTGTGCCGGCGAGGATTATCGGGACCCTCTCGGGTTGTGAAGATCTCGCCCAAAGGGATGATCACGGGCAAGGCAGCCATTGCCCAAATCTAGCAAGGCCGCAATGGCCCTAGGGAAGGGCTTCGCAGGCCCGTCGACCATGGCCGAGGGCGCAAAGACCCTCGTTAGATCTAGGTGAGGACCGTCTTGCTTGTGACCGACGATTGCCAATGACCCTCGCCAAAGACAAAAACAAACAAGGAAAATAATAATAATAATAAGACAATTAAAAATTGTCCCCGTCATCATTAGTCCACGTAAGATAGCTAACATTCACATCAATAATTTTCTATCAAAATGATTCCAATGGACTCAACTTCCAAAATATAAAAATTTTAGGATTCAATGGGCAAAATCAAAAGGTTTAAGGTTGAATTGGCAAAAGTGCAATAGATTTAAGGCTTTTTGAATAATTTTTTCAATTGCATAGTGATTAAACAAAAAGAAAAGGCCATGTAAAAAGAAACACATATATGTTGAACTTGTAAGGAAAAATCCACGTATCCTTATACTAACTTTTATTTTCTTAACGGGAAATGGTGACGAACTTTTTTAATAGAAACAAAAAAAATCATTTTGTATACGTGGCACAACCTGATTGTTTCAGTTGTGTTTTTTGAAGAGCTTAAATATTTAGAATCTAGGAAAAATTACCTAAAAAGTCCTCAACCTATTGTAATTATGTCGATTTAGTTCTCAACTTTTTTTTTTCGATTTAATCATAAATCTTTTGCAATTATATAAATTCGATCTATCCACCAATTTTAATGGACCAATCTTAACATGGATGTTGGCCAGCACCCCCGTCTGGCAACATAATGTTTTAATATTTTTTAAATTCTTAAATTTTTTACGTTTTTATCTTTTTTTTTTATTTTTTATCTTTTCTTTTTCTTTCTTTGTTTTCTCCTCTTCTTCCTCTGGCCAGCGAGGTCCACCTCACCGGGCTCAGGCAAAGCTCGCCCCCGCCAGCCACTAGCGGGATCGGGTCAACGATCTTGGCTGTTTCTGTTCGCCGACGCCTAGCCATCAATGACGGAGTTCGTAAGTATTTGTCACTGGTTTCTTGGTTTTCTTGGAGAGAGAGAGAGAGAGAGTCTGGGGTTGAACCAATTTGCAGGTTTCTTCGTTTCTTGGAGAGGGAGAGACACAGAGAGACAGAGAATGAAGAGGTTTTGAATCGTAGATGGAGGGCGAGGAGCGAGAGGGCAATATCTACTTATACAGCATTGCAATTGGAATCGACCGACCCTGAGGCCCCTGAGCAGGAGCTCCGGTCTTGTAGGTGTAGCACACCATCGTCCTCCTGGGTCTGCACACGAAGGAGGATGGTGGTCAGGCCCACTGTTCTCGCGGCCCATGGACGACCGGAAAACCAGCTCCGTTACCGTTCCTGCAATGTTCATCGTGGAACACAGAGAGAGAGAGAGAGATATATATATGATGGAGGTTTCTCGTTTCTTTCTTCTGCTCCGCGATCTGGCATTCATTTAAGACAAGAAACGGCGATCTGGCAAGGTCTCGGCCAACCTCGACGACGGTGAGGTCGAGCCTCGCCTGATTTGGGCTGGCGAGGCTTGGCCTCCTGGCACCATGGCTAACGCTGCTTCACTTTTGATAGACAAAGAAAGATTAATTTTTTTTTCTCTTCTTCTTCCGTCGGCAAACGAAGAAAAAGAGAAAAATAATAGAAAAAATTGAAAAATATTAAAATATTATGTAGCCCACCGGTCGGTTTTGACCACATCCCACGTCGATGTCGGCGGCCAAAATTGACAAAACTAAGGTTTAGGGTGAGTCAGCAAAAAAATAATTTATAATCGAATTGACATAACTGCAAGATTTAGGGCTTATTTGGTAATTTTTCCGTAGAATCTAAATTGATGAAACGATCATTTTTGTCGAGCGAAAACAAAGATACTATTATGGAAACTTCTAGATTGACCATGTTCCAATTGCACTCCCCGAATTGAAATTTTTACCTACATATGGTCAAATGAGTAATAAAAAGAATAAAAAAGGCGCATGTAGCATTCATCAACTCAAAACTCTCAAACGACTTAATTTTTTTTTTTCATATTCACCAAAATAAAATAGGCATGTTTTTTTCAAATATCACTATACATGAACTTGTGTGGTACAGCGCAAATATGCTCTTTCTTTTTCACACGAAATGTGTGCGGTTTTGCATGTGACTAATACGATGCGCCTTTCTAACCCATGAAAGACCTTACAGGTTTTATCCATACAAAAACCAAATAAGACCGGCCGTGGGACACACTCCGAAGGGCTAAAAATCTTCGACCATCAGACTTCCGAGCAACCGCTCTTCTAATTCCGGCCACCCGGTTAGTCTTCGAAAAGTGGCCAAAACAAAGGTCTGGCCGAGAGCCCGGACCTACTAACCCGCCAAGAGAGTGAGTTTTATTTTCCGGGCATGTTTAGGGCGACCGGCTAATCCCTCGACCATAAAATGGTATGCTACTTCATTTCCAGACAACCTTGGATCCATACAAAATTTCCTTGCAATGGGAATCTTCTCAACCTTAGCAGAGAAGACACTTCTTTTGAAATAATAATTTCTTGCCCCCACGTCCAAATTTGCCAGAAACAATGGTACAAATACAGATAGAGATGCAAACACCTTTTGGACTGAACATGCCTGTGGACACAATCATTTCCATGAGTCACATTATGTCCAGCAGGCATAATTTTTCTTCCGGTCTTGCTCCATTCGACCTTTTTTGAAAGGAGGAATTCAGCTCATCATTTTCCAAACCGTGATTTCAATTTTCAAACTGGCTTTGAAAAGATTCAAATTTTATTTTCTAAATCAACGTTATTTCGTCTTTATGGATTCACTTTCAGTTTTCAAGTCCCTGTGTTATCCACTGCCTTTTTCAAAGAACGAAATTTTAGTTAGAAATTTTCTTACTCTCGACGAGAAAATCATCAAAAAAAAATTTAGAAAATCATCAAAGAGTACCTCGTCCTCTTCATGTTGAATCATAGATCAGCTACACTCATTTCTCGAAGTGACCCAGCTTATTGCATTCATAGCATTTACGTTCTTTTTTGCCAATTTGAATCATTCTATTCGAAATTCCTAAACTTTGAGAGATTTCTTGAGTATCCTTGCAAACTCGGCAATGTAAATATAAATAAGTGAGCATGCTAATCTTAGGCTTCTTGACCTTATCGGTTCCTTACAAGAGAAAAACGTGAGTACAAAAAACTTCTAATTAGTAGCCAAATAGAGGCCGAGAGCCCGGACAGGAAGGTCCGGGCGCGCGCCGCTCGCCCGGAAAGTGAGTTTCTAACAGACATGTCCCTCAGGGGCGTTCGGAAGTTAAAAAAACGGTTCGCCACTTTCTCTGTTCCTTCTTTCAAATTTAATTTCAAGTCGAAGACTTTGACCCAAAACCGTTGGTAAAACGATTGATTTCATCTACCAAATTGATTTCAATCTAGGTTTCGCCCAGTTGTGTTTGTACAATTTCAAAATCGTTTAGATTTTATAGTGGGTCCCAACATATGGACAAGCCCACATGAAAATATTCTTAGCCCAACTCACGAAAGCCCATTTCTCTTACACGAAGATATTGTGAATGATATTCTCTCCCTAATGTAAAAACCACATGCAAAAGCATCCCTAGATTGCCCAATGAACATTGTTGTGGTCTTCTATGAAGAAAGTGTAGAAGCACGCTAGTCTATGTCTGACAATGACTTGATACAACCAACCCAACTTTTGAAACTTAAAAAGCCTCTTGGTATGAATTCTCCGCCCTAATAGCTTTGTTGAAACTCGATATCACACGTTAAATCACATGTTGTTGTACTGCAATCCGCGAATCATCCGTGTCCCGAGATGGGAGAGAAAACATCACAATCAAAATACATGAAACTGCTGCTACGAATCAAACATGGATACTTTACTTGCGCTCGACGCAAACCGAATATGACGTCCGGAATAAATGTAGACCCCATCGCTTAACAAAAATCAATTTCTTATATCAATCTCAGGGGTATGTTTGTTTGGAGCATAACTATTTTTAAGAAAATATTTTTCGACATTTCACCTGTTTGGATGCTAGAAAATAAAATGGTCGGCAGAAAATAAAATGGAAAATAAAATTTCCATCTATCAAAATTGGCATTCTAGGTCTTTGGAAAATGAATTGCCCTCACATGAAAGGGGACATCATTTTCCCCAAAGAGACACCAATGCAACACTCGGAAGCACACCTCTCTCTCTACTACTACTACTACTTCCCTCTCAATTTCGTACACACGACCAAATAAGAAAAAGTCAATCACTTTCCTTAAAAATAAATTTCGAGTAAAATCACTTCTTTCAACATAAATTTTTTCATAAACCAAGCACACCATTAAGTTACGTTTGGTAGTCCGGATATTTGCTTCGTCGGCCACCATGCGAGGACCACCACCGCAACAGCCCAATCGTCGTCACTTCCGATCATCGCGTGATCTTCGTCGCCTCCTACCACCGCCGATTGCCATCACTAGCCAACTAATAGTGTTTTGTCGACTTAGGTTGAAAAGGAGTCCAAAGATGACGCCTTCGCTTCCGATCACGAGGCCTTAGATCTTGTCAAGAAGCCAAAATCGATGACCATAGCGGGGATGGTGCATGAATATCATTAGTCGGAGTGTTTTCCATGGCCCATATAGGACAAGCGACCGAGAGAAGTAGGCATCATCCCAATGGTTGAGATTCTCTAATGATCGGAGGATATTCAGAAGATTTCTAATCTTACCTCATCCTATTCTCGTTCTAATTGGAATTCGAACGACTCAACACAACTCAATACTAGATGCGCAGAGTTGTCTTTTTTTTATTCGTGCAATGTGATTCATGAATTTTAGTCCAATATATAATGTTATTTTTGAACTGTTAATTTGTTTAACTGATTTAGGGATGTTAAAGGACATTTAACCAAAATTAAGATATTATATTAAATAAATTAAAAATTAAGGGTACATTATGTCATTTTCTGGATATATCTAAACACTGGCTTTTTTCCCTGCCTGCAACGGTTTCTTGTTTTGAAGAGCCTCTTGCCTTCCGACCAATCTTCCCCGTCGGACAATCCAACGGCGGTCCTCTCTCTGTCTCTCTCTGTCAAAACACCCGAACCAATCCAAGTTTTCGCTAACCCCTCCATCGAACCTTAGCTTCGGAACCGAGCCTCCATTTCCGAACCTCCACCTCCTATAAAAGGCTACCTTCTCCTTCTCTGATGAAAGCGAGACTCTCACTCTTCCAAAAAAATCCTGAGCATAATTTCCAGAGTCTGAAGAACAACTCTCGATGATCTCTCCGAGCAATAATGCGGTGCAGATAATCGCGTGATTAAATTCTCGAAATTTTCTCGGAATTCGAATCGATCGTCTAGGTTTTTAGTTTTGTCGATCTCGGGGCTTTTCTGAATGGAGATCGAATTGGCGTCGCGGTTTTAGGTTTTATTCCAGTCGGAAGGAGCTCGATTGGAGGTTCAATTCCAGTTGGATGGGCAATTCGCGATGGTGAATTGCAATTCCGAATCGGATTGTGGCCGATCGCCTCATTGCATGTGCTGAAATTGCTTGCGCTTCGGTTTCAGCTGCTCTTGAGCTGGTTATTCAGCGTCGGAGAGCTACAATGGCGCAGAATCAGAGCAACTGGGAAGCGGATAAGATGTGTGTTACTGCAATTCATCTTGGGATAGTTCGTCGATTCCTTTTTTCAGCTTTATTTTTGCTGAGAATTGTGTGGCTTAAGAATTTTCCGCTCTTGTTCTTTGCGGGTTATATGGTTATGCAGGCTTGACGTTTACATCTATGACTATTTAATTAAGAAGAAGCTGCACAACACTGCGAAGTCATTCATGACTGAAGGGAAGGTGTCACCAGATCCTGTTGGTAAGACAGAATTGATGACGCTAAACTTGGGTTTTTTCTGTTTGTTTATTTAGCAATGCTGAACTTTTTTAGTCATAATTTGAGCCTGAATGAAGTAGGACTTAGCCTAAGGCTGTGCTTAGGTGCATGGTTGGGTAACTCAAAAGGGAACTGAAAGGTCGTTGGATTGCTAGCCATTCTTGGAACTTCATGATGGTTTCTACGTTTTGGTGTGGTTCAGAATTGCTCACTGTCAATTAAACATGTTTTATTTTTCCAATGAGTAAACTGAATACTGTCTCGCTTATTGAAATTATTCAGTCGAGCTAAATGTTTACTTGAGTGCTTAGTCAGCATAAATTTATGGGTTAATTTGTTGTGGGATGTAGTTGGATGGGAGATTTAGTTAACATGCATACAAAAAAAAAAAAAAAACAATCCAATCCAATGCAGAGTTCACTCCATGAATTAAGGAATCAGATTTTGTCAAATTAATATTTTTCCTCATAATGCATAGACAAACATTGGAACTATGACTGTCCAACTCAATGAAGCTCACCCTTTTCCTTTTCTAATAGATGGGTAAGAGCCCATTATGTCTAAGGTGCACATTTTTTTCTCGCAAAGATTGTAGTTTGAGCTTGTAAAAAGAATTAGGACCTGTGAATTATGCTGGCTAACTCACAATCCTCATGTTTAGTCTTGGTGAATCAGGTGATGGAATTTGTATTGATTAGTTGAATTGGTGTCTCTATTGTTCATTCAAGTTGAGTATCGTGGTCAATTCTCCGTTTTGGAATAATTTGTTTTCTGTCCATGCAGCGATTGATGCTCCTGGGGGATTTCTTTTCGAGTGGTGGTCAGTCTTTTGGGATATATTTATTGCAAGGACTAACGAGAAACATTCTGAAGCTGCTGCGGCATATATTGAGGTGGCTTCATATTTGTTGGGACTTCATCTAAAGTTATCTGGAAGGTTATTTTCTTTAGTGTATGATCTGTGATTTTATAGGCACAACAAGGTAAAGCAAGAGAACAGCAGCAGCAGCAACAGCAGCTGCAGATGCAACAATTGCATCTCATGCGCCAGGCTCAGCTGCAAAGAAGAGACTCTGCTCAGTCTTCACTTGGAGGTCCTGCAAATGCCGTCAACTCAGAAGGAATGTTAGGGCAACCTACTGCCAGCGCACTAGCAGCAAAAATGTATGAGGAGCGCTTAAAACTATCTAATCCAATGGATTCCCAGGTTTCCCAACCGCTTCTTGATGCCAGATTGGCCCTCCTAAAGTCAACATCAAGTCATCCTGGGTAAATTTTGCATGTCAAATGGCATGCATTTTCTTGATACTGTTATTCTCTTGTGGACATAGCAACTAATAACTTGATCTTCCTGTTGCAGTCAATTGGTCCAAGGAAATTCTGGCAGTGTAACGGCAGCACTGCAACAAATCCAGGCAAGAGGACAGACAGTTCATAGCTGCAGTACCTAATCCTTTAACTTTCTGTCCCTTATTTTCTTCACTTAATTTTCATTTGATAATGGCATGTAGGACATCAAAGGTGAAGTTAACATGGGTGGAACTCCGAGGTCGTTGCCTATGAACCCTTCTTCAATCTACAGCCAGGGAGTCATGCAGCCAAGACCTGGAATTGGGAATGCAGGTAAATTAAGTTGTTCATTGATGGAGGCCTGCATTTCAATTGAGCTGAATGGCTACAAAGCTTTTTCCCTTCTTCAGCTTTGTAATTGTCCCATACATTGCCCTCAGCTCACCATTCACGTGTCTTTCTCCAAAAACACAGTTAAGTAATGAGACATTGGATGGTTATCAAATTAATGGACTTGGGTCATGAGCTAAGGACATGCAATATATCAGTGAAAAAGTGTTCCTATAGAGCTCTCTGTTGATGTTTGAAATTCTGAATAGTTTTCGACAATGAGAAATAAAGAACATGCAATTTTCCCATCTTGATCGATTTAATGTGGTTGCAATGGATTCAATTGACTCCTATTAGGTCATTAAATCAATTGCAAGATTAAAGCCATTTCGTATTCCCTAGATATAGTCAAAAGATTCAAACCTCATTTGCCATCTATTTGGAATTATTTCATGTTGCGACTGGACTTCTTCAGTCTTATAGCATTTAGCAAGTTAAACTTATAAGAACAATATAACTTAGTGTGAAACTCGTCCATTTAGTTAGGCTCTTTTCTGCTATAATCAAGTGGACAACCCTAAGTTTTAAGCAAAAGTGACTTCCCGTTCACATTATGTGTTCTGTTATTTATTCAAACTTTTTCTATTATTGTATTGTTAAGGATTGAACCCCGGAGCAGGTGATTTACCACTGAAAGGGTGGCCTCTGACGGTGAGTTGAGTACATTATTTATCTGGTGAAAGTTCATGCATTCATATTGTGTCGTCTTAAAATCTTGCCGGGCCAATATCTCTTTTCAGGGTATTGAGCAGATTCGACCAGGTTTAGGTGCACAGGTCCAAAAACCATTTTTACAGAGTGCAAATCAGTTTCAGCTGTTGCCACAGCAACAGCAGCAACAGCTTTTAGCTCAAGTTCAGACACATGGAAACATCAATAACTCACCTATCTTTGGCGACATGGATCCTCGAGTCTTTAGAGGACTACCCAGGGGAACTTTAAATGCAAAAGAAGGCCAGGTGGTTGCGAATGATGGATCTGTAGGCTCTCCAATGCAATCTACCTCATCAAAGGTAATATCAGTTTCTGAACGCGTGGGTGAAGCTCTACTATAGTTGTACATGCACGAGGCATTTTCTAGTTTTTCATTTGTTGCTGAATGGGTTATTGGTTTCAGTGTTGATTTATTTGCCAGAATGATTCTGAAACCGTATTGTATGCTTCTAAGAGATAAATTTTGTAACCAAAAAGAAAAATGGAGAAGTCGTCATGCTATCAATAATGTTTTGCTTCAATTGTTGACGTTCCTGTAAAATACAATTTTGTTACCAGAAAAATGGAAAAGACATGATGCTGTGAGTATATATTTTGCTTCCAGCGATAAATTGAAAAGCGAAGGGTTAATGTCATCAGCGGTCCCTGCATTTGTGCCCAAAAAATCAAATCTCTCCTCTACTTTTTTTTTTCTGTTGAAAAGCATGCCTCTACTTTTCAGAAAGTGTCACCTGTCGTCCCTATATCTGTTCGGTGATGGAATATGTTAAAGTGGCGTTAATGCAGTTAAATATTAGAGTGTCATGGATTTTCTTTATCTTTTTTAAACCAAAGGTGGAAATTTTGTTTTCTTTGTCTTTTTGTTGTTCAAACCAAAGTTGACTTGACTCTCTATTTATATACATACGTATGCATATGTACATATATATACATATGTATGTACGTATACATATATACATATACAGATATATTCCTATAGTTATTTTCCCTTCAGCTTCTTCCTTTATCCTTTGTTCTCTTCCCTCTCATCTCGACAAAATCAAGTACAACCTCCATAGCCACAGGCACACTAAAAGCTAGCACGACAGTTCATACCGAATTGTTACTTTTGTGTCCTTGAGTGAGCAGGTAGAGGTGAAGTGACAGAGGGCGACACCATCACCCAAATCGTCAAATTGAGGTCTTCGAGCCCAAGCCTCTTAGACAAGAAGCCCAGACGTGTTCTTGTGCACTCATGACCACCACTCGCAGCCATGACCAGGAGACTCGAGCTCAAAAGGCCATGGCAGCCACAAACCCAGAGTTTGAGCTTAAGAGGCATGATAGCCGCAAGCTCAAGATCTCGTAGCCATTGTCATGAGACGAGCTCGAGCTCAAACTCAAGCGGCCATAGGGATTAAGTGGAACAGAATTGACTGAGTGGTAGAGTCGTGGAAACACCTCCTTCTTCCCTACTTTGGACCAATGGCGATCGGAATGAGTCGCACATACACCCTAGTACATAGGAAACATCGTTGTAGTAAAGGTCGTACTGCCAGAGGAATCGTTACCGCTCAAGATCTGGCGGTCGAGTGGCCACTGCCATAGCGAGCTTGAACCTCAACCGTTCACGGCCATGAGCTCTAGATCATGTGTCCATGGCTGCGAGCCATGAGCTCTCGCGGCCGCTGCCATGAGCTCGAAGCTCGAGCAGCCAATGCCGTTTCTACCTCAAATCGAGTGGCTGTTGCCAAGAGGTCGAGATATTGTCAGCCCTAGATTTGGCCATGGCAATCTTAAGCTTGAACCCAAATGGCTAATGGCTGCCCTGAGTTAGAACTTGAGCTAGTGGCCATGGCAGCCCTGATGGACGACCTCTGTGTGTGTGTGTGTGTTCTCTCTCTCTCTCTCTCTATCTCAGTTTTACTTTTTTTCTCTAAGGTTTTATGTTGCCTGATGTGGCGGCTATTTGGCGCTATACAAAAATTTTGAGCAAACCATTATACAACACGTGTAATCAGGGTCCGTTTCAGCAATCCGATGGTCCATGTCAGCAAAATCGACCAGCAAGAGAAAAAGTGACTGTAGAACTATGACACGTTCTGTAAAGTAGAGGAATGATTTGGATCTTCTAGTAAAAGTATATGGACCATCAGTGACATTAAACCCAAAATAAAAGGTTCGTGTTTTAACTTCCAGCTAAACAGATGGTGCCTTCCCCTTGTCTAGATTGATCCTTTTGCATGAAATGTGTGGCATATACTTAAAAGGGCATTTTCAATTTGTTTCTGCCTGAGGACTTTTTCTAAGATCAGAATAATAGAAGTGCTCGCGAGGAGGCCATAAGATTAGACTGTTTATGCTGTTTGTTGACTCAGTGGTTTACGTGCATCACCAGCATTAAGTGCTTTACAATATCACTTTTAGCTTTTTGTCCAAGCCAAATTTCAACCCTTCGCAGATGAATATGCCGCAACAGTCTTCATCTCAGC
The DNA here is from genome assembly GCA_021437795.1 of Rhodamnia rubescens. Lineage (NCBI taxonomy): Eukaryota > Viridiplantae > Streptophyta > Magnoliopsida > Myrtales > Myrtaceae > Rhodamnia > Rhodamnia rubescens. The sequence continues at coordinate 2,219,094 of JAILYA010000003.1, read as the reverse complement.
AGCAGCAGGATCCATTGCAGTCACAGCAAATGCAACAGGTTTGGCTCCTTCTCTTATATAGAGATGATTTCTGTCTTTTCCTATTAAGAAAACCCTTAGCTACGTTAGAAATCGAATTTCAAATTAACTGCAGGATGTCTTTCGAGTAATACTCACTGGACCAAAATCTTACTCAAAATATTGACAGTACTTTTCAGATAGGATCTTTGTTCTGAATGACAAAGTGATGACTTTCGCATTTAATGTAACAGAACAACAGGAAGAGGAAGGGGCTGTCATCTTCTGGACCTGCTAACAGTACAGGCACAGGAACTACAGTTGGAGCCGCTAACTCACAACCATCTACTCCTTCAACTCATACACCTGGCGATGGAGTTTCCATGGCAAGCAATGTGCAACAAGCTGGTAGTATGTCGAAAGGTTTGATGATGTATGGTTCAAATGGATTGGCCGGTCTTACATCTTCTGCAAACCAGCTGGTACTTGTCTTAACTCATGATCCTTGTGGCTAAGAAATTTGTGGTTTCTCCTTTCTTATTGTCAGTAGCAATGTCATTATTGTCCTCAGTTACCTGATTTTCCATTTCACAAGTGTCCGACCGTGTAAATGTGCACCTTAGTAATCAAACTAATTATAATGTGCCAACCAGTTGTTTAATTATGAAGGCATTCTCTGCTAGTTTAATTTCCTGGAGTAGTGACGCTGGAATGCTAGCATAAGTGGTCATTTCAGGAACAAAAAATCTGCCTAGATTCCTATTTAGATGGTTGAAATATCCGCACAAGAATGTAACCAGGAGTGTCCAGTCTCATAGTACATTTATCTTTTGCACTTTTTGGTCTGCATACATTGTTGCACCTGCATCTTGTGTGGGAAACACCTTTAGATAACTTATTGCTCCTATGAGTCATTGGCACAGACCTTGTTTATTATTCCATCTGGATTGCAGGATGACATAGATCATTTTGGCGATGTTGGCTCTTTAGATGATAATGTAGAGTCTTTTCTCTCACATGATGCTGGTGATGGAAGAGACATGTTTGGAAAGCTAAAGCAGAACGCTGCTGAACATGCTGCAGATTCTTCGAAAGGTAATTGACCATCTTCTTCCTTCTATATGTAGTAGACGTTGATAGCTGATTCTATTTTTCCTTTTCAGAGTTTTCCTTCAGTGAAGTTAGTTCCATTCGCAAGAGCAATAGCAAAGTTGTCTGCTGTCATTTTTCTTCGGATGGGAAGTATTTGGCAAGTGCTGGTCATGACAAGAAGGCAAGTACTATCCTGGGGAAAGCTTGATACTGAGTGTCATTTGCTTCTAGGCGACGAATGGAACTGGATCATAATTTTTTTTTAAATGTTTGTACATTATGCTTCCCTCAAGTTCTTGGTTTGTAGAGATTGGTGCTGCGTGAAAATTTCTGCATTTAAGGTCTGCAGTAGTGTTTGAGGGTTGTGCAATGTACTGAAAACTTTGTCTAGTTCATAATGTCAGATGGTTATGTTGATTATATGATGATATTAGATGCTTAACTGTGTGACATCAATAGGTCATCCTTTGGAATGTGGAAACATTTCAAACTGAGAGCACTCCAGAAGAACATACTCACATAATCACTGATGTGCGTTTCAGACCAAACACGACACAATTGGCAACGTCTTCATTTGATACCACCGTCCGGGTTTGGGATGCAGCACAAGTATAGTCTCTATCTCGTTTTATTACTTGTCTAACATCTTTCACTCTAAATAGGTCTAAAATGAATTGTGCTTATGATCTTTGGGTGTTGCAGCCAAGCTTTTCCAGACAGTCATATACTGGACACGCCTCCCAAGTGATGTCCCTCGACTTCCACCCTAAGAAGAATGATCTTTTCTGCTCTTGCGACAGTAACAGTGAGATTCGCTTATGGAGTATCAATCAATATTCATGCACTCGTGTCTCCAAGGTTACAAACAAATCTTGACCGATATTTTAATTCTCAGACCTGACTGCAGCTGTTCTGAAGTACTTCATTGTTGGATGTGCAGGGAGGTATTGCGCAGGTGAGATTTCAACCCAGGATAGGGCAGCTGCTTGCTGCAGCAGCAAATAATGTGGTGTCCGTCTTTGATGTTGAGACAGACAGACTGACTCGCTTGTTGCAGGTACCAATATGTATTTCACTAGAGTGAAAGGGAGCTTTGAATTTGTCATAAAAGAAAATTGTGTATATAGGTTCCAAGAGTGTGGTGGACATTCTAATCGGATCGCTAATTGTAGTGGGAAAACTCTTACTTTTCCAGGGGCACCCGTCAGATGTACATTCTCTAAGTTGGGACACCAATGGAGATTATTTGGCATCTGTCTGCCCCGAAACTGTTCGAGTGTGGCGACTGTCCTCTGGTGAATGTGTTCACGAACTCAATTCCAGTGGAAACAAGTTTCACTCATGCGTGTTCCATCCAACATATTCCAATCTTTTGGTTATTGGCTGTTACCAGGTAATAATTGGCTTGCTATTGTTGGTACACGTGCTGCACATGATTGCTTTTATTTCACTTTGAGAATGCAATTCATTTGTAGAGCGTTTCCATCACATTTAGGGTGCATTTCTTATCCTGTGGAACCGATTTATACTTCAGAAAGAATTGGTTGGATAAATGACTCCCTAAAGATTTAGGGTGATTTTAGATTCTTTTTTGGGCCAAATCCTTTTAGTAAGAATCTGAATTGTGCATGAAGGGGCTTTAAAAAGGAATTACAATTCTTTGCCGTGGATGTTGCACATCACATGGATTTCTTTAGACTGAATGATTTGTGGGAATTTTAACTGTTATCAATCCTTACATTTTAGTTTCTCAGCCTTTCGTACTGAATTGTTTGATGTGCGCTTTATCCCCTGCAGTCGTTGGAATTGTGGAACATGGTAGAGAACAAGTGTCTGACGGTCACAGCTCACGAGTGTGTTATTTCGGCGTTGGCGCAGTCGCCGGTGACGGGGATGATTGCCTCGACCAGTCATGACAAGTCGGTTAAGATTTGGAAGTGAAAGTTACACCCCTGCTTTTCTTGCTTCTTTAGAAGCCTTCGATTTGAGCGTGTTTCAAGAGCTGACGAGGAGTCACGAAGGAGCCATGACCCCACTGTTGGTTGTCACCCACACTTCCTCACCAACATAAAGTCTATCCATTTAATAAGGTTGAAGCAGGATCTCGCTCGGCTTTGTCTTTGTCGTAATTAAGGGCCACCCCATTACCTGTAACACCATGATTGTCCCTTGCGTTTCTTTTGGGAACGTGCAAGATCTCTATTTATCATCGTCGGAATCATAATTTCTTGTCTATCAAAATTGTCGGGTAAAAAGGTGCCGGACCTTGCTAGTTTACAGAGAACTTGTTTTTCTCTCCTTTAAAATTCTCAGAATTTGCCTATTTAGTTGTCCTGATGACATTAATGGAGTTCCTTGTACGCTCTTTTCAGTTCTGTTTGTTGTCGGATGTGCCTACATCAACCAAAGCATCCTGCGGGCTTTTCTATCTCGTCGTCAAGTGAGTCCGATCATTGGACCAACTCTTCGGGTTGAGATTACATTGTTGATTGGCTTCCTTGGGTAAAAAGAGGAATTGTGAAACTTGATCATTTTATGTTCTGTCTGGGAGCACAGGGGTCCTGCAAGGGTTTCAAATCTCTTCCCAAAAATGAGATATGGGAAGAGAGAGCGAAACCTTCTCGAACTCTTTGAAAAGTTCACAATTCGACAAAGGCATGATTTAATAGTTACTTACGGTAACATTGTCCGGATATAATATGAAATTTCCAATTTGCATGTTTGAAAATGAGGGGGTGGAAAGCAAAGGAAAATGGAATGTTTGGGGCGACCTCAGGTTGACTCCTGCCTTTCTTTTTCCTCAGTTTTGCTGTCATAACTTTACTAAATTTAACAACTAAAGATCCCCGAGTAAACCAAACATTAAACCGCGGTCAAAAAAAGAAAGAACACGTATAACAATTGCAAAAGAAGCACCCCCACGTCCAACTACCAACCCTTCTTTGGAAGGGGGGATCTTGGCAGAGGGGGCAAAAAAAGGTAAAGGGAAAACGAGAGTTACAGAAGTGGGAATATTCAGAATATTTTCTTTTCTTGGAGAGAGTCTTTGATGTTTACAGGACACACACCAAGGGCTCTTTCACTGCAAATTCTCTGACAAAGCTGGAAACGAAATCGAAGTTGCTTTCCTACGAAAGGACTCACATCCAAATGTTTACGTATGCTATTAAGAAATCTCAAATTTGCAGATGTGCATGGCCTGTGTTATCTTGGACTTGAACTATTTTTATCCTCAATGGTACATAAGATGCAGCTAACAAGAGGCTAGCAGCCCTCATCAATAGCAGCGGAGTCGTGAAAAGACCCCTTGGAAAGCGCTGTGCCATTCCCCTTTGTAAAAGTCCCTGCCTCTTCAATTCGTCCCTTATTACAATCAAATTTTAAACCCATGAGATTAGTTTAATGGTTCGAAACAATTATGTATGTGGATAAGGTGCGAGAGATAAATTGTATATAATCGTTCAAGAACAACATTAAATTACATCTCCAATGAAGTCGTTCGAATGTTTGCACTCAAGTATTTCTCAATCCTATATACACCCAAAGTGAAAAAAAATCCAATGCGAGATAGAGAGAGAAAGAGAGAGAGTGAGGGGATAAAACTTGGAGAACTAAAATTGTGATTTGCCCTTACGCTTTTATCACCCCAAAAAACACAATCATTTGATTGGTATATTATTTGCGCAAGAACACCCATATTCACCTACTTAGATACTAATGATTTACATATGGTTAACTTTTTTTAATCTTTTTTTATTTTACGAAGCTTTGTGAAAGTTAGCTCCGTACGAAAGTCATAATACTTGCGGTGTCCCAAAGTTACCCTCTTTTCTGTATATCTAATTATCTATAGCTTGATCTCAAGAGAGTATGTGAGCGTGGTGACTTATCTCGAGTGAGAGGCAGACGACTACGCTTTTTCCTTAAATAATTTCGTACGTTAGAACTTAGAAAATTGTCATCTTTTATGTACGTCACAAGGGTTATGTTGACCTTATTAAGTATGCTTAATTTGGAATGACTCATTTTTCACAACACGAGGGCAGTTAATACATAAAAAAAACTGCAAAGTAGTTGCTTAATAAGTGCTCACGAGCCACTTACAACAAATGAAATACCACTAAATGCGTTGACCAAATAAATGCAACAAACGTAGTGAGAATGCAAAAGAGAGTCCAAAGAGTCAATGCAATTAAGTAAAAGGGGTTGTGCAGAAGTGTAAATCCTGGGTAATGATGGCTTAGAAGTTTGTTCATGAGTAACAACAGTCAAACCATCATTGCTGTCAAGCTGAACCAGTGGCTTTGAGACTTGAGAGCAGACTTCAGATGAGTGAAAATACATGGGAAAAGCCCACACCCCCCAAAAAAAATTACAGCATTTATGCCCTAGAAATTCATGTACATTCAGTGGCATATTGTCTAATTTCATGGGAAAAGCCACAGCTTGAAGACTATTTAGTATTATTCTTTGAATTTCCAACAGTTTGATAAGTTTGCTAGTTGGGGTTCCAACCTTGAAAACATGGGGTTTCTGTTCTTGAAGTGATTAAATTGAAAAGAAGAAGGGACAAGGACAGCTGCTGAGATTGAACAGAATATTATGATTCGGACCTTTCCTGTCCCATGGAAGGGAGGGAGGTACAAGGTGACCATAATGAAGCTATGGGCATTGGAATGAAAACACGTATAGTTGTGTACCAAGAAGTTGACATTATAATATTGGATGGTCAGACAAGTTATAGCTTGTCAAATAATTGTATCTTCTGCATTTTATTTATTACTCCACTGCTATTTGGTGGCATTATGTAGCTGTTGTACATGTCGTCCAAGAGAAGAAAAAATTGATTTTGCTGATGGGTATGGTCAGAAACAAAACCGACATTGCTGTGACAATAATTCTCAGTTTTCCAAGCCATCATCAGATGTAATTTAGCTCCTTTCGAAAGAAAAAAAAAGTATTAGATAACAGAAAAAATAAGAATAATTAGAAATCTATTTAGAAAAGAAGAGAAAGTAAAAATAATTATCTAAGTCGTGCAAGCTTTGTTATAAATAATTCCGTCTCTCGGATTATGTCTAAGGCTTCTAACGGCTATCCTCTCAAGATACAATCTTTTTTTGTACAGAATAATAGAGGGAACATAAACAATAATATTCACATAAAACCCAGCTACTCAAAGGAAAGAAATCATAAAGGATATCTTGTTTTGGTATGTTTTCATTATAATAGGAAGTTCTCCTTATAGGCAAATAAAGAAGGGAGTTAATAAAGAAATAAATCAAATCAAAGCCATTACAAATTGATTGAAGAAATAAATCAAATTAGAGCCATTACAAATCAATTGCAATAACGCAAAAACCGTTGAAATATCCAATGGCTGCACCCAAAACTTTAACCAACTTTGCTAGTATAGGACTACCGGGCTCCTAAATCTATTGCACTACTTGGCGTCTACATTAGCAATTTTAGACTAAAATTGGTTGGATGGACTCAATTGACAAAATGTGAAAATATTTAGGACTTGAAATGGAAAAATTAAAATGTTTAAAATAAAATTAGCCAAAGTACAATAGATTTAGGACTTTTTGACCAATTTTCCCAACACCAGATGCCCACAACCTTTGAAGCAACTTTGCATCCCCATAATGTTGTATCTTATATCAAGTGATATACATACCATAACAGATCGACTAAATGTTATTGCTATCATCTCATGGATCTTGTTAGAAAATATCCTCGAGGAACACTCGACGAGCAATCAAACAAGGAAATCCAACCATTTTCAAATGTATAGTAGGTGATTCGAAAACCGAAGGATTTCTCATTAAGTATTTTCCTAAGGGCACCCGAAACTTATTTATCCGAAAAAACTAATAGGCAGACATCGCTTATTCGATTTGCTCGTCAAACTTCCCTTAGTGTCCCCTCGCTGAAAAAATCCATCGCATTCCAATATATTTTAGATTGAAAGGTGATTAAGATAATCAAGTAAATCAGCATCAGTAATTTTTAAGAAAGGTAATTAACGAATGAGTAAAACGTATTGCCATGAAGAATAATAAGAGAAAAAAAGGAATTCGTAGTGGGGAAATCTCTCAGCCAATGGGATAATTTCTCTTCCTCTTTTTCTGACAATTGGCATAAGATGCTCTTCATCAGCCAGCACAACCAGGAGCGTGGGTCGCAACCCCCACACGGAGCGCGTGGGGAATTACTCCCGAAAATCTTATCTAGAGAAGAAAAGAAAAAATAAATTAATTTATAATAAAAGAAAATCGAAAAAAAGAGCACTTTCCACCTGGCCACTTAGAAAAGGAATCCAATGTCCTTAAGCCGTCGCAGTTCGCTCGAGTTCTCGTCTCCTTCTTATCGTATCGCGATAAATTGAAAAGGGTTAAATCAACATGGCGTCAGCAGCCCGGTTCTATTGAGGAAGGAAGCATTGGGCCCGGACCAATATTAAGAATTCCTATTTTGAAAATTACTTAATTTTGTTTCCCCAGATGAACGCGAGAATTTTTTCTAATTTCCGAATATATACGCCCGATATTTTTTTTTTTCCTCATTTGTTCGAGAGGAAACTATGTCCTAAACACTGTAAGAATTTTACAAGTGTTTAAAGTACAAGATAGCTAATACTTTATGAAAAGATATCAACTAGAATAAATGTAATACAATATATATCCTAAGCTATGAATTTTATACATGGAAAAATAAAATCATATATACAAAGAAGGAAAAATATTTGTCAACTTTGGAAACTTTCGCTGCACTTGTCATGAGTATCGGAATTGCTTGGCTAGTTTTGATTTGATTGAGAGCAATCTTTGAAATTGCTTTGCTTTGTTGAGATATACTTTCTCCAATACGCCCGCAAGAGGGGCGTTCCATCACGAATGCCGATCTTGGACCGTAAGTGAGTAAACCGTTGTCGTGCAAGAGGTTTTGTTAATTCATCCGCGAGTTGATCATGTGTAGACACGTGACCCACGCGTAACGTACCTTTGTTAACCATGTCGCGAGCAAAGTGGTAATCACCGACAATGTGTTTCGTCTTGGAGTGAAAAATAGGATTGGCGCACACATACGTAGCACCTATATTATTGCAATAGATGCTAGGTGCGGTCGTGGAAGATACTCCAAGTTCATGCAATAGAGATTGAATCCATGTGAGTTTAGACGTTGTCGCAAGCATTTGTGTGATACTCGGCTTCGATTGATGATTGAGCAACATATCTTTGCTTTTGAGAGCACCATGATATAGGATTATTGCCAATATAAACCGTGTATGCGGTTGTAGACTTATGATCATCTCGATTGCATGCCCAATCAACATTAGAGAAGGTATGGAGAGATGGAAAGTGACTACTTTGCAAGTGTAGGCCTAGATTTATAGTCCCTTTCGGATAACGTAGAAACACGTTTGATAGCACTCCAATGCAACTCGGTTGGTTGGTGCATAAATTGAAAGAGTTTATTGACGACAAAAGCAATATCGGGCCTTGTAAATGCAAGATATTAAAGAGCACCAACGATCTTCCTATATTTAGTTGCATCTATACTAGGTGATCCATCAACAAGAGTGAGAGAGCTCCCGGTAGCCATTGGGGTGGTAATCTCCTTGGCTCCTAACATGGTTGCTCGATCAAGAATGTCCCTTATGTATTTATGTTGTGTGGGAAAGAGACTAGACTTTGTGCGGATCACCTCAACTCCCAATAAGTAATGTAGATCCCCTAAACCCTTTAATGAAAATCTACCCACAAGAGCATTGACGAACTTTTGCAAAAAATCCGTATTACTTCCTATCGAGGATCGGATCATCTACATAAACCAAGAAATAAGCGATGATGCCATCATGTCCGTATATAAAGAGCAAGGAATCGATTTGGATTGCATGAATCCAAATGAGATAACAAAGGAACCGAGTGCTTGATACTACACTCGAGGAGCTTGTTTAAGACCGTAATTAGTCTTCTTCAATCGACATATGTGATTAGGATGTGATTGATTGACAAATCCCATTGGTTTTTGCATATAGACTTCCTCCATAAGAGTGCCATGCAAGAAGGCATTATTGACATCCAACCGTAGAAGAGGCCAACTGTTGGATAATGCTAGACAAAGAACAACCCGTATTGTGGCGAGTTTAATGGCCGGACTAAACGTGTGACCATAATCAAGTCATGGCCATTGGTGGAATCCCATAACAACAAGATGTGCCTTATATCGAGCTATGCTACCATATGAGTTTCGCTTGATTCGAAATATTCACTTGTAGCCAATGATATTATGATGAGGCTCGGGTGCAACAAGTTGCCAGGTACCATTTCGGAGAATTGCATGAAATTCCTCCGACAAAGCGGAGCGCCACTTTGGATCTTTTAAGGCCCGGGAAACACACGTTGGTTCAAAAGGAGTCGATACCAATCATTGGAGGATGCACGAATACCAATCATAGTTGAGGGTGGTGTATGAGTCACATGGAGGGAAGATGGAAGTTCATAGACATCATTGTTATTCAGGCCTTCTGTGAGAGTCGCCCCCGTGAGCAGATCCTTTACCAAAAAATGGTCGGAAAAAAAATCCATGGACCTTTGGTTAGTCTTGCAAAACTTTGAAACATATATCATGTTTTTACTAGTATCGGGAACACATAGAACATCCGATAATGAATATGAAGTAGTGGAGGAGGAAAGTTAAGTTGAACCTGTGTGTGTTATTTACAAACTTGAGCCATCACCAATAACGATTTCGTCCTCGCCTTCATAATTCGAGTACAAAGAGAGATTTTCCAGGCTTGAAGTGATGTGATGGGATGCTCCAGAGTCCATGAGCCATCCTTCTTTAACTTGGCGAGACAACACTGTGCTCTTTGCAGTAGGAGGAGAGGAGAAATATTATTTGGCCTGATAGCATTGCTTGGCTAAGTGACCTACCCATTCACATAATTGGCACATGACTCGTGCTTTTTGAATGGGCTGGTTATGATCATAATTGTTGCTTCTTCTCCAATGAGGTTGTCGCGTAGACGGGTAGGAATTCGAACCTCGATTCGAAATATGGTGCTAGTTGGTGTTCGTATAAAAACCTCTCTTAGAAAAATTTGTAGTGATAATAATCGATTCACCCCGACTCTCTTCCCTTTTTAAATATTGCTCGAAATCGACAAGTTTATCATGGAGTTCCTAAAAGGAAATGGGGGATTCACGTGCTCTAATGGCAATAGAAATTTCCTTGAATTCGGAGCCAAGCGCATTTGGAGCGTTTATGTTAAATCATCATCACTAATGGGAGAATTGATTATGGCAAGTTCATCGGCAATACCTTTGATGACTTGCAAATACTCAGCTACTGATCGAGTATTGCGTTTTGTGGGCATTAAGCGCTCTTTAAGACTCATAACACGCGAATGTGTCCTGTTAGCAAAGAGATACGAGAGTTTGTTCCACGTATCAAGAGTTTGTTGCATGTGTCGTGTTGTTTTGGCAAAATAATGAGAGGAACGATTGAGTCTAAAGTGGAAGCTATGATTACATGAAGCAATAGTTGATCTTGACGTACCCAATGAGAATAAGATAGATTGACAGCAATTTTTCCATCGGTAATGATTGTGCTAGACGGACACAATAGCATTCCATCTACATACCCCATTAAATCGTAGCCTAGGAGCGAGAGAATTAAATTGAGCCAACCAAGATGGATAATTCATCGATGTTAACTTGAAAGGTAGCTGCACAACTGCATTGATCGAAACAACAATGGTGGCGTTATTTGAAGAAGGGCCGGTGACTATGATAAAAGTGTTTGAGGATTCTTCCGCCATTGAAAAAAAAAATGAATGATATGCTTGTGAGCGGTAGGCTATGATACCATGTCAAAATTGGACGAGATGATATTACTTTATTTCTTACAAGTTTTTAAAGTACAGGATAGCTAATACTTTATGAAAAGATATTAGCCAAAATAAATATAATAGAATATCTATCATAAGCTTTGAATTTTATACATGGAAAAATAAAATCCTATATACAAAGAAGGAAAATTATTTGTCAACTTTGGAAACTCTCGCTACACTTGCCATGAGTATCGAAATAGCTTGGCTGGTCTTGATCGATTGAGAGCAACCTTTAAAATTGCTTTGCTCTCGAGATATACTTTCTCCAATAAACATCATGCCCACGCCACGTCAGCACCACGCGTCACCGGAAGCTATCGGAAAATGCCAACCGGGGTGCCACGCTCGGCAAAATTAAGTAGGTGGCCGTTGGAACGGCTTGATTGCATCAGATTGAAACCATTTCAACAGCATAAGAGAGCAACAAAAGGAACTGATGATTAACAAAAATATATCAGACAAAACAATCCTAACTCTTGTCTTACGTTCGTCGGCGAGTTTATTATTACAAAGACGCGTTTTTTTTTTAAACCGCGTGTACATGGCCTTTTAGCAAAACCTTGGACTTTAATCGGACTTTTGAAAATCGGTGTACTTTTTCATTTTTTGCAAATTAAGAGAAGGAGATATTATGGATAGTAAACCTGATAAAGATTTGAAATTCTTACCCTTTTGTCAATATAAGGCTAATAGAAAAAATAAGAAGGGTTAATACCATTAAATAAATCAAATTGGTATACGCATACCGCATTTATACATTTATCCCGAATTATCCCAAACTATGTATCAATTCGGAGTAAATGTGGCATGATAGATGTCCTGGTCCGAGATTTTTTTTTTTATGACACAAAAAATTAGAATAGGCAAACCAATTTCGGGTAAATTGTGGCATGAATATACTATTTTGGAAATTTTTGGGACATATAGATTAGTTTTGGAGTAAACGTGGCACGGATGTACCGGTTTGAGATTTTTGGCGGTATTAACGCATCATAAAAGCAATGACTTCTTTAGAATGATTATTTTCTTTTAGCACCCAGGATCATATTAGAATATTTTTCGGACATATTTTGCGATAATTGAGATAACAATAAAAGATAGAAATGTCAACTTGTTTGGAAGTCCAAAAATATGATATAAAAAAATATTTGAATTATAAACCTAAATTTACGGCAAAAAGAAATTATAAACCTAACTATTAAGATTTCCTTTCATACTAGTTCTAAATATAATAGTGGAGAAAATGAATAAATTGAAAAATATTTTTTAAAGAATGATCGATTGTATTACTTGAAATAATTAGTTAATGAATATGTTTTCATTGTTGGCAATAATTTATATTTGAGTAATTTGGTGGATGACGAAAATATTTTTCGCTCATTTATTCTTGGAAGCAATACAAATGATCATTTTTAAGAAAATATATTCCAAATCATTCACTTTTCGCAAAACGAACGTGACTAAAATCTCATTAAGCTTTGCACCGGAGCATGAATAATCACACCCTTTTATGGGTACACAACACGACTGTGCTCTAGCCTACATAATTTGATCGGCAAGAAATGAAATTGTTCCATCATTCCATGCATCGGTGATCCATCGCGAAGTTTACCTGTTACTATTTTGGTCCTCGACCCTATTCGAACCGGTGACCTTCTTTTTTTTTCTCTCCCGATCTCCGGACACCGCTATCACATACCCTTTATATAATTAAAATACTTGTTAGGCGAGCGGGTACGAGAGATTCACCCATTTCTCGTGTTCATTATTAACTCACGCCCAAATAGGAGAAAATGGATCGTGGTCGCCAAATGCCCGATACATTCTATTATCGGTGCGGCGCAAGTCGTTTCTTTTTAGTAGCCGGATCGATATGGCGCCACTCGCCACGGCTTCCGCACAAATTCAAAAAACAAGATCGCCGCCGGCTAGTTAGAAAATGGAAAAATAAGATTTTTTTTTTTAACGATCGTGGTCATGATTATAGCAATTGCGAGAGCTGATTTTATAGGTTATTTTGCTGCTATTACGAAAATATGTAATAAGATTTTTTTGAAAAATAATTTAAATAAACAAGAAAGAGGAATTTGGAATAATCGGGGAGGGGCGCAAAATGTCGCGAGAAATTGAAGTACGCAACTTTGGAGAGATTTTCTCTCTATCGCCTCCTCTGTTTCGAATCCCCCCCCCCAACCCTACTTTTTAACAGTCGCTCCCCCATTTCTCTCTCTCTCTCTCTCTATCTCTAACCTTCAACTGCAAATCAAACCAACTTCTCCTTCTTCGTCCTCCTCCTCTCTTCTCACTCTCTCTCTCTCTCTCTACATGAGCGATTCGTGCTAGGTAGCTGCTGCTGCAGGCGGAGAGGGAGAGAGGACATGGGCAAGTACATTCGCAAGGGGAAGGCGGCGGGCGAGCTCGCCGTCATGGAGGCCACGCAGTCCTCCCTCGGCGTCCGCACTCGCGCCAAAACCCTAGCCTCCCAGCGCCTCCAGAAGTCTCCCCCGGCCCCGGCCGCCGCCGCGGCGAATCCTCAGGCTACTCCTCCGCCGCCGCCGCCGCGCCGCCGCAGGCGCCGGCGCCTCCCGCGACGGCCAGCTCCGGCTCGTACCTCCAGCTCCGAAGCCGGCGGCTCCCGAAGCCGCCGATCCTCGTCCGGAGCCACTACTCGAGGCGGCAGAGGAAGGTCTGCTGTGGAGCCTCCTCGGCCAAGAGCCCTAGCCCCGGCTCGAGCCCTAACCCTAGAGCGCGCACGAGGCTGAGAGTCGGCTCCATGGAGTCGGTCGGGTCTTACTTGAGCAACAGCGCGGGTGGGAACAAGAACAAGAGCGGCGAGGAGGCCAAGGATGGGATTCCCAGGGAGGAAAATGCGTTGGGGAACGACAACGAGTGTAGCAGTAATGCTGATTTGGAGGTTGGAGAGGCTTCTTTCGGCGACAACGTTTTGGAGTTTGAAGGCAGAGAAAGGTAAGTCTCTCTCTCTCTCTCTCTCTCTCTCTCCTCTCTCTCAATTTTGGTTCTTTTAATTTTTTTTTCTTTTGCATTAGATGATTTTTGTTTTGGTCTGGATTATGATTCTCTGTTTGGTAGATGGGGAAAAGGGATAGGAAATTGATCAAAAAGAAGATTTTTCAGTCTCTGTTTTGGTTACGGGCAAAGTTTAGGGCAAAGGGGAGTGGTAAACGTTTTTTGCACAATTCATGTGATTGATAATTAATTTATGATGCAGGGAAAGACCTGTAACTTCTAAAGGGCTTTCTTTTGGTGCTTTCTTCAACTTCCAGTTTTTCTTTTTCTTTTTTGACTTCTTTCTCTATTTCCCCCCTTTTCCCGGTAAATTTTGTGGAATTTTTGGAGTCACCTTGTTGGGGGATCTTAAATTCTACAATTTGAGGGAATCCTTAGATATATGTGTACGGTTAACAGTCTAGAATTATAGAATTCTAGGTGAGATGAAGGTACGTTCTCTATTGAGGGTGGTCAGCATCTTGATACCATCCTCCTCTGCTTGCTAAGCTGAAAATAAAAAAGCACAGGATAAACGGAAAGTTGTAAGTTTTCAGAGCATATGATAGGGCTTGGAAGTTTTTTCCGCGGCCCCGGGTAAAGATCACTAGTTAATTTGTGAAACACAAGACGCACAAAGTATAGAAAAGTATCTGCTCTTTTGACAAACATAGGTAATTTAGCTTGGAATTTTTCTTGCACCAAACAACAAGTTGTTATTGTGCTCTGTTTTGCCATCTGTTCCGACAGAATGAAGGAAATGAACTTAGAGGTGATTGCCGAAGGTTCTTTCTTGTTAGTCTTCTCAGTTTGCTTAGTGAAGGGATAGAAAAGGATTTAATGATTGGGGAGTTTCCTTTTCCGATTTTACATACCAGCCTGAGTATATTATTGACTATACGTCGTACTTATGTTTATGTTCATCGTAGTTAGTCTTCTCTTTTTGGAACTTTTGATTAAGGGACAAACGTATATTCGGAAATGGCACTGCTGTTCCACAAAAGGAAGCAAAACGATCAGAAAGAAGATTGATAGGGATAATGAGAAAATTATGAATGTGTTGATCGTCAGGTTTTTGAATGTGTTAGCATGTTGGAACTGTGGGGGGAAAGGAAAGAGAAGTATAGATTGCTTAGGTGGAATTCTTTGATGTTCTTTTGGAAATTACACTTTAGCTGTAAAGTTTTTTCCTGGTTTGTAGTTTGTCATTTTGATCTTTGGTGATATATGGACAAAGCGTTTGAATCGCCATGAGTTTTCTCCTCCTGCCAGTGTTCATAAGTCCTTTAGTTGATTTCTGACTTCTTTAACATGGGAAATCATGGTTAATAGTTACGCCGTATTAGCACAATGCATATCATCTGTTAAAGAAATTCGGGTCAGAGCTTAAATCTTGTGTTATAGAGTTAGTAATTGCATAGCTCTTTTTGTGAATTGATGCATTTGTTTCTACTACAAGCGCTCTGATCGAGTAAGTTGACTTAGAAACACGAGTGATAACTGGTTAGGACTACAACAACAGTGCAGGAGAACATTGACCGTGCATTGTCTTCTTTGGAATAATTTACTAGCTCTCTGCACCAGTGTGGAATTATTATGTTGAACTTGATACAGTTCTATTCTTGAAGCTGAGAGACTGTTAAGTTGTATATTGATTATTGTTCTTATGCCCATTTGTTCCATATGCTGGCAACAAATAACTGGGGGTTCGCCTCTTGCTTTTTTAACTGCTTGACCTTTCCTGTTTTCATATGCGGATTAGTATGGTGAAAGTGGTTTTCTGTCTTCTGGAATGGAATGTATTGAAAATACAACCCCACCTTTGTCTGTGGCTATTATTGGATGCATGATTGGTAGGGTCCTGCAATATTCACATATGTGCCTGCCGACTGTCCTCTGCATGGTTGACGCATCAGAGAAGAGTGGGGGAACTGTTCATTAATTATTTTTTATGCCGTTGGTACTTGAAATTTATTTAAGAACAGGAAATTATGCTTAGAAAAGGCAGAGGGGAGATGACAGCGAGTAAGAACAATTCTGGATAGTGCTTGTATTGGTCATTTTGACCAAGTGCTGATCTCTGTAAAAGTTTTATCGCAGTCCAATTCTTTTTCTAGGTATCAGCAAGTCGGATACATGATCTGATGTTAATTCAGATTAGATTTTAACTCAGGGATCTTTCTTGCAGGAGTACTAGGGAATCGACACCCTGCAGTTTGATTAGAGACCCCGAAGTTGTGAGAACGCCTAGTTCTACTACCAGGCCCACCACCTTAACTGAGACTAACCGAAGAATACATAACGTTGACGGCAGACATATCCCGACGACACATGAAATGGACGAGTTCTTTGCTGGTGCAGAAGAAGAGCAGCAGAGAAATTTCATTGAGAAGTATAAATAACATTTACCTCTTCAGTTGCTCATTTAGTATTTTTGATATTACCGTTATTCTCTGAGGTTTAGTTGCATTTTTAAGCTACTTTCATTGCGTGTTCTGCAGATACAACTTTGACCCGGTGAATGACAAACCACTGCCAGGACGCTTTGAGTGGCAGAAGTTGGATCCGTAGGAGATGCTGCAACTCTTCAGTAGTAATCATCCTGTGAATTCTAGGCCGTTGTTTAGCTCTAGGGCTTGAGAAGTAGCGGGAAGTAAGTTTAGTCGGTGAATGCGGTGGCGTTAATTTCCATTTTCCATCGCCCCCTTCTTTTTTACTTTGTAAAGAAAAGAAGTAGACGCGAAGATTGTGTAGACTAATGATCTGTAACATAACAGAGGGTTATGAGTGCAGACTCGTAACAAAAGAAAAAACAAATCCAAAAGTCCTTTGGCTAACAGATCATCCATGTGATAGGGGAAGGGGATGTGGGAAGCTTGTTAGGTGTAAGCTTCAGGGTAAACCTTTTTAGTCAACTAGGTCTCGTCTCTCTCTCTTCTCTTTTGATACAGAAGTCTCCAAAATTTGCTCTTCCTTGTTTTCTCTGTTCTTCTTCTCTCTTGTAATTTATCTCTTTTTTCTCTCTCTTTGTTTGTCCATACTTGTACTGATGGAACCCTAAAAGAAGCTCCTTTGGAATAAACATGACCCATATTTGCCCCCTCCCTTCTCGCATGTTTCTCTTGTCTTTTTTGTTCCATCATCTTCTGCTCTTCAACAGTTAGAAAGAGCTTTGGCCCTCTTCTTGTATGCCTTTGAGATAAGTGCATGATCTAGATTATTGCATGATTCCTGCCGTTCTTGTTGGAGATGAAAACAATAGGCATAAATATAGGAATGGTTGGTGTTTTTGGCTTCGCTGATGGGTGAATTGAATTGGGTGGGTGTTGCCCATTATTGGGTGGTGGTGGGGTTGGAGAATCTTGTTCCTCTCTTATTATGTCTGTCTGTATATCGAACTGTGTGTTCTGCAAACCTACTCTTACATCACAATTGCAAATTTTGTACCGGCCTTTGAGGGCAAAGGGAAAAAGGGGCAAACAGACAAAAGAAAGAAAACCGGTAGGGTGGTCTCTGCTTCCACTTCTTCAATCAGTGAGCGAAACCGTTGGCCGGAAGAAAATGGAAATCAGTGAGTGAAAACCACATCAGCGAAGGCTTTTAAATGAATGTCAAACCCTCGCATTTACTCCTCTGTTTCTTCACCATCTAGTGCAGCTGTAGGCTTATTTCCACTGGTACTTTCTTGGTGGCCAGAGATATGAATCATGGTAGATTTCAAAATGATTCAACCGGGGAAATTAGCAGAAAGGTTTTTGCCGTGCTGGGGTCACTTTCTTTTGGCTATGTCTTATATTCTTACAAGGAGGGTTGGTGCTTCTTGTTTGCTTGCGGAGAGTGGAAGATTCCTCCTCTTGCTTACCCCTAGGAAGTGTGAATCTACGAGTATGATTGGAAAATCTTGACAAAAGTACTCCTCAATTCTGCTGAATGGAGAGGAAAATCGTTTTTCCTTTTTATGTCATAGCAATTTTTTGCTAGCACAAGCAGCTCTAGCCAGGTGGTGAGGAATAAAACCAAAAATAATAATAATAATAATAATAATAATAAGAAAGTGGAGATAGTGGTTGTTGAAGGGGATGTGGGTGTTGCTTAAGAGGAAAAAGTATTGGCTGAAACTAAGGAATCTTCAATTTCCAATGAACCTCTTGTTGTCAAAATCTCCTATGCAAGGAAAGAGAAGAGAGAGAGAGAGACATAGAAAGTTTCAAAATTAGCACTCAATTGTGCTTTTGGCCAATGGAAGACTGTTTGCAAGTGGTTTTTGACTGTAATCTGCAGAATTAAAAAGCTGGTGATATGTATTATGTTCTGTGGAATGTGAAGAAGGTTTAAATGGGAATCCCATGAAGGCTATTGGATTTGGTGAAATTAATGCACCCAAGGCCCTGGCAAAAGTGGGAGCTTCTTGTCTTGTCTTTTCCATTTACTTCGCACCGGCCCTACTGCACTACTGCAACATTGCATATGGCAGCACATCTGATGACACCCATCAAACGTGTTTTGCATTCAAACCCTCACTCAGCAATTATTCTTCCTTGCCCAAAAAAAAAAAAAAAAAAAAAAAAAAAAAAACTTTGGTTGAACTTGAATCTCAACCTTGATTTCCCATTTAAATGTCATTTAATTAACCCTTCCGCAACGCCGCGTCTCGGTAGGCCTGACTTTGAACCCCTGAAGTTATTGGCACCAAAACATGCGATGGTTGACGCGATCCCAAAAGCAAACCTTACCTACCATCGTTATGCGCTTCGTGTCGATACGATAATGTTACCCGACTCGTCTCGTCAGTCTCATGCTTGTGTACACCTCAAATTGCTACATTGTTTCGCTTGGGTTGCATGATTTTCGACAAGAGAATATATTTGAATTGCTGCAACTGTTGATGTCCGTTCAATTTTTTCTTTCTTTTTTATATGTTATTACTGGAGCCAAAGAGAGAGCACAGATAGGACCAAAATAGCCTTCAACAGCAAGGGTTACCCTACATCTCTCCCAGAAAAAAGAAATTGGCCCCCCACCAAATTGACACACCCAAAAGAGAGAAAAGCAGAATTATTACCTTCTTGTTATTTTTTGCACAAAGCACAAAAATGTCGACCCCCTCCCCCCAAATTGGTGAATAATTTCTATGGACTTGTAAAAGCTTCTTTGGATGGCTTGTGAGGAAAAATGTTAACTGCAAAGAAATCCTGGAAGCTTCAGTCACTGTCTCCAATTTGGGCCAGGGGGTCTAGAAAGAGTAGCTTTCAATGAGCCCCAATTAATAGTCACTAGATCTCAGTTACCTGTATCTTCATGTGCCCTTTTGGAGGGGTTGTGTGTGTGTGTGTGTGTGTGGTCCTAGGAAATGTGTCCTTTGCATGTGTCATTGACTCTTGAGGTTCATGATCAACACCATCATCACTAGTGTTGCAGTGCATGTAATGCTCCTTTTTCTTTGTACAGGGACATGCAGTGCATGTAATGCCCTTTTCTTTGTACAGGGACATGCAGTGCATGTAATGCTCTTTTCTTTGTACAGGGACATGAAAAAGGATTGGAGTCAGAAACTGTCATGGGAGGAGGGAGATCCTCTTTTTTTTTGGGGGGTTGGAAAATTGTGTGAAGCAAATCAAACATAAGTTATGAACAAAAGTAACATTATTTGTCTAATGAAGCTCTTTAGTTCTAAGTTTTAGGAGCAGAACCATAAATAAAACCCGCGAGGGTGTCTTAGAGAGAGGTTAAAGAATGGATCATTCATGTCGGCTTCGATTCTCCATGTCACCGGGCACAAAACCTTTTTCTTTTTTTGGGCTATCTCGCTTAGACTTTGATTCGTGTCTTATTTGATCAATGTGATTAGTTAGGACATTTGATGAGTCCGGGATTCATTCGGAGTGGGTTTTTCGAAATAAGTTCCGTTAAGGCTTAATAGCTCGAGATCAAGGTAGGTTCAACATCAAATGCTGTTTTAATTTTTCCATATAGACTACATGTGATTTTTCAAACTGTGTATACCAAAATGAGAACAATTGCTTGAGACTCTTCAAGTACCCGACCGATGCCCATCAAGAAAGATGATGCCCGTACGTAACTTTTGAGGTTGATTGTGAAGTTTAAACAATGAAATTCTCAACCTTGATAGTGCAGGAGCAAACTCAAAAGGGCACAACCAGATTGTAGAGACCCGGATCACGAGATTTGTCCGATCATATGAACTCCAAGTGAGATCCAAATGATCCTACGGATTACATGTACAGGATCTAACACATCGTGTATGCAGCAATTGCCCCATCGATACTTGGGCCATCGGATGTTTGGTGCTAGTCATTAAGGACATCCTATGTCCATTGCATAATCTTCTTGATGTTGGATTCTTGAGATCAAGATTTTGCAAGATGTGTCCAGATTCTGCATCCATGTTAATTTCCAAAGCATTACCAACCACACACATTCGCATTGAATGAAACTTAAATATCTAAAGAACCAAATGGGCCTGTAATGTTCTTGATGGGCCGGGCAAGCTGTGAAATGAGGACAATATCCAATTCACAAATTGCATTGAAGAAACTTTAATATCTAAAGTAACTCAAATGGGCCTGTAATGTTCTTGATGGGCTGGGCAAGCTCCGTCCACCAAATGAGGATCAATAGGAGTTTTTTTTGAAAAATTAAAAAATTTTACAAAGTTCATTTTTGACCAAATAACATTTACGTCAAAGTTCTTTCCAAATGTGTTTTTAAAATACACTCTACGATAAAACAAGAAAGGAATTTTCTCGAGCGATGGACTCTTCATAAACAAAAACAAGCGATACTCTCAACCGCTCTTTTAAAGTCTCTTCATTTAACCAAAGCTTCTTCTCCTTTCCAACGCAAATCGTGGACAGAGACATTGAGTGGTCCGATAACGTCTGTGGAAAAAATGGTGAAACGTACAAGCTCCTCCAGCAAATCCTAATCTTTGGCCCGCTGTCGCTCGCTCACTCGCTTCATATGGCGGGAAAGCCGGTCAATTTGGGGCAATCCATCGGTCGGTTTCCATCTCGACGTCATTGTACAAGGCCCTCTAGAACACCTGCAAATTCTTCCATCAATTGGTGAATAACAGGAGCAATAGATTCCAATTCAAACCGTGTTGACATTTCTCGTCGGGAAGATGGCAATGGTACCCACCATCACAAAAAGTCGCTTGATCTTAGGATTGCTAGCCGTGTCCGGTCCGCCATTAAGTGTATACTCGTGTTCTGTATAAGGCACCCTAATGTAAACATACTGATAACTCAGATTGGGCTATCCGGTTCCGACCAAAGCCGGGGTTAAGTATGCCGGGCGCGACTCCCCGTTCTCTTTCGTTGCGTGCTCGCTTGTTCTTGTTCTGCCTTGTCTGCTGTCCTTTGATCCCCTCTGTTGTTCCTCAGTCCTTCAACATAGAGAGCTTCGACACTGACACACGAGGGACATATTGTACGAGGAGTCGCACGCCCGCATACGGATATGTTGATCTCACCATGCTCAATCCTTCGCATCGCTACCGGGTGGGATGGATTAAGTACGTGAAGCCTGACCGCATGTGGAATCCTCCCACGGGCCGCCAAGCGGACTCCTTGTCCCATTACAACAATCTTAAATGTAAAACCCAACAAATAAATGGAAAGAAAACAGCGAATTTCTTGTTATTTGTGTGTTTCGATTGTGATTTGGGGATTCTCTTTATAGGAAAAACGAAAGAAGAGGGTTAATAAAGAGACAAATCGCATTCGATGTTACGAAGTCGTGTACAAAATAACGGCTTTTAGATTCTCGAAATTGTTGAAATTTCCAACACTCGCGATAGCAAAGAGAAGCAGCAGCAACAACAACAACAATGTATATAGCCATTAACATCTTCCTTGTCTTCTTAGTCAGTCAGTCTGAAGATTGAAGAGATATGCTTACATAGATTACCAAGTGTGAAGCTACTTGAAATTGCTCGTGTGCGTGGCTGTCTTTCCCAGATGGGTCTCTCATTCCCGCAGGCCTTACCTGAGAACGACCATAGATCAATATCATTTTTAAGTTTTATGTTTGTCTGTTTCGATGTTGCTCGATGTTTTGTTTCACAGGAAACAATTGCATTGTAATGGATTACTTCTTTGTATTTTTGGGTAGTGCTATATGATTACACAGTTTCCATCCACTAACGAATACCGTGGCTAATGCGAAATCAAGGTATCCTTGATTTTGCGTGTCGGGTTCCGTAAGATAGCCCAACTTAAAAGCTTATGTGTCTGGGAATACGAGTGGCCCGTATAATTTCTGAAAGGGATAGATGGCCTAATATCACGTAAAGTTTAAGACTTATAGACAAAAAGAGCAATTAATATATATTAGGCATCAAGTGAAGTGAGACAACATTTCAAGAGATTTGGTTCTCCATATAGCCAAGTACAAACGATTTTTTTTTTTTTGTGGGCCATTTGCTCGGGCTTTGAATTTCGTCTTATTTGATTCATGAGATTAGTTTAGATGTGTTTATTGTAGCAAGTAACTTCAAGATCTAATACCTAAGGTGGAGGCAAATGCAACATTCGGTATTGGCTCTGCTCGTTGGTGTACATAGTGTTCATCATAGTCAGTGGTTTTCAAGCAATGGATTCTCAACCACTCGTCAAGTCTGCAAATTGCAATTCATCTTGACCATAGCTTGCACTCCTTTCCTTTCCTTCACAAGTGTAGACAGACACATTGAGTGGTCTGATAATTTTTGTAAAAGTGGTGAACCATACAAACTCTCCTAGCGATTGCAAAACTACAATCCACAGACCCTCGCTCGCTCACTTTATATTATCGATAGCCTCTCAACTCGGGCCGATCGATCGGTTAATTTTCATCCCCATAGTGATTGTTCGTGGCTCTCCAGAACGCTTGCAATTTTTCCTCCAAAATTGACAAATAATAGCAGCAATAGATTCTAGTCACATCATCATTGAAAATTAGCTGAAGATTTAAGCCTCTTACCCGAACGAATTTTCGTCTCACGAAAACTTTCAAGCTGATATCCATGACACATTAATCGGGAAGCTAATTGTCGTCTCACGAAAAATCTCGCACCGGCATATGCTAATTGAGATCAACTTCCACATCGGATCCGAAAATGCTAAATTAGTGAAGTATTGGGTAAAGGCATTATGGATGTTTCAGTTTGAAATTTCGCATGAAACGATCTGGGATAAATGTATTAGCAAGATACCAATTAGGGTTGTCTAATGGTATTAACACTTTTAAAAGCAAAGATGTCACTTTAAGATTAAGATGTGCCAGCCAACCCCAAGTTTGACCCCGTTTCATTGGAAGATAGCCATTATGTTCCCCTTCGTTGACTCATCTATTCCATTGACTTTGGCAGAATGCGATGAAACATCGTAGAAGCTGCTTTGGCCTGTGATTGCTTTGCCGTATCCCGTCAGGTTTAAGCCGTTAGGTATGCTTGAGTTCGTTATAAAGCAACCTACTGTGACATATTCATCTCGCAGTTTGAGTTGATCCGATTCGGACCAAAGACCAAATTTAGGATGCCGGGCGCGACTCTCCGTTCTCTTTCATTGCGCGCTCGCTCGTTCTTGTTCTGCCTTGTCTGCTCTCCTTTGATCCCCTCTGTTACTCCTCAGTCCTTCAACATAGAGAGCTTCGACAAGGGCATGAGGGACATATTGTATGAGGGAGTCGCGACGACCGCATACGGGTACGTCGATCTCACCACACGCAATCCTCCGCATCGCTACCAGGTGGGACGGATTAAGTATGCCAAGCCCGTCTGCATACGGGATCCTCGCACGGGGCGCCAAGCGGACTTCTCGACCCATTTCTCGTTCACCATCGAGACTGGCGGCTCTGCTGACTACAGCGATGGCCTGGCCTTTTTCCTCGCTCCTGTCGGGATCCCAATCCCGCCCAACTCGGCCGGTGGATTCCTGGGATTGTTTGACGGTAGCACGGATGATGAGGGGCCTCGGAACCAGATCGTCATGGTCGAGTTCGACACTTATGTGAACAAGGAGTTCGATCCCCCAGTGCATCACATAGGAATCAATAAGAACCTGCTCAAGTCGGTCGTTTATGCCCCCTGGGATCCCGCATCGCACAGCGGTAAAGCGACCGATGTTCTCGTGACCTACAATTCTGCGACCAAGAACCTCAGTGTGTCCTGGTCGTTCGACGACAAACCTCTTTCCCAGGATAAGACATATCCTTCGCTTTCTTGCCACATCGATCTTGCGGAAGTCCTTCCCGAATATGTAGCAATCGGGTTTTCAGCTTCTTTCGGCCTTCATCCAGAGAGACACAGCATCAATTCATGGAAGTTCACTTCGAATTTGGACGTCGTAGATCCGCTTCCGTTGGATAGATCGCGGCCAAAGGGGGTGAACTCGAAACTTTACCGGTCAAGGATACTGGTCGTGGTTGCCGTCGCATGTTTTTTACTGGTGATCTCTGCAGGGTCTTGCTCTTTCTTGGTCAAGAAGAGTGAAAAGCATGGTTATGGCGCCCTTACCAACATCGAGATTGGCACATTGCCTGCGAAGTTCACTTATCAGGAATTGCTCGCCGCGACCAACGGTTTCGCAGACGATAGAAGGCTGGGACGAGGAGGGTCTGGCCAAGTCTATAAAGGTTTCTTGAGCAATTCAGATCGCCTGGTCGCCGTCAAAAGGATCTTTGCAGAATCCCGACACTCTGAGAAGGTCTTTGTCAACGAGGTGAAGATCATAAGCCGAACGATACACAGAAACCTGGTGCCGTTTGTCGGGTGGTGCCAAGAGGAAGGCGAGTTCTTGCTCGTCTACGAGTACATGCCCAACGGCAGCCTAGACCACCACCTCTTTGGGGCCCGGAGAAGCCTGCCGTGGGACGTGCGGTATGGAGTGGCGCTCGGCCTCGCGTCCGCTCTCAACTACCTCCACGAGGAGCTCGAGCAATGCGTGCTCCACCGGGACATAAAGGCAGCCAACGTGCTGCTTGACACCAACTTCAGCACCAAGCTTGGCGACTTCGGAGTGGCAAAGCTCGTTGACCCCCGGTTCAGGACTGAGACGACAGACGTGGTCGGGACTTGCGGGTATCTGGCGCCCGAGTACTTCATCGGAGGGAAGGCCACGAAGGAGTCCGACATGTTCAGCTTTGGCGTCGTGGCCCTGGAGATCGCGTGTGGCCGGAGGAGCTACGTGGATGGAGAGATCCGGGTCTCGCTGCACAAGTGGGTCTGGCAACTTTACCTCACCGGCAACATCCTCGGTGCGGCTGATGAAGCGTTGTGCTGGGGTTTCCGGAGGGAGGAGGTGGAGTGCCTGATGATGGTGGGGCTGTGGTGTGTGCACCCAGACCCCGCGAGACGACCAAGGGCAGGGCAAGTGATCAGGTTCCTCCGGCTCGAGGACCCGGTCCCGGAGCTCCCATGTGGAGCTCTTGACGACCCAGTTTCGTACTGGCCATCGGCTTCGCAATTAGGAACGATGGAATCTCCATCTCCTCCAATTCAAGAGTCCGTGTCTATTAAGCAAGACAAATCCTGCCTCCTAAGGTCATCCAGCAACACATGTTGACTTAATCTGCACATACTACTGCATATACTTTACTTCGGTTATAATCTTTGTCCGAATTACCGATCCTACGAAAATAAAATTTCAGTTATGTTACCCATCTTTGTCCGAATTACCGATCCAAAAGGAAAAGCGCATTCATCACGTCGAGAAAAAAAACAGATGGGAAGGTAATTTTCTCAGTTACACTGAGACCGAAAACAACATACAAGAGCATACAGAACCCTCATCCACCACAGTGGCCGGGACCATTTGGGAAGGCAACTAGAGCCAGCTCTTTAAGCTGATTTCCAAATGTCTACCTGTGACAAAATTTAGTGCCGTCCGGACTTTAATTTAGGTCGATTTGGTGGAGGAGAACCGACTGCCGACAGCCGGACCCAAGATCGTGAGGGGTCCGAGGTCCAGGAGAAGCTCTATAATGAACTCCTATGTCTTGTCTTGGTTGTAGTGAGGCTAATTCGGAGGAGTGTCAGCTCTTTCCACCGGAATAGTCGAAGGCTCGATGTCTCGGACGAGAAGTCCGTCGTCAATAGGGAGCCTAAGTCCGAGCTAGTCAATAATTCAGTTGAACCCACATTCACTTAAAAGTTTAAGCCAATGGATTTTGGGCTAATTAGGATATATTAATTGCTTAATCCCACATCAATTCTTTGATGTGAGACTTTTCTAACACAACTCACGCGTACATCCTAATAGAGATGTTATAGGTAGTAAATAGTATAATCTTTTTTACAAATTCTTATCATTTCACAAAATAGGAAAGCAATGCGTAATATTTATTTTCATTTTTCCACTCGAACTATCAGTGTATTTTTGTATAGATTTCGCAAAAATATTTCAAAAATGTTTAATTTGATCCACAAAATTCGGAGAGACCACACACGACAAGACTTCACCCGCGTGCAAGACGACCAATTTCAGAAATTGGAATCAAAGGATCACGAGCTACGTATGTGTGTGTGTGTGTTCATCGACTTCAAATGCCATAACAATCTCCGGAGAAGCTCGACCTCATTCGTTTCACGGCGGACTTTGCCAATTACCACCGTCGTAGGGAGAGGATTCGCTTACTTGAGTCAGTAACGTCTCTATCCGACGAATCATCCTACTCCTCCTCTCCATTGGTTTCTCATTTGTGTTACGGCGCAAACGAAAACCAATGCTCACCCATGGTTTTACTTTAGAAGACACAGAAGCAGAACATAAAGATAAGGTAGCCAAGAACATAGACTGACTTGACTGTTGGGAACCTCAATTATCCTTGACATTGTTGGAAAATATGTTGGAAAAGATTAAGAAAAATAAAATTAAATATCTGATACGAGCAAGCATCGTCCTTTAAGGATAATTTTGTGCTCGAAGTACAAAACTCGATGCGACGGCTTTGGCTGCTATCCTCTTATGATACAATGGATCTTCCTCTTTGCTTTGTACAAAATAAATAGAGGAAACAGGAACAATTGCATTGTGTTTCGCCGGAATTTAATCCGTAACGAAACAACTTTCACCGAAAGTAGATCTTCGCTTTTAATTGAAGGAGATCGGGTCCCGTGGTGATTCCGAACAAGAAATATCCAAGCGAGTATAGAAATCAATATAGAGTTGTACAAGCATAAACCGAACCGGAGTTTGACTCGACGGAAAAGTTTAGACAAGACAAGGGAAACAAACTTCGATGGAGTTTGACTCGACGACGAAGCTTGAAAACGCGAGGATACTACGCCGGAGTTTGACTCGACGACAAAGCACCAAGGATAAAGATTCAAATCGGAGTTTGACTCAACGACGTGAATATGAGAATTACAGCTACATCTAAGGAAATCTAGAATGCAGTAAAAATAAAGATAAATGAAAGATAGATTGATAAAGAACATTGAGTTCTGTCGTTGATTCGGGGAGCCTTTACAAAAAGCACACTTGGGGTATTTATAGTCCCCTACAGGCGGTTACAACTTTAAAATTCAAATAATAGATAATTTTTCAACGGTGGTTGTTATCACTCATGCTCCTTATTTTCTAGGCACCGTCCACGTTCAAGTAACCACCTTTATCTGTAGCGGTTTGTTGCCGACGCCAATGCTCACCAATTATCGGTAAGTTGCGACGCCAATACTCACCGACGCCTATTCCCGTGGCTTTCATCTGCGGGTCAATTTTGGGTGTCAACACACATTGTAACGAAGGAATTGCGGGAGAGCTTCCTTGCTAATTAAAGTATTGTGGCTGTTTAGGGAAAGGACATTACACTTAGGACCAGTTGTTCGATTTCTCTTTTGTTGTGAGTTAGCTTACATAAAATTACTTAGTTTTCATCCACGAACGCATGCCGAGGCTAATGCAAAATAGAGGGACCGTCGAATATACTCACGTAAAGTATTCCCCGCGGGGATGACTTAAGAGAGAGGTCGAGGAATGGGTTACGCGTGTCGGGTTCGATCCTCCGGATGACCGCGTACAAGGGATTTTTTTTTTTTTTGGTGGGGGCCATTCGTGTCTTATTTGATTGGGAAAATGACACAAATAAATTAAACTTTGACCAAATGCGAATGTGGTCCCTAAACTTTTAATTTGTTCAATATAGTCCTTGAACTTTAACCTAATGTGCAATTTGGTCCCTAAACTTTTGACTTGTTCAATGTAGTCCCTGAATTTTTAGTAAATGTTCAATTTAGTCCCCGAACTATATGAAAATATTTATTATTGTCCCCGATCTTAAATTAATGGAAGGACTACATTGAATATTTTCATATAGTTCGAGGACTATAATGAACATGTAGCAAAAGTCCAAGGATCACATTGAACAAATTAAAAGTTCGAGGATCATATTGAACATTAGGCTAAAGTTCAAGGATCATATTGAACAAATTTAAAGTTCAGGGACTATAATGCACATTAGGTCAAAGTTCGGGACTATTTATGTCATTATCCCTATTTGATTCATGAGATTAGTTAGGGCCTTTGATGAGTCCGAAGTTCATCAAAGGTGAGTTTTTTTTTGTTTTTGTTTAGGTCATGCTTTTTCCACTCGTTCTTTGGCAATCACGTTGTTTGAATTAGTATTTTGACAACAATATCCCTTGTGGTTCTCACCTTTTAGCATATCATTTTCATTAATAGATTATTAAATTCAAATGTGGGCTACATTTTGTGTTTATTTTTATTTTTATTTTTTCTTTTTCGCCCCTATCTCTCTCTTCTCTCTCTTGGTGTTGGAGAGAGATTATTCAAAATGTCAAAAAACTAACGGGAAAATTCCAGATAATGATATGAAGTCCCCTTATTTTCTCAAGAGCCCGAAATAGACTTTTTTCAAATAAAAGCTTGACATACCTTCATTGTTTCAAAAATGGGCCGATAAAAGGGTGTTTTCGTCATTTCATATTTTGAATTTTCTTGAATATTTTTCTATTTTTTTTCTTTTCCTTTATTTTATTTTATTTTCTTTCTAGCCTCCCCTTCCCCGGCCATGGCCGGGCAGCCGGCGGAGGTCGCTTGCGTCGGGCTGGGGTAGCCCGCCCAACCCAAGCGAGGGCGACGCCCGAGCCGGCATTGAGGGCGGCCCCCGCCCTTGCGTGGCCTTGCCGGCCTAGGCCCAAGCGACCCTTGCCCTCACCCAACCCCACCCTAGGCGAGGGCGAGGGTTGCCCTCGCCAAATCTCGCCAAATCTGGCGAGCATCCCCTCGCCCGACGCCGCCCAGGCGAGGCCATCTAAGCTTCGACAACACCACTCTCTCCATCCGTTTGATTCTAAATTTGGAACGACCCTGCAACATCGGAACCACCCTTCAACATCTGAGAGAGGGCTACGAAATCGTCTTCTGGATAGTCGTATTTACACCCCTGTTCATGTCTCTGCTTTGTTAGGCATGCGAGGTCCTGATTCCTTCATCGAGCCACAAGATTGATTCAGTTGCTTTTTTGTTACGGTGTCAATGAACACGGTTCGAGCTCAAAATGTTTGTTTCTTTTGCTGCACCGAGTTCATTGAGTTCTTCGCTAGTATGTCATGCTTTTCCATGGAGTTTTCTTCGATGGGCCGGTGTCAGGTGAGGGTCGCCCTCACCTGGACTAGGCGGGCGATCGGTGACCTACGCCGGTGGCTCGACGATGGCCGGGGAGGGGAGGGGATAGGGAAAAAAGAGAAAAGGAAACATAAAAAGAAAAAAAGATAATGGCATAAATATTTTAGCGAATTAAATTTGTTAATATCCTTGAACTTAACTAATGTTCAATATGATCCCACTTTTAATTTGTTAAGTGGTCTTTAGACTTTTCTTATGTTCATTATAGTCCCGAACTATATGAAAATATTAATGTAGTCCTTCAATTAATTTAAGATCGACAATTAATATGTTCATATAGTTCAAACTAAATTAACATTTACTAAAATTTAAACATTGAACAAGAAAATAAAAAATAAATTTTCATTTTAAAAAAAAAAAGGAAAAGAGAAAAAATTCATAAAGTTAGATGACGAAAATGCCCTCGATCATGTCTTTTTTAAAATAAAAAAGAGTATTTCGTGCCTTTATTTGAGAAAATGAGTGGACTTCATACCCTTATTTGGAATTTTCCCAAAACTAAAACTAAAAATAAAATAAAATAATCAAGAAAACATTAAAATTTTATGTCGTCACCGGCCGGTGTCCACGTCGGCGTCGACCACCAAAATTCATTAGATGGACCGAATCGGACAATTGCAAAAAGTTTAGGACCGAATCGGCAAAAAAAAAAACATTAAGATTGAATCGACACAATTGTAATAGGTTTAAGACTTTTTTTAGTAATTTTCCCAAATTGACCCCATGCACGTTGGAATAGCGTGTCGAGATACCTGGACTCACGTGTCGCTAAAGTGTCCGGCGGCCGACCACATGTCGGATATCCGACTCCCGTTGAGCGCGTGCTTGGTCGTATGTCGAAAAGTGTCGTTCGAGACGACACGGAGGGCTCGGGAGAGCTTCCGTGCTTCCTAGGTTTTAACACGTGAAATTCGATGGCGAAAGTCAATACACAAAGGTAGAAAATATGACAAAGTATTTGAAATTTGCATATTTCAGGACAGATTTTGCACAAATATTTCGAAAATAGCAAGAAAAGGCAGAAGTATCAACCTGTTTGGAAGTCCGAAAATATGAAAGGAAAAACTCTTTAGATTAGAAAAGATCGTGAGAAAACTCTATTCTAGATACGCCCTTTATGTGTGTTCCAAGTATGTCTTATGAAGTTGGCTAAACGAGTCACCTATGTAGAACATGTAATGATTATACAAAGATAGGAAAAATTGAGTTGGGGCCGACTTTCTCTTTGATAATTTAAACGTGGAGATGCATAAGGTTATAAGTGTATAATGAAAAACATAATCGTCTATTTCAAAGTAATTCATTGTTACGATTTTGATTTAATAATAATATTATATGTCTGTATCCAGCCAAATGTCATTTTCAAATAAGCCTAGTTCCTTAAAAAAAAAAAAATTTTTGTCTTTAAAAAAAAAAACATCTTTCATCCTAGTCCTAAATCCGCCCATGCGTCCAAATATCGCCGCCAGTTTTAAAAAATTATCGACATCGGGCCGCTTAGACTCGGAGGTTCGTTTTGTGTCATTCCAATTAAACCAGTGAGCTTTTGAACAAGATAGAATGGGGGCAGCCTTCTTTTTCCCCCTAAGGTTTCTCTCCCTCCTGCCGCCACTTCCCTTCTCTTTTCTGCAGAAGCCTTCCCAAATCCCCATCTCTCTTTTCTTTATATTGCTTTAGTTTTTCCCGTACTTATTTTTTTCAATAAATTTCTTCGTTAATTTTGTAGAGCCGTGGTCGACATGTAAGCTCTCCGAATAGTCATGGCCATGGCCTGAACCGGCCGGTTCCGGTTCGTGGCCATAGGGGAATCGAAACCGGAACCTTAAGGGGAGATTCCGATTCCGATTTTGAACCGGCGGTTCCGGTTCGGTTCAAGGCTTGATTCCCGTTCAAAACTGAAAATGAAACCATCGGTTCTGGTTTTTTAAATTTAATTTTTCAATAATGAATTATGAAATAAAATAATAATAAATTATCAAATAATAAATTATCAAATACAAATTGTAATAAAACTGTAAATTGTAATTAAATTTGTGGGGAAAAAAATGGAGGGGGAATGGGCTTGAACTTAATGAATTATCATTAAGCGCCTACATTTCTTTTTTGGGATAGAAGAATCAAAGTCCATGTCGCTCTTTTACCTTTGATAACCCCATACTTACCTCATTGTCAATCGTTACTACCAATTCTAGTATCGGTACCCGTGGCAAAGTGGTATTTCCATCATCGAAGAATGAGGCTTCATTGCTTGCACTCCATCTCTTGTTGTCGATATTGAGCCTTTGTCCAATCATCAATATAAGCTTGAGCCTCTACCGAATCCGGAGTTAATCTTGGACATCGGTCTTCCAAAATGTTGCATCCAGTAGCTAAATTATTGTTCAACCGCAACCGTTGAATAATGGGTTACTAAAACTTGTCTTGCGATGAGAGCGATAATTGGGAATTGGAAATTGGGTTGAATGCCTCTTCCACTAATCTAGAATTGTGAAATCACGTGCCGCCTTTTGATTTACCAAATTCAAAAGAAATGGTTAAATAGGTCTTTATTTGAGAAATATTTCCTATTGCTCCTTTTTTTTTTGTGCCTATTTATCATAAGTTTGTACCTTCTACTAATTTTACTTAGGTCCTCGCTTTATATGTCACTAGGTTGGAAAGATCCACTATTATCTAGATTATATGTACTACAAAATTCATTATATGATTTTACTATTGTGTTTTTAACCACTTGTTTGTATGACTTTAATATTTACCATTTCAATCAAATGTAAACATTCATAATACGTAGTCAAATAATCACTTAAATCATCTAATTTAATACGTGGATCGAAAACACAAGCAACCAAATAAATAAGAGAAATTTCGGTATAATATCGGAGCCATTTTGTTCGCATTGCTATAATAGTCCGACCTAATTGATCATCTTTTTTATTTTTTTCAAAAACACCAAGCAATATTAATAGTCTATTAGAAATAAATGCGTAGTAGGATAATAAATACCGAATAAAGTATAAGTTGCATCATTAAAAACTTTTAAAAAATCTAATTTTTTTTACAAATATCCCACTATTGTGGGTATAAATTAATTTGAGAAACATTATCCGAAATAAATGCACATAATAAATCTTTATATGCAAAAGATTGATTAAAAAAACTCGTACGTAGAATTCCAATAAGTTGAAACATCTCTTGAAAATTGTTTTCCTTTTCTTCCATGCATTTTACAAAATCATCACATTCTTTTAGAACGTGGGAATGTTTCCATAAAAATTGAATTGCTATTTTTATTAGGTTGAGAAAAACATCCAGCGTTTTTAAACTATATTGTACACATAAATTTAAAACATGAAAAACACATCTAATGTGAAACAATTATTCACCAAAAGTAGGGTTTACAAATCTTTTTAATTGGGAATTGAAGAGGTATTTGCCGCGGCATTATCAAAATCAACTGAAATTTTTTTATTAAGAAAATAATATTCTTCTAAAACTTGCCTAATTATTCCATAAATATTATTTGACGTATGCCTATCATCAAAAACACTAAATGCAATAACACTTTTTAGAATATTCCAATCATCATCTATCCAATGACATCCGATATCCATATAAGAATGAGTTTATCAAGGATCACCTCCATGTCACTATCTATATGCACATGTCTATTAAAATTCATAAAAAAATTGTAAATCTTTTTTTTCTTTTTTATAAAGATAAAAAATTTGGCGTTTAAGCGTATTTCTCGAAATAGGTTTTGCTTGTGGAGTATATGCGGTTTATATAAAATGGTTAGAACCAAAATTTTCACTAAAATTAAATGATAAACATTCAACGGCAATACATCTAGCTAATTTTTTTCATTATAACGAAATAAAGGAGGAGTGTTAAGATTGGTGTACTCGAAAATTTATTGTTACCCGGTGTCAATTTTCGCTTGGGTTGGTGTTTTCGCCTTAAGATGCCGTTTAAATGTTCCATATCCGACTCCACCCGTATATTTGTATATTACCCCACAATGTTTAAAAACTACATTATACTTTTTGGGACCAATATCAAATCTTTCATTCTTCATGAAGTGATCCCATAAGTCGGACGTAACCTCCCATTTCATCTTATTTGTTGTTGACATTTCTTCGATACCTGTAGGAAGATGAAGACTTTCTTGTGTTGGGACATGCTCCACATTGGGAATAATGTTGACACCGTCAACATCGAATCCCCAATTTGCAAAATCACGAGGATCATGAGAATAATCGATTCCCCCATCTTGTTCTTTCCTTTGTTACTAGTTCAGCTTTTTACTTGCTATTTTTTGAGAGAATTAAGCGGAAAGAGGATTCAAAAAATTGAGAGAATTAAGCGAATTGAGAAAATTTGAGAGAAATTGTGAGAAAAAATAAAAGATGAAAAATGGTATTTATAATAGTTAGATAGAATCTATAAATTAAATAAGAAAAAAAGGGAGGGAGGATGATGACCGTTGTTCCCCTTTATTATTATTATTTTTTTGTACCGGCTAGTTCTTTGGTTCATCAGTAATGGGAACCCGTAACCGGCCCCTATGACACGGGCAGGTTCCGATTTGGAACAAGGGGCTCGGTCAATCGGCCGGTTTCTAGCCTAAATCGGCCCGTGGCCACCACTATCTCCGAAGATCGAAATGAGAGTACATCGGAAGAATCTCGCGCTATGGCTCCGGGCATTTGCTCCAGATTGTCAAGCGCTTTGCAAATTGTCGAAGCTTTCCTCTGTCGATCGACTTATGTGAAAGTGATTTTGTGATCAACTAGTATCCTTTTGCGCTTACTCTCTCTCGATCTAGAGTTAGATTGAGATTTGAGTGTTATTCTATTCCGATCTAGAAATAGATCCGAGATTTGCAAAGCGTTTTTCATTCTATTTTAACCTATTGAGGTTATTGTTATCTCTGCACGGTGATAGTCCTAGGGACGTCAAACCTAAGTGTGCACCACCTTTTGGCAAAGCCCTTGCTTCTAGAGAGGGACTTCTCAGTGTGTGTTCATCATTAACGATGATGTGAGATTCGATAATCCACCCGCCGGTTATGCTTGAATACAATGTCGATCCGTCCTTTTAGAATGAGCGAGTTTTTACAAGTTGGACTGAGTTGATTTACTTTTCAAATTTACTTACTTTGTGAGGTTTTCATTTTTATTTTGAAGTGATTAACGTCTCTTTGTCTTTGATATGAAATGAAGAGTTTTCTTTCGACAAAAAAAAAAAAAAAATTAATCCAGTGAGACTCGGAGGTATTGTTGTCACACCTTGCACTCATCTCATGTCAGAGATTTGCGTCCCGCGTCCATTAGATACTTAATCAAAAACATATTTTTCGTCCAAATCATGTTTTGATTTTGGCGTGGTCCGCGTGGAAAGATCGAAAATAATTAAGAGAACGTTTTCATTTGTTTTCACTTTTAGATCTTTCTTCAATCCCTTTTTTGTTTTTTTGTGCCAAAAATGGATTGTTCGGGACTCTTTAAACACTTGACTAATTCCCGTGACACACATATTGAGTGGTCTGATAATGTTTGTAAAAGAGGTGAACCACGCAACCTCTCCCATTGATTGCAAAATATTGATCCACAGTCGCTTGCTCGCTCGCTCGCTTTATGTTATCGAAAGCCGCTCGACCCGGGCTCATCGATCAATCAGTTTCCATCTCCACAGCGATCGTTCATGGTTCTCTAGAACACTCTCAATTGTTCCTCCAATTGACAAATAACAGCAGCAATAGATTCTAATCTCGCCGTCTTAGGAAATTAGCTCGAGATCAATCCTACTACCTAAATAAATTGCATATCCCTAAAATCCCCGACACATCAACCCCAATCTCATTTTCGTCTCATGAAAAATCTTAAACCGGTGTATGTTGGCTCAAATCAACTTCCACGTCATATTTCAAACCGCTAAAGAAGGATAGATGTGTCGGGTATAAGCGTTATGGATGTTTTAGTTTGAAATTTGCTGTAAAACGATCTCGGTTAAACGTATTATTAAGGTACCGATCTGCGATATCTATCGGAATCATCGCTGTTGGAAACAAACGTATTATCATCAGATTAAGATGGGACACACCCGAGAAACCCCAAGTTCGACCACATTTCATTGGAAGACAGCAAGTACACTCCCAACATGACTGTCCGTGTCCCGTTCGTGACTAATCTATTCCGTTGACTTTAGTAGAACACGGTGAACCGTCGTAGAAGTTTGACGACGTTTCGTTTGAAGATAGCGATCAACACCACCCCCCACCACATGACTCTCCCTATTTGTGACTAATTTGTCCCCGTTGACTTTAGCAGAATACGATGAAACATCGGAGAAGCTGCTTGATCTGTGATCGCTCGCTGAGTCCGGTAAACGGTTAGGTATGCTCGGGCTCGTTATAAAGGACCCCAATGTAACACATTGATCTCGCAGTTTGGGTGATCCGATTCCGACCAAAGCCCGTATTCAGCAATGCCGCGCGCGGCTTCCCGTTCTCTTTCGCTGCGCGGTCACTTGTTCTTGTTCTGCCTTGTCTGTTGTCCTTTGATCCCCTCTGTTGCTCCTCTGTCCTTCAACATAGCCAGCTTCGACACGGATTTGACCGAAATACTGTATGAGGGTGTCGCGAAACTCGCATATGGATATGTCGATCTTACCACAGGCATCACTCCGCCGCACTTCCAGGTGGGCCGGATTCAGTATTCGAAGCCCGTCCACATGTGGGATCCTCTCACAGGGCGGCAAACGGACTTCTCCACCCGTTTCTCGTTCACCATTGAGACCGATGGCTCTGCTCGGTACAGCGACGGCATCGCTTTTTTCCTCGCTCCTGTAGGGATCCCGATCCCGCCCAACTCGGCCGGCGGATTCCTAGGATTGTTCAACGCGAGCACGGCCAATGAAGGGCCTCGGAACCAGATTGTCATGGTCGAGTTCGACACTTATGTGAACCCAGAGTTCGATCCCCCAGTGCATCACATAGGAATCAATACGAACAGGCTCTCGTCGCTCATTTATGCCGGCTGGGATCCCGCGTTGCACAGCGGGAAAGTGACAGATGTTCTCGTGACCTACAATTCTACGGGCAAAAACCTTAGCGTGTTTTGGTCGTTCGACGACAAACCAGTTTCCCAGGATAAGAGCGATTCCTCGCTTTCTTGCCAAGTGGATCTTGCAAGAGTCCTTCCCGAATCAGTTGTGATCGGGTTTTCAGCTTCTTTCGGCTTCTTCGCCGAGAGACACAGCATCAATTCATGGGAGTTCACTTCGAATTTGGACGATGTAGATCTGCCGCCGTCGCCAGATAAATCGCCATCAAAGGGGAGAACTCGAAACCTCGCCAGTTGAGGATACTGGTCGTGGTTCCCGTGGCATGTTTTTTACTGGTGCTCTCAGCAGGTTATTGGTTTATCGCCGTCAAGAGGGGCGAAAAGCATGGTTATGGCGCCCTCACCGACATCGACAAAGAGATCGGCGCATTGCCTGCAAAGTTCACTTATCAGGAGTTGCTCACGGCGACCAATGGCTTCGCAGATAATCACAGGCTCGGCCAAGGCGGATCTGGCCAAGTCTATAAAGGGTTCTTGAGCAATTCAGACCGTATGGTAGCCGTTAAGAGGATCTTCGCAGAGTCCCGCCACTCGGAGAAGGTCTTTGTCAACGAGGTGAAGATCATAAGCCGTACAATACACAGAAACCTGGTGCCGTTCGTCGGGTGGTGTCAAGAGGAAGGCGAGTTCTTGCTCGTCTACGAGTACATGCCCAATGGCAGCCTCGACCACCATCTCTTTGGGGCCCGGAGAAGCCTGCCATGGGACGTGCGCGGTACAGCGTGGCGCTCGGCCTCGCATCCGCCCTCAACTACCTCCACGAGGAGCTCGAGCAATGCGTGCTCCACCGGGACATAAAGGCAGCCAACGTGCTGCTCGACACCAACTTCAGCACCAAGCTTGGCGACTTCGGAGTGGCCAAGCTCGTTGACCCCCGGTTCAGGACTCAGATGACAGACGTGGTTGGGACTTTTGGGTATCTGGCACCTGAGTACTTGATCGGAGGGAAGGCCACGAAGGAGTCCGACATGTTCAGCTTCGGCGTTGTGGCCCTGGAGATCGCATGTGGCCGGAGGAGCTACGAGGACGGAGGGATCCGAGTCCTGCTGAACAAGTGGGTCTGGCAACTCTACCTCACCGACAACGTCCTCGGTGCGGTGGATGAAGCGTTGGGCTCAGGGTTCCAGAGGGAGGAGGTGGAGTGCCTGATGATGGTGGGGCTGTGGTGTGTGCACCCTGACCCCACGAGACGGCCAAGGGCAGGGCAAGTGATCAGGTTCCTCCGGCTTGAGGACTCGGTCCCAGAGCTCCCCTGCGACGCTTTTGACGGACCAGTTTCATACCGGCCATCAGCTTCTCAATTAGGAATGACGGAATCTCCATCTCCTCCTCCTACTCAAGAATCTGTCTATTGAGCAAGACAATCCTGGCTCTCCTAAAGTCATGCCGCAACATATGTTGACTTAATCTGCTCATCCTGCTGCATCAATATTTTTTGGTTACAATCTACTTTCCCTTGCCCAAATTGGTGATTTGAAATTGAGTACATCATGCGGACTTGGTATCGCTCAACATACACTGCTTACATTGGCACGAACAAGACACTACGAAAAGAAAATTTTCAGTTTAGTTACCTGTATCCCTCTTCATATTAAAGATCCAATAAAACAAGCGCATTCATCACGTCAGGAAAAAAAGAAGAAGAATAAGAAGACAGATGAAATGGTGATTTTCTCACTTCACTAAGACGGAAAGCAACATTCAAAAGTACACTTGACACTATCAATTCCCCACAGTGATCAGGACCATTTGGGAAGGCAACTAGAGCAGTTCTTCAGCTGATTTTGGAATGTCTTAAATCTGACATGATTTAGGGCCATCTAGACTTCAATTTAGGTCGATTTGGTGTAGAACCGGATGCCGAAAGCCAGACCCAAGATCGCAAGGGGAACGAGGAACTGGAGGAGCTTTATGATGAACTCCGACGTCTTGTCTTGGTTGTAGTGAGGCTGCTTTGGAGGAGTGTAGGCTCTTGTCGTGGGGATAGTCGAAGAGTCGATGTCCCCGAGAAGGTACTCATCCATCATTGCTCTGGCACTGCTGCTATGGCCGACATCTTCGAAATCATCAGTGGCATCTTTCCCTGAAAAAAGAAAAACCTTCCCATTTTGAGCTCGCTTGATCTCAAAGAAAGCAAAGAATTTGTAGGACAATAATCACAGCCCAAACCCTGTGGTTTTACTAAATTGCACAGGCATAAAAAGATACGTATTCTTCCCCTATTAAATGGTGTGGGTCTTTCCAACAGAGCGCTTAAGTGATTTAGTTGGAAATTAGAATGAACTGAAGCGCCTGATAATTGTCACTAATGCTCTATGAAGGACACCGGAAGGTATACCTGTTGCAGACAACAAAACCTCATCGCCACCGGGATGGTCTTCCAGGAACTTGGTCACATCATAAACCTGTTGTGATTTGAACGGGTAAGCCCAGTAGTGCAGAAATAAGGTAATAAGACTCTCACAGAAACGACTATCTTTAATCACAAAGCTTGTTCAACCGACCATATCCAGGTAACGTCCCCCAGATCGAATAATGTTGGACCACAACATTAAAATCATCTCATAAGTTTAATGGAAATCAAATTTGGTATGTCATTCGCCACTTACTGTGCTTCTCTGAAATAAAAAATGAAGAAGGAAAGTATTGACTTTTCTCCAATAGTCTGTGGGTTTAAATTCGTCATGATGACAACAACGTAAGTCATGAATATTATTAAGCGAAATGGTAAAATGGCATTTTTATTACTGCAGTAGTTGCAGCTGTAATACAAGGAAAATTTAATTGGCTGAACCCCAGATAAGTAAAACATTCTAGTATGATGTATTACGGAATCATGACATGTTTCAACTTCCAGTAAGATATATTAAGTACCAGTGGAATTTTTACAACAAGTTTCAAGTTTATCTCAAATAGATTTTCCAAGGAATCAATTGCAGACTGACTGCATTAATTCAATCGGTGTCTAGAGACATGGGAAATCCAAAGAATCCTTTTTCATGGTTACGATAGTGCAAAGCGTCTCAACAATAGCTTGAAATGAAAAAAGGCATCCAGAGCATTGCAGATGAAACAGGGCAGCTACTAGACCTACTGTAAGACATAAGTCACGAGGGACCTTGCCGACTCGAAGAAATAGAATAACAGACAAATAGCCAAGTGAATTTGGCAAAAATGTCTGACCCAAAAAGTAAATGAAATAAGTAAATTGCTCAAGAGATCATGGGCATGTAGTTCATACTAGACACAGAGGGTTTCATGATTTCACCTTTTTGACAGATACAGACATGCCTGCTTTGACAAAACATTTATTCCCACATGTCAGAACTGAATCTTATAAGCCAAACTAAGCAACTGTCGACTTTCCATTTTCAGCAAAGCTCTTTTCAGTGCTCAAGTGGCAAAGCATGGTCTAACAGAGATTATCAAAAGGAATCACCATGGGAAGTAAACTAAGCACTTCATGCTAACTGAAGTCAGGTACAGCAAACCCCTCAAGTACTATCCTAGAACAATGAAAAATCTTTTTTTACTTTTTTTCCTTTCGATTGGAAAAAATAATCTGCCTATCTAATATGCTAAATATGTGTCTCTAGCACAGCAACATGCCCAAGGACAAAGTCAAAATGTTGGAACCACATGAGACCGAAACCAAAGTTCCCCATTTTAGACGTAACACCTGGGTTTTCCTTATTTTCCTCAAAAAAGAATCAAGCACTGAAGTTGTTGTCATCGACTACGGGCTTAATTGGAGGTGTGATCAAGGTTTCTCACATACAAAACCCCATGAGTTGTTACTTTGTGGTTTTGGTGTGCACTTTTGGCTTCCATATTATGATGACTTTTACAGCTTAATGTGGCTTACTTGTGCTTAAAAGTTGTAATTCAACAGAAACCCCACCAACATATACAGAACATTCACAGCCACACCATGGAAAAAACTCCAAAGCAAAACTAAAGCAAAATTAAACCCATGAAGCTGTTTTGAATTGGTTACCCAAACGTAAGTTGATAAACCTCTAGAATGAGCTATTGCTGATGGATACAGCAATTGAAACTCCTCATACTTTTCAAACAACTACCTGAATCGGCAACATTAGGCTCAGAGTAATCAGAAGTTGGAGAGTTTGATTGAGTCATAGAAATTAAAGATCGAAAGCTGGATCCTTATATGAGTCAATTCCAATGACAAAAAGAAAAAAAAAAGCCTTGATAGAAGCCATTTCAGATAGAAATCAAACAAAGAAGACCAACTACTTTTCTGACCATGCTCAAGTATGAACCTTGATAAAATCAAGGGCGCTGAGATTGCCTAGCCTAAACTCGGGAGAGGACACAGCAAATAATTTTCTTGGGTTGCAAGATCCAAATACAGAAGAGTACATTGGCAAAGAAATTGATTAAAGAACCTAAAGGCCGCAAAAATTTGCACAAAACCTGCATTTAACTTTGGCTATCTGATACGGCATTCGTTGACACATTTGGTATTGATTATCTCTTGAAGGCCGATCAATACAGGGGAAAGTGAAAGAACATACCATTAGCATCCGACTTATGTTTAACTAATTTCCTGTATGACATTGCATTTGCTTAATATATGCCTACACAGATCTACCACGGTCGTACCGAAAACACAAGCAAATTCATCAAATCACAGGATCATAATTTCCAATTATTACCGACATGAGTTATAATCACGTACTGCTACATTGTTCTGTGGATTTTTGAATCATCACACGATCCATGTATTGGTACTTTCTATACTCGATGCCCAATTTGGTCAAGAGAATCGAATCCGACATAAAGGAGGACATGAACTCTGATTATTGGAATCGAACCCATCAATCAATCGCCTGCTGACGCCTTCAATCTCACACAATTCATGAACGAAGCCAAAAGAAAAGTAAGAAAGAACAGAAATCACATCTCAAGAAAGATATGTGAAAAGGAACTCCAATGGATAAAAGCACAGAGCAAGAAGAACGCTAAAAAGGAGCTTACTTTTCCACCAATCATGAGCCAACAGTCCTGGGAATTGTTATGCTCGGCCACTTCGGCCAAAGTGAAGACCTTCTTACCCTCACCCATTTCGATTTCTTCTTCCTCCTCCTCCTCCTCCTCCTCTTCTTCTTCCGCTTCTTCTGTGGGTTTTTGGCTCTGTGAGAAGCGGCAGAAACAGAGTGGTCAATCCGAGAGGAAGGAGCAGGCTTTAAATTCACCGACTTGGTTGATCCAACTGTGGCCTCTCACCCACTCAGGGAGTACTCGTTGCTATGATGGGTATGAGGGGAAAAAGCGAAGCACTGGATCAAAGTAACCGAAGCGAGCGAGAGACGAGACAGAGCCAGAGACAGGAGACAGAGAGTCTTATTACATCATTAAATTGTCTTGCATCATCAAACTCCTATTTTCACCCTTTTTCCATTGGGTGCACACATAGATAGAGGGATTTATTACGTCATTAATCGTGCTTTCTGTCTTTCTTTTATTTTCTTAAAACGGTGCATTTAAAATGTATATTATGATCTAGCAAAACAACAACCACATTTTCACTACCATGTGCATCGAAGAGAAAAATAGTCTTTTCGGATACGACAAACTTTCTTATTTAGATATTTAACGAGTAAACTATCGACAAAACCTTTCTTAAAAAGTGCCCTTGAAATATTCTGTTAACGAGCATAAAGTAATATTACGATGCTCACGCTACTTCTGCTGCTAAAAACAACTTCAAATAAAAGTTGATTTTTCTACTTCTACATTAAAAAAAATGCTTCACGTTAGAAAAATAAAGTTGCGTGCCCAAACGGTTTACTTACATAAGTTGCGTTCAAACGAATTTCTCCACTCGTTAAATATTTACTGGAGCAAAAATTCTACTCCACAAGTGTTTTTATATAAGCCCTAGTATTTTCAATATATTATCTATTCGTGATATGTACGGTTAATATATTAAAAAGTCAGTTTTTTTTATTAAACATGTTTATCAAGGATGATTTTTTTTTTTTTCCATTTTGTTGCACGGCCATTGAAGGAAGCGATGTATGGTAGGTGGAGAGTAGGTGGAGACTGGCTTGGGTAGTGTCCATTGAATGCAGTGTTGACATTAGTATTTCTTTCCTTTTCCATTTCTTCTTCCATATTTTAATTCCCATACGTAGACTTGGCGGTTCCTAGGAACCGGCGGTTCCTGTTCCGAAAAAGGTGGAATCGGCGGTTCCGGGCGGTTCCGGTTCGGGTTCGGTTAAACCTAGGGTTCTGGCCTTTTCCTTACTCTTACCTTTTTAAAAAAAAAATCGGGTTGGAACCGTGCCCTGTCAACGGGCCGGTTAACGGCCCACGGCCCAAATGGCCATGTCTACCCATCTGTTTCTGTTCCCACATACTATGCAAGGTAAAAAAGGATACTTGCACAATGATATCTAAACTTTGACCTTATATGTAAAGTAATCCCGAATTTTTAATCTATTTAATATTATTCATGAACTCTACTCTAATGTGTAATTTAGTCCTTGAACTTTTAATGTATTTTCTTAGAATCCACGAACTTTTAGTACGTATTTTATCTAATTCTTGAATTGTATAAAAATATTTAAAATTGGCTTTGAAGTTGAATTAATGAAAGGAGAACATCCGACATTTCTATATAATGAAGGGACTACACCGAACGTGTTCCCCAAGCTCGAAATAACTTTGAACACATTAAAAATTCAAGATTACATTACATATTGAGCTAAAGTTTAGGGACAAA
Source organism: Rhodamnia rubescens (assembly GCA_021437795.1). Taxonomy (NCBI): domain Eukaryota; kingdom Viridiplantae; phylum Streptophyta; class Magnoliopsida; order Myrtales; family Myrtaceae; genus Rhodamnia; species Rhodamnia rubescens. Next base: position 2,175,573 of record JAILYA010000003.1, on the reverse strand, counting down.
ATTGAATAAATTAAAAAAGTTCAAAAGCTATGTTGCTTTCATAGGGTCAAAGTTCGGGAACCAATTGTATTATTTTCTCTAGAAAAAAGAACATGTACACTTAAAATGGTGACAACAAAATTAGGCTATAGATACATATGACCTTAGAAAGTTATTACCGATAGAAAATTGAACTGTGAATTGTATTAAGGCACAAAGCCCTATTAAATAGAAACAATGAAGCCTCGATCTATGAGGAAACAATCCTAAAGAATAAACGACAATAATTCTAGAATATATACGAATCAATAAGATATTCTAACAAATAAAATATTCTAACACCTCCCTTAAACTTAAGGTGGATCAAACATCGAGAGTTTGGAAATGAGATACGAAAACGTGGCACCTGTAAGAGCCTTCGTAAAATCATCGGCTAACTCGATCCGTAGTCCCAATAAAAGGAAGAGAGATGGTTCGAGCTTGAAGATGATGACGAGTAAGATGGCGATCGATTTCAATATGCTTGGTGCGCTCATGAAAAACAGGATTAGCCCCAATATGGATGACACTTTTGTTGTCACAATACAAGGGAGTGGGATCTTGAAGTGAAACGTCCATGTCGCAAGCAAACGACGAAGCCAAACAATCTCAACAATAGTATCAACCATAGCACGATACTCATACTCTGTAGAGGAACGCGAGACAATCTGTTGTTTCTTGGCACGCCAAGAAATGAGAGAATCACCAAGAAAAATGCAAAACCCCGTGACAGGCGACGATCAATTACGTCGAAGCCCAATCAAGATCGGAATAAGCACATAACTCGAGATGAGAAGAGGACAAAAAAATAATGACTACGTCAAAGTACCTCGAAGGTATCGCAAAATCCGCAAAACAATGAAAGATAATTGGTAGACCGAGGGCGAAGAACAAATTGACCGACAACATGAACCGCATAAGCAATGTCGGGACGCGAAATAGTAAGATACACAGGACTACCAACCAGATTTCGATAACGAGTCACATCGAAAAAAGCTCCCCGCCGTCGGTGCGAAGCTTTTGATTCAACTCAATAGGAGTGAGTACGATGACGGGAATCCGAAACTGCAGCCCTAGAGAGGATATCAGCGGTATACTTCTGCCGAGAAAGACGAATACCACGAGAACCTGCGAGCAACCTCAAGTCCAAGAAAATAGCTCAATAAACCAAGATCCTTCATGGAAAAATGTCGCCGAAGATGCCTCTTGGTATGCGCAATATAATCGAGTCATTGCAGGTAATGATCATGTCATCCACATAAAGAAGAAGAATAGTAAAGTCGGAGGACGAAGTATGAATAAACATAGCATGATCGGCCTCGCTCCGAACAAATCCTACGAACGTACGATAGCGATAAACTTCTCAAACCAAGCAAGCACGCCATAAAGAGCTCACTTGGAGACGACAAACCCGATCGGGGGTGTGAGCAAGACCAGAGTGGCGGTTGCATAAAGATTTCTTCATGAAGATTCCCGTGAAGAAAAGCATTCTTCACATTGAGCTGATAAAGAGGCTAATTACGAACGTAAGCAACGGCCAGCAGAGTACGAACAAGTCATCTTCGCCATTGGAGCGAAAGTCTCCTCATAATCAATGCCATATTCTTGTGAGAAACCTCGTGCAACCGAACTTGCCTTATATCACTCAATACGCCATCGAACAATTTTTTACCTTATAGATCCAAAGACATGATACCAAGAATCGACCAAGTGGAAGAGGAACAAGTTCCCAAGTACCGAGACTCGCAAAGCGAAAAGTTCCTCAACCATGGCCCGACGCCACTTAGCATGTTGTATCGCTTCGCGGTAGCTAGTAGGTTCATGCACATCATGAATAACAACCAAAAAGGAACCAAACTCGACGGAATAAGAAGCAAGAAGCAACATACCGAGCGGGGAGACGACGATCCCGAGGAGGATTACGACGCAACTCCAAAGAGGCGAAATCGTCGGTGGCGGGGGGTGGAAGGGCAATAGCGGGAGGGAACTCGGACGGAGAAGAAGGGGCGAGAGATATCCCGAAGGAGGAGAAGCGGATACATCCGGAGGGCCGGGATAAGGATCACAGGAAAGTACATAAAAGAAATAGATTTAGAAACTCAAGACGTAGTAGTAGTAAAGAAGTAAGGAACATGCTCATGAAAAGTGACATTACGAGAAATACGAATACGCTAAGCAATCGGGTCGTAACAACGATAGCCCTTGTGTTCAAAATTATACCCCAATAATGCACACGATATGGATCGAGCGATCAACTTCGTACGTTCAATGGGAGGGAGAATCACGAAACATGTGTACCCAAAAACTCAAAGATGTGTATAAGTAGGAGAGTGAGAATAAAGTCACTGAAAAGGTGTTACCCGATGAAGAACAAGTGAGGGAAGGCGGTTAATGAGATGAACTGTAGTGAGAAGAGTTTCAGCCCCGAAATATGTCAATGCTTACGTTTATCAACCCCATTTTGAGCCGAGACACCGAAACAAGAGAGGTGTGGCAATGTCCCATCATTGGCTAAGAGAGAACGAAAAGCACCCGAGAGATATTCTCCCCCGAATCGAGAGCGAAAGACCTTAATTTTCTTATGAAATTGTGTAAATATCATGGCAATGAAAGTCCGATAAATGGTAAGAAAATCACTACGTCGCATAAGCATAAGATAGATCCAAGTATAGCGAGAATAATCGTCAATAAACGAAACATAATAGTTGAAACCACTCTTGGATGGAATAGGAGCAGGGGCCCCATACATCGAATGAACAAGATAAAAAATGCTGCTAGAACTAGACGTACTAGTAGGAAAAGGTAAAGCAGGCTGTTTTGCTAAAGGACAAATAAAGCATGGAGGTAGAACACTAGAGGAAACTGGACCAAAACCCCCGTTGATGAAGAATAGAGAGACGAGAAGAGGAAGCGTGCCCGAGATGCCGATGCCATCACGCAAGGTCCACGGTAGCCAAAGCATAGGATAAGGAGAAGAAGTGTAGGTGGATGGAAGGTGAAGAGATTGCATAGTGTATATTCCACCATGCCTAGTGCCCCCGCCAATCATCCCGTCACTAGAATGATCCTGTACAAAACAAGAGCGGTCGAAGAAACTCACAATACAATCGACATTAGTAAGTCAGCTAATAGATAATAAATTAAGTGCCGAGAAGGGATATGCAACACATTAGGAACATAAAAATCCCGAGGACAAACAAGAGTCCCCATTCGGGTAGCCAAAAGAGGTGAACCATCGTCCGTAAAGAACCGCACTAGAGACTTGAGCTTAGAAAGCTCGTTGAGACAGCAACGAAGTAGACATGTGTCTAGTAGCTCCTAAGTCAAGAATCCAGGTAGTAGAAGAACCACCGAAGGGGGAGTAGCAATGCAGAAGAACCAAGTAGGAGTAGTACAAGAATCAAGGGCCCGAATTAGACAATTGAGAGTCAAGTGGAAACCGATTCAAGCTGGCTAGCTAAGCCTCAAGAGCAACAAATCGCTCATCCACGAAGGAGAGGCGAGAGAAACATGCTAAGCCGGAGTAGGAGCAGGAGTAGGTGGAGTCCGAGAATAGCGTTGTGTATCTCGTCGCTTCTTGAAACAATGGGTCTTAATATGACCACGACGATGACAATAAGAGCACTAAGCAATTTGATGAAAACCTTGAATTGAAGCGGAGTTGATGGGAACCCCGAGTTGGAGCAGACCAAGAGAACTACGTTGGAGCATGAAGCGGAGGCGTAGATCGAGCAAAGATCCCATGGAGAAGTAGCAAGAACGGCCGTGGGATCGGATATCGCAGAAGATGAGAGAAGACCCAATCGAGTTTCCTCAGATTGAAGCTCCTTGACAGCATCAAGGAAAGAGGGTGGAGGATTCCTATAAAGAATCGACTACGAACACCCTCAAAAGCGGTCGGAGCTTCATAAGAAAATCATAGAGTCGCAGCGATCTTGAGTCTGCAGCCTAGAAGACCGACATGTGGCACAACTAGAACATGTGGAATATAAAGTGGGAGACAAAACGTCGAGCCGACTCCAAAGCAACTTCAAATAATTATAAAACTCACGGATTGATTAAGCGTCTTAGGTAGCGACAACAATGTCTTGATGTAACTGGTAGATTCGGATAGAGCCGGTCCGAGTAAACATATCTCGCAAGGCGATCCCATAGATTCTTCGCATCCGTAATGTGAGTTAACTATGGACGAAGGGTATGATCAAGAGAGCCGAATATGATACCCCAAGCCCTCCGATCAGCAACGGTCAATTTCGAATGTCGATTTACGCGAGCAATTGCATCATCTATGAATTTGGATTGCTTACCGTCCTTGAATTCGGCAGACAGAAGCAAACACCCTCAACATGCTCAAACAGATCTCGATAAACAAGTGCGGCCATACGACAAGCGGCAAAAAGCGTAATTGGAGCCATCGAGTTTAACATCAATCCGATCACTCAAATCACCCATATTAACCAACGTCAAGTCGCGACTTGGCGCGATGAAAAAAAAAAAATCAATGTCGGGCGGTAGGCGCGATGAAGACAATGAGCAGATTTTTTTTTTTTTTTTTTAGAATTGGTAAGAAGCAAATCCTAGCTACGATACCATGATAGAAAATTGAGCCATGAATTGTATTAAGGCTCAAAGCCGTATTAAATAGATACAATGAATCTTGATCTATGAGGAAACAATCCCAGAGAATAAACGACAATAATTCTAGAATATATAGAGAATTAATAAAATATTCTAACAAATAAAATATTCTAACAATTACAACATGTATAGCCGACTATGGGTATTATATTAAGAAAGGGGTCAAAAAAGTCTTAAACATATTGTATTAGTGTCAATTAAGTCTTAAATTTTTTTTTTATGTCTATTCGATTATAAATCTTTCATTGATGCCAATTTAGTGCTAAACCTTTTGTATTGGTCGTGCTAATCGAGTCATAAATCAACCAATTGAATTAGTACAAATACAAAAGATTTAGGACGAAATTAGCACAAATGTAAAAGGTTTAAAACTAAATTGGTACCAATAGAAGCTTTATGACCGAATTGACATTAATATAAAAGGTTTAGGGATCGAATTAGCACCAAAAACAAGTTTAGGACTGAATTGACGCAAATGCAATAGATTTGGGACTTTTTTGACACTTCTCCCGTATTATATCTGTCCTTCGTCTGGATCCATTTGTTTGACGAAAAATTGTTTTTGAGAAAAAAAAAATTTCGACGTTTCGGTGTTTGAATCACGAAAAGCTAATAGATCCGTATAAGACATTTTCAACTAAAAACAACAAGTTTAGATTGAGGAAAAACGACTCTTCTTAAATCACCAATAAAATAAAAAAGCAATAATTTTTCTTAAGAAATGAATTTTCATGGAAAATATTTTTTTGTCATGAACTTTCAGCGAAACAAACGCAGTGTGTAGTGAAGGGTGCTGGGAATAATTGGATCACCATACGTTATTTCCTAAATTCTTGTCTTTTGTTTGCCAAATCTAATGTTGCGTTTTAGTATAAAAAATCGAATGGAATACGGAGGGAATTATTGGAATTGAACAAGGAATTCAATCTCTTGCTTTGTAAATTGTGAGAATCGAATAGAATCATCATTTTTAAATTGTTGCGGATCGGAATGAAATGAGGGCACCGATGAATCCAACACAAGATTTGGTCTACACTTGCATACATTCGCGATATTATATTTTCATTAGAACAAGATTATTTCTTCAGCTTGCTTTTATAGTCCTTTGAAATTTCTTTTTAAGCTCATTTTTTTCCCGAAGAGACGGTTAAATACAAAGACAGAATTGGGTCACTTCGACGAGAGAGAGAGAGAGAGAGAGAGAGAGAGAGAGCACGAACTTGCACTAAGCTCAAAATTTCTAGCATCGCCAACTCAGACCCTTCAGATTATCGAAAGGAGCCAGATTTTGAGCTCATTTTCAATGCCTTCAATTTGAAATTTGTCATCATTTAGTTTCTTCGAACTTTAGCTCGATCTGGCGTAGAAGCGAATACTGCCGGCTAAATCTGAGGAGCTACAGACGTGCGTATGCTCTCCCTCTTTTGCCAGGACAGTCGACAAGTCAGTGTCTCCAACCTAGTAGCCCTCATCCACAGTCGTTGTAGCGCTGCTGCTGCAACCAATGTCTCAATAATTTTCCGATCGGTCAGAATCCACGTTCAAGATAAGCCAAAAATGGAGTCATATCGTTGAAGATCTTTGGACAGGACACAGTGTGGGGGCTTTTCTAACAGAGGGCTCAAGTGGTGTAGTTTCAATCGAGAACGTTTGGAAAAACATTACCTGCTGCTGGCAACAAAGCCTCATCGCCACCAGGAGTCTCTTCCAGGAACTTGGTCACATCCCATACCCGTCGCCACATATACGAATAAGCCGAACCCCGCCTAACAAACCGTCTCATGTTTCCACGAATTAGGACTGGTTTCAAAGAGAACAACATAATCCCAGAGAACTATTTTCCGAGAGTAGAGTGTCAACTTTGCACTACATTCCTTGCTGCTCCGATACCGAGAGTATCTGATAAATCAAACCGAACATGAACATCACTTCTTGGAGCAAAAAGGGGAAAAGGAAAAATGCATCAGTTGTCCTGTTTTGCTGGTTTCCTTTAGTATAACGCCTTTCATCATTGCAGATGCAACAGGAAAGGCTTGAGTCAGAGATCTTGCAGCATCCTTCAAACGGAATGACTCAAAAACAACCTAGTCCGGAGTGAATTTTGGCGTAAATGAGATTATGTTGTTCAAGAGACGGCGGACATACCTTTCGTTCTAGACATTAACTAAAGTTAATGATTTAGTACTCCCAACTGATGCTGCTAACACTGTACATACCAGTACCACAGGCACATATGCAGAATTAATGTTCTGTAAGGACAATGAGTTCCGTATGCGGGTCGATAAACAGACGACGAAAACGCCGCCAAATTACGCATTTTTTTTTTCGCTTTTCCATTCTTTGGGGAAGCTCCTTTGGCCGCTTTATGCGCGGAGCATCTCAACCGATCTGAAATTGAGTCTAGCACAGCAATGTGCACAAGAACAAATCAACACACCAAACTAAGACTTCCTCACTCTACACATAGTCATAGGGTTTCCCTGAACTCCCTTGGAGGAGAAAGCACCATTCAAACTTGTTGCCTTTGGGCAAGACATGTTCAAGTTGTGATTCCACATAAACCATAAAGCTAAAGCTATGGAAGCAAAGTTCACTGACCCCATTCTTGTTTATGTGCTTTGACTGACAAATACATTGATCATAGTTTTTTATTTTTATTTTTTATAATGTTGAGAGATATTTTAAATATTGAAAGGGAATATAATAAGAATACTCTTTTTTTTAATTTCTTGCATCAGATGACATGTTTTATAATTCTTATAAACTTCGAAAAATTATATGTGGATCTAAGGGGTCAAATTTTGGATATTGTAAAAATTTCAGGGATTTTGAATTTCAACATAGTTAAAATACATGAATCCCGAGATTTGGAGAAAGTAGAAATCTAGAAAGATTAAAATGGACGAGTAATTACAAATTATGGACGATAGTTTAAATCACGGGATTTTGAAGACATATCAGGCCTAATAACTTAATATTACTGCTTCTAACTGTTTGATGAGAAGTTAAAATGAAAATATTTTATTCCGTGAATGTAATATTATATCATGATATTCCTTAAATGTAAATAATAATTGACATTTCACATCATTAATTAACTAAAGAAAGAATATAGAATTTGATAATAACGAAATCAGTTTCACTCGGGCAGTGCTCTGCACGTGCATAATTCGTTTCAAGTGCAAAATAACGGGTATTTTATTTTTTTTTAGTTCAAATACCGTTAAGAGAAGAAAGTATTGCTAAAAAGTCACGTACGTACGTGTATTATTATAAAATGACGAATCATATATTATTTGTGTCGATAGATAATATATTTTACATGATTAAATTACGTAAGATCTATGTAGGGTTTACGTTAAATTGTATTGATTGATCCATATCACTAGAGCTGGCTTGGAGGGTAAGGCAGTATTTCTCTTTCTCAGTTTCGTTAAGTCTGAAAAGCAAACCCGTCTCAGAAAGCAACCAAATTGTTCTCTCTCTCTCTCTCTCTCTCTCTCTCTCTCTCTCCTTCTCTGACCTTTGCTTTCTGAAATTAGGGTTTCGAATTCGAAAATCTCTCGACTGGAACCCCAATCGCAATCCCAATTGCCGACCAAGATCATTCTTGAGGGATCCGAATCGAACGAGAAGGCCTAGCTCGGGTTGCGAAGCAATGGCGGTGGCGACGATGATTAGCTCGGCCGGGGGTTTGCTGGCGATGCTGAACGAGAACCACCCGCGGCTGAAGCTCCACGCCCTCTCTAACCTCAACAAGTGCGTCGACTACTACTGGCCCGAGATCTCCACCAGCGTCCCCATGATGTGAGTCGGACCTTACCTCTCTCTCTCTCTCTCTCTCTCTCTCTCTCTCTCTCTCTCTCTCTCTCAAGTTCTCTTCAGGTTCGATGCGATTTAGGTTGTTTTGCCTCTGGTTGGATTGGTAGTTCTTGGGTTTCTGCGGGTTCTGAGCTGCTTGGCTGAAGAAAAATATTATTTTGAGACGGAATTTTGGGTTTTTTTGTTTGTTTGTTCTCTTCAGGTGAAAAAATGAGATATGCTGAAGTGAGTTAAGCAGTGGCAGTAGCTTCTTGTTGACTGATTTACTCCTTTGTAGGTTTTGGAGTAGCCAAGTAGGGGAATGTGAGTAAGATTTTGGTTGTTGCATTTGCTTTCCTTTGTTGAATTTTGTTGGCTTTTCTGCGATAGGTGGAGGATTTGAGATTTGAGATGTAATCGAGGAGTCGATGTTTGGAAACAAGAATTAGGTTATGGCATTAATAAGAATTACTACTTTTTTTTTTACTCTGAACAATTTTGAGCGCACGTAGAAGTCTTCTGGGAGCAACGCAACGAATAAGGTGTTTGGCTGGAATTGGTGATTTACACCTTCTATTTCTGGCATCAAACATGATTTTACTATAATTGTGGTTATGCTAGCACCTTTATATTGAGCTCTAAGGTGGTGTTTATGGAGTCTGCAATTTGCTTTAAAATTAGTTTTCCTATTGGCTGTGTTTAACTGCTTAAATGCAATCTCGTCCCTTTTAGACTTTGAGGAGCACTCTAAACCTGAACTGCTGGTGATTTAACTGTACAATTTGGTTGAGGAGGGATGATTTGCAATTTACATACAACTTAGAATGGTTCGGGAAAAACATTGTGATTTGACAATGTTATGTTCAATTTTAAAGAAGTTTCTGATTGATTTGATTTATTATACTCTTATTATAATTTCTCTTCAGAGAGAGTCTTTATGAAGATGAAGAGTTTGATCAGCATCAGAGGCAACTTGCTGCACTGCTCGTCTCAAAGGTGATCTGCAGTTCATTACATGATTACTTCCTTGCATGATTCTTTTGGGTCAGTCTGGATTGCATCTCTGTCATTAACTGTTGTCTTGATTACTTGTTTGTGTTTTATGAAGGAGAGCATTATGCGCATTGTCACAACTTAGATGCTTCACAGTTTCTCATTTCTTATATGATATAGCTAATGGCAGCTGTCACTGCAGATATTACTCGAGCATTTTTTGCTGACAACCATATATTTCAGCTAAACTTGGTTGTGGTTTGGGTTCCTTGTGATCAACATTAATAGTATATAAAGGAGGCCTTCATAAAGTCGCTTAAAGGCTCATATATTTATACTCACTTATTGCTGCATGAGTTTACCCATTGCCGTTGAATGATTTCATCGACTCTATTCTTAGAGTTGCCAACCCATTAATTGCAAGCAACGTATTTACGGGTTGTTGGGGTGTTCTCTTTTGAATCATTACATTGCTGTGGTTTTTTATTCAGTTCTTGTTTGTGTTTGTACATTGTCCTGATAGAGGTTCAAAATCTTCAGGGAAAGTTAAGTTTGAGGATGTGCTTGAGTAAGCATTGCATGTATTATTTTTTATTTAAATTTATTCTCTCATTTTCCTTGTTATCCTTGCAAGCTTCCTTGTAGCATCTGGGAATATTATGCCCACAAAATCTAAATTGATGAGTGCATGTCCTATTGATGCACATGAGTCAATCTTACTATTACTGCAATCCAATAGTCTCACTTATTTTAGATTTTGGAATCTGCATTTGGTTTTGGTGTTCTCTTGACATGGATCTGCTGTTGATGCTGGCTTGTCCCCATCTGATTCCATGTTTTTTTGGTTCACATGGTTTGACCTTACAAATTCCTGCATTCTTGTAGCATCCCTTGCCTCTGATTGTGGAATCTGGAGTTTTAGTTCTACTGTTTTCTTGACATGTCTACACCCTTTCTTGTCTATTTTTTTTTTTTTTCAGGTTTTCTACTATTTGGGTGAACTTAATGATTCACTATCTTATGCACTTGGAGCTGGTTCGCTGTTTGACGTTTCGGAAGACTCTGATTATGTTCACACTTTGCTATGTAAGAATAGCAACTTTGGCTTGTGTTCTCTTTTTTTTTTAGTTGGTGGGTGTTTTTCCTTTTTCTTTTCTTTTTTCTTTGTTTTTTTGGTGTGGGGGAAGGGGCATACTAGAACAGCGGCACTTTGTTTTTTACTTTATTCACGTGTATGACCAACCTGTCAGTTTACGTTCCAGCTATTCTGGTGGTTGTGCTTTGGTCCTTTGGACCAAGATTTGGAACTTACTTGATCCCCTTTTTACTTGTACTTTCAGCCAAAGCTATTGATGAATATGCAAGCCTTAAGACTAAGGCGGCAGAATCGAATAAAGAAGCAGTTGAAGTGGATCATAGGCTGGAGGCTATAGTGGAGAGAATGCTTGATAAGTATGATCCTCTGCAAATTCCTTTTTTGATTTGATCTGATGATTTTGTTGTTGTAGCCTTCTTATGGTTACTTGATTTAGGTGTATCAATGATGGAAAATACCAACAAGCCATGGGTATTGCAATTGAATGCCGAAGGTTGGATAAACTAGAGGAAGCAGTTACAAGGAGTGATAATGTGCACGGATCTCTCTCATATTGTATCAATATCTCACATTCCTTCGTTTATCGTAGAGAATATCGTCATGAGGTAAGGGTTTTTTTCCGGGTTTCAAAAATTCGTAAGCTTTCGAGATAATAGGATCACTGGAATCCTTGACTGAAACATTTAGGTCTACAGTTAAATTGGCACTTGATATTGGTTGAGATTTGAGCAGTGACCAATTTCTTTACATTATAATCTTTTTTATCAGGGCTTGGGGTTTCCAAAATTGTGTCTTATATGTGTTTTTATTTTGTTGAGTGTGAATTGGGTTGGTTTAACATGAAGCCATCATGTTGAAGTTTCTTGAAATGGGCTTGAAAATTTTCCTGACCTGGTTTTGCTATTTCTCCTAATGTTTTCTTGCTTGGAGAGGAAAATAGTTACATTTACATTCACCCAGTTCCATTGTCTGACTCCTGCTGGTTATGGCTGTGATTGTGTCACTCCAATTTTAAAGTCTTGGTTTGATATGGATTATTGTTCAACCTGTTATGTAGTTTTGTTTATCATTTTGTGTTGCTTCAGAAAAGTTGGTTGCAATGTTAAAGTCATGTTAAGTCACAGTGTTTGAAGGGAATAAATTCTTAAGCCACTTTTAATAATTTCCGTGAGTCCTACGTCGTCTTTAGCCAATGTCGTCTTTCTATTTTGGCCTGTAACTATTATTTTAGGATTTTGTTAACAAGTATCAGGGCACTTGTTAAATACGTATATAAAGGAATTCTGTCATATTCAATGTAATGTCTTCCTCATGTTATGTGTGATCAATTTATTGGAAATCCATTCCTTTCTTTTGTAAGTATGGTTAGCGAATGCCTGAGGGGTCACAAGATCCTAGTTAAGTCTACTTGTCCCAAAGCTTTCGTTGGAAATGCTCTCCAATCATTCTTTTCCTTTTTTGTCGTAATTTTCTATCAGTGCGGTGGTATGTTGAATTTTTAAGTCCTCTAAATTGGATGCTAGGACAAACATGTCTATTGTCGTGAAAATAGATCTGACTTGGACTGAACTATGCAAAATTATCGAAGGGACTTGGCACACTGTTTGACCCTAGTTTACACTTCAGGTTCTTCGTCTTCTTGTGAACGTGTATCAAAAGCTGCCTTCTCCCGACTATTTGAGCATTTGCCAGTGCCTAATGTTCTTGGATGAACCTGAGGAAGTTGCACGGATATTGGAAAAGCTCCTGAGATCTAATAAGGATGATGCTTTGCTCGCATTTCAAATAGCCTTTGATCTTGTGGAGAATGAGCACCAAGCTTTTCTGTTAAATGTAAGAGATCGTCTGTCAGTTTCGACATCTCACTCTCAGGAATCTGGGCAACCAGGACATAACGAAGCTGATGCTGCTCAAAATGAAAGTCCTGCTGCATCAGAGGATGTTGCCATGACTGAGGGGCCTCATACTTCTGATGTTACTGTTCAACAAGTTGATCAAAGTGAAGGCATATATGCTGAGAGGCTTAAGAAAATCAGGGGAATTTTGTCTGGAGAAACATCAATTCAGTTGACCTTGCAGTTTCTCTACAGTCATAATAAGTATGACTGCACGCCTTTCTTCTTTGTCATCGGCATGTTCTTCTCCGCTTTCATCTTCATTGATTTCTATAAGATTTATAATTCATTTTTGGAACCTTATGCTTCTGAATTTATAATTTATGTAGATCGGATCTGCTTATTCTGAAGACGATTAAGCAATCTGTTGAGATGAGAAATAGTGTTTGCCACAGTGCGACCATATACGCTAATGCAATTATGCATGCTGGTACAACTGTGGACACTTTTCTGAGGGAAAATTTGGTGAGGCGGACCACCTATTCTTCTAATGTTTCAATGGTTTTTTTGGCTTTCTAGACAAGATACTCACGGACCCTTGCTACAACACTTCTCAGGATTGGTTGAGCAGAGCCACCAATTGGGCTAAATTTAGTGCTACGGCAGGCCTGGGTGTTATTCACAGAGGCCACTTACAGCAGGGGAGGTCGTTAATGGCTCCTTACTTACCCCAAGGAGGGGCTGGTGGTGGAGGCAGTCCATACTCCGAGGGTGGTGCCCTCTATGCGCTAGGTCTCATTCACGCAAACCACGGAGAGGGCATCAAGCAATTCTTGCGCGATAGCCTGCGCAGTACTAATGTGGAGGTGCCAACTCTATAAAATCAATGACAGCTATTTGGAGCGTCAATTTCACAAATGCTCACTTGCATTGTTATTATGCAGGTCATACAACACGGAGCATGTTTAGGTCTTGGATTGGCTGCTCTGGGAACCGCTGATGAGGATATATATGATGACATCAAAAGTGTCCTATATACGGACAGTGCTGTCGCTGGTGAAGCTGCAGGTATCAGTATGGGTTTGCTCATGGTGGGAACTGCAAGTGAGAAGGCGAGTGAGATGCTTGCCTATGCCCATGAGACTCAACATGAGAAGATCATTAGGTAAAATTGGACTTTGGCCCATTTTTTACTTGAGCTGTTTTGTTCTCTATTGTTCACTGGGTACTCCTATTACAGGGGATTAGCATTAGGTATCGCCCTCATGGTTTATGGAAGGGAAGAAGAAGCAGATACACTAATCGAGCAAATGACTCGGGATCAGGATCCTATTCTTCGTTATGGTGGTATGTATGCACTGGCCCTGGCGTACAGGGGTACAGCAAATAACAAAGCCATCCGTCAACTGCTACACTTTGCCGTCTCAGACGTGAGTGACGACGTCAGGAGGACTGCCGTTCTAGCACTTGGATTTGTGCTTTACTCAGAGCCTGAACAGGTTGGTTATTTTCCTTCCCTTTTCTGGCGGGCACGTAGAATTCCGATCCGATTCTGGTTTATCCAGTCTGATCTGATTGTTCATGGATTAAATTGTTTTTCAGCAATGAGTTTTCCCTTTTTTACTTTTCTGTTGTGTTCATTTTTCCTTTTTGAGTGATTTATCAAATACTGGAAATTTTAAATCTGAATCCGAGTTCCTATACAGACTCCCAGAATTGTTTCACTGCTGTCTGAATCTTACAATCCACATGTTCGATATGGCGCGGCTCTTGCTGTGGGCATATCCTGTGCGGGGACTGGCCTAAGTGAGGCTGTATCTTTGCTGGAGCCTCTGACATCAGATGTCGTTGATTTTGTTCGTCAAGGTGCCCTCATTGCCATGGCCATGGTCATGGCCCAGACAAGTGAAGCAAGTGATTCTCGTGTTGGAGCTTTCAGGTATTGTATAGTCTATTATAAACAGAATAAATGACTGTCCTGTCTTCTTCAGTGGCGTCATTAAGAGTTGCATTATTCACATTTGAATCCACATGTAGGCGGCAATTGGAAAAAATTATATTGGATAAGCATGAAGATACCATGAGCAAGATGGGAGCTATTTTGGCCTCTGGAATTCTTGATGCTGGTGGAAGGAATGTTACTATTAGGTTGCTTTCTAAGACAAAGCATGATAAAGTAACTGCAGTTGTTGGACTTGCCGTGTTTAGCCAGTTTTGGTATTGGTATCCCCTTATCTATTTCATTAGCCTGGCATTTTCTCCTACAGCATTTGTTGGACTGAATTATGACTTAAAAGTTCCAAGGTTTGAGTTTTTATCACATGCAAAACCTTCACTCTTTGAATATCCAAAACCTACTACCGTGCCCACAACTACTTCCGCTGTAAAGCTACCAACTGCAGTCTTATCAACGTCAGCCAAGGCCAAAGCTAGGGCTAAGAAAGAAGCTGAGCAAAAAGCCAATGCTGAAAAATCATCCGGGGCAGAGGCAAGTTCTGCTGGTTCAAATGCTGGGAAAGGAAAATCAGTTAGTGACAAGGACGGAGATTCTATGCAGGTACAAGCTTCTTCTGCTAGTTAGTTTAATCATGATTCTGTTATAATAAGAGTATCACTGTTTGTAAGAAGAATCAGTGCATCCTGTTTCATTTGGATGAAAATGATCTATATTGATACTCGCATGTTGCATTCTGGTAAAGGTAGTAGTTGTGAGACATTTGAACAGGTCAAGAGAAAGGAGTCATTAACATGAGGAAAAAATTCCCAATCTTTCCTACCCTTTTTTTTTTAATCTATACTAAGCGCTGGACCTTTTTTGTTTTGCTTTTTGTCTTGTTTTAAAGGTGAGTTGAGTTTTTTTTTTTGGGGGGTTGTGTTTCAAAAGGCACTGGATTTTAATCAGAGCAGTAGATAGGCTTTTCAACTGAAGTGTCTTCAGAATTTTGTCCATGGTTGATTCTCCGTATCCTCTTAATGTGACTTCTGCGGAAGTTATATTGATCTGGTCACTTCTTGCATCATCTGAAATTGGTGGCTACATCTTCATTGTCGCTTATCTACTCAAATGTGGATGCATGCATTTATTCATGTATGTATATGTTTGTAGGTTCATTATGTGTAGAGATACGCACATGCACACATGTTATGGTTCCATTTTGTCTATGGATGAGGGGCATGGTTTGCTTTCAGTTTTCTTTTTAGACATCTGATGTGATGAAATACTGCATCCTGTAATTTCACTGCAGGTTGAAAGTCCCCAAGAAAGGAAAGTTGAGCCTGAGCCTTCATTCGAAATACTGACCAACCCTGCTCGGGTTGTACCGGCCCAAGAGAAATTTATTAAATTCCTCGAGGAAAGCAGATATGTGCCTGTGAAGTTGACTCCCTCAGGGTTTGTTCTTTTGAGAGACTTGCGTCCGACAGAACCCGAGGTCTTCTCTCTGACTGATTCGCCATCTTCTGCTCCAACAAATACCGGTGGATCTGCAACAGGACAGCAGGCCCCTTCTTCAGCCATGGCTGTTGATGAAGAGCCACAGCCGCCTCAGCCTTTCGAGTACACCTCATAATTGCAATGTTGATTATATCTTTGCTTGGTGATTGGCTTGTTTTTGATGGAGATAACAGCCTTGCAATTTAATGCTCGAATTGGAGGAAAACTGGCTTCTGATTCTGGGTCTGTAGACGTTGAGCCATATCTCCTTGCAAGGTGTCCAACGTCTTTGATCCATCTGTGTTGTTGCTGGCAAATTTGTGGCTTTATGCTTTGTAGCAAAGACCCCAACAGAAAGAAAATGGGTTGATTTCAACTGTTTTTACTTGGGGGGAGGGGACTGGAAATTGGAGTCAGGTTAGTTCATTTTCTGGCTCCCTGCGAACATTCACAAGACATTTGCCGGAACCGTGGCAAGCTTCCTGTATGAGCTGAAGCTCTAAGCACAATCGCAGAGCATAAAATTTGCCAAACCTTTACTGCTTCCAAGTTATGTAGCTTCTTTCAACCAAAAAAAAAAAACAAAAGTTATGTAGCTCATAATTAGCTCTTTTTCTGTTTTCAGTTTTTATTGCTGTCAGGAGTGGTACTGTTTTATTTCTTATTTTTTTCAAGGTCTGTCACGGTGACCATGGGATGATCTTGGCATAGTTTCACGACTTCATAAATTGCCTGTTTTCTGGTGTGTTTTCTTAACGGCGCATACAACTGTTCTACCATTGAACTTGTGTTGTATTGGCTCAATCTCAATGGAGGTTCTACGCAGAAAGAAAATTCAGGAGAAATTTGCAGGTTTTCGATGTCATGCGAGAACTCTGTTCAATGGGGGCTGCCCCAACTCTTGTATGGCATGTGCTATAGCGTTCTACTTGTTTTTCTTTCTCTCTTGTGGGGAGCTTTCTAGCTAGTTTACCAGAGTATTGTCATGTCACACCTGGAAGTGTATTTGATGCCCAGTAAGATATTGGTTGAGGATAGAGGTGCCAAATGGATGGGTTATTTTTTTTTATTGTTTTTTTGGTCGCCAAATGGGTGAGTTAGGTCGGGCTAAATATTGTCCAACTCATATTGACCTATTGTTTTGACATATTTTCATTCAATGTAAATTTAATGATCCATACTCGAATTGATCTATATAACCAAAACGTATTAATATTTTAGGAAACCTGCATAATCCACTTTAATCCACTTTAAGCTCTTCACATATATATTATTTGGATAAAAACTTCACATTAAATTTTAAAAAAATAAACGATAAAAAAAAATTAATAAATAGAATAAGAATTGCAAAAAATCTGTAAATTAAAATACGTACAAAGAACTTAGGACTGACAAAGTGGGTTGTGACTCATATTAAATGAGCTCGTGATACTTGTTTTGTTAAAAGCAGATATACATGCCATTGTCACATATTTAATGAGACCCAAAACACACAATTATGTAAATGTCACTATCACATATTCCTAAGGGAAAAATCCACCAAAAACCCTAAACTATGCTTACTGTGATATATTTACTCCAAACTTTTTTTATGACACAAAAAACTTCAAATTACGCCCACTGTGACATATTTACTCAAAACTTTTTCTTTTTTTTATAACCGAGGTTTTCACGCGTGCGATGGATTATTCATCTGAGTGGTGGGGGGTATGTTAATGCCACCGAATAAGTCCCCAAGACGCGGTCGTTGGGAGCCGAACTTGGGATCTCATCAATTTAACTACTCCAAACTTTTTTTGATGACACCAAAAACTCCAAATTATGTCCACTATGACATATTTACCACAAATTATTTTCTTGTGACACAAAAAATTTCAAAATTTTAGGCATGCGACAAAGTTATCCTAAATTTCTAGGTAAATGCGTTACACGGAAAAAAGTTTAGGGTTTTTTATGGCACAAGAAAAAAATTAAGGTAAATGTGTCATGCTTGTACAAGTTTGAAATAAATGTGTCACATGAGTTTAAGTTTAGGGTTTTTTGTGTCACAAGAAAAAGTTTGAGGTAAATGTGTCATAATGAATATAGTTTATGATTTTTGGTGGCTTTTACCCTATTTCTAAAGGTTCACTTGTCATCTTTCCACAAATGCAAAGGTAAGTGATCTTCAATTTGAAAGCCAATATGAAATGGAAAGCTAATCACCACAATCATAGTAACGATGATTTCAAGATTCCTCCACCTTGATTCAAGTGGTACATTAGGACACGCATAACAATATTTTTTAAGCAGAAATTCATTTTATTACGCAACTTCATTTTTTCTACATCCAGAGCATATTTTTGTTTGCAAATTAGTTTTGGAGTTTCATGAAAAAGTAAAAAAAAAATTATTACTTCTCTCTAGAAATGGAAAATCAAATTCTACTTAGAAACAGAAGGAGAAAAATCAACTTCTGGCCAAAAGTTTACTTTTACAGCAAAAGTGTTGCCATGGGCGCTCTTAGTCTTTCATACTTATAATAAGGAATGTATGAAGAAGTTCAACTGGACCATAAGTGGATCCACTATTGCTATTGCAAACGATGAACAACTACAATACTAAACAGTTTGTGTAAGGGCACATCGTAGGGCAAATCTCACAAGACAGAGACAACCATAGGAACAACAATTCGTTGTTCGAAACTGAAAAATTAAATTCCTGAAACAGAGTATGTGATGTACAAATTATATTCTGCATTTTTCACACACTTGAATACTAGTCTAGTCCAGACACAAGTGTTTGCAAAGAAGTACTTTTTACGGCACTGAGATCCAGGCGAAGGAGTATCGACCCTCGACTTTGTTCGACGAGTTTTACGCCAGGGCAAATCATCGAGCCAGTTGCCGTAAATCCGGTTAATCTTCTTGTGGCCTTTCCATCTCACTAAGCACTTCTTGCTTTCTGTTTCTTCTGTTGAAGTAGGACTCTTTGCTGCCATAAGAGAAGGCCTATCGTTAGTATGAGTAATAAACTAAAAAATTCAGATAATCATCAGTTATAGAAACTAATATATACACACGCATCTTCTAACCAATTGGTGCATCAAATCATGTGAGTAAACCAAGAGTTTCACGTCAAAAAAAAAAAACACGGAGGAGAATGAGATAAAAGAAAGTACCTAATGCAATTAGTATTGAAAGTTGACAATGAGAGACTTGAAATCTTCCTCAAGCTGAACTCCAAATAACCAATCTCTAGTGCCACAGCTCGGCCTCTACATTTTTAGGCAAAAGAGAACTACGATACTTTTTGAGAATGCGTCCTCCAATGCAAAAGGCCGACTCGGAAGCAACGGAAGTGATAGGATTGCTCAATATATCACGTGCCATAAAAGACAACTCGAGATATGTGAATGTGATTTTCAATAATTAAGGAAATTGAGATCCGGATATTTTTTTTTTCCATCAAGCCTATTCTCCTCCCAATGGAAATCCAATTGTACTTACTAGATTGTGAGCCAAAGTGTCCAGTCTCGAATGCATCATAAAATTGTCCTCAATGTTCTCAACAATGTCCTCAACTAAAATGTTACCTCCACTACTTGTCATCTCTCAACGTAGAAGTTACATATTCATCAAAAAACAAATGCATCCTTTCTCGAATGCCCCGTACAAATTCCACATGATCATCCATGTCCAACTTTGAATGACAGAACTCTAACAAATGTAGCTTATAGCGATGATCTAATATAGCAGCAAAAGATAAGACAATACTACAACACTTTCAATATTTTTCAAACTTATTTAGAATTGCCTTAGCCATAAAACTAATAGTTACATCCTCACTACTACTCACCTTTGTTAAACGAAACTCGGATCTACCATACTCTATGGAAATATAAACTCGCCGTGGGATATCTAACTCCAGAATAAAAGAGTAGAAACATCATAAAGAGGTTGTAACAAGAATACAATTTTCTTGGCTCGACCCAATCCTCGGATGACGGGTATGTAAGAAATTTATCATTAATCTACTTAGAGCCTGCATGGTAACCATTTTAATTCTCCGATTCTCATCCTAGAAACAGTAAAAGATGAGAATGCTGTTTGGTAACATAAATAATTATGATTCCGATTATGATTCTGTTTCCAAAATCAATTTTAGAGAATCAAAATCACTTTTAGAGCAAAATCCAGAACAAAAAAAAAGTTGGTTCTAGAAAAAAAATTACTTTTGAAAATAACAAAACAGAATGAAATCTTACATTTCTCACATTTTCCTTTTAATTTTCTCATCACTTTTCCCTCTAAATAATAAA
The DNA here is from genome assembly GCA_021437795.1 of Rhodamnia rubescens. Lineage (NCBI taxonomy): Eukaryota > Viridiplantae > Streptophyta > Magnoliopsida > Myrtales > Myrtaceae > Rhodamnia > Rhodamnia rubescens. The sequence goes on along the minus strand of JAILYA010000003.1, from coordinate 2,155,459 downwards.
AATAAAATACAATCAAAAATCAAAAAATAGAAATTTTTTAAAAAATAACAAAAAATTTAGAAAATCACGAAAAATAGAAGAAGCTTAGATTAGGCTAGTTTGACCTTATTTTCATAAATTTGGGCCTAAATTTCATAAATTTCATGGATTTCACTCTCCTAAAAAAAATATTGCGGGAAGATGAGGGCATCCAACACACATACTCGTATCCGTGCATCACAAGATGTTTCTATGTATTTAGACAACGCAACTTTTAAAGAAAAAATAAGTCCTTAATATGGGAACCCGACCCATACTTAATGGAACTTCAAACATCATATATTAAAATTTGTGTTTCATTTATGACATGCTAAAAAATAATGTATTTTAAATTATTTTAATGTGCATTAGAAATTAGTTTTCAATTTAGGATAAAATTTTACAAATTAACTACGTAGTTATTTGGCTTAAATGAAAAAATAGGCAAAAAACAGTTTTTTGAAACATAAATTTTATGCATTTATCAAACACGTTCTAGTTCTTTAAAACTCGTCCAAGAATAGAATAAAAAAAACATCATTTTAACTAGAATCAATTTTCCCAATCGGAATGGTTACCATGCGCAGCCTTAGTTCCATCTACGTGTTCAAGCATGATTGTGACCCAATTCTCATATGGTGGGTATGTAAGAAATTTAAATTAACAATAATGCAATTTTCTTGACGAACCCTTTTACCCGTGTTCAAGCATGATTGTGATATACGTTGAACAAATCTTACTCCCCTCCCTTGTGTAGCTCTCACATATTTGATAGATTCTCTAATAGTTTGCAATGATCTATCAATCACTTTTTGACCTCCTTGTACAATGAGATTCAAAATATGTGCACCACAACGCACATGAAAAAACTAACCATCACATAACAAAGAGGATCTCATGGGTGTATTTTTCCAAATACCAACCATATTGTCACTATATGATGCATTATCCAATGAAATACTAAAAATCTTCCTCTCAATACCCCACTCACTCTACAAAGCCAACAATTTTTCTAATAGAATGGCTCTACTACATGGAGGTGGCACATAGGAGAAGCACAAAATATTTGTATGTAATTCTCAATTTTCATCAATGTAATGGGTAGTGATAGCCATAACAGATTAGAAGTCAAACATATTCCGCTCGAAAGTATCCCTAATTTGATTTCAAATTTCTCTTCTCTTCTCATAAACTTTTATGACATCACTTCTTGTCTTATTTCTTGATATAAGCATCTCTCTAGTAGCCTCGTGCTCCACAAAAGAGTAGTGTAATTGTGTTTGATTATCGTTTTTGCTAACTTTGCCTCTAAACACGGCTTGACCAAATAGTTGTGTCAAACCATCAACATTGGCCTCGCGATTGGGACAATTATTTAAATGACAAAACATATTTTTTGTCCCATGGCTAGCCATGTAAGATTGTTCGCACCACTTACACTTGACATTTTCCTTACCATCCTCATCTATGAATTTTTTGAAGCCAGACCATACAGTAGAAGTGCACTTTTCGAAAATAGAGTTATTTTCCTCACCCTCATGAACTAAGGATGCAACTCTAGGTCTCTTGGATCGTTCCGTAGTTAAATATTCCTCTAGATCCTCGTTAAATCTTCACATGCCAACTAATTAGATTAAAAAAAAAAAAAACTTGAATTAGAACAAGTTGTAAAAACTGAAAGAAAAGATGACTTATTCAATTTTCATTCCACTTTAAAAGTAAAAATATAGGGAGAGAAAACATGCAAACCAAAACAAGCAGCAATGATCAAGTGAAAAATCTCAAAAACTAAAATCACAGTCGCTCCCTTCAAGGACTAATACAGGTCAACCTATAGTTAGAATGATACTATCACAATGAATAGCAAAAAGTGTAAGAGAAACCATTCCCTTCTTTTCCCTCAAATGTAGCACTATCAAACCGACCAAACCGCCAGAGATCTTCACTATGATGCCATCCAAGTTTACGAACACACACAACTTGTTACGAATGATCGCAAACATAACAAATAAAAATCACCTAACAGATCCAAAACATTAAACCTGAACTTGAAAATCCGTAAGAAATGCACTCACTTACAAATGGGCTAACTTAAATAAAAGCCCAAATCCGTTGAGGTTTCCGGGCGCACCCTTGCGTCAAAACCCATCCGCATCAATTCCAGAGCTGCGCGAACTCAGTTGAAGCCACACCCTCGTCAGAAAACCCTGGAATCAAACCCGCAAACGCTGCACCAAATAGCTCAGAGCAGAAGAAATAACAATGTTTGGATACTGCATTTGATAAGACGCGGATGAGTAATAAAACGAAGACAGAGAGATGGAGAAGGCTTATTCCAACACCTTCAACCTAAAACAGGTCGACCTTAGTTTGCATGTTACTATCACAAGCCTGGAATTGCAAAAATGCTTGTCAAGAGAAGCCATTCCCTTCTTTTCTCTCAAATGTAGCACTATCAAACCGTCCAAACCGCCATAGATACCTTAAACATGCCACCCAAACGAACACACACAGTCACGCAACATCCCAAACCCCACCTCAGCAAACACAAATCACCAACAGATTCAAACGCTGAAATCAAACCCACAAACGCTGCACCAAACAGCTCAGAGCAGAAGAAATAACAATGTTTGGAACTGCATTTGAAAGACGCGGATGAGGAATAAAACGAAGACAGAGAGATGGAGATGGCTTACTTAGAGCAAACCTGAGTGAGGGGAAGAGGAGACGCGACGGAGGCGGGCGACAGCAGGAGCTGCGGCTGCTTGGAGTTGCGAGGGGCAAGACGATGGCGGTGCTTGCGGAAGTTGCGTGACCCAGGCACAACGCAACTGATGACTTAATTTTTTAGATGTGTCGAAAATGGGTTCAGATATGCTTTTTACCCGTATAATTTAATCTTAACACCTATTTTTACTCGGCATTTTAAAATCTTACAATTCATATGTATTAAATATGAGTCAAAATGAGTCATGGACCCATATTGACCGCTCTAGTTGAGGATGAGCGCGTGAGTTGGGGTGGGCTTTTTAATATGGTATTAGGGTCGGGTTCTATCCTTTCGCGTATGAACAGTCAAATTTTGGGTTACATTTCTATCGTTTGATTTGCACGTAAGAGGAGTGTTGAAAATATTACATGTCGTTTGAAAATGGGGTTTATACGTATCTATCGTAAAAGTTCAGCTTAAGCTTTTGGGTTTAATTTTTTAGCATGGCATTGGAGTTAGGTTTTGCCTTTTTTTTTACATATGCCTGCCTCCTTTTTTCGTAACCATTGTAAATAAGGTTGCTTATTTTCAATTTAAGCATTTTATGGATCAACTACATGGCCTATACGATATAATAACGAATAAAAATGACAATGCCCGCCTAATTTGCATTTCAATCTCAATCTAATTCATTTTTTGAATTTCGATAAATCGCGTCTCTCTCTTCTTCTTTTTTACGTGTCACCGTCTCGTGATGTAAGGATCCCATTGAGCATATTGTGACTTCAAATGTCAATGCATTTATATTGCCCGACAACATTAACAATCAAAGTCGAAGCCCACTACTTATTGGGCCGACTAGGTGGAGCACTCTCGAGGCCCAATCCAAAATTGAGCCCAACCATCAATTCTCAGCTTCCGAGCGCACATTCTCAAAAACCCTAGCCGCTCGACTCCTCGTCATCTTCTTCTCTGAGAACACTGCCACCCAGAGAGCATTTGTGCGGCGGCGGTACATCGAGAGAGAGAGAGAGAGTGAGTGAAAATGGTGTCGGGGTCGGGGTTGTGCGCGAAGCGGGTGGTGGTGGACGGCCGCCACCACATGCTGGGGCGGCTGGCGTCTGTGCTGGCGAAGGAGCTCCTGAACGGCCAGAGGGTGGTGGTGGTCCGTTGCGACGAGATTTGCCTCTCGGGCGGGCTCGTGAGGCAGAAGATGAAGTACATGCGGTTCCTCAGGAAGCGCATGAACACCAAGCCCTCTCATGGCCCCATCCACTTCAGAGCCCCTGCAAAGATACTGTGGCGCACCATCCGTGGGTACAGACGATAATCTCTCTCGTGTTTTCACTCTCGCGTTTGATTTTTCCGTGGGTTTGATCAGTTTCACTCTTGTTTTGTTTAGTCGCTTAAAGCTTTAGTTTTTGAGTTGGGAGGAATTGGAGGGAAAGGTATTAGGAAATGGGAGATGGAATGTTGATGCTTGATCTTGTTGTCATGGATGGAACGTTTTGTGCTAATTTGGTGATCGGTGTTTCTTTTTCCTGGTGAGAGGACACTGCTACCCGTTGTGTTCTTGTTGTTCATTGGCAAAGTCATTTGCTTTAGGTTTGGCCTAAGGACTGGTGTTGTTGAAGGGATCTTGGAGTTTAGTAAGTAACTTGACTGTATTGGGACTAGGACCCTGCATGATTGGACTTGGATTGGATTCTCCCAGATTAGGAGTAAATTGACAAAATTCGCACTCGAGTGTTATCACAAATAAGCAGAGAGGAAATAGCAAATGATGAGATAAGGATCCTTCTTTGCGTGATGTGTTATCAACTTGACTTTGGGGTCTGGACTGTCTCCATCCTATATTGTCTGGCTTTGGCTGAAATGTGTATAATCTTTAGTCTTTTCCTCTTCTATTTTTTTTCCACCTAGCTACTTCTATTTACATATGCAAATGTTTTGATTCCTTAGTCACTAGGATGATGTTGGGTTTTCCATTTAGTTGGTAGATTGGTTTGCTTCCGGTTTGTCTGACATTTAGTATCTGCTCAAGCTGAGACAACTACCCTTTTAAAGAGCTCTCCTTCCTTTTAACAAAACTGCACAACCTAAATTGAGCCAAATGCAGGATGATTCCTCACAAGACTAAGCGAGGAGCGGCCGCACTGGCACGCCTGAAAACCTTTGAGGGTGTTCCCCCACCATATGACAAGGTTAAGAGAATGGTCATCCCTGATGCACTCAAGTGAGTTTGTTTGACAGGCATATAATGTGTCTTCTTCTCTTTTTAATTTCTGGTGTATACCTTCTTGGATCTGCATCATGTATTGACTAATTTTTCTTTATTTTTCTCTTTTTTACTTTTGTTTTTTTAACATGAATCAGGGTGTTGAGGCTCCAGGCTGGTCACAAATACTGCTTGCTGGGCAGGCTTTCATCTGAAGTGGGATGGAATCACTATGAAACTATTAAGGTGAGATATGAGCGCCATTTCTTGTTATGTGTTTTGGTGGGTGGCTTGCTGCGGGTCTGTTACCTGATGTTAAAGAACATAGACGTTCCGATGGCCGTGTTCTACAGAGTGACTATTCTCCTCTGTTTCTACAACAATTGCACAACCATTTTAACATTGCCCTTTATGTTGATCTTCCCTTGTCACTGCAATTTTTTCCTGTCTTATCTCTTCAATGGTTGTGTTGGTGTTATTTTCCTGCGGTCATGTCTAGGACAATTTGTGATCTATCGGTTTGTTTGTTTGGTCGGAAAAATGCGATCGAATGCCAGAGTTACCAATATCCTTGATCTGTCCGAGAAGTTGCTCTCTGAGTTCGCCTTTCTATGCTTGTGATTCCCAGCTGTGTTTCGATCTGAAGCTGCCTCTGTGACTCATTCTCATGCTTTTTAGGGAGTTTAAAGGCTGCCATTTACGGGTGGCTTACGACTGTTTGATTTATGATTCTCATGTCCCGCTCATGGCTTGTGCAGGAACTTGAGAGAAAGAGGAAGGAGAAATCGCAGCTGGTATATGAGAGGAAGAAGCAGTTGACCAAGCTGAGGGTTAAGGCCGAGAAGGCTGCCGAAGAGAAGCTCGGTGCCCAGATGGAAGTCATCGCGCCCATAAAATATTGATATCGGGATCTATTACTCTTTTTCGCCACCTTTATTTGGGTTATCATTAAATTACGCAATATGGAGAGGATTGTTTCGGTCCTGGTTCTTGCTTTTCAGCCACATCTTAGTTACAGAGCTTGCAAATTTGTTGTTCTTAGATTGAAGACCTTGCGCATTTCTACCTTAATTTAAAGTTCGATTGATTATGGCAAACGCGAAGCGAAACGAATTAGTGTCTTCCCCTTACTTTCCTTTGATCAATTCTAGTACATGCAAATTGTTCTTAGAGGAAGTGAAGATCGTCATAAGGAAAATGAAAGTAATGGTTATTATCTAAGGTTGTCTTGGTAGAATATCATAGAGGACAAGCATGGTTCGAGACGGATGGAGAAGTTGGCGGTAACAAACAATAGCAGATGTTGTTAAATTTGGAAGGTTCGTCGACTCTTTTCTCTAAGGAAGGAAAGTTAAGATGTCGTGCCTTTTTTAATGTAATTAGTTCGAGAAGGGGCAGAATGTCCGGATTTCAGAAAAGCAAGAGAAACTTTCCACGTGATCTTTTTCTTCTTTTGGAATCAGCAAGATTCATTACAACCAAGAGTCGAGAAAATAATGGAAGTTGAGGATATATTTATTTCGTGAAAAATAAATAATTTTAAAAATATAAATATTTTTAAAAATTATTATTTGTATTGCTTATAAAAATGAATAAACAGAAAATATTATTTCATTTATTAATTATTCTAAACGACACAAGCGATCAATTTTAGGAAAATATTTTTCAAATTATTCATTTTTCACTAAACAAATGAAGCCTTAATCTAAAAAATTCCACTTATGCCCAAACTAAATTTGGCTATTCAACACAAGTTATAGAACTCGGACGGGAACGTGGCATCGATGAACGACAATCATCCCACACATAAGTTTTCCTTATTATTCCAATATGTATTCGGGCCTCGATGATCACCCTACTAATTCAAATAGGGTCCGACAGTAGTCCTTCTTCACATGCATACTAGCTTGCAAATCATCTTACTCTTAGCCTCAATTTATTTCACGAAAAGTAAATGATTTGAAAAATATTCTCCTAAAAATGATCGCCGGTCATGATTTACACAAAATAAATGAAGGAAAAAATATTTTCATCATCCATTAAAAGATTTAGACATAAGTTGTTGTCGATTATGAAAACATTTTTCATCGACTAAATATTTTAGGCGATACACTAGATCATTTTCCAGAAAAATATTTTCTTTTTTTTTTTGCGAAATAAACGGAGCCTTAATTTATATAACTACAGCCCAGGGAAGAAAAGGGTCTGTCCCAAAGCAGCCACCATTCTTACTATAAAATATTGGCATATATCCTTCCCCTTTTGTGCCATGTAGATACAAATTTCATGCCCAAATTAAACTTTATGCCAATTAATTAGAAAAATTTCTTGTTGACCCGGAAAGTAGTAATGGGGAAAACTATGGAAGGAAAATTCCTAGCTAGAAAATCTTGGACATTCCAAAATTAGTGCCAATTAGATGAGTTGCCTTACATTACATTGAATCGCCAGGTTTCTCTCCTTTTTTATTAGTAGGAATCGACCGACAAGAACGTGCCTCTCATTGTTTGAGCTTTACAGTTTCACTTCTAAGGAGTTTTGAGTTTCATCTCCAAAATTTCTTTGATGGCTTCTCTTGGCCTCAGACCCACCAGAGCTCATTCTCCTCCTCCTCCTCCAACCCACTTCCTCCTCCTCCTCCTCCTCCTCTGCGCCGGCTTCGCGGCCGGGCGAGACCAATGCGACTGGCACGGGAAAGCCCGCCCCGGGGCTGCGGCTCTGCCCGTCATCCGAGTCGACCCGTCGGGCCGCTCCGGGAACTTCACCAGGGTCCAGGCCGCCATCGACTGGGTCCCCCTCCCAGAACCAGCGCTGGGTCTGCATTTACGTCATGGAAGGTACTTACAGGTGAGTCTTGGCTTCAGCCTCGATGCTTCGTTGCGTTCAGTAGATCATGTTGAGGCACGCGAAATTCTTTTCGTCTCTTTTGTGGGGTTCTCACGTGCAGAGAGAAGGTGGCGATTCCTCGCGAGAAGCCCTTCATCATCCTCAAAGGGCGAGGGAAGAGGAAGACGGAGATCGTCTGGGACGATCACGAGACCGTCCTTCAAAGCCCCACTTTCGCTTCTTTGGCGGATAACATTGTTGTCAAGAGCATGAGTTTCAGGGTAAGAAGAGATTGATTTTAGCGTCGTTTATCCTCGGTTGTCTTAGCTTTCTAATGTCGGGTCTTTTTCCGCCTGTGCCGGGCTCCGGTCGCGGTGTTCCACCCCGGGTGGCACAGAACTCGTACAACAACCCGTTGAACGATAACCCGAGGATCCCGGCGGTGGCGGCGATGGTCTCCGGCGACAAGTGCTACTTCTACCGGGTTGGGTTCTGGGGGTTGCAGGACACGTTGTGGGACGTGCATGGCAGGCATTACTTCAAGCGTTGCACGATTCAAGGGGCGGTCGATTTCATCTTCGGGGAAGGCCAGTCCATTTACGAGGTTTGTGGCTTTGACTATGGTCTTTTTTTCTCTTGTAATCATTTCTTAATTTCATTTGATTTGCGTGATATAACTAGATTTCCTAAATTAGATCGGATTTTCTTACCATTAGTGTGGGGTCAAAGTTGGCAAAGTTGACCACATTATCGGAGAATGTGGGATTACTTGATTCGGATAAAAATGGGAATAATGTTATTATTGGGGCAATAATCAGTTGCTGGATACTACTAAAATAAATGGAATGTAAGTACCATTTTGGTAATGAAAGTGTGTTGGAATTTACCAATATTTTAGATGATAATGTGGAAAAATGAAAGCAATGTCAAAGCAAAAACTAAGGGTGAGTATGTTCCGGGTGAGTCCATGGAACCGGCCCCACCCAAGCTTCATCGACGAAATAGAGATTGGAAATCGGGGATTTGTTGAGTAGATTGAAGATTAGGGATTCAAACTTATAGCAAATGGAGGCGACCGAGAGTTGGAGACGAAGGTGATGAACGGCCGGAGCGTGAACCCGGAGGCGTGACCGTGAGTTGATGGGAGTCGAGGTCATGTGTCGATGGGAGTCAAGTGAAGAAGACAGGATGTAGAGACGGAGACGAAGTTGAATAGACCGAGGTGAGGTTGAGACATTGAGAGTTTGAAACGAGAGAGAGTAGAGATGGAGAAGAGAGTGAAAGTTTGAGGCGAGATGAGCGGATTTCAAATTAAGAATTTTTCATTTTTATTCAAAAAAAAAAATTATACTAATGGTCCCGTCCGGGTGGATTGGTGGGCGGTTCCACACTTGGAACCAGGAACCACCAATTCTAGGCTGTTCCGATTATGGGCGCTTCCCAATTCTTTGCAAAAGACTATTTCATTTTGCAAAAGCGAAAAAAATGTAATATGTTTATTTTGCATAAATTAATGATTTGGAGAATCCTTCCTTTATATTACTTACGAGAATGAATGAACGAAAAATATTTTCATTATCTATAAGAATATATATATATATAATTTTTTATGATAAAATATTTTTCATTGATTAATTATTCCAAACGATATAAGCAATATTTAAAAATATATATTTTTGAACTTTTTGTTTTTCACGAAACAGATGGAAGAAGTGAAATTATATAGAGAATGAACGTTGACACGCAGTCGATTTTATTTATTTATTTTTCGCTTGTTATCTATGTGAAGAATATGTTTTGCATTAGTGCTGTCACTGGTCAAGCATCTGTTATTGATTGACATAACTTTGCTAATACACACATTTTTGCAATTTTCAAATTAAGATAAACTCGATCATTCGACTTTAGTCTTGATGCGAGACATTACGGATGCCTAGACCAATGCTTTCCTACCTTACCGTTCGTGATATTGATGTCGTGCTTGTACATGTCAGGGTTGCTCCATATCGGTGCTCGGGAATGCCCTGGCGCCGGGGCTGCCGGGGTTCATCACGGCGCAGGGGAGGAAGAACCAGCAAGACATGAACGGGTTCGTGTTCAAGAACTGCAACGTGTTCGGCTTCAGCTCGGCCTACTTAGGAAGGCCATGGCGGGAGTACGCACGAGTCTTGTTCTACTATTCCAACTTCACCGACGTCGTCCAGCCCCAGGGGTGGGACGCCTGGCTTGCCACCGGCCGTGAGTAAGCTTCCGTACGCCCTTTTTCTTCCCCCGGAAACGTACATCCGACTTCAGCTTGTTACAATTTGTAAATCTGCCTATCCTAGAGAGAGTTAGAATGACGAATGAAAGTGCAATGTTATGTCGATAGGGAACAGTTGACTTTTGCCGAGTATGGCTGCTATGGACCCGGCGCCGCCGTGAACGGCCGGGTGAGCTGGGAGAGGAACCTCGATGTGTTATCGGTGGAGCACTTGACAAGCTTAAGCTTCGTTGATTCTGAAGGGTGGATCGCAAGCACGCCTTTTTAGAAAAAAGTTTTTTTCGAAGAAGTTCGAGAAAATGAGAAAATTTGTAATTTTTCAATTTATTCCCATCTTATTATGCGCATTGTTATTTCTTCTTCTTTTTCACTGCCCTCTTAGATTTTTTTTCTTTTTCTCCTCCCTAGGTAGAGTTATTTTCCAATTGGTGGTGCTGAAATCTCACAATCAAAATGCTAAAAAAGTTTGCGCAAATAACCCAACTTGTTCAGGGCCCATTGGGCCGAGATCTCCTTTTGGCAATGTTGGATTTTAGTCTCCCTTTATTTATCAACTAATTAATGCCCCTTGTATCTTTTTTTTTTCTCTGTCCTTAATTTTCTGGGAGAAGGCTTATTCTTTTGGTCTATGTGATTTTGGGGTTGAATTTTGCTCTCGTCCTTGAATTTTTGCGGAATTATGCATTTTAGTCCATGCGATGTGATTTCGGTGCTGCCTAAAGCCATTTGTTATCATTGCTCATTAGGCGTCCCTCGATTTAATTCTCGCGTTTCGGTCCTTTGTGTTCTTTTTTTCATGGGATGTCAGTATGGTCCTCTCTACTAGAAAACGTGATAATCATGCTTTTGGAGGGAGATTCGTTTGCTGTTCACCTTTAAATCGAATTTGAGATGAGAATAAAGTGGTGCCGAAGCAATAAGAGACTCGGAATTGCAAATGTGTGGAGACTAAAATCCACTTCTGTCCAAATTGAATGGTCAAATGGGGTGCTCCTTTTTTTTCCCCTTTTTGTAGGTAAATTTGTCCAAAAGATTGTTAATCAATTACGGTTCCATCAATGTAGTCATAAATATTTATTTTTGCCAATTGAGTTGTAAAGGCATTCATGTTTTATCAATTGAGTCCATTCGACTAATTTTAGCCAAAAATTCGTTGGCGCGGGCGCCGCCATCCTACATCGCATAAATTTGGTTGACGTGAACAAAATTCAATAATATTTTTTTAACATTTTTATCTAAATTTTTATGTGTATACTTTCTTTTTTGTTTTTTTTTTCCCTTCTACCCTCCGTCAATCATTGACGTGCCCGGTGGAGGTTGCCCTCTTCAGCCCAAGTGAGGTGGAGGTCGCCATCTTCAGCCCAAGTGAGGGCGGCGTCTGGGCTGACGAGTGCTGCCCTTCGCCAAATCGGGTGAGAGTTGCCCTCGTTTGAGGCCAACAACCTTCGCCAGCCATCATCGGGATCATTGATGGTTGGCGGAGGAAAAAAGGAAAAGCGGTAATTGTTTTGAGTGGAATCTTGCCACATATAAAAACAAGGAGTAAATATTATAAAATCAAAAGGACCATGACAACGATGTGGTAGATGATAGTGACCAATGGAAGGAATGGCTGGTGGTGAGTTCATGTTATCTCAACTGTGAAGTAATAAAACAAAATTCCAAGACCATGGTCAGGATTAAATTGATGTTTTTGATCAATCATTGTTGTGTTTATCAATATGGCTGATTGGTTATGGCATGTGGTTGACTCCTTTTAAGGTTGAATTTCAATTGAATGCAGCTCTGCTTTTGGGAAGGCATGCTGGGTTGGGCCCAAGATTAATTTAACTTTTAAAAAAAAAAAAAAAAAAAAAAAGGTGGTCCCTGCAATTTGTTGGGGTTGACCTGCCCAATAGATCTAAGGCAAAATCCTTACTTATGTCTTTATTTTATAAGTGCTATTGGCAAGGAAAAGTAGAAAGCAATGTCCATTCCATATTGCTTGATGTCATGTTCATGAGAGAGAATTTGATTGAGTGGAGGGGACCTAATGAAATATGTCCTTCTTTTTTTTTCAAATTTTGATTAAAAAAAGATTATGTTTATTTTCATTTGGTTTATTATTCTATTTTTTTCCCTTGAGTCGACATGGTTTGAATTATTATTAGGTGAAGGGGCCAACACTTTGAGAAAAGGAAATTCATATTTTGAGACAATAGTTTGACTATAGGTGCATTATTTCAGACAGCATCTCCATGAAGATCACATCTCCATGTGAAAAACATGCTTGAGCTCAACTAAAAGAGACATGAATGGGATCATAGTTTTGGAACAACCATTAGTAAATAAAATGAACTAGTTTTTTTTTTTTGTTGTCGAATTGGGTTTATACAGCTACGTGATGATGTTTGTGACTAGGGAGTCAGTCAGGAACCATGTTCAAGAAATCGATTACGTAATAAAGCTCTACGGGTTTGGATTGCGAGCTTTGTCGATCTTTTCCTATGATCATATAGACGCGAGATCACATAGATCGGACTTGTGAGATTTTATGGTAGGACGTCTTTACTTCTCGTCTATTTTTTTTTTTACTAAAAGAACCCGTTTGGATTATCGGAATGCCTTGCTTTTTCTCGCGGTAAAGCAATGGTTTGTCCATGTTAATTATCATGATTTTTCTAATCATATTGGGTTTTCCCCTGCCACTCCCGTGGGAAAGAGCTAGAAGTGAATTAGTCAAGGTCTAGTCATTCAAAAAAGGTGATTAGGGCTTGGTTTACATGAGCTTGCCGGCAAGGACTTGTTTTTCTTATTACGTACCATGTGACTTTCCAACCCCATCCGCTAATTAACACATTAAAGTAATAACAGGGATTATTATTATTTTTCATTTGGGTGTTTTTCCAGTCATATCTCAAGAAGAGCACAATTAGTTAATTAATTGCCATGCTCCTATTAGAAAAATAAATATCCGCCCGTTTTAGAATATAATATAAGCTTAATTACTTCTATGAAACTATTGACTTATTCCAACTGATTTCCTTAACCATAGCTAGTGGCTCTTCCTTCGCTTCGGCGGAGCGGTTTCCGATTTATTTTAACGTGGCGTTACATGACTCGATATAATACGGGCACACACGATGAAAAATGTGATCAAGCGAGTGACAACTCCCAAGTTTGATTTGGATCGTATGTTAAATAACATTATGGAAATCACGCTCGTATTAATTTATCGCTCAAGATTATGAGATGTTCTAAAAGAATAGAAAATTAAGAAAAACAACTATAAACTATAACAAGCGCTAAACGTGTCGATGACATGATTAGAAATTCAGTAATCATATTAGAAACGTAATTAAAACAAGTGTAACAAGTGAATCAAATGAGGAAGAAGGAAAGGTGAAGGTCTTTTCTTGTCCTTCTGCTGTGATAAAGGCATTTCCAGCAATGGGCAGAGTCTTGTCAAAAACAGAATCAAGCACTGACTGCTTAGCAGCACCAGGACTGCAAAATTGGAAGACCACTTTGTCTGGAAGTTCAGTGTCAGCTTCTCAATTTTTAATGTACTTTAATTTATTAATTTTTAACAATTTATTTTTTTATTTATTTTTTTCTCTGTTGGGTAATAATTTTTAGCATAAAAATATGTAAGGGGCAAGGTGGTGGTGGGGTCATAAGTGGCCGACCTTGTCTTGATGGCCTCCTATCTCTTTGGACTGGCTTTGTCTGCCTCCAGTCCTAATCCACCTATTTCTGTTCTCTCTCGTCATCAATTCATGTTACCCATTGGTCCTGATAATTGACATGACAACATCGTCTCCTGTGTCACACTTGTTAGGAAAATCTCGAAGTACTAGACTCGGTGCGACAGATCTTAACGGCTATTCTTTCACGATACAAAAGATATTTCTCTTTACCCCGCATGGAATAAAAATAGAGAACCAGAGCAACGTTTTATGTAAAACCAAACAAATAAATGGAAAGAAGAGAGAGCGAGAGATTTTCTTATTTTTAATAAATTAATTGTGAATTGGAGATTCTCTTTATAGGCAAATGAAGGAGCGGATTAATGAAAAAAAAAATCAAATCAAATTTCAAAACCGTTTACAAAATGATGAATTTTGGATTTTCAAAACTAATGAAATACCCGATATCTCTCTCCTTTTTTCCCCTCTCTTCTCTTTCTTTTTAGTGGAATGTGACATAATGGTGATGATCATTACCTATTGAAATGTGAGATTTTAGGTCTTAAGTTTCAAGTATGGGTAGTCAATTCATTTAAATGGGTAAAAATCGGTAAAATGTAGGTTTAGGTTACAACGGAATCAGAAAAAGGTTTTGGACATCGATTTGATCTACTTGCATGGCCTACGAATGCGAGCCAAAGATAAATTGCCCGACAGATTAACGTCATGATAACGAAAAGGCGCATATGCGTGAACATTATTTTTATGTGATTATGGAAGTACCATATCATGACAAATAAAAAGGAGAGATGGGTCCAAGACACATAAGTCCAATCAAAGGTTCAAGGATAATCTTGAAGGTCTACTTTCTTTTTTCTCCCTAGTGTAGTTGATGATGAAACTATGGGCTTTGGCCCCCATTATAGCTAAGTTGCTTAATGAGACTTCACCTTTTTTTTTTTTTTTTGTGACCATGGATTACAAAAGAGGGAGAAACCATTCCAAATTTGGCATGTGGAAAAGGGAAAGTTTAGACAATTTCTTGTGCCACCTGATGAGCACTTTGCCTTAGGATGGTCATGGCAAACTTCTAGCGTGCCTAGTTTGCTAGTTGCATGACCATATCCCTAACACAAATGTGTCCCGCAAACTCCGGCTCACTTTTGCATTTCCTTTTTTCCTCTTATGTTTTCCTAGCTTCTAACTTAAGCATCCGAGGGTTCTTTCGAAGCGGAAAAACGAGGAGGATTTCTTCTTTGCATGGCGAGCCGATCACACAACCCGGTGAATACGGGCATCCGGCGAGTTTGAGCTCGGCTCGACAGGGCCGGTTCGATCTTGAGCTTTGATGGAATCGAGCTCGGGAATGGATTGACTCGGCTTCAATCTTTCGTCGTGCTCCGATGGGGCCAGCGGCGATGCATGTGACCTTAATTCATCGTAATCGTATCGTTGGCGTGGGCCCCACGCGAGGTTCAAACTCACGTACGCCTGCGCGTACGCAATACTTGCTCGCGACAGGGACGGGACAAAAAGCCGAGCTGTCTCTTCTCCGGATCGAGTGTGTTGTGTTGCTGCATGCCTTTCTCTGTCTGAATAGGACACAAATCTCTCTCTCTCTCTCTCCTTCACATGCTCTCTCTCTCTCTTCTCTCTTCTCTCTCTCTCTCTCTCTCTCTCTCTCTCTAACACATTCTCGACCCGCGATCGATTCTCTAACCCGCAAGCACTCGCCGTCCTCGCTGCGCAAGACCCGCCATTTCCGTTCGCCGTTTCAGAGGGCATAATGTACTCGGCGCTTCACTCGCTGCCGCTCGACGGCGGCTGCGTCAGCCAGAGCAGCGGCGACTTCCACGGCTCCCTTGACGGCGCCAGTCTGCCCGGCGACGCCTGCCTCGTACTCACCGCGGACCCCAAGCCCCGCCTCCGCTGGACCGCCGAGCTCCACGAGCGCTTCGTCGACGCCGTCGCCCAGCTAGGTGGTCCCGACAGTAAGTCCTGATTTTGCGCACCTCACTTTGTGGTTCTTGAGGTTTCCCAGGTCCTGAGTGTTGTAGGTTTCTCGTTTGACTTGATTTGGTTGTGTTAGTTCTTGTTTCTGTGGAGTTTTGGATGATTCTAGTGTTGGATTCTGAAATGCAAGCCCAACGGGACTGAATTATAACCCGATGCACTATTCGTTGTTTCACTAAACGCTTGCCTCTTAACGTCATTCCTAATAATACGCAGGAGTTAGTTAATCAATAGAAAATTCATGCTGATGAAGCTTGTTAACTGTCTCGAGCTACCCGGTAGCCAATTTTTAGCAGGGGAAGAGCAGAAAATCTTCTCTTTCAAGGAGCTGACTGCCCTATTGAAACTCTGCCCGACAAGGGCCGACTACTTATTTGTGCTCCATGTAGCTCTAGCAAATTATTTGCAATCAGGAGGGAGATTCCACACTCAAAAGAACTATTGGTCTCTGCATTTCGGGGGACTTCCTCGCAAAAAGTAAACAATCTGGACATGTGAATTTCCAAACTGTTCAACACTGTCCCCTATCTCTCCCGTGTTGGCAAGCACTCTTCATAAATCTGGACTGTGGGGATCGATTTTAATAGGGTGACAAATGAAGGGGTTGAAGATTCGGATACGGGATCCTATACTCTGATACTAGGTAGACTATGATCAATCCCTAGACTCAGAAAATTGGGAACTTCATCTTCTTAAGAAGGCTTCCTGGGTTTGTTATGGAAGTAAGCTTCTCGTTGGCCTTGTTGCCTGCTTTCAAGAGTGAAGTTCAATTGAAGTATCTGGATCCTCCGCTTGTGCAAGTGAGAACCTGCTGTTGCTTGCAAGTTATTGAGTTTTTAATAAATTATCAAATGCCGAATCATTGCACTACTTAGAACACCATCTTTACCAGTTGTGTTGTTGGAACCTAATGTACCATGAGAGAGAAGAATAATTTGCTGGACAATTTTTACATGGATGTTGAGAATGTCCACAATGAACAGCTAGGATTTCCTTCGTGTCAGGCTTACTTTTATCCTGATTTCTCCCTATCAGTTTGAATAATTAAGAAGCTTGAGAAAAATGCAATAATTAAAAGAGTGAAACCTGTTATACTGAAGTCCAATAGGAAATAAGAACCTAGTTTTCAAGCAGTCAATTAGACTTTGTACAGCGCAAAATTTTTGTATGCACTGCAATTTCAAATATTCTGATCGGTTTATAATCTTCATGATAATTTCATGTTTCCAATGAACAAATCAAATAGAAGATATGGCAAGAGAACAAGATTGACTCTATTGATGGAAATGTAACTATCAAATCAATTGTTAACACTATAGTTTTCTGTTTCCGAATATTTCCACAAATTTGGGACTAGAGGGCCATTTTTAAACTTTTAAATAGTTTGAATCTTAATTTACAGCGAGGTAACTCCCAGGAATTAAAAGGATCGTAGGCACTCTACTGTTAGAGCCATCAAATAATTATCTTCGACCATGTTTTAAAGCTTTCTGTGTTGCTTAATTGCTCTTCCTATACCTACTTCATGTCATTTGCAACTACTGGTACTTTGTTTCCCAAGTTTAGTTCATGAGTTTTGGTGTGCATGTTGAGAGAAACAAACTGAAGGCGCCATTATAAGTTGGTTCGTGATGTCTAAATCTTGAAGCTTGAGGAGCTGAAATTGGGTTTTATTTAGCTTGCAACCATTTGCTGGACCTTGTTCTGACGTATGGGCATATTTTATATAGCCACCTATGCGCTGATTGTGTATAACCATGTACCTGCTCATTGTTGAAGAGATGGGTAGAGTTTGCTTCCTTCTAAACTTAAGCCTTACAGCGGGCTTTATGCATTGATCCGATCATAAACTTTTGGATATGACTGAAGTAGTGACAGTGTGGTTGACATTTGTTCTTCTTAACCGAAACTAGTGTAAGACTTCGGAAGACAACATGCATGTTTACAAGTGCAGGGTCGTGAGCATGCTTGTGGACAGCTGTCATTGAAGAATGTTTTTACTCGTGAATCACGGCCATTCGTTGCAACTCTCTTCTTTCCTTTAATCTCCAGACTCTCCAATGAAGACGATATTAATCGCTTTCTTGAATGCTAAAGCTGCAATATTTTTCTCTGAGACATTTACTTGTTTTTCCTTCGATCTGTGAATAACTTCTTTCCCCCGATCACATTTCCAGATCTCATGTTGTCTATCATCGTCAAGGATCTCAATATGCAGTGATGCATTTAATTCTCGCAAGTTTAGTTGGTTTTACTTTCTGTCATTGCTTCCTTCTTCTTTTTCTCTTTTGCTGCTACTTTTCTATGTTCTGGCCTGCCAGAAACTTCGGGTGATTTAATTCTTGTGGAAGCTAAAGGAAGCTTGTTTCATGATAATTCCAAATCTTTTTTAGCGTAACAACTACAACTAGTGAACTCATTCAAATACTTATTATACATTCATGCCACATGATTTGGTTTCAGCATAATGAACCAACTCTCCAACGTAAATGCATTTTAGCAGTTATCAATTCTTTTTATTTTGTGGTTAAAAGCACTGGCCATCCATCCTGACAATTTTCTTCAGAACGGTGACTTATGAGGGCAGAAATGTTCTTTTGAAGGCAATAACTAGTTTAGTCACTGATTTTTCTCATCTGGAAATTTCAGTTTTCTTTTGTGTTTTATTGATGCCTTTTTACTGAATTTCGTACTTGAGGTTTTGTATCTTACTTTTTCATGTCTGCCTTCATATGACTTTGCAGAAGCAACCCCAAAGACTATTTTGAGAACCATGGGTGTAAAAGGCCTTACTTTGTATCACTTGAAGTCTCATCTTCAGGTTTGTTGCTAAAGTGGAGCATAATTTGGTTGCTTTTACCAATTTTTACTTCCACTGCATAGTTGTCTGGTTTTGTCTTGTTCTACGGTCCTTTATTATTATTATTTTTATATGTAATTTGAAGTCAAGAGCTTCAGAAATTTGAAGTCAAGAGGTACAGAAACAATCATATGAGAGACTTGAAAGGGTTGGAGTTTTCTAAGCCAGCTTTTATCTTGTAATTATTGCTCCATGTACTCTGCACTTCAAATTCGTATCTTGTTCTTGCAGAAATTCCGTTTAGGGAAACAGTCGGGCAAAGATTCAAGTGGCAACTCCAAGGATGGTCTGCTCTCTATCATCTTGACTACTATTTTTCCTCGCAAAGATAGTGTAGATTCATGGCTAGACTAGTTTGAAAAGAACCTCCACTCTGAAACTTCGCTGGATGATCCTGACTAGGATAATATAGAATTAGAAATGCAAGGAAACGGGGCATTTCTACATGCATTCTTGTTCTGTATGTTTTATATCCTTCCAGTTAAATCAATATTTCCTCGATTGAAATTAACATCCCCTTTGGATCTAGTGGGCATTCCATCTTCAGTAGGAAGGTTCGCTTTCACCCTCGATGTACATTACTAAGCTAGTTACCACATCCTTTATGTCTTTTCATTTGGAGAAGCAAGTTCTATTTGCATTGGCAAAGTCATGCCCTTATTAAGATGTTGGCAGAAAGTTTTCTGTTTAGGTTTCGTTCTTTTTTTTTTTTTTCATTTTGCATACATATGTGCACAGAGAGAGTAGCAACTAGCCACACTCACTGTTTATTGTTGATGCTGCAGCCCCAGGTGATACGGAGAGTCTGAACACAGGCTCATCTGCTACGTCTTCATCAAGAATCCTCTCCCAGGAACTTAATGAGTATGTTTCTATTCCGTTCATGATAATAAAGCTTTTGGTGCCCATCTGCTTTCAAGTGATGGCTGTTTTTTATCTTTCAAACAGCAGTTACCAAGTTACCGAGGCTTTGCGTGTCCAAATGGAAGTCCAACGAAGGCTTCATGAGCAGCTGGAGGTTGGTTTCTTTTCTTATTTGGTGTGAATGGAAATGGCATCAAATGTTTAAACTCGCGGGGAAATAGCAGATCTGTTCCTACATATCAGCATTTGGTCATTAAGATGCATTACCAAGTATGTGCAGACAGAAACTAATAATGTTCGGCTTAGCTGCTGTATGCTTAGAGGAGAAAGTGGTACAGAATGAACCTGGTTCTCATGCATTGAATAAACTTTGCTGGTGGAAAGTTCTTTCTTAATAACATAAAGTGAGAGATGTGCTTGATTTATGCTTTTGGCTGATGATGGTATAATGAAAAGAGAAAATATTTAAACCATTCATTACATCAGAGAAAATTTCTTTATACTTTTTCCTTCAATCACTAACTAATCTTTTTACCCAACACCTGTATTATCAACACTCAAGGTTCAAATTCTTTAAGGGCCAATAAAATATAAATATCTCATATCCTAGCCCAAAAGAATTAAAGGTGCACACTCAGGGAGCATTAGAAGGAATAAACCATCATTGGTCTTGACCATTATAGGATGCTCTTATGAAATTATGACTATACTTTGATAAAGCATTTGCGTGGCCCAGGTCCAGCGCCATCTCCAAGTGCGGATTGAAGCCCAAGGGAAGTATCTACAATCTATACTTGAGAAAGCTTGTAAAGTTCTCAATGATCAAGTTGCTGTCCCCTCTGGGCTTGAAGAAGCCAGAGATGAGCTCTCTGAACTAGCTATTAAGGTCTCTAATGACTGTCCTGGACTAAAGCCTGTTGAAACTCTGAAGATGCCTTGTTTCTCCGAACTAGCAGCTGCTTTAGATAGCAACTCACCATCTGGTTTGCCATCTCGGGTTGGTGACCCGTCAGTGGAAAGCTGCTTGACATCATTGGACAGCTCAATTTCAGCGAATACTTTAGGTTTGCATGTTATTTCCGTGAAGAAGAGACTAAGGCCGGTGTTTGATAATCGGGAACTATTGCCAATGGAAAGCAGCACACAAAAGCAAGTAGACTGGATGATGAATAATATTGGATGAAGTACGAGCATGTGCCTCCAGCGAACATAACACCGTCATCATTATTTGTCCTTGACATCATCGTTTCCTGTTTGGTTGATCCAACTGGCAATGTCAATTGTAGAAACTGTAGTCTGTATATCTTGAAAGTAGATATTTGGAATTGGCGCACATTAATGGTATAATTGAAGTTTCTAGCATAATTCTTGTGTTGATGGAAAGCTTGTACTACCTATGTGGAGATCCATCACCGATGGGATATATCATTAACACAATACTTCAACCATCAAAAGCTGTTATCGAGTTTCTTACCATTTACCAAATGCTTCGTGGTAGAGTTTCTGAAATCTACTTCGACATTGGAGGAGAAGTAGATACTATCTGGAAAAGGCCTTCAGTGGTAATTGCCTAGCACGCTATTTACTATCAGCAGCCCGTTGGAAGACTTTACGTTGTCTTTTCTCTTGGTAGAAAGATTTACCTTGTCTTGGTTTTGTTATTAGGGCAGAATACTGGAACTAATGACAAAGTGTGATAATTTAATAGCCTCAACTGTTATAACACTACCCTTTGGCGTTTGGTGGCAAAATGATGTATTCATGGTATGGTTTGCCTTGTGTGCATACATCATGTTTAGCCATCTTAAAACTGGCTTGAAAGTATCAAGATTTCTTTCCTTCCATCTTCCTCATCTCTTTGATTGTTCCTTCATCGTCCAGTATTATTATCTAGCCATAACATGATGCGATTTGTTCATTATCGGTTATAATTAACCAACCTCTAAAACCAGCGACCCGCTTGTCATTTGGGGATCGATCTTATTAGGAGCAGAATATAATTGGTGTATCAGAAGTACCGACTTCATTATCACTGTTTTTTGTCTTATGAATATGCATAGTGTCATTAGCCCTGTGTTTGGTCCATTATTCCATCCAATAACCGGTCAAAGCTGCAAGTGTCTTACAAAGAATCAATCAAACTTTGTTCCTCTTCATGGTGGCATACCCAGTTTTGATACCGAGTTTTGGCAATTCTCGGTTGGAACTAGGCAGATCTATGATATCTCCAACTCAAGCTCAGTATGAAGCTCTTGTTCTGCTGTAAATCAATCCAAAATTGATGACTTCCCTTCTAATATTCTCCTTTTGCCTATACTCTGTTTTCACTTGCGGCTCAGAATTGATGTGCTGCTGCAGAAGCTCTCCATAATTTCGTGCTAAAGCTGCGCAGAGACAAAAGGTTCTACTGCATGAGTCCGTTTCTCTTCTCATTTAAGTTCAGAGCTGCACTTGCTAACACTATATTTGCCTGAATAGGATCACGGCGCTTTCATCTTGCACATCGAGTGTGCATATCTAGTGCAAGAGCTCATACAGACATATCTTCTTGTTTATAATTGACAGATGGTCGAGAGAAGCGCTCTCGCATGATCTTTCATTTTCCACGTCTTTCTCTTCCATAGTGTTTGCTTACTCTGTCAGAGAGATTAGCTAGTAGTGGACCTATACAGTCTCTCCATCCCTAGGACATGTCAAAACATTCCTTGAGAAAGTGTCTGCTTATGCTGCCATACATAGAGATGGACAGAACTTCGCATAAGAACCAAAACTCGGGCAATGTCTGTACATGGGTGCACTGAACCGAATACATACACAAGCACTCATAAAAATTGCAATGTGGAGGTACTGTATACAGTCAATAGTGACACTCCAGTGACTAACAATCTCCGTACATACATACTACCATTCATCCTATCACATTCTCTCTGTACTCTTAGCTCAAGGAATGATCCGCAGATTGCTCTTGACGATTTGATGACGGTGTCAAGTTTCTTGTCTTATAAAATCTCGTACTGGTTTGGCAGATCCTATTGAATTCCTAGAGCCTGCATACTTCTAATCATTGACAAAGAAGTGGCATTTCTTTGCCTCCACTCGTTCACGCTCTCGTTCTGACATCGTAAGAAGCGCCGATCGTTCCCGTCGAGGATGCTCACAATCTGCCTGATGCTCAGTCTTGATCCTGGGTCGGATCTTGTGCACGCCATTCCCAATTTGACCAATCTCATCAGTTCTCTAGGATCATATTCACCGTTCAGTCTCATGTCAACCAATTCGTCTATTGCTTTCATCTGTGCCTCTAATTCAGACACCCTTCTCACTAGGAACACTTCAGGCCTCCGAAAATCGACCGCCATACATCCTGTGACCACCTCAAGTATCACAACACCGAAGCTGTATATGTCTGTCACCGTGGTTGCTTCCCCTGATTCAATATACTCAGGCGACATGTAGCCGAAGATCCCTCGAACCGATCTGTTTGCACTATGCGCTGCGCGATGTCCTTGATCGTTTCTTGTCAAGAATTCGGCAAGGGCAAAGCAGCTAAGCCGCGGGTTCATGTCCGGATCAAGAACGATGGCGGAAGAGGTGATGTTTCTGTGAATCACTTGCTCGTCCCAATCTTCATGAAGGTAAAGAATTGCAGAAGCGAGCAATCTGATGATGTTGTACCTTTGACGCCATCGCAAGACGGGGCGGCCCCTCCGTGGATCATTATGATGGAACAGGAGATGGCTCAGGAGGCAGTTCGTCGAGTAGTCGTACACGACGAAGCATCTCTCCTTGCTCGGTGCACCATCCACGGAGCTGCACTAGGTTGCGATGCCGGAGCCTACCCAAATTGTGCAACTCATTTGAGAACCGGGCTCGTAGTGCAGGGCACTTGTTCATGCCGAGCCTTTTGACCAGGATGTGCTGCTGGTTATCAAGGAACCCGCGGTAAGCCGTCCCAAAGTCCAGCTCTGCAACCCTCCGCGAATCGGAGAAATTTTCCGTGGCGGCGACGAGCTCTTTGTACGATATCTCGCGTGGGGTTTCGACCGAGAAGAAGGCATTCGCTCGGGGACGGCCACCGCCGTTAGCGGAGGAGGAATTGTCAGTATTGCTAATGGTCTCTCCTCTTTCGGCTGTCGCATATATGGTTTCGGCATCAGCAGTGACATAGTGGGACGCGCTAAATGCGGTGCCATTCGTGGTAGTGGTGGTCGACGTGGTGCCGGACTGGCCTAGTCCCGTGGTCGTGCTGCTCATACTTGTGCTTGTCGGGGAGGCTAGAGAGATGTACAAGGGGTATGATTGGAAGGAAGGGAGGGCGGGCAGCTTCCCTGGAACGTCGCCGGAAAGCACCTGGACAACCCATTTCATGCTCGGTCGCCACTGCGGGTCATGGAGCGTGCAGAGCAGGCCGAGATGGATCATGTTTTCCATGTCGGAGAGGCGGTGCGAGCCGTCGGATAGCCTACTGTCCCCTGCTCTTAGCAGCCTGCCTTCAACAGACAGCCTCCTGACCCAATCAAGCAACACGATTTGCTCGTCGGTGCACGCGAGGTCGACTGCCCGCCTCCCGGATATCACCTCCAGCACTACGATCCCGAAGCTGAAGACATCTGACTTGGACGTCGCAGCGCTCCGCCTCTGGAAGCTCTCAGGCGGCAAGTACCCGATAGTGCCACCGATCCTGGTGGTCTCCGCCAAATGGAACCGGCTGTGAATCTTGGACGGCGGTGGCACCGCCTCGGTGCGGTACTCGAGCTCGTGCTCGAGCCACCGGGCCAACCCGAAGTCCCCAAGCCGGGCGTTGAATTGAGAATCGAGCATCACGTTGCTCGTCTTGACATCACGGTGGATGATCTGCGTCTCTAGCTGCTCGTGGAGGTAATGCAGAGCGGCCGCCAATCCTCGGACGATCTCCCGTCGCCTCTCCCAGCTGAGAGGCGACGGGGCTGGGCTCTCCGCGGTCCGTTGGAACAGAATTCGGTCCAAGCTCCGGTTCGGCATGTAGTCATAGACAAGTAGCAGCTGATCCTCATGGACACACCACCCTCTGAGCCGGACCAAATTCCGGTGCCGGAGATGGGCCACTGCCACGAGCTCCGCCTCGAAGGTCTTCTCGAACCTCTCCCCTCTCTCCACCACGCATTTCACCGCGACCACCGTCCCGTCGCTCGGCAAGACCGCGCGGTACACCCTTCCGAAGCCTCCACTTCCAAGAACCTCATTCTCACTGAATCCATTAGAGCCAATGTAGAGCTCCGAGTAGCTGAAGATCCTGGGATTCTCCTTCCCAACCTTATCAGCTAATTGGACTCCTTCCATGTCAAAGAAGACACCAGACTGTTGCTTCTTGGGCTCCTCCCCTTGACGATGGCAAAACTTCACGACCCATCTGGAGTCATGCAGCCTATGCAACTGCTCGCGAATTAAACCAAGAACCGCACCTCCACAATCCCGAAGGCGCCGTTTCTCGAGCCCTTCTTTCGCGGGCTTTCGACAGATCTCGCCGGACCGATCCGCGGGCAGAACGAAGCAGACCCCTTTCATCATGGCTGCGTCGTCAAGTGGGAAGACGCTCGGTTCCTTACTATCGTCCTCGTCGCCGCCTTTTCGGGGTTATGGGATATGTACTGTGAACATTGAAGAAGAAGAACAACAAAGTGGTTGCAGAAGGAGAATTTGAAATGTACTTCGGAACTTCATTTTCTTAATTTTTTCTTTCGGGCGTGGGCGTATCATGTTCGGTTTAAATGCATAAAAAGGCGGTGCTTGGGTTCCAATTCAACGTTGTTAGGTTTGCATGGGTTGAATTGTATGGTAGACTACCGGCCCAATCTGAACCTGCCCGGACGTGACGTCACTCTAGAGAGAGAGAGAGAGAGAGAGGGATTCTTCCTTGCAAATTGTCTGTTTTTTGCTTCTAGAACAACGTAAAATTTCCGCGGAGGCATCGCAAATGGAATTCTCCTTTACGTGTGAATGGCGGCACCGGCTATCATCCGACGTACCGATTGCATGTGAGCTCAGTGCACCGCGATCGTTCGATCGCGTGAACTCCGATCGCGGCCGCCGATCGACACCAAGGGGTCCGGGGGCGAACGCCGTGTTAGCTTTTCGGCATCCGGCAGGTCAAGACAGGACGAGAAAAGGATGTTTGTTCGCTTCTCGTCTTGCTTGTCTTCTCTTTACTTTTCCTTTCCACGAGGATACAAAGAAGAATTAGGATGGATTGGTCCCTCTGGATGGAGTTTCATTGAATTTTTTGCCCTAATCTCTCTCTCTTTTCGGCTCTTAATTAAGGGTTGTTAAATTTAAGCCAAATTTAATTGATGCTGTACTGTATTTGAATCTTTGTGAAGGTACTTTCTCTTGGGCTAACCCCATGAACTTCCATCCTCGGTAATTATCCGGTCCGGGGTAGGTAAAAGGGCCACCGTATTCCGATCAGATCGTCGGCTGCCCTACGTGGCTTAGGCACCAAAAGTCTTTAAAGAAAGTGATTTTCGAAATATTTATGTTATCCCCCAAAAAATAAAGAAGAAAAAAACAGAGATAGTGAAAAAAAAAATTGCTGACTAAGAGCATCAATAATAGTCAATCATATGCTCGATATTTCGGCTCACCCGGCTAAAACAATCGACTAGTTTGCCAATCGAAGTCTCGCGTAATCTTCCCTCTTTGCCTTTAATTACATCGCATGAAACCTATTTGTCTAAAAGCGCCGCGAACAGCCACGAAAGCCCACGGACTGCCCGTAGAGGATCCCATCCCATTTTCTAAGTTGGAACATAACACAAAACTCAATAACTATATTGTTGGAATTGGCGAATACTTCGAAAATTCTTGCTTTCACACCGAAAGACGTTCACGTAAATTTAAGAAAACCGAAATATGATCCGAAGACATGTGACCCATGTGCGCGGAATGTAGGGGTTCGAGGCGCGCCCCTACACTAATGTCCCGTTGCCGTCGGCGGGCGGGGTTCTCCCGAAACAATAACGAGTTTGAGTTTTTGTTTAAGTGAGCTTATTTGTTAAGGGATTAAAAGGGTTTCGGATAGGTTTAAGTTTTGGGCCCGTTTAGGGCATATATATTTACTTATTTTTTTGGCTAATCATTGGAATTTAGTTGTGTGGTTGTAAACTTAAAGATAGTGAAATCTTTTTGCGGGACGTAGCCTTATTTTGGGATAAATCAGGGTAAACCGTGTGCGTCATCTAATTTTCTTCTATTATATGTGTGATCGTTACGAATCAATTTGCGATACAACTCTACATATATAACATATTGACACATTTCTTCCTACATTCTAAAAAATTATGGGTAGTTTTTCTTTTATCAAATATTTTCGTGAAATTTCAATTTTTACTAAAAGTAAGTCCATTTTAATGCAATTGAAGGTCAAATATAGTAGCTAGTTTCCTCCACTACCCCCACCTCTCTCTCTCTTCTCCAAGCAGAGCAACTCCTCCCTTATCTCGTTCTATCCTTGCACATCCACATGAGTGCGCATCAACATTAGCAATCTTTATCAGAAGTTGTTGGCCTTTTCTTGATTCAAGTTGACAATTACATTTGATCGATTATATTCTGACGACGAAATTATTTGAGGTCATCATCATAAATATAAATATCAAACACTTCCTCCATCGCTAGACATCTTCATCAATGATAATTGTTCACCTACTTTCCTTCTGTTCTCTCTTCCTCCACTCTTAATAGCGTGAATGACAGCCATTCTATTTCAAAGAGCTATTTCTCGCGCTCTCTAGACGAGTTTCTAAGCAGATAAATACGTTTGTTAAAGAAATAAAATTTATATTCCGAGACAGAAATTTATTTGATAACAGTATAAATTTCGCGATTGTTGACACGTCGGGCCTCAGCTAGAGGCCTAGGACATGAGAGAGAGAGAGAGAGACCACATGCGTGAGAGAGAAAGTGAGCGATGATAAAAAAAAAATTAATTCTATTTATGTTCCAAAAAAAGAAAAGTAGAAAATTTATATTTCTTAGTTTTGTTCCAAACTTATTTTTGAGCTAAAAATTTATCTCCAAAATGAAAAAAATGAAATTATTTTATCAAATAAATTTCTGTTTCAAACATATTCTTGAAAACATAAAAATTAAAAAAGTAAAGAAATATAATGGTTATCATTCATGCCATAAATATCCCCACCTCTCTCTCGCTAGGGTACTAACTTAATGTTCTCATTCAATGAAGAGGTAAAAATAAAGACATTTAACTCCAAAGTAAAGTCTTTTTTTTTTCTTCTTTCTTCAACCCCGTTCGAAACAGCATTAGAAGAGGAACATGATGGGACACCAGGATGTCCTCATTGGCAACACATCTGATTTGAATTGGTATTTGAAAACGACCCAATTGGAAGACAAGATTTAATGTTTTATCCCCATGGGCAAAATGGTTCTATGAGGCTCATACGAAGATGGGAATCTAGGATAGGACAAAAATACATTTATGATGCCATGTCATGTCACACCCATCAGAAATTAAATGAGATGAATGGGGCTGGGGAGGCAATCGCCAGAAGAAAACACAAAGTCCTTACAGAAGGGACCGGGGACTCTCTGTGTGATTGGACTCATTTATTTGG
This sequence comes from Rhodamnia rubescens, assembly GCA_021437795.1. Classification (NCBI taxonomy): domain Eukaryota; kingdom Viridiplantae; phylum Streptophyta; class Magnoliopsida; order Myrtales; family Myrtaceae; genus Rhodamnia; species Rhodamnia rubescens. The sequence continues at coordinate 2,127,407 of JAILYA010000003.1, read as the reverse complement.
TAGCTATAAATTTTGAGGGAACAACTGTTGACATACAAGAGTTACTTAATGTGTAGCCTCCAAATTCTAGGATAGGAGTTTGGTAAATTGGTCTGCCCACTCCTCTTTGTTTATTGGAAAAGGAGGGAGAATTTGAAAAACACGCGCCCTCTCTCGGGATCACATAGCATTGTCACGGAACGGTTCGTTTCATGCTACTTTGAGATTCGCAATTGAGAAGTATTGCATTCACTTTCGAATAGGCCCTAAAAATATAAGAAAGGCCGATGTGGCGTCGGAGATTGTGTAGCCAAAGTTTGCTATGCTTCTATCCTGTCAACATTACAACTTCATCACATAGATGAGCGGCCGGCTTAGTCTATCCGGGCCACATATGCTTGAAGGGTAAAAATGGACGGGTCCGGCTTGGCTAGCGATTTTCTTCTTTAGCCCGGCTTGCCGACCTTGATTTGCCTAGTCTCGATCAATTTGGTTTAAAGATGTCAACAGTTTTTAAGCATATGTAGGCCTATGATAAGGATTTTCGTGCCCGTCATTAAGCCTAGCCAGGCCAGCCAGGCCAGCCTAGCGTACCCGTTGATTATGGTTCACGTTTATTCGCCGTGCTTATGGTGGTTAATAATGTAAGTTATATCTCATGCCAAGTGATGGAGTGGCGTATGACATTAGTTGGATACATGTACACAAATATTCTCTTTTATCTAGTACAGCTTCCAAAAAAGTCTCGTGCGAATCTCTAAAACTGTTTGTGCGATGAGCTTCCATCTTATCAAAACGCGATTAACTCGACATAAAGGAAATTAAACCCACCCCATCTCGATAGATATGTGGAACTAGGGTCTAATGAATGAAGGCTGGGGCAGTTCTAATCTTGACTTTTGGTCATGGTTGGAGATCTTCCGGAGAAATTTTGAGATGGAGACGTGCTATCTGCGCACCAAAACCGTAGCAAAATGTTGACTCGTGGGGTTGAAATTCTCTTTGGTGTTTGGTGTGTGAAGTTTGACATGCAAAATCATAATTTATATCACCTAAACCTCAGTGCTTATGTGTGCAAACATAAGAAAAGTTTGGTGATCAAATACGCTGTTGTCGGCTCGGAAGAGAAATGTCAAAAGTTTGGGTCCCTCTGGCACCCTCGAGCTGATAAATTAATAGACAAAATTGGAAATTCCATCTTTGGATATAATATGGTATTTTTTGCAAATTTTTTTTAGAGTTTTCAATTCTATTTTTCAAACTATTCAAGCTCACCCGAACGATGAATATATTTTCAATTCATTCTTATTTATAAGTGATGCAAGCGAACGATATTTTGAAAAATATTTTCAAATAATTCCTTGTCTGCGAAATAAACGAATCATTGCTATTTTTTATAAATTTTTTTAATAACGATTTCTCCTCCAAATAGTTGAATTGGGTTAAGGGTTTTGTTAGTTTGAATTTCTCGAATCACCAAATTTCGATTGCAAACATTAAATGCCCCCGAACAATGATCTTCTCGCAATTTGTGCATCGGAGTACGATAAAATTTAAGGCTGAATTTTGGCCCGACCCTTTTTTTCGATAACATGTGTGATGCCAATCTCGTGTTGATTGGAACTAAAACATCAGTGACCTTAATTGAGAAAGTATAGTGACCATCGATATCGGAAACCTAAACGGACGAAAGTAGGAGCGAATTAGGAAGAGGATTGACTATACAGTTGAAACACAATTATACGCTCTACATTATGTCTTTAATCGATCCTATTTTTAATCTATAGTACACATGACATACCGATATATCTATATATGTGTGTGTGTCATGTGAGCCCGTGCACCTACTTAGACTTTATAGTGCCCCTCTAGTTGGTTCCGGTAGGGTTTGACCTTTTCTTGTTGAAGTTGATAAATAACATTGAATGCAATTAATGTACTTTACTCCTAGGCTATGCTAAGTTTCAACCTTTTTTTTTAAATCCCGAATTTCAGTTGACATGGTAATGATGTTGTATTTATTTACGAAAAAAAATGAAAGATTTCAAAAATTTATTTTTTTAAAATCATCAATTGTATTGTCTATAAAAATAATTGAATGAAAAAAACAAAATCATCGCCCATTAAAATGTGTAAACACAAATTATTATCAGTAAATGAAAATATATTTCATCAACTTATTATCATGCACAATATAAACGATCATTTATATGGAGATGCATTTTAAAGCATTTAATCTTCGCAAAACAGACGGAGTTGAAAATCGGGAATATCGACGTATGACATTGAAACCTTACGTCGGGCCCCACGAGTGATGCGAAATGATTGCTTGCTTTCCAACCCCCTCGAAAGCGAGAAAATAGAAAAAGACTTGGCAACAAAAAGACATTCATTCTCAAACTTTATTCTACATAAGATTGAGTCACTGGACCCACCATTTCCAATAAAGTCAACAATTTGCAGCTTCGTCGTGTGAACTTTCTTCTGAATCATGAAAAGGTCCACGCGGCGCTTGTCATGCCGAAACCCTCACTATTTTCAGGTTGTCTCCATCGGAATCGAACGTAAACGATGAAATCACTGAAGAATTTTCCTTATGGTAGAACTTATCTAGGGAGCTAAGGCCCATTGTTTCATGTCGATTTCATAGGAAAAAAGGATGTTTTTTGTTGATAAAATTGGCTCATATACAATATCGGTAAGCAAGCGAGTGCGTAGTTTCACGGGCAATTCATATCTCTCCTTAAGAGTAAAAAAATGGGATAATGACATAAACAGTCCCCGAACTTTTGACCTAATGTGCATTATAGTCCCCGAACTTTAAATTTGTTCATATATGGTCATTGAACTTTAACCTTAACGTTGAATATGATCCATGAACTTTTAGTTTGTTGATGTGGTCCTTGGGCTTTTTTTACATGTTCATTATAGTCCCCGAACTATATGAAAATATTCAATGTAGTCCTTCCATTAATTAAAGATCGGGACAATAATAAATATTTTCATATAGTTCAGGAACTAAATTGAATATTTACTAAAAATTCAGGGACTATATTGAACAAGTCAAAAGTTTAGGGATCAAATTGCACATTAAGTTAAAGTTCAAGGACTATATTGAACAAATTAAAAGTTCAGGGACCATATTGCACATTGGGTCAAAGTTCAAGGACTATTTGTGTCATTTTCCCTAAAAAAATCTTGGGTTTAGGAGCATGATAGCACCAGGTGTCGTGCCGCGCGACAAGTGTACATAGTTAAAGAGAAACTCGTTCCGCGGTTGCCGATGTAATTATAAAGATCGTTTCTTACCGACTGGGCTTCATTTTCGTTTCAAAAAACTCGTTCCCGTTATTTTCTTTGCTAAGTTGGAAATCATTTATACGCGAAGGCTCCCATTTGTTCCGTGGAAATGGAAGATTCGGAAAATATTTTTCAAAAAAAGATCGCCTATATCGCTTGAAGTAATTAGCCGATAGAAAATGTTTTCTCACCATCGACAGCAATCTTCTATCTAAATATTTTGATGGACGACGAAAACATCTCTCGTTCGTTCATTTTTATAAGCGACACGAGCAATCATTTTCAGTAAACATGCTTAACCATTTTATTTTAATAATTTATAGATAGTGATTGAGTGGTCGTCTCGAATTTTGGGCCTAACTTGTTGTTCGGCTTGTCCTTCCCCGTTACTGGATATAGCTCGTTCCAAATAGGGTCGAACTTGGTTGAGCATGAGCTTTGGTCAGTCCAATAGGAAATACTCGTCTAGTCCCAAGTAATTACATGTGGAATTTCATAAATTACACTCGAGGTAGAGAAATTAATTGAAATTTGTGGCATTATTTTTATTTAATACGAAAAGCCTATAACCTTTCAACGATTCATTGATTCATCTGTAATTTTTTTTTCATAATTCTTCTAGACTCTAGTTATTTTTCTTCGTTACTAATGTTGTGGAGATAGATAAGAAAAAGTAAAAGCGCGTCGAATATCGTCATGAGTATTAAAACGTGGCTTCGTTAGATAATAATGAGAAAATTGTCAAAAAAGTCCTAAATTTATTGATGCCAGTTCGTCCCAAGCATTATATTGATGTCAATTCGATCATAAATTTTTTGTATATGTACTCAATTGAGTTATGAACCTTTTTATATTTGTGTCAATTGAGTCAATCCGGTCAATTTCGGCTAGAAATCGCCGACGTGTACGTCGGTTGTCCTACATGGCACGGCTGGCTCGATGTGGATATTTTTAAAATATTTTTAATAATAGTTTTGGTAATTATTATTCAAAAAAGTGAGAAAAAAGAAAAAGAAGAAAAAAACGAAAAAATATTTGAACACATTAAAATAACATTAAAAAAATATCCAGGATAAGCGCCAGTTATGCTACGTAAGACAATTGACGTCCATGTCAGCAATTTTTGGCTAAAATTGACTAGATTGACTCAATCGACACAAATGCAAAAGTAGATTTAGAAAAAAAAAAATTGTATGACACTTTTCCCGCGTTTTTTAAACTGACCTGAGTCCCAAGTTTTAAAATTTCCGTGTAAGGCCAGTGCTCCAGCTACAACTCCTTGTGGGATCCCTCCGCTCTCTCCCTGCTCTTGCGATGGCTGACGCCAGTGGAACCACCCTCGACACGGTGACGTTGGGAGCAAAGAGTTCCTCCCTCTCTGCCTCCTCCGTACACGCCGTATCTGCCGGCGCTGCTCGGGTGCGTGTACACTCGTCGGTGTGCGATCGTCTCGCGTCTTCGCCTCCCAATTGGAGCTCTTCTTCGGCCACTTTCCAGATATCCTTCCCTCCTTACCGTACCATTGAGGAGACACGCGCTTCCCCTCACGGTGCTCCTCAACAAGCTCCTTCTCCCCGGTTGTTCCGGCACGCGCACCGTCCTTGTCGACCGCATTTCGGATTTCCTGAATTCTGTGCCCTCCTCAGGGATGCCCAGACCTTGGGAATGTCGCCGTCGGCCATGGAGAACTGTGTGTGCTGGACAATTCACAGGCTAGTCTGTATGGAATCTCCGCGGTTTTGGATCACCAATCGACACCCTTGTCGACTATCATTGATGCAGTTGCTGCATTTGTCGTGTGAGGCCATCAGCGTGGCGGCCTTCGATCGGTAAGAGCTCTTTATGCCGAGCGAAGATAAGTTTAGATTCAATTGCTGCTGATGCCCTGAAAAGCAGCTTGACCCTCGCGTTTGAGGAGTGTGTAGTAAGCATGGAGGATTTGGATAATGAATTTAAGGTGCTCATGGACGCATTTATTTGCAGAGATTATGAGATGATTGTGCATTTTGTGTAGCATGATAGCCGATCTAAGCAAGTACCACAAAAAATGTTGGCGATAAAAAGTTGTCTCTTGCTTCGAAGGTTTTGCAGAAACCACAAGTACGGAAGGTTGATGCCATGCAGTGATATGTTGATTCGGTCTAGAGACATAAATTGCTGTCAATAATAAACGCATTTGTCACCGACTAATTATTTTAAGCGATACGAGTTATCAATTTCAAAAAAATATTTATCAAAATATTCATTTTTTGTAAAACAGACGGGATCTAAATTTACTTTTTCATTTTCTATTGATCTAACCAGATTTGGTAAATAACAATATATAGGAATGCGAGTTTGGAAGTTAAAAAAATAAAATCATTAGAAGTCCCCAAGAAGACATCATCCTATTTTATAGTTGTCCTCGTCATTATTACTTCAGCCTTCCATTTGTACTGAAATGTTAAATACAAAACAAGTGAGTAATTTTAGCGTTAGGCGAAAAGAAAATTATGGATAAAAGAAGGGTGGGGCTGTTTCCACCCTATTTTAACTAAACCACTCATTTTCCCAATCAATAGATTGAAATACCATCCACTCTCTTCCATTTTTTATTTCTTTTTTTATCATCCTAACTAGCATAACTGCTTTTATTTCTATTTTCTCTCTTAAATTATCAATTTCACAATAGAAATGCCAAATTACACACGACAAGATATTATCTTATTATGCATTATGTTATCACTTTGACAAGAAACAATAGTTATTTTTAATTTAAGGTCCAATTTTTGAAATTACAAAAGACATGTGAAAAGGTTAGAAATTTTTAGTTATATCGGCTTATCAAGCATACGGTTTATCGCTTATTTTTTCATGAAATAGTTTGAGCAAAACTTTATTTCAAAGTTGAAAATTACAACTCAATCTAATTATCTAGTAGATTTTGACCTTGTGGGTGATTTTTTGAAATAAATTTGTAGGTTTTTAAAGTTAAACATTGCTGATTTGTGCTTTCTTTTGAGCTTTTCGCATTTTAATATAAATTGCAAGATGGGTTGAAAAGTTATTTACATATTTTACACTTTTAAACTCGTGTAAGATTTTTTTCAGTGGAATTTTAAAGTTTTGATCCACTTACTATTATGATCTCATCTTATAGATAAAATAAATAAAAAATCGAATAGAGTTCATTTTTTTTTTGTATCACTTCACATTTTTTCTATTTATTCTTTATTTATTTTCTTTATTCTATCTATTTTATATATTTAAATATATTAAATTATTATTTATTTAATTTCCTTGTTTCTAAATAGAATAAAAAAATATAGTTGATTTAGAAATGGATTTTTTTCAATTGGAAATTCCTAATAATAATAGTACTGATTAGAATCATGGACCAAGTTTCATCTCAATTGGGGAATACTTTGTTTGTTGTAACACTCTTTAAAAAAAAGTTTCCTTTGCTAATTATTTTCATTAGAAGTTGAACGATAAGAAGTTTCATGTTATTTCCTTTATACAATTATCCTTTGTTAATATTTAGATATGGTCTAAGAATAAATATATTTGACATTTGATCACGCTTTTAACAAATTAATCTTTCTTTTCAATCTTTTTATCTTGACCGGATAAAAAATGAAATTGAGTTTAATTTTCAAATTTGAAACATAGTTTTACTCAAGCTAGTCGGAAAGAAATGCACTTAATAGTGTGTTTATAGGCTACCATAAATAAAAATTTCTCGTGAATGAAAATATGAAACCACAAATTACATTTGAACATATTCTGTAGTGAAAAAGATAATGAAATATGGTAAATTAATATTTTAATGGGTGTAATGAAGTATTTATATTATGAAATTAAGAGAGATGACAGAAATAAAAAAAGTTTTGTAGATTAGCCGGATAAAAATAGAAATAATAAATTGAAGAGAGAAAGAGATGGGAGGGTGTTTCGATAAATTAATTAGAAGAAAGGAGTGTTTTGATTATAAAAAAAATGAAGATGGAAATAGTGCCGTCCAAAAAAAAAAAGGTCGTTTCGCTAAATGAGTGCAAAAATCATGGAAAAATCTCATAACATCGCATCATCTCCGCCACTACATTCTGATCGGACGGGTCATGTGAACGTTTAACATAAGACCGGATGCAGGCAATCCTTGCCCCTCACAGACAGACAAGCGGACCCCACGGTGTGGGGACATTGGGGCACGAGTGACGGCGTCGTTTCTGTCCGAATCAGCAGCCTCGGTAAATGTAAGAACCGAAAGCCGACGTTTTTGAACACTGAAATGGAAAACTGAAGGGCCGTCCGCGTCCCATCATCCACCAAATCCAAAAAGCCTTCTTGTCCACGTTCGAACTTCGGATCGGTGTACCCTGTCGATCTTCATCCTCCTCCTCCTCCTCCTCCTCCTTCTTCTTCTTCCTCCTTCTCCTTCACCTACTGACGCGCGTCCAAATAGAGGGTCTCGATCACAAACGGAGGATTCGCAGTCGCACGAACTGACCACACTGCTCGGTGAGTTCATACAGAATCCAATCCATGTCTTCTCCTGACCTTCTTTTCTCAGTATGCAGAGAGTTGTCACTGTATCTTCTGTTTGTGGTAGCTTGTTCTTATTGCAAATTTCGAGCTTGTTTAGTTTCTCTGAATCGTTGTAATAATGGGAATTGTCCGTTTTTATGATTTCTTTCTAAAAATAGATTCCATATCCGCGGAAAATCAGCCTCTGGGTTTCTGCTTAATGCGAGTAGGTTGGAGCTTATTTTTATGCTTGGGATTCTGCTTTTTTTGGCTTCCCGATGTTGGTTTAGTGTTATTCTATGCGTTTCGTTCTCTATTCGGTGCCTTAGTTGACAAGTAGAGGATGTGTTGATTGGTTTTCATTGGTGGAGTGTTCAGAACTTGTGTTGAAGGGACAATGGAGTGCGAGGGGATGCGTTTTTGGACTTTTAGTGGGTTGGTGGGTGCATTTCTCGACCTTGCCATCGCGTATTCTCTGCTGTGCGCAGCTGCTCTTGCTTATTTCGCCTCTAAGTTTTTGGGGGTTTTCGGGTTGTGTTTGCCCTGTCCCTGCAACGGACTCTTCGGGCATCCAAATGGTGATCGCTGTGCTAGGAAGGTCTTGGTGGACCAACCGTCGGAGAGCATATATTCCGTCCAAATGTCTGTGAAGAACAACTTCCCGTTCGATACAGTATTGACCAATGACCGGGATTGTGAGATGATTTTGGAGCCAGAGGATCAGAGGATTTGCGAGAATGGGCACGTGCAATTGGAAGGTGAAGCATCGTGTAGCTCATATGCAGAACGGATAGAACGAGATGTAGGTGTCCGAGGCTTAATTGCAAGAAATGAATCGGATGCTGCGATTGGTGCGGTGGACTCACTTTTGGGGGAAGAAGGAAGGTTTGACTTTAAGGGAAAGGGAGCTTTGAGCCAGAGGACAAAGGGTCTTCGGCGGCGTAAAAAGGGTCAGTTGAATATGGGAAGTTTTCATCAGTCTCTTCATATGATCCATGGCAAGAAGATGCACAAGATGTGCCTTCTTCTTCAAGCATGAGAAAATTCAGAGAGGAGTCTCCTGAAGAGAGCTTGTTCTACGCAGAGTCCCGATTTAACTGTGTGCAAGGTGAGTGGGGACTTGCTTTTAGCATATCTCTTAGTATGTCTTTGTCATTTCTAGTTTTTTCATTCGGTCAATATTTGTGGCAAAAAAACTCTATAACATAGCATTATTGGTAAAAATGATTTCCAGACAATGTTAAAATTCAATTCCTACGAATGGCTGGAGAATGGATTCGTTAAAGCTGTCTCATGCATTAAAGAAACTGCTATGATTTTACTCCTAAAATGTGCAAATCTAACTGTAGTTAATTGTTAAATGGATGTGGTACAAATTGATAACATGTTTGCTTGAGTGCCAGAGTTAGAAAAGCATCTTCTTTTTGTATGAATCCATCTTGTATTTTCTTACCATTTTGTCTGTCGTAAACTGGCCTCGCTAATCTTAATTCGAAAGTTTACCCTTATTGGAGGATATCTAACATGCTTCAAGTGCGACATTTTGTTCAAAATTTGTTGGTGCTTATGCATTGCGTTCACATTTAAGTCGCCCTCATATAGGAAGACTTAGTTGGCCCTTTTCCTGAAATAAACATCTTACTGTTTAATCTGCCTTAATTATAAGCATATGTGCTTGTGCACATTTAACTAAATTGCTAAATTGTTTGGATTATCATGTCTGCTGTATGTGCCTACAGAGTGTGTGCTATTATTGTTACAAGTGGTCAAACGTGCACGGTCCACCTACTTTAATATTCTTTCTTGCATAAAGAAGTCAGTCACTCAGCTAATGACAGAGTAATTACCAAAATTCAAAAACTAGACTTTTGGTAACTGTGACATGTGTTTTAATGAAAATTGCACCTTTGAGATGATAGTAACAGGCATATCATCACTCAGTGAGCGTTATGAAATCAGCTACACAGTAATTCCTCCCTTTGTCATATTTATCACAGATACGTCATAGAGAGCATTATAATCTGTCACTGTGTTCAAAGCATCTAAACCACATGCACACACCGATTGAGTTTCAAGTAAGAGAGATTGCTATCTAATATTGAGTTGTTACGTGTCCTTGCAGGTAGAATTGTTTGTGCACTTTTGAAGTCGGTAGATTATTTCTTGATCCTTGATTTTTCTTGAGTCTGTGTTGGACAGTAGAATGGCTTGTTCATCTACTTAGATGACAATTGTCTTACTTCTTAAGGCTTTCTTATGCAGTTTCAGATAAAAGAGATGCTTTTATGGACTCTGTGCGTGATTCTGAGAAAACTCCTGATTTACATGATGACACGGAGAAAAAGTCATTAGCTTTTGAAGATTTCGGAGCTAACGGCAACGGACAGTCTGATTTTGGAGCCGGCAATGAGGATACAGTCAGACCCTTGGAGCAAATATTAGAAGAAGAGCGTTCTGCTCGCCATGCTTTGTACCTTGAGCTTGAGAAAGAAAGAAATGCAGCTGCCACAGCTGCAGACGAAGCCATGGCTATGATACTGCGTCTTCAAGCAGATAAGGCATCAATCGAAATGGAAGCTCGGCAGTACCAGAGAATGATAGAGGAAAAATCTGCTTATGATGCTGAGGAAATGGACATTCTCAAAGAGATATTGTTGAGGAGGGAGAGGGAAAGGCATTTCTTGGAGAAGGAAGTAGAATCGTACAGGCAAATGATATTTGCAAATGAGCGGTTGGACGATGATCTGAATGAAACAATAGCTCCTGGGGAAACAAGAACATCCTCATTGATTGGAAGTGAAGACCCAGAGCTGATGCTGCAGCACATTGGTGAGTCTCTTATCAAGGAGGAGAAACCTGAAGCAAACAATGATCCAGGCTTTCAGGTCCATTTCGTTCCACTTCAGAATTGTACTGTTGGTTTTGACAGAGAATTGCAAATTCCAGAGTGGCTTGAGGATGACAAGTCTTTGAGAGCAAGCTGTACTAGTGGTGGGCAACCAGGTGTTGACATAAGTGATCTGCATCTGGCTGTTAATAAGATAAATCAAGAAGTTCAGGAAAAGATAATGTTATCCGTAGACAATAAATTATCTGCCCTTCAAGAAGATTTTCCGAACAAAAGTAAGCAGTTCTCTTCCCAGGGATTTGGTTTCCGTGTGGAGACCGATGAGAAGGAAAATGAGCTCCTAATTGTCAACTCAAGCCTGTCTAAAGGTTCAGCATCAGATATCAATGAGACCCTTAGGGGGAGCCACATGAACATTCCATTAGATGGTGGGTATATGGAAACTGATGGGAGATATGCAGATATCAATGATGAAGTATCAAAAACATTGGGATATGGCATGGAGCCCTGTGTCCATGATGTCCATGTGATCAGCGATGAACCACCCAGTGGACATAGTAAAGTGGGAGGTGGTAAGGGGGCAAAACTGACTAAAAATGCGTCGTTAAATATTCCGATAAGTTCCAAGCATCTGGTCCTGGATAATCAGGGTACTGGACTAGACGTGAACAGAAGCAGTTCTGATGTGTCAATGGTTAGCTTACAGGGGCAAGCCTTGCCCCCTTATTTGCGTAGAAATTCCATGTCTGCTGTCGATTATGAGAGGATGAAAATTGACCATGAAGTTGGGTGGCTTAGGGAGCGGCTGAAGATTATACAAGAGGGAAGGGAAAAGCTCAATATCTCGGCAGGGAACAGAGGAAGGGGAAAGAACGAATTGCAGCTTTTGGAAAACATAGTAAGCCAACTGAGAGAGATCCGAGAAATGACAGGATATGGGAAGGCTGATCGCCAGGCTTCTCTGCCACCTGCATCCTCAAAGGTGCGGTACTGAGTTTTATGTTGACATGTTATTTACTGGAACGGGGAGACGACCAAATTGCTATTTACCGCAGGTATCAATAACACCGTGAATCAACGAGAATAATGTTCTCCATTAGAATACCGTGTTTTGCTTGCTTTCTCACTTGACAATGAAATATACCTTATCATTCCTCGAGAGCATTAGATTCATGTGAATTCTCGTTTGCAAATGACATAATAAGAGGGCAGTGTTCCTTTGCTATATCTTGGAGGAGCTCCAGTCTTCTTTTTTTCCTAAAGTAATTTTTTATTGGCTCTTGAAAGCGAAAGTGCTCTAAATCCTTGCCTCTAGGATTCAAGGATAGATTATAGTGGTGGAAGGGCCTCTCATATATGAATTTTACTGATTAGTAAGAATAATGCTAGTCATTTTAATTTCATATAATGGTAAGATCTTTGGCGCAAGAAGGTGTTGACCCGTATCATGGTGGATGATATGTTTCTAATCTAATAATAAAATAAAAAATAATAAGATTCTGTTAATCATTTATAGATCGATTGGATATTGATACATGCATTGGATTAGTATTTATGTATCGAACTGGAAGGGAAGACAACGCATGGGTGCAAGTTTTTGTTTCATATTCCATACATATATGGTACATAATGTGGAAGTGAAAGAATCTGGAATACTTAATGAACAAAATATTGCAGAATCTAAAGTGGCTCTAGTCTACGGCGAGATGAATGAACCCCCCCGGAGCTCATATGAGAGTTGGTTTAACTACCCTAACTATGGCGGAATGGTTCGGAGATGTTAATGAATAAGAAGACGTAGTTCTATTTATCGACGATATCTTTCGGTCCAACCAGGATCTTATATCCGCCTTGTTGGGTAGAATGCCTTCTGCTGTGGGTTATCAACCCACCCTTAGCATCAAAATGGGTACTTTGCTAGAAAGAATTACTGATCTAATGATATTTTGGCGGGGTTTCTGGTTGCCACTCTGCAATGGATATCCGCAATGTGCATTTTGATGTCTGAGATGAGTTGAATTGTGTGAAATTGTCGAAGTGTGTTCCAGAGTCCTTGTGAGTCTGGTAAAATTGGAACTGCTTCATCCCTTGTCCCCCTTCTGCTGCACGCCTTGTAAATATACGTAGGTATTTTTATGCTCGCAACTCGTCCTAATGTCTTTGAGATTGCGCACCGCTTTCCTTGCTATGCAGTAGCTTGATTGTAAGGACTTGTTTCTTGTAAAGTAGAATCCAATAGTGGAGGATCAACTCCCAAATTTAGTTTACTGGGCTTAGAGTGAGATCTATTATGGTGCAGCTTGTAGGATTTGCTTTTGTTCTTGAGAATACTGAAGCTTGTGTTGTTACCTTTCTCAGGCGAGCGCCAAGAAGAGGCGCTGGCGAAGTGTCTCTTTAGGAGTGCACCGAAGCACCTGATTAAGGGTGTGAACAGTGAAGGCATCTATCTATGCTTGTGCATACTAGCTTTTGAATACGCCCTCCAAGCTACTTTCAGCTCATGATCCGGGACTTAAGCGGGTATCAGTTTGATCTTTGATGATGCCGGTGGTTTTTTTGCCATGTCACCAGTGGATTGTATACGATGTCGCGTGATTTCGGTAAATATGATTTAGTCATGCCCATGTACATATGCCTTTGGTCTTTCTGATGAGATGGTTGGACTGGTTGGTTCGGAGAACAGAGACTCCTGATCCTACTTGGGAAAATTGTCCTAAAAGTCCTAAATCTATTGCCCGGTGGCCAATTCAGTCATAAATCTTTCAATAATAGCAATGTAGTCCTAAACCTTCTGAAGTTTTTGACAATTTAGTATTAAACCTTTTGAAGTTATGTCAATTTAGTCTTGAACTTATATTGGTAGAAAGGACTATATTGTCAAATTATCAAAAGGTTTATGATTAAATTAACACAATTGAAATGTTTATAGTTAAATCAACAAATTGTCGAAAGGTTTAGGATTATATTGGCATAATTGCAAATTTTAAGACTGAATTTGCTACCGTACAATAGATTTAGGACTTTTTGGATAATTATCTTGATCCAACTAATATTGCACCAAGCGGTTTCTTAAGGTGCGTTATTGCTCAATCATAATCTAACCTAGAAATACTATGAAGAAATGTCTCACTTTCCTCCTTTGAGATTTCATCATCTTCCGATCTTTCTCTTTGCTCATCTATTGGGGACATCAAGAATCATTGACTCGTATTGGGTGCTTGATCCTCATTTAATGCCTTGATAACCCCATGCCCCTTCAAATCTCCTGCTATGAAAAGTCTTTATACCTTCAAAGAGTTCTTTGAATCGTGTCCTCAAGATCTTACTAAGGAATCGGAAAATTATCAAAAAATTCATAAATCTATTGTAATTGTCTGCAATTTAATTTTCAACCTTTTGCAATTATGCCATCTATGTCTATTTGGTGAATATTGGCCAGCCAATGCGACGTGGACGTCAACCGGCCGGCGACCTAATATTTTAATATATATATATTTTTAAATTTTTGCAATTTTTTTTCATTTTTCAATTTTTTTTTTTCCCCAACCGTCCCTACCTCTAGCTCGTCGCCGACCGATGAGGCCGAGCCTTGCCCGGCCCCGGCGGGGTCGACCTCACCGTCACCTAGCGAGGCAGCGGCGGCAAGGTTGACCCCGCCACGGCCGGGCGAGGCTCAACCTAGCAAGCCTAGATCCGGGCCGACGAGGTCGAGCCTCGCCTGGCAACTGCAACGAGGCAAGCCATCCAGATCAATCCCAATGTCCTAAGCACAAGCACGAGGACTCAGCCTCTCATCCCCTTCGAAGATCTCCTTCGCCTTCACGCTCCACCGAATATCCCAAAAATATTTGTTTGAATTTGCAGGTCATGCTCTCCTCAGTCAATTGCTATTGATCCCCGAAAGTCAGTGACTTTTTCTTCCAAGGAGTTTCCTGCAAGACCTCGTTGGACATCAATCCAACTGCGAGCCTCGCCGTCACCGGGCGAGGCCCGGCCTCTCCGACCGGGTCTCTGGCCAGTCACTGACCGGTGACCGGCTGGAGGTAGAGAAGGGTGGGGGAAGAGAAAAAAAAGAAAATGAAAAAGAAAGAAAAAAAATATAATAATTCAAAAAAATTATTAAAATATTATGTTTCCGGTCGGCCGGCGTTCACGTTAACGTCGGCTGGCCAATATTCGCCGGATGGACTTAAATGGCACAATTACAAAAGGTTTAGAACTGAATCCGTAAAAAAAAAAAGTTTAGGATCGAATTGACTCCATTCAGAATAGCTTAGGACTTTTTCGGTAATTTTTCCTACTAGGAATAGCTCTCCAAGATAATTGTGCAAATAAACTCGTGATGGAGAGATGCTTCATCTTAATGATGCAATGGTTCTATCACTCATGTCGTGATACCTGTGGCCGGGGGGTACTTGCCGTGATCACCGCGGGGCGTGGAGCAAGGTCAAGACGTCCTTCGCGCTCCATCGGGAAATTTGTCCCAAAAGTTTAAAATTCATTGCGCTTTTGCCAATTAATTCTAAACTTTTTAATTTTGCCAATTGTGAGGCTTAAACCTTTTTTCTTTTTGCCAATTAAGTTCATCGGATCAATTTTGGCCGGAATACGTTGACGCGGTTATCGGTCGTCCTACGCAGATATCCGACGCCGACGTGGATAACTTTTTAAATGATATTTTAATATTTTTTTTCAAAATTTTTTAATTAGTTCTTCTAGTGAGATACTCCATTCACATGTATAATGACCAGATAATCAATGAGCACCTTAGGAAATTGGAAGACTTTTTAGTGGACTTGGGAGGGCGGCCAGCTTATTATCCTATCCTAGTCATATGCTGCAGAAGATGAAATTGACATAATAATTGACAAGTGCATGGAGTTCCACCACTAGCATATGACCCTGTGCGCGTGACGTCACCCCCCTCGCTTTGTCTCCAACGTTCCTAGTCCTCATCTTTATCACCACATAAACACATATCCAGCAAATTTAAATTGATCTTGTCCTATTCTTTTTTATGATATTTCCAACCAAAAATAGGATCATATCCTATATTTTAATTTTTATATGTTGGATCTCATCTAACGTGAGATTTTCCGAGCGCCTCTT
This sequence comes from Rhodamnia rubescens, assembly GCA_021437795.1. Taxonomy (NCBI): domain Eukaryota; kingdom Viridiplantae; phylum Streptophyta; class Magnoliopsida; order Myrtales; family Myrtaceae; genus Rhodamnia; species Rhodamnia rubescens. The sequence continues at coordinate 2,111,665 of JAILYA010000003.1, read as the reverse complement.
ATCCTATTCTTCCCTCTCTTTTTTTTTTTTTTTATTTTGTTGTCCTTTTTGGATAATCGGCGGGCATTGCGCGGAGATTCGGTTATCTGGAGATTCATGAAACACTCGCAAACGCCGTGAGCCAGTTAAGTCTAGAGCTTCGGCACGCACATGTGGCCTTGATTTGGAGCAATTTGTGCGAAGAACCATTTGAACCGGCGACCTTTATTTCCGGAGTTGGACATTTACCTGTATACCCACCCCAACTGCCCTCCTTTGGAGGGTAATCGAAGTTTTTGGAGTTCATTTTCAACATATTTTGTTGTCTATGACTTATCTTCTTTTAGCCTAATACCATATGCATTTGCTCTTGATTGGAGATAAGATTGAGCATGGCACGATGCGGACATGCTTTTATCCATGTAATGATTATTTACAGCAACCTATATTTTCCAGACCAATATATATATTACTGATTTGCCTGCCATATATATAGACATTATATAGAATCATCATACTTTCATCTGTTTTGCGATCTTTTATTATAGTCTGTGTCTCACAAGAAGTAGGAAAAAAAGCATAAGATCATTTGGAAAAAATGAAAAAATAAAACTTTAAAGAAGTTCGAATGGTTTCATTTCACGATTGAATCTACGATAGATAAGAGACGTACCGAACTGTTTTGTCGATGCTTTTGTTATAACATATAGTCCATAAAGTAACAAAATGCAATGAACGTAAATCTCCGTTTGTTTTGTGAAAAATCAGTGAAAATAAAATACTCACCTAATTTCGGGCCATTTGGCATATTTTATTACAATAAGTATACTTTATAGTTCTTAGAAAACTAAAACCAATTCCTTTGAATTCAATTTCACCTTCGTCCTCACAAAGCTAGTTTGGATTGCCTAGAGCTTGAACCCAATGGTTGGCTCTGCCGCTACTCAGGCCCTGAGGACTGGAGCTGGGAGCACCGCACCGGGTCCGAGTCCCGATTCCAAATTCTTAGAATCGGATATATTACCGGTCCGGTTCTCGATTATGGATGTGGAACCGGACCATACCGAGAAACCTCTTCTTTTAGTTTTATCTTGCATCTTTTATCCTTGTTATTGCCGCCTCCGCCTCTTGTAAATAAATGGACGCTCTACTAAAATTTGTCCTTTGAAGGAATAAAAATAAATGATATCGAAAGCTAGGAACCGATCCTGACATGGTAGGTATTAAGTTTCAAGTCTGGTATTCGTGTTGGAACCCCTCACTCCCGATTTATACCATTAATGTTACCATACTTTGCGTCTTGACGCCATTAGCAACGGAAATATAGTACCTATCTCACAACACAAAATAGTTAGTCGAAGAAAGTAAAGATACGCGCATATGTATATGTATGTATGTATATATGTGTGATATTATCAAAATGACATTTATCTTTGTTTTCTTTTGGCTAAGTCCATCAAAAAGCATCACATCGCCTACAAAATCTGACGAAATTTGAGTGGTGGTTATGCAGATACTTGAAGCTGAACAGCCCGAGGGTCGCACGAGAAAGAAGATTGGGATCAAATCTCTTTTAAGTGAAAGATTGGGTCGGTGGCGATGATATTAATGCAGCTATAATCTTGCTTTCCTAGAGAGAGAGAGAGAGAGAGACTTGTTCCAAGAAAGCTAAATACTGTTACGGCGCTCATATCTCAATTTCGTTTTGCCGTTTCATCCGGGCAGTCAATCCGCCACGTTCTTGTCCATCCATCCATCCATTTCCATCCCACGATTGATTTTTTTTTTTTTGCTTAATCGATAACCCACACACCAAAAAAAAAAAATTTAAAAACTTTACTGCGTATACAAATACATTCCAGACGCACCCACCTAAGATTGTTCATCAACTTTTTTTCGTATTAATTAATGTATGTTTTTCAATCTTCATTTTTTTTTATTCAATTTGAATCTTCAGTGAGCGGCAGCACTCTGTAAAAACTTTTCTTGATCCATGTGGCCGCACACCACTGACGACTCCCCCGATCAAAAGGCAAGAAAGATCCCAAGAAAATCACCCTTTTACGCCTCGACACGTGCTCAAATTTTGTTTCGGTGTGGGTGGGGGGTGGTTGAATCAGTATTTTATCACGAAGATGGCCAAGAAAATAGGCAATTTATATCAGGAACTGAGTAATGCGAATCAAATTACAATAAAAATGTGTTTTTTTTTTCCTTCCAAGGAAAAGGAGAGAGCTTTAGCCAACATTTATTGTTTATCATCACTCGCAAGGTGGGCTAATCTGAAGCGTCTTCTTTAATGCCCTCTCGTTATCATCATTCTCGAAACCAGCCTCTCTCGCCCTTATCACTGTAGTTTTGTGTCTGGTAAGTTCTTTATGTGCTTTATTTTTAAACACCCATTCTGCAAAAGGAGTGACCTTTGTCATCTTGCTTCATCTGGGTATATAAAAAGTATAAAGCTTTCTTTCCTTCTTTTGCCCTGCTCTGGTTTTGATTATTAATTGTCTTTTTGTACGGCAAAGCAACCCCGTAAGTGGCAAAGATTAGGGGGCTTTGAATATCTGAGCAGCACTGTTCTGGGCATTTTTCTCTTCTTTTTCCCCTATCTGTCGTGAATTGTTTATTCTCACTTTATCCTGTTTTCTCTGTCCTCCATGAGAAAGAAAGAGGGAAAGCATAACACATAGTCTCTGATTTGAAATTTCATGGTGGGCGCCTTTGGGAGGGCAAAGGCAAGTTTTGGTGCTTCTTGTTCTGATAGAAATCCATATCCACTTATATATATGTGTGTGAGTTGCCTTCGCAACTCTCACAGTGTCGGATGGAAAGCGAAGAGAAAGATACTCTAAATGATTATAATATTATACTCTTGGAATACAGTACAAAAGTTAGATATCATGATATCTTAGGAATGTCAGACCAGGAAGTAGACCATGTAGCCCCGTGTTTTGACAAGTAGATGAAGAGAGAGAGAGAGGGGGGGGGGGTGGGGGGGTGGGGGTGGGTTCTCGAATCAAGATTTCTGCAGGGCCTAAAAGGGTGTTTTCTTTTTAGCTTCTCTTTAATGGTGGTGATGGATTAATGAGGGAAAAAAGTTTCTTCGTAAGCCGTGAGGGGTTGTTGAGTTGTTGCTGCTGCTCCTTCTGCTGCCATTGTTACATCTATTGGACACTGAAGCAATTCATGGCTGTGACAGCTATGAAGCTGTACCTCATGCTTTTCTTCTCTTGGGCTTTGAATCATTTTACAGAAGACGACCCTCCTCCTCCTCTGTCTTCGAACTGGGAGTTATTATTTCAGCTTTTGAAAGTCGTCGTCACTCTCATTAAGTTTGGTTCGTCTCTTGTTATTTCAGCCCCACCAGCAGTCTGAATGCTGATTTAATGGCTTATTCTTTTGCCATCTTTTCATTCCCAAGTGTTATATTTTCATTTTCCTCCCTTTCTTGGGTCTATTTGTTCTCTCCCTTCAGTCCTTTGGGATTCTGCATTTAAAAGTTTATAATCTTTCTCATAAACACTTGATGGGTAGTTACTAACTTCATTGCTTCCTTTGTTAATTATGAAGGCAAGTTCTGTTCTTTTGTTCATTGTTAACTCTTATTAATATTCGTATGAAGGTGGAGGTAGACATTGGAGCTTTGTTGGTTGAAGTGGAACGGCCAGTGGATGGCATCAACTTCTGGTGGAAACCAAAGTCCAATGTCTCCATTGAAGGAGCAAACGCAGACCTCGGGGTATCATCCATACCCTCCACCTCTTGCAGAGTATGACGATGTTGTGGCAAGTCCAAGCCTCTTTATGACTACTTTGGAGAAGCTCCATTCAACTATGAGGACCAAATTCATGTAAAAGCTTCGCTCCTTTTTCCTTTTGGTTCTTTTCTGTAGTAACTGTTGAGCCTTTTCTGGACTTGGTATATTTTTCCCTTTAAATAATAGTTTTGAGTTGCTGCATATATACATTTTGCTATTGAGAGACCCCGCTCTCCTCATTTCTGCTCTTCCTATGTCTCTTTTAGCTAGTTAAAATTGCAGTGGTCTGGACAAAGGACTCCTTTTATTGGTCAAGTTTTAGTTTCTTGTAAGGCGTGGTATTAGTATATAAATGATTCAGTTTTCCAGAGTTGGCTGAGGGAGAAATAATGCGGTTGCCCTTTCCTATTTTGGTACTAGGAAAAAGTTTTCCAACTGGAAAAATGAACTTGACATTTTGCCAACTGATGCTTTTTGTCTGTTCGTGGACCACATAGTGGACATTTCACCCATAAAACTTGTTTGTGAATCTGGCATGTGGAGATTAGAAAGGGAATGTCAGTTGTTCTGCACCATTTTAAGGACATGAACGTTGGTGAACATTCGCTTGACTGGCTTGTGTTGCAAAATAATAGGTTGTCTTTGTCCATTTTATCTTTAGCAGTTGGTAGGACTGCCGCTGTCATCCTAACTGGGGAGTTTCAAAGGTCCTCAATAGAACTTGTGATCTTTCATTCTTGTAAGCTGTGGTTCTTTGAACAGGTTTCAAAGCTGCATGAGAGTTAGAGCAGAACAATTGCGTTTATGTATCTCTATCTGAAGATCACTGCAGTTTTTTGAGGGATAAAAATGTAATTTATTCTGGTGTGCTTTCAGTCAATTAGTTAGGGTAGTTTGCTTTCACTTGCGTCTGCAAGGACTAAGTCATTCTTTGCCTGGTGGTTGTGTGTGAATTTTAAAGAGATTTATCTGTAAACAGCAAACACATGTACATGCGCCAAAAAAGCTAATGCTTCAGCGGTTGTTGGGGATTTTGTGGAGTTGCTTAATCAGTGAATGCTCAAGATTTAATTTTGACCTTCATTTCCTGAGAAAGCATATGGGAACACGATTTTCAGCTAGCAAGTTGTTGATTCGCCAATGAAACAAAGTTAAGCGAGCTGTTGGCATTAGATATTGAAGTTAGGTGTAAATTGTAGAATTAGTTGACAATTTCAACCAGGCAAAAATAGTCATTTTGCTTCTTTGACAGTGCCAAGAGAAGAGTCTTTCTTGCTTGTCTTTGTCATCTGCTTCGTTGAAAATACAAAGTAATTCTTTGTGCTACTCTACTACTGCCTACTAATGTCTCTGCAATTAGGCTGTCTGACGTTCATACATAGATAAAACTTGAACTAGTCTAATCATTTTGACATGTACTGATGTTCATTTGGTCATCTATTTTGGATGTCTTGCTTTGCTGTTGTCTTTCTCTTCATATCCTCAACTCCATAATAACAGGATTCCTATCATTGGAGGCAAAGAGCTCGACTTGCATCGGTTATTCGTAGAAGTAACTTCTCGTGGGGGAATTGAGAAGGTAAGATCATACATCTTTTTATTGTGTTGGAATTTGTTTGTCATTTCCTTATTGAAGAGTTCCAAAGGTTCATGTGCCATTTCATTGGATCAATGCAGTATTCTTAGATACAAAGAATAGGGAATACTTCCGTTTGCAGGTCTTCAAGAGATCCATGAAAATGATGGTCATCAATCTTCTCTTCTTTCATTTATCTTGAATATCATAACTTTGGTCTGCCACTTTTACTTAGAGGAGAAGATGAATAGCTTATGTGACAACACTGAAAAATTTAGTTTGGTAGGTGACAGATAATCATCCTACCGAATGCGCATCTTTCTTGTGTCACATTCAAGGTACCTCTTAACTTTGCATATTCACGGGCTTATATTTTATGGTTCATTTGGTTTTAAAAGATATTCTTTTTTTCATATTCACTGAATATTTTCTGAAAACTGTTCAATTCTTTTATCTACAAGGAATGTGTTTGGTACGCCATATTCATTTTTTTTTTGTCTGAAAAATTTCTCCTAATTTTGGTTTGAAATCACTCTTAACATGTAAAATCTTCCATAAAATGTCACTTTTCTTTTAATTGCGCCTCAAAACTGTGAGTACCTCGATAATTAGCTTTATTGTACAGAGAAATGTTGAAATCCGGACATGCTGCCAGATGTATTTGACCAGTTTATTAACAATGAAAAGAAAATTGGATTAGAAATGTATGTTATGTTAATCTTTCTGCTATTAAGAAACTTTGAGGACAGCAAGGTAGATTGCCTTGTGTTAATCTTGGATCGAGAGAGTATGTCCTAGTAATGTTTCTGCTATCCCCACTTGGTTTTGATCATTATATAGCTCATGAAACTTCTCATGTATGGTAAATTTACATATTAGTGGTATAATTTTGAGGGCTATGATGTGGGATCTAATTGATGGTGAAACTTACCCTCTAGATATTTCACTTTGATGGGTCATCTTGTAGATTTAGCTGTCATGTATGGTCCTTCTTGAATATGGTAAAGAAGAGACAACAGAAGTAAGTTGTGATTATCTTCTAGCCATCTTGTCTAAAGAAATTGCTGACCAATTGAACCGTCAGATCATTAAAGAGAGACGATGGAAGGATGTGACTGCAATCTTCAATTTCCCCTCGACTGCGACGAATGCTTCGTTCGTGCTGCGCAAGTATTATGTTTCACTGCTTCATCATTATGAACAAATTTACTTTTTCAAGGCCCGCATTTGGACTCCTCTCTCTGCTGGTTTGTGACGAGACTTATCAAATTTTTCATTCAAGCTACTGCCGCAGAATGTTGATGGTACTTTTCATCCGATGATTTTCTTGTCCTAGGAACTTTGCAGAGCCCTCCCGTGCCAACATTTTTGGCACAGCAGATGGACGCTATGCGTCCTGCACAAGAAAGCAAAGTGCCCATGACTGCGCAACCAAGGACAACTGCTTCGGACTTGCCTCGAGGTATCGTATTGTCAATCATGTGAACTGAGTAGCAGTTTATTGGGGCTATAGAAACTTAAGTCTGTTTTTGAGTGATATTTATGCTCTTTTCCATATTGCAGCAAGCACTGCATGGCCAGCGAATTCTCCCGTGGTGGGGGTTATCGACGGCAAATTTGAAAGTGGGTACCTTGTAACTGTTTCAATAGGCTCGGAGAAGTTAAAGGGTGTGCTTTACCAAGCGCCTCAGAGCACTGCTGGAAAAATGCCCCAGCAATTCAATTTCTCTGTCAATAACAACAATGTAGCCGGAGGTTCTGGCATTCAACGTCGACGCAGAAGGAAAAAATCCGAGATCAAGAGGAGGGATCCCGCGCATCCGAAACCTAACAGAAGCGGTTATAATTTCTTTTTTGCCGAACAGCATGCAAGATTGAAACCTCTCCACCCTGGGAAGGACAGAGATATAAGTAGGATGATTGGCGAACTTTGGAACAAGCTAAATGAATCTGAAAGAGCTGTAAGGACCGTGCCTTTTCTCATCCATGCATTCTTAGAAATTACCTAATTATGGGTCCAATCAGCCCTCTTGTGGCTGCTTATGATGTCTGCAATTGCATGCACATTGAATGTACCATTACATGTAGCCCAGTTTGACAGGCGTTGCTCATGTTTTAAGTTGAGTGGGCGTGCTGGGCTAAAATGTGCCGGCCCTGGACCGGCTTAACTAAAGTGCGCTAGTTCTAGGAGTTATTCCAGCTTGGCCACGAGGATCTGGTCTGAATCAGTACATCCGTGCTATTAGTCGACTTGTAATCGTATTGTGTTTGATGGCCTGAAGGTGTATCAAGACAAAGCCCTCAAAGATAAAGAAAGGTACAAGATGGAGATGGAGAGCTACAGGGAGAGATTGAGGATGGGACAGGTCGTCAGTGATGCTGTGCCCCTGCAACAGCGGCTTCCCGAACTGGACGTGGACATGGCTGATGCAGATGCAGATGCAAATCCTGAAGAGACTGAAGAGGGGAATTCTCCCCAAACACAAGATAACGAGAGTAGCACCGATAAAAGCTTTTCTGAGGAGGACGATAAAGACACCGAGAAGGAATTGGATGTAGAGGCTTCACCGGTATCCGCTGTGGTTGTTGAGAGCAGCAATTTGGATGTCAATGATGCACATCCTGAGATGGATGTTGCAAATGCAGAGGAGGGTCATGAGAAGCAGGATATAGCCGTTGAGAATGTTGTAGTGGCAGAAAGCATCGGAGATGGGACTGAAAATGTCGAAGATGTGAACAAAGAAAAATTGGGCCAACCTTCTGGCTGAAGGAGGAATAATTTTGTTTCGAAACATTTCAGGGAAGATCATCAGCAGAGATATTTCAGTTCTGTTTCTATTTAGTGATTCTAATGTTGTTTAGTGAGAGCTACATGTTCTTTTGCAGAATTTTTAGTTTTAGGTTATGGCCAAATCTGGACAGTTTTGGTCTTTGTTCTGAAGAAACTTCTCTTCACGTGTTGAAATTTGAATCAAGTAGGAATGTCAGTGTCCATTTTTACGAACTGCGCATGTTCACAAAGACAGTATTTTTTACAAGGCTAGAATCAGAAGAATGGTACAAATTGTTTCGCTCTCGGAAACAGAGATCATGTGCCTCTCATAGTTAGACACATGATCAAGGTATGCCAAGAAATGCACATTCGTCCGTTGCTAAGAAGGATATTCTCTCTCACATGGCAAAAGCTTACTGTTAATGTTAGCAAAAATACTATTTTGTTCTGCAATTAGTGAAGAACACAGATTCTTTAGATATCCCGAGAAACTAGAACAACTTATTTCTAACTTATGTTACAGGTGCATTTGTAGAGCTTAAACGTTGGACCATCCAATACAACATGCCAAACTAAAATGGCTGGCTAAAGATGGTGAAATCAAAATTGTCTGAGGCAATCAATGTGCATAACAAAATTTGCAGACTGGATTGCGATTACGGTGATCATGAATTCGAGAGCAAAATGGCAACCCAGATCTTGTCTAGATTCAAGGATGGCATTCTGCATCACTTTGCACCGCCCAAATTATTGTCATCACCACTGTGTCTCTTGAATTCTCTTCTTCTTGGTGATCTCACCATCTCCATATTTATACCTCTTCGATTCAGCGGACGGCCAGGGCTGCTGTGGTGATGGCACCGAGATTTCCAATGCCCACTAGTGGGAAGAGACCGAAATCCTCTGCGGCATTTGAGCCTTGTTTCAAGGTGAGAAGCTGTCGGTCCAGTCAAAATGTTGCTTTTGGATTCATCCTTTGGATGTGGAAAATTCAGCTGCGAACATTTGCCGCTGGGAGTATAAGCAGCAGTTCATATGCAAGGGCGGCTTCTTGAGCAGTGTCGAGAGTTCCGAGCCAAACCCTCGTCCTTTTTCTTGGTAGCGTGATCTTTGCAACCCATTTTCTCCAGTGCCTTTTCCTCATTCCTCTGAATGAATTCTCTGTTGAAGAGGATGCCTATTGCCGAGCACCTTTAGGGCTAGGGAGAAACTCCCAGGTGAAATTGATGGAAAAACCGTGCAGTTTTTGGGCTTGGGCGCTTGTTGCCGCGAAACCAACCTGAACTGGGAAATGGAAGGCGAAGGTTTGTTCAGGAAACAGCATCGTAGAGGCACTCTTTTGGGTTGTGCCTAGAAAATCACTGAAAGAAGGAGCTGAAGGGTACGATGATTTGAATGGAGAAGAGGGTCCAGGAGCTATACAAGCTGTTGGATTTGGAAATGAGATCGGGTAAGGTAAAGGATTGGTGAAGCTCCCTTTGACATTGCAATTCCAAGTTGCACGAGTCAGTCCTGTACATAGGACTTACCTGACCATGCTCCCTAGTGAGACATTCCTGGTAGAGAATCCTAGGATGCTAGGAATGAAAGTTAAACAAGGACAAGTGTTGCTGATCTGCTTCGTTAGACTGAGGAAAGCCTGAAAATTCCTGAAAATCCTTTCGGATGAAGAAGGTTTCTTGCATGGGAAAATGTACACCCATGCGGGTTTATGTGGGGTTGTTCAGATATAGGCTCAACAGCATAGAAGGAAATGGGACAGAGAGAATCTGTGCAATATATATTCTTGGAGACGACCGAGCGTGGTTGGATCGGTTGTTTCGCGCTCGCCCAGCTTTTAGGTCCTAACTTTGAGTTGTGACATAAATGATTCGTGAGATTTTGATGGAGAGAAATTTTTATTCCCATTCATGTGTTCTGCTGCTTTATAGTGTTATATTTATAGGCTAATACACAGAGAAATCCTAACAAACAAAATAGGAAACAAAGCCTAAATAAGAGAGCAATTACAATCCCACGATTTGTGGGATTTAACCAGAACCAAAAACCTCCTAAATAGAAAAAAAAACTCCTAACGAACAGTAAATTTCCCTACGTTTTATAGCTAGATAATCGGGCTATTTACAACTCTTCCAACCAAAAAAAAAGAAAAACATATGGCTAGTTATAGCTCAACACTCCTCCTCAAGCTATAAAAAAAAAAAAAAACTCAATAAAACTCCCTACATTTTACAACTAGATAATTGGGCTATTCATAGCTCGTTAAAAAAAAAAATCTGGCTATTTATAGCTCAACATTCCTCCTCAAGCTAGTGAATAGATATCTTCCATTCCCAGCTTGGCAACTAGCTCATGAAAACTTTCACCATTAAGCCCTTTGGTCAAGACATCTGCCATTTGATGTTCTCAAGGGATATAAGACAAATAAATCAATCCTTCTTCAAGTTTCTCCTTGATGAAGTACCTATCAATCTCGGTTTGCTTCGTTCTTTCATGCTGCACAGGATTATAAGCAATATTAATTGCAGACTTATTGTCATAATACAGCTTCATAGGACTCTGCCACTCGACCTTCGAGTCATCAAGAATGATCTTGAGCCACAATAACTCGCACTCCTTGATTTGCTGCCCTAAACTCAAATTCTGCACTATATCTTGCCACCACATTCTATTTTTTAACTTCTCCAAGATATCTCCAATAAAGGTACAATAACCAGTTGTAGACCTCTTGTCAACCACGGATCCAACATAATACATGTATAAGCCTCAAGCTTGAGATCATGACTCTTCTTCAAATAGGACTCCTTTTCTTGGGCACCCTTTCAAGTAATGTAGGGCTCAACAAGCAACTTGTAGAGGTGACTCCTTTAGATTATGCATAAATTGACTAATCCAGACTTACTGCATAGGATATATCCGGTTAGGTATGAGCAAGCTAGATCAACTTTTCCACCAATCGCTAATACATTTCTCGATCCACTGCCGCCTCCTCTTTTGCTTCTCCTAGTCTCTAGTTTGGCTCAATTGGAGTAGCTACTAGTTTGCAACCAAGCTTCCCGATTTCTTTCGAAAAATCCATCACATACTTTCGTTGTAAAATAAAGATCCCTTGCTTTGAGTACGAAACCTCAATGACCAAAAAATAACCGTAGCTTTCCGAACTCCTTTATTTCAAACTCCTTAACCAAGCAATGTTTCAAGCGACGTTTCTCCCTTTCATCATTGCCCATGACTATTATGTCATTAACATATACCAACAATGTTGTAACCCCCTTACATATGAGTGTTTTATGAATAATGTATGATCTCCCTAGCTTTGTTTATACCCCGTATGCCTTCATGACTTTAGCAATCCGTCCAAACCAGGCTCTAGGTGACTACTTGAGCCCGTTCCTTTCCTTCAAAACCAGGTGGTATGGTCATTTAGATTTTCTCTTTAAAATCATCGTGTAAAAATGCTTTCTTTACATCATATTGTTGAAGCTCTCCATCAAAATGAGCAGCTAAGAGAGTAAAATTCTTATAGTGTTCATTTTAGCCATTGGTGCAAATGTCTCTTGGTAATCCACTCCATTTATTTGAGTGTAACCTTTTGCAACCAATTTTGCTTTGTACATTTCCAAAAAGCCATCAGCCATGTACTTCACAGTGAATACCCACTTGCAGCCAACTAGATTTTTTCCTTTTGGCATGTCAACAATTTCCTATGTTTCACTCTTTCCAAGTGCCTTCATCTCTTCTGTCATGGAATTCCTCCATTTCTCTTTTGACAGGGCTTCGACAAAGTGTTAGGGACGTCAATAGTGTTTAAACTCAAAATAAAATTTTGATATGGTGATGATAATCCATTAAGGGACACATAATTTGATAGTGGATAAACTACTTTCTTGGTACACTATCTAGTCCCTTTTCTAACAACATCACATGAGTTTCGGGACTTATCGTGCGCTCGTTGGCCGTACTTAGAGTGGCATTTCGGACCCGCTCGTGGTACAATGACTGTCCTCCTTGAATACACCTAAGAAAATCTCATAGACTCATGAATATGAGTTGGACTAGTGGAAAGAGGAATAGAAATAGGTTGGTATGTGTGAGATTATGGTGGACAAGAGATGATTCAATGTAGGTTCATGAGTTATAGTGGATGAGTTTGGATTGACAAGGACATTGGACAAGAAATCGAAGTTATCAACAATACCAAGGCCCTTATCTTACATGAGTGAAATCTCACCCCGAAAACAAGGTTTTGAAAAATATCGTTTATTTTCAACAAAAGTGACATATGCAGAGAAATAGAATTTTTTGGAAGGGGGATGGTAACATATATAGCCCTTTTGTGTTTGTGAGTAACCAAAAAATCCACATTTGATTGCACGAGAGTTTAACTTTCCTCGTTGATGATGATGAATGCGGATAAATAAAGTACAACCAAAGATAGGAGGCGTAAGGCCTTTAGATATATGAAAGTGAGGATAGAACCGAGAAAGAGCTTCCATAGGGGTCTTGAGGTCTAATGAACGTGAGGGTAGTCTATTGGTCATGTTTGTAGCCACAAGAATAGCTTCCCCTCAATATGTTTTAGGAACCTGCTCGTGAAAAACAAGACACAAGTTGTGTTAAGGAGATAACCATTTTTTCTTTCACCAACACTATTTTGTTGTGGTGTGTTCACGCAAGATGACTCATGGATAATGCATTCCTTTTAAAATAAGAGGTCAATACTTGATTGAGGTAATCTCTAGCATTATCAAATCGAAAGACCTTGATCTTGACCCCAAGCTAAGTTTGATCATGGAATGAAAGGAAAGAATAATGCTACTCACATCGATTAATGTTTGAGTAAAAAGGTCCGAGTGACCCCAGAGCAATCATCAACTAGACTGATAAACCAACGAGCTCCGGAGATGTTTGCAATCATGAAAGTCCCTAAATGTCACTGTGGTTCAAGTCGAAAATCTTTAATATTCTAAACAAGGATGGAAACATAACAATCAAGACTTGAAATGACAGATGACCAAAACGAAAGTGATGTAGCCAAATAGCCTCTTTATTTGAAGTACTAAGAAACAATAAAGGTATATTATTCATGATTCTTCTTGCAGTGAAAGATATCTCAAGGTAGTACAGCCCACTTTGTTCCTTAGCAAGGCCCATTCCGCTCTCGAGAGCCCCGATCCCGAAAAACATAGTAAGATGGATAACAAATAGCTTGACAATGAAGATCTTTTGTGAGTTCTTGTATAGAGATAAGATTGGAAGACACTTTAGGGATATGAAGGTCATCTTTAAGGACAAGATTAGATGTGACAGAGACATCTCCGACTCTTGCAACAAGTAGCAAGAGACCCATTTGCCACAATAATTTTCCTATTACTAGGACAAGGTGTATAGGTCCAAAAATGTGATGGGGGTGTAAGTCATATGATCGTAGCCCCCGAATCAATAACCCAAGAATTACCCGAGAGTGCCAAGTAGCATGCACTAGAGGATTTATTAAGAGAATCGACAAATCTTTTATTTTCTTAATTTCTTCACTATTGAAGGTTGCTTTCTCTTGAACTTCTACGTAACTAGTTTGCTCAATTAGGTGGCCTTGAGGCCTTGGCTGTGTAGCCTGGTTCACCCACTCGGGTCCGAAGTAGTTGGCCTTTGTATGTCTCGATTTCTTGCAAGAGGCACACCACAAGTTGTCCCAGCTTGTCTTTCCTTGGAAGCTTACCATTTTCATCAACCTTTTTGATTATCAAGGCCGAGCCTTCTACCGCTTGTTGTTCGAGCATGATGGATCGAAGGCTTTCGTATGCCCGCATCAAGGAAATTGTTCCCTCCAATGATGGCACTTCCTCCTTGCCAAGTATTTGAATTTTGACTTGGTCAAATTTAGAATTAAGCCCGATTAAGAAATTGTAGACTCGATCCTTTTCAATAAAATTCTGCGAATGGCCACATCTTATAGACACTACATATGGCCTACTCGATAATAATCGAGTTCTTGCCATAAGTTCTACAGAAAAATTAGCATACTATTAGCATACTCATTAAATGCCTTACCTCCTTGCTTTGTCCCATTGATTTGCACTTTAATTACATACACATGGGTTGTATCACGGGCCTTTGAGTGCGTCCGTCGGATGGAATCCCATATCTCCTTTATTGTTGGTAGAAACATACAAGTATCGCTTAAGGTTGGTTCCATGGAATTCCATAGCCATGACATGATCATGGAATCAAACTCATCCCACGCAACGAAATCAGTATCTCCTCGCTTGGGTCCTGTTCCGAGTAGATGGCGCAGTTTTCGGAGAATAATAAATAGCAATGAAGGCTGCAATTTGAAATCCAGAAATCTAGTCTAGGCTCCGATACTATGTGAGATTTTGATGGAGAGAAATTTTTATTCTCATTCATATATCTATCACTTTATAATAGTATATTTATAGGTTAATACACAAAGAAATCCTAGCAAAAAAAATAGGAAACAAAGCCTAAATGGGAGAGCACTTACAATCCCACGATTTGTGAGATTTAACCAGAACCAAAAACCTCCTAAATAAGGCAAAAAAAAAAAAAAACCTACCCTAACAATTAGTCAATTTTCCTATGTATTTACAATTAGATAATCAGGTTATTTACACCCCAACATGAACCTCTAGTTAACTAATGCTCTTAGGTGCTGCTATTTTGTGTGCAGGCAGTTATGGACTAACACAGACCGGCGCGGCCGCTATGACGGGCTCGCCCGCTTCAAATCTTATTGTCGCAGACGGTATCTAGTAGTTATGGATTTTAAGAAAAAATATATGTGTACTTAGATTAAGACTTTACGTCCCTAAGCTTGTCCATATTACATTTCATGTCCTTGTTAGATCATTTTTGACGTATAATTCTATGGTTAGATGAAGTTAATTCTTGACATGGTTATGATCGGAGAAATTTTGGTAAATGGTGACATCAGATAAGGCATCATAGAACTGGACCAGTGCCGAGGGTAAATAGAAGAACCGTGAGTGGATTTCCTTGCACAAAGCCAAAAGAAAGATTTATTCTAGTCTCATCTGCACTAAGATCAAGCCAAAATGCGGCCCATAATTTACACTAACGCCCCATTTGTTTGGCAAAAAATGTGATATTTTTGGAAAATATTCTCCAAAAAGTCCTTTTTCTCGAAAAATGATAATATTTTTCAGTATTTGGCTAAGATATAATGATAAACTGAAAACTATTTATTGTTGTTTGGTAAGGAAAGTTTAATTTGCTTTATCGCATCATCGTATGACCTGAAATTGCTGACGTGAATGTCGACCATCCTACGTGGTACGACCGGTGCTACAGATGAACAATTTTTATAAATTTTCATAAAGAAATTGTTTAAATTTTATTTTCTTTCTGTTTTTTTCTCCTTCCTCCACGGCCGCCGACCTGCGACGGCCATAGGCGAGCTCGGCAACCTCGGCCACCGGCCAATCGCCAACCGAGCCTCGGGCGCATCGTCGCCATGGCTGGCGATTGGCCAAAGAAGAAGGAAAATTACAAAAAAAAAAAAAAAAAAAAAACGAAAAGGAATGTCAATGAGAGAAAGGAAAGGCACGGAAAATATTTTCCTCTTTTCAAAAAAATTATTGTAGTACCGACAAGAATTTATGTCGAAACGTTCTTGTGTGTAATCGACACAATCGATGAATTTTAGGAAAATATTTTCTAAATCATTTATTTTTCGCGAAACGAACGGAGCATAAGTGTAAGGACTATATAGGGGAAGCGTGAGCAAACAGAAAACTAAATATGTAAAAGTCATGTAACTAATCAGCGGGAAATTTTTTTAACTCAAACAAGCACACCCTTAACATTAAGAAATCACCTCTCTTTTTGATTGAACAGAGAAAGAACAGATCATTAGTGAATACCTGGGGAGGACATCTCGCGAACTAATTTAAGATTTTGTCAATGTCATAGTTGTCTTCTGTCATGGTTGTCTCTCTCTTCATAGTTTATGAGGGAGGTACATTCTCCTGTACAAAAGAGGCCTATGAAACACCAGAGTCCACGTTTCCTGAGGCTTCCTTTTGTTAAATCTCTTTCACCCTCTATCCCAACCCAACCTTCTTCATTCTAGCCTTGAATTTTAAGCGAAGAAGAACTCAGAAAACAATTGCCTTTTCCATAGAAGCCAGTACAGGCCAACTCCAGCAAAGGCTATAACGCCACGGACTTGAACCATTCCTAATGAAAAGTTCGATTTCTTCTCTCATCAGTTTGCTGGAGCTTTCGGCGTGGCTAATCTCGTGCTATTTTCTTCTCATCACGCACATCGTTACATTGATTGGTCTAATATTCGCCATCATTATGTCCAATCTCAACCAGACTTGATCTGTTGAAGAATTACTCCAGTATGTTCGTCGAATTGACATTGGCGAACAGGCCAACTTCTGTTGATTCCAAAACTTATTAGGGACAATTCCAGGGTCAATTCCAAAACTGAGGGGGTGACGATAAGGAAAACCTGGATCTATAACATTAGATCCATTAACATGGGAGTGCATAAATTGTTAAGATCAAATTTCACAGAATGCAACCGATGAGCAATCGTTAAGACCCAGATAGACATAATAGAAATGCTAAGACCTATTAAGGGAAAATCTCGCAATATTAGAATGCTTGGAGAGATTGTTAATTGTACTTTCGGAGTGTTTAACAATACTCCGAACTCATATCTGGGCGATCTTAAAATATGCAGTGCTCCCACAGTAATTTCAAAATACTACAGTTTTCAAGTTCAATTCGCCATTACTGAAGCTCACTACTCTTTCAATCACACGTTGATCTGGCCTTGTTAATCCTCACAGGCCATTCCAGTCAACCCGCCGCGCAAGATCTCACTTTTATTTATTACAATGATCCCTCCGCAAGAACTCCCAATTTACTATCTTGGAAACTTGTTAACAGGATAAAATGCCATCAACCCCACAATCCAAATTCTGCCATAGTCAACAACATAAACATAGCACAAAATGCAAATTCTCCATGTGTTGTCCTACATTCGGTGAAGAAAGGTCTGGATTGAGTCCTCCCAGCCCTCACCTACACTATGATTCAAAATGGATCAAAACATCCTTACAAAACCTTAGAAGAAAGATCCGCCTCGAAATAAGTCAACAACTAAAATATGCTGCAGAGTCATGAGCTAGGAAATAGTAACAACATAAAGCCTGATAGAACTTTCCACAGCTATTGCCACATATTGATGTTTAATCAACAGAAAGGCGATGCACGGAAACTAAGCAGATTCAAAGAAATCCAAAAGCCAACACGTACTTCAGAGGACAATGATCTACTGTTTTCTTTTCTTTTTTTTTTTTGGTCGGAATCTACTGTATTTAACGGACCCAAAGAGATCTACAGCCAACAACATTTTGGGTATATACAATCAATAGTTCCAAGAAGAATGAACCGTGGTAAAGCAATATCTGCTGGGCAGCAACAACTTCTCTAAAAAATTAAGAACCCTCACTAGTTTTTTCATAGAGATGACAAGGGGAAGACAAAAATTTGAAAAATCATCAAACTAGGATAGAATAAAGTTTTCCCATGACGATAAACTTCAATCTACTTCTAGCTTGAATTAGAATGTCATCCCATGACTCTTACTCACACAAAAACCACATGCCAACTCAATATACAAGCCTTGCGTCAATTAAGCTAACCCATTGAAGCATCGGTCCTTAAAAACCAATAGCAGCAACATATAATTGAGGAGATATTTCATATAGTGAATCAACCAATACAAGAGGACATCATGAAATGAATCAACCAATACAACCAAATGTCTTTCTTGGTTGAAATGATTCAAATGTCAAAACTTAGAAAAGTGCCTGTGAGTAGCTCTTTCTCACATACTTACATCTTCTACATATTAAGCCAAAATCATTGTCTCACTTTTCCATTTTTTCCAATATTATCCCCAACAAAAAATGAAGAAAATCAATCCATTCTCAAATTACCGCTATATTAATTAATAAAAAGAGAGAAAAGACAGGATTAATACATCCCTTATAACTTCCCATTGCATCAACTACCTTGTGGATCTACCCAATTTCTTCTTATAGGTAATCACTTATCTTCACACAGGTGCGTAGCACACGCCCCACACTACTGTTGCTTCGGGACAATATGTTTAACTCATTAAGCAATTCCGTGATCAACAATGGACATACCACGCTAGGCGTTGCACTAATTCATTTCCACCCACAAGAGTAAATATTTCTAAAAACTCATTTTGCTCAGACAATTTTGGCATTTTAAGGCAAACATTAAGAGGTTATATACATCCAGAATAATCCGAATAGAGAATCATGATGCAGCCCAGAAACCCTAGCACTGTTCCGCAATGGTTAAAATGTCATTTTAGCTATGAATATGATAGAAGCCACGCCTTCGCTGAGAACAAAGAGAGAATAAATGATAAATTGGCACTTGATAGATTCATACCAAGCAATTTATGAATGAATTGGCACTTAATTGACAAATTCGCAAGCAATTTAGGAGTTTATAGTATCATTGAACTATTGAGGCTTAAATCAGATACAATCGCGACATTCAAATTGAAATTAAAACATCATTTAGAACTGTGTAGGTCTGAATTACCGGAAATCAAGCCATTCTCCAGACATGCATCATGACGACCCAATCAGTGCCTTTCAACTAGACTTGGAAACTTATAGCATCACGAGCCCACGCCATTTGGCCGGAAATCACATGACAACCAAACAAATGATGGAACCAATGCGACTAGCGACTCAGTAGATCTTCCATTACTTCACACCCTAAGATTTGAGAATAAGCAATAGCACACCACCAATATGGAAAAAAAAAGGGAAGAATACAGACAGCACATTGCTATCTCTCAAGCTTAATGAGTTATAGTTGACTTCAAATTAATAGATTCTGATCACTTAATTCTATTTCTGCAAGCACTCAACATCCTCACATTCTCACCTGTGTTATCAATCCCACAGCAAACTCTCCCAGTTTTCATTAATAACCTTCATAAAATGCATGAGTTCTAAAAGGACATTCCATAAAGACGTAGTCATTGACATTGATGAACTATGAGCTTCAGCCGACAGGTTTGAATGCTCTTCAAAATAGTGACTTCAAGAAAATCAGGTTTTAAGGAGCTAGACCATCGCCAACTTAAGTAAATTATGAAGACTAATGATAGATGCTTATACAAATACATGACAGTGACGGATTAGATTCTTAATAACCACGAAACTTCTCAACATTGTACAATCGGAAACATAACCAACAACCCCAGTCAAGCTCACATCGAGTTCTTCATATGGCAACTATATTTAACCAGAATAATGAACAAAAGACACCCTCGAGAGGAAAAGGAGAAAGCAACCCAAATGGACCGACATCTCTTATTTTTTGTTGCTGCTTTTACCTCCGGCATCCCCGCTGGATGCCCCCTGGGCCGCTTTCTTTGCAGTCTTCTCTTGCAAAGCCTTCGCATCCCTAATTGATTCGATCAAACAACCCCCGATTAATCTCACCACGAAACCCACATCAAATATCATCAATAAGGAAAAACAAGAGTTGCCACATCATTTTCAACGGAAAAACAAAAAGCCCTCCACAATTCACAGAGAAAAAGCAGGGAATTCCCAAATAACCATCGCTAAAACCCTAATCGAGACCCAAAAAAAAAAAACCGACCTTTCGCGGCGCTGCTCAGGAGTCAATCCGTCGTCCTTGGTACTGCCCTTCTTGCCACCTCGTGCCTGAGCTCTCTCCCGATCACGATCTCTCTGGTTACCGCGTGCATCAAATCAAGAATCAAGGAAAAACAGAAGAACCCACAAATTCTTTCGTACCCTTTTTCGAAATTAAGCCAGCAAAACGAAGCAAGGAGAAAAAGCACAATCGAATCCCGAAGCAAGACGAGCATCGAAATCGAACGCTACGAGCAAATTAATCCACGTCAAAATGCACAAAAGAACCAGAAAAAAAAAACGAAGAAATCGAAGGATATGAGTCATGATGGAAGCAGAAGGAGAGCGACAAAGTCGTCGCACCAAAAGGAAGAAACTTGCAGCAATCAGCTGGCGAGATGTGGCCGGGGCCGGTGGGCGATTTGCTGGGCCGGGCGTGTTTATATTCTCTTCGTCAAGAACCTGGGCGTGAAATGTCGGAATTGCCCCACCTTACTCGCCAAGAGTCAACGGTTGCTTTCGCGTTTGCAGTTGTCCACCACTCGAGACTAAAGGAGCTTTCAATTCCCACCCCCTAGACCTTAGTCTATGGGCGGATGGGCCAGGTGGGGTGACACACACACACAATTAAGGATCGTGACTATGACCCGTTCCTAAATTTTTAATTTATACAATATGATCTTTAAATTTTAACTTAATTTATAACCTTAAAATTTAATTTATTAATATACCATAAAATTTTAATATATATTTAATTTAATATATTTAATATTATCCATGCTCTTAAATCAATGAAATGAGTACATTTAACATGTACTAGAAGCTCATATATCACATTGAATAAATTAAAAATTCGGAACGATATTAAACACGTACTTAAAAGTCCGGATACTATATTTAACAAATTAGAATTTTAAGAACCACATTGATTATTATGTCAAAGTTTAGGAACCACATTAACAAATTACAAATTACATAATCATATTACATGTTTGGCCAAAATTCAAAAACCATTTTGTGTCATGATTCCATTTTACTACTAAAAAAAATGATGGAAAAAGGCTATCGAGCATGATAATCTAGTGATTAAATGGATGATGAACCCGGGCAAATGAGGCACATCAAAATACTGGGCCAATTTTTTGTCTTTTTTTTTTTAATTCGTAATTGGTGAAAGTTCGAAATAACGGGCGGTTTTGCTTGCAATGGCCTCGACAGGAGAATCGGCACCAATGCCGACCTTATCGTGTATTGACTGCCGACCTCACCTTTGAAGCGGCGACGCTTATCATAGCATCCTTGGACTTCTACCATGTATATACGCCAAATCTTTCGCCGCTTCAGCTTTGCTCATGCTTTGCCTTCATATCCAAAACCAGCTTTCCTAGCGTGACTCGAGAGGAAAATATTTTCAATCATGCTTTCTTACTAATGATATAAGCGATCATTTTATACGCCAAGTTTTGTTACGCCCTCTTTGCGGGCTACTTAGCCAATATTTACTAAGGCCCCATTTGTTAAAAATGAAAGATGGTATTTTTTTTTTTGAATTGATAGCTTAAAATAATTAGTCGATAAAAATATTTTCAATCATGCTTTCTTAATAATGATATAGGCGATCATTTTTAAGAAAATGTTGCATGAAACAAACAGGGCCTAACGAAAACTATCCTAATTGAAATAAAACGGGCTTGAGCAAGCCCATTGGGCCGCGGTAAAAAGGTGAAAAGAAAGCCTTGCAAATGAGATTCAACTCCTTCAAAGTTGAAAGACAAAAGAGAAGAAGAATACTCTACAAACATCCGATAAAGAAAAAAGAAGAAGAAAAAGAAAAAATGAATCAACAGGGCAGAGTCGGTCTCTCTCTTCCTTTACTAACTAAAAGCCCACAGCCTCCACCTCGCCGCACCACTCACTTCCACTATAACTCCGCCCCGCCTCCATGGCTCCACCACCGCCACCGCCGTCCTCTCGCCCCTCGCCGTCGCTCCCCCTCCTGCTCCTCCTCCTCTCGGCGGCGGCAACCCCCGCGAGGGCAGCCACGTGGTGCGTTACCCGGAGCGACGCGAGCGAGCAGGCCCTCCAGAGAGGTCTCGACTACGCGTGCGGGTCCGGGGCGGACTGCTCCCCTATACAGTCGGGCGGCCTCTGTTACCTGCCAAACTCGGTGCAAGCCCACGCCTCCTACGCCTACAACAGCTTCTACCAGCGCAAGGCCATGGCTCCAGGCAGCTGCGACTTCGCCGGCACTGCCACCATCGCCGCCTCCGACCCCAGTCTGTCCTCCCTCCTCTCTCTCTCTCTCTCTCTCTCTTTCCCCCTTCAAACTCACTTTTTCTCCATACCCAGTTAGATCATGGCTCATCATTCTTCTTCATGATTGTCGTAGGTTACGGATCGTGCGTGTATCCATCGTCTCTGGGGTATGTTTCGCTCTCTCTCTCTCTCATCTCCTGCATCTCTCTCTGTGTAGCTTCTTGTTTTCCTTTTCCTTTTTACTTTTTCTTTTCTGCAATGGTGCTGTCAATATTCTCCAGTAGTTTAGAAATGGACAAACCGGAGCAACTTGAATCGATTCAAGTTCATTGGACGCGAGCGTGACGGAATGTTTAGTGGTTCCCGCAGGGGAGATCACACACGCGTCGTCCTGCATGAATGGCGTGCGGGAGCGATGGGGTTCTCATGCATGATATCATCTCGCGTTTGTCTTTTTAACCAGTAGTTAGGGTTTTTGAGTAATACTAGGGTCTTAAGATTTTCACTTCCATTACATAACATAAAGTATTTACTTAGATTAATAATAGGGTGTTCCTTAATAAAGTGGACTAATTATTTAAGGGTAGTTTATGGTTAGATCTTGGGAGGCGGGGGCGACGAGGTTGGTCGGTGGTCCGACAAATTTCTTGGTTTGAGTCTTTCTTTCAAATTTCTCAATTTTTTTTTATATATCTTTTTGTGGGTTTATCGAGATGATGATCGTATATCATCTCTCTTTCTCTTTTTTTTTTCCTCTGTTTTTTGTTCAATTATTTATGTTTTTAAAACGTTCAACCAGCTCGGTCGAAGTATTTTTAAACCCGAAAAGGTATTTCCGTGTGCGTATATGAGGTGCGATATTAGCCATACCTTGTTGATTGTCATAATTTTTTGGACATGACTTTGTTGAAAATTTTTAATTGGGGTGACTATGATATTCATTGCGAGTGTCTTTGAGAAAATGTGGATTTGGTTTTATAATCGACTAGAAAATGTGATTCAAAATAAGAAAATGATTGTAACTAAGGTCGTTCGCTTGATGTCGTGGTATCTATCGCATTCGATGTGGTTGTGTAGTCGTTCATTTCGCCTTGATTCTCGCTTTTATTTTGTACCGAATTTCAAAGGAGGCGTGCAATCGCATTGTAATTAAGCCCGACAAAATGAGTTTTCCTTCTAGCTCCGAATGGGTAGATTATCCTTTGAAACAAGAAATCGAGTAGTTCTTTTGACTTCTAAGAATATGTTTAATTATGATAGTACTCTTAATTCTTTCTTTTAATTCCTAGTGAAGAATGATGAATAAGGGAGACAAATTCCACTTTTAGCTTAATAATGTAGATGTGTCTAATGATGATTCATCTTTTTTAAGGGTCTCTTTGTTTCGCAAAAAAAATGAATGATTGAATAAATATTTTGGTAAAAATGATCGCTTGTATCGCTTAAATTGTTAGTTAATGTAAATTTTTTCATTTATTCTCAATAATTATATCTAAATATTTTCGTGGATGATAGAAAATATTTTCCGTCCCTTTGTTTTCTTGAGATATACAATTGATCAGTTTAAATAAAATATTTTTTCAAATATTCATTTTTCACGAAATAAAGGAGGCCTAATATTATTAATATAGTTTGGTTAAGGAATATTGGGCATGTTTATTAAATTGTAAAATAAGGTAATTTCAAAAACAAGTGCTATTCGAGCCGTCTATGCAAAGGATCTCACCCAATTTTTTTTTTTGTGTGTGTGTGTCTATCATAAAATTCTTTAAAAGAATAAAAAGGGAAAACTCTCGAAGAAATACAATTTTTTTCAGCTTGTAGAAGCTCAGCTGGGGACAGTCTTTTCCTTGAAGTTGGAACATGGCGATTAACGATGATCTTTTGCCAAGTACTAAGGTGGCATGTGGGCCCCTTGACATCAGGGGGTCCGGTCAAATGCTTTGACCAGCTGACGTGGATTTCCATGTCCGATGTATACTCCTCGTCCAATGTCGAATGTCCAATTTTTTTTCTTTTTCCTTTTTGACCTTTTGGCTTTTCCTAAGCTGGTGTGACGTTCAAGGTCCGGCTTTGAGGTTTGTACTACCATTTTTCAAAAGAGCTTTTACACCAATATGCAATTTGATTTTTCTCTTAAACATACTTTGCGTAAGCATATGATTTGAATAATTCATGTGTTTTATTTCTTAAGTCTATACTTATATTTAATCAGCTTGATTTTTTTTTACGTATTGTCAGGCCAGTTAAAAACATATATTTAATAACTCGTATGAAGCCGTATGTTGTTATGAGTTTATGGATAAAGTTCATTGATTTGTGTGATACATCCGTGGAAAATTTTTGTACGATTAACATCGAAATGAAATTATGGTTATAATTACGAATTATAAAGGGAAAGTTGTGAATTTGAATCAATAAGAAATTGAAAGCATTGGGTAAAAAAAAAAGGTATAGCATTCTCTTTGGAGGTGGTCCTATCTCCCACTTTGAACCCCAATTGCCCAAAAAAAGTAAAATAAAATAAAATAATAAAACAAAATTAAATTAAATTAAATTAAAAAAAAAAAAAAAAAAGGCATCTGGCAGAAGTGGGAATGACTTCACTGGGAAGCTTTGCTTTGCTTTTGTCCTTCTGGCCTCAAGATTCAAATAGGAAAAGCAGCCCAAAAGGACAAGTTAGTCGACATTAGGGTTTGATGACTTTCATTTTCGTTTGATCTATGCATATTGCAAACTATATATGTGATCCAATCCTTCAGCCTCTGTATTTTGACTTGCATACATTTCAATTTCTAGCTAGAATTAGAAGATTGGGGGTCCAAAAGAAATTCTAGCTGAGGGATTTTGGTTTAGTCTAATTCTCTCCTTTGGAAAAATCTTCAGCACAGCAGGAGGGACCACAGGTACGACGCCCGCCACGACTTCGCCGACCACCATCCTGCCGAACACGCCGACGATACCCATCTTTTCTCCTCCCACGAGCTACGGTGGCACGGTAGGAGGAGTGCCGTACGCGGGAGGGACTCCTTCTGTCGCCGCGAAACCGTTGGAAGCTTCCCGGCGATGTTCGACCGTCGCTGGCTTGGCAATCTTTTGTGTTTGGCTAATTTTCTGAGCTTGGTTATACATTGCTGGTAATGCTTCAGTTTTGGTAGGAAAAATTGGGACCCTCTCACTCGATATTCTGAGCACTCCACACTTTTTTTTTTCTTATTAGGGTCTCTGCCAAATGATTTTTTTGGGCATGGCTGATCGGAATTAGGTTTAGCTAAGAGACTCTTCAATGTGATCTGTCTTTTGTAGGCCTATGAAATTCCATCCTAAAGGCTAATTGATATGACATCTCGTTGATTCTTTCATTAGATTTTTTTAAATATCTAATCACACGATTGTTAAAGAAGGGTTTGCATGCTGCAATTCGAAACTTAGGTACTATATCAAGCTAAATTAATTGCTACATCGACCAACAAACTAATTAAAGATTCGTCGAGTCGATTATATCGAAGAAAAAGATAGGTATCATGACAATGCAATCGGATCTAAAAACTTGAAAAAGTGTGATCAAATTTTAAAAATTGTCCAATTAATGCAATTGAGGACTTCAGCTATGGATGTAACGTACTAACTAACATTTCTAATAATTTTTGAGGAAAATTTACCAAAAAAGTTCTAAATTTATTACAATTGCGTCAATTCGATCATAAACTTTCTTTTTTATCGATTCGCCCAAACTTTTCATAATTGTGCAATTTAGTCCACTAGCTAATTTTGAACGATCAGCACCGGCCGTCCCACGAAATAATATTTTAATATTTTTTTTGAATTTTTATTTAATTTTTTATTTACTTTATATTTTTCATTCAATCATTCTTTGTTTTTATTTTTTTTTCTCTTTCCTCCTCCTCTTCTTCCTTTGGGCAGAGATGATGGCTGGCGAGGTCTACCTCGCTGGGCGAGGCTGGCCGACCCAGCCCAGTTCTGCCAGAGCGGGAATCACATCTTAGACGAAATACAGAACCCGTTTTCGCAGCACAAAGTTCCTCTCGATGAAGAAGACAACCAATTGAATCGTCCACCCAGAGACCAACCTCCCACAAATCAAGACCAAGACCATGACCTCCCACTTCCACGGGTCTTCTTCCAAGAACAGTTCGGCCTCCTCCTTATCCCCTGCCCTCCCCAAGATTCCAGATCGCAGTTGGCCCGACCGTGGAATCCGGCCCGAACTTCAGTCGGGCTCCTCTGGCAAGTCCATCAGCCATGACCGGGTGATTTTCATGAGGAGTAGGCTTCATCTGGTGAGGCTTGGCCTTGCCGGCCCCTGGCCCTTGCCTGGCTACGGCGAGGCTTGCCGCGAGCTTCACCGGCTCGTTAAATGTCTCCTTGGCAAGAGAGCTGCCGCCCTAGTAAGATAGCCGTCACCATTGACCGGCCAAAATTGGCTAATATGTGCTGAACCGATATAATTAAAAAAGATTTAAAATTGAATCGACAAAAAAAAAAAAATTAAAACTAAATTGACATAATTACAATAAATTTAAGATTTTTTAAATAATTTTTTCAATTTTCGACAGTGCATAATGTCAACGTGGCGTCACTATAAAAGGGCACAAGATAAATTAAAAAAACAAAACAATCAAATGGAAAGAAAAAGGTAACTTGGACAAAGATGAGTAGGATGGAGGGGTTTGAACTTTGAAGGGAGCTCGCCGCCTCCTGGTGGTTCCATTGCCGTTGAGGATCCTCGACCCTCTGTGCAAGCAAAGAGAAGCTACTGAATGTTTTGAAAGAGACTAATCCGATGAAAGAGATCAAGCTTGAGCGGAGGCCGTCGTCGACCATTCACGAGCAATTGTCATCCTTGCGAGCAGCCACCGACTCTCGCCAAGCCCCGTAGCGCTCTTGCCATATCATCACCGTTTGTCCTAAAACAAAGGACATTGAAAATGTGGCGGCAACATATTCTATCAATCAGATTGAGTGAACTCAACTGAAACCCTCAACGTCACTAACTGGATATATTTTAGATCTTGATTGAGCTTTATACAGATTATGAAAAACCCTGATGTGTCCAATGCATCGTAGAACTGAATTGTTCCACATTACATACATTTAACTCTCTTTTTTAGTTTATCAATGGTAGAACAGAATAGAACTGTCAAAAACAGCTAGGCAGAGTCGCACTCCGAAACAAGGAGCTGTCGTAGTTAGTTACAGAGAGAATGGTGTTAATCTTTACTATGATCTACACAAAATGGCCGCATCACCAAAAAGCATAGGAAGATCCACATCATGAAGCTACCGCAAACAAAAGATTGCCCATAATAATTCTCTCTCTCCACTGATTAAGTTAGCACATGAACATCTACCGAGTTCTGCGGTTTATACAGCACTTGGTCGTTTTGTTGCTGCAGAGAGAGAAGTCTTTCAGCACGGAATGCGGCGACCCTGCTGCTGTCTTCCGCCTCCCGACTGGTGGACAAAGGCGCAGATTTCGGCGCCGTCCTCCATTCCCAACTGCAGCAGGGTTCGACAAAATCATGAATTCCAAGTGCTACTACTAAGTTATGTCCCGAGAAAACCGTTACCGATCAAACAGGCGATGATAACTTGTTAGTTGCTATTCTGTTTTGGTGGAGGATGATCCAAGGATATAGTCGATACTTACTCCACAAGGGGTATATCTGCCGGTAATGCGATTGCCTTCGTAGAGGAACTGCACAGTGTGCACATCCAGTTGCCGCCTTTCGCAGAAGATGGTGAACATCTTCGTTAGCCTCACTCTCGGGTTGATTTTGAAGTAAAGCACGCGATCATCCTATGAGTCAAACAAGATGCCTTGAGCGCAGAAACAGAACACACATCAAAGTGAATTACTAAACGTGCGGCTCATGTGAAGAATGGATGTAATCTTCCCATTCGAAATTGCTCTAGTCGCTGCATCTTCATTACCACCCTTCTTAAATTCCCTCTGTTGTCGATTCTAATTCGAGGACCTTGAGACAGTTTTCTCCTTCCTGCACCCGTCACTTTGATACTAGAGACTAGATCGAGAAACTAAGCGCATGAACCACTATTAACTCCCACACCTACGACATTGACATGCGCGAGTTAAAGGAAGGATCAAAGAGGAACCAGTGGTCAGCACCATGAATCCAATTCACAATGTGCGAGCTGGTCAGCATCAACGAAGCGGGACAAATGGTCTCATCAAATGTCTCAAAACACAAAAGTCTCCCCTTTGAACTCTTTCATTTCCCATTTTAGGGCATTCTGAGTTTTTGCAAAAGGATGCCACATTGATGGAAACCCTGCGAACTCTATGCCCTAATCCTGTATTTCTCCTAAAATTTTGTGTTTAAACAACTGTAGCTGCACAAAACAATTGTATGGTCTGCTCATGCCTCCGGGCTTGTCAGAGCAAGAACTGAAACCTCGACAATCTCTTTGCAATAAAAATGGGATCTTTAGCTGAGCTGACCCGAAGAAGCAGGACAACAAACAGACACAGACCCAAACGGACACACAAAGTACCCAGAAAGCGAAGCCTCGACGAAATCGAGCTAAACGGTGACAATAAACAAAGAGAAAGCATTAAAGGGCGAACCCACTGAAGAAATCGAAGCAAAGATCATCACACCATCACAGACCTGTGCATGATGGATTAAAAGATACACAAACCCAGGAAGTAAAAGACATTAGAAAAGAAGAAGAGGGTAAAGACGAAAGAAGAAGTCTTACCTGGCCCCTGACCCTGATGCTTATTTTTTCCGCTCCATCGTCGGTAGAAGCTGGCATGTTCGTGCAGACGAGAGAAAGAGGGAGAGAGAGAGAGAGTTGAACAAGAGAAGAAGAAGAGGAGGAAATTAGCTTGTAATTTTCAACTTCTTTCTTTGTTTTCCCTGGAAATGTAGGACAAGAAGAGAGGAATAGGGGAGGGAGATTCAGCTCTCTTTTTGTACGGTTTAGAAAGAGAGAGAGAGATGAGTGTTTTTTTTTGGTTGAAAGGGAGAGAGGAATCTGAAGAGAGACATAATGGGCAGCAAGTAGCAGCTTGGAGGGGGCATTAATGGCGGATTAGTCCGACCCAACGAAGAAAATGACTTCGTGGTAGCATGGTCCTGTTTGGTTCAACATTAAGAATGAATATTGAAGTTTTAAAATTTTTTTGGCCAAATATAAATGATGTTTGATTTATTTTTTAGCTCACTTTGGAGAAAATGCAATTGTATCTCAAATGCTTTCTAAAATCTTTTAACTCAATGTACTTTAGGTTAAAAGATTTTTGCAAAATGCAATTAATTTTTTTTTTTAATTTATTACCTTAACTTATCGCCACCCATATTCGCCGCCGCCGCCACCATTGCCACAAGCCATCGCCACCGGCCGCCGCATGTCGTTCGCGCTCGTTGCCGCCGTCCGTCTCCATAGATTGCCGTCCATTGCCTCCCGTCGCCGACGATGCCACCACCGATTGCCGCCGCCGCCGCCCATCAATCCCACGCCAACCGTCAACCGCCGCCATCGCCACCGCCACCACCGATCGCCACCGCCGCCGCCACCGCCTCTACCCACCACCGCCAAACACATTTTTTTTTTTTTTCAAAAAATAAAAATACTTTACAAAGTTCATTTTCACCAAATAACATTTACGTCAAACTTATTTTTCAACGTGTTTTTAAAATACACTTTACCAAACACTACTTATATTTTTTCTCAAAATTCCTTGACCAAATCTTTGAACCAAACAAGGCCTATTTATGCTGCAACAATTTTAATTAGCGCAAAACACTCTAAATGGGTACATTTATAATAAATGTACTTTTAAATTATTTTTTTATTATTAAAAACCTTAAATTGATATACTCTTTAATAAATTTACTTCAAATTAATATATCCATGATAAATTTACCTTTTATTAGTTTCCTTTAAATTTTATCGTCATTGTCGAAGTGTACACGTTTGAAGTTCTTACTTTCTATTTATCATTGATGTATTAATTTGAGATTTTTCATGATATTAATTCAATTTAAAGAAAATTAGTAGAGAATAAATTTATCATATATGATTAATTTGAAATTTTTAGTGATTAAAAATTTAACTTAGGATAAATTTATCAAAAATGATGTATCGATTTGAAATTTTTATTAATCGAAAAAAAATTTAAAATAAATTTATCATAAATATATTAACTTAAGATTTTTTGTAGTTAAAAAAAATTTAAAATAAATTTATTATAAATATATCAATTTATAATTTTTCGTGACATTCTCCTGAACTTTTAATTATCAAGTATCACGATTGAACGAAAGGATGTTGACGGCCAAGATGTGATGACTGGGACTTGACCAGGACTCGTCCCTTTTCGCAGTGGGGCGCGACTATTCTTTTCGTTATAAGTGGACCCCAGACTCGTCTTCACATGAACTTTTGTACGTTGTACCGGCGAAAATGGATACGAAAATATTCTACGTACTCATCCCATCCATAATGAATGTGATTTGCGCATGGGGCCCGATCGGTCAGTACATTGAAATGATCGTGGTAAGACGGGAACGTAAACAGGATTTTTTTTTTTTTTTTGGGAGATCAGTACTGTTTTATGGTGTATTTGGTTAGAACGCAATCGGGGTGGTGTGCTTGATCCACAAGTCGGTCGGACTTGAATCAGGATTTACTTCCTCGGATTCCACGGGCGGTGCATGCTAATTCAGTTGCTTTTTCGAACATTTGGGATTGATCCGGTTCTCAAATCAGTGATTTTTATTAAGTTTATCATGCGGGTGAATTTCATATCCATGACCCATCGAAGCCCATTTTGCAATTTGGGCGGGCAATGGTACAATTTAGGGCGAAAATGAGACGAACTTTTTTTTTTCTTCTTGTCATTTCTTGTTTCCACCCATCCACATTCAACTTTCTAGCCCAAGGAACAGTCATAGCTTGCCAGTCATTTAAGTAAACAATGGGATGCGAAGGAGAAACCTCAGTGACGACAGGAAAAGAAAGATGATAAACCGTTACCAAGATGAAGCTCCATGGGCTCATTATTACCTGAAAGATGATCAACCAAAACGAACTGGAAAGGCTTGCGTATGGTTACAACCGATTGGCGGGAAAATATGGGGATAGGGGGTTTGGAATTCAAACCATCAACCAAGACCTCAAACAGCATCAGGAAGGAACAATCCCATCTGCAAACATCCGGGCTATGTTTGGCCATATTTCTCCATCTTGAGAGAATCTCTTTGAATCCGGTGAGAGCTAAGTTGATTCAAAACAGTCTGTCATACTCACAAATTACATTTTCACATACCAGGCCTCAGAACTCAAATGCCTACTTCATTAGCTAACGAAATTCAAATAGCTGCACATTAACAATCACATAGTTCCAGGAGAAACGCCAATATTGATTAACAAACAGTATTTGTAGTAGTGAACTTAGATTGATTGTAAGATCCACTATCGCATCTGAAAACTGTTAATTACATTGTCCAATTTAAGCAAAAAGGAAGTACAGCGTGAGATCACTTGCCCTGCACTTTCCAAATTGTAAAATGATCTCACATATGCTATGTACCAAAAGAGGAGTGAGAGAGCCAAATGAAAACAAGATTGCAACTACTGTAAGCGGAAACAGCAGCATCAGCAATTGCAAATTGATCTAAAATCATGTAGGTGCTACCACTTACCACATTGTCAAAATGACTGATTTCAATATGTACATAATTCATCCTAGTACCGGACAAAAAATCCTGCTCACAAATCAAGTTAATAAAAATCCCAAACTGTTGCATGACTATCCAATTGCCATCTGCGTAAGACTAGAAGGGAGTAAAGAATGGTGATTCCAGTTGTCATTACTGCCAAACCATACAATACCTGGCTACCTCCGGTTTTGAGACAGTAACTGATTTATCTTTCACTGCGTCTTTGGCTTCTGAATCTTTACATACGGGAGAACTCCCAAAAAGTGAACAACTTTTGGATTCCATCCCAGTTGCTCGGCCCGACAGAACATCAGGAAAGTGTTTGCAAAATAGGCATTGAACCCCATTAACACGTGCCACAAAGCATGACCCTGGGGATTGACATACCACTGAGAGACTTGCTCGCATAACGAACGATCAAAAAGCCAACATAGACTGCCGAGAGATATGGTTGCAACATATAACTTCGCAAGACGCTTTGCGGCAACATCTTCTGTGTGGATGTAGTACTTGTACATCCTAGGGATACAAAGGAGGCAGAGTATTGCATAATGTACTTTAAAGCCAATTCCAAAGCGTACTAGCGAATGGAGGATGGCAAATGCAGCACCATAAAGAAACAGAAAGGTTGGCATTGTACTTCGGTAGTGCCAATCTGGTGAATGCAGAATATAGATGTATAGAAGCATCTCCCATACCATAGGCGTTTCATCTCCTTGATGTGTACTGCATGAAACAAAATTACTTTCCAGTTAGAAAACCTAAACAATTAAATGGAGTATTCGAAGAATTGAAAACAAAAATTAGAGTTTGTTTAAGAAGATAAAAGTCACTCTCAAGTATGATTGGAGAAATCATAGGAAGAGAATGATTCATCAATCTAAACCTAATTGACCAAAATCAACTCAGGCACATAACTTCAAACCACGATAAGATTAGATTCAGTTAAAGATCCCCTGGTCCATGGAATCACTCTGCATCCTGCTTTACTTCATAGATACAAGCCAGCACCACCTCAATACGACCATCCAGAAAAGGATTCATCATTTTCACAAATAAAAGTTCTTCTGTACTGTCTTCTGCAGTTTGTGATGAGCTAAGAGCGTTGTGTGGGCAGATAAGTGCCTAATGTGAGTCAGGTCTTCAATGTTCTGTAACCCAGGAATACTGAATTTGACTTTTATTCACTGGTAACAAAATAATTCCATCCCGTCTAAAAGGAAAAACAAAGACATTCCCAAAAGTGGAGATCATCATATGGACCATTAACACCTATATTACAACAAAATCTATTACAATTATTATGGAAAGTGATCTTTCTGATTTATAGTAGAGATAGATTGTGCAAACTAAGATTGCCATAGCCTACTGTAAGAATACGTTATTCCCATAATCTCTAATCGCCAGCTCCACTCCTTTCAATGCGCAATCACACCGCAACGTTTGAATCCAACTGCAGCTTCCTTCTTAAATGATATTTCGAGGATGATCCTCCTAAATCTAAGAACATATGCACATATTTGAAGAAACAATGATTCAAAAGTGAAAAGTCATCACAAACAGAAATTTGCCTGGTTGATGCGATTCCAACATACCTTTTTGCTGGATTTTCACTATCAGAGCGTGAGAGTTACATCGAAAACCAATTGCAAATTTTCTTTATTTATTTTGGGCTGATGTTTCCTCGCTCAGCAAACAACAAAGAAAGCCGACCAAAGTCAGTTCTCATTTTTTCCAACAAAGAAGGAGAGTTGAAAGTTCCATTAACAACAGACTGTACGGATATATCTGGTCTCATCAAGGCCCTCCATGTGCTTTAATGCAGCCATGAGGACCGTAGTGAGTGTTACTCAAGGTTTGCACTTGCAGATGGTGAACAAACTAGAGTGCGTGTGGACATTACACGTATGTATACATTGGGCATGATTTCAAGAACTAATTACAGAGGAATGTAGCAAGAGACAGCACTTTCAGGATATATTGAGAGAAATACTTACACATGTTGTAGTGTAGCATGGTAAAGCATGCTACCAATGGCGAGTATCATATTGGATATGTGAAGAACACTGAATCTCTTCTCGAAACGTTGCCTCAAGGCATTTACCAGGCCAATAAGTGCCAAAAGTATGCAAGGTATGTTTGATACCGTGTTGAAAAATTCCCCAATATATGAAGAGTGCACATAATTTTTCTCACACCAGTCAAGGGATGTAACAGGACCCCAGAAACTTGATAATCCGTCTTCCATTCTTCAACAAGCCTTTGTTAATGCTATTAAGTTCTTGACGCCTGCATCCATTGCCTAAAAGAGGTAAGATGAAGAACTCAATAGCCAAACATGAAACTGAACACAGATTCAGTTCAACCAAAAACGCCCAAAGACCTAAGTTGAAAGCCAACTTAACAAAAGAGGTAAGGTCACCAGATGGACAGAATGACAAAAGGAAAAGAAATCAACAAAGGGAACTGGCCTAGAGCCTTAAGTGTGTTCTCCTATTTAAATGTGAACCATGAATTGAATCCTAAAATAATGATTCCTAAATCCTTCAGCAAATGGTAGAATCCCATGAAGTACATTAAAAGATGTTGAGAGACAAACACGCATGCAATAGAATACAAAGTAAGATGTCTCGAGCAATATCAGGTCGTTTCACCACTAATGGTATATTTTGTCCGCGGTGATGCAGGGGCACTCTGTCAAGTAAATGATCACCAGAGGTAAATCAAATGTCAAAACCATTAATCTACCTAAAGTTGACCATAAAGTGACGCAAGAATGATATATCCAAAAGATATGGATGCATTCTACACATCAATAAGTCTGCCTAGATTCCCCGTCATTTTCCAAACAGAAAAGCAACACCCACCATGCAGTCATAATTGTATTTTACATATGTTCACTTGATTGAAAAGCTCCCAGATACCTGCTAAATTTAGAAAAATTAAACGAAACAGTCTATTTGCTCATTAATAAGGTTTTTCACATCAATCAATGAAACAGAGTTATAGTATCTGCTGTCCCGATATAAATTTACAAGAGAGTGTGAATAAAGAAAGATTCCGTGCATAGAACATGCAATACTGCTTGTTACTTGCGAGACGAAATAGAAAGATTTCGAATCCAACTACCCTCTTACGCAAAACTGAATTGCTCACGCGCTCTGGTCAAAGGCAAAAGTTGCCATGGAATGAGGCTCAATCCCAGGAATCCACCCTAAATCACACCATCCATGTATAGCAGATCTAGTCCAGTAGGAGCATAATCGAGAGTAATGATTTGCTCCGCAGAAGCGGCCGGAACATCAGAAAACATAACCACGACACAACCCCAACCCCTCCCCGCCCCCGATTCGAGATAAACTGCAACGCCAGCAATGGTCGCGGGAAAGAAGAGCCGCGGACGAGACACATTTACCTGTATAATCTTCAAATCTCGCAACGGTGCAGACGAACTACGCAGACTTCCGGCAGCTCCACATGAAACCGAACAGCAATATCTCTCTCCCTCTCTCCCTCTCTGTGGAATGGTTATTGATGCCGGCGAGCTGCCGAGAGAGACATGGATCTCTCTCTCTATCTCTCTAGGTTGAGGTCGTACCGTCGTACAGTTTCACAGAAATCGCTGGGGAGCTTTTTTTTCGTGGAGGTGATTCGGAGAGAGACTGAGGGAGAGTGACGAGAGCGGGGGGGTGGTGGGCGTTGTTTTCTTCGCTCTTTAATTCCATTTGACCTCCTGACCAAAAAAAAAAAAAAAAATCCATTTGACCAAAATAAAATTTCATGTCTGACCTCTGAACAAAAAAAAAAAATACCCATGTCTGACAAAAAAAAATCATAATTTAATAGAAAAATTCTAAATAATAACATAAAGTAAATCTTATTTCAAATAAGAGTTTAAATTAACATAACATGTTTTGAATAAGGAGTAAAAATGACACGAAGTCTTAAAAAGAGCCTCATCTAAATGGCATTTTCATTATTTTCCTTTTTTATTTTTATGATTTTTTCCTTTTTCTATTTTTTTCAAAAAAAAAAAAAAATAGACACATAGGCGGGAGGGATGTGGCCGCCACCCCATCCTCGATGGGGGTCGCCGGCCTTTGCCTTGTCCAGACAGGGTTGCCGATCCTCCCTTGGTTAGAGCGGGGGCCTAAACCTGTCTCGGATTTGGCGAGAGCCTATTGGCCGTCGCCTCCCCCAACATTAGCAGTGGGGCAGCAGTATGTGTGTGTGTTTTTTTTAAATTTTTTTAAAAGGAAAAGACAAATAAAAAATAAAAATTAAATAAAGGGAAATGATGAGAATGCTATTGAGATGAGATTATTTTTTGAGATTTTATGGCCACTTTAGGCTCTTATTTGAATCAATATTTATTTTAGATTATTATTTGAGAAAATGAGGTCACTTTAAGCATTTATTTGAAATAAAATTCACTTCAAATCTTTATTTGAAAATGAAGGTATTTTGGGCATTTATTTGAAATTTTCCTTAATTTGAAGCATCTTTTTTCCCATTTTCAGCTCTTCTTTTTTTCCCTTTTATTTTTTCAAGTACATTATTTTGTCTCCTTCCTTTTTTAAAAATTAAAAATTGGAAAGTGGTTTTAGACTAGAGTCCTGTATGCAAAGAGACGTGAAAACCTTCAATAAAGAAGACATGAGAATCCCATTTTGTTATAACGCCAGCATCTTACGCTTATAATCATACTTTGAAACTGAAAATTCCTTACTTTCAACATACATTTTTTTTTTGGTCAAGAAATTTCCAGGAATATGTCCTCATAAATCTATTGCACTTTTGCCAAATCGATTATAAACTTTGTAATTTTGTGAAATTGAGTCATAAACCATTTTGTCCTTTGCCAATTGAGTCTATATGATCAATTTTAACCCGAAATTACCGACATGGACGTTGGCCGTCCCATGTGGCATGATCATTATCGGCATTGACGTGAATAATTTTTAGTAATTTTTAAAAATTTTTTTGACTTATTATTATTTTTATGTTTCTTTTCTTTCTTTCTTTTTTAGCTCAAATGGTGATGGCCCTTGTGTGAGGCACAAGCCACACAACGATCCCCATTGGCCCCTTGGTGGGGGCCACGACCCTCGCCCTTGTGAGGGCTTCGTGGCCCTTGCTAGAGACCTTGCCCAAGGCGTAGGCGAGGGCTTGTGAGATCTAGCGAGGCGAGGGCGTGGCGACCCTTGCCCGGGCTCTTGCCGGCCAAAGCGAGCGCGAGCGAGGGCCGCGACTCCCTTGCCTATGGCCATCGAGGGTTTCACGGCCCTTGCCTCGTAGCCGACGAGGGTCACCAGCCCTCAATTAGTGGTTGGTGGAGGTTGTTGGCCCTTAGCCGTGGTTGGCGGTCCCGCAGGCCATATGAACCATAAAAGAAAAAGAAATAAAAGTAAAAAAATATCAAACAATATTAAAAATTACCCACGTTAGCACCGACCGTATCATGTAGAATGATTAGCTTTCACGTCAACAATTTTTCTATTAAAATTTGCTAGATAAACTCAATTAATAAAACATGACAAGATTTGGGACTTAGTTGACAAAATTAAAATGTTTAGAACTGAATTGACAAAAATGTAATATGTCTAAAACTTTTTGGACAATTTTCCAAAAATTTTCACATAGACTAGTAAGTTATAGGAAGTGAATTTTCCAAATTGATTAGCCATATCTGAAAAATGAGTTTTCCCCTATCAGGAATTTGTGTTCTTGTTTTGCATTCAGTATATTTTAGAAATTTAAATGTAACTTTAAAAAATATCTGAACTAATAACTCGTAAACGTGATGAGTAACTTCTTAAATTTTAATTGAGCTTCAAATATGAAGGGTTAATAACGTTCAATGAAAGTTTTCGATTCAACAGCAAAAATCGATTCACTAGAATCCTATAGCGCCCAGTGCTCGTCGATTCGAAACCATGCAAACGGGCACGACGTGCGAGGGATGGTTGCCAGTGATCAAATGAGACCAATTTGAAAATAGACGCCAAATCTGACTGCCTCTACTCACTTGTTTAGATTGTAAAGCATGTTTGCGTATATATTGCCAACAAGAATTGAAAGAAACCTTGAACATATGGAAGGAGGAGATAAACAACTATGCTATGTTAACCAAATGATCAAGCACCGAGTGGTAATGTAAGATCCATGAATGCCACAAATTACACATGGAATTCATTAAAGAAACAAGAGGAGAGGTTACATTTTCGTGTGTAAAGCTAGGAAGTTCTTAATCTTCAGTGCAGGCTCCTATAAATAAAACCGAGGGGGAAAAAAAGGAAAATCTCTGATCTCTCTACTCAAATGATAACAACCGACGAAAGCACAGACTATTTTTGGATGTCGAAATTTTTTCCTACAATGACCGAAATTTACACCCAATAATTTACACGGATCTACAGTCCAACAAAAAACTTGAAAAAGCAAAACCCCCCAAAAAAAGGGGAACAAGGAAGAAGAGATATAAGGAGGGGTTAAATTAACCTGAAGGTTTAGAACGCAACTTGTTGGCTACATACAGCAGATGGCTAATATTTATAGAGGGGTAATGCTGCAGTAGCTTAAGGTTAGCAGTGAAATCACCGGCAAGGAGGCGTCTCCGTACAAGAATCAGCATTGCGCAGCAGATGCGAAGCAATGTCTCCTGGAATTACAATTAGATATTCTGTTG
Source organism: Rhodamnia rubescens (assembly GCA_021437795.1). Classification (NCBI taxonomy): domain Eukaryota; kingdom Viridiplantae; phylum Streptophyta; class Magnoliopsida; order Myrtales; family Myrtaceae; genus Rhodamnia; species Rhodamnia rubescens. The sequence goes on along the minus strand of JAILYA010000003.1, from coordinate 2,073,209 downwards.
CTTTCATGCTTTCAATGCGCTAGACAGAATTTAAACAGAGAATTGTCCATTTACTGACTCAGCAAACAATACAGACACACTACACAATAACCATTGTGGCGGACCAGATAGTAAAGAGTTTTTGCAGAGTTGGAAGTTCAACAAGAAAAGGCAACATTCGAGAGGAATAATAGTTCACCAGCATTCCATCATTTTAAAAATGGTTAAATTTCTAAACATCTAACAGAAGTCCCTTAAAGTAGATAAATAACAGGTTTACAGGAAAAATGACTTTACGCACTGATTAGTCTTGTTTTTCCTCCTAATCCAGGTTCCTTTCATTTCTTCTTGGAGCATATGTCAACAGATTAATGTTTAGTTTAAGTTTTATTCATGTGGTCTAATCAATTGACTGATTCCAGAGAAATATCCCCATAATTCACAGGCTCCCCATCATTTTAACTAGATATTTTAAATGTACTTGCTTGAACATGAATAACTACCTTGGCTATTTGACGTGTACTTAAGTGAACCACTACAGGCATTCCTACATTAACCAGTTCTTGGTATATATTTTGCCATACTTTATCATTAAATATATAGAAAGAAAAGGTCCACAGACAATGATTCTAGTTGTAGCTTAGTCTTTTTTTACCTCTTATTCCAAATTATCCCGATTCCCTTATATCAGCACTTTTCTTTAAAGAGTGTTATGTTGAACTTTCATTCATTTCTATCCCAATTCTCTATTCTTCATAACCAAGCGAGGCCAGAGTATCATGCCATCACATTTACTTAACCATAATAGCATCTCACAAAGAGCAAAATATGTACCTGAGGACCTTCAGGGTCACTTAGGAGAGTGTCCCAGATGTGTAGGATGTCCATTAAACTAAATTCTTGGGTCAGCAGGAGAGTAATCCACCTAAACGCATAAAACTGTGGATTGACCTGACAATATTGAACATGAAAACTTCTGAAGGTTCAATCAGGGGGAGATGTATTGCTCTATCTCAGAGAATATTCCTTCAGGGCTCATGTAACTTCCATAAACATCTGGTATGAAATAGTAGATATCGTAGGATCTTTCTCAATACTTATTAACACTAAGTAGTCTCAGATTAGTTCATATTATTTACAATGCTAAAGATTTAAAAGTGATAGTGTCCAATATGTAAACTTAATCAGAGGGATCTTTGATGCACAAAAATTGTAAAGGACATCATATAAAATACCAGAGCAATGAGTGATAAGTATCCCCATCACATAATGGAAAATGAATCAATAACAGTTACTCAGTTATTAATCAATGTTAATCAATTGCCCTTTTAATCATTTTGATGATAACCCTTACATAGGTCAATGGAGTAGCTGCACTAACTGTGATTCCTAATCCCAAGTGGAAAAAAACAAAGTTGTGGTTTGTTCTTGCTTTTTGCATCCAACGCATGCAGAGCTGTGTTTCTTCTGTATTTTTCATTCATGATGTCCATATTCAGTTGCTTCTTTTTTTGCAATTCTATGCCTGTATGCTCTGCAGCATCAAACTATATAGAGTCCTTCAGAAAAGAAGCAATCTCCTCTTCCTAGATGTTTGGACCTGAGAAAGTGAAATTCTAAACAAGCAGACTTGTATATCCACCCAGTCAAATAGATCTAGAGCACTATGAACCGGTTTTTTTTTTTTTGGGTTGAATGCTATGCACTGGTTGAAGTATAACATGTTTTCACAGAAAAGAACTAAGTCCCATATGTGTGCCTAGACCTTGCAATTACTGTTTGCGCATGAATGAACCTAGTGATGGACAAGGTAAGACTTAAAGAAAATCAATAAATAAATTACAACCCTCATGCAGAATGACGTCGTTCCGAATGATTAGGCAGCAGGAGAAACATGTCCTAAATTATGCTCTTGAACAACTAGTTGATATTCTTTAAAAAAAAAAAAACTAGTTCATATTCTGTCCAAAGAAAAAAAAACTATTGATATTCTAGCATACAACCTCAACCAAGAGAGAGATGGGGTTGGTCAATCTTTGTTTACATCTTACCTTTGTTGTGACCTCAAGATGACGCCAAAGCTCTTCATCATGTTCCTTGAGAAGCTGTGACAACCTTGCAATTGTCGAACGGATGCCCACGACACTGTTGTCCAACTGCTGACAAAAGTTGTCCCGTAAACCACTCAATAACTCAACGAAGCAAAAGAAAGTATCCGCTTCTGCGGCAGCCTGCATCATGCATAGATAAGAAACAATGAAGCATATGATACTATAAGAGAAAGTGTCGTACATTCACACTTCCATGTCACACGAATTTCCAAACTTCAAATTACCTATATTAATAGTTGGCTGTTACAATATCTTAACCTAAGAGACTCAAATTTCAAACACTAAACAGTGAAGGATGATAATCACTTCTCTCTCCTGTATCCATGACAAAAACTGCTGAAAATTTGATTACCTTGTTTCTGACACCTTTCACACAGAGACCAAGACATAAAAAATGGAAAAGAAAGATGTATGTGAGACAACAATTCTCTCTTTCTCCACCACCAGCAGATCAGTCACTCAACCACCGTCGCTAGCTGCATTTATAGCTGCCAACAAGGCTCAGCAAGCTTGAACCCAGTACGGATGATAAAGAGAGGATATCACCATTGACAGTAGCATATGAGTAGAAGCAGCAAACGGTGACTAAAAAAATTACCGTTGACAAGATCATGAGGAACTTTGACAAGCACTGTTAGCATATAAGAAAATAAGATGATAAAATTAAAAAGAAAATCAATAAAAGGGCAAACCATACTTGGTGCCAATGTTGTGATAAGAGGGCAAGCACAATGGCACTGTAAATGAAAATATTGGAAGAAAGCTTCCAGAAAATCTCCCACATCTAACCACAAACTATTGAATTTCTCAAGTAATCACTACTGTACATTCACCACTGAAGGTATGCCATAAAGCTTTCATGAGGCATTTGATTACAATAAGTCGCATGAATAATAGACAGGATATACAAAAAATGAAAAGGAAACTGGAAAATGATACAAAACATCATACTTAAAGGTAATTCAAGACAGTGCGGAAAGGACTGAGAAAGACATACCGCATTCTCCTCATCGGGAACATTTCTCAGTACAAAGAAAAGAGGAGCCAAGATTTCATTCATGCCTTGGACGTATCGTATGCCAGGATTCAACTTAGCAAACACAGTTAATATGTTCCCCAGAGCCTCCTGAGATTATGAACACAACAAATCAGAAAAATGATTTCCTCTGCTAATTTAACAAATTGAACAAGCATACTTGATTAGATTTTGCATATGCTGAATCTCCGGAGAAAAAGTCCATATCCGGATGAGTTCTTTTCACATCACGGTCAATCTGTTCTAAAATCGCTGCATCCTAAGAAAAGGAACACATATTCATACTCAGTTCAAACACTAACTAACACTTAAAGCAACATACAGTTCACAAGTCAGTGAGAGAGAATTCTTCGTTGAAACTCACAGCAGATTCCACGGAAAACTTTTACGTCCAATGAGAAGCAACAGCTCAAATTATCAAAAGAAAAAGTAATATTCTGGCCACTCCATTCAAAATTATTTGCAATGTTCTCTGGTACCTGAAAGAATTGATTCCAGATACTGCTTTGTCCAAGGCTCAAGGGATGCTCCCCATGAGTTATTTCTGATCGCTTGAGTATGCCACGTCTTTGAAATTTCGACTCGTCATTGTCACAGCTTGTGGATTTATCCAACCTTCTCGTGATTTCTGACTAACTAACCACAAGAAGTTCATAAGTCTGTAACTTTTAATAGACGAAAAATTTGAAGATGAAAAAAACAAAGTCATTAATAAGATGTAGTGAGCTTTACATTTCAGCATGTTTCATCTAAGTCAAGATCTCACAAAAACAAGATGACAAAACTAGGCCCCAAGAATTGCCACAACATTGTAACTTATGGAACTTCTTTTCAAGACTAGGACCCAGCAAATACCAAATTCAAAATAATTGCTTAGAAATTATCTACAGAGACTCTCTAACTTTTCTTCCCATAGTATATTATATATTATCAGAATCAAAGGTTACTGGAGAATTTTAGCATATTTTACAAGCTAAAAGTAATCAAATCTCAGAAAGGCGAAAGTCTTGTTGGGGGGGATTAGGAAAGAGAAGAATCGATCTATTTGGAAATTGTTATCACAGCATCAAGGGTTTCTTGGCTAAAACCAACATATATTGGGAAGTCCTCCTCTCAGAATTGCCAAACAAACCAGAGAACTAGAATGGAAATTCAAGCCTCACTCATTAAAGGTTGTATTCGATGAAACTCCCCATGCTTGAGTTCCCAAGATTAGTTTAACTCAATCTGCCAGCTCTTGTCAACACCCATAAGCAATCAGAGAAATTTGAACAAAAGCAAGTTGGTTAAATAGAATAAGGACTTCCACTAATAAGAGAAGATTAGACTTCATTTCCGAGTCTAACATTATATTTACTGAAGGTAGCCATGATAATCCTCATCAAAGAAGAGAAACTGCTTTAAAAGCCACCTATAGGGCCTCAAGAACACTGCCTTTTACTTACAGGGTTCGTCAAAACCTCCGCTTTGAAGTTCTTATATTGTGACCTCTTCTTTGCAAGTTCAGATGGCCAGAGCCCACGATCTGGAGGCAAATAACCAAGCAAAAGCTGCCACAAGGCCACAATTGAACAGGCGCATATTAAACCTTGTTTAATCTACTGGAATAGAAGTGTACAGCAATAAAACGTAAGTGACAGACAAATACAAAACCCTCCAAATCAAGCCTAGTTGCACACTGCATTGTCTTAATTTCCACACCAATAAAAAGTAAGAGACAAACAAAAACTAAACCCTCAAAATCAGGCCAGTTGCACACTGCGTTGTGTTAATTTCCACAGTTAACCATAGAGGAAACTCACAACAACACTTGCCAATCTGTCATACTTCCATTTCCGCTTTTACTACTTGTCAGCAACATTTGATCCACAACAGAACATGAATTACAAAACCAACAAAAGCAAGCACAACAATACCTTCCACACGGTGGGACGAACACCTGCGCTGTCCGGTATCCCAGGTGATGCAATTCTTCTCAACTCCCTCACATTTATCACCTTCTTCGATAGCTACGCATCACCAAACCGAACAAATCATCCATCAATTCCAATTCCCAACCATCTAAAAACCCCGGTTCAAGCACTTCCCGATACAATCACCACTCACATCCCTAATGCTGGGTCAAAAAAAAACTCACCACGGCCAAGAGCTGAGCCTGCCTGGCGAACTCCTCCCCGGACGGACTCTCGGCGCCACCGTTCTCGTCATCATTGCCGGCTTTCGCTGCTCCCGCAGGCTCCTCCCTCGCGACGACCGGAGGCGGAACCGGCGCCGGGGATCCGTCGCCGGCGGCTCGTCCCTGTCGGCGGCGGCGTACTTGGAGGCGTACCGGAGTAGGCGCTCGTCGTCGGGCGGAGGCGCGGAGGACCAGAGCGAGCTGTTGAGCCAATCAGGCACTCGCTTCTTCACCATAATCTCAATCTTCGGAGTGAATTCGGAGTGGGACTTCGCTCTCAATTCGATTTGTTGTTTAACGACGTGTCCTTCTTCTTCTTCTCCTCCTTCCTCGTGGACGAGAGGCTTGAGGACTGATAAATCCCGACGACGGTCACCAAAGGATGGTGAACGACCAATGGGGAAGTGCCACACTATGAGATTCCGGTGCCCTCTACGGCCTGATGGTCATTGGGGACAATCATCTTGCGTCTGGACGACAGGTGTTCCAACTGTTATTTGAAATTGTTTTCTATTTTTAATTCTTTTTTTTTGGGGTCGAATTTTCTATTTTTAATTCCGAATATTATAAAAATGCGCCAGTTGACTTGACTAAGTAACCTCAGCAGTGTATTAACAGCGTTAACGACATGATTAAGTACAAAAAGCTGTGTTAATTTAACATCTCGACCGCACAAGTAGCACAATTTAGAATATAAAATACGAACGAGATTGATTTTTTGTTTTTGCGATTTTTATTTGCTATGAATTATCTGGCGATTATGTAAACTTTTTCTATATGAACAAGAAATAAAAAATAATCTACTTAATAGCATAACCTTAATTCATGGACAAGCATGATTTTGATTTATCTCATGTTTACATCGACAAGCATGACATGATTTTGATGGCTTTAGTGAACTATGATGAGCTCATGGAAGAACGACCACACGCTTGAAAAAGAAGTAGCCGGAATCGATGTGCATAATGCTTATTTAGATCGCTCGAAACTAAGTTGAGACGAGGGATCAAATTCTTCCGCCCAATTTCTCAAGATCGGCACATCAGCATCCACCCTTGTGATCCAATTCACTCTTACCGTGAAAATTTCCTCTTCATCTCGAATCCCACGGAAGATGGCACAATCTGAAATTTGCTCATTTGACTCAACCTCCAAGCAATCAATCAAGGGGGTGTGGCATCCCCCTTATCGTGCGCTTGCAGCTTCATCAAGCTGGAGGAAACTGTTTCTGAAGCGATCCCTTATTGGACCAGCCATTTTCTTGTGACAATGTACGCCAACGATTTTTGAATATTTTCCAAAGACCTTCCCTCCCAAGAAAGCATTTGAATAGGACTAGCCGACCGATTGGTGCCGGACGGCTGATCAAAAGACCCGGCCCAGCCTATTGTTCACCTTTTTCTTTGGAGTTTACGTCCGTAATCAGGCAAAATTACCAATTAGTTACCACCGCCATTTGTACCATCTCTCCTTACTCATCATCATAAACAACTTGTCCCCCAATCTCATCTCCAACCTTCTCCGTGAGTAATGCCACAAACCTCCCAGCCGCACGTGGGATACTGCCACGCTGGGTGGCCCCAGCCGGTGCCCCTACAAACTCAAAACGAGTTCCATTCCTTCCGAGCTTGCGCGCAGACACGCTCGCTTGACATTCACACACATGCCCCGAGCGCTGTGCTCGAATCGAAATAGATAAGACCCAACCTTCAAAAGCAGAGTCACGTTTCCTCGTGCTGAACTGTCGAGAGAACTTCCTTAGTAGAGTCAAAAATCTGTTGGGGAGCTATAGACCAATCATCATTTTACACCATTCCAAGGGCTGAAGAATCGTTAGCCCAGAAATTGGCAACACAGGCAAACCCAAGGTTTTTGTCTACAAATTGAAGAGGAGAGAAACAATGAGCCGCTATATCTCCAAAATTGCAAAAGCCTACTCGGCAGTTTATCGAATTGAGCCATTCTGAATAGATGACGCCTTGCAAACACCAGCTGATGTGGTGAATGGGATGTTCTTGAAGTGTGCTACTAGTCCTGAATCCGTGTGCAGGTCTGGTTGCAGCGTCTCCCAAACCTTCTTCTTAGGGTTTAACACATCATCAGGCGCTCCTTCAAACCCGGGGAATGCAACTCTCTCTCCAACCTTAGCAGACTCAGGTGGTTCAATTAGCTCGACCTGAAAAATCAAATGTCATAGTTTGGTTTATTCGCCCATTGACCATCCGTAATCAACCCATGTAGCACCACCAAACCAAAAAGTCCTCGATAATTTCTTTACAAGTTGATGACTATTGAAAATAGGCTACTTAATGGGATTGCAGAGAACTGTCATATCAACAAAAGTAAACATCTCAAGAGATGCCAAGCCTCAAAATGTTTCATTGCAAAGGATCGCAAAGAGGAAGATTTCAGATTCTAAAATATCACTTCACAACACTTAGCTGTTGCTTTTCACTAGTTAAAGAGAATCAAAACCCATTCCTTCGAGGCCATAACAGGTGTCTAATTCACTTAGCAGGAAAACAAAAACGATTTCTGACAAACATACCTCAGTGTTCTCCTTGTTTGAAGCACAAAGAACCATTGCCTGTGACTTTATACCACGCATGGTAGCTGGCTTCAGGTTGCACAGAACACAAACCTTCCGATTCTGCCAAAGTAGATTCACCGATAAGCCAGAAGTCTGATAAAATGCTCATATCTATGCTGCAAATCACGGTTGGCAATATGCTGTGGAAAATCAACATGGTTAGAAATGAGAAAAAACCTGCATTTCCTCCAGAGGGATATACTTGACGAGGCCACTAACTACTGTTCTATTTTGACCTTCGCCAACATCAATCTCTTCAACATATAATGAATCAGCATCAGGATGCTTCTGAACTTTCGTTATGAGGCCCACGCGGATATCCAGTCTGGTAATGGAAATCTCTGCTTCAGCGGCAGGAGCCTTGGATTTGGCACCAGCTGAAGATTTTGCTGGTTTTGCTTTTTTTCCACTTCCATCTATCACAGAAGAAGTTTCTTTGTTAGCATACGATGATAATATCAGACTACTGTTCTAAATACCACTAGAAACTGGACAGAAGCAGTAAGTCTCTTATTTGAGTTGTGGATCGATGAAGTGGACTATCTCCACCATAACTTGGCAATAGTATCAAAAACTTGGCCACAGACAAGTTGTTTGGTCTTTGTCAGCTGCACCAGAGTAGTATATTCATATGCATGTTCCTGACAGAATATGCTTCAAATTGACCTGTTTCATTTTATTATCGTTATCTTCATTTGTCAATTGCTCTCTGCATGACCTATATTCTGCCTGGGTTGATCTCGACCATACTGGGGATCTTGGTGTAGATATGATTGCAGACTGATGTATGTTTTCTCTCTACCGTATCTAATTACATGTCTAAATTTTGTTAATCATATTTTGTCAGTTCTTTAGTTCTTGACTCATCACAATCCTTATACTTTTAAAGAAAATCACAATCTTAAAAGCAATTTCATGAATAGTACGTAGGTTAACAAAAGTTTACAAAATTAAGGGAAAAAGGGTTAGGGTTCACATCTTGCTTTCTCTTTTTTGACAAGAATTCGGGTCAAGGCATATTGAGGATATAAAATTGAAGATATATGCATATTTATTTGACTAGTGAATTTACATTTATTATCTGCTGAGTCTACATCTTGCATAAAACCTACTATTCATGCGATGATTTGATAATTAAAATTGAAGGGGTATCTTTTATTCGTAAATGTTGCTATCACATCCCTGAATTTACATTTATTATCTACTGAGTCTACATCTTGCAGAAAACCTGTTCATTCAATGATTTCATAATTACAATCGAAGAGGCATCTTTTCTTCGCAAATGTTGCTATCACATCCCTTTCAAATAACAACTTATAAGTAGTACAATTCTAATAGATCTGAAAATAAGTAATGAATAGATAAAACATTATAACTGTAAAAGATTAAATGTGTGTGTGAGAGAGTAAAAGATCAGGTCCACTCCATTCCATCAGAATATTACAGTTCATGTTGATGTTAGGTATGATTTCTCATGGAATTTTGTATGGAAATTAAGGTTGAAATTTTCAAAGATTGTGGTATATGTATGATGAAATAATAATTTGTGGGCAGGAACTATAAGGGAACGACCAATTGAAGAACTCTAAAGAATATATATCTTTGTATTGTACTTTGCTTCTTTTTTATGCATGAAACATCTTATGTGACTGAAGTAAGACTTTATATTATTCTTCACACGGGTGAGGCAGAATTATCAAAAGAAATGGTACTTACATCCACACTTACATGCCATGGAAGGCATGTTACGATTACTGAATAACCAGGACATTCTTTCTTTATCTATCACATGGCCTATAGACAAAACACAAGTGAACCTAAGAAGAGAAAACGCAACTATGCTCCACCTGATAATTTAGTCTTTCGCAATTGCTCAGCCGCCTTCTCAGCTTCAGCTTCAGCTTCTGCTCTCGCAATTCTATCTGCTTGACTTCCAGCAAACTTGTTCCGATAGAATTCCATTTCTTCATCTCTCTAGAGAACACAAATTTTCAAATATTAAGCTTGACTGATTATTGATGCCTCCAAAGACAGGTTACAATTTTTCCATCTATTTTTATTTGTCTTAATGGGTGTGCATCTATTTTAATAGTTTGGGTTAAAGGTATGTTGATGTTGATGTTGATTAATGGGTGTGCAAGGGTCAAACACGTACCAATTCCTTAAACAAAGGCTCTGGTGCCCCAATCTTGTGACAAGCAGGTATGAACTCCCAAGGTCTTTTAGCTCTCTCGATCTCCCCATTTTCATCTCGAGCGAAGCTTGTGTTTCAGGAGGTAAATTTAGCTGCTTAAATACCTGAAGCAAGAAGACGGAATGCAGAAACATCTTCAATAAGAGCCAACAAAACATGGTTCCTCCCGCATGCAAAAATCATTATCAAAATCCATGGCTTGTCTAACTGTAGGCGAACTTAGTTACCTCAATGGAAAATGAAGGCATGAAAGGTTCAAGTAAACATGCAAGGAGATGCACCAGGCCCACAGAAGTTTTCATCACAATAGAGCAAGACAGTTGGTCTTCTTTGTATAACTTCCAGAATTGGCTTGCCTGAAGATAAAATCATTCGACAAGCGAATGAGAGATCCTATATGAAAATGAAACATATAACCAGTACATTCACAAAGCATTTAGAACTCCTCCAAGCATACTTGCAGATATGCATTTCCCTCGCTTGAAATGCTCATTGCAGTCTTGAGTCCTTGCTTTAATTTGACCTATACACATTGTAGATTTATGCATGAGCTAGAATGGCAAATTTACTTGCAAGTCATTACATGCTATGGTAGAGGAATGGGGAGCATGCTTTCGAGTATACATGATGAACACAATTCTCGGCCACACAGAACAGGATACAGGGTGCTTTGTGATTACAAGGATTCAATTATAACCCCGCTTGGAATGAGGATATAATGTTCTCTTCCACTGGTTAATGAAAAGTGAGCATTATTTGCTCCAAGCAAATCCAGTGGACATGTAGCAAACATTATGCTCGCATTATGTAGTGAGGTGACCCATAGTGAACACTACCTTGATATGTCCTAATTACCTAGGAAGCACCAACACTCTCCGGGGCCTCCATGTCATATCCGACACTCTCTAACATACCAACACGTTATCGGTGCTCTAGACACGACATCGATTTGCGAGTCCAGCATCCCGACACGCCATTTCGACACGCACGGGTCAATTTTAAGCATTTTCAATAAAGTAGTGGTCAAAATGTAAATTTACAAAAAATATATATACTTAAGTCATATACCTAGCCACCCAAAAATTAATATAGCCAGCCAGAATAAAAAGAAAAAAACTAATCATGAATCTCTAACAAAAGAAGAAGAAACTCACCGCTAATATTTTTATATATACATGAATATTTATCATGTATATATAAAAATATACATTTGATATACGTGTCCCAACATGTCGGACTTATCTATTTTTTGAGAAATAAAATGTCGGCGTGTTGTGTCGTGTCTGTGTGTCGGTGCTACTTAGCTGATTACTATAACACCGATGTAGACCTATGCGGTCTTTGTGAAGATTGGCCCTATGGAGCATTCGAGATGGCATAAAGGTATATTATATGTTTACTTATTGGCTATAATTTGCTACCACACTGTTGTGATAAAATTTTATTCCATGTCTACTACCCAATATAGGTGTCAAAACGGGTCATAGACCCATTTTTTAACTCATTTTTCCAAGATTATGGGTGTATAAATATTTAAAGGGCCGCGTCAAAGTGGGCTCAAAAAACTTAAAGTTCAATCAGATTTGGTCTTAATGTGGGTTTGTACAGAGCTCATTTTCGGCCCACTCAAAAACTGAGGTGGTTAGCTTCTTTCAAGCGCTTCTTTTTCTTTGTCCTCCACCAAGCCCACCACCGTGGCATCCGACACCGCCGTCACGTCTCCCCTGATGTCTAGTTTGGCCAGCCATCGCCTGTCACCTGTGTAGCGTCAAGCCTCAACTGAGCCAATAATCATTGTCCCGCCCTCCTATCAACAAAGATAGAGGGACTCTAGGTGGCCACGAGGCCACGACCACAGTGACCAGCGACGTCAGATCTGACATCACGAGGGAGGGAGGGCATGGCCACTAGGTTTGGATGGCGGGTATCAAGCCTTTGATTGGTTTAAAATCAATTCTCCTTTTATTTTGCTCTTTACGTTAAGTCAAATAAGACCGAATACATGAGCAGAAAGTGCAAAAGATGAAGGATGTAAGCCATAGAAAGATCTGAAAAGAAAAAAGAGAAGAAAAAGTGGATGTGAAGAATGGATAAAATAAGAAAAATTCGACTTTGAAATTGGTTTAAAAATCAATTCTCATCTTTTATTTGTGCTTTTGAATCTATATTGCTCCACATCTTTGGTAGACTTTGCACTTCTCTCTCGCCACGGCGATTAACAGGGAGGGGCAAAAATTCCTATTCCCGTTTTTTTTTTTTTTTTTTTTTTTTTTTTTTTTTTTTTTTTTTTTTCTCTTTTGGTCTTGCTTTTTGGGTTATCGCGCGACCCCAACTAGTTTGGTTAAAGGTGATGTTGATGTTGACTGTTGATTTGTGCTTTTGAATCCAAATTGCCACATCTGGTAGACTTTTTTTTTTTTCTTTTGGGGGGGGGGCTTTTGATTTTTCTTTTTTGCCAAAAGAGATGTCATTTAAAGACCCAATTTGTCCCAAGCCCCAATTAGAAGCATGAAATAGCCACCCACTCTTTTCTGTTGTATCAATATGGCCAAAATTGTACAAATAAGAAAAATACCAATGTGGACAAACTGGGTTGGTTGGGCTGGGTTTGGTATTGGTTTACGAGATAGATAAGACTATGTTGTTTCGCAGAAAATAAATGATTTGGAAAACATTTTCCGAATACCGGTCGCTTGTATCGCTTAAAATAATTAACCAATGAAAAATATATCCATTGTCGATAATAATTTATGTGTAAACATTTTTGTGGACAATGATAATATTTTTTGTTTATTCATTTTTATAAGCAATATACGCAATTATTCTTAGAAAAATATATTCCAAATTATACATTTTTGGCAAAACAAACGGAGCCTTCAACTAAAAAAATGGATCAATTTTGGGTCAGACCCATTTTTGACCCACCCAAACCCAACCATAGCCACCCGTTTGTGAGGTCTACTACTCAATAAGGTGACCGATTACTTACTCAGCTAGTGATTTCTTTTCTAAGCGACAAGGCTAGCTTGTTTAGAATACTAGCAGTTAGACAAGATCGCAGAATCAAATAGCATGGCAGAAGGTTGCTGAATTATGTGCTTTGAATTGGATTATTGCATGAGACTAACTTGTGCCTTCTTTGAGGGAATTAAGAGACATAAAGTGTCCATTTCCCAAAGGGAATACCTTTTCCATGGCCTCCACATATTGCTCCACCAACTTGCCAACTTTCTCAGCCAATTCTACTGTCAGGGAATGTGAATCAGCACCTGGAGCATCGGGAATAACAGAACCATATCCTAGACCTGCAGACAAAAATAATATTCTAGAAAGCTGCCAGTTGATAAATAAATGACATATTAGTTGAATTAAAAGTAACATATTCCTTGTCTGAAGCAAAAGAGGGGTAAGACCTACAAACACTGCCAAAACACCAAACTAACCTGAAGGCTTTGCAATAAAGCTCAACACCCGATTAACAAAGTTGCCCAAATTATTCAGCAACTCGCTGTTCAGTTTTGCTTGCAAATCCGCCCAGGTAAACAATGAATCAGAAACCTAATTTGCAAATACAGATTAGCAATGTGAATGGAAATTCAATATGACTTGGCATATATAAAAAAAGTAATTGATCCTGCACCCACAATATTACCTCTGGCCTATTAGTTAGCAAGTAATATCTCCAAACTTCAACAGGAATATTTGTATCTTTAGCATCATTGCCAAAAACTCCAACACCTTTGCTCTTGGAAAACTTGCCTGTGGGAAAAAGCAATTTATGCTCAAGCTAATCTGAGATACTTATGTGTACAGAACTATTATATATGCGTGGAAAAACCATCTTCATCTCATTTCTAATCAGATCATTATTAGCAGAATGATTATTGGCATTTCCAGATGCAAGAATCGGGAAATTTACCTGCTTCATAGTTCAAGTACTCTGTGACACTAATAGTCTTCATCAGGGTCCACTTTTCACCAGTTCCAAGAAGAGTAGATGGAAACATCACCTGAAACCAGAAAAATTTGCCTCTTAAGTTTGAAATTGTGTGCAACACCTGCTAAAGAAAAGGTTTCACTTTACCTAAGGAACTCGACAAAACAATAGTATTCCTCACCAGGATTAATCAAATCTTTCTTTTTTTTTGGTTAAGAAAATCTCTTTATACAGCAGGATCTTAGAATTTAGGCCTTCACTTTGAATGTTGTGTACCAGCTGGTAAAATTAAGTCGGTTTTGAACTCATGAATTTCATGGATCACAAGAAATAGATCACGGAAACCCATATAATGAGTTCTCCCGGTTTGAAGCAGCCTTGATTTTTATTCGATAATGTAAAGTATAACCAAAGTGATTTTTTATGTGCCACATGACAATTTTCTTCTTTGATGTGTATGTGAATTTGATAAAAACCTCCAAGAAAAACCAAGGAAAGGTGCAAAGAGAAATCAAAACCTAGATTCAACATTGCGAAAATTCAGGTCCGGTTGAAGAGTTCCATCTAGGAATGATATTGGGACTACAGAAATGTCTCTAGATCAAGAAGATTCAACAAATCTTAGATGAAATACTGTACAATGAATCCGATTGATTTGAAGTATACCTAAATACCTTTATGTCGTTTTACCAATTATTCTTAGTTCCCTTTCCTAATATCACCATACATTGAGATAATTTAGAGAAAAGAATGGACAGTTCAGCTGCTTATTGATAAATTTCATGTTTCCCTGTCGAAGGATCTCAGCATAAGGAAGAGCCGCTAATTGTTGTATTAGAGAGCCAAAAGAAAATCATGGGCAACCACCATCATGATTAAGTAATCAAAAAATGGGCCATAACATGCTGAAATAACAAGAGAATTCACATTGGAAACTAATAAAACATCTACTACACAATGGACCTCGTCTAGGATAACTAAGAGAAACATTGCTTTGAGTTAATGTCATACACACCAAAGCATAAGTTGAAAATCGAAACTCTCCAATGGGCTATTCTATAGAATTGGTTGAAAATTGTTTAGACTAGAAATTTCTATCAGACACATGATAAGATTAACAAAAATTAGTAATTGTGATTCTCGCCATCCCAGCATCACAATTAAAATTAGCAACTGCTGTACGAGTCATTCAGGAAAAACATTCCACAAGGTGATTTAGCACTCTAATATAAGTCAAGATTGCGTCAAACTTAACAACAAAATGAGACTAATTTCAACATCACCAGGTTTAGGCAAATATCAGTAAGGAGAGGTGATAGCATTAACCATCAGAGCAGAGAAAGGACATTCAAGATTGTTGATACAAAGAGAAAGAAGAAGGGATCAAAGCATATATAAGACCTAAAAGACAGTTGATGTAAGGAAAAACTAGAAATATCCGACACTTACGGTGTGAAATGGCACATTATCCTTGCCCATAAACTGAAACAACTCCACATTCTCAGGATTCTTCCACCACTGCTCCCATTCTGGTGTGTAACATGAAGTTATTGAGACGTACCCAATTGGTGCATCGAACCAAACATAGAATACCTTACTCATTGCATCAATAGACAAGGAAATGCACATGTCAAGATCATTTTCTAAAGGAATGAAGACAAGAAAGAAAACAAATAAAAAAATGTCATATCTTTAACCTTGTCGCAAGATTACTCATAATTTCAGTTGTAGAAGCACGAGAGTTCAAAATATTTGACCGGATGACTTCTAACCTTGTCTTTAAACTTCTCATGGGGTACAGCAACTCCCCACTTCAGATCCCTTGTAATACATCGAGGTTTCAGTCCTTCTTTTAGCCATGCATGAGTTGCTTGAATGGCATTCTGGCTCCAAGATCCAGCTTCCGACATCTCATTAATATATTCCACCAATTTATCCTTCAGCAGAGGGAGCTCGAGGAACAAGTGGTTTGTATCGCGGATTCTTGGAGTTGCCCGACAAACCTGTAAACAAGCAGCATTAAGATAAATTGCACCTCAAAACAGGACAATATGTTAAAGTCAATTAAAGCATAAAAGCATCAGTCTCTTTTATTTCATTTCTCAGAACCATCAAAGACGAAAAACAGACATTCAGAGGAGCAAAAGAAAGAGGCTCTCAAGACAATGGCTGATGTTTTATATTGAAAACAAGTCCTAAATTTCTACAATCGAGCTAAGCATTGATATCATCTTGAGTAGTAGTAATCTACCCCATATTTACAAGTTAAAAAAGTGCATAGCAGACGGCCTCTCATACAAGCATGCCTATACCGATTAAACTAACAAATTAAAAACTAGTGAAAATGTGTGGTACCTTACACCTTGGTTCAATTAACTCAGTTGGATTCAAAAGCTTTCCACACTTCTCACATTGATCGCCCCGCGCAGAATCATAGTTACAACCTGGTGTAGGACAGATACCCTCCACAAGCCGGTCGGCTAAGAATCTTTGGCACGTATCGCAGTAAAGCTGTCACAATGAAACGTTGCTCAATTAAGTAAATGTGAGCAACTTGTACGAATGAATCTGTAAGATGAACAAGCGAACAGCTTGCCAAACTTTCAAACCTGCTGCATTGTGTTCTCAGAAAGCCAATTATTCTCAAACAATTTATTGAAAATAGCTTGGCAAACTTCAGTCTGCTGTGGGGATGATGTTCGTCCAAACTTATCAAAGCTTATGTTGAACCAATCATAGACTTGCTTATGCACAGCATGATATCTGGAGCATGACAGAAGCAAAGATTTAACTGAAAGTTTTACAAGAAAACAATTTTTATGATTACATGAAACAAAAATGAATGTAAAAAAAAACAATTTTGACGTCAACAATGTTCCTACCAAGATAACACGGCTGTCAAAACCATATGCACAACCACGAACATAGAAAACGCAGAACGCCTTTAAAAGAACACATACCATCTTTTTACCAGAGACATGTCCAATCAAGAAGAGGATACCTATTATGCTCTTCACGCATTTCAAAGCATTGTCCATTCTTTCGACGCTATGATGATGCAGAGAAATTACGAGAAATTAAAATTACTTGTCGCAAATCTGCTGTGGTGTGCACTTCTCCTCCAAGGCTTTAGTCTCTGTTGCAGTCCCGTACTCATCAGTCCCACAAATATACACTGCGTTGTAACCTCTAAGGCGGCAGTATCGAGCAAACACATCCGCACTCAATACACCTGTCCCGACAAGGTAAGATCAATCAAATGCTCTGGAGGTGAAAAGGCCAAATCAACCGAAAAAAAATAGAAAAAAAGGAAATAAATTACAGCTTGCAAGAAGTAAACAACCACATGCAACTACTCATTTCCCATACTATCCCAGTATTTCATTCGAGTATGTTTCTGCATGCCAATTGATTGAGCTACCACACAAGCTCAGCCTATAATATCGAGCAAAGGGAAGCCCGCAGAAATGCAAGAATACGGAGGTAATTGCCACTATTGAGCTAAATATCCACAAAAAAGAAGAGAGGATGAAAACCAGAACAAGAAGTTAAGCTGCTCGATCAATCAATCTAAAACTCGCACATTCGCACAGGAAAAATCACGAACAACCAATCCGGTCCGGCACGTAGGAATAAACCAACCACACGTACATCCGATGATGTTGCCGAGGTGCGGAACGTTGTTGACGTAAGGCAAGGCGCTGGTGATTAGGATGTTCCTCCGACCGGGGATCGGAAGCTTGGTCTCGCCGCCACTTCCCATAATCTCTCCAGGAAGCTCTTGGTTCGATTGAGAAAGCGAGTGGGCGGCGAAGCAGAGGGAGGGAGGCGACGGGTTCTTTAGAATTGCAGTGTCGAGCGAGCTGAAAAGGGAGTTGTTAGGTTAGTGTGGAGAGGACGGAGGAGGAGGGCGGGTTCTTAAATTGGGCTCCGGGTTGAGGCTAAATTACGAACGAGCCCTTTACGAGGAGGTCATTGTCTTCCTCTGTTGCGTGAGACCCACGAGCTTTGGAAGTTTGTAATAGTAAACCAGTCGCATCGCATCGCATCGCGCGGGTTGGTGTGTTCATTTTCAGTTTAGTTCGTGGATTCTTAGGATTAGTTTGGTTGGTTCGTCCTGATGGAGAATGGATTTAGTTTGAAAATTAAAAGCTATAGTAATTTAGAAAGGCCGTTTAAAAAAAAAACAAAAAGAATCATAGTAAATGGCTTAATCAAATTTAAGATTCCCTTCGAATAATTGAGCAGGTGATATGAAAACTTCGTAACATGGGAGAAACTTGAAGGGATTAAATGAATACCCGATATATTAAAGCCACCCGACTTAGGAAATTAGGATGATAAAGTACCGACCTGAGGCTTCACTTTTCTCCGACTTATATCCGGTTAATTTACCGCATTTTAACTTTTTACTCTCTCTTCATTACTTTCTTAGAGTAATTATTGTGATTTGCTTGCTTTAGCTAAATGCTTAGGTTACATTAGGATCATCATAAACATAAAAAACATTGCATGGACACTTAGAGGACGAGAAGATTAGAATTCATAATTTAGTAAAAGATTGTGTGAATATCTTAATTGATAAGATAATCAAGTTTAGATATTAAAAGGGTACCAGTTAAACAAGAACCCTAAATCTCTAGTTATGTAGGAAGTGAGGTATACTCACATACTTCGCTTTGCTTCTAACCGATCCCAATAGGCTAGTAGAGACTCCTCATATAGAATTATCATAGGGTTAATTAAATTGAAATAGAAATCCCAATGTTACCAAGCTGTTGTGACCCTTCCGGACATCCGGCGAAATGACGGGTTTAGATGTAATGTCAAATTTGGGACAAATGGTCTCCAATCGATGCGGGTTCTCTCAAACCTTTATCTCGCGTGACATTGGAATTTTCATTTTAATTCAATTAACCATATGATAATTCTATACGATGAGTCGCCACTATCCTATTGGGGTCAACTAGAAACCAAGCGAAGTATGCAAATATACCTCACTTCCTATATAACCAGAGATCTAGGATGAGGAACTTGATTATACAAGTTACCTAACTAGTTATCTTAAGATGGCTAATTTATTTTTTTTTTTTTTTTGACGGAGAGATGGCTAATTTGAGTTGTTGAAACTTTTAGAGAAAAGTGAAGCCTTAGGTCGGTACTTTATCATCCTAAGTTGGTTCCAATCCAGCTTTAGCATATTAGGTACTCATGTTGTTGTAATATGACGCCGAAACTAATAAGGTCTTGTAAATTAAGCCAATGCGAAAACCTAGAGAAATAACGAGAAATGATAAAGGGCACAGAAACTATGTGGTTCGGTTCGAATATCGATACTTATATCTACGTAGAGAAATCGCAAAAATAATTTATTATAATTAGAGAATCGCAATTATAATCGCTCAATACGCATGCGTTTTGCACATCTAAATCATACCAAAAACCAAAGTGTTTAGAATAAGCAAATCAATTGTATGTAAGAACTCACAACCACAAATCACCATGTTGAGGAACTCCTTTGTGCGTGACCAAAGAGAACTTCACAACGGTGTCTCTTTCCTTTTCGTTCGCGTCGTCCTTTTCGTGGAGCCTATCGTACACGGCTTCTTCGTTCCTTGTACGGCTCGTCATACTCTGTGGAATCTGATGTTGTCCGGTCGCAGCAGGCGTAATTCCAAAGGAAGCAAAACCCTCTCTTTTGTTTTTCTTTTCTTTAATGACTTCATGGGTATGTATCATTCGGTCAAAAGAAGTCCCTCTGCAGTATATTATAGTCCACGAAAACAACTTGGACAAATCTTGTATGTTTTCAAGATTTTTATTTTCTTTAATAAATCGATTTCACAAACCGATCTATATCCGCAAATAATTCAAACTTGAGACTTCTTTAAGACATTTAATCCCTTCGAGTTTCTTCTAGCTCACACATTCTCATCACCCATTTAATTATTCGAAGTGAATCATAAACTTGACTAAATTATTTACTAATTTTTTTATTTTTAAAAGTGATGTTTCTAAACTACTATATGTTGTAGGCTTCAAACTAAATACATTTTATTCATTAGGACTATTGAACCAAACTAATCCTAAGTGAGCCTAAAATAGACCAAGACTAAGAATCCACAATCTAAACTTAAATGAACACACAAATCATCAATCCAATGAATGAAGACAAAAAGTATACTGAAAATCAAGAAATATAACTTTACTAAGTATATGAATTCTAATGATACTAGATTAAGCTAAATTACATGCTAAAAACCCAACAATTTAATTAAAACCTAATTTTTTCTGACCAAAAAAATTTTCAAAACCAATTTTCTAATTATTTGTTGGTTTTATTTAACTAATTTATTTATTATTTTGAATCAAACTTTTATATAAAGTGCGTAACGTTCAAATGAGATAGCTGCTCCTTAAACAAAGAAAAGTGAATTAGAACAGATCATCCCTGCTCTTATTTCATATTTATCGTTTAATTTTATTCGCATTCTCTTAAATAGTATAAAGCAACATCAAAACACTCTTGAAAAGCATATTAACAATAGAGTTAATACCATAGAAAATCCTAAACCTAAGTACACATGTGACAAATTCAATCCAAACTATTTTTTTACCATAAAAAATCGTAAATCCGATACACATGTGATAAATTTACCCTAAATTGGTGTACCTATGATAAATTTACATCCCATTAATTTTCGTTAAATTTAACCGTCAAATTGATGAGTTATATGGCATGTGGCGTTCAATGGATATATCGGTTTAGGGTTTTTACTCTCTGTTTATTACAAGTGTATCAATTTTTGAATTTTTTGTGATATTAACCCAATTATGAAGGGTAAATTTGTCACGGTATATATCAATTTGAGATTTTTCATGGTAAAAAAATTAGTTTAGGATAAATTTATCAAAGGTGTGCCGGGTTTAAGATTGTTGATGGTCAAAAAAATAGTTTTGGGTAAATTTTTCACGGGTGTATGGGTTTGAGGTTTTTCATAGTAAAAAAAATAGTTTGTGAGTAAATTTGTCATACGTGTACCAGGTTTAAGATTTTCCATAGTATTGACCCTTAATAATATAAAGTTTGACCATCATCAAAACTCCCCCACTAGTGAACAGCCTTCCCAATTTTAAATTAAAGACTGTTATAAAAAATCTAAGAGGAGGCAATCTATCAAGTTGAACATATTTCGAAAACTCCTATTTTATATGTATGCACAAAAATATCTACCATTCTCTCATTTTTTTTTCTTAAGTTCTAAATTCTAGTGCATTATATTTATGGGTCCATTGTAATGCACTATAAAGACTCTGTTTGGCTGGGCTTTTGGGGAGGTTTTTCGAAATGTGAATTGTGTTTGGTCAAGTGTAATATAAAGTGCATTGAAAAGCAATCTTATTTTAAATGGTATTCTGAAAAATCAATATTGTGAACAACTTATTCAATTTGCTTTCAAAAATATTTCAAACCCTTTACCCACGTTCGCCAAAAGGGGGCAGGCCGCTGTCGAGTCGATCTAACTCGGTGACCATCACTTGAGGTGGTCGGTAGTGAGAATATTTATAGAACTTCGAAAATTTAGTGAGGGAAAAATTAGAAGAAAAAAAATGTATTAGTATTCCGAAAATACTAAAGCCCAAAGCTCTGAACTTGAGACTTTACAGGAATACATTTTCTATAATAAAAAAAATTTGCCAAAGACCTAAGCATCTAGCCAAAGGCCTTTAGATGCTCACAAGCCTTCGACAAGAACATTTCCAACGCAACCAAAATGCCAAGTCATAGACAAACAGTCGCAAGAGTAAAAAAAAATAGAGTTTCAAATATATTTGTAATTGCTATAACCAAATTCCAATATTTTATGTATAAGTCTATCCGAGTTATTACAAACTTTTAATGGACGTAATCAAGTCTCGTTTGTGGAAATAAAACATGGTTCTAGAATTTTGAAAAATTAAGTATAGGCCAAGCATGGAATTTGCATACCGCGAATCAGAAGACATGAGTGTACTTTAGGACTAATTTCGGCCCATTGAACTTCCAATTTGATTGTGTCTAACCTAATCTCCTTCTATAGTATTTTGGTGCACAAAGAGAAGGACTACACGAGATCGAAACTTGACCCTACTTTCATTTCGTCTCATTTTTTTTTAATTTTGGACTGACATTTCTTTTGATTCCGAAAGACAAATACTATGGCATTTTGCCTTTAAAACGCCAAACATCTGTGTCCAAGTTCCAAAGAAAAATAGTCCACTGTAAGTTCAGTTTCGATGAACCAGCAAATATAAGATCTTTGATACATATAAAGTAAATTCTCGTAAAAGGCAAATCCACAACGTTAGATAATCTAATAAACTTTAAAACAGCATTTTTGCACCATAATTTCTTCACATATTTAAATTTCATGGTTATTGTCATTGTCATAACTCTAAAAGAATATCGTATATTCACAAATATTAGTTGTAAAAATAAAGTAGAAATGGTGTTTTAATAAATATAAATTCCACAAATTTTAAAAAATTAAGTATAGAGAGAGAAAGCTAACTCCAAAAAATTGAGGTCCAAATTTAAAAAGGCCTGCCCAATGAGGAAGAAAAACTATGGTGTCCCCCTAGCAATCAAAGTGAACAAAGAAGAGCATATGAAGGGGACTTGGGATTTTCAATATTTTTATGTAAGCAATGAACAAAAAAAAAAATAAAGGTTTAAAATGTAAAGAATTGGATAAAAATTGTCAATAAAAGACAAAAGCCAAAAAAACATTCCACGGTTTTAAAAAATTAATACTAGATTTTTTTCTTTCATTGCCTCCTAGAGGGTTCTATTTCATGTTTTATTAGGTGATAAAATAGGGATAATGGATTTACGACGTTAAAATTTTCGTATTAGACCTAACCCTTTTCCAAACATAAAAAAGGATAATGACACAAATGGTCCTTGAGCTTTGGCTCAATATACAATGTGATCTATGAACTTTAACCTAAAGTTTAATATGGTTTTCCAACTTTTAATTTATTCAATGTAATCGCTGGATTTTTGGTACATATTCAATGTACTCCTTGAGTTATATGAAAAAGTTCAATATAGTATTTCCATTAGTTTAAGATTAGAAATAACATTGAACATTTTCATATAGTCAAAGGATTGCATTGAATATACTTGAAAGTTTAGAGACCACATTGCATATTGGACTAAGTTCCGGATTATTTGTATCATTTTTCACAAAAAAAGAAGAATAAAGTTTGATTTTTTTTCTCAGGTGCATAGCACGGGCCTTAAGATAAAGTTTAGCCCTCGTCTTGACTCCCAAGTTTCTTGACATGGCAACTTCAAAGATGGAAACATCCAGATCATTCATACATACCCAGATAGCGATGATGAGCTAGTCTTCCATAAGATGAATGCGGGTTACTATACCAAGATTTCTTTCGTATTAAGACTTCGAAAAAAATAGAAAGAACTTTATAGTACATTGTCGCTACTAAGGTTCATCCTCCAAATATCCAGCTATAATTTCCGCGAAGAGCGGCCCCGGTCTCACAAAATGGAAGTTTTTCGCCTTTCTGCGTGCGATCATTTTACCAATTATAATCGGCGATACGTTGCGTCTTTCTTTTTTGCCGATGCATGAGTCATGCGCGAGACGTCGTTGTTCTAAAGATAACACATCGGACCTTGTCATATATGTGATGAGAGCCCCCTATAAATTGCCCTCTAAGGTCCATCAAATCGTGCTTGTTCACAACATGGGTCGGAAGAAGGTTAGGTTGGAGCTGATCACGAACGACTCGGTCAGGAAGACGACCTTCCGGAAGAGAAAGGGCGGGCTGCTGAAGAAGGCGAGCGAGCTCAAGACGCTGTGCGGGGTCGATGCCTGCGCGCTGATCTACACCGCGAGCGATGCGGAGCCCCACGTCTGGCCGTCGCCAGACGAGGCTCACCAGGTGCTCGAGAGGTTCCAGAGCCTGCCCACCAAGAAGCAGGGAAAGCACATGCTGAACCACGAGGACTACCGCCCTAAGGACGTGTCGATGCTGGAGCTTAAGCTCGAAAACGGGATGAATCGGAACCGCGATCTCGAGATCGAGCTGCTGTTGATGGATCACCTTTCGGGTAAGAATGTGGTCGATCTGATGGAGATGGATGACATGAAAATATTGTGTGAGGCTGTGGATGACAAGATCAAAGATCTAACCCTTCGGATGGACAACCTTAAGGGGCTTAAGGTTGAGGAAGATGCGCACAGTGTGGTTCCGGCCAATTGAATCTTCTTCTGGTACGAGAATCAAAGAGCTTAAGAGGATTTAACAGTGCAAAATTCAACGTGCCCTTAATGAATTTTCATTTTTTCTTTTTATCCTATTAGTTAATAAGCCAATATTTCTGGGATTGAATAATGTGCAAAACATTTTTTAGGAAGCCTTATGAACTTCCTTTTATGCACTTATTTGTCTTCCTTTCGAGTTGATTTCTATGGAGTTGTTGGCATTTCTTGTACAGATTATCTGCATTGGGCTTTGTGTGTTATATATCTCTAACCATTGTTTTAATACCTCGATTGGAAACTCGTTTCACCTGAGCAAGTGAAACACGTAAGTCGTAATGTGAGTGAAACGAGTCTCTCCAAAAATCGGGAACCGATTCTGATAGATAGATTCCAGCTATTTTAGGACCGATCATCGATCATCTCTACCGATGGTGACGCTGATGTAGAAATTGAATATTAGGAAACAAATCTGCACGAGGGAGTGAAAATTGCAACCTGAATTTTTCCTGGCATTGAATAATGTGCACTATATTTTCAAGGAAGCCTCATGAACTTCCTTTGATGCACATATTTGTCTTCCTTTCGAGTTGATTTTTATGGAGTTGTTGGCATTTTCTTGTACAGATTACCTGCATTATGCTTTAAGTGTTACATTTCTCTAACTATTGTTTTAATGCCTCGATTGGAAACTCGTTTCACCCGAGCCAGTGAAACACGTAAGTCATAATGTGACGGAAACACGTTTCTCCAAAAATCGGGAACCGATTCCGATAGATAGATTCCAGCTATTCTGGTACCGATCATTGATCATCCCTACTGTTGGTGATGCTAATGTAGAAATTGATTATCAGGAAACAAATCTGCACATGAAGGAGTGAAAGTTGCAATCTGAGGATTTTTTCTTGGCATTGTATAATGTGCACAATATTTTCAAGGAAGCCTCATTAGCTTCCTTTGATGGAACTTATTTGTCTTCCTTTCGAGTTGATTTTTATGGAGTTGTTGGCATTTTCTTGTACAGATTGTCTGCATTAGGCTTTGTGTATTTTATGTCTCTAAACAATGTTTGTATACCTCGAGTGGAAACTCGTTTCACCCGAGCAAGTGAAACGCGTAAGTCATAATATGAGGAAAACGCGTCTACCCAAAAAATTGAGAACCGATTTTGATAGGTAGATTCCAGCTATCCTAGAACCGATCATCCATCATCCCTATTGTTGGTGACGCCATTTGAATTTCAGGAAACAAATTCGCACATGAAGAAGTGAAAGTTGCAACCTCAGGATTTTTTTTTTTTCTGGGATTGAATAATGTGCACAACATTTTCAAGGAAGCCTTATTAGCTTCCTTTCATGCACTTATGTGTCTTCCTTTCGATTATTGTCGATGATGCTAATGCAGAAATTGAATATCAGGAAACAAATCTGCACATAAGGGTGTGAAAGCTGCAACCTCAGGATTTTCTCACATGGATCCTCCCAAATGAAATTGGGGAGTCAATTCAATTTACCTCAATTAAGAAAGTGACACATAAGCCCATTTGAAATTAATGGACTGTAATTAAGCAATTCCGTCGACTGCAAAATAACCCCAAATCCTCATAAATCATTATCCTTGCAGTCATCAGGTGCTCCATAACAAAGGAAAATTGATTGTGGGATATTGACAATAATGTGAAGGAAAAAATAGCATGCATTGCGGATATATATAGTGAAGTCACATAAGATACATGTTAATTCCCCTAAAAACCTTACAACTTCAGGTTCAGTCCCAATTCTGCCCTCGAATACTCTTTTTCAAAAGATAACCTCAACTTTAGTTCCGGACCAAATTTGCCCCGGACTTTTTTTTTTTTTTTTTTGTCCGAAAAGGAACCCGACTTTGGGTTCAATAAAACTACTCCAAACTTTTGTTTGTCTAAAAAAAAATTATCAACTTGGACCGTAGTCCCAAATTTGCCCCCATTAGCCGCTTGTCCAAAATTCGTCGTTAGTTGTTCCTAATTTCCCCAATTGTCATATTGAAGAACGATTGTATTTTGGAGATATTTTTCACGTTACCTTGCTAATATGAATTTGTTATCAACATGAAAATGCCACGTCTAACAACTAATGGCGATCTTTGAACACCTTGGGTTAACAATGGCAAATTTGAGACTATATTAAAAATTTGTGATTTTTTCGGACAAGAGTTCGTAGTAGATTTTGGACTACGAGATAAAGTTGGTGTTTTTCTATACCCAAAAAAAAAAAAAAAACCATAGCAAATTTGGTATTTGGAATTAAAGTTAAGAGGTTTTTTTATTGAAAAAAGTTGGCGTTCTTTTATTATAATTTTTAGAAAAAATTTCAAATGCGGGCCCAAAGTGCCTTCGTTTTCTTAAACTAGGACTTGAAGTGAATCATATTTCAAATAAGGGCCTAAAGTATCATCATTTTCTCAAAGAAGGATATGAAGTGAACATTGTTTTAAATAAGAGTCGGAAATGGCCATGAAGCCTTAAAAAAGGGTCCGGTCTCAAGGCCCTTTCCCAAATTTAGCGAGGGGTCATTAGCCCCCGCCCGACCGAGGGAGGACCGACGACCCCCGCCTTAGTCAAGTGAGGCCCGGCGACCCATGCCTAATCCTATGTGAGGGTCGCACCTAGATTCCGGGAGGGGCATGACCCTCTCTCGCTAGCCATCGCCTCTAGTCGGCGACCTCGTCGGCCTTCGCCTCCCACCCGAGTGTGGGGTTCTTAATTAATTTCTAAAAATAAAAATTTTAAAATTTTAAAAAATAAAAAAGGGCAAATGACCAAGATGCCCTTAAGACCAGACCCTTTTTTGAGATTACATGGCTAATTCGGACAATTATTTGAAAATTATCAGTGCCACTTCAGGCCCTTATTTGAAGCAAGGTTCACTTTAGGCCTTTATTTAAGAAAATGAGAGTACTTCGGGCCCTCTCTTATTTGGAATTTTTCCTAATTTCTAACAGCATTTAAAAAGATCCTAGAATACACTTTTTGAGTTTCTTTTTAGAATTCAAAAGCTTCCGTTGTTTTCCCTCGAAAATAAGAAAACAGAGAAAGGACACTTAACAATTTTATATAGTTAAGAATACCACAAAATTTTAGATCGAAACATCTTTCTTTACCTTTCAAATATTCTAAACATGCGACACTAAATAGAAATTACATTTTGAACTCCAGGAAGAATGCGGTAGATTTTGGTCGTTCAATAAATCTCAATCTCGATATGATTTTCTATTTTGCAATACAACAATGAAAAGTCTACGAGGCACGATACCTTATGGTGGCCACCCACTTATCTCATTTTCCTAGGAAAATTACCAAAAAAGTTCTAAACATATTGCAATCATGCCAATTCGGGTTCTAAACTTTTTTTGGTCAATTTAATCCTAAACCTTTTGTAATTGTGTCAATTCAAATTTATTTGACCGTCGACGCTAACTTGGCTCCGCCGCTAGACATGGTAAATTTTTAATAATATTTTAATATTTTTAATTATTTTTTAACGTACCTTTTTGTCTTTTCTTTTTTTGCTTTGGGCCGCAGCCCTCTTGCCAATTGTCTGGCCCCGGGCTAGGGTTGCTACCCTTGCTAGCCGCGAGCATGGTTTAGGATCGAATTAGCACAATTGTTTAATTAAAAAAAATTGGCATAATTGCAAAAGGTTTAGAATTGAATTGATCAAGAAAAAGTTTAGGACTAAATTGATATAATTGCAATAGATTTAGGACTGTTTTGGTAATTTTCTTCATTTTCCTCAAAACACTTGCGACTTTGCTAAATGTCTAGAAAAAGCATCGAAGTGTTTCTTGTTTGCGTGGACATGAAGTTACCTTTTCTACCTTTTTTCTCAATGCCTTTTTTCCTGTTAGTTCTAAGATGACATTAAGCATATTTGATCAACATAGCATCGAATTAAAGAATACATCAAAGTGGGTTAGATCGAATGTTGGATTGAAAGCGGCCTCCTGGGGAATATTATCTTGTTTTGTTTCTCCATGTTGGCCGATTCCTTGTCACCAATCAACTTTAGCTTTTCATTAGAATAAAGGGGAAAAATTATTCCGAAGTTCTATATCCTATGTGGACACCACCCGTCCTAGTTAATCGACGTTGACGTGAATTTTTTTGAATTTTTAATAATTTTGTTCCCTTTTTATTGTTGAAGACCGGCCGGGCAAGGGCCACAAAGCTCCCTAGGTAGATGGCGAGGCTAATGGTCCTTGCCAGCCACTAGGCGACGGGTCGCAGCTCTCGCTTATAACTGCGCAAGGGTTGTGACCCTCGCCCAATGGCCGGTGAGGGAGCGAAGGCCTTCACCCAATAGCCGGCGGGGGTTGTCGGCTAGTTGGTCTTTAACAATAAACAAAAGATAAATTTTTTAAAAAAATGAGAATATTAAAAAATCAAAAAGTTTTCACGTCAATATTGACAAGGCCACGTAGGACGATCGGTGTCAACTTCAATAATTTTCGGCCAAAATTAGTCGAATGACTAAATTGATAAACTAGCGTAAGGTTTAGGATTAATTGGCACAACTATAAAGTCATGATAGAATTGGCCAAAATGCAATAGATTTGAGACTTTTTGGACAATTTTTTCGAAATAGGGGGAAAGCTCACTCAATCTTGCACTCTTAATCATTGACTTAAACCTACTTTAATTAACAGTTTGAAATGGGGTTTAGGGAAAGTAAAACCCCGTAAAAACGAAATCTAAAAATAATAATTGAAGCGACGAGTCCAAATCATCCCAAAAATGTGCGATTTTGATATGTGTATACAATTACTTAAGCCCAAAGAGAACTCCAGTTTAAGAACCAAAAAGTTCTTGAATATGCATCGCTAGGCCTTCAGCTAAGTCCAAGCAAACAAGAACATTCAAGCAAGTTCAATGCGACATTTGGTTATCGAATCACGGATCACACCCGGCTCGTTATAATCACTACATCGAATGAACGCCGGCAGAAAAAGTCCAGGTTTCTAAAAGGGAGCTTTCGGAAAATGCAAACTCGATTTCCTTGCTCAAAAAGGAGGAAAAGGAGAGAAATTTATGGATAGTTCGCTAATTTGAAATTCCGTGCTCACTTTCAAAAACCGGGCAGTATGCCGTTCCCTCTCCGGCGATTTGAAATTCATCGGACCGGACCGATAGACTGCATACAGAACTTGCAAGTTCAAGTATGACAACCACCAAGGAATAAGGTATGAAGTTGACAGCCATCTCTGGGAAATAATGCTGTAGCTGAAGCACCTTTCTTAATGTTGTGGGAAGGTGCAGCATAGAAAAAACAAGAGAGAGACATAAGTCAAAGCATTACTACCTCTACTACTACTTCCCCCATCACATCCCAGAGGCTGATTTAGAGCCCAGCTTGAGAGCACCAGCAATCTCATCCGGAGTTGCACCCTCGCTCAGGTAAGTCACCAGCGGGCTCTCCTCCGGGACGATGTCGTCCCTCAGGTAGCTTCCCGCCATCCTGAGCAGCTCCTCTGACCCCCTCGACACCACCCCTTTCATTATGACGGTGCTGTGGGCCCCGGCGATCATCTCCTCGTGGTCAGTGTCGCCGCTCTCCCCGAGGACGACGTACATGCTTGCGACATTCAATCTCCAGCGCACGAACAGGTACCTAAGGACAAAAAGGCAATGCAAACACCCTCTTACATGAGAAACAATGACAATCTGCTTAAGAAATTAAGGAAATCGTCCAATGATGACGGTCATTTGCGCGAAAAGCAATCCGTCCTGTCACGGAGGCACTAGCTTTAACTTCGCCCAGACATACGAATACAGTTTTCCTATAATCTGATCTCTCTAACTGGAAATACTGGACTGATAGATCATTCAAGACAATGGTCAGATAATGCACCGCCAAAGATGGTCCAATGAGCCAATTATGGATTTGGCAGAATATGTATCAGTTTTCAACGTCAAAATCACACCAACCTAGTGAATCTGCAAGTATAGCCATCTGGATCATGTCACGGGACTTCTATCCCGAATGAACATTTAATTTGGGCTAATTTGACCCGTTCACCAACGAAGAGGAAAAAGAAACATACCTGAGCGCTTGTGCTCGAGATGCCAGAAGAGGAATGATCTGCATTCTAGTTAAGTTACGGCAATACATCGGATGACAACGGAGTCCCCGCATTCTGAGTTTCTGCCTCAAATCGTCCACTTTCTTTGCCTGCAAAGTATTCCCCTATCAATTCCCTTTTGCCATTACTATTAGAGTCAGTTATAACAATGTTCTAATGACCGTTCTGCACATTTTGAACAGTAGACTCTGCTTACCATACTAAGCTCCTTTATGAAGTATGAGATGCAATGTGAACTGCTCGATTCCGTATCCTCCTCGATGGGACTAAAAGGTTTCTCGTGTTTCTCTTCTTCTTCTGATGTATTCAACAGCTTCCAAATGGTCTTCTTTAAGCCCTCGCAACCCCAACGGTAGTCGATATGTGAAGCATAATCTGGGTCTGGAATAAGCTTTCCGTCCTCCTCTGTGTAGGCCCCAGGGTAATACACTTCACTCCCACTGCTACAGATCAAAGCATCAAACTCATTCACTTGGATGTTCCCCGACTTCAAGAATTCCAGGGTTTCTGAAACCGGCATAGCCGTCGATAGAGCGAACCCAGAGAACCT
The DNA here is from genome assembly GCA_021437795.1 of Rhodamnia rubescens. Taxonomy (NCBI): domain Eukaryota; kingdom Viridiplantae; phylum Streptophyta; class Magnoliopsida; order Myrtales; family Myrtaceae; genus Rhodamnia; species Rhodamnia rubescens. The sequence goes on along the minus strand of JAILYA010000003.1, from coordinate 2,042,245 downwards.
AGCAGCTTGTGGGTCCGATCGGACGGCCTTCATAACATCTTGCACTATCTGAACCATCTTCTCTTCAGGGGCCCCATCCCTGTCATAGCAGTCAACAGCTATAACTATTAACCTACGCCGCCGCCTCAACATGGGATACTTGCTCACCGAACTCTCAAGTGGTTTCTTTCCACCTTCACCATCGATTGATTCAGAAGATTCTTGCTTCTTAATTTTGCTAAGGACTCTTTTCACTTGGTCCTGGAGCTCTGGGTCTCCGGAAGCTATTGCTGCATAGTCAAGAGATCCATTCAATGAAGATTTTTCTCCATCAACTGAGAGCCTGAGGGACATATCTTGCACATCCTTTAGCGAATCATTCAAGGACTCTTCATCTGGAATTTCATCCTCTGGAGTAGCGGTTTGCCATTGCGGGTGTCTCATCCGGCATGCCGCCACCCTAGTCAAGTACGTTCGGCAATGCTCAGGCCACGAGAAGAGGTGTATGTTTTTCCAACCATTCTTCCTGCATTCATGCCACAAGGACTTCTCTGAGACCAGCTTGAGCAGTGCATCGGCGATAGCTTGTTGATCATGAGGGTCCACGAGCAGCCCATTATTCAGTGCCTAAATCACATAGCCAAACATAAGGATTTAGAAGAAAATTCCGAATTCAACATCTCATGCCGAACTGAAAACAAAAACAAAAGAGAAAAGGGAGATTTGTGGGAAACATATTGCATGATATTGCTGTGGGCAGGTCAAACTTACTTGGTGTATGTCAACTGGTCCACCGTTTTTAGTAGCCACCATCGGAAGCCCATGTGCTGCTGCCTAGATTATTCATAAAGCAGATGAAGTGGGACTCAATGTTTCTATCTTTTACAAACAAGAGATAAGCTATACAATACCTCGATCAGAGTAAGACCAAACGGCTCAACTAGAGCTGGATTGATGAAAACGCCCTGCAACATGCGAGGTGGGATTAGTTTCCTATCATTTTTAGGACTGTGGCCGCGGATCTAGAATACAGTGGAGAAGAAACCTTTGTTTTCGCTGCCAGACGATAAATTTCTGGAACATCAGACTGCCTGTGATGCTTGGGGAAGGCAACTTGCCCATAAAGATCGTACTTGTCCACTAGTTTCAGCACTGTTGTAAGAACGCTGGCGTTTCCGGAAGACATCTCATCTATGTCATCCCTGTTGCCCATGATCAATGTCTGCGGAAAAAGATTGCCACTTAGTCACACCTGGATGTTCATGTCATAGTTGTACACGGCAAACATCATTCTTACAAGATTTGCAAGCTCCCTTAGAGGGCGGCATTCTCCAAAGGCTTTCACGAGAGTTGTTATGTTCTTCTTTGGATCTGGCCTTGATAAAGCCAAGATCATCGGCTTGTGGGGATTTGTGAGGAATCTCATCACCTGACAGAAAAGAGGCTCTAGCAATGAGCAAGGATAAAAAAAGCTAGTGCATAAACACACTGGCAATGCAAAATATCCTAGACAATCACTCTGGGATTGTGCATTGGAGAAAGAAGGTTTCTGAACTGTCCTTTCAAGGAAGGTTTGTCAACCAATTGGACTAATTACCTCAGAGCTTGCCAGTCAACCTTATAGTTGCTTTCTAGTGTGTTGTTTAAGAGTGCCATCAGAGCCTTTCTTAGACAAATTTCTTATTAGGAAGAGAAAGAAGATTAAGATACTCACTTCTGACCATATTGCCGGGAGGGATTTGGGGGAAGAGCCGTCAACGCCGCCAATAAGCGCTGCCAGTTCCCCATCAACCTCTGGGGTATCTTCCTGGACATTGACATTGCTAAAATCCATGCCAGGTGGAATAACCTGTAAAAGAAACAGTGATATCAGAAACTAAATGAGTGAGCGCACTGCGGATGACTATCCAACTATTAATTTCAATCCCTTCTTTGGACAAGTACATCACTATGATTTAGTAACCTTTAGAGTAACAAATCTTGTGTTATTTCCCTTCGAATATTATTATCGATATAAAACAGTAATAGATCTTTGAAATATAGGAACTGCCAACAGGTATAATCATGTTGACTGAGGTGTGACGAGCAACAAGAAAGGATAAATCCTTACCACCATCCTCGGCATGTACCGCCCATGACAGTTCACCCCACGTCTAGCACGAGCGCAAAACTTTCTCAAGCTTGACATCAAACCCATCATAAAGACCCCACTGCTCTTCGATTTCCTGCTTCGTACTAGTAATGACAAGCTCAGCGGCATCAAGAGAAAGTTCCTCTGCTTCAATTCTCCTCATGATTTTGTATGTTGAGTTTATATCTTCCTTCGATTGCCGTCCCATCTTGAGGAGCTGCTCAAGCTTGTTCCTCCCTAGTGAGTGACCCGTCAAGACCATCGGGATGTTAAGAGCGCCTGAGAGAAGGGCAGCACTATCTCCCGCATCTGCATAATGACCATGAATCACATATGGCCACACAGGCTGGCCCCCGCCAATTTGTTCTCCGAGAACTTTCGACATGTTCAAAATGTGAGCTAAGGCCCCGTCGACGAATTCTTGAATATATGGCCAGAGAGATTCCTTGTGGAGATACTCATTTCGTGGACCAAATGGAATCCTTATAATGTATGCCCCGCTACTCTCTCCCAACTCATTGGTGTCGGCGTCTTCTGGGCCAGCAGTTAGCATCTCTGTTGGTTCCCCATAACCCCAGTCGACTTCTGGGGAGGAGATTTGGCGGGTGAAAAGATCAACCCTGTATACCCCAGGCATTCTAGCAAGCGCTCGAGAAAGCTCAACCACATATTTAACCTGTGCACAGTGTTCAATTAGCCAATGCGCGAGAATCGACACAAATCAACATAGTTGTGCATACCTGTCCACCAGTATCAGAGTCCCGACCAAGTTCCATTTGCTCCCCACGGACCAAACCATGCAAACTGGTCCGAACGATAAGTTGGATCAATGAGTTGAACAGCAACACTATAGCTCCAGAGTGAATAATGAGTTCACAATTCGTAGGAATGCAGAAGGATTGCATGACAATAGATAAAAGGTTGATGCTGAGATCTAGAGTATCTTGGAGTTCATAAGTAGGCTCAAAATTTAAACACTCTGGTGTATGGGATGACATCCAAACTGTTCATTCCTCTGATTTCAAGTAGTCTAACGAACTCAGGATAAATGGCCTTGCTGTTAGATCAGCATATCTGGTGTATAATTCGGTTATATTATTATGCTATAGTATTCTTTGATTATGCAAAAAGGTTAACCTACTTCAGCAGAATTTCAGAAGGGCAATGAAATAAGATACCTGACAACATTAACGGTGACTTTAAGTTGTATGTCTCAGCTCATATAACTTCCAAAACATAAATACAAGAAGCCAAAAGTTACACTTTCTCTCCAGCTAATGGCTGAACATCTCCATATTTATCCCCTCATAGACACACTATAGCAAGAAGTTCCCTAAACAGCACTTAAGCCAAAAAGAAAAACTATACCTTATTAGGACAATGTAAAGCTTCTTTTCCTTTTTGTCATCTGACCATACTTCCAGATTGGAAAAATTCCTCTGAAACTTCTTTCTCGGGGTCTCACTCAGCATCAACTCTCCCACGATGTCCCCTTTCTCTCCTTCTGATAAGTCCTCGGACATGTCTTCTGTTGCGTCCCTCCGCCCTTGTTCCCGTTCCCACCTCCGTTTCGCCAGCCTTTGCAGTTCCTCCCATTCCAACTGATGACAAAGGCTCCTTAAAATTTCAGTTGGAAAACTAAGAAGATACAGGGAAGGCAATTGCTTCACCTTGATAAAGCTAATAGCAATGTAACAATGAATGGTCTCTACCACAAGATACAGAGAACAAAGTAGTGCTTGAAATGTCGGTCCCACATGCTCTATTGAGAGATACAAAAGCATGGGAAAAGATGCAAGAACAGATACACAGAGAGCCGAGCGCGAAATCTTTGACATCATCTAGTGCTGGTATCTTTAAGAACTCAAAGCCTTCACTATCTACAATATTCCGGGTTTATATTCTGTAATAGGTAACGCACGTTAGGTTTGTCCAATGAGCAATATGTCTGTACAATGAAAATGACTCGGGAAGACCAATCAATCACACAGCTGGAAACATGTCGATAGCACATATGCATCAGAGTTGATTAGTTTTCCTGGTGTTGAACTTATGACTAGAAGCATGACACAACTATAATTTTAACTCTGCTTTATAGAGAACTGAAAAATTGGGAAATCAGCAAGGATTACTGAACTACAGAGTCAAAAAACTCAGTTTCGTGTGACATGCTACTTCAGACATAAAACTCAACTGAATTGCAATATATCGGGTTTTTTCATGACAGACACATACATGTTCGTCTCAAAACGCCTAAGCACGTAAACAAATTATTAACGACACTGCTGGAAACGTGTGGGCGCCATGTGCACCACAGACATCTGTTCTGGTCATGATTTCTTGGGGGTTGTTTTCATTTATGATGCAGTTCCAACTTGAACGGCACTTCCTACAGAATGTGCTGAATCATTGAACAATTGGCCAATCGGCTAGTGTACCAAATGGACAGTCCATAACTGACGAGCTGATGGAAAAGATCTGAGGCTATCCAATAAACAGATTGGCCACAAGTTCCTCCAATCAAGTAGAAGAATATATAGGACAAACACCTCAGTCAATTTGTGTTAAAAGTATGAAATTCATAGAAGCGAAAAACCTCTGTTTGGCAGGATATTCCTGGTCCATACTAAATATAGGTCCCCCCTATTCTGATTTCTCCTTTTCCCCCTCCTTACTTGTAAGTGTCCCCTAAACCTAGAATCCTCGGATAACTGGATCATTTCTCGACGAAATCCTCGCTTTCTTTTTGCTTCTCATGCATTATAGGCACTCAACTCCAAACAATGACTTTCAGTAAGAGCTCACAAAACAGAGACTCCCACTCATCTGAAAACTTTTGGTACTTAGGAATCAATACAAATTCAAGCTTCACATGTAGATAGCCTGTCGCCCAAGCTAACAGGCGCATGCACACTCCTGATTGAAATTTGCACGTCAATGGGTGTGTGAGGTAACCACTAACCATGATTCTGTAAGAAGAACGGACCCAGGACAATGCATACATCTCACAGTTTCCCCTTCTGAATTGATCAAGCCAGACATGCAACTTGAACCTAAGGATGAAGTGACACAACAATAAAACGAATTCTTGACCTGTCCTCCAATGCCGACAATCAACAGTTAGACAGAAAAAAGCTCAACATCGCGAAACAAGCCTTTAACATTAATGAAACATATTTATCGGAACAATCACAAAGTTAAATGGCCTAGATATCTTTCCATCCAACCATAAAAGGACCATGAAATAGAATATCAGGATTCAACCTCTAGACCTGTCTTCTCTTGTCCCGAAAAGCTTAAAACACCGTCGAACAAGCCAATAACACGCGCCAGAAATATCTCTTGCAACGATCACATAATGGACGCACCTTATGTTCTCGGGAAAAAAAGAACAGAAGCATGGAAAGAGCTGACTCGGGATATCACCTGCTTCTTCTTACGGGTGAGATGCCAGATCCGCCAGCACATGTTCTCGAGGCGGGAGCTGCGGTCGCGGGAGCTGCGGGTGGCGACCACCTTGATCCACGTCCGGTGGAGGTCGGTCTCGTCGACCCCTGTCACCACCTCCTCCACGAAGTACTTGGTCGGGTTGAAGTCCCCCTCTCCCGCATCTTCACCTCCTTCTGCACGGCCTGCTCCGACGACCCCCCTCCGCCGCTGTCCAGTATCGCCTCCAAGTACCCGTTTATCCATTCGTTCCCCGCCATTTCAATCACTATTAATATCGATATATTCCTTTCCCTCACAAAATACAACGCTCAGCCACAATCTCAACCGCACAGTTACAGTTCCATCAGACGAAGAAGAAGAAGGAGAATGTACGACGGGTCGTTCTTTCTTTGTTTTTGCATGTGCAGGGCGGGACACCCACATGCAGATTTTCACAGATTCTGCAGGCGAGAGAAGGAATCAAGAATCAAGAACCAAAAAGTCTCAAACTTTTTCCGCTGTTCCCGCTGTCATGGGGGTCCTCGGGCTTGAGAATGTCGTTCGTAATGATACGTAACGAGGGAAGGCTAGAGAGAGAGAGAGAGAGAGAGAGAGAGAGCAGAAGAAGAAGAAGAAGAAGAATCTGACATGCAGGCGTTTCTTTGCCAGAGTTTCCTTTATTGATTGCTCAGGGCTCTTCGATGGGGAAATCGGGAGTGAATGAGCGAGTTTTGCTTGCGTTCGTGTGTACAAGGAGGTGAGAGAACGCGAGGGAGATGGAGTTGTGGAGAGAGAGAGGGAGGAGGAGGAGGAGGAGCCACGTGGCGGATGGTGGTGGGGTCAGGGCGGAGGGACACGTGTACAGCGACTGGCGAATCAAAATGATGGGGGAGAAGAAGCTCGTTGGCGCACCATTTCCGATGCTGTCCGCTTCCCAATGCGATCTTCCCGCCCCCTTATCTCTCTCTAGACGTTTCCACATGTACCTTCACTAACTCTAAATCCAATTATTAATCATTAATTAATCGCAATCGTGATCGATGACGGGGTCGCCGACCCTCGCCGGCCTTTCGAATTCGACTCATGCTCGATGCCATTCGTATCATTCCGCTCCCTGATCTCATTAAAAGTTTGAAAGATGATTTTGAATGGAGGAATCAAAAAATCTGACTAAAGATAATTGCATGGTTAGAATGCTGAAACTAAAATTTAAGATTACTTAACTTAGTAATTTCGAAGGCTCAAGCAAATTTAAACTTTCTGATATCACAGCCAATACTCTCGGGAGCATATGTCCCGTCGTAGGTCTTCTGAAATTTCTAAAATATGGAATGTCCACCCTATTTTATTAAAGCATAGGTGAGATTTACCTTTGAATGAAAGTTTAGCCTAAAATAAAGGAATGATAAGATTATGGACGATGATATCAAAATTGCAATCTCATGGGAAAGATATGTACTCTCTCAGCATTTCATAAAATAGATCATTTCTTATGTCCATGACGATCAACAAGTCCTTTTCCAACCAATTTTTAAAGGAAAAATTAAACTTGTGAATATAAAATGCGCTTTTACTTTTGGAAAATAATGTCACATTCTTTAGATTCAATAAGTGAATTTCTATAAAAATGAGAAAGAAAGGTTCGGGTCATTTTTTTATATATAAAAAGCATGAACTATTTGCCTGTGGATCCTCAAAAAAGGAAAGAATGATTGAAGGGAAACGTTAAAGTGCACCTTTTTTTTATCTATCTTTTCTCTGACGTTTATCTCTCCGACCTTTGCTCTATGTCTTTCCGGAGCGTGGGAGTAAACTTCGCACCTATGATACTAGCATCCTCACCCTTAATTTCTTTATCAGCAAAACCATATGTCAATTTCTAAGATATGGAATGTCCATTCCATTTCGTTAAAGTGCACTTAACTGAACTCAGTTGCTCATCTTCCATTATAAGAAAATGACTAACACCCCATTTGTCATGACCTGTAAAAGGAATCTTTTATTGGAACAACGAGCTATTTAGGAAACACTTTAACAAATTCTTTGTTACCAAATTGTAGCACGGATTAAATTTACTGCCCTTTTTTATGTTGCCATTTTCAGATCTGATTTTTTTTTTTTTGCATATTTTAGGATATAGTAACTTGATAAATAGGAACACCATACCAATTACATAGCACCCAAATTATGAGACCGGTTATCCTGTTAATTTGACTTCTTCATGTGAATCCGAATGGTATAACCAAAACTTTCAAATCTTCCGATCGGATTTTGTGATGGTCTACCGAATGCCTTGTGAATGTATCATGATTGAGGTATCTTTGGTATGCATTTTTACTTCGTGTCGAACAGTTTAATTAAAAATAAAGGACGCGGTTTTTACTATTACAATCTACTTTCATTCCAGGAATAGAGTCATTTTCCCTTTCCGAGGTTGTTTGGGAAAAAATCATCCAAAAAGTCATAAATCTATTGAACAACAGCCAATTTATTCCTAAATTTTTTAATTGCACCAATTTAATCCTAAATTTTATGATGATTTGCCAATATAGTCTTTCAAATCAATTTCAATCGAAAATCATGGATATGGACACCTGTCGTCCTACAAAGCACAGGCAACGCGGACATTGACATTTTTTGTAATTTTCTATTGAATTTTTTATTTTTATATTTATTTTTTTTCCTATTTCCCTCCTCCAAGTATGTGGAGGTCGCCACTATAGGCCATCCTACAGGCGAGCCCTCACTAGCCCTTGCCCATGGTTGGCAACCTCCTCTGGTCATTCCGAGGCCTGGCGAACGGCGAAGGAAAAATAGGGAAAAAGAAAGAAAAAGAAAAGGAGAAAAATAGAAAATTTCGAGAATTTTAAAAAATTTGTAGAAATTATCAATACCAAGAGGACGACCAGGAGTTTAAGTCGGCGATTTCGGATAAAAAGTGGCGAGAATGACTACATTGGTAAATTGACATAATTAAAAAATTATATTTGAGTTGACCGTCCTACAATATTTTTAAGAATTTTTGGACAATTATCCCGATTGCATGTCTAAGAAAGTTTGTACTTGAATTATTAGATAACAAAAATCAAATTAACTATTAGCCCATGATGTCACATAAATGTTCCATTCGGAAATCCAGCACTCTGAGTGAAATCTCGACTTCCTCGTCTATAGCACTCAAGAGAATAGAATATACCTCAGCATCTTCCCTGATTTTTATGCCAAAATTGACACAGGAAAGAAATAATCCGATGGACATATCTCAAGAGAATATATATATATATATATATATATATATATATATATATATATATATATATGTGTGTGTGTGTGTGTTGTTTGATCCTGGTTGATGCAAAAAAGTAAGTGGCAGAGGAAACATGATCTTGCTTGAGGGTGACCACCATCCAACCATTCTCTATCTCCAAGTCATCTTGGCCTGAAATGGATCAAAACACCTTTTTGCACACAAGTACCTTTCCAACCCTACAGACAAAACCTCCAAATTTTTTGTGTTGTGGCTTCAATGTAACCACTCCAGGGTGTGCTCTCATGGACTGCACATGCATACAAATTGTACCATTATGTCAACTTTTCTCTCTCTCTCTCTTAGTCACTTAGGGAGAGAGGTTTCCTTCTTTAGCTGAATTATTGAACCAGAAGATCTAACTTTTCCTTTAAAGGTCCTTCAGATGGTTGCCCTTCTCTTGTGCTTGTTAGCAAATTTGGAGGCCTCTTTGCTTCGCGAAACATCTTTCGTGTCCGGAAGCCTCTTGGTCACGGTCGGGCATGCGCATAGAGAGATGAAGCTCTCTAGGGGGGGTATAGATGAGCTATTCGAGCTCGAGTTACTCGCGATAGTCGTGTTCGAGCTCATAAGTTTTGAGTTCGACTAGAAGTACAACTGCTCTTAGTGATCGCGTCGTGGGTTTTGATTTTTTTTTTCCTATGATGTAATCTCGAGTCGATTATGATAACTCTAGGTGATAAGATACCAACTTAGCTACAATTAGCATGTCGTAACTGTGATGAGTACCGCTACTCATTCCCTCGGCGAAACAACAGACCCAACTCCACATGTCCATTTCAAATTGGTGTACTTTTTGGGAATAAAGAGAAGAAAAAGGGCACTGAGGTCTCCAAGCAAGCACTTTTGTCAACATTCTCCGATGGAACATGAGAATCGAATCTCTGTTTGCTTCACCAATGGTACAAACAACGCTTTTAGGGACTGAGAGGACGATTCATTCGTCGCCCGCCACATGGGATATACAATTAATTCCTGGTTAAACAATATAAATAGCCTATAAATTTTAATCAAATATATAATATAATCCTTAACTTTAAATTTATTCAATTTGATTTATGCACTTTAGCTTTAATAAGCAATGTCATATTGAAGCTTTAAATTTGCTCAATGTGATTCTTGAATTTTTTATATATGTTCAATTTAGCCCCTCAAACGTATGAAAAATATTTAATGTAGTCTTTGAATTTGAATCAATGGAAAGATAACATTCAACATTTTCAAACAGTCCACCAACTAAATTGAACATGTATCTAAAAATCATATTATACATTAAACCAAAATTTATGGACCATTTGTGTTGTTATCCCTCTATCATTCATGTGTGTTTTTTTTTGTTCACGACTGGACGTCGGTAAAAATCGAAAATAATAGGTGAGGAGATGGCAACCTGGCAGGACGTCAAAGCAAAGGAGGGAAGGTACAGTGTTAATCTACTTCGATATGACCCAAAAAAAAAATGTGGACAAATTGCCATCAAGAAGGACAAAAAATTTCATTTGAGTGAAAACATAACCAAGAACTAGATGTGCGCATCCGGGTCGGGATGGTTCAGAGGATGGAACTAAAAACTTACCCGGCCATAGCCGGCTTTCAGAATATGGAACCGGGAACTGGTAATATTTCTTTTTCCAGTTAATTATATGATTTTCTTTTAAAAGAAAATACCATAACGAATTTCAACGGCGATTCTACCTCGGAACCGGCTTCATAGGTTGGTTCAAGGGTAGTTCCAATGGTTCTAAGGCTCCAACGAGGAACAAACTGATCGGAGCTAATTCGAAGTTCTTGGGGAAGCAGAATTGAACCAATTCTTCTTGCAAACCGGCTCGAACTGGAGTGATCAAGCCCATTCGATCCCGTTCCCGATTGCTCACCCCTAGGAAGAATAATATGAACTCTTTCCACAGGAGGATCTTACCCCCTTTTTTTTTTTTTGTCTGGCTTGTTCACGCATTTACCTTGAACCAGCATGATCTGAAGATTCATAAAAGCCTAAGCGATACTTAGGAACTTTCAACTGCAGTGGATGTAAAAGGATAGCCTAAATCATGGATAACAGGGAAGTACAATTCCAGGGAAATACAACTAAGATAAAAAGATATTATGTCTCTGAGACCAGCTGATTCCCCAATTCTCATGAGTTTTGCTCTAAATGACAAAAGTGAAGAGAACTTGCCATTCTTTGCCCTTGCTTGTGATTGATTACCCGATACTTGGTTGTAGAAAATTTACAAAAGATGACTTGAGAGACTTACTTTTTGACGATGTCGCCCATTAACTTGTTAAAAAGGGCTGAATTTACAGACTATCCAGAAGAACCAAATCTATACTTAATCTGTAGCTTTAATCTTCCGGGCTGGCTCAGAGGGGATACACTAATTAACTTGCAAGTAATCTACATATGAACTCATGCTACTTTTATTGCACAGACTACGTCCTTGCCTTTTGTTTTCAATCTGATAAAAACTACCCTCCATCTTTTAGATAACAGATTTAAAGTTCACTCGCAAGACATACCAGGTTTCTATTCATTTCGAGCTTGATGAGTTAAATGGCAGATTCAAATACTCCCTTTTGCATCAAGATGGACAATTCCATGAACTTCACTCAATTACTTCTGCAAAATGTCGTGCACTCACTATGTGAAGATCTCAAATCTGCACACACTCAATAATAAAACCGGTTTTTGATATGGATCTTCATTTCATACACAGCATGTGCAAATATCTGCTTAAACACAGCTAGTCTAGATGATTGCTATGTGTTGTGAAGAATGTTCATAGATAGCGAAATCAACTTTTCTGTACATTCAAATAAACAACAAGTACACGGCATTCATTCTTCACAACTTTTATATAATGCAAAATGCAACTGCTGACGATTCGTATAAACAAAATATTGCACAATTTGCAAATGCAGAAAATAATTTTTGTGGATTATCAACCAAATGTGTCCACAAGCTATTTTAAACATTCTCAGCCAGTCCCTCCAACTGGCTGAGAAAGGAAAGTCAAATATGGAAAATAACAGAAAGAAGATAAGATATACCATGCCGCTGTCATATCGAAAAAGAAAAGCTTTAGGGAGGAGATCCATGTCAAATATGCATACTGATGCAGAATGGATGAATAAGCAGCAGCTTGAATGCAAAAGCAGTTGATATGAAGAGTGCAATCAATCCTTATAACTGAGAGCCATATCATGGTTTCACTTAATTGTCATTTCCGAATTGAGGAGTTTGAGATTTTGTGGCACCACAACCAACTGTTCTAAAAGCTTGGCCCATTAGATGAACACGTGATTTAATATTTAATCACTCTAAACCTCCCATTTACACTTAGTCTGGTCTTTTTGCCCAGTACTAAGCATGGAAATATTTCATTGGAGAGGCAAATAGGGGCATGGAAAGATTTGAACTCAGGACCTTCTGCTCTAATACCATATGAGATTTTGTGGCACCACAACCAACTGTTCTAAAAGCTTAAACGATTAGAAAAAGACGTGATTTAATATTTAATTACTCTACCAAAGAGAATTTCAACAATATTCAAAAGTATGGAAACACCTTTACTGGTAAAGCTTACTCTATGAAGCTGGATAATAATATGTTACAAAGCTAGGCCAAACCACCATTTAAGCATTTTTTTCATGCCAATCGCAAAATATGGCCCAATATATATATATATATATCTATGATTCAGAAAGTTGACCAAAATTCTATTATCTCACTCCTGTTTTAGGCCCTGTTCAGAACTATTTTGTTTCAGCAGTTGAAATAATGGAGAGTATGTGTGGTTCCTAATCATAACAACTAGGACACAAGTGTTAGCAGCAAGAAAAACTAAGCTAGCCATCCATAACTCTACAAAGACATTCTTGCCTTTAAACTCAAGCAGGTAACCCCACATCAGCCAGTGGATCTGAGCTCCCATCCACAAGAATATGCAGCATAACCCTTTCCATTTGAAATTTATATTGCTCCATGGAAGTATTAGGGGCAGCAAGCAGAAGAACCATACAAAGTACTGCGCAGTGATTACCTGTTAATGGAGATCAATACCTAGTATTAAGATGCAGCAGATATGAAAATGATTAACTGTTACCAATGGCATCCACTTAGCCACTTTTCCTTTTCACAGGTAATTTAGCTATTCTGGAAGTCAGTTTTGCAGATAGACAAACTAACCTTGTTAAATGCCACAAAGGCTACCGTCTGCACAAAAAGGCAGAATGGCAAATCCGGAGCAAAGCGGAGAACAAGAACCAGCTGGACCATGAATTGGGGTAAAAAAGATATGAGCTTCTCTACCACAGAGAACTCATGCTCATAGTGAAGATATATGTGGTAGAAATAAATAGAGAAGTTATGTCTTGGATCTGTGCGGGTTAGATGGTAAAGCAATGCCTCGTGCAAGAATTCCCACTTGTATAAATAGAAGCTAATTCCTGTACCGAAGAAGAAAACAGTCGCAGAAATAACACCAAAGACAATCCTCTCTGCAGAGAATATGCATTTTATAGCAACCAGCACATTGAGCTTAGTCGCTGCTGTGCTGTATTCGGGTTTCTTGCTAGGGCCAGAACTCCAGATCCTAAGACCAGGCTTCTGTCCCAAGCGGAGGAAGTGGTGATTAAGAACCAGGACAAGTGTTGGCGCATATATGATCGGATAGATTCTGAAATGGACAACAAGTCCGTACCACACTGCAGCTTGCAAGAGATTGCCTAATAAACAGAAAACAGAATGGCTTCAAAAGTATTAGATATAACCAATACTTACACATATAAATGTAGTTAAAGATTGAAGACAGAAAAAAATGAATAGCCTTGTTTATACTGGTATTAATATAGTAAAGACCAAAAGAAGTCAATTAAGCCAAAATTCCCTCATCAACATCTCCAAAAGAATGTGACAAATTCTCCATGCCCTGTGTGCTATAGCAATTTTATGTTAAATCCTGGCATCGCATGCGTTTTCACAATTTTTTCATAAATAGAAAAGGCACACCACATATTAGAGTTATAGTCAGTCCAGAAAAAAGGAATCCCCAGGGCCCAGACATAAGTCCATGTACGGAAACTCCAGCAGAATTACAAGGCCAGAATGCAGTCGAAATTATGTCTTCATGAAATTCCTTAAGGGACTTCTCAGAATTGATCATCACCAGCTAACACATTGGATCAGTATCAGTGAGAACATGGTCAAACTTACAAAGGTCACCGCCTTGGCAAGTTTGACCCTGTTCTAAAAAAAAGGCTGCACGGTGACCTTTGTAACTTTGTCTCTCAAAAAAAAGAAGAAGAAGAAGAAGAAGAAGAAGAATAACTACCAGAACATGAAATATGTTAAATACCCATCAAATCCTATTAAAAAAGGGAAAAGCTGTTCCAAGGAGAAAATATACCATTCATCAGACAAATAATGATCCATAAGATAATGGCACAGACAACTGGCTCACAGTTCCCACGGGTCCCAATAGTGAAGGTAAAGGGATTCAGAAGCCATGCCATGACACAGTAGGTGCAAATATTCTTGGGGACACTGCATTTCTTTAAGATGGTGTAGATGAACACGCCAACAAGTAAATCTGCAGTATTGGCATAATAATAGAGTAATTTGCACAAGTGAGGAAGATGATAACATTTATTCACCATGACCTTTGTACTTGTGTTTTCCAAATAAAAACTAAACTGACAACAGTCATTTATGATTTCCAGTTTAAATGACCAACATAAGAATGCGTAACCAATTGGTTAAAGATAAAAGGTGAAATCACCATCTTAATGAAAATGATCAAATAAATATGTCATTAGCTTTTACATGCATGTTTAATGAACTATCACATACCAGAGTTTAAAACACAAAATATATCTAAACAAGAATAATATATCCTATATGCTCCCACAAAGATGACAAGCAAAAAATCTACCAGAATTGCAGAGATACAGAATTGTTGGCAGCTCTTAGTATGAGGACCTGCAGATTGAAAAAAAAAATCCTTCTAGAGCTATCTACAATTTATCAACATGCAAAGTTATTACTCTCGAGATAGCCAGCTCAATCCCTATGAAAAATATGCCACTCAGCTCATCAGTAGACATTCTGTAATGAGGAGGCTTCACGAACCTCCCAGATCAAGATATAGAAGACGAAACCATTTCCTATTTCTCTTCCAAATTCTCTATTTTACATGGAACGCTGTCGATCTGACGGGGACGTGAAAGATGAGAAATGGATCTAGAAACCAATACCAAATGATTATCAACTTCTCCATCCATTGGATAATTGCATACCACACGTACCAGAAGCTGAGAAAAGAAACTTGCCCCACGAACGATGAAGAAATGTATTTGGCAAGAGCAGAAAGGCGAGCAAAGGTGAATATCGGTACGTGGTTCTTTCATAAGGAGACTTCCCAGATGCCATTAAATCAGCAGCATCAGAGAATACGAAGTAGTCCACATCTGTGTACCTAACCTCCATGTGCTTATCTTGCCATTCACCATACACAATCAAAAACACCCGCAAGAACGCTGAAAATAACAGCAAGAGGCGCATGTCTACAGTCACCATTGCCGAAACAGAAGCAGGCATAAACGCCCGATTAACACATACTTCCACCACTTGGAATGGTTTTGGAGTTCACTGAAGAAAATAACAGTAGAAAGAACAAAAAGATCAGGTTCATATCAACTGAATATTTTGCCATACTGAATATCACCCAAAAAAAAAAAAAAAACGAACATACAACCAAGCAGCACACTGTTAAAAAAGAAACCGGATCAAATGATGCCCAAAAGAACTCTCCCCCCACACTCCAAGTAACAATTTTTCCAACGTTAACAGTGTCTCCTAGACAATCCATCGAACATATGAAACACATTAGGCAATCACCGAAACTCACCACACAGACCTATACATTCAGTCCGAACGAAGCATTAATCGATTAATTCAGCACAAGAGCTTGAATCCGTACTATACACCATTGCAAGTGCATCTGAAGTGGCTTGATTTTGGGAAAATCGCCGTATTACCCAGAATTAGATCTCTACCTGCAACAACCACGAGCAAATCCCAGTGGCCCCGATCTCGAAGATCAGTCGCATCTTCGGCGTCAACTACCGGCGAGCTCCAAGCGAAGCTCTCCGACAAGAGGTCACACTGACCACATCTGAAAAGCGACGTAGGAATCAATAAACAGGATGCTGACGACGAGGAGAGAGCTCTCTGCAGAATATGGCGATTTGGTCGCTGAGAAAGGAAGAGGAAGAGGAAGCATTGGTCGAATTCGCGGCAGAAGAATATCATTCTCGTTTGGAAAACTGCTAAAATAACATTATAAAGATGTTCTATAATAAAAATAAATATAGGATTTACAAAAAATATAACGAAAATAATGATACAAATAATCCGTAAATTTGGATTTAGTATATAATTTGATATATGAATTTTTAATTTATTCGATATAACTCCTGAATTATTGATAAATTTTCAATATATTTCTTTCATTTGCTCAAAAGACGACAGTGTTATTTGATAATGTACATTATTATATGCTGAGTTGAATATTTAAAAAATGACAAGCCAATATGTTCATCTTTTCATCCATTTACATTAGAAAAATATTTTTAAAAAAATCACGAGGCTAATGTGTTTATTATTATTTAATGACGTGGATTATTTCGTTGTATTTTTGTATGAATATCTTATTTAGATAATCTATGTGTCACTTTTTTCTTGTTTTCCACCGTTTAACCCATTTGAAGACATCGGCAAATTTCACCCACTTGAATTAGAGGAAGGATGACATTGAATATTTGCTAATAGTTTGGGGATCACGTTAAATAAATTTAAAGTTTATAGATGACATTGCATATGGATCAAAATTACGGATCATTTATCTCATATTTTCAAGGGAAAAAACCACCAAAAATCCTAAACTATGTCAACCATGACACATTTACCTCAAACTTTTTTTTGTGACACCAAAAACCCCAAAATTTTACTCATGTGACACATTTATCCCAAACTTTTTCTTGTGACATCGAAAACCTTGAACTTATACCCGTGTGACATATTCACTCCAAATTTTTTTTTTGTGACATAAAAAATCCTAAACTTATGTCCGTGTGACACATTTGCCCCTCAAAATTAGGGACAAATATATCACATACCTATAAGTTTGGAGTTTTTAATGTCACAACAAAAAGTTTGGGGTAAATGTGTCACACGAGCACAAATTTGGGGTAAATGTGTCACATGCGTATAAGTTTAGAGTTTTTGTGTCACAAATAAAAGTTTGGGGTAAATGTGTCACAACAGGCATAGTTTAGGATTTTTGGTGGCATTTTCCCTTTTTACAAATTAACTTGAGGTTTTGGAATGAGTGTGAATTTGGCTTTTCATGTTTGTTTTTCCAAAATGAGGTTTTAATTTCTTTATTCATAAGTCCTTTTTTTTTTTTTGGCTTTTTCACGGCTGTAAATATTCTTACGCATAAAGCCATATTAGTTTAATCAATCGATTTTTCAATAGTTTCATTAAATTTACATCATTTATTCACCTATCTATTATTATGGATAACAAAGAAAAATAGCATTACAAGAAATTGAGGTTTTCTTATGTTTATTATCTCAATTATCTCTGAAAATGATGTGGGAGATATCTTGAGCTGGTCTATTCCTCCACACACGCACATATACGCTTTTGTATTAGTCAATTTGCCTTTTTTCTTAACTTATATGAATACTATTTAAGCTTAGTTAATTGCTGGACTTTATGAGAAAAATAGGTAGTAAGGAAAAATACGAACACTAAGCATTCGAACCAGCGTTAAGTCCGAATCAGTGCATACCATGTAGGTTTAAATAGATAACTTAAAAATTTTTTTTTTGGTCAAAATAACTTAATAATACAAACACATGATTAACATATCATTTTCCAATAGTTTTACATTATAATATCCTTAAAAAGTAAATATTCCAATGAGAATTCTTTTTCTCTTACCCCGATATTTTTTATTTTTTCTGTCGAAACTTACTCCAATGTTTGGAATGTGAGGATGTTCAAAATAGGAAAAGAGATTCAAAACAAATTTTTATCTTCTTAATTTTGCTAATTCTTTATTGTCAATACTGTACACATCAAGTATGGCAGAGAGAATAATAAGGCGAATGTTTCCATGCATATGTACAAAATTGATAAGACAAATTACCACCATCCTCATTTTGACATAGCATGTTACAATAAAATGGTTTAATATATTGTTTTCCATAAAAGTGGTACTATAAAATTAAGGGAATAATGATACTACAAGTGTCATAATTTTTGTACAGCGTTCACTTAAGTGTTATAACTTATGTACGGTGTTTACTTCGGTGCTAATTTTTTTTTTTTTTGTCACTTGAGTGTCATATAACTTTTCAATCCATCACTTAAGAGTTATAATACTTTTGAAAATGTTCACCACAAGTGATATGCCACGTCGAATTTACGACACTTGGGTGAACATTTGAAAAAAAACAATTGGCTTTTCAGTAATGATTGAAAGTTATGACATTCAAATAAACGTTTCTTAGAATTTATGGCATTTAAGTGGTAAAAAAGAGTTACGACACTTAAGTGATCGTCGTTAAAAAGTTATTGCACTTGATGTTGTATTTATCCCTAAAAAATGGAGAATTATAAAAAAAAAAACCTAAACTTATTGCAATTATGTCAATTCATCCATTTGGGCGATCGGTCGATGTAAAATTTTTTAATTATTTTTTAATAACCTTTTTGCCCTTTTTTTTCTTTTTGCTTTGGCTCGACAGAGGTTGTTGGCTCCCAGGCGAGGTCATTGCCCTCGCTAGTCACGAGCGAGGGTTCACGACCCTCGCCTAGCCGCGGTGAGGGCTTACGGGCTGCGACCGGAGCGGTGGCTAAAAAAAAAAAGAGGCAAAAAATTATTAAAAAAATTAAAATTTGAAAAATATTAAAGTATTATTAAAAATTTACCATGTTAGCGTTGCTCGGCCAAATATCTTGAAATGACATAAGTACAAAAGATTTAGGACTTAATTAACCAGAAAAAAGTTTAAAATTGAAATGGCACAATTGCAATAGATTTAAAACTATTTTGGTAATTTTTCCTTAAAATAAATAAAGCTTTTATTTTGGCAAAAGAACTTAACAAATCATATAGCCACTTCCTATTGAGACATATATCATTTTGTTCACTTTAGATTTGAGTCATAACACATAAATTGTCATTTGAGACTCTTTCAATCAACTCACAGACTTTTTCAAATTTAACTACGGATGCTCGATATATTTACGTCTAAAAAATATTTACTATTGTAATATATGATATCCTTTAATTAGATATCCATGAAGTATGCTGATTTTTCTCAACCAAAAAAAAAAAGCATGCTGATTTAAAATATCTTTCCGCAGTGAAGGGCGGCCAGTTTTCAGTTCAAACCTAAGCAGTTGGAATATTGCGCCAATGAATTACACAAGATCAATTTTGCATTATAGCATCCATTATCCTATTCACTATACCGAGTTGGCGGCGTGAAAACAATCCCTCTTTCCTCCTCTTCTAAACCTCATTTGCAATGGCATTGTGTCATCCGATTTTTACGAACGGATTCCCAAAGCCCTTTTGAGCTTCTAAAGCACATCCGGTGAAAGCTTTTGTGTCTGGTAATTCGACATTTGGAAAATTTACATAATGACAATAGTGTTGGAACAGAGCAGATGGTAACTCCATGCAGCATTAAAGAGTAATTAGCGAGCACAACCAGAAAATAAACAGATGGATGATCATCACTACTTGCTTCTATCCCACGGAGCAGGGATACCTTATAACATACTGTAAGCAGTTACATCGCTTTCGAATGGCATGGAAAGATGGAACAACAATATAGATATTACGCCAGGGAATATTTAGTCTGCGAACCATTAGTTTCTGGGATGATGCTTGGTGAATTATACAACATGTCTCTGATGGTTAGACTCGTATAAAACCATGCCGGAAAAAAGTGCCGAGATAATGATTCATGATATTAGAACGCATCTAGATAGGATATATAACCTTAGTGACATCCAAGGCTTGGTTATAACCTCTACCTCGACTGGAATTCGAAATCCTTTTCTTTGAGTATCTTCTCGATATCATCCACGAAGCTTGACAAGTTCTGCCTTCGCTGTGGATCTAAGGAGTTGGCTGCTTCCTAAACCATTTAATACCCAGAATTAGAAGCATGTAATTGTCAAAATGAATGGCATATGTTATATATACTTTAAAGGAGCGGGATGATATTATCTAACCGCTACATAAAATTGTTGAAAGCCCTCCAGAAGTTAAAACATAAAAGCGATAACCTGTGCAATCAACCTCTGATGAAATTGGATGCAATGGGCAGACACATTTTCACACTTGTGATCTATGACAATATTCATAGGGGAAGGAAGAAATAAATTCGCCCTCTCTTTCCTTCACACAGTAACATCTAATATTCTTTTATAATAGGATTTCTACCTATTCATAAATCAATCATCACTGCCCGAGTGGCAGAAGGACCAATGTGCTGATAAAGGGACGATTTAAACCTGCATTGAGACTCTGTGGAATGAGGGGTCACGGGTAGAGGAGGTCTGTGGAATGGGTCACGGGTAGAGGAGGTACACTGAGAGCATAACAACACTAACCTCGACCTTCCGAAGATAACTTGGTGAGATATTTCTCATATGATGATCTGAACTCTGCAATGACTTGAGCTTCAGTGCAATGTTCAGCACTGGCCAACCTTGAGGCACCTTTATTAATGCATTAACCCCACCAATCATATGAGCTATAATAGTTTCATCTCTATCAATGTACTCCAAGGAGTACCTGCACTAGTCAACAGAGGACAATTATACATGAGTAAAGCTTCTCAGTTAGACTAATCATGATTCAAATGAGGACAAAAATGCATTTCTTCAGTGAACTTTAAAGGTCAGTTTATGTCTGACCTTGATCTAGCTGCAGTCTTGACTGCAAATCGCCTCAAGGTTGACAAAATAACCCTTTCCTGCACTTTCCTCACGAACCACTCCAGTGGTGTCTGATGTATCGTCAATTCTGAAAATGACTGCCTGGAAATTACCAATCAAGAAATCAATGGCATTCACTTTTGTCTGTTCACTGACAGCCCATTCCTCCCGAATGAATTTAACTGCTACCAGGTATAGAGAAGTAAATAGTAATGGGCTATGAGTAAATTGGAAGTTCTGAATTTTTAGGCCATTGTAATAACCACTCAAAAACAAAGGTCTCAAGTGAGGTTCAACTTTCAGTTACAACCTAAATTCAGCCACCAAAAATGAAAACAAAACGAAGCAGGGACAAACCTGAAAGCTTTTGCAGCATCAACAATATCATCGATATGCACGTCATTGGGAAAAATCTATAGAATGCAAGGCTGTTATATTAGAAAGGAATGAAGGATTCATATGAAGTGAAAAGCATGCTGAAGCAGTTTCTGAGTTAAAGATGTGCGGCTATGTCAATCTTGAAATTTAGCAACATTTAGGAGAAATGTCCATTCAATTTAGCAAATCTTCAAATAGACATGTACTGTAAAAAGCCAAAATTCGATCTCCACGTGCGCATGAAAACATGGTCAGGCAATTGCACAGTAAGCATTAGCTGTGAAATTATTGTTGTAATTGCTGGGTAGTCAAATGACAAGGATGAGAGGTGTTTTAGTCCTTGAATCTGTCAAGAGTTACAATTGTAATGTAAACATTAAAATCTCATCACCAAGTAATATCTCGCACCAAAATGATGGTCATTACAATTCAAACCTCTATCTTTCTCTCTCAATAGGAGGAAATTGTGATTGCACATGCATAATTCATACCTCAACATTTTTTAGCTCCAAACACCCATCCACGAGTTCAATCAGCAACTCATGGTTCAATTCCACAGTCTCATCAGCCTCTTCTATCTTCCGCTGGTAGCTTTCGTATTTTGGAAGATACGTGTTCAGCGACAAGCGTATAAAACTTCCATCAATTTCAATGACCTTTAATCCTGTCAAAGCATCCTCAATTTGTTCAACTGTATCATCCCTAAAAAGAATAAAGGACAGGTGATAAGAAACTTATAGAAGCAGAAAAATTGCTGGATGGTCAAAGAAACTGTGAAGAGCACTAGAGGATAGATTACTTTCTTAGTTGACAGTCTATATGCTCAAGAGATTTCAACAGCATCTTTTTCTCCTCAATTTGACTTTGAAGATCTAGGGCCTGAAAGGCATGAGAACACCATAGTCCAAGCAACCATGGACAAAAAATACAATAAAAAGGCTCAAAGGCAAATCTCAAAAGTGAACAATAGCACTAATAATGAACTAGAAATGACAGTAATTCAGACATCCTAGTAATTGTGCTGATCAAAGCCAAGGTTTCTTACATGTTACGAACACAAAAGAAAGATGTAGTGGAAAAGCAACCTATGTGAGACTATCTCTAAAGCATGTATAATAGAGAACAGTGTATACATAACTAAAATGTAAAGGCATCAAATCATAGGAAAAAAATCCACTGAAATAAACCTCGAACTTGTGGCACACGTCTGTATTCATCAAACTCGATTGACTATCCATTCCAGCCTTTTCCTTTATTAGACCCTACAATATGTCAAACCATAGTAAGGCATGTAAGTTCAAACTCTGAAACACAACATATATGATCTTAGCAGAAATTGGATGTCATGGCGAATCACGACAAAAAGGGGAAATGGAAGTAGTCAACAACACATGGAAATGACCAGCCCGACAAATGGCACAAGCAAATCAAAAGAACAATTTTTTTGTTTTACTAACCTGTGAGCTAATAAGATCCAGAGAATATTCCAGCCCTTCAAGGTCACTCTCTAAAGCAATAGAATCTGCAGTCAAAATGATCTGATAAGTTAAGTTCATCTACAAACAAGTAGACTAAATAATATGATGCTTACCAGCTATTATGGATCTTGTGATAACCTCAACTTCATCAGAGATTTTATTGTTTTCAGCTTGCACTGCATCCTGCTCCTCCTTCAACTGTCCTAAGAATGCATCTGCACAATCAACTTCGTTTGTCGTAAAATCGAGATATGAATCATGAATCAAAACCATAAGTTCTTGAATCACGAATATGCATATTGAATCGATAGCTCTGATTCGATAAAGCACAAATTAGTCTTCCTAGTATAAACATATATAAGTTTAGTAAACACATTCCAAAAAAAGATGCCTTAATTATTATCAACGATCAATGGAAAAAAAACTCAAATTCAAAGTACAACTCACAATTCCTAATCATATGATATAGCAACACGTAATTTTCTGCACAAGTATCACAATTAAAGTAAAAAGGTTTATATTTCATTTAGTTTGGACTATCAACTATAAAATTTCAAATGAGGTGGCTAGGGTGGAGAAGGATGATACACTCAGGTGACATTATTTATTGTCAACCTATCAGAAGATAATATACATCATGAAATACAATACAAGTACATTATTTGATAGGTAAAGACTATAATGATACATAATGGATAGATTCGCATCATTAAGCCATGGCTCAAGTATAAGATATGAATCAAACTGGATGTTTTAACCACCATCTTTATTAGACACAAAACAAAAGCTGAAAAATGATTGGCACTATACTTGAACTACAGCCACTTGTTCCTAAGTTGTATGTCACCACAAAAGTCACAAAATAGCACAGAGCCACATGGAGAAAGTTTTGTCCAAGACTATATCATCCCGAAGCATATAATCTGGGATTGGAAACAAAGATAGCCACAGCACGAAAAATAGTACTTCCTTATATGGGTTCTATTATGTGGCCCAGACTCATTAATATTCCAGTGCTGCTCTTCAACTCTCATGGGTGTATTAAACCCTCAACCAACACATGCCAGTCCATGAACTCAACCTTTATGGTAGAGAAAAATCAAATAACGCCTAAAAGCCCGATATCTCTGCGAAATCCCTTTCAACAGGTTGACAAAAATACGAAAGAAATTCGACAACCAAGAACAGAGTCTAAGCAGTCACTGGACTTACGCAAGTCTTCTTGCCCCAAGCCATTCACATCGGAATACCCTGACACAATCTGCTTCACTCCACTCTGCATAGTTCCCACCAAACAAAAAAGAAAAAAAAAAAAATAATAATAATAACAACAACAACAACAAACACTAACCCAGGATCTTAATTTCCAAATTCATAAACAGAACATGACAAGAAATGGCCACGAACGGGCGGAATCGCAAGCGAAATGCAAGAATTACCTCGAATTCCAGAACGCATCGGTTAAGCAAGTCTTCTAAGTCGGTCGGGGACAAATCCGTCGCGCGCTCCATGCAATTTCCGCATATTTGCTTGAGCTCCCTCGCTCGGCTTCAGACCGAGAGAAACGCATCGGCATTTCAAGTTATACTTCCATGATCGAACATCGGAACGAGCACACATACATCGTATACCCACATAACGACACGTACAGTACCTTCGAATCGCGTCCACATCGAGATCACCGGTCGACGATGCCGCCTCCATCCGGTCTCGTGTCGACATCGAGCTCGCGCCCACGCACTCTCTCTCTCTCTCTCTCTCTCCTCTTCCCGCGCTCGTCTACAGAGGAACTGGAAATTGTTTGAAAAAGGGAGCCAAGTGAAGAAGCCTAAAAAGTGAAAACCGAGAGCTGACTGGGAATGGGCCCTCTGGGCCCAATGGGCTTTGGGGAGCATTACAGATTTTTCATTTAAAATGAATTAAGTCTATATTCCTTGAATATTAGATAATAATTTAACTAAGTCAATGGTGATATAAGCGACTTGTGTAAATTATCCACCTTATAATATCATATAAAATGCCATGAATAATCAATAAATAACAGTATATAGACTCCCTCCCTTTCTCTCGTGCGAACCAAATATTTGAGAAAAGAGATATTTTTGCATCGTTACTTTCCTAATATAACTCGATCCAGTTTAATCTTTTCCATTAATAGAGAGGAAATAAATTTCTCAGTCGCCTATTTAATATGAGAATGTAAATTTACATTGTCGAGTCGATTGACCAATTTGCTAACTAATCTGCACACGAGAGTAGGTAAGATTTCAACCTATGGCAAGTAATTAAAAAGTTTTCCATTCTAAGGAGAATTTCACTACCATCCCCCACCTGATGAAAATAAAATTCTCTAATAGGTAGCTTGTAATTTTATTGTTATCCGTCTAATAGGTAAGAAAAGGAATCTAATAAATAAAAGGAGATAATGACATAAATAATCTTTGAACTTTGATTTAATGTGCAATATAATCCTTAAACTGTTAATTTGATCAATATGGTTCATGAACTTTAACTCAATGTGAACGTGGTCCCTAAACTTTTAATTTGACAAACACGATCCATAAACTTTTTTAAACATGTCCAACTTAATTCATAAATTGTATGAGCATGCTTAACGTAGTCTTTGTATTGATTCAAGTTCGAAAACTAAGTTGAATATATTTAAAAAATTCAGAGATCATATTGGTTAAGTTAAAAATTCGGGGATCATATCACAGATTGAGTTAAATTTCGGGGATTATATTAATTTGATCAAAGTTCAAGAATTATTTGTCTCATTTTACCTAAATAAAATTGCACAGGAACAGTGACCCGACGGGGAAAAAAGGTCCCGGTTGGTGACCCGTCCCTGTCGGACGCAATGATTTGTTGCTTGCTTTGAGCGGTAGTTTATAAGGGGTACAGAGCAAGGACTCTCTCTCCGGTTCGAGGAGTGGAACAATGGGGGAACGAAGAAGGAATTCGCTTCCGTTTCTGCTTCTGCTTGCGATCGTTCACTTCGCGGTGACGACCAACTCTGCCTTCTTCAAGCCGTTCAACGTGAGCTACGACCATAGGGCACTGATCATCGATGGCAAGCGTCGCATGCTCAATTCCGCCGGAATCCACTACCCTCGCGCCACTCCGGAGGTAACAAGCAACGCGGCCTTGTCTTTCGGAATTTTTTTTTTTGGCAAAGTTAATGATCGCTAGCGTGCTTCGTTCCTGGTGGAATTCGAGCTAAGAGACGGTTCGAGGTCGTTACCTTTTGTTTTTGCTTATTTTGTCTGCTGTATCTAGTAAAGAAGTATGGTTTTGCTCCGAACTGGTGTTGAGCAAACTTGGTCTGATACCGCGTGTTAAACGCTTAATTACTATTATCAGGTTAAGAATGTTGGTGAAACTGAAATGACTGGATTATATAAGCAGACGGAGCATGAAAATGATAATTCAACTCTTAAAATGAGGACAAGTGGGTAATCCATGGTGAGGGTTCTTGTCATATTGCTCTCGTGTAAGAGTTGAGGTAAACTGTTTTGTTATATGTGTAGGAATGAATGGACAAAGACCGACACAATAGGGGCAGAGTAAGAACCCCAGACAAACCTCAAGTGTTAGCGGGTGCAGTGTAAGGGATGGGGCCATCAAATGTCTGCAGAAGTGACTTCCCCATTTAATTCTGCGATGTTGAAATATTTAGGGCCTTGATATGCGTAAACTAGTCCGTGTTTTTTTCTTCATGTCTCGACTACCTCTATCCGCGTTTATGCCACAAGCTTCTGCACACAAAGTGACAACGTGTACCTGCTCTGGGCTCGCACTGATGATGCATTTCCTTTTTAGTGTACCCCTTATTTGTTTGTCTAGATAGGTGGGCAGTGCCTCTCTTGTCTAGGTTGCATGGTTGCTTGTTAGTATCATACTCTGGTAGTAACTCAGTTGCAACTTTATATGAGTAATAAGTTTGTGCCCTCACATTGGTTTGCATCTAACAGATGTGGCCTGATCTTATTGCAAAGAGCAAGGAAGGTGGTGCAGATGTAATACAAACCTATACCTTCTGGAGTGGGCATGAGCCTGTGAGAGGACAGGTACTGCAAATTTTCTTAGAAAGAGAGATCAAACACTTTGGATAAAGCATTTACTCATTCCGTTATCAACTGTCTGTACAGTACTACTTTGAAGGGAGTTATGACATTGTCAAGTTTGTGAAGCTAGTGGGATCCAGTGGAATGTACCTTCATCTCCGGATAGGCCCTTATGTCTGTGCTGAGTGGAATTTTGGGTCTCATCTTCTTTCTGATTACTGAATACTGATTTTACTTGCTTCTTTTTACTTACTCCATTGTTGATTATTAATTTTTGTTGTTAATAGAGTTAAGTTTATAATTTCTTGTGCCTGAGCTCTTTTATTAATTAGGGAAATAAAAATAAGTAATTGCGCATGCGCGTAGCCCATGCATAAAATCTAGTTAGCCTCATGTTGGGAAAATGGGAGCACCATGATTCATTCCACAATTTCCACTATATTCAAAATATCTCCTAAAGAACTACGAATCTGAGTTCCCTCCTAAGAAGGCAAGACATATAACTTCAATCGTACATTTTCCTCAGATGTTCATTATCTTTCATCTGTTTTTGGAATAAGGCTATCCATATGTCGATGGTTAAAAGGGTGTAATTCTTGATATTTTGCACTTATGTGTGCAAGATGAAGGTTTTGAAGTTGAGAGAGCAAACTGTACAAAAATAAAAGTGATTGGTGCTTTCTATAATTTTCCTTTATTAGGTCATATGCATATGGAGTTCGAGATTGTGCTTCATTGACTCTACTCTTCTGAATGGGCTGACATCAAGTTAACTGGAAATGGTTCCTTGAAATTGTGAACTAAGTGTGGGCTATAATTTTGCAGAGGCTTCCCAGTGTGGCTCCGGGATATCCCCGGGATTGAATTTCGAACAGACAATTTACTTTTCAAGGTAAATTCAGCAGCTGTGCTTGCTCAGAGTACCTCTTTAGAGCACACAAGTTCTTTTTACCTCTGTTGAGTACGGAATGAGGTGCCGACATTATATAGATTCTCCGAAGGTCTTGATTATAAGCATCATTTACTAGGCAGGGTCTTAAATAACGGTGAGAATGGGTTAGACGGATCAGCTCAGGAACTTGTAATTAGGGAAGGACTTGCTGGTTCTACAACTGACAGGTCCAAGGCTGGTTCCCTTTCTGCTTCAGAATGGTTAATTTTTATGTGTTTTTACACATAAAGTTTAGGCGACGTGGGCCTAGATTAATAAGAAATCAAAATTAAATAGCAAATAGGAATCTAGATACAAACAGACAAGAACGACCAACCTAAGATCAGAAAAGTGGCCCTGAACAATCCAAAATTGGACTCGACTTTGATGAGCTCGTAACAAGCTTTCCAACAACTCTCATGGAGTGGATTAAAAATTTTATGAGCTTTCAAAGCTAAGTGCTGGGAAACCTGCAATGGGTGGGCCTAATAGGTTCGTGCTGACCCAACTGCTCTGTTATCGTCTTTAACAACACCAACACATAAAAATTATACCTAGTGTCTTGATGGAGTGGTGAGTGAGAATTTTTCACGGCCCAAAGTGTCTTATTAGGCTTTCTGTTGGATTCAGGTATAATTTCTATTAAAAAAAGAAAAAGTGTGATTTTTGGAGTACTAGTTTTACCTATGGTCACCCTCTCAACTAAATTTTGAATGGTGGTATTTTGTAGACAAGAACTTTTCTTTGGCTTTTATTGTTGGAGTTTTATTGAGTCCTGTAAAATTTCTGAGACTAGTGTCATTTAAAAGCTCAAACTGTTAGATGAAAGCATATTTTATTTTTAAGTATTCTAAAACTTCCCTCATGCATAGGTGACTTGACCTTAAGACCACAGAATGGAATATATGTATGGAGTAGATTTGGACTTGGGACCTCTTGCTCTAATACAATCTAAAATTTTGTGCGACTATTGTCACTGTTCTACAAGTGCAAATTGTTAGATGAAGGCATGTTTTGATATTTAAGTATTCATACAAGTCTACATCTCCCAGGTTGAGATGGAGCGGTTTGTGAGAATGATTGTGGATCTAATGCGTGAGGAGAAGCTCTTCTCATGGCAAGGTGGCCCCATTATCATGTTGCAGGTTTGTAGAAGATTTTGAAGTGGTAGTATCCTACAAATTGCTATAGTCAGTTATCATATGCTCTCCAAGTCATGGGACGTTTTATTTGGACAAATATCACACTCTTCGTAGTTCTGGGGAATAATGCCTAATATCCTTTTCTTATTGGACCTAAATGTATCTTCAATCTTTACTGAAAATAACTAGCCAAATCAGATGTCTAAAGTCAGTTCCTGTCTGAATGTTCTATCTGACATTTAACTGTGATTCATGTTTCAAGATGCTCAATTGGCAGTGGACCCTCATTACTGAAACATGACGTAAAAGATTAAAGATATTCTTTGCCGGGCTGTTTGTCCGGTTGCCTATTGTGTTTTACTACATGCATAATAATGAGAATAACTGTCAGGTTGAGAATGAGTATGGGAACATTGAAAGGTCCTTTGGGCAAAGGGGAAAGAATTATGTCAAATGGGCTGCAAGGATGGCTATGGAGCTTGGTGCTAGGGTTCCATGGGTCATGTGCCGGCAAGCTGATGCCCCAGAAACTATTGTAAGTTATTTCCCACTTTTCACCACACTAACTGTGATGGAAAACTTGCATGTGTTCTGAACTAGCAATGAGTGCTTTGGGCAAAGAAACTTTTGGTAATTGTGATGATTTTTCAATTTTTCTTTAACAGATAAATGCTTGCAATGGTTATTATTGTGATGGATTTAAGCCTAATTCCCGTGACAAACCGACACTTTGGACAGAAGATTGGGATGGCTGGTAAGAAGACATGTCTTCTTTAGCATCTTTACCAGGAATATGTTATGTACAATATATTGTTTCTAGTATGAGTCACATTTCATTCCAGAGCAACTATACATTTTGATGGCTGAACATTACTGTAACTGCGACGACACTACTTCTTTTGTGATTAGTAAGTAGTGTATTTGAAGAAGCAACTCTATAGAATGACAGAAAGCGATGAGGACCAAATGGCTAAGACAATTACTAGCAAAGAATGGCAACTGAGGTGTATAAGGAAAGGAAGACATGAGTTTTAAATTGGAAATAGCAAACCTTGTTCTATTGATATTTCGTTTCTTTTTCTCCCGATGAGATGTCTGGAGGATTTACCCTCCGGAATGTGGTCCTACCCTTTTTTTTTCCTTTTGATCGAAGTGGTCCCACCCTGTTGCAACTGTAGAAAAGTCTGAGGTATATGTTGATGGCATGACCCATAAGATTCTGATGCAACATCAAAATGCAGTTAATGACATTGAATTGTTTCTGCTTCCTCATTCACAAGACCAAAACGACATGTTTTCCTATTATTATCAAGATTTAGATTTTACAAAAGACTCTTCTAAAACCATCAAAGTGATCCTTCCAAATGTTTTTGCTTTTGTTTGCTAATGTTTGAGGAAACAAATGCTAGAAAATGCAAAGTCTTTATTTAAACCATCACTCGTTTGTTTTCTGTTGGATAATGGTTATGGCACTATATCCTCCTAATGTATTGATTGGAAGCAGTTTTTAGTTCTGTTCTGAACTCAGATTTTACTTACAAGTTCCCATGACGCCATAACTTTGGTTTAGTAAGTATTCTGACAGCAAAATCCGTTGTGACCCTACTGTTTTATAATAAACTAAAGTTATTACTTAGTATTATTAAAGTGATTAAATATTAAACCACACCTTCATCTAACAGCTTAAGCTTTTAGAACAATTAGCACCGGCCCCACAAAATCTTACATGGTATCGGAGCAGGGAGGTCTTGAGTTCAGACCTTTTCAGGCCCCTATTTGCCTTCCCAATTAAATATTTCCACGCTTAGTACGGGGAAAAAAAAAATTAGACTAAGCGTGAGGGGTAGTGTTATAGTAATTAAATATTAAATCACGCCTTCATCTAACAACTTAAGCTTTTAGAACAGTTGGCAGTGGTTCCACAAAATCTTACAAGTACTATTAATGCTTGATTCACGTGTTTTTGATGAATTTCCTGTGCAACTGTATACTACACTTAACATCATTTTTCATTTGTCTTTGGAAACCAAGATGCGTGCCAAATACTAGAAAATGTTACCTTGTATATCATTCTTCATGAAATTTTCCGACGAAATCGTTTTCCAAATGGCATACAGTTCATTGATGCAATAGAGCCTTACTAACCAAATCGCGTTCTTGGAACTTTGTATGAAGGTATGCCTCCTGGGGTGGAAGACTACCACACAGACCTGCTGAAGATCTTGCTTTTGCAGTTGCCCGCTTTTTCGAACGGGGTGGAAGCTTTCAGAACTATTATATGGTATGATGAAAACTTTTATAGAAGGAAGGAGGTTTTGTCTGTTGATTACTGCTATTGGCCTTTCCTCTCATGTCTTTTACTTGCTTTCAGTGTGTGGTGATATTGTTTATATCTGGAGGTTCTTATTTTCCTTTCCTCCCGCTTATATTATGCAGCAAATGCCTAGATAAAAGGTTGTAGCTATATTAGGGAATTAAAGGAAGATGTGGCTGGAAGGCGTTTGGCTGGACAGAAATATCAGGCATTTACAACAATGAAAAGTGATAAATTTGAAAATAAGGGCTGTATATGAGTAGATTTGCTGTCGTTGAAAAGAAAGAATCATTCTAGCTAAGATCAATGATAATAATGAGCATTCACTGGGGACTGATGCTGCATTTATGCATGTGATTCATGGTTGCAGTATTTTGGAGGGACAAACTTTGGCCGAACTTCTGGGGGGCCGTTCTATGTTACAAGCTATGATTATGATGCTCCGATTGATGAATATGGTAGGCAGAAGTGCTTTTGAGAATAAGTATGCATCTATATACAAATCATCTTTACTACGGAGGTGCAAGTATGGAACTCCATTACCATCTTAAGGTCACGTTAACTCCCAATGCTCTAGACTAACAGTTATTATATTTCCACTTAGGTCTTCTGAGCCAACCAAAGTGGGGGCATTTGAAAGATTTGCATGCTGCAATAAAGCTTTGCGAAGCGGCCCTTGTCGCTTCTGATGCAGCAGAGTATCTAAAATTGGGGCCAATGCAAGAGGTTGTGGTCTACCCGTGGTTGACTGATTAGCATGTTCTTTTTTCGTCTTTTGCTGGCTGAAGACTAATTAGCATGTTGGCTATGCAATTTTCTAGATTCAAATACCTCATAAACTCTATAAATGGCTTGGTGTCCATGTTTCCTGCTTTATCTGTCAGAGACCATCGCTGTGCCTACTTGATGATGCTTCATTTTAAAAGTTCTTTGAGTCCATGTTCAGTAGGTTCTCCTCACAAGAATGAACATGTCAAAGTTTCTAGTGTGCAAAAGTTGGCTACTAGGCTAGTCATATTATTGTAGTTTTCCTCTTTAGGTCATGCTTTATCATTAGTCAGAAGTTAATATCTGCACATTATCTTAGGATAACAATATTTGAGCTGGGTTTACTACCTTATGTCTCTGCATGGTACAGTGATTCAGCCATATTTTGAATTGAATTGAAAGAATCTCTTCACTGTCTGTAAGTTCTAAGTGGTTTTCTGGAATGGCTACGGGCTTTTCTTGGCCTTCAGGCCAGATGTTGTGAACCATAACTTTCAATATTTTTCATGATTGCTTCATTTCCTCAGAAACCTCATTTTCATGTTCTAAAAGCTTAAGCTATTAGATAAATGTGTGGTTTAATATTTAATTACCCTAACACTCCCTCGTGCTTAGTCTGGTTTTTTTGCCTAGTATTAAGTGTGGACATTTTAAGTTGGGGAGGCAAATAGGGCCTGGACAATTCGAACTCAGGACTTCTTGCTTTGATACCATGTGAGATTTTGTGGGACCACCGCTAACTGTTCTTAAAACTTAAGCTATTAGATGAAGGCATGGTTTAATATTTAATTACTCTAACACATGCATCTTTTAGCAAAAACCTACCAGAGTAGCCTATTTCATTATTCGGTCTTTAACCTTTTTTTTTTTTTCTTATTTATCTTCTTAGGCACATGTGTACTATGGAAACAATCACATCGAAGGCCATAACTTGACTAGATATACAGGTCCAGGAATATGCTCTGCATTTCTTGCAAATATAGATGAACATAGATCTGCTACAGTCCACTTTCTTTGGCCAGGCATATATTTTACCTCCATGGTCTGTGAGTATATTACCAGACTGCAGGAATGTGGTTTTCAACACTGCCAAGGTAATGTTTTATCTTTATGGAACAATTTGTTAGAATTAGGAGTGGTGTTCTAGCAGTCAAGAATAGTGAATCTTCTGAAGTTGTTGACTTATGTAATGTAGATTCTCTTAGCTCTTTTGAGATGCTTATCTACTGTAAATGAAATCTAGTATGGTTATATATTAACGTTTGACTTTGTGGAGACAAAATACTTTAGGATAAGTCTACTTTGATTTTTTTCTGAGATAAAAAAGATGTAGTTGAGCTATAAGTTATTCTCCCCACCCCTCCCTCCTTCCATATACCACAGATTTTTCCTTTCAGTTATGTCTTTCTCCCCAGTATATAAATTGCATTCCTACTACATGTACTTTTTTTTTTTAATCAGAGCTACCTATAGGTTTTGTCATTTATTTTGTATGATTATGAAAGGAAAAGAACTCTGGAGGATATCTTCCTTAGATCTGGCTACATCTTCCTGTCTTCATGTCTATACCAGGTTGCAGCACAAACTTCCATCAAATCAACAGCAAATGAGTTGCCCCTTAGTTTTACAGTTTCTGGAGAGAAAATAAAGAAACCGAGTGGGACTTCTTATTTTGGCAATTCATGGATGTGGTCGCAAGAGCCAATTGGTGTTTGGAGCCCCACCAATTTTACAGTTGAAGGCATTTTAGAGCACTTAAATGTTACAAAGGATCTTTCTGATTATCTGTGGCATTTCACTAGGTACGGTGTGGTCTTACTCCCTGCTTTAGCTGTCATGCATATTAACTTTTGTCTGCCTATTTGAAATAGTATCTATATCATTTTCTGTTGATTTGAGTTATTACTGAGCTGACGATTCTTCTGTCATTTGTTGCATTATTTATCCTATTATAGATAGGAGTGGGTTTTCGTACCATAGATGAACTGTTGAGAGAAAAAACTGAACTCAATGCTTGGTTAGGTCAATGTGACCCCAAGCTATCTATTTATAATAAAGCCAAAAGGCCAAGGATTACAATATTGCCCTTATTGCTGCTATTCAGAAAATAATAATAAAAATAGACAAATATGCCCCCATCGGCCAAAGACTCTCAACACTCCCCCTCAAGTTGGAGCATAAATATCACACATGCCCAACTTGACTAAAACAGGATGAAACGATTTGCTCCCTAGTCTTTTAGTGAACACATCAGCAAGTTGATCACCGGACTGAACAAAAGACATACAAATTAATCCACTCTCCAACTTCTTCTTGATAAAGTGTCTATCAATCTTCACATGTTTTGTACGGTCATGCTGTATAGGATTGTGAGCAATACTAATGGTGGCCTTATTATCACCATATAGCATCATAGGAAGATGAACGGATACACGAAGATCTTCAAGTAATCCTTTAAGCCATAACAGCTCACATACTCCTTGTGTCATCGCACGAAACTCTGCTTCAGCACTTGACCGAGCAACCACATTCTGCTTTTTGTTGCGCCAAGTTACAAGATTCCCTCCTAAGAAAGTACAATACCCAGAAATAGACTCCCGATCTAGAGATCCAGTTTAATCAGCATTTGTATAAGCTTCAATCTTCAAGCCATCATGAAGAGATAAAAGAATCCCTTTCCCAGAGCAGATTTCAAATACCGAAGGATTCGAAGAACAACATTCATATGAGTAGAGTATGGATCATGCATAAATTGACTCACTAAGCTCACCGCAAAAGCAATATCAGGTCGGCTGTGGGACAAACAAATCTACTTGCTCACTAACTGTTGATAACCACCCTTATCCATTGGATCACCATCTTTTCTCGAAGACGAGTACTGGCCTCAGTAGGCATATCAGAGGAATGACATCCCAATAACCCAACTTCTGTCAAAAGATCAAGGACATCCTTCCTTTGGGATAGAAAGACACCCTTTGAAGAGCGGGCAACTTCAATCCCAAGAAAGTACCGAAGCTTTCCAAGATCTTTTATCTCGAACTCTTGTCCGAGAAACTTCCTCAATCGGCTGATCTCATCACTCTCATTCCCTGTGACAACAATGTCATCTACATAGACAATGAGAATAGTAATTTTAGCACCTGATTTCTTCACAAACAAAGTGTGATTAGCATTGCTTTGTTTATATCCAATAGAGATCATAGCTCTCAAAACCTATCAAACCAGGCTCGAGGTGATTGCTTTAAACCATAAAGTGCACATTTCAGCTTGTTGAATTTTGTCACAAAAAAAAAAAAAAAAAAACAAGAGGAATCTCCGTATACACCTCCTCTTCTAACGCTCCATGAAGAAATACATTCTTCACATCTAACTGTTGAAGATCCCATCCCTGGTTAACAACACATGAAAGTAGTACTCGAACATTATTCAACTTGGCAACAGGAGCAAAGGTTTCTTGATAGTCAATCCCAAAAGTCTGAGTTAATCCCTTTGCCACTAACCGTGCTTTATATCTGTCCAGAGTACCATCCATCTTTTGTTTGACTACAAACACCCCCTTACATCCTAGCGGTTGTTTCCTAGTAGGAAGTACAAGAAAATTCCATGTGTCATTTTTCTTCAAAGCATGCATCTCCTCCACCATTGCTGCCCTACGGCTTTCTTCAGAGTGAACTAGGGCATAGCCAATTTTGTGGAATAGAAACAGAAGATAGAGAAGACACAAAAGTACGATAAGAGCTAGACAAAGAGTCATATGAGACAAACTGGGATATAGGGTGTTGAGTACAAGTTCTAGTACCCTTTCAAAGTGCAATAGGAAGATCAGAAGAAGAAATCATACCAGTAGTAGTAGAATCCGAATCCAGAGATGATGATTGAACAAGCAATGTATTAGTGGTCTTAACCCTGCTTGTTGGTAGTGGGCTCCCTACGACGATATGTCTTTAGTGTCTTACTAGTATCTATAGTTTGCTTAACAGGAGTGGGAGTAGACTTCCCTTGAAGTGGTTGCTTTGTTATCTCCTCTTATGGTACCGTACTATTCTCTTCTTGTGTTGCATTGTTCTCCTCCGGGGAAGGAGGAGAACCCGTGTTCTCCTCTTGGGAAGAAGGAGACCACTATTGGGAACGAGGAGAATCATCGAGACTATCGGAGAAGGGTAAGTAATATTCATAGGAACATCCAGAGTAGGGAAAACCTCTATACTAGGATACTCTCCCTGAAGAGGTGGAGCTGAATAATAGGAATTAGACTCGTGAAAAACCACATCCATAGATACAATGGTGCGCCTAGAAGGAGGATGATAAGACTTATAACCCTTTTGAGTAGGTAAATACCCAAGAAAAATGCAACGGAGACCATGGGGTTCCAACTTACTCTTAGAGGCGGTGTTACGAGCATAACAAACACAACGAAAAATTTTTGGGGTAAGAATAAAAGTTGATGATCCCCGCAAAACATCAATAGGTGTGCGAAAATCAAGAATTCTCGTAGGCATCCGATTTTTGGGGTAAGAATAAAAGTCGATGATCCCCGCAAAACATCAATAAGTGTGCAAAAATAAAAAATTCTCATAGGCATCCAATTTATTAAATAGACAGCGGTTAAAATAGCATCACTCCAATACTAAGTCGGGACATGGCGGGCAAACATAAGAGGCCTAGCGACCTTTAACAAATGTCGGTTTTTTCTTTCAAAGAACACCATTTTATGCAAGGGTATCAACACAACTGGTCCGATGAATAATGCCATGATCAAAGAGATACCGTTGAAACTGACCCTTAGTGTATTCAGTGTCATTGTCACTGCGAAGAATTTTCAAAGTGGCATTGAATTGAGTCTGGACCATTTTGTGAAAATTTTCAAAATAATGAAAAACGTCACTCTTATGTTTCAACAAATAAACCCTAGTTGTACGAGATCGAGTATGCCGGGAAGGATCCCACACATCAAGAAGAGTCACAAGAAAAAGGGAAACAATCTTTATTATTTGAAGATGAATATGTTGAACGAGTTTGTTTAGCCAAAACACAAGCTTCACAAAAAAACTCATCTTTATTACAAGCTAAAACGAGACTAGGAAAAACATTTTCTAAAGTTCCTAAAGGGGGATGACCTAATTTGCGATGCCACCGATGAAGATCTATCAATGCCGAATTAACTTGATGAGGCATAGAAGGCAAAGATGAAGTAGAAACCCCACTACCCTCGAGCAAATAAAGACCACCATCCCATCTACCATGTCCAATCTCCTCTAGTTACCGCAATCCTGGAAAACACAATAAGAAGGAAAAAAGGGTTACTTTATAGTTTAAGTCTCGAGTCGGACTACCGATAGAAAGGAGATTAGTAGAGAATGATGGAATATGTAAAACAGAAGACAAGGGAAGAGTGGAGAAACATTGATAACCCCTTTTCCAGCAATGGAAGAGAGGGTTCCATTAGCTATGCAAACTTTGTCTCTACCGGAAATAGGGGTATATTGATGAAAGAGACTAGAAGAACCTGTCATGTGATCTGTAGCCTCTATATCAATAATCCATATGCTGGAAACAACAGATGTATTGAACTCCCCAAATAAGATACCGAAGTGGCTAGGTTCGAAGCAAAAGGAGAAGATGAATTGGCAACCGTGGAGGAGACAGTAGCAGTAGAAGCTTTCAATAGACGTCGAAATGCTTGAAGTTCTTCCTGGGATAAACCGATATCAGTAGTAGGTGTAGCAGAAACAATTTCAATATGATTTGCCTTGTTTTTTGCCGTTCTTTGTGCCCCTTTTGCCTCAAAATATGCAGGTTTTCCATGTAATTTCCCACAAGTAGCCTTAGTATGATACAACCTATGACAATGTTCACACTTGACTACCTCCTTAGAGGCATTATCAGATTGAAAGGACGAACCAGATTTGGCAATAGTGCCAGCACTGGTTTGTAGAGTAGATCGATCAACAGAGGGATGAAGCATTGCTGTCCTACGACTTTCTTCAGAGTGAACTAGGGCATAGGACTGTTCCATAGTAGGGAATGGAGACTGGCTAAGGACTTGAACACGTATCTGATCATATTCAACATTTAATCCTGCCAAGAAATCATAAACTCTGACCTTGTCCACATGCCTCTTGTAGGCAGCAACGTTTGCATCATTGGTTGGGTGATAATCAGCATAATGATCTAGCTCTTTCCACAAGCTCCAAAGCTTAGCATAATATTGAGATAGTCATCTCCTTCTGAGTGGTGTCATTAACCCTTTTCCGAGTTCATACACCTGTGCATCATTCCCGAGTTGACCATAAGTATCCTTTGCAGCCATCCAAATTTGTGCCATAGTATCAAGAAGCAAATATCCTTTTGCAATATGTGGCTGCATCGAGTTAAGGAAAAAGGACATTATGAAAGAGTCATTCGAGATCTACTTTTTCTGAGTAGTGCTTGATGAAGTTGGTATCGCAGAAGTACCGTTGATATGTCCTGTAAGCCCACGGCCTGCCATGGTCAAGAATGTCGGTCGAGACCATATCAAATAATTTGTGCCGTCCAGCTTCACAGGGATCGTAATAAAAGTAATATAATTTGTATGACCATCTCCAAGAGGTGTAGAGCCCAAACCCTCAAACATTTTTTTTTGATAATCGAGGTTTCCCACGTGCAATGGACTATTCTTCGGGATGGTGGGGGTATGAACGCTAATGCCACTAGTTAAGTTCCCCAAGACACGACCGAGGAGATTCGAACCCCGGGATCTCATCGTTTAAACGCTCGTACATTGTGTCTTAGAAGTCGACTCAAAAAGTGTGAAAGGAATAATCAAATCACCAAAAACTTGCCAAAAAAAAGGCCAAAAACTTGGAATGAAGTGCTCTAGTAGTAGTCTGAATTTGTCCTCCAAAAATCAGCCAAATCAGATCAAGGGATGGCAAAAAATCGATTTTTTCAAAGTTTGAAAACCTGAAAAAGAATCGATAATTTTGATTTTCCCATGGAATCTGAAAAAAATATGGTAGTCCACGAACTGTACTACTTTGGTCTTCACAACGAGATAATTGTAGGTCGGTGGCAAGGTAGAAACAATCTCAAATAAGAAGATCCAAAAAATCGCAGAAGAGGATGAACCACCTATTGCAAATTGCAAAGAAGCTCTAATTTGAGCCACCTATCGCAAATTGCAAAGAAGCTTTAATTTATCTCATAAATGGGAGATTTAGGGCAGACACTCGATTCAAAGAATCACCTCATAAGGGCTGCCCTATGTTGTGAAAGAGAGCAAAGAAGAAGGTGTGAAGGAACTGCGGTGGGAGAGGGTAAAGGCAAGAAGAGAGAGAAAGAGAGAGAAAAGAATGCTTGCGTAGAGAAGAGATTAGGGTTGGGGTTTCAGTTCAGCTCTTGCTCGATACCATGTTGAGAGAAAAAAAAAAAAAACTAAATGCTTGGTTAGGTCAATGTGACCCCAAGCTATCTATTTATTATAAAGCCAAAAGGCCAAGTATTACAATATTGCCCTTATTGCTGCTATTTAGAAAATCATAAAAAAAATAGACAAATATGCCCCCATCAGCCAAATACTCCCAACATGAACATTTCCCTAGGGGTAGATGCTGCTGTTTGTTTGGGATTGTTCTTTGCATCCCTGTATTTATGATGCATGATGCATGTATGAAGATACATCATTTTTCGGCAGAGGCTCCTTAAGCATCTACTGGTTTCATTTGTTAATAGTATTTGATTCTCAATTCCAAGTTCCGCTTCTAGTTTCTCTTCATAAACATGTATCAACTACGCACTAGGCAGCTTTTAGCGCACATTATTGGAGCTTCCCACTGTTAGAATATTTAAATAATAGGTCACGCCTTCATTTAACAGCTTAAACTTTTAGAACAGTTGGCGTCGGTCCTACAAAATCTCACATGGTATCAGAACAGGGAGGTGCTGCATTCAAATCTTCCAAACTCCTATTTGCCTCCCCAATTGCATTTTTCTACTCTTTAGGCTAAGCCCAAAGTCCAGCCTATGCATGAGGGGGAGTGTTAGAATATTTAAATAGTAAATCATGCCTAACAACTTAATTTTTTAGAACAGTTGGTAGTGGTCTCATAAAATTGCACACCCACCTTTAATAGAAAATACAGGATTCGCGATTGCTCTCTTAGAAGGTGGTCCACACTGTTCACTTGGCTGGTTTTATGTAAAAACTGTTGGGACTCTTCGTCTCAGATGGAGATTTGGGACATCTTACAGCCAGTGTTTTCAAACCCAGACTGGACCGGCCGGTTCAGCCGGTTGGACTAGGAACGGACTATGGCTTATTACAGTTTTTCCTATTCACCCAGATTGGTCAAGATCCAGTCAACCCCGGTGTTGACGCTGTTCAACCGCTCAACCCTGTGAACCGCTCACTGGTTTGACCGGATTTTTGACCAAGTGTTTCACTTGGTGCAAAATATGAAGAGCTGAGGCAGGTGGGGATCTACCCCGACCTCATTAGGACAAGAGAGCACCACAACCACTGGAGGGGGTGCTCATATTGGTGTACAAGAGAGAGAGAGAGGTGTGTGTGTGTGTGTGTGTGTGTGTGTGTGTTTCACATTTATTAGTAAGCTATCCAACTTGATTGACCTGGTGGTGCAACCGGCTCAACCGGTTGACTTTTTAATGGGGAAAGGTCCAGGTTAGAAAGCATTGCTTACAACTCATGAGCCCTTTTAGTCCATGTTTAAGATAAAAATTTTCAAGACTAATCCGATTTTTTAGTTTGTAGCAAATTTTGAACATTCATGTATTATTTGAGCCACTCAATTTGGAAGCTCTATTGGGTTCAAATAATGTAACACCAGGCTGACTCACATCCAGTGCGATTGCACTGCCCTCGGTACTTTCCTCGTGAGATTCTTCTCAGCTTGGATTCAGCTTTTCGTTGATGGTATCATGGATGTTGGCAAAAAAGTTTGCATTTCTGATTTTATATATTGTGTTTATCTTTTCACTGATTCTGTAATATTCATTGGCCTATCTGACATGTCAATATTCCTCAATCAAGAATATACGTCTCAGAAGATGATATCACCTTTTGGAAGGAAAAAGACATGAGGCCAACGGTTACAATTGACAGCATCCGTGATGTCCTACGTGTGTTTGTCAACGGGCAGTTGGCAGGTATTTGATCTCTCGTCTTTCTCTTCTTGGTATATTCTATTCCTGTCTCTCCCTCTGCTTGCCGCATGCTCTCATGCTATGCACGAGTATGTTAGTAAAAGAATGGAATGCACACTAACAAAAATGAAAAAAGTGAGAAGGAAGCGCACAACCAAGAGCAGTATACAAATAATAAAATACATAAACCCACTCGAGAATGAATTTTCAATTGAAGGAGAAAGTAGACTGCTACCACCGTGCACCCACATAAGAACAGAGTAAGCTAAATCTGTACAAGTGAGGATACTGATTCACAATTTATAGCATATGAATCTGTGTCCTTGTGGGGACCATTGTAGTAGAGTCTGCCCTTCAAGCTGTATGCATAGCTTTTCTTGTTTATATATATTTATATATATGTTTCACAAGTTAAATCTGTACAAGTGAGATAGACACAATTCAAGTTAAATCTGTACAAGTGAGTACGAACAGAGTAAGCTAAATCTGTACTAGTGAGGATACTGATTCACAATTTCTAGCATATGAATCTGTGTCCTTGTGTGGACCATTGTAGGAGTCTCTGCCCTTCAAGCTGTATGCATAGCTTTTCTTGTTTATATATATATATTTCACTATTTCTTGTTTATATATATATTTCACAAGTTAAATTTGTACAAGTGAGGATACTGATTCACAATTTCGCAAGTGAAATCTGTACAAGTGAGTACGAACAGAGTGAGCTAATTCTGTACTAGTGAGGATGCTGATCCACAATTTCTAGCATATGAATCTGTGTCCTTGTGTGGACCATTGTAGTAGTCTCTGCCCTTCAAACTGTATGCATAGCTTTTCTTGTTATGTGTGTGTGTGTGTATATGTATGTATATGTATATACATGTATATACATACATACATACATACATATATATATATCACAAGTTACTGGGAAGTTTTTGTTTCTACTGGCTGGGGCTTCCCTCGTCATCCTATCAATTTGATCATCCCGTACTAGGTGCAACAGAAACTAGCAAGGTGATTAATTTCAAATCATTAGTTTTTCAAAGAAAAATTTATCAAACTCAGAGAAGCATGAAGTTCATTATTCTCAGCAGAAATTCGGAAGAACTGCTTAACACATACTCTGTGGGGATGGTTTTTTATATCCCCAACTATTGAACCATTTCTTTTCCTTTTTTCGATTGCTATTTTCAATCCCTTGTCATAGGAATGCAATATCCCAGCATACTTGACGGGTATTCCTATGATAACAACCTATAGCGCATATCACACTTTTTCAAATTATATGATCGCAGCCAACTTACCTAAAAACTTAAATTGTTATATAGAGGCATGGTTGATATTTTTAGATACTCCAGTACTCTCCCTCATGCGTATATTGGGGTTTGGCCCTAATACTGAAGAGTGAAATTTTAAGCGAGGAGACAAATGAGAGGCTAGAGAGCTTGCACACGACCTCTTGCTCTAATACTGTATGGACATGTTGAGAGCTTGCACATGACTTCTTGCTCTAATACTTTATGGAAATGGTGAGACTACTGGACTTACTAAAAGCTTGACTTCTTCGATGAAGGCACAGTAAATTTATGAGTACTCTAGCAGTACGAATTTAGGTCCTTTAGATCAAGAAGTTGCAGAATGTTACCCGCATGTAGTATGTGGGACCGTTAGAGAGAAGCACTAGATATGAAAGACAGCTAATAAATTATTAGATGAAACTGTCTCTGCACGGCAGTAGCTTCCTTGAATTATTTTTTTGGGTCTTGCAGTTGTTGGTACGTTAAGTCCGTCAGCGGTGTAAGCGGATTTTGCTTGTCTTTAGCATATGTACTGCCTACTGGTTGAAACTATATCTGCTGAGCCGAGTTTAAAGTTTAATTCAACTGTAGGCAGTACTTTCGGTCACTGGGTCAAGGCAGTGCAGCCTGTTGATCTTCTGCAAGGATATAATGATCTAGTTCTGCTATCACAAACGGTCGGGTTACAGGTAAATCTTTGTTCCTTGGCAGGTTTGTGATCACAGCAGCATCATTTTTATTGGTTGTATTGTTTCTACGAAAAGTAATGTCGACTATGGGATAGTCTTGTGGCCAGCATTTATTAGGTTATTTTCGACTAATTAAATGAAAATTAGGCTTTCCGCAGTTTGCTTGACTGAATTCACTTGGGATTTCGACCAAAAAAAAAAGAATTCACTTGGGAAGAAATCCATGTCTACTTGTAATGGTCCAATGTGATAGTATAAGTGAAATTGGAACTTGTATCTCCTGCTGTGCCATAGATGTTGGACGCAACTACTGTATTCTTTTTTGGATAGGCCCTGAAAGGAGAAGGAAGACTGGAATTCCAGCAGGCATCTAAAAGTAGTGGCTTAGCGCAGTTTGATGTTGACATTGTTTCCCAGGGCGAAAAGATAAATAATGAAAGAGAATGGGAGAAGAACGCAAAAGTAACTAGTTGAAGTGTCATCTTCTTAGTTATCTCGGAAACTGATATTAGTCTAAAAGAAGGCACTTTGGATTTTGAGGTCTGTTTGGGGTGTCAGTTCTTGTAGGTATTTTTGTATGTTGTAATATTTTGCAGCTGCCCCTAGTTTTGTCGCTGGGGTATTTATATGTGGCAGTGATACTTTTCAGTTGCTCTTGTTTGTATGACTCAACAACTGTTCTACTAAAGGACATGTCGATTCTTCTCTTTGTCATTATATTGTCTCATGGTCCAGAACTATGGTGCCTTTTTTGAGAGAGATGGGGCTGGGTTCAGAGGCAAGGTAAAGCTTACTGGATTTAAAGATGGGGATATAGACCTTGCAAAGTCTTTGTGGACCTACCAGGCAAGTTATTCCAATAGGTTACTGCTAAAGTTATGACACAGTTTCCCCAGCTCTTATCTTTTTTCTTCACAATAACAATGCTGTCCTTCATTGCAGCAAGTTGAGTACTAGCCCACTGGCTGTGTATAGTCATTCTTTATTTGCAAGTTTGCTATTATTATCTAAGCTGCTGTAACATTAAGCACAATTCCGATCATGTTATGTGATCAAGATAGCTATTAGCTTTAAGAAAGGTAAGACGTGGAACTTTCTTGAATGTGTATGAAACTTGTCCTTTTCATTGGTGAATAAATATAAAAAGATCTAAGTACACCCTTGTCTCAGCAACATATCATTATCCGATTCTGTATTTTCTAAATGTTGTTCGACCATTTTTGTGAGTCAATATAGACTGTACCAAATTTTATTGCGACCAAATATTGACACCTGCTGTAAAAATTGTAAGGCTGGAGATCCTGGTTCGCATCTTGATCTATCTTGCTTAGTAAAGCAATATCCCTTGAGAATAATGGATCAGAAATTTCTTTAATGGAATATGAAGGGATTAGCTTCTTGAACGGGCTCAT
This sequence comes from Rhodamnia rubescens, assembly GCA_021437795.1. Taxonomy (NCBI): domain Eukaryota; kingdom Viridiplantae; phylum Streptophyta; class Magnoliopsida; order Myrtales; family Myrtaceae; genus Rhodamnia; species Rhodamnia rubescens. Next base: position 1,997,750 of record JAILYA010000003.1, on the reverse strand, counting down.
TTCTAAAGATATGCTGATGTTTTAATTGTGTAGGCTTATGTAAATAGAGAAGGCTTCAGGCAGCAGAATAAAACCTAGAACGCTTGTTTTGCACTTCGAAATGTTATGCCCCCTGCAACTAGGAAGAAAGTTCTAGTTCATGTGCAGGCTCATTATGTCCATGCTTGGAGGCAAATTTGAGTTTCCATCATATATTCTCCTCAAGTGTATGTCTGCTTTGGCAACTGAGTATGATTACTGGAATATTTTCTTTATTTGATTATCTTACCACCTCTATCGGACTAGCCATTAAATACTCTCTCATCAGAATGTGATTGATTCTGCAAAAGTAGGACAATCAGAGTATGGATTTTGATTTCATTTCATTTTGCATATAGGTTGGGCTCATGGGTGAATTCCTAAAGATATACACAACTGAGGATAATGAGAAGGCAGAATGGACTTATTTGACTCAGGATGACATGCCGTCCACATTTTCCTGGTACAAGGTAACTGGATCACCCCCCACCCTCTCCCTCTCTCTCCTCCTCTTTTTCCTTCTCTTGGAGAATACAATCAATGATGAATTCTGGTTCTACGAGATAGTTTTTGCACGTACGATCATACTGTTTGGCATCTTTTGTCATACAACATTCCCTTATTTTATGATTGCAACCTGGAGTTGACTAATCGTTTCTCTAATTGTAATCATTAGAAAACCTCACAAATGAAAACTCCTCAATACTCAAAAATCTATTATTGGTTGAAACAGGCATACTTTGATTCCCCAGATGGGACGGATCCTGTTGCTATTGATCTGGGTAGCATGGGAAAGGGCCAGGCTTGGGTCAATGGCCATCACATAGGAAGATACTGGACTCTGGTTACCCCAAAAAGTGGATGTCAGCCGATATGTGATTATCGTGGACCCTATAATTCAGAAAAGTGCTGCACAAATTGCGGAAAGCCTACCCAAACCCGGTACGCTTCTATTGACGACATGTCTATTGCTTTTTGTGTCAGTGCATACAATCTTTGCTGATGGATTGTTATGTTCTTTTCATCATCCTTATTTACATATGGTTCTTGCTAGAAGCCATAAAAGGGACAAATCACATGGTATTGTAAATCCGTGTCTCTGCAGTAAGCTTATCGTTTTCCATTTACAGGTATCACATACCACGGTCGTGGCTCCAAGGGTCAGATAATTTACTTGTCATCTTTGAGGAAACAGGAGGGAATCCATTTGATATCTCAATCAAGTTACATTTCTCAGGGATCATCTGTGGTCAAGTGTCGGAGTCACACTATCCTCCTATACAAAAATGGTCCCTTCCCGATTCTGTTGGGGGAAGAATCTCAATCAATGATATGACTCCTGAGATGCGTTTGCAATGCGAAGATGGTTATGTAATTTCCTCCATAGAATTCGCAAGCTATGGAACACCTGAAGGCGGCTGCCAGAACTTTCGTAAAAGCAACTGCCACGCCCCCAATTCCTTGCTGGTGGTAACAAAGGTAAATGTACACTAATCTTGGACTAGGGGGAATTTCACAAAAGGAATTATTAGTTTCTTGATACCGTTAGCACCCTTCAATGGACATTTAAAAGGCCTCATTATCTGTCTGCTATTTTGGGGTACAGAAATAAAGGCATTTTTTTTTTTACTTCATTCTTTAGAATTCGGACTAAAAAGGAGGAGGTTTTTCTCCTTTTTTTCTGTACGATGGGCTGGTAATTCTAAACATTGACTAAGAAATAGTAGAATGTGAAACTGAGGATAAGCTTAATCATCTCTCTTAGAAGCTTGCTGGAGCATGCTACCTTAAGGCAGAGTATATTAGGAAAAATTGCATTCGGTTCAATCATGTATCATGGCAATTATTGGTTGAATTAGTTGTTACTCATAATTGTAATGATGTGGAGCTCGTAATCAACCACAAGGTGCAGTGACCATTAGCTAGAATGGCCTTCACGTTGGTAGTTTTTTTTATTTATAATCCTAGTACTTTTTTTTGTTTTTGTTTTTGTTTTTTTTTGGGGGGGGGTGGGGGGCGCGAAAATCCTAGTACATTTGCAACAGCCTAATAATGCATATTTCATACCTGCAACGTCACAGGCTTGTCAAGGAAAAAATAGCTGTTCCGTCAGGATCTCAAATGCAGAGTTTGATGGCGACCCATGCAGAGGTACTGTGAAGACATTGGCTGTACAGGCGCAATGCATCTCGTCATCCGAACATCTCTCAGCTTTGTAGTGGGGCCCAGGAGGTTTCCCAAGTTTGTCCCTTGCCGCTCATAGCCTTTGTATATAGGGACTCAAAGATTCTTCTTGTCAAAACCGGCTTACTTCATCTGTGCCGTTTCAGTATACAGGAGCTACTCGATACTTCTGCGAGTAACGAAATGAAAATTGTGTGCACATTGTGCTGCTATCGAATCTCGAGACGACATCATGTTGCAATTCATTGCGAGAAGAATGCATGGAATTGAATTTTATCTCTTATTAAGTAGTTGGTAAAGCAGTACCCAGTTACTTGGACAAGTGCGAGATACCAGCGGAAGAGACTCCGTCCTGTTAAAGTTTATTTTTCGGAAACAATGTAACCCCAGCAAGGTCAGTGATTCCTAGGCCTGAACAAGACATTGCTATGTAAATAAGCTCAGTGCACTATCTTCTCCGAGGTCTTAGAACGTGATGCACGACAATATATCTCTAGCAAAAACTGATCCATCCGATAGACTTCGATAATGTTGTTGGGTTTAGCTATGCAAATTGAATAGCTAACATGCTGGAGTGCTGGATATCTTTTCTTTTCTAGGCCATTTATATGCAGTTAACTGGAGCAGTCGTTAGTTCTGGTCTAAAATGATGGGAAACAGCATGTTTGACGACCCAGTTCAGGCCAGATGTCTTGTTGCTGGTCTAGAAAGTGACATCGTCAAGAAGTGACTTCTAGGAAGAACACATTACGCACATTCTTGATCTACATTTGGTTTTTCTTTATTGAAGACTTCGGCCGAAAACATGTACTTTTCTCAATGTATATCGAAACTGAACCATGGGAATGGCCAAACTCGTAGATGTTCTTATAAACATCCTCTCAAGCCTGCTGGTCAAATGCTTGATGTGATTCACGAGCGTAAGTAAGTTATGGTATTCGATACTTTCCCATCCTTGGTTTGCCCGTGTGCACTTGAAACGGGCACAAGCACTCCCGTAAGGATACTTAGAACCAATCCCCTTTAGTCCATAGATAACTAAACATTCAATGAAACATATGATGAATGGGCATTAAAGCTCTCGAAAACCCTATGAAGGTTTTGTCGAACGAACTACCTGACAACGTGCAACGTATTGGTATGCTTGGCTGTTGGTGAGTACGCTTGTGTATAATCCATCTACTAAGGTCTTTCACGACTCACCGAAGTCAAGTTCAATTCGAGGGGGCAGGTTTTTCTATGGTTTTGGACATAATTCATCCGTTAATGATTTCAGGGGTGCTTACTTGACTAATCCTAATGGTATTGAAGAAACTGTCAAGGGTGCTTACTTATTTTTGCCGCTTTGAGAGATTTTTCCGAGATAAATTGCTTGCGTTCATTTAAAAAGCGAAGGCAATTGGGTCATTTTATTTTCAAGTTTCGGAATTATCTACCATGTATCAAGCCTCAAGGCTCAAACCATGGAATGGGCGAGTATCCCCAGCATTCGGGCCGTCCCGGTCCGACCCGGCCCATTTTCTATTCCCCCGTTTGCGCGCTCAATCCCGCGCATGCCTTTCGCGCGCGCTCTCTCTCTCTCTCTCCCGGCCTAACTCCGAGATCCATCTCCTCTAGGGTTCTAGAGTTCAATTTCCCTATTTCTCCAGCAATCATCGACCACGCGGGACAACCGTATGCTTTTGCAGATTCCCATAGTTACATCGTGTGATTCAGAAGCATTCCGGAAGGTCTAGAGTCCCTCAGATGCGTTTCGAACCGCTCAATCGCTCGATGACGCTCTGAAGGACAGGTTCGAGTAGTTCTTGGTTTCTTTGTGCCCGATTATTCGAGTTGTTGGTGCTGAGTGCGGGACAAGGTAATCTCCAGCTTACGCGTTTCTATTTGGTCTGTGGCTTGTTTGCCAATGGCTTTTCTCGTCCTTTGGTCATGACTCAAAACCAAACACATCGCTCTCTCCAGTCTCTGTTTTGTTATTTATTCAGTCCCTCTGTCTCCATTTTTCCCCAATCATGTAGTAATTTGTACCCTTGCACTTACTGATGGGTTCGTTCTATTGTTCTGCTTTGTATCTGTTGAGTGCGTAAGTGTCGAGTGTTTAACTGGTCAATTACTAGAACGTCTGGTATTCTGCTTATACTGCAGAAGTGGCTCCAGCGAGTTGCGACTGTCATCATCACACTGTTTTCTCGCCGTTTCTCTACAATACCGTTACAAAATGGTAAACAGAAATGCAGCAGAAAAAGCCCTGAATCTCATAAGAAGCAGGCTCTGCAACCCTAATTTCATCTTCAGGCCTCTCTGTGATTCTCCTGACAGCAATTACAGGTCTGATTTCTTTCTTTCCTTATTTGCTGCATTAAAGATGTGTTCTTTCTCAATTAATCCTTGCTCAATCTCGTCGATTTGCTTCTGTAGATTGAAGAGACAGCAAAGTTGGTTTAAGATCAGCAGAATTTGAATTGGAAGTTCTTATGGTGTTACAAAATTACGATGTCATTCTTTTCCTATGCAGCAAGTTGAAGTTTATAGTATCCAGTTCAGTAACAGAGGCATGCAACAATTCTGTTTTGCTTCTAGGTCCCCGTGGGTCCGGAAAAGTTGCCGTATGCTCTTTTACTTCTTTGTCTTTTCCTGTGCAATATTTGTTAAGAGCTGCAACTTTTATATGTAACACAAGAATGGAAAACTGCACCTTTTAGGTGTTGGAACTTGTTCTTGAAGATCTGCTTCTGGAATATCCTGACATGATTACTTTGGTGCGCTCTTTAATTTTTTTATCTGCAAACTTCTCCTTGAAGATATTGCTTAATGTAGTAGTCTGATATTTTTATGCATCAGACCATGAATATGTATAAGAGCCATATTTGATGTGCTACACTGATATGAAAAGTCTGGTGGAGTTGTGTTTCAGATCAGATTGAATGGGCTGTTGCACAGCGATGATAATAGCGCTCTCAAGGTATGACAATATCTGATGCCCTTTTGGCATCATTTGTTGTATTTTTTGTTATATAGCTCTCTATGGTGGCAAGTCTACTTTTATGTCGTTCAATGTGGCTAATAGCAATTGAAACAAGATATGTAATTATTGATGTAGGAAGCATTGAACACTTCCATTTCAGGATGATAAGTCCTCAGTTTGAATATTAGTAACATCTTGCATTTGTGCATGACTTTGTAAGTGAATCATGTAAAGGAAGTAACTGATGATAACAGGTGGGCCAAAGTGGATGCTGAGAATTTTGATGGGGGTACTTAGTGGTTACAAGAGTGTTGCTTTAATAAAGGCATCTGGGGTATCAATATCACCCTTGGAAGTTACAAAGTTCATGTATGCCGAAAGGTTATTAAAAGTGAAGAGTAAGATGGTCCATGTTCTAATCTCTCACCAATAAACTGGAAGTTCTTAGAATGCATGCTCTTTCCCATTTTGTTAGTTGTCTATAGTGGCCACCATATAATCCTTGGAGGGTCGCCGGGAGAAAGTTCTTCAGTGATATTGCCACCATCCATGCACTACAGACAAGAGTTGTGTCCTGTTCATGCAAGGGCATGATATAAACTATATTTAACATCAGTATTCATCCATTGTTTGGTGTCCCTTAAATTTAGACAATACATCAAGTTACATAATATTTGTTTGTAGTTACATTCTTTGTTAATAATTGATCTGTGCATACTTTTTTTCTCATGGAATTGTATTCCTAAGCACATCTTCATTAAATAGCTTCTATCTATAGTCATTTCATTTTCTTAAGCAGTTTATTTGTCAATCGTTTAAAATTTGTCCCCATTCTCATCCTTACTGTTTTATAATGAACTCAGGAAATTGCTAGGCAATTATGTGTTGAGCATCAGCTAGTATTCTCAAAGATGGTAAATTGCATCTTCTAATGTGAATTTATCGAATGATCATCTTAAAGTTTGCCAAAAAAGAATCCAATACTTCTTGATTACCTTTTCAGGCTTCATTTGATGACAATTCCGAGTTCATGATAGCCATGCTGAGGTAAGTGTACAGTTATCTTCCTACGAGCTAATCATCAATCATCATGCTGAAATAGTAAATAGTTTGATATGCTCATCAGGGAGTGTGGCCTAGCCCATAAAACAATCGTGTTTGTACTAGATGAGTTTGACCTCTTCACTCAGGTAATATGCAGCCAATTTTTGTCCATTTGCATCCTCATAGTTGATCTGGGCATTATTTATTTCTACGTAGGAGTTGGCCCATGTGAGTTGGCAAGTTTGTTTTTCCTTGAAGTGAAATCTTTGAATTGAGGATGACATACTTTGGCTAGTTATTGGCAGGGGAAACAACGACTCCTGTATGCACTACTTGACGCGATGCAGTCAGTAACATCTCAAGCTGTATTTATTGGTGTGAGTTGCCGACTGGTATGTCGTCTATTGACCATCCATTTTCTTATTTTCTCTTAATGCGTTTCGAATGTCTAAGAGTGAAGAAACACAGAGGGAGAGTTTGGAAGGGGATATGTTTGGAGAAAAAAGTAGTGAATCACTTAGGTCGTTGATATTGGTTGTGATTCCGGTGTGCTCTCTGTTTGCTTGAGATGGTTTCATGCTTAAGCGAACCATTCTTTTTGGCATATACTGGTTTAAACTTGCAGGACGCTGACCAGCTGTTGGAAAAGAGAGTAAAGTCTCGTTTTTCTCATAGAAAGCTGCTATTTCTACCTCCATCTGAAGAAGAGATATATAGGTAAATAAGCTATCTTTAAAACTAAATACCCTGTTGATCTTGATGGTTGGTACGCCAAGTGTATTGGACTTTTGGTGCTTGTGTTTAGAAATTCATATGAAATGAATGAAGCTCTTCTATTGTTGGATAAATTCGAAATTGGAATCGCTAAAGAGTTAGCTTTTGGCATGACATGAGATGCGGTGAAGCCCCTCTCAAATCTCTTGTTCCTACTTTATTTTCTTGGGTGGCTAATAAGAATATGATGGTGTCAGACTATATGTCTTTGAAGGGTAAATCTGTTCATTGGAATCCAATTTTCTTAAGGTGTTTTAATGAGAGAGCTATCTTCAATTGACTCCTGTATTGATCTTCTTTAATTTGCTAAGGCTTGTGGATCTGCCCATTGCACTTCCTCGTCGACTTGTCCTATAGGGGGAAAGAGGAAGACAAGACACTGGTGTGCCTAATGGCAAGACCCTCAGCATTAAATTCTTTCGTTGTCTCTTGGAAAACTTCTCTTGTCCTTTCCCCTCTAATCCGATTTGGTTTCCTCATACTCCTTTTAGAATTTATCTCGTGTGCCGCTGTAGCTTTGAATAAGATTCAGACCGAAAGTTGTAACCTCATTCTCATGATTGGTTTTGTATCTTTTTCCAAGCATTCTGATAAATCCATCTTTGTTGCTTGTGACTTTGCTCTCACCCTGCAGAATCATATTATCAACTCTTTGAAGATTTTTTATTAACCAAATGTCATCTAGCTATGTTGAAAAGGATTTTGGGACAATTCAATGTCAAATAAATCTTTGATAGCTCTAAAGAGAAAACCTCAAAGAAATCTTGGTGCGTTGCACAGCTTTATCTATGTGGTGCATATGGAAGAACATGAGAAAATATTTTAGAGGGACTTAAAGCTTCTGTTGATACTTGCTTCTTTTCATTTGTCTCTGGTCATCCTCTGATTCTGTCTACTCTACTTGTTTCATTTCTGTCTGTTTTTCTTTCTCTCTTTGCTCCTGTGGTTTCTGATTTAGTAGAAATTTCCTTTTTGATGAAATTCTTTATTGTATATAGGAAAAGAGACGTGGATAGTTTATTTTCTTTGCCTGATATATTGGAATTTGGAACCACTTTCTTTTCTGAGACCAGCACCTACAGTATGCTAAATTCTCTCATCTTCTAGTTATGCAGGTTATTAGATCATGTCTTGTCTTTGCCAGTGGACTCAAACCTTCCACATGACTATGCTGTTGAATTTAATGCAAAACTATGCGTATCCTTTTGTTAATTTATTTTCTTTTTCAGCAATGTGCATGCTCATGTAGTGATGAGGAATCGCGAGAGAAAATTGGTTTGTCTTGAATTCTTTAATTGCATTTAGCTTGCAAAATTTAGGATCTTAATTAGAATTGAGAGTTCCAGAGTGGACATATGGAGTCCAGAAAATGGAGAGTACGAGAGACAATTGATGTTGTCAGGGATGAGATGCATTGTTTTATCCATTCGTCTACTATTATCACATTGGTATGTCATAACTGTGTCTAAGGGCGAGTGGGTAAGTACATGTTGGTGCACATGTATGCTCACTTCGATCTGGGTAACATCAATTTCACACTTTCCATTTGGTTCTGAAAAAAGCAGCTTAATTGTTTTAAATGATTGATTTCTCTTGGACAGTGGATCCTTCTATCATAAGAAGGTATGAGCCATCTCGGTAGACTCAGTTTGGTTGGTGAGGTACGGTTTTATTTGGTCTTAATTGTGGCTTGGATGGTTATTTTGTAGAGTAGGATGAAAACAGAGTAAGCTTGAGTAAAGAAAGGCAATTTGATTTGTCAGTTTGGGATAAACTTGTGAACATCATAGAATTTAGGTGTAGGCTGGATCATGTTTAGGAGCATTTCCTTGACATCACTTTGTTAAAACAATTGAAAACAGGTGTAACTAAACCTCTATTTGTTGTAGGAGTTATAAGGTTTTGATTACATTGGCAATGTTGACTGTTTTTTTTTTATAAATTCTTTTGGGGTACTCCTGCTTAGGCATAGCGGACTTAAATCTATACATTAACATCACATGGTAACACTTGGCCATCTGTATCTGTGAAATTTCTTTGTGCAGTAACATCAGCTGCATGGCTATGCTCTAGCATTGTTATGCTCATCCTGATATTTCGAGGATGTCTAGCCTTTCATAGTTATATAATTAGCCACCCTTGATGACCTGGCAGTCAGTTCAGTGGTGTGAAGAAGCGTCATTTAATGTAAACGAGAGCTTTCTGCATGCGACAGCTACCTTTAGAGGGTCTAAGTTCTGGTATACATTCTAAAAGTGTATATGTGATTGACTCTTGAGAACTTATTTTCTGAAAGGAATATCTTGTCTCTAACGCATATTGAGGGCCGGAGGCCTTTTCATACTTTGCCTTGTGGATTGATTGGAAGTTCCTCACTTGAAAGGGAAGGATTCAGTGCATACTTTCCCATGAAGCTTAGAGGAAATAGGATCATTTTTAAAGTAGTTCCTTAAATTATACTCCAGAGTATGTTCTCAGATGAAAGGTTCCGGCAAATTATCGATTCTTTTATGAATTTCAGTCCCACTGTCCGGCACTTGGTGAAATTCCTGTAAGTTCTCTGCAGCAATTGTATGCTGCAAACTCTTGCACTTTGTCTTTCAATTTTCATTCAAGGGCCTTATTGAAGCCACTCAAATCAGATTCTGGGCTGTCTCTGATATGGATTTGAAGTTGAGTTATTTATCTTTTGAGAACTTCAAATCAGCAATTTCAAGTTTGCAGAGGCAACCGAAAATGGAATGCTTAAGAGGTACAGATGTGTTAACTATCTGTTTTGTCAAACCAATATTGATTCATGTGTCATTTTATCCTCTAAGCATGCAATTTGTTGTTGTACATTACGGGCATTTCTCCAATAATAGGATGATGGTGTTGCTATTTATTCCCTCAATCTCAATCCAAGCAAATAATGTTCTCTATATAATGCTCTATACATAAAATTATGATACTGAGATGTAGTTGAGTTATCAAAGAAATGAGTGCTTCCCAATAAATTATTTGCATTGGCTCAAATTTTCCATCTAGTTGGTCCTTCAATACCCATAAGTTCTCAACCAAAAAAAAAAAAAAAAATGTGTATGGCAGCTTTTGGCATCCTCAGTGTTGGCAACTTTTCTTGCTGTTGCTAGTTTTACGGCTTGTGTATTAAGATGTCTCTATTACTAGTGAAAATGCTTATTGACAAACATCATTTGACGCTCTGGTAGCATTTGCCTGCCACTTAGTGGAACAAAGGACTATCTTTCTTCGCCCCTTCTCCCCCTCTAGAGCCCTCTAACTGTGCTGGAAATGATGCACTTCCCACATATGTGCATGCACCGTCTTGTCTGTCTTGCTGAATAATAGGCATGCATAACCTTTTTTTGCAGATTGCTCCATACTGGAACTCTATATTCTCGTTTGCATGAAGAGGTTGGAAGTGAAAGAACAGAATTCTTACAGCTTCAGTGCTGTCATGAAAGGTCATTATTGATGTTTCTTGTGGGTTACCTGATTTTTATCCGTAAATATTCTTTTTGTGGATGATTTACGTGTTTGCTGAATACTGTAGAGTACAAAAGCATTCATGATTCATTCCAGACGTCTGACTATTACAGTCAAGACGTGTGTCTGCGGGTAATGTCTCCATCCGCAAATTTTTTTGTTTTCTTTTTTTGGCACTAATAGAATTATAGTGCATAGAAAGGTAAAACATATTCAGAGCCCTCAAATTTTTTTGGCACTAATAGAATAGGCCCAAGGATTCTGTTGTGTATCCAGGAGTCCTGCACTAACACTAAGGGTCTGCTGTGTTTTTTTATTTGCAAGTTAAGTGATAGTCAGTCTTATAGCACGATAATTACTGTAAACATTTATGGCAGAAAGATGAGTTCTCTAACATATATGTCCAATTTCTGCAGGCTTTTGAGCACATTCTGCAACGCGGATTAGTTTGTTTTGCAGATGGCAGAGGACGTATTCAGTCTACTGAGTTTCGCCCTGTGAAACTTCTTATCTCATTTGCGGAGCTCAGCCAAGGCCTTAAAGCACATCATTCATGTCCTGTAAGTTTTTCCCTTGGGACAATGCCTGCTTTACCGTTTGGCAGAGGCTATTTTGTGCTTCCAGTGAAGCAATTTCTTGGACCCTCATATAGTTTGTACACTTATATTCTTTTGAAGTGCTATTTTATTCCATCTTTAAGATTTATCCATGAATCATAATCTCGTATTGGCAGGCCATTCTTCAGAAATTAGCAGCTTAACGAGCAGCGGGTCAAAACTGTTTCATATGCAGGAGCACGACCAGTCGAGATGTCAATCTGATATTCCCATTCCATCTTGATTTTGCTTGGTGATTCACGTTCGTTAGCTGAAATTAAAGTGTGATACACAGTGATAAAGACATGTTTTGTTTTGATTAGCTAGTTTCCAGCCCTAATGCTTGATGCCATCTTGATCTGGCAGTCAACTGTTTGACTATAACATCTCTTCTTTAGGTAATGTCTATTTGAGAGCATTTAGAAATTGTGGATAAACATCGTATGCCAAATAGAGAGATAGATTGTGATTATCTGATGACTTGACCGGGATGAAGTTGGAGCTTTGCTTTTCTACCCCAACTGTTCCAGAATTTACTAAAGGTCTAGATTTATAAATAACTACTTTCAACGACCGCATGAGTAATTTTTCTGAGGATTTTGCCAGTTTTAATCTGCTGAGGGAAAACGGATAGTATGCATAGATTTATTAGCAATGACACTGCCCCAATCGCTTTTTTTTTTATCAACAACTCTAAATTTCAGGCTCCGACAGTTCCTGTTTGCAATGGTAGGAAAAATGAACTTTGTTCTGAAAATTTTTTAGGCTAGTTGATTGTGACTGTTGAAGATAACGAAATTAGTAAGTGAACTCCCGCAATTACAGTAGTAATCATAAAATTCTTCAAAGACACGCCCAGGTCATATCCATTTGCAGTGAAGCCAGGCATACATTCGGCGAGTTCATTGGAACTCTAGGAGCCACTTGTTACAACAACATGGAGACCTCCAAACTTTTACTGAAACTGCCAAAAACAAGAGATTTCTAGGTAACTTTCTAGGAAATCTGGAGTGAAACCATCTGCCAAACACAACTTGACACAGGGGCATCCCCGTTTTCGCCGTTGTGAGAGCAATTATCTGTCAACAATCAAACTCAAGCATTCTAACCGTTTTGCTACACGATCTCTCTGCATCCTCCATAGGATCATTAGTTGAACCTTCTCGTTTAGCCCAACGAGACTGCTCTACCATTCAAAGTATCCACAATGACGATCCTGCAAAACAAACACTGCCACATAAATAACCGTGGCAACTGCAGATTTGAACCTGCCCTGATGGCAAAGGTGATGAATTCCATATCAAAGTTGCTGAGCGGTAGCAAAATAGGAAAATTGAAAAGACTTCTGTTTACACAGTTAAGATCAGTGTGTTTGGAGAAGATCGCCAACTCTGCTCCAAAATGAAATTCCTGAGACGGAAATTTCTAATACTGACTCAGATTTGTACGGATGGTCAACATAGTTTGATGAATACATGATTATCTGAACCAAGGGATCATCACACACTAGAAGTATCTACTGAGTAGCATAAGATTACTCGTCCCGCAATGAAGTAAGCAGAGAATGGGAATGAATTCTGATTTTACGTTGCACCTAACAGTTGAATTCATCAAATGATTCTTTGGACATTACCAAACGAAAGTGTTCTACCTTTGTTCCTTTTGAGTTATAGAGAGATTTTCAAACAATCCGCATTAGACACGACATTCCTGCTCCTGGTCAAGGCCAATGGGAATACTGTTAAATATGCTTGATTTTATGTACTTCATACCAATATATTTTTTCAAAAGTGGAAAAAAAATAGTTAGCGACAGGGCCGAACCCGCAATAAATCCTATAATCGATTTAGGGGTTGGGGCAATGCTCAAAATTTGCCATTTACACCGTGGCTAGGTTTTTTTTTTTTTTCGAAACTGTGCTTGCAACCTAATGAAGAATTCGTTTTCCAAGATTGATCGGTCCAAGATTGACTCACTCCATATTCTTTCATCACCCCATGCCGCCTTGCTGAGAAGTTCAATAATAATGATAAGAAAAGGCAAACATCCTTGATGAACTCCTAGCACTGTATCAATCTTGCCCTGATTAATTTCTGGCATCAGCTCTACCTTGCCTGGATTGATATCTGGCGCGAATCTGATAATATTGGATACTCTGCCAATTAAAAAAAAATAACCCCCTAGGAAACTTAACCAATTAATGGCGCCATTCAAATAAATTACATGGCACCGTTAAACTCATAGCAATAAGCTTCCCCATTCCCTCAACCAACACTTCTAGCAAACTGGTTAAAAAATTCTTAGCATTTTGTAGTCATCAGCCGATCAGTCATACCCAAACCCGTGGAAGTAAACATGCAAGAAATCCTGGGGCGAACGAGTGTCAGCAACTCACTAAATTCCATGGTGCTCAGGGTACAAACAACGAGACGATCCCAATAAGCTAAGCATACTAATCCATCACTTGCTGCAATGTCAAGCATGTTGCTAGTATAACGCCTCGCTGGGCTATTGATTTTGGTTATGGCCTGTTCGTTGCATGAGTCATAATCCATGGTTTGTAGAGGACAGCTTCTGAATATTCTCTTGCAAGGATTTGAACTGCATCTAAGAGCCTGTCTCAGGTGCATCTTTGCGAGCTGAGGAAAAAAAAGTATTGAACACCATTGTTTGCTGACGCACTAAAATCGCACCAGGGACTTAACAGGCAGCCTTAAATGTATGTGAGTTTGTCCATCGCATCGCTATTCCAATAGGAGAAGTTGCAATACCAGTATCTGTTACTGTCTGCCATGGAGAGACATCTAATACGAATGAAAAGTGCTCTGTTTCTTCATTACAACTTTTCATGATTGACCCACAGCAACCATCATAACTTGAATCAGGCGAACACAGAATATCCACAGACAACAACCCCCTGTGCTCATTCGCATTCAATTGCCTGATCATGGAGTAGACCGTCCCATCTTCAAAAACTGGTGAAATGCTGTCTCAGGCTGCAGAATGCAGAAACCACTCAATCCATTTTCGGGTCAGCTCAACTTCATGTCGAGCAAGAATAGTTGTTAACAGTCAAAGGGACATAAAACTCCTGGTATTATCCTCCCAAGAAACATCCTATGTGACTCAAGACTATCATTAAAATAGATATGCTGGAACTGAGAATAGCATGTTTCTCACTTTTTTCCCCAAAACTCCTTTCCTCCACTACTACAAAGTATTACCATAAGAGCAAACTCAGATACCAAACCCATTGAAGAAGCAATGGAGGTTTAGTTTCCATCGTCTATCCAGGGTTGAGCCCTGGGATTTGTGGGCAGACTTAAAAAGCCACCTACATACGCTTTACGCCCAATTGAGAAGTACACGCATAGAATAAGCTTATCCATAGCCTTGCAGTACAGAGAGAGAGAGAGAGAGACTCTCCAAATCTGGCATGATCGCTACAGAGAAGCTTCAAGCTATGAAATTGCCATCAAACCATCAAGTGATATTGTCACGGCATCATATCAAACAGGCAAAAACTGAAAATGTGATGCATACAATAAGGGAAGGAGAAGGAGGAGGACAAGGAAAAAAATGAATACATGACGCAAGCTTAGACTAGTTGTCTTTATATAAATGTAAAAAAAATACTTACTAACTATATTTACTAGACAAAATGACACAAATGATCTCTAAATTTTGATCAAATATACAATGTAGTCCATGAACTTTTAATTTAATCAATATAATCCCCGAATTTTAACCTAATGTGCAATGTAGTCCTTAAATTTTTGGAACATATTTAACTTAGTCCCCGAACATCCGTAAATTCATTCATCATATTTTCACATCTAGGATTTACATATACAACATATAAGGAATCATATTAATCAAATTAAAAATTTATAGATCACATTTTACCTTGAGTTAAAGTTTATGGATCATATTAGTCAAAATAAAATTTCATGAGCTAAATTACACATTTGATCAAAATTTAGGGACTATTTGTGTTATTATCCCTATTTATTAGGATAGGTCTTTGTATTTTTCATTCTACTTATTTATATACCTTTCATATGTGGTAGAGAAGACAAGGAGGAGGAGGAGGACAATTTTGGTTCTGAAAACGACAGTGCTTAGGAACAACTTTGTTCCAAAAAGTACGATGCACTGAAGAGATTCTACTTACGTCCTTTTAGGAAGACGTGGCATTTGAAGTCATACATCTGAAAAGTCACAAATTGTCAAAGTCAATGCATCCGTCCGTTTTCTAGGTGGGGTCGTCGATTCCGACGTGGCGGAGAACCATTCGCTGCTTTTACGTGGAGAAGGCTTTAATTCAACTGATTAATAAAACTGGAAAAAAAGGTGCGAATTTTATAGTTCTCCTCCTCTCTAGTCCTGATCAGAATTCAGGAACTCAACTCTCCTCCCGTTCGATTTCGTCATCGTCCGTTGAAAGATTGCATTTTTCAGCGACCCCTCGAGGAGTTCAATCAGTTTGTCGTCGGGGGATCCAATCCTCGTATTCTTAATTGACGAGGTAATTTCTTGGCGTGTGTTTTGTTTTTTTTTTTGGCTTGTTCATCTTTGCTTTCGTTTTTTCTTGGGCTAGTATATCTCTTCGATTCGTCTCTTCGCTGACCTGATGGCTTCCTAAACGTCGAATTTGGCAGATTCTTGGTTTTTTTTTTTTTTTACTTTTCAATTTAAAATAGAGTCGGCGTCTTTCCCCTGGCGTGTCGGAGATCTGTGCTTTTACTGTTTCGACGCTCTGTGCGTTCAGATTCCCTTTTGCTCGTGCATATGCGATCTGGGTTTGAGTAACAAGAACGTCTGGCTTCAATGGTGAATCTGGGTCGTGAGATGTCGAGGTCTGGACAATGTTAGCAGCGAGTCGCTGTTTCTGCTCTGGGCATGTTGTATGACTAATTTGTAGTCGTAGAAAGATGTCTGTTTAATGTTTATAATGTAGTTAATGGACTTGCTGCCTCGCCGATTTAGGCTTCAATTTCTAGTTTTTTCCTCTTTTTTAGCTAAGCAAATTCCTTCTTGCATCTATCGACAAGTGGTCTATCTCGGCGGTGATCTTTGGAATGATGATAGAGAGTACAATTTGGAGATGCCCTGGCCTCAGGCTAGAATTTGTCCTGTGTTGATTATCTGCGTAGTTACCAGAATTTTTCCAGTGGATTCATACCTGAGTTGTCAGACAGGGTGTGTACTCAATCTGATGCAGCCTCCATCCTTCCCTCTTTCTTGTAGAGCTAATCTGCTATTTCCATTGTTCTAGAGCAGGCAGGCGGGGTTTCCTCTTTCTTTCTTTCAGCGATGAGGTTGACTGTTGACTTCTTATAAGAATTGTCACCCTTTTGATGGCCCTTGATTAAGAATTAGGGAGAACTACAAAAGCTATTGTCTTAGGTAGCTCTGGTCCTCATTCTGGGGGTGCTTTTGATTGTTGTTGTGACCTGTTGCTTTGTATGAGGAGAGAGATAGGGCTGGGAAGAGAGATAAAGCTGATTTACAGGAATTGGAAGGATTAAAAAATAGGTATGTTACTTCGAGCTTGTGGAACCCATGTAGATGTTGGCTAGTTCCAACTTACCGTATTGGGAAAGTCTACGGTCTAGTCCAACAATTACAGGATGTGGTTCTGTATGTTATCTGGATTGCTGGATCGATAAAGAAAAAAATTCAACCAATCAGATGGTTTTGAAAGATTGGACTTACGAATATTTAAGGAAAATTACTGACTATAAAATTGCCAATGTTACTGTTGATTGAGGAAAACTATGACACAAGGACAATTACTCACCTATAGAGCCTTCAAATTTACAAAGTGTGAAGGAATGATCATAGAAATGAGTTACTACGAATAAAAAAAAAAAGATAGATATATTTAGGTTGATTACGATTCATGGAAAGTTACGAACGCTAGTATATTCAATCTTATGAGACTTTAAGGTAAATTACTACATGCAAAGGGATGGTTGCTAACTTCTTATTTTGGAAGGACTTTTAGGACAATTTTGAGGTATGCTATTGGTTAATTACTAAGTGTTAGCATATTTGATGATAAATTACTAGTTACAAGGTAAACAAGCTAAGACAATTATAGGTAAGTTATGACCCATAAAGTTAAGAGTTAATACCATAGAAAACCTTAAACCGGTACACTTGTGACTAATTTATCCAAAACTATTTTTTTATCACAAAAAACTCTAAACTAATACACTTGTGACAAATTTACAACGTACACCCGCGACAAATTTACCCTCCGTTAGTTTTCATTAAATTTAATCGTCAAATTGCTAAGTTAGATGTCACGTGGCGGCTCATGGGTGTACCACTTTAGGGTTTTAGCCCTCTCGTTTATCATAGGTGTATCAATTTGAGATTTTTCGTGGTATTAACCCAATTTAACAAAGGGTAAATTTGTCATAGATGTACCAGTTTGGGGTTTTTGTGGTTAAAAGAATTAGTTATGGGTAAATTTGTCACATGTGTACTGTTTAAGGTTTTTAATGGTCAAAAAAAAATATTTTTGGGGTAAATTTGTCACAAGTGTACCAATTTGGGGTTTTTCATGGTCAAAAAAATAGTTTAGGGTAAATTTGTCTCGGTGTACCGGTTTGGGGTTTTTCATGGTATTAACTCTAAAGTTAAAGTACTACCTATAAATGGAATTGATTTAATGATAGGTTCTATATTTAAGGCTAAAATATGGGACTTGTCCGGTCTTGTGCTTATGGGACCCTAGAAGCATCCTTATATTAGTATGTAAGGGAGAGGCAGTGGCCCCAGAATTGTATTGATAATAAAGCATGTCATGATGTTGAATGCTGAGCTAAGAATTGGTTGTCAAGTGTTCCAGAGGTCTTGCTTCCTGAATGAAAGGATTTTGGAGAAACAAGTCTTATATTGTCTGCAACTTTTCCAGAAATGGCTTTAACCGGACCAACTCCGCCCAGAGGAAGTGCAGCTGCCACCGCAAGCATGCGGAGGCGTAGGACAGCAAGCGGGGGGCCTCCGGAGGAGCAACTGGGACCATGCTCCAGTTCTACACAGATGATGCTCCAGGACTTAAGATTTCTCCAAATGTTGTCCTTGTGATGAGTATTGGCTTCATTGCATTTGTCGCTGTTCTTCATGTTATGGGTAAGCTCTACTTTGTCCAGAGATAGGCCCGGAAGGCTGAAGCACCTGTTTAAAGGGGTCCAAGTGCGTAGTATTAGTTCTAGTTCACCTTTGGAATTGGCTAGCTATGAGTTGGATTGTAAGAACCTAGAAAAGTTCCCCTAGTTACCGTCATCATTTGAGATACATAGTTTTGGTTTCATTAAGTCACAGGGCAAGATTCAGCCCCATGTGTAACTCTTGAGAAGCGTCTCTCAATAGCATGACATTGAGGTTTTCTGTTCTCGAATTTCTCTGAATTAAATCATCTTTTGTTATCAGGATTTGGATGTTACTGATATGCTGGTGTTCTCTCATGTTGCTTTGATGTGCATTTTTAATGTGGACAGTGAATCGGAAGGCATTGTTTATGATTGGCAATTGTTTGCCCACCCCTTTTACTTAGACAAGGTAAAACGAGACGATCTATAGAAACCCCTCGATATCTACTGGACCTGACAACAGATAAATAAAAGCTAATCATTTAGCCTAACCTTTTTAAACTTTTGTCCATCTCAGGCAGTTTGGCAGCTTCGTTGCCCATGCCTCACCTCGTGTTTTAGTTATTTAACAGGTTTATGTATATAGGGTTCTTATTGTTGTAAAGGATCTCCCAAATATTGGGTAGCTGTCGTTAAGCCAGGTAGAATGCTTTATGAAATGGGCAGAGTAGAACGCAAAAGAGGACTAAGATTACAGGAGGATTAGTGTATTCTAGACCACGACATTTTTTTGAGGACCAACCTCATTTGTTTCAGACAAAAACTGTCAGCAAGTGTTTTAACCAACTCCAAAGTAACATTTGCAGACATATGGGGTGCTTCAAGGTCACTTTCAGGACAAAAATAAAATAAAATTTAGTGTTGTAGTTCTAGTGTCAATCACATTCTCAAGCTGAATGTGAGTATATCTGTGTTTGTGCTGCTTTCGGAAAGTGCTTCGTGAATTCTGAGTTTGCCCAAATCAGAGCATTTGCTCCTAGAGAAACGAAAAACCGGAGTGCTGAAATGAGAACGTTTGCCCCTTACATAAGATAGAAATATGTAGGCAACCTCTTCTTTTCTGCTTTCATTTTAGGCTATAAAAGATAAATCCAGGTTAGACATCATAAACTTCTGCAATTTCAGTCTCAATATAACAAAGATACAACACTAACACGCACAAGCTAATGACCAGAAAAAAGATTGGTATTAGTGTGGATATTTCTTTGTTTCAAACAATTCACAACTACTCCAGAGGTTCCTGCACAAGACAAATAAAGCTTTGCTGGACATATTCACAGTGCATCAAGATTCTGTTCACTGGCGGAGTATGGGAAACCAATATAAATGGCAAAGTAAAAAACTGGAAGCGAACTGTCGGTAAAATAACCAAAGATTGATCCTATCACACCATTTTGCCAATCCCCCCAAAACTATGTTGGATGGTGCTCCGGTATTTTGGCATTGACAAAAATTTAAACCTTCTTTCCCTCCTGCGAGAGTGACCTTCAGGTGAGAAAAGTCTGTTGTTCCTGTTCTCCCTTGTGCTCATTCCCATGTACATTCGGAAACTGCCAGGGCGGGCTTTTAACAAGAAAGGTTAGATGCATCGATGACTCGTACTATCCGTCGTTTGCGTTTGAGTTTAAGTTTGGATTTTGTGGACTTGAAAAGACCGGAGGGGTATTGGTGGTTTTCTCATCTCCCATGTCTTTGGTTTTGTGAAGAAGGAACGTTCCGGCGAGTATAGTGATGAAACCGCACAACTCAGTCACGATTTGTGATGCATTTTGCGAATCCCAGTCCTGCATTCCCAAGCATACCGAGGGAAAAAGAATAAGGCATACCGTCACTGCTTTAAAATGCTGAAAAAGCACAATGGCGGATATGCATTATCGCACAATGATGTCAAGACCAAATGGAATTAACAAAGAATATGCGTCTCTCTAAATTGTATAGACCAAAGTTTCTCAGTGTCGAGATCTGCATACTGGATCAGTAGTCCAATCAATCCTTGTGCCAATAATTAAAAATTTCAGAGACCTAGTTGTGTGAAGCTTGAGCTCAAAAGGTTAAGATTGAACCGTAGACCATAAGATACCAGACTGAATTTAAAAGATACTGCTTCTGTATTTTTTCGAAGCAACACTAGAACTTCTGTTGGGATTGTTTTGGGCTGCATACATGTATCAATATCCACATGAATAAAATGTATTATTTTCATATTCCCATGAGGTCAAATTCTTCATGTGGACAGGGGGTTTAAGTCGACATGCGTTTCTTCTACTAACACACACACGATGGTGAGTCTCATTTTACCTTGAACATGATCATGCTGGCAAGGATGGTGAATGTCGTGAACATCACATAGTACACTGGAGATATTACAGCAGTATTGAAGGTGTCGAGCGCCTGTCAGAAGAAACATTTTGAGTTATATGATTGTCGTTCTATCAGGGGATAAGAAAATCTGGACCTATCGAGAGAACAAGCAATAAATGTGAAAAGGTGATACTCTTCCCCATGCATCAGACTTAGGTCCTTCATCCAATCAATTCTTGGATTAACTTCGTAAAAGTTGGGTGGGTGTAAAATCTAACATTTACTGAAACGTCTTCATGAAAATTTTGAATCTTTCTTGATTGATAGATCTGCAACTTACCTTGTTCAAGAAGTTGATCTGCATGAGACTAAAAAAGATGACAACAATGGTGAAGAACCATGTCGGGAAGTAAATGAATTGGTTCATTCCTGAAAATGTGAGCTTCAGGGCGATGCCCAATGCTTTAACACTCATCACCTGTAGGAAACAGTAAAGTTCATTGCGGCTTCAAGAAATAGATGTAGCTAGAGTTCGAAGATAGTACACTGACCGTTAGAGAACCCATCAGAGAGCAAATCCCAATATAAACCATCATATTAGTAGGTCCATAACGTGGTGCATAGCAGAAAATAAGAACACCAACCACGATGAGAACTACAACAGTATACACGATAAAACCTGTCGCCAGAAGAGAGTTTCTTTCAGCACAACATCCTCAAGACATTCAAGGAGTACTATCCGAAGTCTGAAGGGTACTTGTTTTAACTTGACTGATACCTGGCTGCGTGGCGAGACGCCACAATTGTTTAACGGATTCAATGTCTCGTTCCTTTGGAGCGTGTAAGACGATGCTCGTGGAACCCACCACACAAAGAACACATCCAAGCACACCAAAGATGTGCAATTTCTCCTCCAAGATAAAATGGGCAAGCACTGCACTGCATCATGGTTTTTAAGATCGGTCATCGCTGAAAAATAACAGCTTCTCGAATATTAAATATGTCCATTTTCTTATTTCTTGTAGATTTAGAGACAGCTCCCTTATTTACTTGACAATTTCAACATCAATACCTGAAGATGATACTCAGTGCTCCCAAAGGTGTAACAAGAATTGCAGGAGCATATGCATAGGCTGCGAAATTTGCAATCTCCCCAACAATCACTGCCAAAGATGCGATGAAGCAATTAATTGATCACAACACACCCACCATTGTATGAACTTAAGGTCACAAGAGGTTGAGAAAATACATGTTAAACTCAACTTTGGCTCATCTATTTAGCGGCTATATGCAGGCAAATGAAATTGAGACTACTAGGGACGCAAATTCTCTGTAAAAGAAGAGCTGGATAATCTTTGTTGCTTTTACTAGTGAACCAAAAGGGTTCAACCACAACACTATCATGCACCAAATTCTCCTCCTCTCTAGAGTGCTGATTTCTCTAGCTGTCTACTGTATCTAGCTCCTTGTTGAATTGATTTCCCTTTGGCACTCTCTAGATAAGATTTAATCATTGGCGTTTGATGAATTATGGTGGATTTGAGTATATAAATGTGTGGTTTCCTCCTAGACAAAAACTATATCAGTCTAACTAAATTCGTATCAAATAAGTGGATCACAGTCACATTGTCCATCCCTGATGCTATAAGTAAAATTTCTACGACAATCTGATATGTAAACAGCATTGGAAAATTAAAAACGAAGACAATAATTGTTTTCCAATTGTCTTTGAACAGATCTTTCTTTAAACTTAAACCTTGCTCCTTTCTGGTCAAGGAGCATAACATTACCCACATCCATGTTGCAATTTTTCATTCTGTTTTCAGTCAAGAGACTGCCTTCTTACCAAAACAGTAATAATTTATCGAGAAGATAAGAAGTAGGAAGGATTCAAACACAGAGGTGCAAGAGGGATCGTTGTTCGTGTATCGGGAAAACTTCTGGTTCGGAATTCCTCGTGAAGTAGACAAAGCTTGGTAAGTAACTTGCAAAACAAATGAAGTTCCTGCAACAACATAAGACCTTCCTAGTCCCTCCTTCACCCAAAGAAAAAGTAAAGTAGGAAAAAGAATTTAAGCATCAGATCCCAGGAGCTATCTGAAGCCTGCAGTCGAAGATTGGTCTGTTGGTAACAAGAAGAAGAAAAAAGGGGAAGACATGTCCCAGGAAGAAGCAAGAATCAGGTTGATGGGCCCAATGTACCGGCACAAAAGAATATCGCTATCTCTGACTCTGTAAGTGAACACGGGGTGCGGGCACACGACCATATGCTCTGGCTGTAATGGATGATTACAGACACAAAGACAATCTTAATCCCCAAATACATCCATAAGAAGGTAGTGCATCTTCCATATGATGGAATTTGACTAACCGATGTACTGATTCCATACTCAAGTAAGAGCTATAGATGTTTAAGCTTTCCCACAGGATTTATTTGTTCAGAGAGCATTATCTGTAACACAGGCGCTAGCAAATCCTTTTACCACAAGAATAGCCAAAAACAAATATAGTATTTACTTGAATAACATTCACATGCGGAATTCTCCATGTCCTAACAATAAAACCGCACGAAAAGCTTCAGGAAACATGCTCGATGTATCAAACAGACCCAGAACGTTAGAACTTACTGGTTATCATTCCTACCCACCACCAGGGTTCATATAAGTATGAATAACCCCCCGAACCTGTAAATAGGCAGAAAACTATTAGACAACAAGAGGAAAAAACACTTTTAACACCCAAAGCCATCTACACCAAATACGCCCACATTCTGGGCCTAGAAATTCCCGGAAAATGAAGTTAATTCAATGAGGAAAAAGAAAAAAAAAAAAGAACCTGCTCTGACTCCAGTTATCCCAGCTTTCTTCAACCCCTTTTTCTTGACAATGAAGCTAGAACCGATGAAGACGCTCGACGAGAGGGCCAAAACAAGTCCGTGCACGTTATCAGATGACATCACCATTGGGAATGACAACACAGGAGAATCGAACTTTCGAAAAAAAAACAAAGCTCCCTCTTTTACAGGGCCAAAATCAAGAAAACACCAAGAAATCAACCCCTGCAACAGACCCATCAAAAACCACGATGAGAAATTCAAGTTCTTGAAACCCACAGACGTGTAATTCATCCATGCTCACGTTACAGGCCCATAAGACCTGAGGAAAAGGGGAAAAAGAGGGAGAGAGAACGTACAATTCAATCCAGGAGGAGGAAGAGGAGGAGGAGGAGGAGGAGGAGGAGGCTGCCTAAAAGCCAGCCTCCCTTTCCGCAACAGTGGCGTAGCACCAAATTATCCTAAGGACGACGATGCTTCTCCTCTCTTTGATGGTTTCGTGGTCTACAGGCTAGTACGTTCATGGGGGAGGGGAGGAAAGAGAAATGCCAATACTACGAAATCATCACAGAGAGAGAGAAGAGAGAGGGGCAGTCCGTTACAAATGGGGGTGACAAAGAAGAAGAAGAAGAAGAGGAAGAGAACGAATAATAGAAAAGAATGGCACAAATTAAGGTGGCCAACCACAACTTTCCGTTCGTTTGTACGATTTTTAGTGAGCTAGCTTTCTCCATGTTGCGATGACGTTAACCAGAATTGGCTGTCATTTACAACTACGACCCAAATATATTAAAAAAAGAATTAGCGTACGTGGTTTTTTTTCTTTTTCTTTTTTTTTAATTGACTTTCAAGTAACGTTTGACTCGTAGAAAAGCAAAAGGAAGAACACGGTTGAAATCCGGATATGGAAATTCAATTTTTAAGACTTGGGAATCCTTTTTGTGGGGTCATTGTATCGCGTGATAATTATCGAAATTCGACGCTTTGAATTAATTCCATTAATGGTTAAACAAGATTAATCAATTGAGTGTAATTGGGTACTTGTTTTCGAAAGTCACAAAAGTTATTAATCATGATGAGATATCTTTCTCGTCTTATACTATAACTAGTGAAAATACAAATCACATGCCGACATAAAAAAATAAATATATATATATAACAAATACATGGTGTGTTGGCAAAACCCAACACTTAAAAAGATCTTGTAAAATTAATCTTTCATAAAATACTTGGGACAATTAATTGACGGAAGGCCTCTTATATTCCAATTAGGCCAATGGCTCATCTACCATTTCAAAAATTAAGATATCGTATGTTGAGGCAACTTCCGAGTAGAGTCCCGATAACCAAGCAAGCAGCCCCACGTAGATTTCAACCGGCGGGTTAAATAAAAATGGTTGAATTGAGAGATTTCGCGTGAAATTTTTCTAGAAGAGCATGACGAATTTTAACAAAAGAAGCTACACCAAACAGATAGCATCCCTTGACTAATAGCGCCCTTGACTGCCGATAACATATTTGAAAGTCGATCCCACTCCCTTCTAAAGTTCCTAATATTTTCTTTCCTAATCAAAACTATCCAATCAATTTAAAATAAGGGTTTGGTGCGAATACCAATTATCAAATTTCAATTAATTGGCTCATGTCCTATTTCTTCTCCGCACGCATTAAACATCGTGGATGAAAACTCCAATCATGGTGCTTAGGGGGATATCCTCTTTTCCCCCATCGAATCTCGTTGCCAAATAGGAAAGGCCAAAATTAAATTTGCGCTCTTCCAATCGCGGGGGAATGCGCGCAAGCACAAGCAACGGTGAGCCGCTTCGCAATCATTTTCTTTCTTCTTCTGGTTAAGTCTTTAACTCCTGGGTATAATTCCAATTCTAAGGTACCTATGAAGCGACGTCTCTTTCTCAAGATTTCATCCCATCTTTAGATTTTGCATCGCATAATTCGTGAAGATGATGAGCACTTTGATTCAATAATCCCTTGAATTGACGTCGGTTTCTAGAAATTCCTCCCAACTCAGACTTTGTTCCGGAGTACCACCTGAGCTGGATCACCTTGACCTAATAAGGGGAAAGTGATTGAGAATAAGTCATAAACTTATTGCATTTATGTTAGTTCAGTTTTGCACTTTTTAATTGTTTTAATTGACTCTTAAACATTTTCACATTTTGTCAATTCATTTCATCCTGGTCAACTTTGATTGGAAGTTGTTTGTGTGGACGCCGATTATCCTACGTGGTAATTTTTAATTTTTTATTAATATTTTATTTTATTTTTTGTCTTTTCTTATTGTTAAGGGTCGATATGGGGCTTCCAGCCACTGGGATAAGGGTCCACGAGCCCTCGCCCACCCTTGCCTAGTGGTCGGGGACCTCCTGCCAGATCCTTAACAATTAAAGAAGAAAAGAAAAACATAGAAAAAAGTTAATTGAAAAATAATTCATCGCCTTCGATCTTACCATACCAAACGACCAACGTCCATGTTATTAATTTTCAGCCAAAACTAGTTGTATGGACTCAATTGATAAAATATAAAAGAAAATATTTATGATTAAATTGATATAACTAAAAGATTTATGAACAAACTAATACAAATATGCCCAAGAGTGATGAATGACTTCCTAGGGAGGTGCCCACATGTACCCAACAAACAAAACTATAAGGCTCGATATGGAATTGGACAAAACGGAGAACAACACTCCTATGAGTTAAATCCAAGGCATCACAAAATAGATATAAAGCCCCACATGTGCGCCAAAGGACAAGATTGTGAGGTCGGTATGGGATGAGCCAAGCGGACAATACGCCAATGCCTTAAATTCAAGGCATCACAATTGGAGGTGGTGATGCGGGGGGATGGGAGTGAGTGATATAGCAGGATTTCGCAACCTACACACGTATGTAGCACACACATTGGCTTGTAAAATAGCAATAGGATAAAACTACAAAAAAAAAGAAGACATTTCAGCTTTGTTATTGGGCACGTGAGTGACGTGGAAGAAATATGTTTTTTCAAACCAAGATGCCCCCGGAAAAGGGGCGAAATGTGCATGTGTTCAACCATGATCTCAAGGCCTATTGGGTCAAAACAGTCAATTCCACGAGGCATTTTGAAACAAAGTCAAGCGCGGGAGAAATTTCGAGAAACGGGGCACAACTTTAGGAGTCGTTCGGTTAAAGTGATCATCATCGTTGGGCCTTTGAAACAATTTCAAGTTTAGGGGAATTAACGGATGCCATTTTAGGGACATTATTAGAGTTTTTGCTCTTTACGTGTTTGGATGATGGAGCATATATTTCAAACCATCGATATTATCTGTCCGTATTTTTAATGTAATGTGAAAGAACAAATTTCACTACAATATATCTCGTAATTCTATATCATATCGTAGTCCGAGCTTTTTCAAGTTTCAGGAAATTATCACCTCATAATCATTGGCACACGTGAGAAAAACGGCACTAACTATGCCTTAATTTTTGTGGGACGCTCACTTTACTTGTCATAACTTATTTAAGTCTCGTAACTTTTGAAGAACGTCACCCGAGTGAATGATACTATATCGCTCATGTGGCATGTAGGTAAATGATGACAACGGATTGAGCAAGCAGGAAAAAATCATGAAAATGATTATGCTTTTGTTTGGAGGAAACTTTCATGTTAAAGGAAAACACTTTTTAGGAAATTATTTTTCAAGGAAATGGTTAATTTTCACTATTTTGGTACTATGTGACAAAAATAATTTTTTTTTTTGGTATTTGGACCTTATTTGAAAAATGATTTTATCTTAGAAAAAAAACATATGAACTTTTAAATTATTATTTATTTATTTCTTTATTCTTTTTTTTCTTTCCTCCACCGTGACCGACCGCCATGGCTAAGGGCAAGCTCGACACTCGCCAAATCCAATGGCCTCGAGCTCGCCCATGGCCTCCGTCGGCCGATTGCAATGGAGGAAGAAGGAAAGAGGAAAGGAAAGAAAAAAAAGAAAAAGAAGAATAACATAAAATAAAAAAAATATTAAACTATAAAAAATGTTGATAGGAATAATTTCAAAAAGTATTTTTGCATTTTTTTAGATTTTAAAAAATTTCTTTTTAATTTTATGCCTGAATTTTCCATTTCCTGAATTATTTTCTACGAATCAAAAGGATGAAATTGTGTCGTTTTCCTCTGGCGTTGCATCCGTAACATAAAATTCTTTCCCTAATAATGGGAATTGCATAGCAATACTCTCCCTCTGTTCTTTCTCCTTTGTTCTTACCAAAGCTTCGGTTTTCGTTTTTTTTCTTTCCGTATGCATGCAAAACAGGGGAGTGAACATCTACTTCGACTCCTCCAATGTCGTACCACACGGCCAACACAAATCAAGCAAATCCATGCCCTCCTCATCACCAATGGCCATCTCCTCTTCACACCCACCCAATGGACGAGCACTCTCTTGTTCAATGCGCTCATACGAGGCTACTCCAACTTTGGCCAGGCTCGCAATTCCCTCCTCCTGTTCACTCACATGCTCGCTCAGCAAGCGCCACCCAGTGATCTCACCTTCACTTCCCTCGTAAAAGCTGCAGTTTCGTCGGCTTCATTAGGCACAGCCCTTCATGCCCAAATGGTCAGACGAGGTGTGTCTGGCGACCCGTTTGTTCGAGTGTCGTCCATCCATTTATACGGGCGAACTGGCGAGCTGGCCAGTGCGTGCCGGGTGTTTGAGGAAATTCCCAAGCCATGCGTTGTGGCATACAATGCAATGCTTGACGCGTTTAGCAAGAATGGGGTGATAGACTCTGCTGTTTCGCTCTTTTCTAGAATGCCGGGGCGAGACGTGGTGTCTTGGACTAGTGTGATTAATGGGCTTGGTAAAAATCAGCGTTTCAGAGAGGCCCTTGAGTTTTTTCGAAACATGATGGTTCATGAGGATGTAAAGAGTGGTGTGGTGAAACCAAATGAAGCTACCTATGTTAGCCTTCTTTCTTCATGTGCTAATTTGCCTGGAGGAGGTGCACGTTACTATGGGAAGCAAATACATGGATATATTGTCAAGAATGACATTGGGCTGACAGCTTTCCTAGGGACAGCATTGATAGATTTCTATGGCAAGACAAGTTCTCTCAGAAATGCTATCAAAGTTTTCAATCAAATGGGTGTCAAGGAGATTTGCACGTGGAATGCACTGATCTCCTCCCTTGCCTGTAATGGTGAAGAGAAAAAGGCTCTTGCTATGTTTGAGCAGATGAAGATGCAAGGTTTGTGCCCTAATGGGGTAACTTTTGCTGCAGCTCTAACGAGTTGTGCACGTGGAGGATTTGTTGACTGTGGTTTCGAATTGTTTCGATCTATGGTTGACGACTTTGGGTTGGTACCTTTAATGGAGCACTATGGATGTATGGTTGATCTGTTGGGCAGAGCAGGACTTTTGAGGGAAGCGATGGACTTTGTAAAGAGTATGCCTTTCGAGCCTGATGCTTCAATCTTGGGGGCTGTGTTGGGTGCCTGTAAAATTCACGGAGCTATCGATCTTGGAAATGATGTAGGGAGAAGATTACTTGAGATGCAGCCAGGGCACTGTGGACTATATGTTATGTTATCGAATATACACGCAGAGTTTAACAAGTGGACTTCTGCTGCTGAGCTGAGGAAAGAAATGGAAGAGCTCAAAATTCAGAAAGTTCCAGCCTTTAGTCTGATTGACTCCCTCTAGGATATAGTGTCACTTCTACATACTGGCTTTACTGTTTTGTCCTTGAAGAGATCCACAGAGTTCAAGTCCTTTAAACTTTTGGATTGGGAAAGGTGAACAGAGTGTAGATCAATCTGACTCGTTTGATTTTGGAATTGAATGATCGACCTATTTATACAAAACCTGCCGTAACTGCTAAGGACATTCTGCAGCACATAATGTTCTCTCGGTGTTTGATCGAACGGGAAGGTGTGAATAAATGCAATTTGATTTCTCCTTCTGAAGCAAGAGCTTATACAAGGAATTTAGTCAATTGCAGAATTTTTTTTCTCTAAAGCGTCAAAGGTGAATGCTCATTGATTTTAGTATGTTAAGGAATTGAGATTATCGAGAGATAGGTAATTGTTTGATTTTGATGTATTAGGTAATTTGTTTCTTTTTTGTCCATTTCAGCCTGTAGGATACAGTTTGAAGTGCTTCCTCCAATCTCGGTGATCATAGCTTTATGAAGTTTCCATACTGAAAAATTTTCTAAGCTGCTGGCCGTGGCACTGTTCATCCGCGGAGGGAGAATAGGGTGACAAGTCCTCCACTTTCATAGAGTGGAGGTCAGAAAAGCAATTCAGAAAAATTTATCTTCATCCGTCAAACCAATCATATCTGTAAAGTTTTGGATTCTTCAGCAGATCCGCTGTTACTGGTGTTTGGGAAGCTAAAACAGGTAAACTCACCACTATTAAGCAGTTTTTGAAGGTGCATGTGAAGAGATGAAGATGTCCATCTGCGCCACGATTCAACTTTATTGCAACATGGGGTGTATCATCTAGCTTTCATATAACCAGCTTGCAAACAAGGTTAAACTGAGATGGATTAAAGGGATATACGGAAGGCCTCTCTCACCTCTTCTGCCCAATAAAGAAGTTGTTTCTTCAATTTGCGCAACTTCCTTCTCCTGCAGCACCTTGTAAATCTGTGAAATAATAGAAACACCAAGTTTTGTTTGTCAAAGGGAGATGCAGAGTCATTACGAATATTCTGCTAGAGCAATCCGATGGTTGGCATATAGCCAAGAACTTTTGAGCTAGTTTTTCAAATTGGTTCAGCCTGGAAGGTGGTTAGAAATTTCGTAGACACTTCAGTTGACAATCCCAGCAGCTTAGCGGGGTCAACCAATCCATTCATTGGCCTGTGAGGTCTGTCGCAAGCAAAATCCAGTTTCCGACATGGATTCTGCTCTTGCACCAGTCAATCGCATTTGGTACCAAGCTGATATGTTGCCTAATGGGGACAAACGGGTTTTATTTATTGTTATTTGTATAGTAGAGATAGGTCACTAGTCCTGTATGAAAGAAGCTTCTTACTGAATCTTGGGTTGACATTCTCTTGGTTTATGACTTGTTTTGACTCAACCAGCTAGGTGCAGCTAATGCGGTCAAATAATATGGCAGCTTGTTGAGAAAAACTCCTGATTAATTTTGAAGTCGACAAAACAATCCATATTCTTGAGAATTGAAGTTAATGCATACAAATACTTTTTCTTACAAATTATCCTAAATACATTCAGATGTTAAAAAATGGTTTTATAGGTTTTGATCTTGTAACTCAAAGCTTAGACGCTGATGCAGGAAAAGCTTTGACTTTGAGGGAGTACTCCACATGCAACATATAGATTCTTCTGAGATGAAATATCATATGTTGATTGAGAGATATTACATTGTCACAACGGTTAGCAAATCGAGTTGGATTCTTCTTTGAGGATTATCAATCATGAAAATTATTTTTATCTCTATTAAAAACGTGGATTGAGAAAGAGAGAATTTATTATCAAAAGAAGAATTATATCTTAAGAAATCCAGATATTGATTGTATGGCCGATAGGATCAACATTCTAATCTTATCTCTCAACGGCTATTAAATCATTGTTATACAATCTCGTCTAACGGGTTGATTGAAGAGTGATCCTATGAAAACCTTTCAATGGCTAGTTTGAAGGTGGAGGAGTATAAAAGGAGACTTCAAAGTTGAAAAGAGTACAAGAGTTCAAAATCTGAAATTCCAATGTTCAAGAAAGCTTCTACATTCTCTACTCATTCTTGATCTACTGTAATTCTTAGAGGTTTTGTTCGAAGTGACTGAGTGTTAGATAGAGTAGTTTATTGACTCGGGGATCATCACCAAGTTGTAACATCTCGAACAATTCAATAGTGAAATCCGGTCGATTGATTGTCAGCATGAAGAAGTGGACGTGGGCTTGATGAAGGCATATATAAGATGCCAAAATAGACGTTATACAAAGAGGCAAGAAGCTGACTGTTAATAGTCCTGTATGAAAGAAGCTTCTTACTAAATCTTGGGTTGACATTCTATTGGTTTATGACTTGTTTTGACGCAACCAGCTATGTGCACCTAATGTTGTCAAATAATATGGCAGCTGACTACTAGTGGTCAGCTTTTCACTTCCAAGTGCCTGGAATCAGTTGAGGAGTAAGGAAGGAAAGTGCCCTGGTGTTATTGACTGGGTTTACACCTGTTATTCCAAGCTTTTTTGGATTACTTCGCTTGGAATGCTTTACAGGCTTACAAAAGAAAATATTATGACTTCCTCATCTTTCTAGTAGTCTCTAGTCACCTGACATAGGGAATATACAGGTGAGATCACTAATCCATTGAGTGCCCTTTTGCCTCATCTTTCTAGTAGTCTCTAGTTACTTCGCTTGGAAAGCTTTACAGGCTTACAAAAGAAAATTGGTAGTTTCTAGTTTCCTGACATAGGGAATATACAGGTGAGATCACTAATCCATTGAGTGCCCTTTTGCCATCGAAGTCTGAAAGGAACTACTCCCATTGCGCATGATCGATAGCGTTGCAGGAGGTTGGAACTTTGAAGTTCACGGGCCTGTTCAACGCTGTAAAGGCGAGACCATCTTCAATAAGTTGGTGAAGAACGCATTTGTGTGTAAAGGTTGCAGAGTTAGGATGTTCAGCTTCATGATGTAAATGCTGCTCTTGGAGTCGATCCTCATTTTTAGAAGATTAGTATTTCCACAACTTTACTAGTCTGGGAAAAAACTTAGCTGAGATAAGAAGGCACAGGATTACCACTAGTATGATGACCATCTATCCAACAAGTTTGTCTAAAACTATTTTGCTGATTGGTTTATTAATTTTAGCCTAGAGAAAGATAATACAAACACTAACTTTTAGAAGAACCGTTCGTTCTGTCATGAACTTTACAAGGAGTTAAACCAAGTGTCCCTCCTAGTCATATATTGTAGAACTCCTCTAGCAATCATTTGTATAACATGGCATGAAATACTGAACAGCTTGACACAGCATCTAGATAATGCAGATGGAGATATTACATATATATATATATATTACCGGATATTGTAAGATATTCTCAAATACTACAAAAACCTGCACAAACTAGACAATTTTCTAGCAACCGATAACTCAGATGACTATTCACTAGTGAATGATACAATCGTCAGAAAGAAAAACTCCAGACATAAATAGGAAGGATTCATGCATCTCCTTTCAACCGTCTAGCCACAGCCTTAGTGGCCCCAAGCCTCTGGCTCTCGAGAAGAAGCACACGCAGGTGAAATTCTAGGGCTTATAATACCAACATCATGGGCTTGGCGTCTCCTTAACAGTTTCATTAAATGAGGCAGCAAGAAATTCAGCAAGGTTTAGTCCAGAACCAAACTTGTTGGGAGACTCCGCAACTCTCAGTTTCTTTGGCCTAATGGACTCGGGCATCCAGGAACTCGAAGATCCGAGTGAACTGGAACTGATGAAGGGAAAATCAATGCCCCTCCATAAAACAGGTTTTAAATCCTTCCATGGGTCTTCTAACATGGACTCAAGAAAGAAACGCTCTGGGCCTAGTGGCCTAGCTGGTGTAGAACCATGACCACGATGTCCTGGACCTCGTCCAGCACTCCTCCCTGACCTGGGGCTGCCACCAAACCATTGGCCTCTGCCTCTGCCTGGACTTGTAGCATAATTACCTCCCCGTCCTAAACCTGGCCCTGGACTGTTGCCACGCCAGTGAGAATGATCTTGTGTCTGATTGAAACTATGGGTACCACTTCCTGTCATACTGGATGGACTAAAATAACTTGCCGTGCTGCTGGATTTATTCCACGCTTGAGGAGAAGGCCTATCTTGCATTGGAAAAGGGTGGATGTATCCGCTAGGACCTTGGTGAGGAGGGAATCTGGGGCGAGGACTTTCTGTTCGGTAGATTCCACTGTTGGGTGGATAAATGGGACGCCACTGATAGGCAGGAGAGGGACTTGTTACGAGGTTCCTGGGTCCTGAAAATCAAAGTTTTACACCAGAAAAGAAAAATTGCTTAGGCGCAAGTGAATACGCTGCTCCTAGTGTGACTTTTAAGCCTCAAACGGAAACCAAGATATCTAAACACAGGCCAAACGGCGGACAAGCAATTTGAGTCTGAGGTTACTTATCATCTCCATAGAAGACAAATCAGAATCAGAGGATTCAACCATCTTGCTTTCTTTGCAACTCCTATCATTTCTATCAAACACATCCATGTGCAATACTTCCCTAAATCCGTTCACCCAAATTATTAATTGACGCGTGTACTTTGTTACTCAACAAGGAAGAATAAAAAAAATACAGAATGAACTAGAACAGCTCGAGTCGATACATTGCCTCCTAAGGTTTTGTTTGATAAAACAGCTCTATCATTTGCAAGGTTCAATGGGTGGCTCAAATACCTTTCAGCACTCTCATCAATCATCACCACTAACATCAACAGCACCATCTCGCACTAAGATAATCTCTCGGTCACGAGAACACAGACAAGTATATTTAAGCACAACTCCCATTTGAAGTTAACATATTGCAATCTTCCAAAGAGTCGGCGAAACAAGAATTAGGCAGAGTCAACAAGAAGCTAAAGTTATCAAGTCCACATGTCAGACTGAAATACCTGAAAGATGAGGCGCCGGAGGGGTGAAATTCACTTGCGCAGATTGGAAGCCTGCATTACCCCTCGCCCTATCACCGGAGAAGGCGGACATGGGATCTGTATAGAAATCAAACCTGGGCGAGGCACGCGTTTGTCCGTGCTGCGATTGAGGTGTCTGTGCTTCAATCAACGGATTCGCGAGGCAGCTAGCATCAGCAGAAGCTTCAGGGCTGTCTGAAGAACCAGCTCGCGCAGCTTCCATGCGCATCGCTCTCAATCTTTCCTTCCTCTTTTCGGACTCCTCCATTTAACTAAAACACCAAGAGGGGCAAGAACCAAAAGCATACTCATGAGAAAGCAGAACAGGCCCCCCAAAAAAAAAAAAAAATGAAATTTCACACGATACCCGACCAATCTGACTTGAAAATCTCGTCTTTCTCAGACAGAAACTCAGGAATCGAGTCCTGTAGAAATACTACGGGCTCTTGAAAACGTGGGTAACCTAAATACGGCTGTGGGTTAGCCAGAGGACATAACCAGAGCGTCGCCGGCGAAGAGAAACCAACAAAAGGTCCGAAGAAATTGAAAATTTCCAAGCACAAAACCTCAAACGCTACGAAAAGTTCAGGCGGAAACATCTCACCCCAAGTGGTCGAAGATTGATTTTTTCCCGGCGCGCCACCACTTTCTCCGACGAGCATGCGATACCGTCGTCACAGTTCCCTCTTTCACTCGCTTCTCTCTCTTCTCGCTCTCTGAAACAGCCCAGCCACGGTACTCTCTCTCTCTCTCTCTCTCTCTCTCTGTGGCGGTAGTTCCACCTTGAAGAGGCTTCATGCAATTAAATGAATAAATTGCAATTTTTAAATTTTTCTTTTAATTTTCTTTTTGCTTGTTTTTCACTAAATTGTCCCTCGAGGAAAAAAAAAAAAAGCCTTCGTTGCAGTAAGTGTTATTTCACATTATTCTTTTCAATAAATCGAGTAACCTAATTGTTATTTGTGTATACCATAATTACTTTTCTGTATTTGAATTTACATGAACAATAAACTAACCAACCACCAATAAATACTTTCGCATAACTTATGGGTAAAATACTAGTCGAAGAACTGTGTGTTGCACGAATTTGGAAATCGCCTTCTTTAGGACTTTTACTTTCGTGGTATAATATGCGATAACCCGATATAAGACATGAAATATATATACTTTTTCTTTATTTAACGACCAATGATAAAATAAATTATGGTGATTAATACTTCAAAGATGAGATATCATAAGCTATAGTTTTTATTTTCTGATCTAAAGTAGGAAAACGCATTACTAACGTGATAACGGGATGTCACAGCTTCAAGATAGATTTATTACTAATCTTGTCACACCATCTAGGAGTTTTTCATCACTATACACTTTGTCAAAATAAACAACTAAAGCCTTTATAATGCCCAACGAAATGAGTTTAGCTCGATAAAAACGACGACGGGAGATGTTAATTTCTTGCATAATTGCATTGAAGCACGACGCACATAATAGATCGATATCGTCTCAATTTATTTTCCTTATAAGTAGCAACCCTTTGACTGTTAAGGTGTTATTTTGTCTATTTTGATGTAATCAGATTTTGGTGAGGTTCTAATGTATAGAAATGAGAACGATATGGCAAGTAATGTTAATGACTAGCAAGGACCTCAATTTATTATTTTCCAACGATAATAACAAGGAATGTATTATCTAAGAAAAGTACCAAACTTTCTTACCTCTATTTTCAAAATCCCATGTTTGCACTTTGGATTTTAACTCTAAATACCGCTTCATGCCTTGACATTAATTAAATTATCCTTTTTTTTTCTCTACATAGGTGTTATTTTCATTTAAAAAGCACTTCCATCCAAATTTTAAATAATCTTTTGCACTCAAAACCCTAACTCAACCAAAACCCTATCATCTTATCGTTAAGAGCTAGCCCATCGAGCAGAAGCCAGGATATAACTTTGCCTTAAAGGTCTGGAATTGCCCTGGCAAAAGCATGGGGCTAACCAACTAGATTTGAAAAATTGAGTATCAAGAACTGTCATTAGAAGGTTTGGGCAAAACAGATTTGAAGTGATTCCAAATTGAACAATTTCAGGAAATCCAACGAAAATCCACAGTGCAAATTCAATTTATAACTTAAATTTGAGCTGTCCTGAACTAAGAAGTATATAGAGGAGATAAACTGAGAGCTGTTATGGGATCTGAACATAATAGTGTTGTCCTCTTTATCATAAGGCAGCAATTTAGCGGCAAGGATCTGCTACTTCCTACCAGCGAGAAGGAAAGACGCCTCGACCTTGTG
The DNA here is from genome assembly GCA_021437795.1 of Rhodamnia rubescens. Taxonomy (NCBI): domain Eukaryota; kingdom Viridiplantae; phylum Streptophyta; class Magnoliopsida; order Myrtales; family Myrtaceae; genus Rhodamnia; species Rhodamnia rubescens. The sequence continues at coordinate 1,961,422 of JAILYA010000003.1, read as the reverse complement.
CCTTCACATCTCGGGCAACTCGGGAGATATTGCCAAAAAAAAAATTTCCATAATTGATAAAGGAGAAGACAACAAGCACATGGAAATGCGACGAGCATCATCTAGTAATGCCACTGTAAAAAGAATGAATTAATATAAGAGAATATCTGTATCTGTACATCACAAAAGAGATATTTTCCTCGCAACGGAATTCTTGAACCACACATAGTTAAAACACTGTTAGCCAATTCCCCGGTAATTTAGTCCGGAGAGAGGGGACCTCGTTCCGTTTCTCCTCAGCTAAGGAGCCAGCTTCGGCTCGCATAATTATGACTGTTCTACCAAAAAAAATAAAGGTGCCGATCAAGTTAAGAATGACCTCTCCATGATGCCTCACCACAGCGTCCTTTGAACACCAGATATTCCTGCAGCAACACAGCCTTGCTGCAAAAGGCTCCTTGATATAATACGACACAACCCACTTACTCAACTGGTGCTAAATCTCCCTTTTCAAAGATGGTGCCCGGAGGTTCCAGGGTTTCTATCAAACAGATAGAGGTGACATCAAAGTCATGCTTCAAGAACTGTTAATAAGAAATTTGGTTCAAGCGCGATGCATGAGATTGCGTCGTGTCGACCATTGTTTTGTTCCTCCAGCATTTGACAGCCAAAGGAGACCGTAATATCAGAGGCATTTCTTGAAGGCAGGAGATAGCCCCTCTTGTTCACGAAGATGCATCCATTGTCCATAATCCCCCTTTCTAATGCATCCATCTCGCCATTTTCATCGTCATTATTTTCCTTTTCTTGTGGTCGCGATGCTTGGCAGAGATCCTCAGTTTCCTCTTGGCATTACGTTCTGGATTGATCACAGCCATGAGCTTCTCGTCCTGTTTTCTTTTGTCCCTCTTGTGCCTAAGATCCTTCCTTATCTGGCCGTAAACTTGCACGAAATTCTGGAGGCCCAAAGTGCTTCGTAATGATTCAGAAACCTCTTGAGCTAATTGTTTAGAATTTTCTGCAAGACAAAGTCCCAGAAAAGGAAAAGAAGATTTGTCAGATTTTTACAGGAGGTAGCCTACTACCATAAAAAGATAAATAGTATAAATTCGACAACTTATATCCTCTTTCAATCCATTTTAATTTGGCTTCACAACCACTCATGGACAACTACCTCCTAATTAATTAATAAATTGACTCCCATTAAAACAAAATTCATTTGATTGAGACTATCTACCAATCTCCCATTTTCTTTGCAGAAAGTGGGTTGTCTAGTTCTTCTCTTCTCGCTGAGATGGGACTTTGATTACCTCGTGTCCCATAATAGACCTCTCTCTTTCCCTGGGTGAAGTTAGAGATAGATTGATTTTCCCTAATAGGATACGCTTTTCCTTGTATTTATAGAATAGGTTTCTGCTTTCCTTTCATATCCCACTACCCTCTCAAAAAGGACCTAAGACAAGATGGTGGAATTGTAGCTACATACTTATCCCAATGCACTCCATCCACTTGTTTGTTAGTGGAGTTCTTACATCCCTCTTCTTTTTCCAGGCTGTACCATTAGAAAGCCTACCAGTCTCTTACAATATTTCGCAACTTTAAGCTCTGGCTTTGCTGGCATACAGGCTTCTTTTGTCATCTCTATAGAGTTGGTTCTTAGACCCCTGACCTCTACATCACGGACTTGACAACAAGAATGACAAAAAACTGAGGTGAAGATTAATTTAACATTTACATAGAAGGTAGCCCTCATCAGATCGTGGCTTTAAGAATTTTATATGGCTTAATACAAGTTTCTGCTTCTACTCTTGTTCACAAGGCATTATCGTCTTGAACCTTGTGCAAGACAAACCTTTTGCACCCCTGGGACTAGGAAGGAAAAGCTCTCACCCCTAGACCAAGCATCTAGTCGTCCACAGATTTTTAACCTTTTGACCCATAAGAAAAAATCAAGCCCCATTTCTGCAAGTTGTTCTATCAAAATGCGTAACTTCTCATCAACATAATCAATATTCTTACCAGATATGACTTTCCCCGTAAATTCTTCACAAACTTTATAGAGTGGTAGAAGCAACTCATACGCATACTGCAGTGCATCTTCCCCACCAATTTGTGATGAGAACTTCTGGAATATACTGAAGACAATTTTCAACTGCATGCAACAGATAAAATGTTATTAAAAAAGCAGGAACATTAAGAAACATAACAGGCACTAAGATCATACAGCAAAATGACACAAAGGAGGCCCGAGAATGTTCTAACATTTTGTTTTAGCATGCTTGTCAATTTCTTGTGCCATCATACTAATTGCCACTTTTGATTAAACTGAATTTTTTGAAATCTGTCCAGAGCTTTCTGGAGCAACAATTACCATGACAAGTGTATAATTCGGGAATGAAATATTTGTCAATGTCAAAATTTCATCTCTCCATGATTTTGACATTCCCTCGTTACTATTACTTCTGCTGAAAGAAAGTGTCAAAATAATCCTAGCCCCTGTTTTAGGCACTTAAAGCACATTCTTCCAGCAGCATCTCCAGGGACTTTGAGGCCATGCAGAACACCACACAATAAGTGATAGCAAGGCTCCCACATTACAGTGAAAAGTTTTCCAAAGAAGGTTCTCACATAGGATAAGCCTTAGTAAAGCATCTTGGCACATATTCTTTGTCAAAGAAAAGTACCTGAACATGCTCCATCTGAAGGGCAATCTTCCCCAACCTTTTGAGCAAACTGCGTACGAGAAAATATTGACCATCTCCAGAGTGGCCATCGTTATGTTCTTCTAAACCAGATGTTAGATTGACAAAGATGGCTTTTCCATTTCTTGGGTCCAGTAATTGGAAGGCTTTGAGAAAGCAAACTTTCTCATCCTGTCCAAGAGTAAGCCAAAACTTCTTGAAAGCTAGAGGCTCAACATGAGCCATCAAAGAATTCAAACAACTCATGGAGAAAACAATATTTTCTATCATGAGGTGTCCTGCTGCATCATTTGCAGGTTGCGTCTTCATTTGGCAGCACAAGGAAACAGCTATCAGAAAAAGTCTGCCTTTTCTCATTAGAAGAAAGTCTCCTACTTGCTTCTCATTGTTTCCTCTGCATGCATCAGTTATTGCCGCAAAGTAAAACGCTAGAAGACGACTGGATATATTGCGTAGCCACATATGTGGATGCAGCAGCAACTCTGACACTCCTGTCCAGATATCCTGAAAGATTGCAATAAATAAGGCACTCTGCACCATCCCCACCACCTCTCCCCCCAATAAAATAAAGAACACACACACACATACAAACCCCAAGAAAACGTGAAATACACGACTGCAAAACTACCCAACAAGAAGTTCTGAAGCTTTTACCAGTAAGTGGGTTCAGCTAGATGGTTCCTATAATGTCACTCCGCCCTATCCTAAACTATGTCCATGCGAAACGGAAACTACAGAAGTAAAGAGATGACCCAAAATGAAGACCTAGAAATACTAAGTTTCACACCTCACAAAATTTTACCCAGCCTATTTGCACAAAACAAAGACAGTGACAACCAAAAAAATCCAACATTAGGAAATATCAAATTAACAGTTTACAGATATATTTTCTTAGCAAAATTGACACGCGGACCACCCAATTAACATCACTGCCAGAGGATTCCAGTACCACCGCCATGCTCCCATTTGTGAAATGTTCTAAAAAGGAAATGTCTTCCCCACTCAATTAATTATATTAATTCAGAAAAAGTCTTGAAGTTAAAAAGCTACCATCAATATGAAGTGCTGTCTAAAAGAAGAGCTGGATAAGTCAAACCATCAGCTTGCATGCAATACATAATGAAGCTTCAAAACTATTGACAATGTTGACAATTCAAGTCTTAAATAAGCAATGTATGTAACCAATTGGAACCACAGTTCTCACATTCGGGTAGCTATTTCAATCTCATAGTAGCCCAAGAATAAAAACGCCAACATTAACCAATGCACTGGAAGTTCTGCACATAAAAAGGTGCTGAGCAGGAAAGGTGGATTGTGATAGAGCATCAGGACATGCGCTTAAAGAGAAGCAAACAGAATGGCATTGTATTTTAGGTGTTACGGAGGTATTAGAAATTTAGATTGTCCAAGTAGGAGGCAGAAATTATCATAGGCGAATCAAATCAAACCTATTCTCAAAGAAGAGCTAAAAACAAAAATATTGTGGCAAGAAAAGCCCCAAAAACTTGACTGGAAAATGGAGACATCAAAGTGAGCTGCAACTCATGGATGATTATGGCATCGGCCAAAGACATGTCACAAACAACGACGACATGTGGCACATACAGACAAAAATAATGAACTTGTTCATACCTCAAATTCTGCTTCAAAAGTCAAATGCTGAAATTGATGTAAAATTTTCTCCAACATAACCAGAGAGTAATATGCTTCTTTCCAGAAAGGAATAGCTGCCTCATCAGGGAGATCCAGTTGGTCACTTGCAACAGAACAGACAGCAGACTGCAGAACACTTCTAACTACGGGCAATACACTAGAAATATGTTTATGAAAGCCTTTCTTCATGACTTCAACCAGCAGCCCTAAGACCTGTACAAATAAAAGCAATTGTATGAATGTATTCTCTTTAAAAAAACAGAAAAATAACATCAGCCACGATGGTGGCCTCTGAAAACACTGTGAATTAAGTAAACTCAAGACACAAAGGACGGACCAAGACGACTACGTTCTGGATGATACAAAGTCCAGACTGAAATATATTGACAGATGAATTGAGAAAAAGACCGTGGCAGCAATTATGACTCCGTAAAAGAACAGGCCTTCACTGGCAACACATTAGATTCGATTTCTCTGTATCATCAACCAAAAAAAAGCTCTAATTTGAAAAATCCACGACTTTTCTATGGAACCATGGTAATGTAGAACCCTAAGTTCTCTTCAATATGCAGAGCACCAACTTTCCACACTTGAATCACGTAATACCACCATGGCTTCAATCACTCTTTCACCCACTCACTTGTATATACCAACATACAAGAGAGAGAGAGAGAGAGGGAGGGAAGCAAAGTATAGTACATAGAAACATGGATAGCCAGTTAAGTCCCAAATAACTTGACACTAGAAGTCTAGTACAGAAGATGTTAACTATTGGAACTATGGAAAGATTCCGGATTATCTACCTGTGCCGCAGCACTCCAGAGTTGCTTTTTACCACCCAAATACCAAGAAAGACTATACTCAAGGATAGAATGAAGTGGGTGAGGGCTTATACGCCCGACTAAAAGTTTTATCGCTACACCAGTCATAGAGCGAACTCTGTTATCTTGATCATTTGCTAAAGAAACCACCAAATTGATGAACAATGATTGTGACTGCTCATCCAGAACGCTTCTAGGAAACTTCACAATAATTGCATGAAGCATTTCAAGCACCGCTTCTCTTCCACTTGAATGCTCATACCTGCATTGAAATGTACAAAGTAAGTCATATGATACCCATCAGAGGAAACCTTGCTCTGTATTCAACTAAGTACTCACCTCAGATTTGAAAGCAGAAAATCCAAATGTTGCTGCAACCGCTTCTCAGATAGATGGTAATCAAGTAAAAATTGCAATAAAATCTGACTGCACTTTTTACGTATAGAATCCACTTGACTAGTTACCATCAATTCTCCAACTTGTTTTACAACATCATATATCTCAGGTACCACTAACTTGCGGCTGATAATTGCCCTTAGTAGAGAAAGGGCAAGGAAAGAAGAATTCCTTTCGAGGTCAACAAATATCGGAAATTGTATCAATGTGTGTAATTCTTCAGAAGACAGGGTGATTTTGGTCATCCGGAGAAGCACGGTTAATAATCTGAGGCATGACTGCATTAGAGGGCTGCTACTATCCACAGAACTTTGCGCAATATCAAGCAGCGCACCTTTAATTTTGTCAGCCTGAGTTTCAAAAGATGGCAAGGGCAGCCTGAACAGAGGAGTCAAACATCTTAAAGATGCTGACAAGATATCTTCATATTTGGAACTTAAGCAGCTGCATAACAGTCCAACAAAAGGATCCAACATTGACAGCAGATTTACATCATTTCTGTCCATTTTTGAATTTTTTAGATGAGCATGCAACAATCCAAGACCAAAGACCGTAATCATATGTGAACCCTGAGAGTCATTTCAAACACCTGACTCGTGGTAACTCTGTTCCCCCTCATGTTATCCTTATATTTCTGTCCAGAAGGAACAGTCAAATTATCACCCTGATCCTTTTCTTTGTTTATTCCATCTTCAATGAGGCCATATACAAAAATGAGCAGGTCGGTCTGACCAACGGACGGATTAGATTCAATCCCAGTTGCAATATGACTTAACATGCTCTCCAACTTCGCTTTCAGGTTTGGAGTAAGATGCTTCTGTAATTGAGAAGTCACAGGAGAAATAAGTTTCAAAGCATGGCTTCTGAATGTGATGTTTTGTGCAATCAATTTCAAGGTATCAAAGGACTTCCGTTTCCTAGTTTCTTTCATCTTAGATGCTATCTTCTCCACCTCTTTTTCCTCAGAAACATCTCCAAGGATGTCGCTCCCTACTATTGATAAAAGATCTTCCAAACAATAATCCAACTTCAACCTACTGGGATTCACAAGAAACTTTGCCAATACGAAGTTTAATGTGTAACCCAGTACATGCAGCTCATATCCTCGCTTCAGTGTAGCACGCAGGACTTTGAGTATGAATTGCAAGTATTCCAGCCCAAGTTCCTTCAAACAAGCTGCTAAAGCAGACCTGGCTTCATCACGAGTGCTTTCTGCACGACTCTTCAAGAGATTTACAGTACGATGAATGATAGTCGGAAGCTGTGAATCCAGTGTGTCCCCTGGAAGCAACTTTAGCAGCTTGAGTGCTGCTAGATTAATATTAACATTAAGCTTATCCGAGTCACAGTTCAGAAGCTTCTGTATCCTTGGTAGCACATTTTTCTGGAGGGAATCCTGTATCTCCATGGCTTCAATTGAAGTACATTTTCTCAAAGTAACTGAAGCAGTACCCAACTTGACTGCATCTAGAGCAGTTTCAGAAGGGCATATGGATTCTCGATTAAAGTTGACTCCTGAGAAATGAAACTGGTCCAAAATACAGCAAATTAAACGCGACAATAGCTTCTGCTTCCCAGGTTCTGCAGTCATTTCTCGGAAGCATCTAATGAGCAAAGCATTATAGGACCTCCATCCCACATGACCAGCAACTGATGCAAGGGCCTCTAGGCACGCATTTTTTATTTGCTCTATCTTTCCATCTTCAATGTCAAACAGCAGATTGAAAAACATTGGGACAAAAATCTTGTTAAGGATGTCCTGGAAGTTGACATAAGAATTATCGTTCAAATACTGGACATCAGATACTGAAATCACAATAAAACATCAGGACAGAAGTACCTCGGACATGCTACTGTTACTTATAACACTCCTAAAGCGTGACAAAGCCCTTGCCCTTCTATGCTTCTGTCATCACAATAATCAATATATGAGAAGTACTCAGAAGATCAAGCAAGAACATCCTGTTGACGTACTTTTGCAGGAAGTAAATATTCCTCTCACAGAAGTCAAAAAGGTGAAATAAAAAAGTCAGACAACAAGTACATCAAAGCCAAGACCATATGTCCATTTTAAATTAAAGGCGACAGAAAGTTGACACCAACCTGCAGATGAACAAGATTGAAGAAGAAATCAATTTCAGCATCTTCACTGCATAATGGCTTGAACGAATTCAGGTTTGCCAATTCAGGGAGCTTCAAGACCATCGCTCGTAGCAGATCCATCCATTCCTATACACATGAAAGGCCAAGTTAAAGCGGGGTGCCTAATAATGACACCTGACTATTGATTGCCGACAAGTCAAAATAAAAGGGAAAAATTCAGCTCTCACTTTAGAAAAATGACTTAAAAGACTTTACTAAATATGTGAATATCATTCTTCTGGACATATCCTACAAGCAGAAAGGCACAAAGAAACTCATTTTTAATGCCAATGTACGTCTCTTTTAAATGCACATGCGCAACTTGCATAACTAAAAGAGTTCCAAGGGCAACACTCTAAACCATCAGATTACACCCGCTGCCGCAAAATATAATACCTTACGAATCGGTGCTTTCTTCCTCATTGCCTCCCCTAAATGCTTCAAGAGGAACTTATCAACAATGCGTTCAACAGATGATTTTGTCCACCAACTACTGTCATGAACCACCATGCCTTCTGGCAATTTTTCTACACCCCTCGTGTCACGGTCAATGATGTTGGTGGAAAATTCGATGAATGCATCCAACGACCGATAAGCACTGTGCCTTAAAATTAAGTCATCAGAGGACATATCATAGACAAACTGCGACAAAATGATTAATGCATGATCCACTTCAACAGAATAGAACAGATCGAAGCCAATCTTTTCATATGCATTCATTATTCTGTCGTAGTCAAGGCCTTCTACTTCCATGGAAGAGGTTGCATTCAATTCATTTATGATTTTTCCCTGCAGTCCAACAAAGTAGTCACCATTAAGAACTATAAAAATCCCCTAGAAATAATACAAAAGAAAATCCAAGAAAAGGGAAAATATTACCACAACAGCTATAGAATGTTCAGTTTCAGCAAGAGCGACAAGAAGATTACAAATAGATACTCGCATATCCAACTCAACCCAACTAAGCAGAGGAGAAACTGCAACCAAAATCTCCTTATTGCATGTGCCACCCAAGACAGGTAGTAAGTCTCGAATCACATGCAGAATTTCTGGATAAACATCTGAAAAAAAAAATGCAACTGGTTAGATAAATTTAAGTGCATGACCATTATAGTTGCTGTAGTATTGAAGCTTCTTACCAGGGTTGTGAGCTCCCTTTGACAAGAACAGAAGTAAAACATCCATAATCTTTCTTCCCATTGACTGATTGCTCAGATACTTGGGTAGCAATTTAAATACTTTAATCAGAGACTCCCCAGGATGTTTGATCAATTTCCTGCCACAACAACTCAAAATCAGTCATCTCTCAGATATCATGCATCTTGAGTAACTATACCTTCCAATTAAGAGGAGGAATTTATAATATAGAGTGGACTTCTTCCCTTTACATAGTTTCAACATAACAATAAAGCCTACTATTTGCAGTAGCATCATTCCATAGATCCACGATGCAGGTCCAAATAATCAGAACATAGCATAACTTCTTATATAAAGAAAATCAACTAGTCTATGCCACTATTTCCCAAATCTCAATTCTTCTTCAAATTGGCTTTCTACGGGAATTAGGTCATCCACATCCATGCATAACCAAGCCTACCAAGTTTTTTTTTTTTTCTTTCTTAGTTTGTTCACAGTTGTATGGAAAGATGATTGTTACAACAAACACTTCAGACTACTACTTAACGAATGAACTGCTAACAATGGGAAGCGCATTCTTTTGGATAAGATGATAATATACAAGTTTTTCACATCTAAAATTCAGGCTCCGTTTATTTTGTGGAAAGTGAATGATTTGGACAACATTTTGCCAAAAAATAATTGCTTGTAAATTTTTGTCATGATAGACAACAATTTATGTTCAAACATTTTCATAGACGATGAGAATAACTTTCTGTCATTCATATTTGTAAGCGATACAAGCCATCATTTTTTAGGAAAATAAAATCCTCCATTTTCCACGAAACAAATACACCTTAGCTGAAAATGATCAACATTGGATATGTTCACCAGAAAATGTCTATAGGATGAAACATGACTCCGAAACCGTCATTCTATCAAGTAACGGAGACCAAAACAAATGAAATGGTCCAATAAATCCTACTGCTTTATTTTGAGAAGGTCGAACTCTAGAGAACACAAGGAAACATATCAGACACCATCAAATTCTCGTTGTTGGTACCATTTGGCATGCTATGCAGATTTTAACACTCCAACAGATCTTTAGAGAAGAAAGTGGCGATCGTTAAGCAGAAGTCAAAAGAGATGGCTAGAGAAGTACGACCGCACAGCATGCAGCACTTAACCAAAACTTACAGTATCTTAATGTTTGAACTCATTTCTTCGTTATATAGTACCACATAAGAGCACCCAAAAGTGAAAAAGAAAATAGAAGCAATTCCTAACAAGACAACAGTACAGTCAGTCACACATTTGAATGCACAATTTCTCAGCTTGAAACTGTTGACTCCATCCCTTCAAAAGTTTTCATTCTTCTGGATCACATCTAATATGCCTACTTGTCACTTATGCCCCTCAGACCAATCATGATGCAAAGATGAATATACGAGGCATATATGGGCATGAAAGCACAATATTTCTTCTCTTCTGCAGCATCATTGTCCTTTTTGGGATGGCAAAAATTTTGTAGGAAGAGAGCAGTACATGTTCAAGTACACTTTAAAAAAGCAAGCAATTCCCAAAATACATCAGTAAACCAACATCCAGCACAACAATGAAAAGATAAACATGATATCAATGTATTAGACTAAGAGGCAAAATTATCAGACAGAGATTTGATGACAAACTAAACCGAATTTATCCATTGGCCGTAAACTAAATATGATTCAAGATGGAAAACTTTGATACAGCACAAATTAATCAAGATAAGCTCAGCATAACTACCAAGATATAGTTCTAACAAGAGACGTATGCAGCGTAATCTAAAAATGCGCAAAGTATGGCTTTACCTCTTTATAGGAGAATCGCCGAAAAAAAGAGAATGCAAACTACAAGTGAGTTCCTCAAGGTTAGGAAGTAGAACTTCTCTAATACAACTGCCCTCTTCCCCCAACTCACTGTCAAGACCGAGAAGGTTCTCTATAAACTTTAAAACAACTGAGACAATCGCTTCAGATGCAGTTGTAATACCCAGCATTGAAAATATATCCGGAACCAGGCTCTGTTCCCTACACAACAGGGATACAAGTTTGTGGTCTCTGCTCATAGAAAGAAAGCACAAAAACAGCGAGCTCGGCTTCTCACTGCTTGAACCCTCTTGTTTGAAGCCTTCAATTAATGGTTTCATCGAATGGAAGAAAAGGTCCCACAACTCGCCATCAAACTCATGTCCTTCATACTTGATTAAAACAGAGGAAACAATTTTCAGGCACAAAGACCTCAGATCCTTGAGCTGCTTACTTTCGAGACCCGCCTTCAAAATAGAATTTGAGCTTAGAAAGTGAATACGAGCAAAAAGAAAAGGAAAGACACATAACTGAACAAAAGAGGACATTATAAATGTCCCCCTTGATCCCAAAACGCCCCTAAAAGAACAATGATATAATTCCATCAGCACCCAAGTTTGTTACTGTCGACCCCTTAGACTGGCTAATGTTTGGCAATTAGTGGCAGAACCGATCTGTCCCATGAGTAATTTAGACTCGATACTGGTGTGTCTCAAATGATTCTTTCCCGCCAACAAGGATATTTGCAGGAAAAGAGAACTCAGCTTCCACTACGCACATGAGAGCTGTGCTAGCCAATTTATGAGAGAGAGAGCCTCCTTGTCAGCACCAAAGAATCATGTGAGCTGCACGTGCATTGATGGCATAGAAGCTTGATCATGGCAGATTGGTTTTCGGGTAATTTGACAGATTCTGAGTAAGTTTAGTCACTATCTAAAATAAAGTTAGGAATAGGGGGGACTTTGAGATTTTACGTCAATTTTGGGGGCATTTCAGAATTAATGCTGAGATCTCTCACGAATTACATAAGTGACGAAGCTTTATTATATCTTCTTACTTCGAATGCAAGCAAGTCATCTGCCTCTCAGGGATTCAACAAGATAAAATTACCACAGACAACAACATGAGAAAGATGCAAAATTTATGTTTCCCCCACCAACACGGGCACCTACTGCAGAGAGCTGATTTAACAATTGATTTTTTTTTATTTTATACTCCATTGATCACCATATAAAAGAAAATATTATCAACAAAGTAAATATATGATAAATCTGCAACAGTAAATGCAACATTTTCAACTATGATAGAGAAATTACCAAAAGAATATCCCCTGCTCCAGTGTCCTCATTCCAAGCCTGGTTTAGATTAGTGGACCCATTCAAAGAAGATGGATTCTTGCTCTTTCCTTTGTCCAATTGACATGTACAGAAAGCCAAAATTTGCATCACAGAACCCATTAACAGTTGAAGGAATGGGTTAATATGATATTCATCAAAGGTCGCTAGAATATCCTCAATTACATGCAAGTAACCAGATCGCTTCTTCCAAGAGAGGGCTGCTATATTATCCATAGTGAAATACTTCAAAAAGTTAAATGCCAGAAAGTCGTCCATTGAAATGCTTGCAGAGCACACAAACCAATTCCGCGTGCCATCACTTCCCATGGTAATTACTTGAAAAGGCTGTACCAGCAGAGTGAAGAAAAGCGGAAGCTCATTGACATCTAGCTGAGCAATGAAACCAAGAACTGCCTTCCGATGATAGACACTCTTGTGCTGACATGAAGCAAAAAGGTGTAAATTATCTAACAGCTGAATGAGTCAGAATAAGCAGGGGAAAAATTCAGTTCACACGTACAAGAATTCCGCCATGCTGTACTTGAAAAATAATTATGGAAATTATTGAGATCAGGTAATTACACACTGGTTGACGAGATAGATACCTTTCTTGAGGCCAATGTCTTTAAGTTTCTCACTTTGGGCACCAAAATCCGGATCACTAAAGGAACAATATAAGCTCGGTGACCATATTCAATCAGATTAGAATCCATGGATAAACTCCATGTAGTTAATTCTTCCCGTAAGCTTTTTGAATCAATCAAGTTCCTGAGATTCTTCTCATAAGGCAGTAAGAACTCATCCTTCCATGTCAGGAGGCACTCCAGAACCTTCATCTGTATTTCGGGATCATTGTCTTCCAGAAGCCTATGAAAACAATAGGAAATTGAATTAGTAATCAAGCTTGTCAATCTTTGCACAGGCATACACAAAAACATTGCCAGAAATAAATGAAGCAGGCAACAATCTGACAACCTCAAGTACCTGTTTTGCAGAACTTCTTTGAGAAACTGAGTCCGATAGAAGGCTTTAGGATTGTGCATCAATTTTAGCAGGTTTAGCCATTCTTTGAGGATGCCCTTCCATTGTTTTCCTTTACAAGCATGTGAATCAAATGAACCAACACTGCAGTCTCACAAGAACATGGCATTCAGTTGCAACAAACAGAGTGAAAGAATCATTCACAGGTTTAGGTGCAAGAACTGCTTTAAGAAAGCTTAGCAGCCAAGTGACTACCTTGAATGCTCGTGATCACTGTAGCCCAAAAAGTTCAAGAAAAGAGGAACAAGTTGCCGAGATCGAGCTTCAGTAATAGTTGGAACTTTTTGCAGAGATTGGATCAACTGAGAAAATACTGACTCAATAGGTGTCCTATCCACCATTGGACTCGTAAACAAATGAAAGCGCTCCACCAAGCCTGAAACTTCAAAACCATGCAAACTTGAAGGACAGTTTCTTACATAAGCGAATAAGTCAGCAATTCGTTTTCTATCAAAAGCTTATATATATTATAATTTTTACTCTATCACCACAGATCATTTGAAAATTGAAGGGACACCAAAAATCATCTGAAATATAGAACTACCCTAAAGTACTGGAGACAACACAAAGGGTATTACTACCAGATATCGTAAAGCTGGAGCATCACGTACCATTTGACTTGCCAGGCAATTCAGCAGCTACTTCCTTAAGATGATCACGTGAAGCTTTGAAAACCAATTGGCAGTCTCTAAGATACCTTATAAATATGTCCCATACAGTTCCAACATGTTTGCTAATTAAAAAAGCAAGGCACTCCAATGCTGGAGCCCACAGATAACTAAATCTGTTATAAAAGATGCCTATTATCCCATACAAAAGCAACGGTATATAGCTTTCACCAATCCTTCCAGAAGACAAATCCATCTGTATTTTAGAGATCAATAGGATCACTTTCCTGCTGGTAGAAACCGAAAGAGGAATCGTCTCAATGGAAAGGAGGAGCTCAAGCACCTGAAATTGACGAAACATGAGAACACAACTGTGATGTAAAGAATAAGTCGACTCACTACATGGAAAAGAAATTACATACATCCCCACCCAGACCAATGCCATGGGAAGTCTTGCAAATTTCATTACTTATTTTCTGCCCTAAAGGTCGATCTGAAGCATAAACATCACAACTGAGAGGCTGATAATGGCACAGTATTCGTAAAGTTGAGACACGAATCCTCTTGTCGAAGTGACCCAAATTCTCTTTAAAAACATCAACTGCATCCACAAACTTGTTTGCCTCAAACTCCTGATGATGTGTGCCACAAGCTTCTCGCAATTCAGACCTATTATAGGAAGATAGTGACGTAGATTAACACATGCACAAATTTGATTAATTGAAAAAATAGCATTGAAGAAATGCAAAAGAGGAAGGAAAAACATATGACCAAAGAGTATTCTAAGCAGCATCTCCGTTCAACTTACCCATGCACACTATCGAGATAATCAGCAACAGCTACCAACACTTGAGGAGATGACTTGTGTCTTTTCGCAAGTTGCACGACCTTACTGGCATCTTCGAACCCAGATTTGGAATTGCAACACAGTCTGTGGTGGGAACTTATAGCAGCACCAATCAGGCTTTGCCAAGTGTGCCTAGCAAAACCTAGGATTGTATCTGAACATAAAATAAGGATGATTAATACAAGCTTATGCAATGAAAGTGAAGTATACTCGTGTACTACTGCAGGTAAATAAGTAGCTTGCAATCCGTCGTATTGCAATTAAGAGCAAAAAATTGAAATATATGCTGAGACAAAAAAAAATCATACCATCTTGGGCCATTAAAAGCTGATCCATTCCATCGATCAGGTCCATTAACAAGGCCACATTGTGCGGACTGTCAAAGACATAAGGATAGCAGCATATGACTCCCCACAGCAAAGCCAGTTCAGTCTCATCAAGTTGAACAGACAAGCGATCTCCAGTTCTATAACCCTTAGTCCAGGAAACCCAGTTGGCAACAGTTTGCTGCACAAATTGCCGAATCCTTGAATGTCCTCCAAATAATACCCCATGGATGTCAACCTCTGGTTGCATTTTCTCAGATAAGCAGAGACAAAGACAGATCACTTGTTCCAGGGAATTTTCAATCAAATTATCCAGTGTCCTGTAGTCCCACCAGCAAAGTTGAAATTAGGGCATGGTAGAAGTGACGGGCAGTTATCTATGCAATCACACAAGAAATAAGAAGGTGCAAAAGCATACGTCACCTCAAAATGATGGCACGGAACACACACACTATGGAAGAATCCTTCAGTAGCATTTCTCCAATAAATTCCAACAAACTGAAAGCCAAGACCCATAGCGTGAAGATATTGAAGGGAAAGTTGAAAAAAGTCACAGGAGAACACGGTATTTCTTTAAACCAATTACCTCAAGTTTTGCAACTCAAATAGAGGAGCCCATTGCATACAGCAGTTTTGGAGAGCAGACGAGTTGCTAGCACAATGTAGCCCATCGACAATACTTAGCATTAACTTCAGAACCTTATCAAGAACTTCGACAAGACCATCCTCATCCACTATTGAACCGTGAAAAACGAAAAGCTTCTGCAAGAGCATTGTCATGAGTTCAAGGAGCGGCTCATAATCTGCAAGATGTTGAGCAAAATCAAGAAATGTATCTTGGTAACTTAAATTAGAAGGGTAGCACAATATGACTTGTTAAACTACCTAAAACTTTGCGTCCTTCGTCAGTCTGTACGTTCGAGATAAATAAAGTCAAGAGTCTACCAAGGTAGGAAGAGTTTTTGTTATTTATAGCATCAATAGTCTCCTGATACAAGCAATTCCACAACAAAGCCAACTCCTCGGACTCCAGCTCCTCACACAACCTTCGGAAGGAAGCATCAATGACCTCAACAATAGTGTCTGAACCTGCTTTTGGGAGGTGTGAGGTTTGGAGGGGATAGAGTCAAAACCAAAAACCTTTCAGTTCAATGGAAAATCCAGTCACATATTTACAGCCCAAGAAGAGCACAATCTTCTTTTATTGGAAACGCAAGAAAGCTCCACAAAGAATAAATGAAGATGGAGATCTTAGTAAATAAATAACAAAAAAGCCAAAATAAATAGACACTACAAACTACAGCCAATAATGCCACAGGAAAGGTTGCAAGTCTAGTTATCAGATAAACAATGATATAATCAACTTCCTCCAAAGTCTAGTGTCAGGTTGTCAGTATAGTAAGAATGTCTATGCTTGCTTGAGACATACAGTCATAAGAAAGCCAACAAAATTGCATAACATTAATGAGTGAACAGAAATGTTTTGGTATTCAATCCCCCAAAAAAAAAAAAAATTGGTATACCAACTCGAAGTCAACTGTTCAAGGGGGAAAGAAAAGGAAACTTGCCTTTGGTGAATTTATCGCCAATCCTAAAAATTGAATTATCCAGCAATATCTGCAGAACTCGCTCTGCCTTTGAATGGAACTTCATTGATGTTCCTCTCATAGTATAATACAATAGGGCACTAACTCCTGCTTTTCTCTCAACTGATTGTTTCTTCACAACTTCAAACATGAGCTTTCTTATACCTGCTCCAATAACATGTCTAGTAAGAATAAAACCTCCATGTGGACCTATTATTGGAGTTATCAAATAATTTAAACATGGAAAGGTCCACGTATTTCCTCCACATTTTTGACCAAAAAAGGAACTCCAAACACGTATTGATTGTGTCTTTATAAATCAATATTCGGAATGAAGAAAGTTAGATTGAAACTACCCATGCTATAAAAGAACTAGTGTAAAACTACGGCATATATCCTATAATGTGATGGAGATCTAGCCAAAATCAGCATCCTAAGCAACCTTTCTAGAGTGATGGAAGATCTCTGCAAAGGCAGCTACAGTATAATCGAGACAGATTCATTTTAAAATTCACAAAAAAGTGGCGAAAACCATTCAAAGTATACAAAACCATAACAAGAGGACTCTGTTCTTGTCCAAGAACGCAATAAACTATCCATATATATATATATATGATATCTATATATAATTATGTATGATGTCTATCGCACGTGCCCACACAGAGAGGGATTCAATTCGGTTATTATAGATAGTCAAGGAGACATAGTATTGCAACTAACCCTTTTCCTCTGCACATCTAATGCCAAATTCCATCTTTTTCACATTATAACCCCTAGCCAAAAAGGACATACGCATGTTCCTTTAATATGGTCTGACAGGAAGGAAATGGTTAGAATATTCTGGTACTTTTCACAACGTTTCCTATTTAACACGTTAGCCAATAAAATATGAAGTCATTTCTCAAGCAAACAGGAGTCGATTATGCTCCTCAAATATAACTGACCAAATGACAGCTTTGTCTTCACATCAAATCAATAATTCAGAATTGAATGATTTTTCCCTTTTAGCATTAGTTTGATGACGAAAAAGTCCTGTTGCATTGACTATTCTGCTGTAGATGTTATGTGAAGAGTCTCTTTTCTTCTGATCATTTTTAAGAATATTAAAAGGGAAGAGAGTGTGTCAGGATGCTTATCTTGTTAGGCTATTGTGCCGATGCAACTATGCAGCTCATTATTGCATGTATGCAGTCATTTAGCATCATCTATGCTAAAAACTAGTCGAGGTTTACAGCCAATCAACACAGGATTTTCATGTCAGATGTCAATGAAGCAATAACTATTCGGAAGAAAAGGGATCCTAATACCTCTTATAAGCTCTTCAACAGGTGCATTCCTTAGCAAGAAAGACATTGCTTCTGCCATAAATTCTTGAACATATTCTTTGACATGATATCTTAATTTGATGGTAATCCTTCAAGAATAAGAGGATTAAGATGAGTATCTTAATCAGAAAGAATGATTCACACAGAGACTCAAACACTTCATGTCTACACACACATCATTCCCCAAACAAGGTGTTAGATACATATAGACCAAACTACCCTCCAAGAGATCATATATAAATCTCTCCCCATTGATAAACCAAAAGAAAAAGGAACCACGCTCTCATATCCAGAAGGTTGACAGCACAACTCTATCACAAGATCAATCCATGAAGCATTACTTACTTGAGCGCATGTACAATGTCCCGTCTTAGATACTTTTGCAAATACATCATCATAGATGACCATGAGCAGAAGATCTGCAAAAGGAAAGCTCATTAATATGGCCAATCGATGAAAAGCACTGTCTCAAAAACATCAAAAAATATAATGGATGAAACCTGTTCAATAATCTCAGGTTCCTTATCAGCGCCATTTTCGAAAAGAGAAACTAAAGAATCAACAATCCTTGGTAAAAACCTGGCAAAAGTATACAAATTGATTATACATAGAATCAAGTTACCAATGCATGATTTTAGAGATATCATAATATTTTCAGTAGACAAATTGTCCTTTATTAGCCATTGATAAATGGCACAGTTGATAAAAAAGTAGAACGGAGAACATAATTGCTCTCGTAGGGGAAATCGCAATGGCATTTTGGAACATACTCTAGTTCTGAAGTGTAGTACAATAAAGTAGGCTTTTTTCAAACGAGATATGATTAATTGGATATTTTAAGAGCAATATCCATATTCATATCCATAACTTAGAGACTCCAATTATAGTAAAAGCAAGTCAATTCTTGATAAAATATATTCCTAGATCGACCTTCATCTGAAAGTAAAGTGATCAATTATGGTTTGGGAATGTCCGAAACGTTTATTTTAGTGTTCCAAATTGCCTAAAAGGGACAGAGAATTCCGAATCACAGCACTTGACGAATAGTGTACCATGATGGAATAGTGTACAATGTATCCAAGTAAAGATCATGTAAATTGCAGTCTGCAAAGCTATGTACAGGTATAGGAAAAGAACAGATTCAGATGTCGTCTTCCAAAAGGCAAAAGAAAACCCAACTTCCTTTTCCATTTTATATTTAATAAAGGTTAATGGATGGGAAATAAATAAGTAATTATTCCTAATACAACTTTTGCATGGGACAGTCAGTCATATCATTCAATTCAGTCCAATTCTAAGATCAAAAAGCTCAAATCTCTCAAGAATGGATAGCAGATTTAAACTGCGTGAACTGAACTGATTCACAACCAAATAATACGACTTCATGAGAATGAATGGAATCAAGTGTTATCAATGTTCACTCAGAACATACAAATGACACGGGAAAATAACAGTAAAATTAATCACACAGTGACCTATCTATCTATCTGTCTTAAAGAAGATTTGCATGAGAGGCTCTCCAATGGTAATAGCTGACAGCCTTTAATATTGCCATGAAGAATATATTCTTGTTTCCACCCAGTGTGATTGAAACTTAAAAAGAAAAAATCTATGCAGTTTACAGCAAAATTTGACTGCTCAATACTTGTTAAAAGACTTTTCGTATTAGTCATGTGAATTATTTCAAATGTTTTGGAATCATTGCTTACGGTAGAGATGGCGAATATAAGTTCTAAAAGAATTTAAATAATTCATCTCTTTAAAGGCTTTCAAGATCATAGTTTTACAGAAGAAACTACCTGTCCTAGAACTATGCTTTCTGTTAATGCCTACTGAAGACACCGGTGTGATTAAAAACTCCGAAAAAACCTCATCCCTCAAACTTGAAGTGAACTTCAAGAGCCTCTTACGGAGAGTAACTCTAAAAGACCCTCACCTTCAAACCTGAAGAAAAATTGATTCCTGATGTTCATACTTAAAACTGGAAAGAGGTTTTTTGTACCTTGTTAATAATTTGCTTTCTTAACCCATTAGTATAATAAAGGTGCTTTAGCTTTCTCAATATATCTTTGGTTTCTGAAACCAATTCTATTATCCACGCAAATTTTCCCCAAGGTTTTATGATGATTAGCTTTCCATGAGCATACACAAGACCTAGATACTATTTACTTTTACTGTAATGGGAGGGAAGAGGATATTTAATCGCCTAATATTGCAAGTGAAGCAAGAGAACAGGAATGTGAGACAGAAGACTGTCTCCAATGATCCTTATGTGTATATATATATATGGTAAAAGCATGAGCTTTCGGTTACTTTTCACATTGCTTTACGAGATGAACAGCTTCCACAACATATGGGCAGAAAAGAATGTGTCCACCTGTTAAAAAAATCTACACAATGGCAAAACCTCTACTCTCCTTCCCCGACATATTGTCACTGAAAATACCATCTATTAGTATCAAGTTATAGTTCTCCTCCATATGTTAGAAAGCCCAACCAATCAGAGTGAATTAAACAATTAAAATTTTTCTTCGTAAAAATTCTGAAAAGATCAGAAATCATTTCACATTCTCCTCCGAACTTCTCTGCCCCAGTAGCTAAATCCTAGATGAGCCAATCTGCTTTGCTTTGCTTTGCATTTCTTCGTATTGCAAATGGTTTACATGGTTCAGGAAACATCCCAGTACGAAACTAAAGCACTGGTAGCATCCAGCAAGTAAGCAGGTGCATCACACTACGCCTCTTGCTTTTAGGATAATAACTTGCACTATTTGACAAAACTGAAAACTAAGTATTGGAAAATAAGCGCTGAATTTTAAGTTTTAAAGACAATAGTTGAGAAACATGTAACATCTTTTTGCTGGCATAATATTTTTGTTGGCATCTGAAATATACAAGTAGTACATAGTTATCAAGTACCTATTGTTATTAAATTACAACCGTACAGTGCTTAGGTTCTAAAGTTAATATAATCATGTAGGCTACATCTATCTATCTTGGCCACAGCCACCATCATAATCACCACCTTCAACTCCACCCCATCTTTTCAAAACACTGCTCCATCTTATACATTTCACTAGCACCTTCCTACCAACAACTATCTACCACCACTACCACCATTCATGCCACCACTATAGTTATCACCAGCCATCAGAATATTGTTATTGCATGATAGCTACCACTGCAACAGCCGCCTCTAGTTCACAATTCTACAAATCAATCCACTCAACTACATTCTATAAATTTACAACTTATCCAACAACAAAAAAACACATCTATAAATTTTATTCACTACTTCCATCATGAATTGGAAAAAATTAAGCATGTCCCCATTAACTTAAGCGATTAAACATCAATTAAGTTGCACGTATCTACAAGTATCGAAGACTTTAACTTTAAGCCCTTCATTTCATGAAGGAAACCAATCAGTGTCTCAAGAGCCAAATGCATCTTCCTACTATTAAGAACATTGGCAAGTGATAACTGTAAAGAAAAATCTAGGTACAACAGACTTTCCATTGACTACAATCGAGAATATTTTTGTCCCTCCGGACAAATAGAAGTCAATTGCATCAATTTCTTTTATGGCAGTCATCTAACTCTTGCACTCCTCAAAAGAAAAATATAGAAAAAGAGAAAAACTCATTGCTCACATGATACAAAGTTACTAGATAGTCTATCTTGTGGTGATCAGAATTGGCAACCCTAGACGGCTTCAATATATCAAATTTGCTCTACGAGGCTATGTTGAGATTAAATTTTTCTTCAAGAGATGAAATCACACGCCAAGTTACACGATTGGAAAGAAAAAAGGACTTAAAGCCAAAAGAACAAAAAAAATTAATGATGAAGCATGAACTCACGGGCAAAAATCCTCCAGCAAATCTCTAGATAAAGCCGAAATCAACCTGTATTCACAACAGAGTAAATATTTGTCAAATTCAAATGATGGAAAGAACCACATTTCAAACAAACAAAAAAAACAAACTAGTAATTTTTTGGAATGCAGTAAATGCCAGTGTCCCTATAAAATAAAAACAAAGAGAGCATTCATTTAGTGTATGGCTAGTATAAGTTGTACATTCAGTAAGACAAATTATTTTGTTAAATTGTTCATTCTTTGCCCAACCAGTAAAAAAAAAAGCAAGAGGTATGGGCACAATTCCTCTAAGATGCTCTAGAATGATGTTAACCTCAAAGGATAAAAATTTATATTTTAAAAACAGCAATTCACTGGGGTACTGTAATTAGGAAAGCATATGTATTCTCCTATTTCTTCCTCCCTTTTCCCATGGCCAGGCAAGTATAGGTTAAGAATCCAACCCCAGATCTTTTGGGTATCTGTACTGTGGGCCAAGCCCATATTTCTCTTTTATCAATTTTTCACGTGTTCAATGAAGGATGTTAGTGAATGCGCCTAGTATACATGCAAACAACTCTCATTTCTTAAAAAAGACCATTTATTCACAACAATTAAAACTCTGCAGAGTGATATGAGCCAACATCTCGCTGACTTATCCAAAAAACATTTCCATAGCAAGTGAAGAACAGGGCAACTCAAGGATTATTAACATCAGCGAGGGACATGAATTATCTCCTCTCTCCAGCTTATAGGTCTGCGTAGCATCCCAAAACAGAAGCAAGGAAATAAACTTATCAAAACACAGTAAAATCATGACTCATTAAATAGAATTATGAGTGGACCAACATAAAGCTTAATATAACAAAAACAGAAAGAAATTAATGACAGTAAGCTTTACCATACCGGAGAATTGGCTCAAGCGATAACCTCGCCTTCATTTGTAATCTAGACAAAAGCTTTGAGATTATCACTTCCTTGTGCAATAAAACCAAGGGCAATGTCTGTACTAAAGGCATAATCTCCTCGTAGTAAGAGATAAAATCCTCCGCGGTGTTTAATTCCTGAAATGTAATATAAGGAACCACGTCCAGATCAGAAGGGAGAAAAGAATCACAAGCAATAATCAACCCAACAAATTTAAGCATCCTACATCGAGTCGATCCAGTAGAAATCACCGCATAATCTATCAGAAGTTTACCATTAAGGACAGCAATTTCTTCCTCTGATGGAAGGAGTGAATGAAAGAAATAGCAATTAAACCTAGAGATAAAATGCCAGGAGCGCCCCCTTCCACAAAAAATCTCAAGCCCAAACCTAGAAGATCGAGTGGTTGCACAAATGCATAGCCACTGTCAACTGGAACTAAAACCAAACCAGCCACTGAGTAATCAAAATAATGAAAGTACTTCCAAAGCAAAAGGTTTACATGAGTGACACCATTTTGGAGAAAACCAATGTGTCCCACAAAAGTAATGGATGTTCACTTCACAAAAATGGCAACAAAGCTCCAACCTCCACATCCTCTATCACACCATGAACATTTACAAGATAAAACCTTTAACTCCAGACCTAGATTAAGAGACAGCTAATACATTATATTTTAAACAGACCCTTATAATCACTTCCCCCATTTGACTGGCTGACCTACGTTCTGCCCCTAGCACTAACACTTGAACACATCAAAGCGTTGATAACAGTGTGCATTTGCGAACACAGCAGAGAGACAGAGGGACGTTGTTGAAAAATCCTTCTAAGAGAAGATAA
Organism: Rhodamnia rubescens; assembly: GCA_021437795.1. Taxonomy (NCBI): domain Eukaryota; kingdom Viridiplantae; phylum Streptophyta; class Magnoliopsida; order Myrtales; family Myrtaceae; genus Rhodamnia; species Rhodamnia rubescens. The sequence goes on along the minus strand of JAILYA010000003.1, from coordinate 1,938,070 downwards.
CAAGCATTGGCCCGCGAGCAATTCGACATCATCTATTTCCTTGCAAAAGGAGAAGACTATCATGACCCCTCTAACAATTGCCATTCTTTGGTGGTTAAAAGAACTGATTTTGGTGCAATGCTTAATGCAGAACGAGTTATCTCAACCTATCTTATTAATTCATACACGTAGCAGAAACGACCAGATATTCCACACGCAAGAATCCAGTATGAGCAGGAACTCCGCCCAAAGCAAAGTGAGCAATCATTTCATGCTTCCGCTCATGAACCTCAGAGGACATAAGAACATCTCCTGAGACCAAAGGAAAATATCAGGTCCCTCAAGACCCTTAAAAAAACAAAAAATTGCCGTTTTGCAACCGCTCCACACTTCTAAACATTGATTCCTGATAATTTCAGTAATGAATTCACACAATCAGAAGACACCCAAAAGATTATAGGAAAGAAGGAAAGAACGTGACAGATGCATACCCTCCATTCTATGAGGCAATCCCTGAAAAAAGATGATCCTTCAGTTGGCTCGGACTTAACTTTGTCGAGGCTTTTGTAGACATCGATCTCAATTTCCTCCAACCTCTGGGAGAACGTTTTGAACTATCCACAAGAAAACGTCGCGGATTAATCAACATCCACAGACTAACACGCAAGCAGAGAAACGAAAAGATAAACTCGAGACATAATTCTGAAAGTGCCGTGACCACGATAAGGCAATTCACCTGGCACAACCAATTCTACTCTAGAGGGCAACCTATGGGGCACCACAGTAATACAGCATGCTAATTGCCTACGCGAGTGCATATGGAGGAGAAGATTCGCGCGCTCATCGGCTCACGCTATCCATCCTCACGACTTCCCGAAATCAAGACGAGTAACAACTAACAACGGAGAAATCTCGCGAACTCCCAGAGCTAAAGAAGCACGAGCTTCGGCCGCTGAGAAATCGAGGATGTCCGAGGACTTACGACGAAGCGCCTGCGACCGGGCGACTTGTTGAGAGACTTGACGGCCTGAGCATCGTTTGAAGTCGCCATCGCTGAACCGTCCTCGGGGGTGTTCTGCTCAGGAGAGGCGGCGCGCCGGCGAATCCTCTACAATCGCGGGGAGAAGAGGGGAGAAAGAGGTTGCTCGGACGAAGCTTGAAGGGGGGAGACCAGGCGGTGTGGAGGGAGAGCTTCCAGAGGTTTTAACTCACAGAAAGGGGAAGGGTTTATGGAAACCGACTTCTCTTTACTACTTTCTTGCCTTCAGGCTTCCGCGTTATCGATGGGCGGGCCGGGCCATCCCTAAGCCCGAGAGGTAAACGGGCGGGTTTGGATAAAGCTTGGGCGACGTATTCGGTCCCGGCCCGAGTCCACCCGATTATCACCTCAAAGTCATGGGCCAAACAAGGGTCGGGCTTAGCAGAACCTATGGCGGCCCAACTTATTTCTGGGCCCGCTATTCTCGGCCAATTTGGGCTTCGTTGGTGCAGACTCTAACCCAATTCTATTCAATTTCGATTCGGGCTCATTGGGCATGATGTCGCCCAATAAGCTCAGAAGTTTTCAGTAAATGAAACCAAACTCTATTTACCAGCGTCTGTTTTTGAGGAAAATTACATGATCAAGAAATAATTTGTCCGTTTTCAGCTTACGAAATTCATTTTTCAAATTTTTATGCATGCATATTTTCATTGACCATAAATGATTTTTCGTTTAACCAATCGTATTCAGCAAAACTAAACGCGTTAAAGTCCAAAAAACCAATTTATAGGAAATTCTTCCAATCAAACAAGCGTACCCTGCAATTTACACGGCAAGACCATGTTGCGCCCAAACTTGCTTCGCTGTAAGTGACGAAGGTGGCAAAGATTTTTGCCACAAGTTATTGGCATGACATGGACCAACACGGAGTTACATGTTTCGCCACAGGATAGAAGTCGTGCTTGAGTTAACTTGCGCCAATTATCGTGCACTCGGCTATATGAAAAGCTTTGAATCAAAGAAGATACAGCCCATTAAAGTGGTGGATCAAATAAGGCTTGAACATGTCGAAAATAGCTGCAATCTAAATTGTTCCATTTTTACGTAGTACCATTCTAACTAATCATTCGGATCATCTTTTGCATATACCAATATTTATCTATCTGAATAATTTGATAGTTCGCTACATATGTCCGAAATCTTATTGGACAACGGCGGTAAATATATATGACGTGTGTCATTTTATGATTGGCTCAAATCTCCATGTACACAATAGCAACTATATCTTCATAATTGTTACCATTTTATACAAGAAGAGTCTCAAATGTGATGGCAAAATGAAGGTAAATGTGAAACAACAGCTTCCCAATTCTTTTTCCCAAACTTATGGAGGGAGTCATATTGTGGAATAATAGCTTTTCTAACACGCATCGGTCTACCAACGGTGTACTCGTTCTTTCAATGAAGGGTGTTAATTCATATGAAAGGTGTTTTGGTACCGGCATCACTTAAATAGCTTAACTATTATAATCCGTGCCATGTAAAATGATCTGCTGCCGTGAGCGATTTCACTAATTTTGCTCAGAGGACTGCAATAAAAAATTGTCAAAAGGTTTAGAATTAAATTGATCAATTAAAAAGTTTAGGACTAAATTGACCGCGGTAAAATAAATTTGCAATTTTTTAAGCAATAAGATGGCTAAGCAACCTTTATCACGTAGCAAGTGCCAAATGAAATAAGAAAATTGTCCAAAAAGTCCTAAACTTGTTGCATTTTTTACAATTCGATTATAAACATTTTAATTTTGTTAATTGAGTCATAAACCTTTTGACGTTTTGTCAATTGATTCTATCAAATCAATTTTTTACCAAAAGTCACCGACGTTGACGCCGGCTATCCTACATGGCACGGTAGACGCCGACATGAATAATTTTTTTTATTAATATTGTAATTTTGTGGATTTTTTTCTTTTTCTTTTCTTTTCTTTTACATCTCTAGCTGGAGAGATCATCGGCTAACCATCGCCGCCCACCGTCAAGGGCGTCGCAACCATCGCTTGGATTTGGGCCCGGAGGCTCTTGCCCTTGGCCAGCAAGGTCTCGGCCCATCCCGGCCAAATATGTAAAAAATACTAAAGAAAAGGAAAAAATCAAATTAAATAAAAAAATTGAAAAATTTTAAGATATTAACAAGAATTGCCCACATTGGCCGGCCGTCTACGTCGGTAGTTTTCAATCAAAATTGCCTGGATGGACTTAATCGGTAAAACGTGAAAATATTTAAGACCGAGTTGGCTAATTTGAAAGGTTTATGATTAAATTGGAAAAAGTATATTAAGTTTAAGATTTTTGGATAATTTCCCGAAACGAGAGGATTCAGTACATGGTTGGAATTTCCATAAGTCTTGCTTCTAGGGAGAAGATCTTTGTTGCGTCATGGATAGTGACGAGTGATCACTGCCAGGAGCACAAGAAGGCATGCAACGAGACTAGGGATTGCATTTAAATAGCATAAGGACATGAGGTGACGGAGAGACCAATGGAATCTACACCTCTTTATAACTCTGGCTCGATGAATTTGAGAAGCAAACTAAAGAAAAGAAGAGAGACAATGGCCATCATCCGCAGGATTTCGGTTAATATACTCGTGATCTTCGCAATTATCGAGAGTGTCGAGAGCAACTAGTAAAGAAGAACTGCAATAGAGACCAATTCAAGCTCGCTAGTGGTTAAACTGGTTTTGAATCAGAGGCCAACCTAGCCGACCTCCATCTCTAGTCGACAAATGTTTAGGACTATATTGGCGCACTTGCAATAGATTTAAGATTTTTTTAGTAGTTCTTTCCAATCCAGAGAGGTTTATGTCTTCCTTAGATTACATGTTTGATTTGCGAAAAAGATTGACGTTACCAACGAAGTGATTGCCAGAATAGAACGAGGCTTGCTCCTAATACAGTTTGGAGCCCCTCTTGCTGACAAGTTCGAATTTGCCGATCGCTTTTCGATCTAAGGAAATCCCAATTCATTTGTGATGTGCGTTCTGCTTATGTACCAGCCATATGATGACTTTGGCTCCATAAGCAATGGTGCAGCGGTGACAGGTTTGCTCAAAACGGGCAGCGACAATGGCTCAAAACGAACATTCCCGACCACAAGTGCCGAACCCTTAATTAGGGCAAAGGGAATGTGTACTCAGACTGGTTCCACTTTCCAACTCTTAAGAAGAGACTGGCTGAATAACCAAGTGTTGGGTTTAGAAACGTCAAAACTCTTGTATTAATGCAATATTCATGGAGCCGAATTGATGGAGAACAGAAGTTAAACAAGGTCTGAGACTTCTTCCGTCTGTTCAATCTCTCTTGGGCGGTTTCCTCTTTCCTAATTCATTTACTGAAGACTAGGTGATTTTCACAGAGCATGTAGCAGTGCCCAAGTTTAATAGTGTGTTGAGGATCAGATGGGAGGCGCATGTGAAGTAACTACAACATTGTAGCATCGAAAGTTCAAAAATCTGCTTTTAGCTCTCCGACAGCGATTCGAAATCCGTCTACAAACTCTCGGTAGCGCATCAAATGAGCTTTCGCTAGTAATATAAGTAGACTACTTGCAGCTTTGAAACACTAATAGAGCCGTTCGTGTAGCTGGGATTCGGAGTTCTAATGGAATTTGCAGAAGGTGAAAGAACTTTCACAGCTTCAGCATAGAGAACTTTGTACCAGATGAAAAACCAGTTCCTGCTAAACTCTGTTAAGTCTGTATCAGAGCAAATCCGTGAATTTACATTGCCCGTTATGCCATCACACTCTGAGAGTAACAAGGATGATCTTGTGTACAAAAGAAAACATTGATGGAAAAGGATGCCTAGCATTGAAACAGAGATGCCACTCAGAAATCATTTCAAAGGGCACATTATATACTGAAGCTCTTAAATGACCAACTACAGTAATGAGTCCGGAGTTTATCTGAAAGAATGAGAAGCCTACAAAATGAATGAATTGCGCTTCTTCCTTATCATTTCCCTTCTATCTTACATCTGTAAATAAACAGTTTCTATGTTACAAACCAAAATTGTGGTGGAGTTGCAAAGACCACAAGCTCTAGCTTCTCTAACATCTCAACTAAGAACATCTCCAACCTGTAAGCGAATCAAATGCCCAAAGCTAATGCCATCTCTCTTTTCTGAGCAAAATTAGCTCCTATAGAAGTCCCACATTGAATGAATTAGTCGTTCCTTCAAGAAGTACGGAAAGTGCCCCCAAATGCCCGGTGCCGCAAACAATCAATCTGCAGAATGTCATGGCTGCCGGGGCCTTGAATATACCTTGAAAGGCACCGATCTGCAGAATGTGGTTGGAGATAAATCCAACAGGAAAATCAGAAGATCCATCTCCACAGCCAGTTTCTAGAAAATTACCTCGCAAATTCTGGTCCTGAAGAGTGCCTCCACAATCAGGATTGTGAACCATAATTTACATCTCATGCCAATTAGAAAGGAACCACATAAGGAAGAGCGACAATATCTGCAGACTCCAAGTAGACGGCTTTGTCCCAAATCCTGGGTGTCTCCTCTTCTACCTTAGAAGATCCTCCCTCTTCCTTCTTCGGTTTTTGCCAACAGCTTGCAAACAACCAATCTTCATCACGCTCCAACTCAGACAATTCCTCCAATTTCGGAACTGCCATTAATTCATCTAAATACTTTGAATCAGGATGGGGTGATCTGGCAGCTGCTTCAGCTAATAGATCTTCTAGAGAATTTTCCGGTAAGGGATGAATTGTGGAGAAGGGATCTGGCTTGGTATCAAGAATACCGTTTACTTTGTTCTCCTTGCTCTCTGCTTTAAGAGCATCTGGGGAATCCCACCCATCCGATAAAAACTTGCTGGGAGTTTGGGAAGGGTCCAAAACCCTTCCATTCTCCGTCAAATAATGAGAGGTGGATGTAGGTCTTGGCAACTTGTGCAACTTGGCTTCATTTTCTGTACAGAGATACAAAAGCAACAGTCAGTCGGTGTTAGGTCAATACGTTTGTGCATGTGTCCCACCTGATAATCAGTCGTACAAATACTGAATATTAAGTGACACAATCCCAGGAACAAATAGTACAAAAGATATTCAATTTCAGAAAGCATTCAATCAGTCCGCAGAACCCACATGAATTCCAGGTGAGGGAAGCAACAACTTATTAGTGATTTGGTAGCACCTACATGATTCAAAGGAGGGTAGAAGCCCTTCTATTCTTACCATGTAAAAACCCATTTGCTTCTAAGTCCTTCCTTTTCTTCAGATTTACCCCGGTAAGAGTAACCTTGTTTGTGTTCTCCAGAGGTTGTGCAATAACATTAGGGGTCGGGATAGCATCAGCATTATCCTTTTTGCTTTCTCTAATTTTTTCTGGTTCATCCTTTCTGCCGTCGCTCTTTTTCACCTTGTCCTCCTTCTTTTTCTCTCTGTCCCTGTCTTTGTCCTTCCCTTGGCTTTTGATCTGGTGCATACTCGCAATACTGCGCTTGTCCCACCGCTTATTATCACCCTCCTTTTCCTTGATCTTCTCTTTCCCTTCCATCTTCCTGTCAACAATTTTCTCCGCTGGCCTGGGTACTGTCTGAATAGATCCACCAGTGTTTAGAACCATCGAATTTCCACTGAATTTTCTCTCATCCTTGATTCCACGCTCACCCAACTTTCGGTCATCCCCTTTTCTTTGATGGATTTTCTCCTTACTGTCAGGCAAAGAACCAGTTTCTGAAATCGCTGCTTCTGCCATTCCCCCCTCCTTTTTCCGGTCTATACCCATAAACTTCTCAACCGACTGACTACCTAATCCCGCACCATCTCTCACCCTCTTGCCTAGCTCCTGCACTAACTTGGAATCATTGGAATTCTCAATGAAATGGCTGCTCTGATTCTTCTGAGATATCTTCTCTGCACTATAAGATGCAAGTTGCGCTGCACCTCCTTTATCATATAAGGTATGATTTTTCTTTTTATCCTTCTCAGCATCCTGAATTGTTTTCTCGCCTGAGGGCCCTCCGGAGTGCCAAGATAGTCTATCCTTATCGGAATTTTTCTCCTTGTCATTACCATCAGCCTGTCCTGATAGCCTCCTCTCATCTGCGGCACCATTTTTCTCTTTATCTCTTTCCCTATCCTCCTTCTTTTTATCTTTGTGCCTTTCCTTTTTATCTTTCTTGTCCCTATGCTTCACTTCACTTCGATCTTTCTCCCTTTTCTCTTTATCCTCCCGCTTCTCTTTGTCTTTCTTCTCCTTCTTACGCTTCTTCTCTCGATGCTTGTCCTACATATTATGGTAAAACAGCAGGCTAGAGTGAACATCAAGGTGCGCAGAACCAGTAAAAGGGGTCAACTAAGGGCCTCGTCCCAACTAAAATAGATAAGAAAATCCACTAACTCCATTAAAAGTATCCACATGAACGGTATTAAAGAACAGTATATAGCCACAAAATAAAAACTGTTGACACTAAATTCAATCAAGGATGAAACATAATGCGAGCAATGATAAGTTTTATCATCCTATACAGATGCTAAAACATCTGCTATTGGCCGTATCCAAAGTTGCGAGATCAGGCACATTTTGACAAACCAAATCAACCACAAAAAAAAACTTATGTTGTACTAGACTAAGAGTACAGGAAGACATAATTAGCCGAATCACAGTTAACAACATATATACAGTATACCAATCACGCACACATTCAACATAACAAAATCAACACCTCCAGAAAACAATCCCAAGATAAAGTTGCAGCGGATATCATCAATAACAGCTCAATATCTTTCAGTGATATGCATGCCTTTTCAGCTGATAGAAGCATCTTAAAATGATAAATCCTCACAATCTAACAGATAAGGTGTACTGCCATAATATCAGACGGAGTCAAGAAGAAGCATTTCCTTTTTTCTCAACTAAATTAAGAACCATTCATTAAAAATTAGTCAGGTCATCACAATACTTTTTCTGGGCCGATGCACAAGATTGGCTTTTAGATGCAAATAAGGAAAGTCAGTCAAAATGGACACCGCCAATGAATTGTTCCTACAATTCAAATTCTAGAAAAATTAAGCACAGACTTGCAACATTAAAATAAATGTCCACCGCAACAAAAGCCCAACCAGATTCTGCAAGACCGGCTAGAATTCCCAAACAAATATCGAATGGAACAACACCAAGACCAGAGAAAATTCTGAGAAACGATATGGAAGTCTATTGAAAGTACTCATCAGCAAAAGATAACAGAGAAAAGCAGAAGAATCATCTCCTAACGTCTTATATGCATAAGCACATGGGTAAAACTCACAAAAAATTTTAGTCGATGGCAGCCGTAACCCCAATGGCTAATGGTCATACAAAAATAACCTAAGGATAAATTACATACTTCATATATAGAAACTTAAACCCAATAATATGTCGTGCTTATCATTAGAGCTAAAACCCTCTGCAAACCAAGCACACTATTAAAGAATTTTTCTTTTTCAATCAGGGCAATCCCGAATTCCTCTCTAATGAAATGAACAGCTTTCTAATTTCCAAACGGGTCACAAGGGAAATAAATTTAATAAAACTCTTAGTACAAAAATCACATGGATCTATCAGAGTCAGTCTTACCATGCCAGCAAAAGTCTCTCACAAATCAAAGAGCAGGAGAATTTGAAAAACTCTGCTTGGCTACAGTATGACGAAGCTTATGATTTCCCAAAATCAAATTGCTGGTCTCTGTGGTGCCAAGAGTTCAGTACAACCCGTTTATGGACTTCTTTCCTCGCTAGATACCCAAAAATGATGGCCCTTTTTTGGAAGTCCCATCATGTCTAGAGGAAGCCCCACCCTTACATTCTAATACCAATTGTAGGTGTTTGTTTTGAAAATGAAATGTCATAGACCAATTATGGTAAGTATGAATTACACAGTATCAGATATTGCGAGGCAATGCCAAAAAAGCACTTTCATTAAACAGTCAGCAATTAACAGACTCAGTGATTGAGAAGGTTAGGTGCTATTGTTTTTGGTAAGCACAAAGCACATTTCGTAGATGGTAACAACTTAAGGGCATCAAAACAATCCTACAAAAACAGAAAGGAGAAAGAATAAAAAATTTCAGGCCAAAATCCTAAAGGAGTGTTCTTATCAAGAAAACCACAGCAAACTAGTCGTCTCCATCTCCTCATGTCAAAATTCAAAATTCGCCAATTGAGACGATCAAATTCAAGAATGACGGCTCACAAAAAAGAGTAAATCGCACCACATTCAAGAAAAACGATAGAAAAGTAGACAATCGGGTTTGATGATTTGTTGAGACAACCTCATTCTAAGCAAGTCGAGTCTACTCCTGCTATAAACAAAAGATCACATAATGATAATTGGCAAGAACAAGATGCAGGGCAATTAGAAAACGCATCTCTGTCCCTACAGCTAATGGACATTGACCTAAGAAATAAACTCACGCCATTTACTAACATAAGTATAAAGGTGAATAAACAGAGGCACTGGACTTTGTAGCATAGCTAATTACAAAACTATAGATATGGCCAAGTGAGAAAAAAAAATTCTATAAGCATGGTATTTGAAACTAATAAATGCTATCAGCCAGTCATGCCAATCAAAACAGGACAGGCTCAATCCAAATTAGGAGCCATACATGATCCACAAAAATTAGCCTCCTTTAAGATTGCCACAATTGAGCTTCATGCAGAAATGGATTTCTCAGTCCAGTTATGCAGATCATATATCTGAGTGATAATCACCTAGATCACTTGGTCTTACTAAACTCACGAAACTGCCTGTGCACATACCACCCAGGTAGAATCAGCTATATTGATCTTCATGTTTTTATGATGAGAAATCAGCTCTGTGAATCTTGTGCTGCTATCTGACCCCCCCCCAAAAAAAAAAAAAAAAAATCTCCTGCTGCTATGTCTTCTCTAAACAAAAAGACAGCGATTCAAAAGACTTGACTATCATGCCCACCTTGTTTTGTCATCAACTCAAACATAAGTTTCAGCAGTAAAAGAATTGGTTATCCCTGTTTAACAACAAAGAACGGACAGATATAATGCGGATAGAAATTTCACTACAATTAAACAAAGACCAAGCAAGACTATTAGCAAAACAACATATGATTCTACATATGAAATCTGATTAACTCTGTTGTACTTTATGGTCATCGACAGGGAGAGATGTGAAATATAGCGTAGTAAAGATTGCTAACTCCATATTCAGTCCTATTTTAAAACCTAAACACCTTTAGTAAGTCTAGAGATCCATAATGGTCTTAATGCCCCTAAGAGGTAACTCAACCAATCACTATACCATTTGCTTGAAAAAGAAGTCTGAAATCCAAATTTCCGAAATCCCTCCTAAGTACTTCTACCTTCATATAAACAACTACCTTCCATCCCGGCGGAATCTACATAAGCAAACAACATGGAAAAAGGAAAAAAATGAGGTATGACGAAGCAGTCCGAAATCAATTTCCCTTAGAATAACCATATTCAACTCCCGAAACTTCCAGCTTGCCTCAGTTTCTTTCTATTTGCACTACCATGCAATGACTAATTAGCCGTCCACTTTAATTGGATGAGAATTTTATTATGCCAAAAGTAGAGACCTCATATAAGGAAGATTTCCCACATTCCTCTAAAGGAGGACTCAACTGAACCTACCAACTCTTAACAACCTTAGGAGGTTCTACGTATTGAATGGTAAAGTTCCGTTAGCAATGGGCAGAGTTCTCTATTATGAAACATAACATACTAGCTGTGCTCCAACAGATTAATATTAAGTTGATATTGACATTTCAGCGAATTGAAACGCAATATCATGTCATGATAAACTAGAAAACAAAACTTCTAGCATATCGGACCTTGCCAATTACACAATATGACATGTATTCGACTTATTGACCAGATCCGAACGCTATGTAGGTTAATCTTGATCCTCCTCTATCACCAGTTACATTTTTAGTATATAGCACATGACCATCAGAACAACTAGAACTAATCAATCATATCCTTTCATATGAGTTTTGAAACTGATTTCTTGGAATTCACAGTCGGCGATGTCTCTGGGATGTATATTGCCTCAATCGCGATAATATAACGGATGAGTAAGCGTAAATATAAAAGGTCATTTCTGATCTCAACCGGTTACATTTCTTTACAAGCATCAACAGAAAATTCAGAGGTAATGCGAGCTTAGTAAATTAGGCATATACCACCGAAAACCGTCACTTAGCAAGAACTATACATTTTACTAAAGAAAAGGCGAAACTACAATCTCATAGCGAATAAAGAAGAGTCTCACGCCCTGGGAACAAAGGTGATAAGGTGACCAGACCAAGTGATAAATGACTTGAACCTACCCATCTACCTATATGAAGCGGAAACCAATGGAAGCCCTCTTGACTAACCCAAGCATCCCAAATTCTAATACTCCCATCATCTCCTCTCCTCGATAAGCAAAACCACCTTGCTTTTTCCTATAGACTCGTATAGAGTCGAGAGTATGAGTTCTTGTTGGCATAGTATTTCTGAATTCCGTGCAACCATCATAATCGAAAGCCATTTGCGCGTAGAGTTAGAAGCAAAGGCAGCAAGAAAACTCAGATGCTCTAGCTAGATTTTTCAAGTTAAAAATACTGTTATAAGCGCAAAGCACGGCAAGAGCAATCCAGCTACATAACCAACATGCATGCTATGCCAAATATGAAACATGACCAACAAAAAAGAGAACATATTAACCTTCTTTAGTAAGTCAACATCATCTGCTCTAGCCTTCCTTTCGTAGCCTGGCGGAGGAAACGGAAAGCAACGAGACATTGCGCAATACCCGAAGGCGCAAAATGCCAGCTATTCCGGAAACAAAAAACTCGGGATTTACTTTCTAGTAAAGCCGCCCCAGGGAATGAGCTGGTGGTGATGCTCTTTCATGGACCATATCCTTGTAATGTGAAGTCAATTTTCCCCCATGAGCTTCACAGACACTCCAGCAGCCACAGATAATAAACAACCGGCAATATGAGGGCTCCTGTCACCCCGAAAGTAACGAATTTGAGCAGATTAGACCAGGAACCAATTCAAACTCAAAGGCTGATACCCCGGCTTGTCAGGTGAAAACAGTGGCGCAAGAGCTCACTTATGGAATTACCTCCAAAATATTCTTCAAATAGAAGTTAAACGGCCTCTGGAGATCCAATGAGGCTCGCGGACAACCTGATCTCCTGAAAAAGGAATCGCCTCTCTCCCCTGATCACCAAAACCAAGTAATCCACCGGTGGGGGATCAAAGCTCTCGAAAAGGGAAAACGCCAAAAACCCTAATTTTCCCCAAAAAGAACAAAAGTTGAATTCTTGAGATGCTTCTTCCACCGCCTACGCCACTCTGTAGGTGCAATCCTCTTCCATTCCCATCAAAACCCAATGCCCGTCGATCACCACTCTAAGCAATCTCAAGTTCTGAGAGACCCTTCCACAGTGCTGCCCAGCTCGAAATGCCAATCGCTGTGGATAAAGAAGAAGCTCGCACCCATTTCGTTGCAGGTGCGATTACCGTACTACGTCTCTCAGTCCGCCCCGTGATCAAAACCCTAAGTCGCCCGAGGGACCTTCCGACTGATGGAGATTCCGATAAGGATCCGCAAACCCTAGCAACACGCAGCAAAAACATCTCACTGAGCACCCGAAGAACACTGAAAAAACTAAAACCTATCACAATCCAAATCACCCAAAAAAAAAGTGTTTTTTTTTTTTTTGCCGTTTGCCCAATTCACTATCAAGAGAAAAGCGGTAAAGCGGATTGTATTCATTCTCCAATCTTTTTATCATCCCCCTTTTTTATTCCCCTCCTTTTGAGAATCGCACTGCACACGAACAGCGATCAAAAAGCAAAAGGGAGAAGCTCGATTCGGAGCAAATTCGCGGGTAAATGAGCGAAATTCGATTGGGAGCGGAGGGAGAATGATGTGGGGAGGTTTCAGGTCACTACCTCGCCCACTACACAGTGATTGCGCAGTAGAGGGACAAGATCTCTGCGAACGACGAACCCGATTGAAAGAACAAGAGAAGGAAGAGGAAGAAGGAACGAAAAAGAATATATACAAGAGCTTTAGTCAGTATGTGGGTTTCTTGGTTCTTTATTCTCTCTCCCCGTGCCGCGACGATGCTGCTTCGGCTGTCAAGAACTCTCCCTCGCAGACGTTTTCCCCTCTGCAAATTGGTTTCAGGGAGAGAGACAGGGAGAGAGGGAGAGCAGGAAGGAGAAGGTTTTATGTGGGTGTGCGGGCTGAGTTCGGAAGTTACACGCGAAGGAATGAATGCGCGTCGCGAGCGAGGGGAGCGAGAGAGAGAACTATAAATATGTGAGTAGAGAGAGAGAGACCTCCTCGTTGTGGGCGTTCAGTGTTGTCTCCCCAGCGAATCGAGTCTCCTCTCTCCCCCCTCTCTCCCTCCCCGCGCACACTGACGCCGTCGTTTGCTTCTTCGATACTCGCATGAAATACATATTTAAGGTTTGTTTGCCTTTGACCATGTTGTCCTCCTCCGTCTCTTTTGGTACTGGAAAAACAAGAACATCAAGCCTGCGTCCGACTGATGTAGTTCGTTACCATCGTAACCTCGTCGATCAAAAGCATGAGCCAAGAAGAAAATTCCATTCGGTCAGGGATCGAGAAAAATATTGTCTTGTCTTTGGAGAAATCTTTTTTGGATGGTCCATTTCGGATTCTAAAATCCAAAAATGGATCTGAAATCGAAGATAGAAAAGAGAGCTTGAACAGGACGCGAACCCAACTTCTGCAGCGCCAAAAAAAAAAAGTTTGAACTCTCGAGAGATGCTCTTTTTTTCCTAGTCGATGGATGAAAATGGCATTGTCCCGCTAGGAGGAGAGATACGGTTTCGATTATTTGTTTCCACGAAAAATAGTAACTTTGCATTTTCCTTCGGGGGCCGGTGGCAAAGCCCGAACGATGGCTGTTGAGGAGGAGGAGATGTTATGATTACGTCTTAGTCTTTTTCAATGAACGCGTTATGGCTTAACCGATATCATAATGCCGCTCATTAATAATATAATAAATTCGAGAGTTAATTGAAGATAGGCGATATGATATCGCGATGCCCATAGTTAAAATAATTTATGAAGAAATCTTGAGTCATTTAACCGCCTTCTCTTTCCTTCGAAAATAGTGGAGTGGGGCATGCTTCTATTGGATACTCTTTTCCCGCTTCATCGAGAACTTGTTGCGACTTTTGTCTTTTGTTTCAAAAGAACTTGTTGCGTATGAGTAGCTCAAATGGTGCTTTAGTGATGTTTAATTTTACTCGTGATTTAAAGTCTCCTTTTGATTGCATAAAATATTTTAGACTGATAGCACCTAGTTAAATTGATGTCATAAGAGCGTACTTTGCTTTGAGTGATTTCGACGGATTATCTAAAAAATTGCATAAATTCTCGATTTTAGCATTTTTCATTCGAAATAGTGCTTGGCTTTTATGAAATATAAATTTAGAAAAAAAAAAAGGCAAACGAAACTTGTCAAGCCAAATATATACATGCGTTTGAGTTTGCTTAAACGAGCTTTTACCCTTTTTTTAATCATCCAAAACATTTTAAACTTTCACGATATAAAAAATGTTTATTAGTAGATTCACGTATATATTGTTATAATTTTTTGAAATTTACATAGCCTTTCGTATTTTGACGGGAAAATAGAAAAGTACTTCTGATAAAAAAAAATAGACTTAATTATGAGAATGGGAAAACTAGCCACAGAGCGTGAAGTCCACGCTCTGTGAGTGCGAGTGAGGTAACGAGATCCCCAACACGGGGGAAGAGGTACTAAAGAGTGAGAAGCCATTCGCCTAATGCCGCATGTGGGTTGGCTCCCCTCCCTGACTTTCCCCACAGGTGGTGCACCTCCAGGTGGCGGCCCCCCAGCCTACCACCGCCCATATCGGTCCATACACGTGGCACCAGATCCCACCCCCCACCTTCAAATCTGTCTATTATGTGATGGTCTCTCCAAATTCGGTCGGATTAACTTTTGCAGATTTTGCCCTTTTTGATCTTGCTACATGCTGATCATCGTGGGCATTTAAAGAACGCACCCTATTCAATTTGAATTCGTATATTTGTTCTCTTTCTCGCTGTACTTGACAATTCTCACTCAACGGCATCAATTATCATACCATTTATTTGATCTAAAAAAGGGAAAATTAAATCTCGAGCCTTTAAATGCTTTCGATAGAGGTTAGCTTTCTTGAGAAGTGAGAGGCCATTTGTATGAATCAGAGTATGCATATTCGCATTCAAGGAAAGCTCATCAAGTAAAAGGAGTCTGGTCCTTCTCGGTGCGTATTTGCCAATCCTTGTCCTAATGAATGATGATCTTGTCATTGGTTTCGCGTGGAAATAGGCAAATCAAATCTTGAGTCTTTGAATGCTTTGGATAGAGTGTAGCTTCTTAAGAGTGCAAGGTCATTGGTACGAATTGGAATATGTGTATTCTCCATTCGATTATCAATTCTTTAGGTTACTGAGTTTAGTAGTGGGGGCGGTTCTTACACGATCTATGGGGTGTGCCTTATTTCACCGAGTTACTAATCCAATTCATCAAGTAAAAAGAGTTCAATCCTTCTTGGTATGTATTTGTTAATCCTCATCCAAATGAGCGATGATTTTAACATCGGTTTCGTATCCAAAAGGAAAAAACCGGATCTCTGTTCTTATGAATGTTTTGGATAGAGTTTAACTTTCTCGAGAGTGCAAAGCCATCAATATGAATGAGAGTACGTGTGTTTGCATTTGAGGATAGTTCATAAAGTAAAAGAAGTTCAATCATTTTCGGTATGTATTCGTCAATCCTTATTTGAAGGAGTGACTCTTGCCGTTTGTTTCATGTCATAAAAGAAAAATAAATCTCGAGTATTTAAATGTTCATAAGAGAGGCTAGCTTTCTCTAGGGGTAAGTTGAATCGAATATGTTCCATGTTCAAAAAACTTGGGAATTAATTCGACGGGTAAGTTTCAAGTTCCATATACTTGAAAGCCGGAATAAGTGTTTGTGTTTTTCATATTATAAGTCTTCGACGTAATCTATGGTATTCCATGGCGTGCGTTTATGAACATGTGATCTAAAATCACCACTTCGAGCTTCCATCTCCGGTGATATCCATGATCGAGACTATCAATTTACTAATGTTTCGTATTTTTTGCATGTCTAACTATGAGTTGGTTAGTTGATTACAAGAAGAAAATGATGGTCATTAGAAGCGATGGTTTATTGTAATCGTTCAATTAATAATATAGGTGGAATCTAGATAGACATTGGAACCGACCCGAAACCATGACAGGGTAGGTTCCAAGTTCCGAATATGATGAAGGGTTCTAGATTTCGGAGTATATATGGTAAGTTTCGGGCTCAACAAAATTAGAAAAATGGTTCAATAGCAGGTTTCAAGTTCTACCAAGAAGATCTAGAACCGGACTAATCCTGGGCTCACCCTAAGCTCCCTCGAGAGTGCCAAGGTCATCGATATGAATCATAGTATGTGTGTTTGCATTTGAATAAAGTTCATCGAGTAAATGGAGTTTAATCCTTCTCGATGTGTTTTCGTCAATCCTCATCCAAATAAGCGATGATCTTACCACAGGTTTCATGTTAGCAAAGAAAAATCAAATCTCAAGTCTTTTGACTGTTTTGGATAGATATTAGATTTTTAAGAGAGAAATTGAGCAAAAAAGTCATAAATCTATTTAGTCTTAAACTTTTCCACTATGCCTTGATTGAGTCGTAAATATTTTTATGTTTTGCCAATTAAGTCTAATTCGATCAATTTTGACCGAAAATGGCTAAGGTAGATGCTAGCCATCCTAAATGACATGATAGGCATTCGTGTGGAGAATTTTTAATAATACGTTAACATTTTTTTGAATTTATTTTATTTTCTCCTTTTGTTTGACTATGACCGATAAGGGTCACAACCACAATAAAAAAAAATAACAACGAAATTACAAGAAAAAAAATAAAAAAAGACAAAAGAATTTTTTTTTTTAAATTGTCTACGTGAGCGCCTCGGGCCATGTAGAGCGGTTGGGGTCCAAATCAACGATTTCTTCTTAAAATTGGCCGATTGGATTTAATTGATAAAACACTAGAATGATTAGGATAATACATTTGAATGTGCAAATATATGTTTTCCAGTCAAGGAAAATGTTATGAATTAGAAGGCATTTAAGGCTCCATTTATTTTGCGAAAAGTAAATGATTTTAAAAAAAATATCGTTCGAGATATTTTTAATATCAACAACAATTTGTATCTAGATACTTTTGTAGACGAAGAAAGTATTTTCTATTCACGCATCTTTGTAAGCGATATAAGTCTTAATTTTTAGATTAATATTTTTCTAATTATTCATTTTTCGCAAAGCAAATATGCACCTTATGTAAATTGACACTAGCAAAAGGGGATGAGGATAGAGCTAAAATGGTGCCAAATCCGATGATCGGTATTGCGGTAAAGCGCGGTGCAGGGTCAGGTCAAGACACGAGGGCAAGATAATCGACCATTTTATAGTTTCGAAACATGAATTTTCATGCAAAATCACAATTCTATTTAGACTAACCAGTTTGGTCCTTTAGCAATTAACATAGCTAAATGTATTTCTATTTTGTTGGGTTATGAAAGTCGCAACTCTTAATGAAATAATCATAAAGCATGACTTCATAAATAATTTATTTAATTTTATAAGTGATATTATTTTTAAAAATATATTTATTAAATTATTTATTTTTTGCGAAACAAAAATCGTAAACCCAGCCCGGATCAATCAATTCGTTCTTCAGGCCCGAATGGTTTTGGTTGGGCTTCGCTTTCAACTCTAATTATCGGAAACGAAAAAAACAGAAAAAGAAAAAGAACTGGTAAAAGATAAAGTCGAAAATAAATTGTGAGCTGAGGAGGGGGAAGTGATCACCTACCGGCAACAATCTCTGCACACGCACAACTGGAAATCGCAGAACAAATAGAAGAAAACCCACGTGTCAAGGCATCAGCATCAGACGCGTACCTACGGCGGGCGCAGGCGCTGTTTCATAAACACGAACACACGCGGGCAAAACCCCCTTATCTTTGTCCAAAACCCCCGAAAAATGAAAATGGGAAAATAGAGAAACTAAAATCGAAGCCCGAGCTCGAATATATTTTGGGGGAGCAGAGCCGGGTAATATAAATTGAGCGACGACGAAAGGGTTGGAATCGCTCAGCCGCGCTCTTCTCTGTCCTTGCTAAAACCCTAGAGCCCTGATTCCTCTCTCAGGTGAGAAGCTGTCTCGCTCGATGCTGATTTCTTCTCGCTTCCCTCTTTCGTTCTCGAATGTCAAGCTGTTCGTGCGCGGCGCCCGTGTCTGGCTGTTGCGTGCTTGGGTGTGTCGTTGCATTCGATATGGTTCCGGGAGAGCCTAGTTGTGAGGGTCCCTCTTTTGGTTTCGTTCAGCACTGTGGATGTTGCTTAGTGTTTTGTTTTGAGGTGATTTGAGGAGGGGTTCCCGTGTCTTGATTGGACGTAGCGTGGTTTTTATAGGGAGAGGTCTGCGAACGCCGAGGTGCAAGAAACCTAGCTGTTTTACTCTCACTAGCATCGAATAGAAGAGTTTTTTTGTGAGAGCGCGCTCCGGTATTGTTCATGTACGTAACTTATTTTTGTTGGATGCTTGTCGTGCCTTGTTCTGTTTTGGAGGATGAATATGGTGGGTTTCTGGTTTAGCAGCCGAGTGATGCTCTGTGAAACGAATTCCAGATGTTTGATGGGTGTCTTGCTTTGTGTTCTTCGGCTGAGCACAGTCTGTGTATGCTGAAGGTGGATATATTGGTTCCTTTTGTGCGTATTATGTTTTCTATGTAGATGGTCATGGGCTTCCTGTCTGTGGTTCATGTCTTTAGGAGGTGGAGCACCTCCTGTTGATTTCTGTACTTGTTGTATTATCATTTTCTTTGGGAGTGTGGTCAATGGTGTCAGGGGGCCCATGTCCTCATTTGTAATCGTTATGGGAGTGACATCCACTATTGGATGGAGCATTTGACTTGGTGGATTTTTGGGATTTGATGTTGATGCAGCCTCTCGGAGACAATTGATAATGGCTTTCTGCAACAAGATTGGAAATATTTTGAAGCAGAGCATTTCCCAGAATGGGCCTGCTTCTATGCTTAACTCTGTTCGATGCATGGCGACCTCAACTAAGCTTTTTGTAGGAGGTATTGTTCAATGTAGATTACAAAATGCTTTGGGTGTAAACTTGATTTGTGCTATCCTTCCTCTTATCTGCTATTCCATGCCTCAGGTCTTTCTTATGGAACGGATGACCACTCTCTTAAAGATGCGTTCTCAAGCTTTGGTGACGTGACTGAAGGTGAGTTTTACTGTCAATGGCTCTCTTTTTCGTCGTGGTATGGTAATTTATCTTCTTAGCTTATGATCTATGCTGTGGACTTCATCCCAGTGATAAAATATCTGCTGCATAATAACCTCTAATTGGCTTTCTTTTGCTGACTTAGTTTCCTTGGCACCCACTTTGGTCCCTAGATTGAGCATATTGTTTCATTATGAGAGGGAAAAAAAACTAGCACCAAGTGATTATACTGTGGGATAACTGTGGCAATAAAAGGAGAAATCACACTGTGGAACTCGATGACAGGGTTCTAAAGATGGCGCACTTCACCGACTCTTTCCCCTTCACCCTCTATTCCCCCTCTTCTCTCTGAACTTCAGATCTTCAGATTTGCTTTTTTTGTTTTAAATTAGATCGATTGAGTTGCTACTTCTCAATTTTTTCGTCTTTCATTTGTTATAATGGTTTGCAGCCAGGGTAATAACAGACAGAGATTCAGGAAGATCTAGGGGTTTTGGATTTGTCAATTTCTCCAGCGGGGAATCTGCCAGCTCAGCATTGTCAGCCATGGACGGTCAGGTAAGCTTTGTTTTTAGAAAATGTACAAAATGTCTGTTACATAATCATTATGATTTCTCACATGTGCGGCTTTTCAGGAACTTCATGGACGGAATATCCGTGTAAGCTATGCAAATGAGAGACCCAGTGGCAACCGAGGTTTAGGCGGTGGCAACTTTGGTGGCGGGTATGGTAGCAGAGCTGACGGAGATGGCGGCTTTTGAGCAATTACTTCCATTTTCGGCTTTTACTTGCTCTGATCAAGGTTACTTAAGATTTGAATATCTGTACTATTTTTTGGATCTGGTGGTTTGGATTTCTTCATATCTAGTGGGTTGTCTTGTGCGCAATTGGTGAATTTGCTCCAAGTTCGTATAGCTACTAAATAATTTGTTGTTTGTTGCAGGATATCTGTATTTTCTCATTGCTTTAAGCAGATGGTTAAGGGAGATCCAAAAAAAAAAAAAAACAGATGGTTAAAGCGTGTGAACGACAAACCCGATTGAAAGAAAAAGGAAGAGATGAAAAAGGAACAAAAAGAATATATACCAGAGCTTTAGTCATAGTCAGTGTGTGCTTCTTGGTTCTTTATTCGCTGTCCCCGTGATGCTGCTTCGGCTGTCAAGAACTCTCCCTTGCAGCGTATGCGACGTTTTCTACTCTGCAAAATGGTTTCCGGGAAAGAGAGAGAGAGAGAGAGAGAAAGAAAGGAGGAAGAGGAGACTCCTCAGTTGTGGGCGGTTCAGTGTCGTCTCCCCCAACAAATTGAGTCTCCGCTCCCCCTCTCTCTATCTTGCGTATTCTTACGCCGTCGGTTGCTTCTTCGATGCTCCCATGTAACATAACGCTGTCATCTGCCATCAATATTAAGGTTTTCGTTCCTTTGACCACGTTGTCTTCCATCTCTGGGTACTGGAAAAACACACGAACAGCTGTCTGGGCGCCAGTGATGGGCGTTGATAATATAGTCCATGAGCGTAGCACCGTATCACTCCCCAACCTTCAAATCCATCTAATGTACGACGGTCTCCCCAAATTAGGTCGAATTAACTTTTGCAGATTTTCTCTTTTGGTCGCACTATATAAGTACGTAGTATGTATACTGATCATATTGATCAACCAGCACAATTATCCGAACAGCAACTGCCCCTCTCTATCTCCCCTGTTCTTCGTGGACGATGCGAACTTTTTCCTCGGCGGGTCCATTAGAGAGTGCCAATTTATCAAGTATTTTGAACCCATAGTGCCTCCATAAAGGCTGCCTAGATCTCTTGAAGAGGAACTTGGCATTAGAATTGGGAGTGCCCGGCACCGAAAAAAGGGAAAATACTGGGAGATTCCATCCGATTGGGGCCATTCAATGAAGCAAATGTTGCTTGAATGTTAAAATATGAATTAAAGGGTGGAGGAAACTATTGTCTCAAGCAGGAAAGGAGACCTTGATTAAAACAAAAGACGGCCAATTTCTGGTGGAAGCGAAACTCGGCAAAATCTGGCATTCATCGGAGAAAATGGTAAGACTTTGAGAAACAAAAAGCTAGATGGGGTGAGGGGTTTTAGGGATCTTGTTGCCTTTAATAAGGCTATGCTGGAAAAGTAAGCATGGAGGCCTGCTCAGAACTCATCATCTCAATGGAGCATAATTTTCAAAGGGATCTATTTCCCTCACTGTGACTTATGGGCAACAAAGAAAGGAGCTAGACCCTCAAGGTGTCAGAGTATACCTTAAGTAGGGACTCCATTGGCTTAGAGACCAAATGGGTGATTAGCGACAGGGAAAGAATTAATGTCAAGGAGCAAAACTGGCTGCCCTCAAGAGTTTTAGAGGGCCCTGCAAACAGATAAGACCCCTGCATAGTGGCCAAATTGCTTATTCTAAGGACCAAATCCTGGGATGAGCAAAAATTAAACTTGCTATTTCAAGAACACATGGTGCAGGAGATTATGGATTCCCCTGTAAACCCATCCAGTGTGGATGGGTCGTGCTGATGGTGTCTATACTGTGGTAGCCCAACCTCAATCCCACTGTTCTGATAGCAAGTCGTGAGGCCCCAGCCCCGCGATCCTTCCGCTCTGATGTCAACCTCATGAGGGGCTATCTTGAATTCTTCTCCGATCGCATTATTCTAGTTTGATATTATAATACGTATAATATGGCGCATGGGAATACGAAAATAAATAGGACACAAGTGAATGTAAAAATAAAACATACGACAGGCACAACGTGTAAGGTTACGCCTCATTGGAGGTTTCTAACCCGTAGCATTCTAGCCATAAAATTATTTATAAGAATTTAAGAAATTAGATACTTTCATACATCAAAGGAGTTCAGTACATTGTACCGAAAGGAAATAGGGTCACACTATAGGGAGACTCCCATGACAAAACTAGCTCCCTCCTGCTAACACTACTATTATCCGCCATTAGTCCTACATAGCCATCTTGCGACCTTCGCCCAGAAGGTAACTTTCACGCTACATAATATCTTCCTAAAACTACTTGTACCCCTTTGGATGCTACCTTCGTCCGCCTAACTCGAATCGCCATTACTGGCGGGTAAAAAGGGGATAGGTCCTGTCAAACTGCCATCATTCTGTTTCTCAAAGGTGATTATGAACTGGTATCTGACAAATCAGCTAGGCTCCATTTCAAGCAATGTAATGATTCACAAAAGTAGCAATCCTGGGCTCAAATGTCTTCCATAAAAGGGAGACGGAGGAGCACCATAGATGAGGCTGCAGGTAAAACACAACCTATAAATTGAGGAAAAACATCTACCAACAAGGGTGAGCGAAACTCAATAAGTAAAGCCCAATCAACTAAATGAGCGATTGATATCTTGACTCCATCCATGGACATTACCTATAAATTCCCCTCCCCGCACAAATCCAAAACAAAAGCAAATAGCCATAGGACCGCACCACTTCCTTATTGGCAATTTCATTCAACTACGCTAAAGCAACAACCGCACAATAAATGGACAATTCACCTTATCCCCAAGTCTTTGGGCACATATTTCCGCCCATACAACCTACGAGTAAAGTAAATGATCATGTAACACCCCTTCTAGGGTCCTCGGCCGAACACCACACACATCTTTATTTCCAAAATTTCCCACCTTCCATCGACAACCTAGACGATCAATATTCAACTAACAACCGCCCATCGTTATAAAGCTCAAATCCAACCATCAAAATTAACATGCAAAGTGATTCTCCTAGCCATCAAACCTATCTCATTTTCAGCACAGACCACATCCATTACGCAATAGCTCACCCATTTCACAATCGGTAAGTAGTCTAGTAGTATGAGTTAGTAAATTACTAGCCTCGAGTTGTATATCGAAGAACACGGGGCTCGGTTTGCCAACGGGATGGGCTCAAACCAATCCTCTCCTTCAAGGGTGCCGCGGGTCTGAGGGCCACGGGAGTAGCGTCTGAAGGGTTGTGGCTCAAGCGAGGCGACGACGGAGCTGGAGTAGAGCTGAGGTGGGGTGTGGGGCTCGGCAGCGTCGATCCTCGGCGTCGGGCTGGTGGCGCCATCGAGCTTGAAGGGGAGGCACAGCAGCGACGAAGGAGGGCGGAGGTCCTCTTGGACCGGTAGCGTTGAGTCATGGCGTCGCTGAGGCTTGGTTGAGCTCAAGAGGGGGACCAGGCGGAATCGCCGAGGTGGTGCCAAGCAAGAGAGACCAAGCGGAGTGGTCGAGGGAAGGGGTGGGGGAGAGTGGGCTGTTTCAAAGGGGGGTTCGCGCTTAAATTCGCGAATCAAATTCGCTTCGGAATGACTTGAAAATATCTCAATTAATCCACCGCCCAAAGTTTAATTTCCCCAAAATTCATAATCTCGGATAATATTAACTGTCCTGCTAATAATTTAATCTGACGAAAATCCGATCGTCACACATGATGCCTAAGCATTGGCTTTATCGATAAGGTTCTCTAAAACCCGTAGCAAGCATACAACAAGATTGTTTGACGCATTTCCATTCTGACTTCACCTGCGGCCGAAACTGTGTCCACCAGCTCAATATGCGATCACAAGCTAATCTAGGAGTAGGGATTAGTAAGTCACTTACTTAGGGGTGTTGCTCGAAGAGATAGAAGCGGGATCGACAAGGTAATGAGCTCAGACCAGCTTCTTTACCTCCTTGGGCGCTGTGGGACGGGACGTTGAGCAAGCGACGAGCCGGTCAGGTTAGTGACGGCGGAGTTACGGATCTTAGGGAGCTACTGGTTTCGTGGGTCATGGCGTCGAGTGGCTGGGAAGCTCAAGTGAGCGAGGGACACTCGGGCGTGAAGGGGGCGGAGGGAACGGAGTGAGTGAGGGTTCGCGGGAAAAGAGAAGGGGAGGATAAATAGAGAGAGAGAGAGAGTCGCAAGTGAGAGGGGGCGGAGTGAACAAGGTCTGGGGGGTAATTCACGAGGGAAGAGGGTGAGTGGAGGGGGCTGGTTCAACAAGAAGGTTTCGCACGCCAATTCAAACAAGATCCGTACAATTCTTAATCTTATTATGTCCACCACTAACCCAAGTCCTGAAATCCTGCAATTCATTCGCGCCTTTAGGACTCCGGGTTCATTAAATACTATTTTGTTTAATAAATCGGCTATTAGAAATTCAGGCCGTCACAGAGATTGCAAAGGGGAAGCCCATATCCGAGCCTATCAAGATATTTAGTTGGATCCATATTTATTCAAACGCTTAAGTTAATGAATTATGGACCAACTAAGATATATTAACTATTTAATACCACATCGATTCTTTTGATGTGGAACTTTTCTAACACAACTCACACATATATCCTAATAATTTCACCCTCACATGTGAGCCCCGTATTAGATTTGTGCTCCCTTTATTAAAGTATCTTTCCGCATCAACTTATCTAACTTTAATCCCAAGTCATTACAACCAACCAACATCAACACACTAACTTGGGATTGTTTCACCCATATTCTTTACCTTGCGTCTTCGGACTAACTATCCATGGTTTTCCCAGAAAATTTTCATCGAAATAAACATGACATGAGATCTCTTTCTTGAGATATCCATAAAACACATTGGGGGCATTAGGGGCTCAATCAATCAATCATCGCCTAATACTATTTGTTTGGAACACGCAACAAAAGTCCGATACCTTCACCGGTGGAGATCGCCAAGAGAGAGCCCAAGTTTGAGCCCATTAAATATCCAGTTGGACACGCCTTCACTAAAAAGATTAAGTCAATAAGTTATTGACAAATTATGATATATTAACCGTTCATAACCATATCAATTTTTCGATGTGGGACTTTTGGAACACAACTCACACGTATATCCCAACAAGTTACGGTCGGCCACTAGTGAGGCTCTCCCTCGCCTAGCAAGGCCGGTCTCGCCCGATGACGGCGATGGTTGGTGTCGCCCAAACATGTCAAGGCTCTACCAAATTATTATTTTAAATTACATATGTTAGCGCCGCGCGCCACATTAGTGATTTTAGGTCAAAATTAATGTGGACCAAATTAGTACGGATGCAAAAGATTTAGAACTCAATTGATAAAAAAAAGAAAAAATTTAAGATCGAATTGACATAATTACAATAGATTCAATACTTTTTGGATAATTTTTACGTGCTAAATTTACCATAAATATTTTCTCGTGAGATGAAAAATATTTAAGTGACACATTTATCCAATCAAGGTTGTGTTAGATGATTTTTGGCTAGTCGTTTTTATTACACTTAAGCTACGTGGGCACTATGTCAATGTTATTTGCTTTCTAGCATTCATAGAGATTGATTTTTAATAGTGTTTATTGATATATCTTTAATATAGGGCAAATATGTTATATCGATATAAATTTGAGATATTTGATGTTACGGAAAAAAAAAAGGAGCGGGTAAAAGACAAAGTAGAAAATAAATTGTGAGCTGAGGAGGGAAGTGATCGCCTACTAGCAACAATCCCTGCACACGCACAACGCAAAATCGCAGAACAAATAGAAGAAACCCACGTGTCAAGACATCAGCATCAGACGCGTGACTACGGCCGCTGCAGGCGCTGTTTCGTAAGCATGACCGCGCGCGGTGAAAAACCT
Organism: Rhodamnia rubescens; assembly: GCA_021437795.1. Taxonomy (NCBI): domain Eukaryota; kingdom Viridiplantae; phylum Streptophyta; class Magnoliopsida; order Myrtales; family Myrtaceae; genus Rhodamnia; species Rhodamnia rubescens. The sequence continues at coordinate 1,912,081 of JAILYA010000003.1, read as the reverse complement.
CCTTCTCTTCGCTCCCTAAGCCCCAAGAAAATGAAAATGGAATGAAAAAGAAATTTAAATGAAATCTCGAGCTCGAAGATATTTTAAAAAAAAGCAGCGCCGGGAAGTATAAATGGAGCGCTCGCTGCGCTCCTCTTCCTCCTTCCTTCTAAATCGCTAAACCCTAACTCATCTCTCAGGTGAGGCCGTCTTGCTTGATCCTGATTTCTGCGCTCTTCCTTTTTCGTTCTTGAATGTCGAGCTGCTTGTGCACCGTGTGTGGCTGTTGCGTATTTGGGTGGGTTTCGCATTCGAAATGGTTTCGGGAGAGTCTGGTCACTCTAGTTGTTAGGGTTCCTCTTTTGGGTTCGTTGAGTACTGTGGATACGCTTGTTGCTTGCTGTTTTGTTTTGGGGTTATTTGAGGGAGGGTTCCCGTGTTTTGATTGGACGTAGCATGATACGTATGGGAGTGGTACGTGAACGCTGACGCGCGAGAAACCTGGCTGTTTTACTTTCGCTAGCATTGAATAGGAGAGTATTTGGTATGAGTGCGCTCCGATATTGTTCCTGTAACTCAGAGAACTTGATTATCTGCTTCTTGGCTGTGTTCTGTTTGGGAGGATGAATATGATGGGTTTTCGTTTAGCAGCCAAGTGATGCCCTGAGAAACAAATTCTGGATGTTTGACGGGTTTCTTACTTTGTGTTCTTCCCCTGAGCACAGTCTGTATATGCTGAAGGTGGATATGTTGGTTCCATTTCTGCGTATCATTGTTTTTTATGTAGATGGCCATGGTTCCTGTTCGTGGTTCTTGTCTTGAGGAGGTGGAGCACCTTCTGTTGATTTCTGTGCTTGTTGTATTATGATTTTCTTTGGGAGTGGTCAATTGTGTCAAGGGTCCCATTTCCTCGTTTGCAATAATTATGAGGGTGACATCCACTATGGAGTAAAGCATTTGACTCGGTGGATTTTTACGATTTTATGTTGATGCAGCCTCTTGGAGAAGCTGATTCATTAGACAATTGACAATGGCTTTCTGCAACAAGGTTGGAAATTTTTTGAAGCAGAGTATTTCCCAAAATGGGTCTGCTTCAATGCTTAACTCTATTCGATGCATGGCGACCTCAACTAAACTTTTCGTAGCAGGTATTGTTCAATGTAGATTACAAAATGCTTTGGATGTGAACTCGATTTCTGCTATCGTGTCCCTTATCTGCTATTCCATGCCTCAGGTCTTGACTGGGGAGTGGATGACCACTCTCTTAAGGATGCCTTCTCGAGCTTTGGTGAGGTCGTTGAAGGTGAGTTTAACTGTCAATGGCTCATTTTTTTGTCATGGTATGGTCATTTATTTTCTTAAACTATAATCTATGTTGTGTACTTCTGCTCAGCGATACAACGATATCTACTGCATAATGAAATCCAATCGGCTTTCTTTTGCCGACTGGGCTTCATTGGCACCCACCTTTGTCCCTATATTGAGAATATTGTTGCTTATAACAATAAGAAAAACATCACAAAGTGATTGTTCAGTGGGAAACCCATGGCAATAATTGAGAAATTACATTGTGAAACTGAATAACAGGGATCTGCACACTTGGTCGATAGATTTTGTTATTTGTTACCAACTCTTTCCCCTGAAATCCCCGATCTTCAGATTTGCTTATTTTATTTTAAATTTTATCGATTGAGTTGCTACTTCTCAAAGATGTTTTGTGGTAATATTTTCGTCTTTTGTATGTTATAATGGTTTGCAGCCAGGGTAATAACAGACAGAGATTCAGGAAGATCGAGGGGTTTTGGATTTGTCAATTTCTCTAGCGGTGAATCTGCCAGCTCAGCATTGTCAGCCATGGACGGTCAGGTCAGCATTGTTCTTGGAAAATGTGTAACATGTTTGTGACATAATCTTAATAATTTTTCACATGCGAGTCTTTTCAGGAGCTTCATGGACGGAGTATCGCTGTAAAGTACGCAACTGAGAGGCCCAGTGGCAACCGAGGTTTTGGCGGTAGCAACTTCAGCGGCGGGTATGGTAGCAGAGCGGGCGGAGATGGCGGCTTTTGAGCATTTTCTTCCATTTTCAGCTTTTGCTTGCTCTGATCAAAGGTTGCTTAAACTTTTGAATGTCTGTACTAGTTTTTGGATCCAGTTGGGATTTCTTCATATTTAGTGGGTTGTCTTGTGCGCAATTTGTGAGTTTGCTCTAAGTTGGCATAGCTAGTGAATAATTTGTTATTTGTTGCAGGATATCTGCATTTTGTCATTGCTCATGCTTAGCCTATGTTTCCCTACCGTTTCCCTTTAGAGGAGATCTAGTATCAAGACATCGTAGGGTTGTAGCATCCTTCATTCTGTTGGGCAGTTTTTCATCTCTACCTGCAATCCGTCCTAAGACGGAGGGGTTGTTGAATTTCCTTCCTCCCCCTTTTGTCCCAAGGGAATTGTAACAATTAGGCTACTGCCCTGTGGCCGAAATCATTAGTTTCTTGAGATGATATAGACGCATGTATATTTCTTCTATAGCTATACTAGGGAAATCAAATCTGACCTAGTTGAGTGTTTACAGTTGATTCCGATTGAAGTCCTGTAATTATATGACGTTTGACAAAAAACTGTTCAACCAAATTACAAATCTGACCCATGTCATGACTGATCTCTTTCATAACTGTAAAATCCCAGTACTTGCCAATAGTGTCATTTGGTGGTCCTCGGCCTTCTAGTCCTATTCAAGATCTCAAGAACAAGTTTTTAGACATTGGTTCTGGAGTTTTATCAGCAGAAGCATCATGTTTGTGGGTGTGGAAATGACCATAATCTTCTATTGTCGGCCTTGGGTTTTGCTGGATGGACTAGGCTATGTTTGTGCTCTTTTTGGTTGTTTGATTTGGCTCCTCGGTATTTTTAGCTCAAGTTTATTGCTGTTAGGGGAAATTTTTCGTTCTTCCCGAAGGAATATTCTGGGGCACTTTTAAACTTCACACTTCAATGAGATCAAAAAAGTAAAGACGTAAAGGCCAGTAGACGAGGGGTGGGTTTCAAATGGAGCATCCGAATTCCCTTGCCCTCGGTACTTCACAGTAACGAAGTTGAGCCCAGCTGGAGTGATGAAGGATGGTCTGCATGTTCCTGCATTGATCATGATATATGATAATCGTACAATTTGTCTTTTTGTTTTGAGTTAGTTTTGTCCAAAGTCACTCCACTCTCTCTTATGTATTCTTTTGCGTCGAGATATCTTAATTTATATATTTTCAGTTAGTTTGGACAATCACCCTATGCGTAAAAATTGTTGGCCTCGTAAAAACTCGAAAATTGATTTCTTCGAGGGAAATTGTGCTACGTCTTATCACCCAATAGTACTTCTAAGTCTGAAACTCCCGATAACGACATTAAGTGTCATCAGCGCTCATTTCAGTGTAAAAAGTAGTGTAAAAATGTATCGAACAATCACTTTAGTGTCGTATCGGAGGAAAAACACGATTACTTGAGTGCTTTCAAAGACAAATTTCGACAAAAGGTACTACATGACTTTCTTTTAAATAAAATGTTAGTTCAGCTGTTGTTATTTTTTCGATGAACGAGGGACGAGTATGATTTTAGGTAGGAAACCATTGGTCCGGTTTCAAGTTATGGTGAGACCGGTGCGATTTTCAATTTCATATTCTTAGGGGTGTACGATGCATTTCGTTTCATAAAAAATCGGATTGGAAATTGACAAAATCCTAAAATAGAAATTGACTTATACACTTTGGCTTTCGCATTTAACACATTGGCTTTCTCATTATACAGTTTTCTTTTGATTCCAGGTGGTTAGAATCTGGAGCTATTTTTATGGATGATTAAGGGATAAAGTTCTACAATTTAGATTTTGTGTTACACACTTTGAAATTTTTCTTGTTTATTTTATTTTACGTGCTTATCTTTTATTAATTGTTGCTATTGATTTTCATTTTTATTGCTGTGTTCACTTTTATTTCATTTAACTAACAAAAATTGGCTAGGTTCTCAAGACGGCCCTAAAATTGACTCTAGAACTTGTGATAAGGTAGATTATAGGTTTCATGTTCGAAAAAAGGGAAGAATCGAGTTTCAAGTTCAGGTAGAATTTGAAACCAAATGAAACTTGAACCTACTCATCCCTACAAGTGAATGCATTGTTAATCGTAATTTTTTTGGAAAATGTGCATCAACAAAAGACTAATATTTCTCTTATCGGGGTTGAAATTGTTAATATACAAAAATTCAAATCGATACACTCATTTTACACTTATCCTAAATTAATTATTGTACAACTAGAAATCCCAAATGGTACACCCTTAGTACATTTACCCAAACAATTTTGCATCACAAATTCCCAAAATAATAAGTTTGTGCCAAATCTATAAAATTTTTAGGGCAAAATTAGAGATTTTTCATTTTATTTATATGGCTTCCCCAAAATCACGTCATCTAGGAGATCCATTTACGTTGAATTTCCATGTCACACGTCGAACATTTGAGTTGTTTGCCATGTGTGTTTCCGCATAAAAAATTTAGCAAATGGTAGATTTGTCAATGGTGTAATGGTTTAAAATTTTTTGTGATTTGAAAATTAATTTGGGTAAATGCGACACAAATATACCAGTTTGAGAATTTTTTGTTACATGGAAATTATTTAAAGGTAAAAGTGATATGAGTGCACCAATTAACTTTTTTTTTACGATAATAATCCCATGTAAATCGGTGCTAGTCTGTTCAACATTATTAAAAAAATAAAATAAAATAAATAGGACACATGGAACATAAAACCAATGTAACTGCCTGAATTTGACTTTGGTTAAGGAGCAAACATGTACACGTATATTAAAGGCATGAGAAAGGTTTGTTTCTTCGCATTTTGATGGGACAAATTAACAAAAAAAAAAAACCGTAAATGGAAGCGAGAGTATATCACCATGGATTTTGTGATCGATGTACCGACGATGCCTGGTGGTGAGAATGTTGCATGGGCGATTGTTGATTGATTAACTATGTCCACCTTTTTGTACTATCAATTCGCCCTTTTCATTCTAGGAAGTGATATAACTATACATTAATTAGATATCGAGGCTTCACAAAGTTTCGGTGAGCATCGTTTTTTTGAGGTATAAAAAGCATTGGATATAAACTCGATTTCACTGACTTTTCACTTTTACAGGATGGACAGTTAGAAAGAATACGAGGAACGTTAAAGGATATAAGTGCAAGTTTGTGTGAGCAAATCGTTTTTGAGGAGTTATAAGTTATACTCTCTTTACTTGTTAAGAGTGTTCAATAAATTTTACCAAATTGGGAAGTTATTGACACTCTCTATTTTGATTCTCTATGTAGAAGTCTTGTACACTTGTTTTATTTTTTGAACGTTATTCACCTCTGTGCTCCATGTTAGTAATGGCACATGCCTCTGAAAAATAGACAGGGAATCCAAAAGAACACGAGGAACGTTAAAGGATACTCTGAGTTGCAAGTAGAATGATTTTTGGGCATGAGTTGATTATGTCTAAGATGAATTTGAGAATTCAGTGAACAGTTCAAGATGTTGATTATATCTAAGATGAATTTGAGAGTTCAGTTAACAGTTCAAGATGTACACAAAATATTATTTGTAATGGAACATAGAAAGTTTGATCTTGTGATCAAATCACTCTTTTAATAAATGTATTTTTTTCTGTTCCCTTTCTATCCCTCAGAGCCATAGGAAATCCCTTTTCTCTCCCTTTCTTCTTCTTCTTCTTCCGGTTCGGACTCTTCTCTCTCAAGTGGTAGCGAGACTGGGTCTCCGGACCAGCGAAGATGAGTACGGTGGACAAGATGCTGATCAAGGGCATACGGAGCTTCGACCCGGAGAACAAGCACGTCATCACCTTCTTCAAGCCCTTGACCCTCATCGTCGGCCCTAATGGCGCCGGCAAAACCGTACCACTCCTCTCTCTCTCTCTCCTCTCTCGTCGCGTGTTTTGCGCCTTTCTCTTTCATGGCTGGGAGAGCTTATCTGAGAAGTTTCGGCTGTTTCCGCAGACGATAATCGAGTGCTTGAAGCTGTGCTGCACTGGCGAGCTGCCCCCGAACGCGCGGTCCGGCCACAGTTTCATCCACGACCCGAAGGTGCTCGGTTTGCCATTTCGCCCTTCTGTTTTGTTTCGTTTGGCTTCGGGGTGTTTTTTGCTGGGTTTTCTTTTTCGGGATTTTGGGGGTGAGATTGTTTGGATTGTGGTTGAAGGTGGCGGGAGAAACGGAAACGAAGGGGCAGATTAAGTTGAGGTTCAAGACGGCGGCTGGTAAGGATGTAGTGTGCATTCGGTCGTTTCAGTTGACGCAGAAGGCCTCAAAAATGGAATTCAAGGCCATCGAGAGCGTCCTGCAAACTATTAATCCTCACACTGGAGAGGTGTGTACGTCTGCCTAGCTCATTTTCGGAGTGGCTTCTTGGATTTATCATCGAGATAATGTTCTCTGTTCATGGATTTATTCTGTCGTTGGATGGTTGCTTTTGATGTCTGCCCAGCACTGATTACATTGTCACTTCATCCGTTTAGCAGACACTTCTCTCATGAGTCGTTTGAGTACACACTGTCTTTTTGGTTAGCACAATTGGATTATGTAAATTGAGGGCAATCAAATTTGGAGTACGGTATGGAATCCCCAAAGGCCATGGATTCACAAAACACGTTGCTTGTGCTGTCACCTTTCACATGTCTATCTTCTGCGCTTAAATTTCACATGTGCTCTTATGCTGCAGAAAGTTTGCCTTAGCTACAGATGTGCCGATATGGACCGGGAGATCCCCGCTTTGATGGGTGTATCAAAGGCTGTTCTGGAAAATGTTATATTTGTCCATCAAGACGAGAATTGGCCATTGCAAGATCCTTCCACATTGAAAAAGAAGTTCGATGATATTTTCTCTGCTACTCGGTATATTTGAGACTATTCGTGCAACTTTACTACAAGTAGAATAAGTTTTATAATCACGTGCATGCACTATGTCTACCGAATTTTCTGTAAAGAAGTTATGTTTTACCTTTATTTGTCAGAAGCCTTTCTCAATGCTATGATCATTCTTTGGAAGATGTAACTTTTGATGTACTGTGCAACAGGTACACAAAGGCCTTGGAAGCCATAAAGAAACTTCACAAAGACCAGGCACAAGAGATAAAAACTTACAAGTTGAAGTTAGAAAATCTCCAGACGTTGAAAGATGCTGCATACAAGGTTAGTTGTTGTATGCATCTATTGATCTTAGTGACATGCCTAAGCCATATTCCATAATCAGAATCTATCATTTAAAAAAAAATGTAGCAGTATCAGTGGTATGGAAGTTATCAATGCATTTGCCGAAGGTACTATAAGATTAAGATGTACTTTGTGGTACTTTCTTTAATCTTAGAAAAGGGGAGGAGGCTAGGAAGGTTACTTCTTCTGTGCTAGCTAGTTGCAATTAATCCTCTGACAATAAGTATGTGCCTGATTTTCTAATCACAGCGTAAACAGTTCCCTTACAATTGTTTTAAAATCCAGAGTAATAGCTTTTCTCGATAAAGAAAAAGAAATTGGATGATTAATTTTTCACATTAACAAATATTTCATCTCTTAAGCATGATAGTGAGCAACCAGTCGCAGTCAAGGTTTGAGTTAGTTTGCTCATATCACTTGCTTTACACGTGGAATCTTGGCATGGGCGTATAGAATGGACTCAGACTTGCTTATCATGTAACCTTGTTATGGTTTGACTATATGCTTTTATTGTGTTTTGTGAATTGGATATAAGTCTCAATATCCTGCAGCTTTTGGAAATTAGTTTTCCTAAGAGGAGATTCCCTATTTTCACAGGAGAAGGAAGGGAAGGAGCTTGCACTCATTCTTTCATTCTTTCCCTTTCTTTTCTTCTGTTCTTAGAGAAATTATTACATTTAGATTTGTAATTAAGTGAAAGCTGATAGTCTTCCTGATATGCTTTAGTTCTTGCTTTTTTGCGGCATTAGACTTTAGTCTGATGGTACTTATGTGGTTCACAGCTACGTGAAAGCATTTCTCAAGATCAAGAAAAAACAGATTCTTTGAAAAGTCAATTGCAAGACTTGGAAGAAAGTATTCAAACGATGGATGCTAAAATTCATCATACAGAAGTAACACTGAAAGATGTGAGGAAACTACAGGAACAGATAGCAACCAAAACTGCGGAAAGAGGAACTTTGTTTAAGGAGCAGCAGAAGCAGTATGCCGCTCTTGCTGAGGAGAACGAAGGTGTTTGTATATCCGTTTAATCATATACTTTATTTGAGTTTCCTGCACCCCCTCTTATGCTGGGAATGAACTGCCTAGCATTGCTCAGGATTGTCTGTGTTAAGAGTATTCAGTGGGAAGTTGCACTCTTGTAACTATTGTTGTAATGTCTATTATTCTAGTGAGAATGCTCTATAAAGAGCCAATGTCTGTTACTAATAGCCAAACTGGTTTTTAAATAGTTACACCATGGTCATTGAAGGAGAAGAAATATAGAGCCGACTTTAAGTACCTGTGCATGATGTAACTGAGACATATAGTTGAGGAACTCCTCAGATAGGCAGATCCCATGCTATTTGCTTGTGATAGTCAAACCATGCTGCATATGGCTTCAGATCCAGTTATCACGGCATAATTAAGCACATTGAGATTGACTGCCACTTATTTAGAGGAAATTTGATCTCTGGTGTAACTGCAATAGCCTTTATGAACTGAAGCGACCAACTTACTGATTTTTTTGCTAATATCCTTGGAGTCATCGTTTGAATTACATTCTTCTTATATGCTCTGAATATACGACATGTATGCTCCAGCTTGAGAGGAATTGATGAGTATTTGTCTAAATTTATACTGAGTGTATGGTGGCAATTGTAAAAGGTCACACCCTGTTCATTATAATGGGTTACACTGAAAAACCCCAACCATTTAGTATCAAATCTCTCGGGTCTTCTACTTTCATCATCTTCTCTTTTCAGATGTTTCTCACACTGTATGATGTTTTAACAAAGAATGCGCTTTCTTTTGTGTGTGTTTTTCTTGCAAAACTAGATTCCGACGAGGAGTTGATGGAATGGAAGACCAAATTTGATCAAAGAATTGCACTCTTGGAATCTAAAATCGGGAAGTTAGAGAGGGAAATGAATGACACTGAGACAAAAAGTTCTTTCCTTAAGAAGTCGATCAATGAATGCATATGGGAAATAAGCAGGCTGCAAACTGAAGCCGAGGTAAACTCAAATAAGTGACACGGCTTGCTGATTTTTACAGTTGGGGATGTTGTACTGTTCCATATTAACTCCTGCACCTTTTGTTTTAGGCTCATAATTCTTTGAAGAGCGAAAGAGATTCTACCATTCAAAAACTTTTTGCACGGCATAATTTGGGGTCTCTTCCAAATACTCCATTTGGCAATGATGTTGCCATGAACCTTACAAATCGAGTGAAATCAAGGCTATTGGATCTTGAGCAGGATTTACAAGATAAAAAGGTGGCCTTCTAATTCTATGGTCTATTGGCTCTTTCTAGCTAGAATGTATTTATGTCATCGTGCTTAATTTGTCAGTTTGAATCTATACACAATGAACTGCTAAAATGCTACTATGAAAATATCTAATAGTAGCTGTACTAGTTTATTGAGAAACAATGTCTTAAAAGAAGAAAGCCCTTATGTTATCTGAACGTTGTGTTCCATTTTCCTATTTGAAGGGGAAAAAAACTCTGATTGGGAAAATTGTCTTGCAGAAATCAAATGAGATAGAACTTAAGGCTGCGTGGGATCAGTACATGGACGCAAATGATCGGTGGAAAAATGTTGATGCTCAGAAACAGGCGAAGGCAGAGATCAAGGTTTAGAAGACATGCTTTGTCGCTGTTTTTCAACGTCCAGACCACTCTCTTATTTTTTTCAGGTCATTTGAACTTCTATCCTATGCAGAGTGGCCTTTTGAAGCGCATCAAAGGAAAGGAAGATGAGCGTGACTCATTTGAGCTCCAAATATCTGATGTTGATCTATCTCATATAGATGAGAGGGAGCAGAGCATGGTAACATAGCCATAATTAGCTCCTCTTGTGGGTCCATGCATGTTAGAAGCAAAATACACAGATCTAATCTCTCTCTCTGTCGTATGTGCAGAGAATTGAGGTTGAGAGGAAGACAAACCAGCTTGCTGGAAGAGAATTTGAATCTAACATACGGCAGAAGCAGAGTGATGTTTACAGCATTGAGCAAAAAATTAAGGCGCTTAATAGAGAGAGAGACATTATGGCGGGTGATTCAGAGGACAGAGTAAAACTTGCATTGAAGAAAGCTGAGTTAGAGAATCACAAGAAGAAACACAGAAAAACGTAAATAGGATATTCCTCCACAGTTCAACTTCTTTCTTTCTTTCTCATGATACCATTTGTGCTCTCTGCAGTTTAGTGTGATTGAGTTGAAGCTTTACTTTGGGCGTCCTTTTGTTTCAGAATTGATGATTGCAAGGATAAAATTAGAGGAGTCTTGAAAGGGAGGCTTCCACCTGACAAGGATTTGAAGAAGGAAATGACTCAAGCTTTGAGGTCGTTCTATGTTATGTATATGTGTGCCAATGATGAGAATCATGAAATTGTTATCACGATTCTATCACCGCTGGACTGATAGGTTGTGATTATAAACTTTTTTGCTTTTCATTAGTTTTTCTCACAAGGGAGCAACTGTTTGGTTAAGCCACTTTTGAGAGTATGCTTCGATGTCTACTGTTTTTGAATATGATTTCCTATACGCGTGATTGTGCTCAATGGTGAAATCTTGAATCTTTTCGTGAATATCTTAATTGCCTCAGAGTATACCCTGACTAACTATTAAAGGGGGTCACAGTGCAGAAGGTTCCCTGCATTGTGGGGTCTGAGGAGGGGTCTATGTATGTACTGCTAAACAAAGGCTGCAGTGGAGTAACCTTTTACTGCTAAACAAAGGGTTGACCTCAAGCTAACGAACAGTTATGGCTGCAGAACAGTCTGACTGTTTGATTTTACCATAAGTTGCGATTAATAACAATTGAGGTTATGGAATCAAGCAACAACCAACCAGGCAATTTTGCTGGAAAATTTTAAGCACCAAAACATTTTCTCTCTAAGATCGTGTGTTTCTCTTCCTCCAGATTTCCACTCCGTCAATAAGTCAACTTTCTGATAAATCTTATACTGTCTATTGAAGGATGCAATTCCCTAAGCCTGCTAGGTGTTTACTATTTCTTCATCGCACTTCAATGTGAAATTATTCTTCTTCCATAAACTTGTTATTTAGGGAATCAGATATTAACACCAAGATTTATTGACACAATATGTAAGCGATTTTCAATGCAAATTTTTGGTGAAAATTTCATAAAAAGGCACTTTCGTTTGTTGTATTGTTTATTCCTGATGCCTTGTGTTCATGCTCTATCATCATACATTAAAATATGGGGCTAGCTCATGGTTTAGAAGTGCTCTAGAAGGTGTTAGGAGTTTTTGCTATTGAGATAGGCGTAAGAAGATCCATGTAGTGGAACTGGGGTAAAGGGTTGATTTGTTGCTTTGGTCACTGTTGTTCTTGTCATCCTTAAGGTCGATGTTCCTGCTGCAGGGCTATTAATTTGGAATTTGATGACTTGGGCTCGAAATCCCGTGAAGCTGAGAAGGAAGTGAATATGTTGCAGATGAAAATACAAGAAGCTAATGATAGCCTGTCTAAACATCACAAGGATTTGGAATGTAGGAAATCTTTTCATCTTACATATTGTAGTTCTGGGGACTAATTTTGCTCAACTGAAGTTGACATATGCTTTGTGGCGAACATATAAACTTGACATATGCTTGATATTGGCTTGCTGGTCTGATTTTGGAGTGTAAGTGACAATTAGTAGAATATGTTGCTGTTGAAAGTACCTGAAACTAACGATAACCTGTCTTAATCTCAAAGGATTTGGAATGTAGAAAATCTTTTCACTTTGTAATGATAGGTGGGAACTTATTGTGCTCAACTAAAGTTGACATATGCTTGAATATTGGCCAAGGTGGTCTGATTTCCTGGAATGTAAGGGCCTGCGTGGTGACCATTCTGATTCTCCGATTCTCGATCCCAGGAATAGTAAAATATGAGAATGCTGTTTGGTAACGTAAATAATTCGATTCGATTATATTCTCGAATCAGTTTTAGAGAATCGAATCACTTTTAGAGCAAAATCCGAACTAAAAAAAAGTTGGTTCTGGAAAAAAATCACTTTTGAAAATAACAAAACAGAATGAAGTCTCACATTTCTCACTTTTTTCTTTTAATTTTCTCGTCACTTTTTCCTCTAACTAATAAAAATAAAATAAAATAAACAAATAAAAAAATAAAAAAATAGATTTTTTTTTAAAAATAACAAAAAATTTAGAAAATCCCAAAAAATAGAAGAAGCTTAGATTAGACTAGTTTGACCTTATTTTCATAAATTTGGGCCTAAATTTCATAGATTTCACTCTCCTATAAAAAATATTGCGAAAGATGAGGGCATCCAACACGCATACTTGTAGATGTGCATCATAAGATGTTTCTATGTATTTAGACAACGCAACTTTTAAAGAAAAAATGAGTCCTTAGTATAAGAACCTGACCCATGCTTCATGGAACTTCAAACATCATATATTAAAATTTGTGTTTCATTTATGACATGCTAAAAAATAATGTATTTTAAATTATTTTAGTGTGCATTAGAAATTAGTCTTCAATTTAGGATGAAATTTTACAAATTAACTACATAGTTATTTGACTTAAATGAAAAAATAGGAAAAGAAGCAGTTTTTTGAAGCAGAAATTTTATGCATTTATCAAACACGTTCGGTTCTCTAAAATTCATCCAGGAATAGAATAAAAAAAGTCATTTTAACCAGAATCAGTTTTACGAATCAGAATGGTTACTATGCGCAGCCTAAGTAGCCATTAGAATATGTTGCAGATGAAAATATCAGAAACTAATGATAGTCTTCTAAATCGCAATGATTTGAAGTATGTAGGATGATAGCACCTGATGCTTAGGGCGCTGGGACTACACAGAGTAGAATAGCTCTGTCTCTTCCAGGTTCAATATTATTTGGTCTCCCGGCAGAAGCGTAAGCTGGTCTTTCCGCTGGATTGGAATATGTAAACTGCTGGAACTTCAGATAACTTTGAAATTTTAGGATGTGAGGGCAGTCATCCTGACGTGGCTTTATGAGTTAATGGAACTTGTTTAAGCGATAAAAATTAGCAGAAAGTTTCCCAGATTGATCAATGTGTTATAATAGCTGTTAAGATGAAGAAAAAAAAAATTAGTGATTCTATCTTGAAGGATGGAGAGGAAAGAGCTGAAGTTCTCTTTTTGGTGAATAGATGGTGTTTGGATGTAATTACTGGTGATTTTCCTTTTTCTTTATTCTTGGCCAAGTTGCTTTACATGAGGATTTTCCTGTTCAATTCATTGCAGCACGGAAGAGATTTATCGAGTCCAAACTGCTTTCGTTGGATCAGCAATCTTCTGGTATTGATGCTTATCTGAAAGTACTGGAGTCAGCGAAGGAGAAAAGAGACGTCCAGAAAAGGTTACAATTTTGGAGTCAATATCATAAATGAGCTCGTGGTGAGGATAATGCTAACAATCATCACATGATGTCTGCAGTAAACATAATATTGCTGATGGTATGAGGCAGATGTTTGATCCTTTTGAAAGAGTTGCTCGTGCTCATCATGTTTGTCCTTGCTGCGAGCGTCCTTTCTCTGCAGAAGAAGAGGATGATTTTGTCAAGAAGGTTGGTATATCTCTTGCAGTGCTTACAAGCTGCTTATATATGAGTTTGACACTTAGACGTTTCTCTTTCCGGGTTTATTGCCTTGATACTTTTGACTCTGTTGGCAATTGAAAATTACAGCAACGAGTGAAGGCTGCTAGTTCTGCCGAGCACATGAAGGTTCTGGCTGTGGAATCCTCAAATGCTGACTCATATTTTCAACAATTGGACAAGCTTCGTGGTGGTATATGAAGAATATACCATAATTAAAAAGGAAACGATCCCTCATACAAGAAGAAGCTTGGATGAGTTTACTAAAGAGTTGGATCAAAAGTCCCAGGCCCTTGATGATGTAATAATCTCTTCTCTTACCATTTGCTCAATAATGCTTCCTGTTTAAGATGATTGGCTTCAGGATTCTTGACATCATCTTTGAAATGTTTTTTCTTTTTTCCTGTGTGAAATTTTTGTATTCAAATTTCTCAAGTGCATTTGCACATAAGAATAATTTACTTATTGACTTTTTTATATGAGATACGATGGTGTTTCTCAGTACATTAGGTTTAATAAGTCATGTGTTGCTTACACGTTGTAAATGCCTCCTGTCCTATGCATGCAAGATGAAGTCCTTAGGTATCTCCTTTTTCCTGCCTTCTGACCTCTGAGGACTACTGATTTTTACTACTATTCCAGAGAATAACTGCTTAATTAGCAGGAAGGGAAGTACTTTATAGAGTTCTTATTTAGTTATTGTTGTTGTCATAATCATCTAGGACAACTTAAGGTAGAGCTGTATGTGTTTGGTCTGCATCTCAGATGGGTACTTATGACGTGAGAAATAGTCTTTGTTGCTCTTGTTGAATTGATGCAGGATTTAAGTTCCTGGACTGGCTAAGATAGGGTGTCACTTAAGTGCTGACTGCTTGGTGCATTAGTAAAGCGAAGTTGCAGCAACTTTTATCTGTTCGTCTGTTTTCTTTGGTTATCCCAGCTTGTATGTGCTTTGGGTACGATTTTCTCGAGTGCTTCTCCAGTTTTTCTAAAATCCTTAGGAGATTGATCCTGGGTGCCTATTTGTGGACTTCTTGTCCTATGCTTACTGCTATGTGTTATCTGCATAGGCCCTATAAGTCATTAATAATAAATATTTAACTTTACATGAATACATAAGTGGGTGTCATTCCTCATAACAAAGGCGTTGTGTTATTACACAGCTAAGCATCTCTGTAAGAGGCTAGTGAATCGATAATGGTGTTGCCTCTGCCCTGGGCCTGGAAGTGGGGATATTTAGAAATTATACAGACATGACAGGATGCTTCCATCACTGATTGCCAAGAAAAAAAGCATCCTTACACAGATCTTAATCATGTTTGCAGGGAAAATCATTTATTCTCCGCTCGAGATCTAACTGTTTTAATCCTCTTTTGCTATTAAAAATCAATAGTGTAAAATTTGAAAATTATGGAATCATCCCATTTTTAAGTCAAGCAGCATGCTCATAATGAAATTCTCCTGGCAACCCTTTTCTTTATAGATCACAGAATGGCTTATTTTAGAAGGATATCTGCACACATAATTTTTGCAAAAGGAAACAGAAATCTACTTCTCACTTTGATTCTTGATTTACACAAAAAGTTACCACTATTCATATCCAATCTTTATTGTTAACTCTGCATGAATATTGTTTTATTGATGATTTAAAGTTACTTCGCAAACACAGGTACTAGGAGTTTTGGCTCAAATAAAATCTGAGAAAGAGTCAGTTGAGGCCTTGCTGCAACCTGTTGATACCGCCGACAGGCTTTTCCAAGAGATCCAGACTTTGCAGAAGCAAGTTGATGATTTGGAATATAAGCTTGATTTCCGGGGACAAGGTGTGAGAACTATGGAAGAGATCCAACAGGAGCTGAATGCTTTGCAGAGCACAAAGTACATGACGTCCCGCTATTTATTTAATTTAAATTCTCTTTCTGCTTCTTTTCCTTTCTTCTCATGACATATGCATGAGATATCCCAAACTTTATGTATCAGTTGTCTGGTGAAATTGGGCTATGGAAGTCTGATTATTCATTCTCTCTTTGCCAACTTGACTTGATGTTGTTTGGTTGTAGCGGCTTTTGCTTATTGATACTGATAGCTGCGTGCAAATTTGATTCGAGCTCATGTTTCTAACGTTAAAGCTCAACCTCCCTCTGTCTAGGGATAATCTGCAGAATGAATTAGAGAAGCTCAGGGATGAGCAAAGGTATATGGAGAATGATTTATCCAACATTCAAATTCGCTGGCACACTTTGAGGGAGGAGAAAGTGAAAGCAGCCAATACGCTCCGTGATGTCAAAAAGGCGGAAGAGGAGCTAGAGCGATTGTGGGAGGAGAAAAATCAACTTGACTTCGATGAGAAGGTAGTCTACTTATAGAGATTTCCTTTCCCCCAGGATAGAGTAAAATGATTTGACCATGAAGTAGAATTGTGGAGTGAATCTACAATTACAGTTGATTCTTTGTTGTAATTGAGCTCCTTTTTGCTTCAAGGTCTTTTGTACATAAATCGGCATCGCTTTTGTGCCCAAGAAGGAAATCTCTCCACTTCAACTTTTCTTGTGCATGTACGGAAATTCTATATTGGATTCCTTTTCTTTGTGTCTCTGCTCAGGAGAATTTTGTTGACTACATGGGAAACGTGTCCTACCAAAACTCTATCAGTGTGAAAGCACCATGGAGAGGCGTGAAAGTCCACACACCGCCTAATTGACTCCAATGAGTAAAATCTCCTTGTGCCTGAGGACCCCATAGTAACAAAAAGAATGTGCTAGTCCTTTATGTACATTCTCTTTTCAATGTTATAGGTCTTTATAACTTGAGCTTGCTGCTTAAGCATACTTTCTTGTTTAAAGTTTATCTGCTACTCACTACTTTCTTACAAATGATTTGCAATCTCTATGCTGTTGTCGATTTTCATTCTCTTTCTGCTGCTTTCAGCATTTGATGGAGGCTCTTGGTCATATATCCAAAGAGAGAGAGAGGCTTCTGAACGAGTACAATGATTTGAAGGTTAAACTTAATCAGGAGTATGACGAACAGGCTGAACAGAAAAGAAGCTATCATCAAGAAGTGGATTCACTACTCAAATTATCTTCCAAAATCAAGGAGTATGTTCTTCTGAATTTTGTGATAGTTGTGTGAAATCCCAGTACCTGTAAATTAATCGGCAGACTGGCTATACTAGGTACCATGATCTCAAGAAAGGAGAAAGATTGAAAGAGCTGCAAGAAAAGCAAGCTGTATCAGAATCTCAGCTGCAAGGTTGTGATCAGAGGAAGCAAGAAATTTCAGAGGAACTTACCAAAAGCAAGGACTTAATGAGGAATCAGGATCAACTAAGAAGAAACATCGAGGATAACCTAAATTACCGAAAGACAAAATCTGAAGTAGATGACCTCACCCGTGAAATCGAATCACTAGAAGACAGAATACTTAAAATCGGTGGCATTTCTACCATTGAAGCTGAACTTGGAAAACTTTCACAAGAAAGAGAGAGGCTACTTTCTGAGGTATTCATACTTGTGATGAAATTCTTCTCTCTTGGGCCACCCACCTGGGTTTTGATTCGTGTTTCATCTAATCCACTAGGTTAGAGATACTTATAAGGCCTGGGGTTTGCATGCTGTGGCGGGCGTCGTCATCATCAAAGATGTTGAAACCAACACTGATGAATATATGCTTGCTTCCCCTGTACTGATGCTAGAGGCATTGATGAGATAGGGTATTGAAGGGGAATATTTCAGCTTGTGGTTCTATATGGGTGTTTTGGTCTGTTCAATCCATCATACAACGTGCTTCTTTGTCAGAGACATGCAGTTCTGTTCCTATATTGCATTAGCTGGGTGTTGAAGTATGTTTTCAGTCAAAGGGCATTATTATTCTTTTCTTTTGTTTGATAAGCAGTAGTCCTTGTTTATGGAGACGAAAGGGCTCTTGAGCCTCTCGTTTCCCTTGTCTGTCTTTCCTTGAATTAGTCTCATACTTAACTTGTGCTTGTGTTTGCTATAATGGATATATATTTCTGATTGAAATGTTACAGTAATACTACTTAGTCCCTCATTTTTCTTCTTGCCACAGTTAAACAGGTGTCAAGGAACCATGTCTGTCTATCAGAGCAACATTTCTAAGAATAAATTGGACCTTAAGCAAGCCCAATACAAAGACATTGACAAGCGATATTTTGACCAGTTAATACAGCTCAAGGTAAGTTTTTTATGAATAGTAGTTGGTATCCTCTTTTATATTCTTAACTGGATTACAAATGAACCAAATTCTGTCAGACCACAGAGATGGCAAACAAGGATCTGGACAGATACTACAATGCCCTTGACAAGTGAGCTCTCTATTTATGTACTTCGTTTCTCTTTAAACTCTAATGTTTCAGATGTTGACTTTTCTCCTTCTGTTTGAGCCATATGCTCAGCAACTATGAAACCAAAATCTCATGTAGAGTTTGGTATAGCTTAGTTTATTGCTGTAAAGGTTAGTTTGGGCTGTGAGCTCATTCTTTTTTTCAACATGGGTCTGCACCCCCTGGGTGCCGTAAGGAATTATTAGGGATTTTAACTGGAAAAAAAATCTTGAATGTGGGAAGAAAGGCACTCTACTCAGCTTATACAGCCACAAGTTTTTTTTTAAAGCAAAGAAGACGGAAAAACCCCGAGATGAGTAAATATTTGATTCTTTCCTCAAAGAATAGCAGATTAAGTGGTTGGTGAGGGTGTAGCTCCTTGACGATGGTATAATGTTTGTAGAGTATTTTCTTGTGTTGTCTATCAATGACATTTCCTACCTCGAAGAGGTTGGCTACAATTTTTTGTTTTGAAAGCCAAAATGTTCATAAAAGAGATATCAAGGGGGTGCATACCCTTATGCAAAAAGAGCTCATTTGCAAAAGAGAGGTCCCTCAAATTTACGAGCACTCTTTCAACTCCTTTGTGCCTTTTTGGGTCTCTTCCTCGCTGGGCAACCTTCCAAATGTGCTTAAATTGTCCATACCTAGTTTCTCCCTGCTGCATGTGTCCCCATTTTTCTCAATCCTCACTTCTCCATATCAGGTGCATTAACTCAAATTGATTAACTCTTGTTGTTAGAGCGCTGCCTTCCCGTGGCTTCAAGTGCGTGGAAATGACCACTTCTCATGAACTTTTTACTCCAACTTACTAATCAACTAAGGTTTAATATTTTGCAACATGACCTAATTCTCACCTTTGCTGGAGAAAACATGCTTGGTAGCAATAGAAGCTTCCCTTGATTATATATTCAGTTGTAGCTACAACTGGGATCTTGTTTGTTCTCTTCTTGACATTCTTGAGAAAGAGGGCACTCTTTCAGTGCTTTGTTCCTTTGGAATCTATGTGGCATTATCTTAAATGCGCAAAAGGAGATCCAAATGTTCTAGTAGCCATTTTAAACATTTTCCTTGTTGATCCTGTCTTCTAGTTTTGTGAGTGGTGCTTAAATTAAGCAGCTTAACTCTATCATCCTTTCCCTAGCCAAGGAATCTCTCTCCTGGGACATGTTCTTATGCCATTTGACAATGGTTGCGAAGGCTCTTGTTTGTCTTTACAAGTGGTTTATTCACTGATGACCATGACCATGATTCTTTTCTTTGACAGAGCTCTTATGCGATTCCACACTATGAAAATGGAAGAAATTAATAAAATTATAAGGGAATTGTGGCAACAAACTTATAGGGGACAAGATATCGACTACATCAGAATACACTCGGACTCTGAAGGTGCTGGGACTCGATCATACAGCTACAAGGCATGCAAACTTTTTATTATTTATATTTATTTAATCTGCTCCGTCAGACTTCTCACCCATAAATTTTGACAATTATGCAGGTTCTCATGCAAACTGGTGATGCTGAGTTAGAAATGAGAGGACGGTGTAGTGCTGGTCAGAAGGTGCACAACTAAGAAGAGATCACATTGTCTACTTTTATTATGCTGTTTGTGTGGGAGATAATCTACAGCAATAATTGGTTTCAGGTTCTTGCTTCGCTAATCATTCGCTTGGCTTTAGCTGAGACCTTTTGCCTCAACTGTGGAATTCTAGCACTTGATGAACCAACTACCAATTTGGATGGTCCTAATGCTGAAAGTCTTGCAGCAGCACTTGTGAGGTATTATCATTGTTCTATTTTGGTGAGAATGGGTTAGCATTAAAGCTTTCATGTTGGGGTTACTGTACCACAGCTTGCAATCACTCATTTTATTTTGTTTGACTTCTCCAGAATTATGGAGGACAGGAAGGGACAGGAGAATTTTCAGCTGATTGTCATCACACATGATGAACGGTTTGCGCAACTTATCGGTCAGCGACAGCATGCAGAGAAATATTATCGTGTCTCAAAGGATGATCAGTAAGTTTCTGAATGTGTCGACTCCTTTGCTTCTATTTGTCATATTGCTACTATTGTTTTAACTTCTTATATCACACTATCAGTCAGCACAGTATAATCGAAGCCCAGGAGATATTTGATTGAAGATGAAGATTCTGTCCTCATATGGGAAAGGTCTTCTCAGAATTTATGTGAAGCATATGTTGCGACTTGTTTCCTTGGATGGACATGAGCTTTCTAGTAGCTTATGTATGTTCACTTCTCTACTTTCGCCTTTTCTCGTTGCTTGGATTTGTGGAGCTACTCATGCTCGTACTTCAGTAAAGATGGCATGTCGAAAAGTGCAATGACGACACTTGGAGTAATTTTTTGTGTGACCATTCACTCCAGGGAAACACCTAGTCATGCTCAAGGTTTCAGGACCGAATCGGTCATGTCGAACTGGAAGAGGTAGGAGGATTTGAGGTGTGTGTTCGACAAGGGTTATACTGGGTTAAATGTTTATCTGAAATGCATTTTCTGTGTAATGTTCTTTAGTTAGGAGACCACATGGAGGGTTTTCTGTAAATGACTATGCATTGTAACTTAAGTGTACTCTGGACTATGCAAATATAAGTAAAATTATGAAATTCTGTCATTTTCTGTTGCAAAATCCATATTGTTCATTGAGAATGTGTCTTGTGTCCATCTGAAGCCAGGGTTCCTGCCTTCTCATTTGAAATTGCAAAAGCTCAAATTCTATTCGTGCAGATGTTATCAGAAGATTAACAGTCTGGCTCTGTTGCTTTGTCATATACATATGCAGAAAAGCTGGAGGGGACATAGTAGCGGTGAAACGAACTTCTCATGTGATTTTTCGGCACACTCCAATTGGTCTTGGACAATCAAGTGAGTAGTGGTAGTGAGAATAGACGCATGCTCTGGTCCCAGTCCTTGGCTGCCTAGAATCTCCTTGAGTGCTTGTTACATTGTGGATCAACGGTGCTCCAATGTTTGATGTCGCTCTCATCAGGCTAAGTAGAGCTGTGATATATGCTTGTACAGAATGAAAATTCACTAACCAATGACATTGTCCTTAGACAAACTGATTTGAAGAAATGGATCAGCGAAAAAATTCTTTTCTTCAAGCACAAATTCTCTCCGGAGGCTGGAAACAGACAAAAATTGAGGTCCTTAGTGATCACACCCTTGGAAATGTAAAGGTAGTATGTAACTCTAGGCAAGGGAAACATGCCATTAGATTACTGATCATGGCACATTGTCCTGTTTTATAGCATACACAAAAAGGCTCAAAACACCTAGCCGAAACACCAAATTTTCTTTATTTTCATGGAGCGAAATCAAAAGGATAACGTTATGTCACCACTTCAAATAGATCACAGAGCAATGATCACATCACCACCTCTCTCTCTCTCTCTCTCTCTCTCCCACACACACACACACACACACACACACACACAGATAAACTCTTTCAAGTCTTGATGTCTCTAACGTTTCGTGCACACCCAGTGATGATCGCACACCCTCTGTTGTACTGATTGGCGTGCCCACCTAGGCAATTGTAGTAGGATGCCCCTGATCTCTGGCAGGGCACCGCGTCCCTCCTCAGCGTCTCGTAGCTGATGTACCTCTTGTTGCTCTGCTGCGCTGCCAGCACTCTCCGGCTGATCTCCCACTCCATCTCTGGCTCTGTCACGCACTCACCGATGGCGGCCTCCAACCATGATGACCTCTCCAGAAGAAGATCAAGACTGCTGCTTCTCAGTGAACGGAGGCCTAGCATGGACACCCCATTGCAGTTTGTGAGTTGTATGAGGATGAAGAGGAGCGATAGGTGGAAGAAAGTGATGGAGCTGAGCTTAGGGTTGAGCTTGGGCATGCCTCTCTCTCTCTCTCTCTCTTTGAGTGGGGATCTTGTTGGGGACAGCGAGGAAGTGGGATTTTGCCGTTTGGGTAGTTGGGGTTGGGGGAGATCATAAGTGAGGACGAGACAGTCCCTAGGAATCACTTACAAGCTTGCAGTGTGGGGACATTGAGATGAACCGATTGTCAGGGAGGCTGGTGTATTTGGAAACTTATGTATAACTACAAGAGAACATTCCCTACCCGTGAGTTCCTAACCTTGGGGCATGAATTGTCAAGGAATCCTCTCATCTTATGTTGTTTTATGAAAGTAAAGCACCTTGAGAATTAGAAGGTTGCAACGGAGAAAATGTATAGTCCGACCTTAACCGAATCGAATCAAACCAATAAATTCAATAATGATGTGATTTTAGTTTGAATTGTGGGTCAATGACCGAAATCAACGACGGCATGCCTCCGGCCGCCGATTTGATGATCGACGTTAGTCCCACCTTAACAATTTCTTTTACTACCATTGTGGCTCCCTTGACCTGGGATGGCAATTACTCGTCTACGTCGATTGACAAAGTTTGAATTGTGGGTCAATGACCAAAATCGACAATGACATGCCTCCGGTCGTCGATTTGATGATCGATGTTATTCCTACTTCAACAATTTCTTTTGCTACCATTATGGCTCCCTTGATCTTGGATGGCAATTACTCGTCCACGTTGATTGGTAAAGTTTGAATTGTGGGTCAATGACTGAAATTGACGACGACATGCCTCCGGCCACCGATATAATGATTGACGTTAGTCCCGCCTCGACAATTTCTTTTGCTACCATTTATCTCCCTCCGTACTCAGTATGTCGAAATTTTTTTTTTTTTGGGTCAGACTCGGCATGTGGATTGGATTGAACTAAAACTGGAAAAATTGGTGCCAAATCAAGTGCAAACCCTTTTTGCCCCCCCAAAAAAAGTGCAAACCTTCGATTGAAAAAAGAAAGTACAAACCAAAATTACACGATTGAATTAAAAAAGAAGAGTAATTTTCCTAAAAGAGTCGTAAAACGAAGAAGACGGCACACAGAGAGGAAGGAAACGCCCAAAACCCAAAACCCTGTCTTCCTCCCGGCGTTAACAGAAGGCGGAGAGAGAGACGATGAAGTACGCAGTGAAGGCATGGAGCAACGGGACGGCGCGGGCAGGAGTGCTCCAGCTGGGCAGCAGCTGCCCGTGCCCGTTGGAGATAGAGACGCCATCTCTGCTTCTGCCCACCCGCAAATGCCTGCCTCGCTTCATCTCTCCCGACCTCCTCCCTTCTCTTCCTTCCCCTGACTCTCGCCTCCTCCAGTTCAGCCCTCTTCACTTGTACGTGCTTCTCCCTTCCTCTCTCTCTCTCTCTCCCCCCCCCCCCCCCCCTAGTCTTTTTGGCTCCTTTATCTTCCACTGTAAAATGCCATGATGTTGTTGAACTGTTTGAGTCTGGGTGTGTGGTCTTTCTCGTTTCTGTTGGTGATGGTACTGTGGTTGGGAAAGAGCAAGAAACCGAAACTTGTGGGGCGCTCGTCAATTCTCATTGAATTTGTCGTGGGCACGTAAAATTGTATGTTCAAAGTAGGTGGTCTGCTTAAAGTTTGTGCCTTTTGTCGGTTTTTAAAGTGTCTCAGATAGTTTTGTTACGACTTCTCATTAAGTTGCCCAAAGCCTTTTAAGGTGGTTGTTAGCAAAAATCAGTTTTGATGCTTCCTGTAGGAAGTTTCAGTCTTGATGAGCGTGAATACAGTCGCCCATGTAGTTACTTATGCCTGTGAATGAATGTCAACGTGCTTGTGGAAAAAAGTCGGTGTTCGTAATGTTCATCATTTTCAGTTTGTTTTTTCTTTTCAGGTGCTGTCTCTGATTCTTTAGTAGTTTAAAGTAGTGGTTTTGGAAGTGTAAAGCTTAGCACATGTGACTCATGCGAATCTTCTTCATGGGGGATCAAGTTTATTGAAACCTGTGATCTTTGTTTACCGTAGCTTAGAAGGACTTTCGACGCAGACAATAGCAAATCTTGGAGGTCTCCACCATATGCTTTGTTTGCATGAGTATGGGTTGGTAGCTGTTCCGAGGGATTCCATTCAATGCCTTCCTGCATCTGAAGGAACTAACAAAGTCGGAGCATCATTTGAGACTCCATGTGGCCGTTGTTTGGTAAACTAATGGTTTCCCCTTGTATTCAATTGATTCGGACCATTCACCAAAGGAACTGCTTGAAATTGTTGCATGATTTTGCTGTTGCAGATTAAACCAAAAGAGTACATGGAAATGATTTCTTCGATGAGGCCCGACATCTGGGTCACATTGGCTGATGAGGTGCCAACTTGGGTATCTGCAAAACGAAACAGTTCCTCTGTGGATCGAACTATCAGGTGGCTTGATGAGTGCATCGCATTGAGGCCGGTACAAACCCAATGTTCATTTTGTATTTTAGTACCTTGAACTACTGTGAATCAGAAATTTCTTGATTGGAATCAATCAGCATGAAAAGGATTGAGCCACTCTAAAATGAAAACATAAGATGTGAAATGATTTTGTTCCTTACCAAGGTGCAGCTTTCTCCATACTAAAATAAGCAGTTTAAAGCAAGAAGAGCTGCTCTAGGTAAATAGCTTTTTGTGCTGGGCAGTTTAGTAGCAATTTGTGTATGCTACGCTTTCTCTCATAAGTTTCATGGCCTAATCAATCTAGCTTATTTGTTTGGACTTTCAACTTACTAAGTTGCCAGCCATCTTATCTGATGGTCATTTATGCACTTTCAAGGATAGTAGAATGTTAAATTGGGGACTTTTGTTTTGCTTCTAGAAGATTCTGAGATTAGTTCAGAATGATGCTAATACAAACGCTCTAAAATTCATGTCTAGTTAGGTGGAGACATCTTTGGTTCCATTGTTGGTGGAGCTAATGTGCAGCAGCGGCAACTATGTGCTGAAGAAGTAGCTAAACGAAACGTATCAGGTAATTCCCACTTCTTTCGCGATAGCTTCTACCAGTGGGATATCAGTGACCTGTTAAAGCAACCAACTTTAGAAAATTGCACGGCCTATTGCTATACATTTTTAATACCGCTGGTTATGTCATATTTGTTTAAGTCAATTTGCAAGGGGCTCTGTTTCTCGCTCATACTTACACTTGTTCCTAACTTTAATTTTAGGTAAATTCATTGTGATTAACATTTCTTCTTGATTTCCTATTTGAATAGTTAGAAATTGTGCTCTCCACAGGTTATTGGATAGGGGGTTTGGGCTTGGCGAGAGCATGGATGAACGTCCTGGTCTACTTAAAGCTGTTTGTGTAAGAGCTTGTTTTCTCTAGTTTCCCAACTTCCTACATGCATTAACTTGGAAGAATTTGTGGGTGATTGCCTTTTCACTCTGTCGAGTCTAGAGTACAGTCTGGTCTACTTTTATACTGTATCTGCTTTTACAACTGGGTTCACCTCATAAATTATCACGACTAAACTCAACAGACTAAGCAGAGGAAATTTGCTTTTAAATTTGGGCAGTCTGTATGCTCGATTGGTAGGCATGTATGTTGCATGAGTTTGATGAGTGGCAGTTTCTGTTTCCAGTATTTCCTTCTCTTCCAACTCTTGTCTGGCTCTACATGATCTTGTCTGGCTCACAATCATGTAGAAGATGTTAGTAAAAGACTAGATTATATTGGATAAATGAAGTCATGAAGTTTGCACGAACTCTGTTATAATTATGTGAAACTACAACTAGGTTTATCTCCTGTACATCTTATATATATGTTTGTTGTGGTAACTTCCAACTCGCCTTATAGCTGATTAATTCATCCCATTGTGTTTGATGCCCATGATTTGAGATCAGAAGAGCTTGGTGCTACGTGCAAGGCATTTTGTTGTTAACTACTGCTGTTAGGAATAAATCTGTCAGAGTCAATATGTGGTATTCAACGTTGGTTTGTTTATTTTACCTGCGAGCCGCCATTTTCCACAACTGGCTGCTTGGTCCAATGGCTAAGTATGCATAGTATGGTTCTTTGAGGAGTCCGAGTTTTTAAACAGCGTTTAATTCCTGCGGAGTGATTGTCTTTTGCAATTTAATTTCTTCAAGTGGACGTGTATTATCATCCTGCTCCTTAAATGGAGCAATTATTGTATGGCTTTTGGCAAACGCTTCAAGAAAAGCTTCCAAAATCATTTGGTTCCAATGCTGGATGATTCATTCTTCGATTTCTTAGTAAATTTGATGCTGCTGCTGTCATCAGGATAACTTGCCTGAAGAGAAGCCTCGTCTAGTCTGTGGTCTCGGGCTACCTGGTATGAGGTTCATTTCGTCCAGTTTTTCTTGCTTGTCTCCTGTACTTTTATTATTCTGGGAAGCATTCAAGTGTCAGCTGTTTGTAAAAAAGTTATCCTTGTAATTGGACAAGGATGCTAGCTGCTCTTTGGCAGTCCTGGATTATATTCAGAGTATGTTAAACCATCAGCTGTTCTATGATCATTTCAATTTAGAATTTGAAATCTTATTGTGATTAATTATCCTTTTTTGATATGTTTCTTTAAAAGAATTAATTGTCACCAATAAATCCTCGCAAAGTGAAAGTTTATGGTTATTCATTGTGCAGAGGAGGTTCTACAGGGTGTTGCTGCTGGAATTGATCTATTTGACACTACGTATGCAACTTAGCCATCTACTCTGGAGCTTCTTCATTTGCTGTCATTATTTGGCTGAGAACTGATTGATCAAATGAATGTTGGCAGGTATATTTACCACATTACTATTGGAGGTTTCGCACTTACCTTTCCACTTGACAAAATTGAAGTTAGTGAATCAATTCCTTATTCGAGCGACATAGGAAGTGACCAGACAAAGATCAATCTGAGGGCGACTGTTTACCGGTAACTGATCAGATCTTTGCTTGCTTCATTTTGATTTATAGACATGACAACTTGATCCATCGGGAGAGTTCACTTGGTAGTCCATGTTTCTCATGAAATGGACTATCCCATTTAGTAGTCCTTGTGGCATGATCTGACAAATTTCAGCATCTTGTCTGAACATGTGTATTAGTGCCTTAGCTTTGGATGTTCTCCTTGCACTCTCTTTTTGTCATAATGGAGGCACATCTGGATTGCATAATATCTGAATCGATTACCTTCATGTGCTCCAGGAAAGACACTACACCTATAGTCCAAAACTGCAGCTGCTATGCATGCAAGAATCATACGAAAGCGTATATAAATCACCTTCTCAACGTTCATGAGATGCTTGCGCAGATTCTGCTGGAAATGTACTCCTCTTCCCCTCGACTTTTTCATGAAAGGTTACCACTTCTTTTCAAGGGTCATTTTTTATTTACCCTCTTTCATCTCTATTGCAGCCATAATACCCACCATTTTCTTGGTTTCTTTCACTTGATACGAGAAGCAATTAAGGAAGGCAAGTTTGAACAATTTCGAGAGAAATTCATCCATGATAGGCGTGAGCACTTGGCTGCTTCTGCTGTTCATGTGTGAATTGTTTGGCTCTGCTTTGGTTTCTGTTGGCAGCGGTTCGGTTAAATTCGGGCCATGGCCATCAGTGGCACTGCCAGAGTGATTAACTTTCACGAGAACCAGCTATAGGCGATGGTACCGTTGGAACTTGGAAGCAATTCTTTTCTTTTATCAATGATGAGGGATGGCACCTTAAGTAAACCAAGGACCATGGTCACACTCCTAACGTCATGGACCGGGTAAGATGAGAGCCGAAGTTATGGTGAGTGGCAGAACCATGTCAGCCCTCATTCACACTCGCAGTTTCGCAGAAGTGTAATATTCGTCTCATGATTTGCCTCGTGCACTCGTGAAACACTGAAGGCAAGAAGAGTTTTCGAGGACCTTTTGATTTGTCTGACGCTTCTCTCCCTTTTCTCTCTTTTTCGGGCTCCCTAAATAGAATTGGAAAGAGATTGGGAACTGGAACTACCCTGCCTGCTGCCGGAATGTTCGGTTTAAGGGGCCAACGAAACACCAACGACCTACTGGGCAAATCACTACAGCTCTACAAAGTGGTGAGCAAGGAAGCTCAAGACTGATGATGATAACTCTATTAATTATAATTAGGCTAGATATAAGTCAATTTCATGAATATTTGCAGGTCCGATAAATTGTGGCTTATGAGCAATGTCACTCAATTAATGCTACAGCGAGGCAATGATTTGTGATCACACGACTTTGACCATAAATTCCGGCTCGAACTTACTTTTTTTTTCTCGTAAAAAATATTAACTTCGGGTCGGGTCTGAATTTTGGCCAACTGCTTTGTCGTCTCATAAAAAAGCACCAACATACGATTGGTCGATATTGAAATTTGGTTCTTATCAAGTTTTCGCTTAATGATTCTATTAAAGATTGAATGTATCATTCCTCGGGGTTCTTGACTTAGCCTTGAATTTCTTTGATCTACATATGGTTCTCTTTAATATGTAACTTTTAATGTGCATAAGAGTGCTGTTGCTCGATGGAGTTGCTTACAGAAGACATGTTCTCTCTGTTTTCCTAGGCATCTTAGTTACCGAATTTTTGTAAATAGTTCCTTCAGGCTTTTGAACTCTCTCTTAAAGTACTTTTTTTTTAAACAATTGTGCCCTTAAAGTACTTTTTTTTTTGTTTGAGTTTGTCATTCTGTTGGGGAAAAAAAACCAGAAATAGTAACCTAGACCGATACATAAGCGTTATGTCAATGCTGGTTGGATAAATCGGTGCTTAGATGTAATTTTCAGGTGTTGACTAGATCAACTTTAATATATTGAAAAAAAAAGTCAAACCCACAGAGAGAGAGAGAAAGGAGACACGGGAGGCGGCACGGCACGTCGGCGCTGGCATTGCCCACCCACATGCTTGGGCCACCGAGCCCTTGTCGGTCATCGCCGGCGTCGAGATGCCCTAGGAACTCATCACTGGGGAAGCGAGACCTCGATGAGGGCCAAATTTGGCCCAAGCAACCCCGATGGTTGATCACTAAGGTTGTGCATCACCTGACATCGCCGGACAATGCTTGCGCCAACTCTCATGGCCTGGTGTCGTGCAACCCTCCAGGCATCGCTCCGGACACAGGACCCCTAACATTGCCTCGCCTAGCTAGGGGTCACCGACTTAGGCTTCATATTTTTCCCTTTTAGTATTTCCTTTTTTTAATATTTATTTCTTTAATATTCCTTAATTCTAAATCTTTTCTATTTTTGAAATGTCACGAATGGTGCCAAGTCAGTATTTAAGTCCCTGATTTTGATGATTAAGAGCAACTGGAGCAAAAAAATTGTATTAGGACCCAATTGCACAAAAAAAATTATTCAAAGGCCTGATTGAACATTCCAGAAAATTTGGGGGACGTACCATGCTACAAAACCTACAACTAGCATGATATGATGCAGAGTAAGAATAAGATATGAAAATGCATATTATCGACTGATTGACTACCCCTCCACAAGCGGCTTCACAATTCATGGAGTCTCTCCACCGGCAGGCAGGGGACAAGCTCGGTGTTCAGCTTCCGAGCGACCCTTTTGGAGTGAATCTGCCGTCTCCTGTGGGTGTCTGAAATCGATGCCCATGTCTCTTCCATTTTTCCCCGTCTCTCTTCCCCGTTTGGCTCAATTCTCTTCCACTGTGAATGCGAAATGAAACTGCTTGGTATGAATTACTTTGAAGGGCCTGGGCTAAAACTTTCGGAATCGGATTGTTTGTTCAGATACATGCTGTGACCCTCCCTCATGCTCGTACGTTGCCAGTGCAATGTCTGCTAGCTGTTTGATGAAGTTCTCAAACCAACGTTAAAGTTCTGTGCTTTATTGTTGTTCCCGTGATGTGATGCCCTGGTTTTTCTATATATCATCTGCATGACAAAAACTTCGTATCTGGGACTTCTTTGATGGGTTTTAGTGGATTGTTATTTTGGAACATTTTGAATGATCTGTCTAGCGCCACCACCAGTAGCAGTAATGGAGTGCCCTTCCTTGTCTTCTGCTAATTCTCGTTTTCTATAATTCTCGTTTTCTATAATTCTCGTTTACAAATCTCATGATTGGATGCGTACAAAAGGATCAGTGTTGTAAGAAAGGCGTTTGATAGAATCACTGTGCCATTTTGGTGTATCATCGATATGCTCTAGCTAACGTGATGTGTTTTGATTTTCTTTTGCAGATATCTTCTTAAAGTTGTGAAGTGGGGAATGCACTGACGAGTTAGAGCCACATCCCTTGTGCTGTTGATCTTTGTCAACTATCTACAGACCAAGGCAAAGCCAAGACTGTCGTTATCTGGAGACAAACCACAATTTTTATTGTCTTTTTCCCGCTCTCAATATTGAATGAGGGACTTGAACTCTCTTTGGGTTCTTGATGTATGAGTCATCTCACTGTGGTTTCCGTCGTGGTTTGCTTTGGCAACTATAATAAACAGCCAAGTAATCATAATTAGTTGACAAGGATGGTACTCGCTAAAAGATTTCCTGTCTTGTCATTTATCACAAAATCGGAGATCCCACTTCTTTTAAAACATCGGAAACGATTCTTGCCTCTGCGTTGTTGTCCAAGTTCCTTCATCACCAGAACTGTTAACAGTTATTCTTTCAATCCGCATTCTATGAAGAGAATAAACTGCCTTTCCACCTCAGCAAACCCTAATTCCTCGCCACCACTTCATCAGACCTCCAGTGAAAAGGTTTTCAGGAAAGCAAGGAAGAAAGAACATATGGAACTACCTGAGTCGTTGCTCAAGTACAAGCTAGATATGTGCTCAAGACATGGAAAACTTGTTGAAGCTCTTCAACTTTATGATGAGGCTCGGGAAAATGGGGTTTCAATTTCTCAGTACCATTACAATGTGATGCTTTATTTGTGCTCTTCTGCTGGAAGTGGTTCACTTGGACAAGGTGGCAGTGAAAATGATGAGCACCTAAAAGATTTGGGTATGAGGAGGGGCTTTGAAATATTTCAGCAGATGGCCATTGATAATGTTGCCCCAAATGAAGCAACATTTACCAATGCTGCAAGGTTGGCAACCGCTAGGGAAGACCCTGAAATGGCTTTTGATTTGGTTAGAAAGATGAAGAACTTTGGTATTCCACCTCGCTTGAGGTCCTATGGACCTGCCTTGTTTGGGTTTTGCAAAAAGGGAAATGCTGATAAAGCTTATGAGGTAGATGAACACATGGTTGATTGTGGAGTTTTGGCCGAAGAGTCTGAGCTGTCAGCACTTCTGAAAGTTAGTGTGGATGCAAAGAAGGCTGACAAGGTGTATGAGTTGCTGCACCGAATACGTGCTACTGTGAGGCAGGTTTCTGAATCATCTGCTCAAATTGTTGAGGGTTGGTTCAAGTCTGATTTTGCTGCGAGTGTTGGCGTAGAAAGTTGGGATGTTATCAAGATTAAGGAAGGAGTAGTCAAGGGAGGAGGAGGTTGGCATGGGCAAGGGTGGCTTGGCTCTGGTAACTGGAGGATTCAAAGGACTAAAATGGACAACAAAGGTGTGTGCCAATCCTGTGGTGAGAAGCTTGTTTGTATTGATATTGATCCGAAGGAGACAGAAAACTTTGCCTGCTCATTGACCAAACTGGCTTGCGAAAGGGAAGCTAAGGCTGGTTTTGCAAAATTTCAGGTGCGGGACCCGTCTCTCTTCATTGGATCTTGACTTTTAAAATAGAACTAGCTTCAGTTCTTGACAGATGTGTGGAATTGATCACCATCATGCATACCCCCATCCAAATTGAGAAGGATATCGTCTATGCTGTTCTGGTGCTATGAGTCAAATGGGAATGGTCTCTCTTGTCCGGCACTCAAACTGTTCATTGCATTTCTGGAGAAGTCTTTAATCAACTTCCAATTGTCAACTAAAATTGGTGGGTTGATATAGTCAGTGCATTTAAGAAATGAAGGAGTTTAATGTGAATGAATAGAAGACAATGGCATCATTAAATGCTGAAAAGAGATGAAGAAAATTGTTTGGTCTTTTATGTTCAAGCACATTTCTCTGCTGGCTGTGCAAGTGCTATATCAGATTAGATGTGTAGAACGATTTTAAGATGTGTTATTCCCCAGTTTTCAGTAAATGACTGGTTTACTAGATCGGGATAGTACAATTGTGCAGAAGATGTTCCCCAGTTTTCAGGAAGTGAACAGTTTACTGATTGGGTTAGTGCTTTCATGCAAAAGATGGTAAAGAATGAGATCAATATTAATATGTGTCTTTCAGTGCTAAATATCTGTATATGCCCGTTTCACTCACTTACTGTGGGGATCCATCATAAGTAATTAAAGATTAACTGTAGATATTATCTATGTTTAAGGTATTGCTTATAATTGGAGGATGTTTGTATGCTTCGGAAAACTATTAGGTTCTTGTTTTGTGTCATGGCAACTGAATGAGGTGATAAATTCTTCTAGGCTTGGCTTCGGAAGCATGGACCTTTTGATGCTGTCATAGATGGTGCAAATGCGGGTCTTGTCAACCAGCATCATTTCAATTTTTTCCAGGTGGAGATTAGTCCAACAGTGTTCTGATTTATTAATGTTTTTTGAATCAATGTTCTAATGTTGAATTGTTATTTCATTCTAGGTTAACTTTATTATGAACAAGTTACGTGAGATGAGCCCGTCAAAGAGATTCCCTTTACTTATATTGCATAAATGGCGTGTGAGTGGAAAACCTGATAAAGATCCTAGGAACAAAAAATTGTTGGAGACATGGGAGAAGTCTGGTGCACTGTATGCAACTCCCCATGGTTCAGATGATGATTGGTAAGGTTTTACTAGTTTGGCGAGTCTAGTGAGTTTATCTTTAACTAGTAAAATTCCTCTTCTCTGGTCCATTTTTCCACCTTGAAGCTATGCATTTCGCTTGGCAGAACTGTCGAAAGTCTTATTGGACCAGTGCTTTCGGAGGGCATTGACCTTATAGTTGGAATGACCACAATTTGGGGAGTGATATATCAGATAAAGAATTTTCAAATTAGTGGACCCGAGATTCAAGTCAATGGGATATCATTTAACTAATTTCATACACAAATCTAAGGGGATAGAAGGTCGAAGATAAATTTCTTTAAGCAGTTTGACAAGCATCCAGTCTGGTTGGGGGAGGAGGGGGATGGGGGGACGTAGAAAATGTCTTGGGGAAGAGGGGGTGGGGGGATAGAAACTGCCTCAAGAGCTTGAATTATATAAAACCATAGACACCATGATCAAGTTAATGATGCAACCATCATAAGTGACATTACTTGTCACGTGTGCTATTCACCAATCCAGATATCCTCTGTTGTGTCCAGGTACTGGTTATATGCTGCTGTCCATTGTAACTGTTTGCTAGTCACCAACGATGAGATGAGGGATCACCTATTTCAATTGCTTGGATCTGGCTTTTTCCCAAGATGGAAAGAAAAGCATCAGGTTGATATTCATCACATGCCTTCTTTCTTTTTGGTTTGGGATTCTGTTGTTCATTCATCTGCATGTCTCAAATTCTGATTACAGATAGTGAAGCTGATGGAAAAGACATAAGCAGCTTAGAGATGGAGTGATTGATTGAATATTGGATGACATAATGTGGATGTTTGTTCTGTATTAGTTTGCCACCATTTGGACACCATGTGTTCCTTTAATCATGGACATGGATCCAATAGTCTTATTAGTCATGAGTCTCATAGTTCTGTAGTTGTGGCTATTGATTAAATGGGGTGCTCAACAGCTAGAAAAATATCGCACAAAAAAAGGACAAATTTTAGACAAAATTAATTGAGGAGAATATTCCAGGAAGTTTATATTCTAGGTGGCACTCTATCTCATGGACATTGTATCTTCCTCAACAAAGAACGTCATTGATTGAAGTTGCCTGTTTTTCTGTTGTACACCTAGTAAAAACTGGAAAAAGGTAAAGTAAGATTTCGATTAAATCTGCTGTATTGGCATGGGAATAGAAATATCTTTAGACAGCGTAGCAACTCATAGAGTAACACAGAGAAGGTCTGTTCATTTGGAGGCATCAGTCAGCATTTCTAATATTCATGGAGAGACACTTGTTCATATCCCCCTTCACTGATTTCTCGCAACATATTGGCAACAGCAAATCAGGAGGAAATGCAGAACCATGGTTGTTTATTGCTATTATGCTGCTGAATGTCCTTTTAGAGAATCCTAAATTGCTGTCAGTTTTGACAATATATCTTACCATCCTCTGGATTTATTTTTTTTAATTTCAACAGCTGGCTGAATGGTGCACTTTTTGTGTGTGTATTCTAAAAAGGTTTAATATCTTAAATAGCTGTCTCATGGTTACCTGCTTACTTTGTCGCGAGGGATATATAATCCTTATTTAATATGTTCTACTTAGTAACAGTGCGAAGCTTGTCTTTGTATAGGTTCGGGTATCGGTCTCAAAACGCAATATTCAACTTCACATGCCTCCACCTTATTCAATTGTCATTCAGGTTGTCCTCTGCACGTAATCTGTGCGTTCTGTTTTCAGTAATGCCATCTTATAATTTCTCTTCTTTGGTGGAACGCCCCTCTCTCTCTCTCTCTCTCTCTCTCTGAGACTCATCAAGGCGGGTTACGTATTTGCAGGAGTCGGAAAATGGTAGTTGGCATGTGCCAACAGTCACAGGTGACGGCTTGGAGACGCCGAGGCAATGGTTGTGTGCTACCAGATCCAAAAATGTGTCAAACTCACTGTCAAACTTATTCTGATATCCTAATCTGTATCATGCCATTATTCATTCTTCTGCACATTAAAATCCATGTCATTCCGTGGACATTTGATGTGTAAGATTAGAAGATTAAGGAGACTAACTTGAGTGGAACTAGGAGCAGAGGTTTTTTTTTTTTCTTCCCGAAGAGAGAAAGAAGAGGGGAATTTAATAAGCCTTAATGCGCAAATTAAACACTATAACCAGCCTTGCTCCTGCATTCTTATGTACTGAACTTTCTTTTCTGGCCAGCCATGTTCTTTCTGCTAATTCAATTCCATTTGTTCACAATTTTGGAATTTGTTGGTGAGTTTATATTAATATATTTGGAGTCTGTAAATGGATCTTAGCACAAAGGTGCATTGGTTAATCCATTATCTAGTAAAGTCTGTCATATCGAACTAACTCCACACGAGTTATCTTTTTTTTTTTTTCCCTTTGGATCAGTGTAAAATCATTCTTATCTTTGTTTTCTATACCGGGGAAAATTATCGGAGTAGTCTTAAACTTATTGTAATTGTACAAATTCAGTCATAAACTTTTGCATTCATATTAATTCAGTCTATTTGGTAGGCCGGTGTTGACATGACTTTGTTGGTGTTGACGTGATTAATTTTTAATAATATTTTAAATTATTTTAAATTTCTTTATTTTTTTAATTCTTTTTATTTTCGTTTTTCCTTTTCTTTTTCTTTCTCTTTTTTCTTCCTTTTTACTCGGTTGGCAGCCGAGCTTGGCGGTTGGCATCAAATGGACTGAATTAGCACAAATGTAAAAAGTTTATGACTGATTTGACACAATTATAATAAGTTTAGAACTTTTACGATAATTATCCCTTTTTACCAAATTTTATCGTCAGGTTTCTGAACTCATGTTTTGCATCTCCCCAACTTCAAAAGACCCATTTGCACAACCAACGGAAGGCCGTGCCGCGTCCCGTGGCCATTTCTATGCACGCCCTGAAATTTCAATATATCTTGTTATATAACCGGAGTCATTATACGGAGCCTATAATGACAGTAACCATGTAAAATGATTTCTTGTATGGCCTATGGCTTAAGAAACTTCCCGGCAGGACATGGTGGAGGTGGTGGTGCCACGACACAAATTTTATATGCACCCGAAATTTAGAAACTTGCATGATAAGGTTTGTCTAAAAAAATTGTGAAATAACATAAATAATCTTTTATTTGTTCAACGGGATTCTTGAACTACTGGTGAATGGTTCAATGTAGTTATTCCTTCGGTTTGCTTGAAACGGCAAATCGGACGTTATTTGACGACATTGATTATTACATATCAAGTTGGACTTTTAAAATGATGAGTCAACGCGCCCATCTTTTTTATCCATTTACTTTAGAAAAGGGAAAAAAAGTACGGTGTTAATATGTCAATCGTTATTGATGACTTGGATTATTATATCCCGATTTGAGCTGAACATGTTACTCGGATAATGCACGGGCAACTTTTTTTTCCTTTGTAAGTTCGGTTGAAAGTAATATCTCGATTAAATTATTGAAAGCCTCATCGACATATTCGGGTTAGCTTGAATAAACGGAAGTACGATGTTAAATATTTTCATATAATTCAGGAATTAATCTATGCGAATGCAACACAAGAAGATCACTCGATTTGACAACAATATAGGGAAATTGGGTCCATATTGATCACGTTCATATTAAAACCTTGCTGCTTCACTTTTTTCGAAATGTATACATTATAACATATATTACTTCTGCCGAACAATATCAATTTCAATTTTTAATTTTTTGGATTGGTTCATCATGCTCAGGTTATGCAAGTTTGGTCTATTTTAAATAAAATATATTTGTCACCAATAGAAACATTAAATATGATTGTCTGTCCAAAATGAAATTATGATTTTTTTTTAAATTTTAATTTGCGCAACCATCCGATTCATATTCAATTTTTTTTAAGTTTATCTTTTTCATTGGACTCATACCTTGAGTTAGGCCTAATATCCTAAAAAAAACCTCCAACTTTAGATCTAGTCTCAATTCTAACTTAATTTTTTTTTGGTTTCATAAAT
Source organism: Rhodamnia rubescens (assembly GCA_021437795.1). Lineage (NCBI taxonomy): Eukaryota > Viridiplantae > Streptophyta > Magnoliopsida > Myrtales > Myrtaceae > Rhodamnia > Rhodamnia rubescens. Next base: position 1,875,302 of record JAILYA010000003.1, on the reverse strand, counting down.
ATGCCCTCTCGTCCAAAATTTCTCTTGACAATTTAGAGATAGAGAACTCTTGAGCGCGAGATGTTCAAGCGTCTTGAGCCGAGTGTGGGTGCGAGAGATGGAAGACTCCCGATCACGAGAAATTGAAAACTAAGCACAAAATCGAAAATTCTCGAACGGTATGGAAGGAAGACTCTATTAAAAGGAAGAGTAACTAAAGAAAGCCGACATTAATTGCTTCAATTTTTATCCAATTTCAAATCTAATAAGACGTCGTTTGGGTTAGCATTGAAATTCATCTTCTAAACACGTCTTCTTTTGAATATCCTATTTGAGGAAAAAAACACGTGAAAATGCCACATCACTAAAGGCGATTTTGGACGGATGATTTATAGAGGCAGATATGAGACATAAATAAAACGCTATCGTTTTTTATGAAGCAAAAAAATTCAGATAAAATTTGGACTGACAGAAAAAATTGCGATATTTTTAAATTTATGATAGAATTGGAACGGAATTTTTTTTTTTCTGGCATATGGATTGGAGTTAAAGCTGGTCTTTTGTTTTTTTTAGGGGATATTAGGCGGGTTTTTTAATTTAATTTTTTTAAAAAATATATTTACAAAATTATTATTAAAAAAATATTTACCAATTTAGGTGCTGGCACAGGTGAAAATGAGCAAGGAGATGGGGGCCAACTCCTTGCCAAGAAAAAAATCTTCAATTCAGTCTCTTTTTTTTTTCATATTTTTTAAATTATTAGTACTTATAATCGATTTTGTTTATAATTTTTTCTTGTGAAACTTATCTTTATAATATAATTAGCAATAATTAATGTAAAAATTTATTAAGATATATAATTAATAAATAATGTTGTAATTATAAAATTAATTAAAAATACTCATAAAATAAAAAAGAGATTTTCATAATATATAATCATCGTCAACTTACCAATTATTAAAAAAATATTTTTCGTATTTTTTTGAGAGGGTGAGCCTTTTTTCGTATTTTTTAAATTTCATATTTTTTTAATTATTTATACTCATAATATTTATTTTATTTATTTATAATTGGTAAGTTGATGATTGTTATATATTATGAAAATCTCTTTTTTCATATATCTTACCAATTTTATTTTATGAATATTTTTAATTAATTAAATAATTACAATATTATTTATTAATTATAAATATTTTTTATAAAGATAAGTTTCACAAGAAAAAAATTATAAATAAAAGAAATAATCATAAGTACTAATAATTTTAAAAATAAATTAAAAAAAAATGGACTAATAATTCAATTTCATTTTTTAATTTCATTTTTTAAATTATTAGTACTTATAATATTTCTTTTATTTATAAATTTTTCTTGTGAAGCTTATCTTTATAACATAATTAGCAATAATTAATGTAAAAATTTATTAAGATCTATAATTAATAAATAATATTGTAATTATGTAATTAATTAAAAATATTCATAAAATAAAATTGGTAAGATATATGAAAAAAATGAGATTTTCATAATATATAACAATCATCAACTTACCAATTATAAATACATAAAATAAATATTATAAGTATAAATAATTAAAAAAAAATTTTAAAAAAAAAAAAAAAAGGCCCACCCTCTTGAAAAAAACAAAAATATTTTTTAATAATTCTAAGTTGAGATGATTATATATTATGAAAATCTCTTTTTATTTTACGAGTATTTTTAATTAATTTTATAATTACAACATTATTTATTAATTATATATCTTAATAAATTTTACATTAATTATTCTAATTATATTATAAAGATAAGTTTCAAGAAAAAATTATAAACAAAATAAGTATTATAAGTATAATAATTTTAAAAAATTGAAAGAAAAAAAAGGGTCGGTAAGCACGAGCCGAGGTATTGGCGTATCGCCCGTCTCCAATGGCCCGCCAGCCAGCTGCCGAGCGGGTCTCGCTCGGCACACCTAGAAACAAAAAATTAAAAAAAATTTTTTTTTTTTAATAATTTTTTTATATTTTTTTAAAAAATTAAAATAAAAAAAAACCCATATTAGGCCGTTGGTCGGTGCGCACGAGCAGAGGTATGGGGTATTGCCCGCCTCCATGCAAGTGAACTCAGTTCCATGCACCTTTGCCACAGGCTGAAAAGCTTCTTGCAGTGACATACGCATTTCGTCGAGTACTCGGTGAGCACGTATCTTCCCCGTGATGTTTTGACACGGAGTTGCTTTCCGACTATCGGAACAAGTACATTTTCTAGAGAGAGATCCCAAGAACGGGTCTTGGGATTAGTGCGTATCACCTGCTCGACGAATTGCGGGGGTGGTTTCGCATTCCGAATCACGCTCGAGATGGACGAGTTTTTCAAGAACCGAATGTTTGCAACCCACGCGGTCGCCGCCGCCGCTTCAGTCACTTTAGGAACGGCTCTCAGTTATCCGCTTGATACTATTAAGACCCTTATGCAGGTTTGTTGCGCGCGCGTATCGAGATACAACCATGCCTTTTGTTTTCTTCTTTCCCCTCCAAAGTAGTAGGGCTTTCGATTGCCATCATATTTTTCTCTCTGTGGTGCAAAGTAGGTTGGTTCTGGCTCAACTAAGCAGTTCACTCCAACTCAGGCTGTGGAAAGAGTTCGGGCTTTGTCTGGAGGTTTTGGAGGTACCTCGGGAATACAGCCATTTTTGCAGTCCATTTACATTATCTTTATTCGATTTTTATCCGGTTTATTGGTTAATTCTTCCACTAGCTCGGGAAATGGATTGGTATTTGTGAAGTACATCCGGTGGTTTTGTTCAAAGCTATAGCATCCGTGATCCATTTAGTGGTCTTGAATTAATTAGCATTTTCCAGCCGAGGAAGTAGTTCTGTTGCTTATTCAACATAAATCATGTAAAATACTGTAAAAAACTTAAGATGTCCCACTTGCAAAAAATTCCTCTTGTGGAATAACCTTTTGTTTCTGGAGTACGCAATTTCTGCAAGCTCTTCGACGAGATTATCTGTTTAGTAAGGACCTTCTTCATGATGGAAGTGGCATTTGAAGTTCTATAATGGTGGAAAGGGGTACCCATCCCAATACAGGGCAACTTGCTTGAGAATTGTTGCTCCTCCTTTTTAGTTGACTGTATGTCCCAGGAAGATCAAACACTTTATCCATAGTACTTTTTGAACAAAAACAGTTTGATATTCATACACGTGGTTCATAGTTGTTGACTCTGTCATTATTCTCGAATTGTAGGTCTTTACAGTGGCTTTGGATGGCTGACGCTGGGGAGAACATTTGGTCTAGGAGCTCGTTTTGGGTTTTACGAAATTCTAACAGCTTTTTGTAAAGGTACTTCCTTTTCCACTATCTTGTCTTCCAGACGTCTGTGTCTGACTATGACTATGCTTTGTCTGTCCTCTGTTCGTCATTCTTCCTTTTTCCCCGGCAGTATATATTCATTTGCTTACATGCCTATTGTTGAGTACACCTCGTTTTAGATGATGGCTTCTGCTTCTTCACTTTTTGAAACCATAAAATGAAACAAACTTTGATGCCACTGACCTTGTTTTACCACTTAGTGATTTTATAATCCCTAGCTTTCCTTTGAGTCATCTATATATTATAACACTTTTTATGAGATGCTTTTATTTATTAGTGAGTAATGTGCTTTATGAGGTGATTTATACTCCTTTTTTTTTTGGCTAGCAACCTGATTTGTTTAACTTGTATATTAACTAGTAATAAATATTTTCACTGCAGATGGTCGGGAAGACAATTATGTGTATGTCTCTGAGGCCCTTTTGGCTGGACTTGCTGCTGGTGCAGCAGAATCACTTATAAGCTCCCCATTTGAACTTCTCAAACTACGATCACAGGTTGGCACTGCTTCTCGCGTTTCGTCCTCTGCATACATCAGAGCAGAGCGAGCTGCTTCACCTGTAATTGAAAGGTTACTACGTGGATATAGCCCAGATAAGGGAATTTTGAGCGAGTATGTGGGCCTTTTGTCCACCTTAACCACCAGGCATCCCAATATGGCAGCCGCCTTGCAAGAGTACCCATGGATGATGACTGGTTCTGGCAGGCCACCTTCCATATGTGATGTAAAGAGGCCATCAGACATCATATCTTTGGAAGGTTGGTCAGCACTATGGAGAGGGCTCCGATCTGGAATTGCTCGAGATTCCTTTTATGCGGGGCATATTCTTTACTAGTTGGCAGTTCATGCACCGAGCTATGCTTGACTGGAAGGCAGTAGGGATGGATCCTGAACCAAGGTCTTGAAACTCAGTTCCACTTATCTTTCAAGGATTTATATGTTTGCGAAATTTTCATTGCTTATATGCGAGTGAATTGGTAAAGATATCTTGCTAAATTTGATCCCAATCCAGGTATCTTCCTTAAAGAGGAAATGAAATGTGAAGGTAGAAATAGCTTTGCTGTAACATCATGCAAACTTAGCTGTTCTATGGTATTTTGCGCACATTTATGCTCTGGAATGTTAGTGCATCTCCATAGCCCTTCCTGAGGGTTTTCCAATGTATGTGATTGATAGGGATGTCTGGATGGAGGTATTGGAAAAGATTGTTTAATACTGCCTCAATTGTTTAAAGCTTTTTTTGGGTCTGTAGAAGTATAAGGGAAGGATTTGAGCATTGAGTAGTACTCAAGTCTTCTTTCGTTAATCCGCATTACTTGCGTTCTGTTTACCCATTGCAAGCAACTGACATGGCAATTACTCCCTAGCGTGCTATGCATAGAGCATTCATAAAGAATTTGGCTCCTAGGATGTTTTGTCCTGAACTGAATTAGCATTTTTACGAGCCCGATTTGTGGCTGCTGCTGAAATTAAAAATATATTTCTGAGCCAATGCAGGAGATCGATTTATTTATCCTTCAAGATTGTGTCTACAATAGGCAAATTGTTTTGGAGGGTAACTTATTCTGCTGTCAGTATGTACTACTAATCTAACCATGCTATTGCATGCTGCTTCAAGGATTGCTTTAAATTGGATTGATTGAATTCAACTTCAATATTATTCAAATTGCTCTGGGGTTGACCTTGTCTTTTCTTTTTCTTCTCATGTTGGGACAGTTCTGATGAAGAAATTGGTCCATTGTCTCCTCTAGCTGTTAGTCTCTCGGCTGGATTTTCTGGAATGATTGCTGCTGCAGGTTCTCACTGTTTTGACACTGCCAAGAGTCGGTCACAATGTATTGTGCTACCTAAGGTACATTACTCTTTGCCGAGAGACATTTTGTTTTGGTGTTTGGTTTGGCAGTTCATGTTGACGATATGAGTTTGATAGACCATTGGTCATATTCTGAGAAAGTGTGATTTATTCAGGCTCTGTGATCTTGTTTTTTACTTCATGGATCATTATTCTTTGGATCTTGTTATGTTAGATTACCACTCAAAAGAGACAAATCGGAAAAAATTAAATTAGTGAGATCTATCTCATATAAAAGTAGCCTCACATATATGTTTTCTTGATGTTGTTATTTGTGTATATGCTTTCACATGTTTTCAGGTACTTATACTTAACTTCGCTTATTCTAGATTTGGGTTGAAAATTCTTCATAATAATCATCGCTTCCCATTTTCTGACGTTATAAGGTTAAATGAGGTCTATCCTATTCTTTCATTTGAAGTTCAGGATCAGATTGGTTTTTATACAGGCATTTCAGAAGTTGCTACACTTGTTTTGGCCAGCATCAGAAGTTGCCACTTGCTTGCCCTAACATGGAAGACAAATTTTTCCTCCCTGCCATTTGCAAGGGTTTCCTGAGTCTTGAAATTAGTTCTTTTGCATTGCTCTTTCCCAACCACCCCATCCGGCTCACCCCAGTCAACCCCACCTAGGTCCTTTCAAGCATCACTACACCTCCCCCAACCAATTAGGCAAAGGGTAAAAAAAACAGTATTGATTTGGATATCTGGGCCTACGCCTCCATTTAATGACTTTATTTTGCAGTTTTGTCTTTAAGATACAGATGCAGGTCCCAGACAAAATCAGGCATGAGAAAAAGGTGTCTGAATCTATACAACTTCTTGGATTGTTCCACTCTAGTATATAAGGATAGGAGATGCTCATTGTCATTGCTCTATCCTTAAAAATTGACTATTAACATAAGCTCAGTTACTGTTATTGCACAACGTAGTGTCAGATATGTTAGCTGTACCTATCTTGCTTTGTGGTCTCATTGGCTTTTGAGGGGAAAGCTTGGTATATACCATTCTTTTTGCTAGCCATACTGCCATTGAGCGGGTGTGCCTTTTATAGAAAGCCTTGCTGACTGATCCTGATGGTTTTGCATTGCTTTGTTGTCAGTATATCACTATGGAAAGAAAGCTTCTTAGATGGAATACACCGGGTAACAGATTTGAGAGAGCAACTGGCATCCACCCTTCTGACCGGAATCTTCTCTTCCGCGGAATTTGGATTCGAATGGCTCGTAGTGGGATTGCATCCTTCATGATTGTTGGTGGTTATTTCTTTACTGTAGATCATCTAATTACAAGTTGAATGGATAGGACTGATTGTTTGATAAACTGCATAGATGGTATCATTTGATGATTATGCATTTGATTCCATTTGGTTCGACTCAATTGTGAAGAACATGAAATGGCTCATGTACTACTCAGCAGCATCTTTCTCAGGAGTGGCTTGAGTGATGGTGTGACTCTGGATGCAGATGTCCAGATAGCTTCACTGTCGCAGGACGAGCACGCTTTCTCAGGCTTGATGTGTATATCGTTTATCCAGGTTGGCACCAAAACATAGTCGCTCTCAATGCAATCATCCCTCTTCCACAGATAAGGTGACATCTTCTACAGTGGTTTTGTCACATCTTGTAGTGTTTTATGAGATATATAAAGATACATTTGGCTAGGAGAGTCTTGACATCTGGGCGGTGATATGTTACCACACTGAATTGAATGAAACAGTTGTAGCTTCACAAATTGTTCTCAAGGTGAGGTATGGATTAGCTTGGTACATGTTCCTCAATGCGTTTCTTCATCGTAGACAAAACTGCTTTATCATGTATATTGATACAGATAGACTCTAGGCGCTGTGCCCCGCCATAATTGATAGTGGCAAACAGGTGCTGCTAGTGAGTGAAGCTTGACACGCTTTTTTAGGGATATGCCTATTGCTCCGGCCCCTAAAGATTTGAAGAAATTTATGTATACTGATTTTCTAAGATCATACTCGGATAAGCTCGACTGCTCAAGAGGAGCTTCAAATTCTCTTGGCTTCACCTTTATGTATGCTAATCTTTTTGAGATCATACTCAGATACGCTTCAATTGCTCGATAAGAGCTTCAAATTCTCTTGGTTTCACCACATGTTCATAATATCGTCCGACTACCACAACACACACAAACAGTATCGATTGAGCAATAGGTACTACCACGACACAAACAGTATCGATCGAGCAATAGATACGCTATGGATTCTGACTCGAACAAAGTATGCGTTTCTCTTAAAACGATTCATAATCTGAGTAATGAGAGGAATTCATTCCTGACTTTCTCACATGTAACCAGTGGCTCTCCGAGCAGGGCGTGTGGTCAATCTGTACTTTAGGTCTAAGTAATCGGACCGAGGCACAACTCCTAATGCTGCATTCTTCGTTGGCGCTCATATGCTCTATATAATGCTGGAGTGCAATAAGGTGTGATTCCATGATGACCACCAAGTGATTCGCCGCATGATCCGATAATAACATAAGGAATTAGCTAGGACTACCAAATAGATTCAAGCAGCCCACAATGGAAAGAGATCAACTGCTATTACTAATAGGCAAACCAAGCACAAACTGGACAGGACGACATAATAATACTTGAATCGGGGAAAACAGTACTCAATAAATGGCATACCACATAAAAATTTAAAGTTGTACAACCTATCGCCCAATCCGATCATATATCTGCCTCTCATATATCCTTGTTTTGACTACAAAAAAAAAAAAAAAAACAGGAGATCTTTGTATTTGTCACAAACATAAAATACTCTAAGGAAACATTCGATTGTAATATGCATAAGTGGACCTTTCCAGCTAGGACTTGTTATCCAGAGCTTTAACTCTATTTTAGGACTTCCAAATAGATTCAAGCAGCCCACAATGGAAAGAGATCAACTGCTATTACTAATAGGCAAACCAAGCACAAACTGGACAGGACGACATAATAATACTTGAATCGGGAAAACAGTACTCAATAAATGGGATACCACATAAAAATTTAAAGTTGTACAACCTATCGCCCAATCCGATCATATATCTGCCTCTCATATATCCTTGTTTTGACTACAAAAAAAAAAAAAGGAGATCTTTGTATTTGTCACAAACATAAAATACTCTAAGGAAACATTTGATTGTAATATGCATAAGTGGACCTTTCCAGCTAGGACTTGTTATCCAGAGCTTTAACTCTATTTTAGGACTTCCAAATAGATTCAAGCAGCCCACAATGGAAAGAGATCAACTGCTATTACTAATCGGCAAACCAAAGCACAAATTGGACCTGCAAAGGAATTGGCATGCATGGAGAGAGAGAGAGAGAGAGAGAGAGAGAGAGAGCTTTTATACCAGACTACTGTCGAACATCGCAAATACAATTAAACCGCATTAAACTGAAGGCATCATTCCAACCCATAGACCTAGGAAATAAGTCCTGCCGAAAACTTAAACAAGACAACAAGTCAGATGAGTCGGGGCGTCTTGAAATTCTGTTGGTTTACTCCACTTGAATATTTGCAAAGATCTCTTCCTTATCCAAAAATTTCATTTGGGGGTCATGGGGTTGCTTCCCATATGAACCTAATGCAACCATAGGATGACAATTTGTTAGAATTTGTATCACATAAAGGCGATCGAGAAAATTTATGCCAAAAGTAATCCTGAATGTCAAAAGCAATTCCAACATCTCTCATGCTTCCTGACTAAAAGTGGGAAAAGATATAAAGCTCGGAACTAAATCTATGTACTTTTATTTTGTTGCAATTCATCAATTTGTGTTGACTATAAAGTTCACTTGCATATAATTTCACTAGAACGTGCGGTCAGTTTTAATGTTTGATTAACTGAACGGTATGCTGGACAAGTTCCACACTAGACCTAAGTGCCCCTGCACGTGCACACGCACACACAAATAATTACACGAACCTAGTTTACACACTAATCAGCAGAGAAATGTTCCAAAAAAACATTATAATTGCCGTCAAAATAAGGTTAATGCATCACTTCTACATTGGATCAGACATTACCTGGGTTGCATAAGAAGAGCTTTGAGCAAGAAACATAACAAATTCTTGCTTCTTTCTATCGAATGCCAGTTTAGCATGATCCAACATTTGTCGCTCTCGTTGCAAATCTTCCAGCAGTTTTTCCCTTTTCCCCTTCAAGTCCCTCATCTGGTTTTCAACTACATGGTAATTAGCAGGACGACTGGATGCACCCGATGGTACTGGAAATCTCACAGGAACATCCTCCCTTAAAATTGATAGCAGGGGCAAATGCAGCAGAAGAAGACCACAGTTATTTTTAGCCATAGAAAATAAAACACACTCTACAACCTGACTAAAAGGAAATATTACAAGAAAGAAGATACCCTTGCAACACACAAAAATGACAGACCTTTTTTTAAATGTAACTATTTAATGCATGCAAGTATTGACTTGTAGCCGCAAGCCGTACTTGATTCTTCTGTGAATAGCGTTCAAGACTTGAGCAAGAAGACACGATTTTATATTGAAGAGGACATAAATGATTAGAGACGAGCTGACGTAACCAAAGAAGCCATCAAGATCAGGAAGGACCGTGAATGGCCACTTTATGCGGCATATTTTTTTCTTAAATAGACCTTCCCAATGTGCAGGAATTGTTTACTAAAATGCATCAGAATTTTACATGGATGCACATTGTCATTGATGATGGGCAAAGTTTTCGTACCGCTTGCCTAGGGAATACACGCCAGGACCTCTAATAATTCCACCATCCAAGGAGATGGCTCCACCACTGATTACAGGAAGAGCACGTAGCATGTCCACCCTTGTGCCATAGACTTGAACACGAGAGAAAAGATGATAAAATAGAGTCTCCCTGAGACCATGACCGCTTGGTGTTAAACAAACCAAATGGGTGGCATCTATGTCAATCATGTTGACAGCAAAGCCAAGGAAACCAGGTGGACATTCCCCATTCGGAAATCTGGGCTTAAAGAGATCAAGCCGTCTCTGGAAATCATCAGCTACAAAATCACCAACATATGGTCTGACAAAATTAAATGAAGTAAATTAGTTTCTGTAGAAGGTTAAACTCCGCATCATCCATCAAGACAGATAAGAATCACACCTTAGTTCTTCTAAGCAAATAAGGAGAAATCTTCCATTTAAAATCCTCCCGATAGAAGAACTAAGCCCATGAAGACCAGCACTTTTGTCAATACTGCCGTCTCTATTATATGTTTCCAGAGCCTTGATGCCTTCTCGAGTCTTGCAAACAATGGTAAGCATGGTCTCCGCTCCTAAATACTCGGAAAGAAGCCTAAAAACCAGACAAGGCGAGTGATGAATTGACATGAGAGCAAGATAATGAACTAAAACAACACAAATTCAATCTACGGTATGCACCAGCAAGTCTGAGAATATTAGAAATCGCAAGTTGGAACTACCCTCCTTGCAGCCATATCTCATGAGCATTCATGAGACAGGCTCACTGCTCTCTTAACAATCCTAAATATTGGTCTCGAGACATCAACAAGTGCAGTGACTTCTAACAAGAAAACAGATGATTCAATTACTTGTGAGAAAGCAGTTTCAGTTCCAACTTCTAACTATCGATGACTCACTGTACAAACCTGCTAAGATTTTCTTCAGCTACTTTCCCTAGAGTAGCAACTATGCCGATGATATCCTTGGATAAAGCGAGATCCGGCGCCTCATTGCCATGACTATTCATAAGCTGGCACCAAATTCCAGCAGCAGATTTATCATGCTTCAATATTTGTTCAGTTGTTTCCTCCTCACCTCCATTGGAAAGGCTACGAACTTCAGCAGTAATTGGCGCAGAAGAATGATACTTCCCAAGAATGACTGAGAAATGATAAGTCAAGCAATGACTGAGAAATGATAAGTCAAGCATGTTAGAAGATGCCGTAACAATCAAAGAAGTGGCGACTGCGCTTTGCTTGTCCTTTGAGAAACTCTATGACCTCACCCCACCTGATGATGTGCATACTATGCTAACCCAGTACGAGTATATGAGGCCGTCTTCAAGGTCTTGCCTTCTGATTTATGTTAAATAATATTCTGTATCATGTGTGACCATATTGCAAGGAAAGAAGGCCAGATTTCGACTTCCATATAAAAAGGTGTGAACGGTCTAATAGGCATTCATGCTGCAAGCATCAGGTTTCAGATAACATACCTTGCTTATCAAGAATAGAGTCATCTAATATGTGTTTCTGAGCCTTCAGAGATTTTATGTTATCCTCGTGCTTTTTTATTTTTCGACCGAGAGACTGCAGATCATCTTGAAGTTTCTACAGAAACACAGGCGAATATCAGCTGGACTGACCTGTTCAATCTAAAGAAACATTCTCATCCCTGTATTGAGCACGACTAAGTCAATGGAGACTGAACAGGTCAAAATCATCACGCCTAATAGCCTAGATGTAGATGAATGTTGGACCTGTATGACTCTCCAAGAAACTCCCGAGCAATTTCAAATACAAACCTTAGAACTGTTAATTAATGTATCTGCCTGTAAAACACCTCCGCGTAGCACTCCGCTGTTCGCATTAGCAGATCCTTCATTCTGATCAACAACCACCAATGCCAATGAGTCTTGGCGGGGTGATGCCATTGTGTTCAAAGAAGGCTGCAAAGGGGAGGACATCATGAACTAATTATGTGCATCTTTGAAAAACAAACAAGCTGAAGAATGCAGATCATGCGATATGAAGTAAACTTGAGTTGTAAGTAACAAAATAAGTATATAACCATCACTCATGCACAGAGAAATTCCAGGAGACAGTGCACAATTTGAGTGAAAACGTTTAAACTTTTCTTACTTCAGGCTGTCAATGATACCATGAAGAGTAACAAACCATGTTCTTGAATAGATATCTTCTCATGTAACCGGAGAAACCAAAGAACAGAATTTTTTATACCTGAACTCATTGCAGTATCTGCCCATTTCTATCCAGTAAGTTCAGCAGATTGTCATGATTGCAACACTGAACTTTCTTTGTTGGATCAGAATCAATAGTTCGATATAAAGTGTGGAGCTTATAGCGATTAGCAAATTTATTGCGCTCAAAGAACGACATGCAGGTTTTCCCATATTGATAAACAGCAAAAGATCTCGATGACAAATTGAAATGGCAATGTTGCAACTTTCTAATGATCTTCCTAATCGATGAATTAACCGGCTAAGGGAGGTCATCTGCTTTATACCCATATACAAGCCAATTGGTCCTCCACCCATACAGCGAGTTCTCAGTTCTTTTAGCATAATACACATTAAATTCCCGCCAAGCTCCTAATTTCTGTCGAGATTAAATATACTCGAGCAACTGCAGGTCTCTCCGAAATTCACGCGAAACACTATACAAACTCAAAAAGTTTGAAATTTCACAGACATAACTACAAGTAACCTCTACAACCGTTACCGGAATTCTTCCAAGTAATCGACCACATTGTCAAACCCGAACACATATTTCCGATTACGATCAGAATTTCCGACAGATATTATCGAACTCGAACGCATACGAAATCATCCACGGCCAGCCCAACCAAGATCGCATACCATCTGCATATTCAAAACTCTTTCTGGGCAATTTTTATAAAGCCCCGAATGCCACCGAAGGTCGAAACGAGGACATGCAAGCACGGATTAGACAAGAGAATCGGCATTCCCGTGGAAAAATCAAAACTTGTCGGGAAATCGAAACCCGCGAGACAATCTAGTTAATTTTTCCGTTACTGGGTACAGCGTTTTTTGCACAGCGATCAAACACAAGGCAAGAATAAGAAGCGAAAGCTTGCGTCGAGTGGAGTGCGTCGCTCACCTGGTTTTGGTTGTTTGTCTGAGAAGTCGACATTGAGACAGAATCCAGTTGAAAATGGAGCGCTCTCTCTCTCTCTCTCTCTCTCTCTCTCGCTCCGACAACTTACGAATAGACTCTCCAAGACTGCGCACGCGAATAGGTTTTTAAATTCGAACAATTTCGTCAATTCTCAACTTTTTCTTAAACAAGTAATTTTAATTATCAAAATAGGTAGTTTAATTTTGGTCACCGGCATTTATTGCTCTAGATAAGATATGATATGAAGTCCGGATATTTTACCATATAAGTCGGATATTTTCATATTTTATGAATTGGAATAATAAATATGTCCTTTTGTCTTTGCTTCATGGAGAGGTGTCATCCTTATCTTCGTTATTTGTCATATTCCTAGTAAAAGGAAAGAAAAATAAAAGCTCTCAAATTTGACTAATTAAAAAAAAATTGCATTGGAATCGTGAAAAGGAAATGCAATGGATCAAAATGTAAGAAAGGCTTTTCAGTAGGAGAAGAATAATTAGGAAAAAATGTTCCTTTTTTTTTTTTTATAACTTTGTCCATAACATTAGCAAATGAGCAAGTGGAATCAAATTATGAAGTCAAAGCATACATAACACAATGAGACACTTTTGGATGATCCCAACAACTTCTTCTGAATCTACTTGGACTCAATCGACAATGGACATTCTCCTCCTCTGAATTTAACACAAAATGAGTGGAAGACAAAGAGCATAATGTCGTTATTCTCAAATGATAAATCAGCACCACATGTGTCAAATCACAAACCACTCCATGGCCACTACTTGTACTTCACTCATCAAACAATTGTACCGCCAAATTTTGCCACCATGTCTTCTAAGGATTCGACGGCTCAATACTATCAATTGTTTCTACATCTTTGATGATGTATATGAATGCTCGGGAATTCTTCACTAATATCAAGATCAATATCTAACAAATAAAAAAAGAAAATAAATATGAGAGGCTAATTGTCAAGTGACATTATAGCAAAATACTCCAAAGCCCCATGATATAACTTTTTCAAACCAACAAAAGCTACATAAAAAGATAATAATGCATGCATAGAATACAAAGGGGACATAGATTCTCACCGAATCAATCCATGATTATCGTTGGAAATGCACAAACCGAAAGTATGGCCGATTGTTTCTCACGTTCATTGAAATTACACAAACGGAAATGGTAAAAATCTCCCATAATACACTACTAAAGAAATCGAAAACGCACAATCGAAGACATATTGCAACCTATACCATTCTAAAGCCATAGAATCGAATACGGTAAGAAATGTAAATAGATTAAAGCGACATTAACAAGATATATCAACCAGAGATCTTTAGATTTGGTAATAGAGAGAAGGTATGATAATTCACCTTCGCAATTTTGAAAAGTATAGTGCTTCGACTCTCTCATCGCTTCTAGATTCGTCGTGAACTAGAGAACTACGAGAAGAGAAAGAGTTCCGGTCTTTCTCCCTGCGGCGAAAGAGAGGCAAATGATAGGGTTTTTCTAGAGAATAGCTTTTATAATATGGACATGGGAATCCTATCTCGGCTTTTAACTTGACTAGCGGTGGCAATTAGGTGGGACGGGTTGGGTTTGGGTGGGTCACAATGAATTCAACCCAAACTCACCAATTTAACTTACAATAGCCTTTTCTAAATAATTTAGATAGCTCACACCCAATCCAAACCAAGGATGAACTAAATCCGGCCCAACCAATGACCAAAATTGTATGCATTATATGGACAGAAAGCAAATGACACTCACATAACTCACATTTTTTTTTACAATCACACTTAAGCCTTTAACAAATTTAAAATAACACAAATTAAGCATATATAAAAGATGAAAATGCCAAATAGATATACTACGCCCCTTCCTCCGCTGCCGGCACCACCTTGAGCCACCGCAACACTTCGACCACCACCCTTTCATTCACATGAAAGCAATTTTCTTTGCCAAACAAACCCTCCACCCACCTAGAACACCAGGTCTGTGTCCCTCCCAACGAACCCCCTACTTCTCATTGCCGTTTTCTGCAACCTTGCTGGCTCCGGCCTAAATTCAATCTAGTCCTTTCCCAACAGCTCCTTCATATCGTCGTACTGTCACAACCCTCTCTAGTGTTCCCCCTCTCGAGGTTTGTTGGGCGGAACACGCTCGAGGGTTATTAGGTCATCATCGTCCAACTTGAGATAGATGAATTTTAAACGCGAGCCCCTCCCAAGGCTCATTACCCAAATCGCAATGGTGAAAGAATTAAAATCGGGTTGACCTTTCAAGACGGCCTAGTGACATGTGCATAGTATACATGTTTCAAGCCACCACCAATCTTTGGGGAAGGTAGATTGAAAACCTTGTCGGGCAATGAGAGAGGTCACACGACTCATACGAATTAGAGAAGTTGGATCGGGGATTAACGCCCTTTCGGTACCTAAGTTGAATGAATTTTCTAGCATTGGGATTTCATGCGATGATTTGGAGTAAGAATCCTAAATCTATGAGTTCATACGGATGAGAGTGACTATCTTAATAATCATAATCAATGAAAATAAAATGCGCCAATCAAGGATCCAATGACGTGCGGATAAAACGCATCAATACAAAATGTGGCATACCTAATGAAGCCATGAGGGCTTAGAGAAGGTGTATTTGGGAGTTCAGGGAAGATTTGGAGGTGATTTGCCCATGAGAGGCAAAATCATCATTTTGGAAAGATAAGGGACAATTTGCCCATAAGGGGTAGAATTGTAATTTTGGAAGGGAATAGGAACCCAAGAGAGTCAAAAAAAGGATTGGCTAGTCAAAATGACTAATTTCTTATTTTCCGATATTTTTTGAAATGATTTGCCCATGAGGGCCGAAATTGTCATTTAGGAGGTGTTAGGAACCTAAGAGCGTCGAAAATAGGATTAGCCAACCGAATATACTCATTTCCTATTTTTCGATATTTTTTAGGATTTAATTGAATTTTCGGAGTGATTTGCCCATGAGGGGCGAAATCATCATTTCCGAAAGAAAATGGAAAGAAAAATCGCCAAAAATAAGATTGGCTAGTTGAAATGGCCCATTTCCTATTTTTGGAAATTTTTTCGAAATTTAGGGGGCAATTTACCCTTAAAGGGTAAAATTATCATTTTCAAAAGGATCGGAAGGTAAAAACCCAAAAATAGGATTGACCACTTAAAATGGCCCGTTTCCTAATTTTTGGGATTTTCTGGAATTTTTTTGGAATTTTTCCTGACTTTTTTCAATTTTTTCCTGATTTTCTATGATTTTGCCTTCTTTTTTTTGGGATCTTTTGATTTATATATATATATATATATTAAATAAATATTATCTTGATTGGGTCGGGTTGACTCGGCTAACGCTACAAGCGCCCAACTCGGGCCTTAAGGGCCTAAATTAGTCTAAGGCCAAAAGACAAACTTGGGCTAGGCCCGTTTTATATTTTTTAATGACTCTAAGAGAGGCTCAATTTTTATTCTAAAGCCCAATTGGGTTCAGTTTTAACAAGCCTACATGTTAGCCCAAATATCAAATCAGACCCAATTCCCCAAAAAGCCCAAAAACCTCACAACATACACGGTCACGGCCAAATCCATTAAGCTGCGCACATAACCCAACATTGGTGCACACTAGCTGCCAATCCAAGTTCTGATTCTTTTACTTTTTTATTTTTATTTGATTTATTTTTGTTATTTTTATTTTTATTTTTTATTTTTATCATCTTCTTCTTCCTCACAGAGTAGAGGACTTTCTTCACGCCATATCCTCCATGAACGTCACAGTGAGCTCTAAACATTTGTCATTCTTCACTTGGACAGTCCCCGGCCACCGCCAACGCCAACGCTACTGATTCATGGCGAGATTTATATCCTTTATGAAGGGTACGGTTCCGAAGATGTTTACTTGGTCAGAGCTGGGATGTGTTGGTTCAGCGGTCGTCAAAGGGTCGAGGCGACTGGTCGGACACGGTCGATGCGGCGATGCGTGAAGGAATCGTCACTTTCCTATCAGTCTTCTATATCTCACGCTCCCTCCTGCTCACGTTGAACCCGGGGACCCCGAAAACCAGACTCTTCTTTCTTTGTTCCTTTCTCGAACCCCCACACAGAACTCTCCTCTTTTGTTTTCTCTAGCTTTCACTCTGTTCAAGCCTCTCTTCTCTCCTCTCTCTGGTCTTTGGCCCGAATAATCCCCCCCTGAACCAGCTCCTTTCTTCTCTCTACGTTTTTTTTCTTTTCACTTCCTCTTTCTCTCCATGAAAAACCATCCCCCAACTCTGGGCTCTCTCCTCTTCTTTTATGTCCAAAGAGATCTCTTTTTTTCTCAACCTCTTCAATCGCTCCGACCAAGAGAGGGAGAGAGACCCTGCCCTCCCCAATTCTCTGTTCCCCCCAACCTGTCTGTCCTTCATCCCCTCTTCGTCCCCACGGCATGGACAGCTGCATTTTTTGTCTTGCATGTGCTCTCAGTACAGTCAAAGGGATGTTCTGGGCAAGCAATGGATAAACATTGGAAAGACTATTTTCAGGGTGTTACAAAATAGAAGGAATCTCGGCATTTTCCTTGGGCAAAAACTGACGTCTCCGTACGTGAACTGGGCGGGAAGTGGGCGTTTTTGCTTTTTCTCTCTCTCTCTCTTTTGCTGCTGCATTTGCATCTGTTCTGGGCGTACTAATATTGGATGGGTTGACCCGGGTCAATCCCGCCGGGTTTGACCCGCCCGATTGATCCGGTTCGGCTAGAAACCTCAAATTGAACCCAAAAATGATTTTTTTTAATTAAACACCAAAATTGGATCCTACGACATGTTTTTCATCTAAGAGAGGTGTTCTTGGGATTAAATGGTTTGATTTAGTGCACAATCTCTAAATTCAAAGTTTGACCCGAAAATGATTTTTCAATAATTCAAAACTTAAACGATCGAATCGAGCTAATCCACCTCCACCAATGGATTCAACATGATGAAAACTATAGTGTAGTGGTCTTAGATTTGTATGGATGTTCCTATAAAAATATTAATTGCACTTAGAGTGAAATCGGGGACTAAAGCGAAAATAAAAAGTGCGGTTAGGTCTTTTTGATCAAAATTGAGCAATTTCGTGAATAATTGGGCCAAAATGTGATATGGCCTATTAGAGGAAAATGTCATGACTCGAAAAATGTGAAAATAAAAACTAAAAGGACTCGAAACGTAATTTTTTGGCTCAATTCGGGGTTATGTTTATGAAGGATTGTGTGACTCCAAACCGAATTTTCAATGTTTTAAATTTTTATGAAATAAAAAAAATATTTAATATTTTTGTGCATTTTTATGACCATGAATATTATTTTTCCTGATTTTTGGTCATTTGTATAATAAAAATAAGTCCAAAAAATATCAAAAATTACGAAAAATATTTTTTTATTCAAAATTAGTTTCTAAGGCTAGGTCAAGGCTCCCAAAGTTGATTTTGTAATTTTTTAATTTTTTTTTGGCATTTTTAATTAATTTTTTTAAAAATAAAATGATATAAAATCGGGTATCAACACGTGCTCCACCTATTGCTAACATGGTTAGTTCTCCTCGTTTGAACAATACAACATCGGCGTCCGATGCAAACCACGTGGCTTAGCGAACAACCACGATTGAGAGCCGCATTGCGCGATTCACCTATTCATCGCTGGAGGGGGAAGGTGGCAAAAAATGAAAGTCAGATTTGGATGAGAGAGAGATCGACGAGCACCATAGATAGAGTTCAAAATTGCTATTTTTGCTCGCAAGACTATCGCCAACGAGACTATTGATGTTGCTTATGATGCCAATGGCGAGACCGGCGATTGTGGGCGACATTATAGACAATGGAGGGGCACCATCGGTGGCGATTCTCTTTGCCCTTTCTCCCTCTGTAGAAAAGAGAGGAATTCTTTTTTACTATTGAAGAATAAAGGGTTTCTTTTATTTTTCTCTAGCTAATTACTTTTCGAAAAAATTTCAAATAAGGGCTTAAAATGTCTTTGTTTTTCAAATAAAGGCGAAGTCATCCTCATTTTTTAAAATAAGAGTATATAGTGGAACTTATTTCAAATAAGGATTTGAAGTGGTATCATTTCTCGAATAAGGGCAACTTCCAATTAAGGGCCTAAAGTGCCATTTTTTTTTTCAAATAAAAGCATAAAACAGACCTTATTTCAAATAAAGGCGTGAAGTGCGCCCATTGTTTCAAAGAATGGGCAGTCAAGGATTTTTTCGTCTTTTTACTCTTTTTCTTTTTTGTCTTTCTTCTTTTTCTTTTTTCTCTTCTTCCTCACATTAGCTGCGGGTCTGGAACAATTGCTGGATTTATGAAAACACCTTTCACCTTCGAGATGATCCCCCGAAGATCTCGTTCCATGCACAGCTTCATGGCCTCCTCTAATGAATTTCTATTAGTCAAGAAGAGTCCAAAATTCCAATGCACAACTTCATGTCAATACCCTCTTCTCAAAATGATTGTTGCAAAGTAAAATTTCCATGGAAGATCTCAGTTTCCACACCCAGCAAGAATCAGTCTTTGCGCTAAACATTGATTCTCACTGTTCCAAATACACTAACTACAAAGCAATTCCCTAAAAAAAACTAAGCTTGAGATCAAAAGTGTGACAACCTATTCTCGGTAAGTACGGAGGGACGGGTTAGAGCGACGCCTTGGCAATATGCGGGCGAGGCTAATCGCATGTCTTCTATTCCACATCGCCTAGGAGGAGAGTCCTAGGCTAGTTGATAAGACTTATGATTCTCTATTTTATGTAACGCGTTTTAAAGTCGTGAGGGTTACGGCCCCCAGGTCCTTATAAGTGGTATTAGAGTTGACTCCCGACCGCGTGTGGGCCACGCGAGGGTACTATTCTCGAAAGGGGGAGCCAGCGAGGGTACTATGCTCGAAAGGGGGCCAGGGTACTATGCTCGAAGGGGGGGGAGTGTGACGACCCAAACTCAGTAAGTATGGAGGGCCAAGATAGTGCAAATGCTAAGCACATGTCTTCTATCCCACATCACCTAGAGGGAAGTCTTGGGCCAGTTGATAACTTGGGGTTTTCTATTTTGTGTAATGCGTCCTTAAGCCGTGAGGACTCCGGCCCAAAGTGGACAAATATTACAGAAGTGGTAACCTCCACATCCTTATAAAAAGAGTCCAATCTACATCCCGCCATTAGCAAATCAATCAATCAATTAGAAATCCAGTAGCTATTCCCATGATCAAAGTGTCCAAACTCCCTACCCAGGCAAAGGCCTACCTCACGGCCACTAGCGAGGGCTGGCCTCCCTGCTCAGGGGAGGGCAAGCCTTGCGACTGTCGGTGAGGGTAGCCCTTGCCAAATCGGGCAAGGACCGGCCTCTCTAGGGTGAGTCGAGGGCGTCGGACAAAAATTTGAAATGTGAGGGAACGTGTCCCAAAGCGTTCTCCAAGACTCAAAGAAGTTGTGAGTTTTTTTTAAGTTCCATTCGAAAAGACCCAGCTTGGAAGTTAGTCAACGAGGGCACAACCAGATATTTCCTCAATTGGTCATTGCGGAGAGCCGACTTGGCGTCCGTCCAAACGCAGAGGTTCCATCCAAATGCGGAGGCTCCAAGCCAATCACATTTCTCAGAGGTTGAAGAGTGGTGTTGGAAGCTAAAGAACAGAGGTTGAAGATGATAGAAAACGATAAACAGAAGAAAATAAAAAAAAGGAAAATGATAGAAAGGGGAAAAAGGAAAAAAAAAAATGA
The DNA here is from genome assembly GCA_021437795.1 of Rhodamnia rubescens. Classification (NCBI taxonomy): domain Eukaryota; kingdom Viridiplantae; phylum Streptophyta; class Magnoliopsida; order Myrtales; family Myrtaceae; genus Rhodamnia; species Rhodamnia rubescens. The sequence continues at coordinate 1,854,499 of JAILYA010000003.1, read as the reverse complement.
CAAAAATGTCCTTGGTTAAGCCTTTTTTTGTGTGAAATAATTAGGGTACTTTACACCCTTATTTGAAATAAAGTCTACTTCATACCCTTATTTAGAATTTTCCCTTCGAATAATGCCATAAAGTGGACATTATTTCAAATAAAAATCTAAAATATCCTTGTTAGTCTTAAAAAATGGCAGACCTTACTAACTTGTCAATGGCATTTTCGTCATTTATATTTTTGATTTCTTTTTTTTCCTTTTTCTGTTCTTTCTTTCCTTTTCGTGGTGGCCACCCTCAAATGATGGCTCGACCATTAGCGATGCACAGAGAGGGTCGGGTGAGGCCTCCCTCGAAAGCCACAGGTGAGGGCCGGCCTTCACCTGGGCGACTCTCGTTAGCCACAAGTAAGGCCAACCCTCGCCCATGACTCGATTTTTCATCTAACGCCGTCCAATTTAACTAGGGGAAAATGCTTACGGGAGTGTTTTTTTTAGTTTATCTTGCCTACATGGCGCTAAGGTTAACTAGAAAACTAAAACAACGTCGTTTTGATCCGAATCATAATATTTACACAAAATCTTAATTAAATTAGGTTAAAAATTCCAAAAAAAAAAATCTCCATAGAAAAGGCAAATTCAAATACGAAAAATGGGACTAAAACTTAAAAAAAAAAAAAAAAAGAAAAGGAAGGATGGGCCTTCGCTTGGATTGGCTCCTGAGCGAGGGCCAATGGGCGCTCACCAAAATTGGGAGACGTCTGCGATGCATGTATATATATTTTTTGAACTTTTAGTTTTTTTAAAGTTAATTTAACTAAACAATAAGTTAAAATTGTCTTTGGATAGAAATACCCTTGACTTGCTGCACTATATAGCCAACCGATAAGGTCATACCTTTATTTAAAACATCAATAACTATTTTTGGCTCTTATTCGATACAAGATTCACCTCGGCCATTTCTCAAGAAAATGAACGCACTTCAAGTCCTCATTCGAAAATTTCTCTTACTTTTTGGATTGAAATAGGTTGAAAATTGGTTTGTTCTAAACCCCACTAAGATCCGAATCTAGTTGGGCTTTGTTATTATGGACCTTTTTTAACCTTTTTTTTTAATTTTCAAATAACTCATTTCTGATCTAACACATTGTATTTAAATGAAAAATCGGGTAATGAATCAATTTTGCCAGCTCTGACTCAGACTACCAAGATTTGTCATTTGATTTGGAGGGGGAGCAATTTCATGAATTCTCAATTTTTATTTAATTAAGTTATCAAAATACGAATTTTCTTGTACTCATCATTGCTGTGACTCATCAAGAGCCGTGGGATTACGACTAACAAAAAAAAACCCGAAGTAAGCCTTGTTCCTAATAAGGGCGCCAAATGCTCTTATTTCCTTAAATAAAAGTTTGAAGTGAACATTATTTCAAATAAATGTCGGAAGTGGCCAAGAAATCTCAAAAAATGATTTGATTTCAAGGGCATTTTCGTCATTTTCCTTTATTTAAAATTTCTTTTTTATTAGTCTTTTCCTTTTTCTGTTTTAAAAAGAAAAAAGCATACACTGACCCCTCTCTCGCTTGTGGCCGTCGGGGTCGCTAAAATAAGGAGAGAGAGGGTCGGGATCTCTCCTAGATTTGGTGGGTGGTTGCCGGCACCCGCCTTGACCGAGGAAGGGCCGGCGACTCTCGCCCGGGCCTTGGCCAGGGCCCTTCCCGCTGTGTGGTTGTTGTTTTTTTAAACGAGAAAAAGGAAAAAATAAAATAAAACGGAGAATGATGAAAATGCCTTTTAAGCCTGGTCCTTTTTTAATTTTATGGTCACTTCAGGCACTTAATTGAAATATGCTATGCTACTTTAGGGCCATATTTTTTTTGTCGATCATGCCCTTATTTGAAACAAAATTCAGTCAAGTCCTTTATTTGATAAAATGAGAGCATTTTAGGCCATTATTTGGAATTTTCCCAAGATTTTATGTCATAAAAGTGCATTGGTGCCTTTCTACATATAAAGTGACTTGATTGAACTATCGAGGCATTCATTTCATATTTTTTAGTTCAAAAAGTTTAGACTTGAAATAACTAAAGGACAATTCTAAAATTTAGGTTGCGTATGGTAACGCTCTAAAAAAAGTATTTCTATTCCTAAAGTGGAAACAAAACACGTATGGTAAAAAAGTTCCTAATGTGTTTAAGGGAACACTTTTGAGAAAAAAAACACTTTTGGAGTAAAAACAAGAAAAAAAAAAAAAACTTGTTTATGTGTTCTTAGAACACTTTTTTAGAAACACATTTGGAACATTTTTTTAGAAACAATTGGAAAAATTTTTTGTTTCAGAACACACACTCTTTTCTTTTGTTTTGCACGATGTTGACACCTTATTTTTAATTATTTTATTTTAAAAAATTAATTAAAAATACCAAAATAATTCATAAAATTAAAAAATCAATCTTGAAAGCTTTAGCCTAGCCTTAAGAACCAATTTTAAATAAAAAATATTTTTCATAATTGTTTGACATTTTTTGGATTTATTTTAATTATAAAAATAGCTGAAAATCAGGAAAAATAGTATTCGTGGGTCGAAAAAATGCGCAAAAATAGTCCATGTTTTTATTTTAATTCCCTTTTCATTTTGGCCTCTTAAAGTTTTAAAAATTCAGTTTGAGACCACATACCTCTTCATTGAACATAATCCTAAATTGACTAAAAAATTTTATTTTAAATCATTTTAGCCAATTTTTTTTTTACTTTTAGAGTAATGACATGAGACTTTGATACCCTGCATCTTATTTTAGTTCTCATGTTTGGAAAAATTGCACAATTGGACTAAAAGGACCTAAATGCACAAATATTTTTCATTTTAATCATCGATTTCACTCAAAGTACAATTAATATTTTTCTAGAGGTCCTCATTTAAAGGTAATCATATTTTTTTTTATAGTTGATCTCATGCATATTGTAATTTTATAAATCTTGCATAAATTACTTATACATATATTGGTCTAATTTGATTTAGTAAATTGAACAAATGAGATTTAATTTGATTTAATAAGTTAAAAAGATAAAGACATCTTAATTTTAATATATATAGTCTTCTTAATTAAATGAAAAAATTAGGAATAATTTTTTGCGTTACCAAACATCTTTTTTTAATTCCGGAATAAAACTTTATGTGTTTACCAAACGCGTTTATGTTCTTTTTTTTGTTGAAAACAATTTTTTTTGCAATTACCAAAGACGTTTTTGTTCCCAAAAATCGTTCTTGAGAACGAAAAAGAAAAAATATTTACATTCCAAAAGTTTTTTCGAGAAACGTAAACGTTACCAAAAACATCAAAATGTCTCCTAACTTGTGCACTATACTTGTAATTGGATTCTTGAACTAGTTTTTAGGGCAAGTTAGGCCCCCTAACTTGATTTTCTGAACTCAAATCCTCTTTTGAATTATTACATTAGACTTATGTTGATGCACTTTTTTCATGTGCCTAATAGAAGAAAATACTTTTAGAATTCTCAAATGTAGTCTAATTGAGGGAAAAATATACTTTTTCCTAATGATGTTCCTCCTGGTATTCTAAAATGAATTTACACTAGCGATGGGCCTTTTTTTTTTTTTTTCATTTATTAGACTAAAATTTAGAATTTTAGAAGTATTTTTTTTCAATGTTAGTCTCGCATTATAATGAATAGTTTAAAAACTCTTTTTTTAAATGATTAGTTATATTATTTAAATAATTTATCAATAAAAATATATATATTCATTGCTATTGACAAATTTATGTCTAAATTTTTCCGAGCATGATATTTTTTTACTTATTTTTTAAGTGGTATACGATAATTTGCAAAATATTTTTAGAATTATTTATTTTTAAAGAGTCAAATGGAGGCAAGCTTGAAAAATCAAGTAATTTTCACGCATTTTACCCAAGAACTCCCAAACGAGCATTGTCAACATCGGGTAATAATTCTGCCTGAGCCTCTGACAGAAGAGAGAGAGAGAGAGAGCAGGCGCTCTGAGGCTTTAATGGCGGCAAACTCCGGCGTACAGTTGTTCTCTTCATCCAGCGATTTCGCCAATTTCGGGTTCGGGTTCGCCAACGATTCTCCACAGGAGGCTGCTTTTCATCCGCCTCCTCCTTCCGTCGAAGTGCTTCCCTCGGAGGTTCGAATCGTTTCCCACCAAAATCAATTGATGGTATTTCTCAATATCGAAACTTTTTAGGGTTCCGTTGATATTCATGTTGGTTAGTGTCGCTTAGGTTTCGGAAAATGTCAAGTACACTGTGGAGCCTGTCAATCTGGGAGAACTCACGTTGCTCAAGGTAAGTTTGCCTATGGTCTTCTTTCGTTGTTTGGAGAATGGGAAGACTCGTTTCATTTGAAGTGATTGAAGAGGATAAGAATGGAAATAAAATGGCTTTTATTAGCTTAATAGTCGTGAGTGATCAATCTGAAGATTGGAAGTTTGTTTATTTTGCTGGGTTTAAGCAAGATTATACTGAATATGAGCTCTATACAAAGTAAAGATGCGCAATGTAATTGAAGATGTTAATGCTTGTAAAATTGGTGGCTGAGCGCTATCTTGTGTTCTCTGCTAGGGCCGGGTCAGCACCCATGAGGTCTTTTCCTTGTCAAATTCGGACTTGGTGCCTGGGAAATATGAAGGTGCGTAAAACCCACAATTCTTCACTTTTGCCTTTGCAGATGAAAGATGAAATTCTGTTATTCATGCACATTCTAGTTCTTGTGCTCGGTTGGACTGTTGCATGTAAACATGACTAGAGGATTTGGTGTGTAGGAGGACTGAAGCTATGGGAAGGCTCGATAGACTTGGTTAAAGCCCTCCAGTCAGAAATCCAAGCTGGGCATTTATCATTTAGTGGAAAGAGAGTGCTAGAGGTGGGCTTTTAATTTCAGGTGATTCATTGTGAATGTGCATGGAAAGCCCATGCCTGCATTTCGGTCTTGGTATATGTGCACAATGACCCGTGAAAGGAAAATCTTGGCTGTTCTTTTCATGAACAGCAGTGTTTGGAGTCGTCAATTAGGAGGCAGCCTAAATCTGGTGCTTAGAATGGACACTCAGTATGTATATTAATTTTACATAATGCTGATAGTTTTCACTGTTCTTAGGTGTTGCATTTCAGAGTTTGAGTGTTATTTTAAGATGTATGTAATACTGCTTTGTCATTACACGATGGGAGTTTGTGTGCATCCATAGGAAAGAGATCACTGGAGTGTTGCATAAGATTGCCTTTTCTTGCTGCCACGGGGTTTCCAGCTTTTCAACATTCTTGCTTAGGAAACTGGTAAGGTTGCTGATTTTACAGAGTGTCAAATTAAAAGTTTCTGCACATTAAAATGCTGCTTTCACAGTGAGTGCGCTTCTGGTCTAGAGGTGCTAGGACTACATAACTCTAAGCAGCATTAGTGATCCAAAATTTACTCTGCATTAAGTAGTGTTGAAGCTTGGGACTTAGACATGAGGTTAATACTTTTGTCAACCTTTAAGTTTCGCATCAGTTGTGATTTTAGTGCATCATGTGATTAGCTTCTTAGGTACCCATATGTTGGTGTTATCTCTCTTCATAATACCCTGGGTATTTTTACCATCTTTGACACTTACATGACTTTCCTAGTGGTTTGGACTTTTGAGTAACTATTTCTTGCTTCTTCCTCTATATGTATTTTTCAATCTATCTGAAGCTCAAAAGTTTGTAGTCCCTAAGAATCGTTCAAATCTGTTCTTTGAGCCTTTTGTGCTTTAAGTGGGAATAGAAATGATGTAGATGAAAGTGGTTGCAGAGTATGTTGATCAAAGGTTGTTTGCCTCCTTCAGACAAGCAGTTCGTTCACTGACTTGCAATGTGGGATTCATAACAACCCAACTTTAAGTGTTCAACCACTTTGCCTTGCAAGATTAGCCTCCAAATGTAGTCTTAATTGCTTGAAATGGAATGTCTTCCTGGGCTAAGATGATGATCTTATTCCAAATGACCGTTTTAGTGGCTACTGGCTAGCTATGCTTTACGATGATCTTAATCAAGTTCCTCTGTTTTCCATGTTTATGTTTATTCATTCATGAATTGACTAATTTTTAGTCTTTCAGCAGGGAAGCTGCGTGAAACTTAGGTGTGCAATGTCGAGTCATTTATTTTGCGTTTGTCTGCACTAATTTATGTAGGCTGCCCTGACCTTCTGGTGGGTGCTTTTTGATTGTCATGAGGGTAAGGATATTAAGTTGCATATTAAGTTCCCGAACAGCTAGTTGCATTGTGATCTGATTTATGTTAAGTTCCAACTGTAGTAATATTTTGCTTCCATGTCATATTCCTATCCGACTTCCCTTCTATATTGATCGTTACTGGTCTAAGTCAAGCAAACAATTCTTCTCTCTTTTCTGTTGCTTTCACTAATTAAATTGCATTACTTTTAGCTTGGATGCGGTCATGGACTTCCAGCAATCTTTGCATGCCTTGAGGTAAAGTATTCATCTTATATTTCGCCTAGTCGTGGTCAAGTTGATGCTTCTCATAGATTAGCTAAATTTCATACAATGACTTCAGTTCACTGTAGTAGGGTGCTCCTACTGTTCACCTACAAGACTTCAATGCAGAGGTACTGCAATGTCTAACCATTCCAAATATGGATGCAAATTTGAAGAAATCCCGAGCTCCTGAATGTAGCCTCGCAGATAGAGATGTTCGTTTCTTTGGTGGTGACTGGAGCAATGTCCATCAAATACTTCCATACGTAATAGATAACGAAGAGGACGCCATTGGAGATAATGGCTCTGCCTCAGGGGGTTATGATGTGATATTAATGGCCGAGACAGTGTATTCAGTCTCCTCTCTCCAAAATCTGTATGAACTTGTAAAGAAGGTTAGTTTGGATCTGTGTATAGTGTGCCTCTTGCAATGACACAGGTCTCATTTCTTCTTGTATTGGCTTTTTGTAAACAGTGCATGAGTTGTCCTCATGGAGTTACTTACATGGCTGGTAAGAAGCATTACTTTGGAGTTGGAGGGGGAACACGGAGATTTCTGTCTTTGGTGGAGAAAGATGGTAATTATTGGAAAATTGAACCCCTTGACTAAAGCTGCCTTTGTGGACTGAATTTCTTTTTCTTCATATTTTTGTAAATAATGTTCATCGTATAGTAAATGGTTTGTTATCCGTTGGCAGAATGCAGTTTAATAATATGCACACTCCTTGAGCTTTGATACCTTTTTCTAGTGAATTATGCATTTAGATGGAATCACGTGATTGCATACTTGTTACCTCTAATATGGTTTACCGCAATAGCTAGTGCTACTCATGTTTTTTATTTACGCGATCATGTTTTCCTTACCTGGAATACTGTTTTTCAAGCAGAACCTTCCAAGAATCTTTTCAGTCAAAGATAGTCTCCAGCAATGATGAAATCTGCTACTGTTTGTGTTTCATTCTTTGGCCAGGCATAATGGCAAGCAGCATAGTTGCTGAAGTGGCTGATGGTTCATCTAACCTACGTGAGATTTGGAGGCTTTCATTCAAGTAACTCTGGGCTGATCAACTGGAAATTGATATCTATAGAAAGAGAAGGTTAATGGGACTCATCATACAATGTTTCATTCCCTTAGTAAACTTCAGTCATCGATGCTATAGTTTTTCTTAGTTTCTTATCTCATTACCCATGGTTTGGAATATGTTATTGTGCGTGGAACTTTTGCAAACATGGCTTAAGATGGCGACTGTCAAAAGTTGGGTTTGGAATCATCTCAATTCTTTCCTTAAATGTTTAACCTTGGTACTTCATTTTTTTGGAAGTTATGATGGTTCTCAGTGTTTGGCACCAGATCTTTTCTCTTTCGCCCTTAGTGACCGAGTCATTCTTATACAGTGTAGACAGTTGGATCAGATCTAAATGAATGGAAAAGGCAACTGGTTAAACTGGTTTACATTTAGTTTTCTACTCCGCTTCACCACCTTTCAGAGAGTGACGCTGGCCTTGATGGTGCAAGTTGGTTCGAGGCCATGAGCCGCTGCTGGAGCTTGGGCTTGGTGAGGACGAAGGAAGTCTGGTTGGATGAGAGCTTGTTTTTGACATGGAGAATGGGGTATGAGCTTGTCGTGGTGGTGAAACCTATTGGAGTTGCATATAAAGTATGAAGAGGACAAAGAAGAGGTAGATGATGACTGGGGTGAGCAATCAGGCCGGTACAATCCAGGAATCGAACCACATTGGACTGGTCAAGCTGGCAATTAGGTATAGTTGCTTTTTTAACTATAGAGAAATCGATTGATAATTAAGGCTTCAAATTAATGAATAATGCAATGACCCTCAGGGTGAATAACTAATGTCAGTTTTTTTCTCATGAATTTTCTGTTCTCCCAAATAGGCCACCGACAATGTGATTGCATGAATAATCTCCTCGGCGACCCGATTGTACATGCAAAGAGCTAGCCCAAACTCGAACCGGAGCATGGACTCCACAGTTCTGTTGTTGCTGAATAGGGGGAATTCGTGAGATTACAAGTCAGTGAGAGACATGGTCCGACCTAATTCGAATTCACCGTACGAAACTGTTTTGCGTTCTTGCATGTGCCTCTACTGAAATTGAAATCCAGCGATCTTCAGATCTCTAACCATTTGGTTGCGTTTGGTTGTAAGGATTCGAATTGGGATAGGATAACATAAAGGGGAATTTCAAATCTTTCAAATATCCTTCGAATCGTAGAAATATCCCATCAATGTTTGACGCAACCTAAAATAGGATTTGATGGTGGAGCTACTGCGGTGGGGGGAAGCGTGATGGACGAGGGCAAGGTACATAGCGAAATGGAGGATCGCGGCCTCCATTAAGCAAAATCTTGAACTGAAGGCGAGGAGGATCTCTCTACGGTGTTTCATCGAACATTAGGTGAGCGCCTAGTTCAGAGTCGATCATGAGAGAGACTGGGGAACAATGGAGGCCGAGAATGAGTAATCAGAGAAAAGAGAGGAACCAAGAGATAATTTGGTGGTGGTGGAAAAGCCGGAAAACCGGCTGAGAAAGAAAGGAGCCATGGATGAGGTGGTGAACCCTAGCTTCCAAGTGAGTCGTGAGCAAGAGCACAGGCGAGGATACTCGAGAACGACGGAGTGAGGGACGGTCACGGTGGACAACCGTCGGAGTCGTGGTGGGGTGGTGCTAGTGAAACCCCAAGGACGATAAGTCTTGCCTGAGACGGGGTTTTCTTGGTGCATGGGAATTGTTATTTTAATTTATGCAATCTCATATCCGTTCTGAGTTTATCTCACCCCTATGCTAGATTTCTTATCCGGCATTTTATTTGGATATATTCGGGCTTATCCCGTCCAAAAAAGGTCACCAAACACCGGTAGATTAATTTGTTATCCTTTTCGGACTCAAATTCGGGTAATCAAATGTAGCATTTGTACTTTGTCCCGAAAAGCTTGTAAGGTAAATCAAGCATAAACGGAGCTCCTTTGGTGGAGTCCTCTTAGGGAAGCTACGCAGGTGTATGTACAGCAGACAACTAATTAATCAGAAATGCGAAGAATACTAAGTCTGATTCACAAGATTGATATGGTAAGTGATATGATGGGCTATTGTTGAGTGAAAAAAAAAAAAAAAGTCGCACGTAGACCAGGTCAAACGGATGGGTCGGGTCATGAATGTTCCGATTTAAATAGACTCATTTATTACAATGAAAATGCAAATCCAATGACCCATGTCCGACTTTACTCATACTCAACATATATCCGACCCTACTTATATTCTTAAATCATTTTCATATCTAATTCAATCTAGGAAGCTTAAGTCTACAAGTGCCAAAACTTGTGTATGACGCTCATTTTAAAATTTTCAAAACGATCAAAAATTTTTTTTTTGAAAAACGATCACTTAAGTGCCAAAACTTTAAAAACGATCACTTAAGTGTCAAATTTTTTTAAAAACACTTACTTCAAGTGCTAACTTCGGTGAGCCACGTCAGCTCAAATATTAATTAAAAATTGGCCACGTCGGATTTTCGGAGAGCCATGTAAGCTCAAATAGGAGTTGTCATTGAAGGGAGCGTTTTTAAAAAAAATTGGTACTTAAGTGATTGCTTTGAAAGTTTTGGCACTAAAGTGAGCGTTGTACGTAAGTTTTGACACTTATAATGTGTTTTAGCCAAATCTTGGAAAATCTATACCCAAATTGAGTTAAAAGTGTGGAGTGAGTGAGTGCATGTGAGATGGAGGGAGTGAGTGCGCGTGAGATCGAGTGAGTGAGAGAGAAAATGAAGAGAAAGTCATAGAGGTGAGTTGGGTCCAAGTAAGTTGTAAACTCATTTATGATCAATTTACTACTTATTTATGACTCATTTAACATTCATATTACTTTTTTGACAAAAAAAATAATATTATGTTTAAATATATTTATGACTCATTTATTAATGATAACTAACCCATATAATAACTTAACTCATCATATTTTGATTAAGAAATAGATTTATGACCATTTATTAAATATAACTAACTCATATATGTTGACACTTTTGATTTTTAATTGATTTTCCTTTAGAAAAATCTTTAAAAATCCATAAAAATTCATAAAATTGTAAAATAAACTTTGGAAGCCTTGGCCAAGCCTAGGGAGCCAATTTTGAACAAAAAATAATTTTTGGTATTTTTTGCATTTTTTAATTTTTTTCATATATTAGGAAAATACCCAAACATTATGAAAAATAGAATTTGTGGACAAAAAAATACGAAAAAATAGTCAATATTTTTATTTTAAATCTATTTTCATTTTGGCCTCTTAAAGTTGGAAAAATTCAATTCGGGATCTTATGTTTCTTTACAAATGTAAACCCGAATTGGGCTTAAAAAATACAATTTGAGTCATTGTATTTTCCTTTTTCACTTTTCATGAGTTGTGACATGGTTCTCTAATACCTCATTTTAAATATTTGCCCAATTGTACACAGAATTGCTCAATTTTGACAAGGGGGACCTAATTGCACAAAATATTTTCAATTTAGTCCCCGGGGCACCAAAAGTGCAATTAATTTTTTTCAGGGGATACCCATGCAATTTCAGCACCCCCACCCTATAGTTTTCTTCCTTATGAATACATTGGTAGGGCCGGTTTGGGCTAATTCATGCATTAAGGGTTTGTATTTTATGAAAAACCATTCTCGGGTCAAACCCAAATTTTGGGGTTTTTATAAAATTCCTAGACTATTTTGCACAAAATCCACCTTCTTAGAGGTATTCCATGTTGAAAATGCCAATTCCAGCTTCAATTTTGCGAAAAAGGTCACTTTCCAGTTCCATTTGACAATTTTTGAGGGGTTGGGTTAGTCGGGTCGGATAAGATCGGACCCATGACCCCGTATGGACCCTTCTTCCTCATTTTCGCATTCCGCCTACGCTATACATGCAAAGTAGTTTGAGCTAAATTGAAGCCAAATTCGTTGCACCCATTCGTCCACCCGAGCTCGGGAACTATGCCGGAGCGTGCCCGACGCCTACGTGTCTAATGGGACGTGGCCATAGCGTTAGGCACGTGGGCTTGTCATAAAATTTTTTCTCACGCGTGGTCGAGGGTGATAGGAGGTTGTAACAGATTTGGAATAGTTAGAATGGAGGAGAGGATATTCATTCGGTTAGGAGGAAAGGATAAGAAAAAAAGATAAAGAGAAAAGAGAGAGGAGACTGAAAAAAATTGGGGAGCCGCCATTAAAGGATCTTGAAGCGAGAGCTTCCGGGTGGCTTCCTAGACGATCCAGGCGTCGTCAAACTCGCTAGCAAGTGCCGAGCTTCGCCTAAGCTCATAGTGTTGAGAGCGTACAACGAAGTCCGATATCTTCATCGGAGAGATCGTCGAGAGAGAGCTTTTAAGTCCGAACCCATTAACATATCTAGTTAGATCCACCTTCACTCAAAAGTTTAAGCCAATGAGTTATGGGCCAACTTGGATATATTAACGGCTCCATACTACATTAATTCTCCAATATAAGATTTTTTTAATACAACTCACACGTGCGTCTTAATAATCTCCCCATCACGTGTGAGCTCCAAGATATTAGGTTTACTCCCCTTTAATCCAAGTCTTTTTCCGCACCAACTTATCTTAATTTGAATCTCCATTAACGCCTATCGGGCCCGCGTTGCTACACCACAACGCCCATCGGCCCGAAAACTGCGTTGGTCACTAGATTCTTTATTTGAGATCCATCTTAACTTGAATCTCCATCAACGTCCCATCGGATCTGTCTTTGCTACATGACAACGCCCACTAGGCCCGGAAACCGCATTGACTTCCAAATTCTTTCCTTAAGATGTTCACCAAATATCGATACATATTGAGAGTGAGCCACTAATCAACCATCGGGTTTGATACCAATTGTTGAGAGCGCGCAATAGAAATCCGATATCTTCACCAGGGAGATCGCTAAGAGATAGCCTAAGTCCGAGCCCGTTAACATATCATCCGTATATTGGCCTCTCCAAACTTTAGGAAGCCTTTCAAGTTCTTCAACTTCTAGATCACTCACCAGTCCTTCTTGCCTTTGGTAAGCTAGGTTTGGGGGTACTAACGTTCGTGGTAATCCCATATTTTAGGTTTGCACAAAGCTTAAAATTCTTAAGGGGCATCTCAAGCGGTTTAATAGAGAGTCCTTTTCGGATATCTCGGCTCTTGCTCAAGCCGCTTTTCGTTAGATCCTTTCAACTAATGGCTGGCCGACATCGAGAAGGATCGCCGCCAACACTTCTCTATGCTCTAGCTTCAAGAGGAGTCTTTTTACAAATAGAAATCTCGGGTTTTATGGTTGAAGGAAGGGGACTTGAACACTAAGTACTTCCACCATTATGTGAACAAAGATAACTACGTAATAGATTACTCTCGGTAACATATGGCTTGGGTTCGGTTTTGATTGAACCGACCCAAGTTCGAGCTCATATCATCTCCTATTTTGAGGAACTTCTATCATCATACGGTTCATCATCTCGACCATTGATTCGGGATATCGGGTTAGTGATCGAACACCCCTTAAATCATGATCGGGTCTCCTCCTTATCTCGGCCTGTTTCTCCAATTGAGATTCGATCCACTCTATTTTCCTTAGAGTGCTGGCGAGAGATGGCCACGAGCGGGTTTGGGTGGGTTCGAACCGGCCCATTGACCAACCGGAACCGGCTTGGCCCTCACGAGTCGGTTCGGGTTCAACTAAATTCGGAACCGGCCAATTTAAAAAAATTAAATCGGGGAAAGAGAAAGAGCCAGGCTCTTTCCCCCTTCTTCGATTGTTGCATTGCAATAGTCCTACAATCCTCCCCTTTTTTTCTTAATTTATTAAAAATATCCTAAATTTCTATAAATACCCCTCCCCTTTTCATTTTTTCTCACAAATTCTCTTAATTCTCTTAAATTCTCTCAATTCCGGCTCAATTCTATCAATTTTCTAAATCCACTTTCCTCTCAATTCTTTCAAAAAATGGCAAGTAGAAACAGATTTGGTGACAGGAAAAAGAGCGTGATGCGGATGAGGAAATCCAATTATCCTCATTCTCATAAATATGATCATCGTAAATTTGCATGTTGGGTAGACAAGGATGATAATATTAATGTTATTCCCAACGTAGAGCACGTCCCAACACAATAAAGTCTTCATCCTCCTACCAGGTGTCGAAGAAATGTCGACAACACAGGAGCCGAAACGGGAGGGTACATCCAACATATGGAAACACTTCACGAAGGAACATTTAGGCGAAAACAAGTATCGGGTAAAATGTAAATATTGTGGGACAACATACAATTTTATAGGTGGAGGCGGCTATGAAACATTTAAATAGCATCCGAGGTCAAAACATGCAAAGCAAGTGGGGATCGACACCAGACTAATAACAAATTTTCGGGTACGCTAATCCTAACATTCATCCTTTATTTCTTTATAATGAAAAAGTTTATAAAAAAACATTAGTTCAATATGCTGCCATTGATCATTTACCATTTAATATTTCTAGAATAGAGACCTATTTAACCATTTTTTTGAGTTTGGTGAATCTTAAGGCATAGATTTTTTAATTCTAGAGTGGTGGAAGAGGTATTCAACTCAATTCCCAACCCTCGCTCTCATCGCAAGATAGATTTTAACAACCCTTTGTTCAACAATTGCGGTTGAACAAGCATTTAGCGCTTGGAGGATTAATTTTGGATGATCGACGTTCAAGATTACATCCGGATTTAGTGGAGGCTCAAGCTTATCTTGATGATTGGACAAAAGCTCAATTTCGACAACAAAAGATGGTATGCAACGGAGAAGCCGAATTCTTCGAATGATGATAATGGAAATACCACCGTCATGACTATCGGACGGGTAGTGACGATTGACGGTGAGAGAAGTTGGGGTTATCAAAAGTAAAAGAACTACATGAGTTTTGATTCTTCTATCCTTAAGAAAATTTATAGGCGCTTGATGATAATTCATTAAGTTCAAGCCCCTTTCCCCTCCCTTCTTTCCTCTCCAAATTTGATTACAATGTACAATTTGATTATAATTTATATTTGATAATTTGTTATTTTTTATTTCTTAATTTATTATTTAAAAATTAAATATAAAAATCAGAACCAAAATTGGGACCCCCCGTAAGGGGATGGTTCCGGTTCAAGGGTGGCCACAAACTAGAACCGCCGGTTTATAAACCGAAATCGGCCGGTTCCGAACCGTGGCCACCTCTAGCTAATGGTAAAACACCGGGGCCGATGGGTTTAATGTTGAATTCTTTAAGGCTGCTTGGGACATTGTTGGCCAATCGCGTGATATTGGCGATACATGATTTCTTCAACTCTGGTTGCCTTCTCTAGGAAATCAATACCACCATGATTTCGTTGGTGCCTAAAGTCCCAAATGCTAGCGCCATGAGTGACTTTAGACCCATAGCCTATTGCAACACAATTTACAAATGCATTACCAAGATCTTGACTAATAGAATTTGTGGCATTCTCTCTTCTCGTTATTAGTTAGCCGCAAAATGCCTTTGTTAAGGGCCGTCGGATTAGTGACAACATTCTTTTGGCTCAAGAGTTATTTAGTGGCTTCCATCACGATCCGCACTTACCGAAATGTCTTGTCAAAGTCGATTGCGGAAAGCCTACGGACACGGTGGATTGGGAGTTTCTTCGGATGGTCCTACAAGCATTTGGATTTCCGGTAGGATTCACTAACCTTATTATGACTTGTGTCAAAACTCCTAAATTTTCTGTATCTATCAATGGGGAGCTTCATGGATTCTTCTCTAGCGGTAGGGGACTCCGCCAAGGTGACCCAATGTCGGCTTATTTATTTACTCTTATTATGGAGATTTTCATAGGCATTATCCATCTCCAAACTCGGCAACCTCGTTTCAAGTTTTATTGGAGATGCAAAGAAACACGATTGTCCCACCTTTTTTTGCTTGAGGCTAACCCTACCTCGGTAGCACTTATCAAGTTGGGTCCGGATAGGTTTTTCGATTGGTTTGGTCTTAGACCAAATATGAGTAAGAGTGAATTCTTTTGCTCGGGTGCCTTGACCCTACTTCGACAAGCCGCTCCTCTTGTTACTTGGTTTTTAGGAAGGTGCTTTGCCAATCCGATATCTTGGGGTTCCCATTGTATCGGGCCGATTGAAATAGGTGGATTGCACCTCTTTAGTGAACGAGTATCATAGCTAGAGCTCGTTCGTGGTTGCAAAGTTTCCTCTCTTTCGCGGGACGTTTTTTTTTGGTTAAAACGGTCCTCCACGCTATCCAGGTTTATTGGGCTTGTGTGTTTATCCTTCCCGTGTCTGTTCTTCTTCGCATAGAGCAAATTCTTAGGCAATTTCTTTGGAAAGATCGGGAGTTAGGCATAGGAGGTGTTAAGGTGTCGTGGGATAACACGTGCCTACTAGAAGGGGGCCTTGGCATTCATCGACTCGTCGATCGCAACAAAGCCATCATGCTCAAACATATTTGGTTACTCTTTATAGATAAAGAGTCTATATGGTGCAAGTAGATACACTCAAACTTTCTTAAGAATAATAATTTTTGGGTAGTAAAGAGATCGACCTTCTACTCCTGGTCTTGGAAAAAGCTCCTCGACCTCGAGACAAGATAGTGAACATCTCTTTTGCTAGTGGGTGGGAGGCGGTAGATATCCTTCCTGGTTTGATTCCCGGCATTCGAGGGGTCCTTTATAGAAATTATTTCTAACCGGACATATATAGAATCTCGAATGGCCACGGTTCGGGATTTCCTATCTACAACTCATTATCCCTCGAGGGTGAACACCGTCATGAGAACTTGGGCTGATCCCATGCCGTCCTCACCCCCGAGAGTCGTGACACCCTGGTTTGGCTTGGCCATCCTTTTGGCACTTTCTCCTTAGCTTCACTTGGGAGTAATTTCGGCATAGAGATTAGATTGTCCACTGGCACTCACTCATCCGGGACCATCACCATGCTCCTTAGCACTCCTTCATTTTGTGGCTCACCACTCTCAATAGGTTGCCAACTTAAATTGTTCTTCTTACCTATCATTGTATTGTGGAAGGCAATTGTGCATTTTGTAGTTGCCTCCCCGACTCTATTGATCATTTATTTTTTGGTTCTCGAATCACAAGAGCCCTTGCGTTGTTTTGATCGGCTAAGTGCAATTTGGCTTGGTATAACGCTTCCAAGATAACCATCGGTGGGCAATGAGGCACATTCGTGGCCACTCCTTCCACCAATGCATTGCTAGATTCTCTTTTGGTGCCCTTTGCCACATTATATGGTTGGAGAGGAATCATATCCTCTTCTATGTCAAACAACTTGATTTGACATCCCTTAAGGCACATATTTAGAAGGTTGTTAAGGACAAGGCTCTCACATTTAGCCATGTTGATGACAATGCCGAAATCGAATGATGTAAGCTTCTTGGGGTATCTCCTCGGCGATCTTTGATTGATGTTTAGTGGAGGTTCGGCCCCTTGCCGTCGCATTTTGGCCTCCTTGTTTGGCCTTCGGGTTTTGTATAGCTTTTTGTATAGGTCATATAGGTTCTTTTTGCGTTTCTTTAGCTGCCACTTTGCGTGGCTTTTTGTTTTTTCTGGCTTTCTTACCCGAGCTGCCCTTACGCCTTAGGCGATACTTCGATGGTGTGCGGCGGAGGTCTATATGTATTATGCATTTTTTTCAATACATTTCTTACTTTTACCAAAAAAAAAAAAAGTCTCGGATTAAGCACAAACCAGAACCATGAGCAAGTAAAGCCTTTTGGCGGACCGGATGAACTACAAAAATTTCCTAATTAATATATGTTGTAGGTTAGGATGTTAGCTTCATCTTTCATCCTATGCTCCTAGTCATTTGAAGCTGGCATAAGATGGTATGAAAATAGTAAAAGTCAAAGGTCGATTACACTCAAATTCATAGCGGCTTCCATAAACTACTTACATAGTTATATTTCTTCCACATTATCACCAAATTTATCACATGTAGAACTATTTTCATGACATATATCAAATAATTCATGGTCTAACAATATTAAACCACATGAATGTAACAAAAGGATGTTTTACTTGCTTTAATCCTCAAGAACCACTTCAACCTCTTGTAATTTCTTGAGAGAATTAGAGAGAGTGAAATTTTTGGCTAAGGGGTGTGAAGTCAAGAGGGAAAAAAAGGAATAATTGTTAAGTGAAAATCACATTTTATCATAAAATCTCATTGGCCTAAGTGGGCGGCATGGATAGTAACCATGTCATAATTCAAGAAATTACTTGAGTGCATTTTTTAGCACAATTTCCAAAGAAATTGTTGGCCATATATGGGGAATTATCCATTTTTCTTTCATTATCTTAATTATGTACATTATGCATATTAAACCTTAAATTAGACTATAGTTTTCTCTATAATCACTTAGCATTTTTTATTAGCATATAATATTAAATTCATTATCATTTATAACATGATCTAAGTATTAGAATACTCGATTAATTCTAATATCATAAATGATGCTCTTGACAATTTCATTTAGAAGTTAAATTTATACTATAGTCCTTTAATTGACTTCTTAATATAATTGATTTTGTAGCAACCGATATCTAATTTATACAATAATAATATTCAATTGGCTAAGTAACATTTTAGGGTGTCCTCTTCGTATGATGGTTACCTATTATTTCTCACCCGGGAAATTAAATTCATATTACCAACCCTCAATAATTACATGACATTAATCAATTTTAAGTCAAGTAGTTTGATTCTAATATCGTTATCGCCTTTAATTAATTAGGTGAGAAAATCATGATGTCACACAAGGCTCCCGGGGGTGACGGAACTCGAGCAAAGGGGAGATGGAGAAGTTCGGCCGAGTCTATGCATGCGAGAGATAGGAACATTTTGGGGGGGGGGGGGGGGAGAGAGAGAGAGAGAGAGAAAGAGAGAGAGAGAGAGAGAGAGAGCAATGAGAGTTTTTTTATTTCTATTTATGTTGCAAAAATAGAAATATTTATATACTTTTCATTTTTGTTCCAAACCCATTTAACCTATTTCGAGGCTAAAAATTTCGAAAATAGCAAATAAAATTGCGTTACCGAACAAATTTCTATTACAAACCTATTTCGAGAAATAGAAAAATAGGAAAACAAAGAAAAAGAATGATCACATGTGCCCTTAAAGACGACCTTTTCTATTACTTATCATGACATGCAATACATTTTACGCAACAGCTATGCTCCTATGCTATCGGTAAGAGTCGATAGAATTTCTAGTTCAAAAATTTTTCTTTTGTATCATAACACATAATCACCAGAATAAATTTTGGGCGGCATTTTTCTTGGTAACGATGATGTAAATAATACATGAAAATACGGGAAAATTACTAAAAAATCTTAGATTTATTGTAGTTGTGTCTTAAACATTTTTTTGGTGTGCCATTTTAGTCCATTTGGCCTGCCAATGCTAGTGGACAATTTTTATAATATCATAATATTGTTTTAATTTTTAATTATTCTTTTTTGGTCTTTTTTGTTCTTTTACTCGGCCTTTGGGCGAGGGCTCGCAAAACTTGCCGGCGGCTAATGAGGGCTCGCTTGCCCTCATTCGGTGGGTGGTGGCCTCTTGTTGGCCCTAACCAAAAAAAAAAAAAAAGGAAAAGAGAAAAATGGGATAAAATTATTTAAAAAATATAAAGACGTAGCTCAAAATTCAAAACTATTGTCTATGTCAACGCCGACCGGCCAAATGAATCGAATTGATACAAATACAAAATATTTAGGATTTAGGTGGCAAAAAAAAGATTTTAAATTAAATTTTTTTTGGTAAAAAAATTGAATTGACATAATTGTAATAAATTTAAGAATGTTTTGATAAGTATTTCGAGCAAATACTTTCTTGTAGAGTCTCTGCATAACGATGATATGCTCTGCGGGGAAATCCTAGAGTAGCTATGGTGACCGAGCAAGGGTTCATAGATTCCGAGCCGCATACCCACTCGCTTCATGATGCTTTCGACATAATCTTTAGCGATGCACATGAGAAGCTGAAAAAGCCATTCCTATTACCGTTATTCCACTATATCAACTTTTATGACAAGAACCCCCACACCAAAAACCCTAGTCGCCACCTCCATTCTCTCTCCTTCTCATCTCACACAACTCCTTTATTCTAACTCTATGTAGGGGGAGTTTGAGCTAAATCTCTCTTTCCTTTCCCTTCTTCTCTTTGTTAACTATTTTAGCTCTGCTTTTCTCCCGTTTGTGGAGCTTTTTTCTTTCAATCTAATCTAGATTTGGAAGCTTCTCTCTCCCATTTCGGAGAGTTTTTTAGCTACGTCTTCGAGATTTAGCTTTTCTCGGATTTCGTTAGCGTACAAGTCTAGTTTCAAAGGAAATCGGAGGAGCTTGTGAAGTTTTTGCTCTCACTATCGGATCTGTGTTCGTTCAACCTTTTTATTATATGTGGCGATTGTGTTGGGGATGCTTGAACTTATGTGCGTTACGCCGAAAGGCAAAGTTATAGCAATAAATGAAGATCTCGGTGTGCTCATTATTGAAGACAAATTCGGTGATTAGCTGCCGATTTTGGTTTGAAGAAGGCATAGATTTGTTTATTAAGTGTGTGACCCGCATCTTTATTGTAATGTTTGGAGCTTGTCTTGTTTTGAAGTTATAGTGGTTCGGACTGTGATGTTTCACTTTGTATGTGTGTGTGTGTGTGTTTTTTGGTTGTGTGTGTGGATATGAATGAATTGTTACTTCGATAAAAGACAAAAACTTTTTTGATGAAACCCTGCTTGATTTTTTTCTTTATTTTTTAATAAAGGTCTTGTTAACAGGGACGAATCTAAAAATCGAGTCTCAAGGTGGTCGGTTGCGATAGAAATAATTGTCTAAAAAGTTTTAAACCTTTCAATTTGTCAATTAAGTCCTAACCCTATTGATAATTTGCCAATTTAATCTTAAACCTATCAGTTGTGTTAATGTAGTCCTAAATCTTTTGAAATTTTTCGATTTAGTCATAAACCTATTATTTGGGTATTTGGCCGAAAGGATTATATAGATAAATCGTTAAAAGGTTTAGGACTAAATTAGCATAATTGAAAGATTTAGGACTAATTGACAAATTTACAAAGGTTTAGGACCAAATTCTCGCAATCGAAAGGTTTGTGATTGAATTGGCCGTCGGGAAGTGTGTTTAGGACTTTTTGGATAAATTTCTCATTTCCTATTAAAATCTCACTTTTCTTACTTTTAATTCACCTTACAAGTGAGTTATCAATATAATTACCACGAACAGTATATTATGTAAGGCTCCCAAAAAAATAACTCAAGAAACCAATTGAAACTTTATGTCTATGGCGATTAAAAGTTCCGAATTAAGATGAGATCCTTCAAAAGGTTAGAGAAGGGGTCAAATTGGCACCTACATATATGGGTGAGCGATTTTAGGTTCTTTTTGGATTTTACGTGATCCGTCAAAGTCGGTGCCCTATTTTTTGGGAACCCGGAACCTTACCTGCATACCCTAAAACCTGGAATTTGCCCGTGACGGGTTCGAGGGTTGATGTATTGGGTATACTCGGGTTCCGCATGTATTCTTAATTGAATGATTGCGATAAATTATTACCTCTATTGACCATTATTTGCTGCTTAAAATTTACTCGATCATAATTCATATTTATATACACGAAAAATATGAAATTTTAACCAAGCAAAAGTCTCGGTCATAGATTTCGTTGGAAATGGAAACTCGAGATTAATGGTTTCAAATTACACACTCATTATTGGGCACCAATAGCAAGAACAAGAAAAAAAAAACCCAAGGACTTGTTTTAGATTCCAAGATATGGAACCTAAAACTTATGTGTCAGCCGATTCCTCAATATTTGAAATTTGGAACCAATCCTATATGCTCTAAAACCTAAAACTTATCATATTTTCACCGATTCGATTCTTCAGCTTTCGGTTCCATACTCACCCCCACCTACATAAATTGGACTGAATGGTGAGGGCTTTGAGGTGAGCTCACGGGAAGTGAAAAAGAAAAATCGTTGGTTGCGGAAAGATGCCTGCAATTCTGATTTTATTGTGTTTGGTGCACTTTTTCCTTCTGCTGCTTCATGTCCACTATTTCACTTCCCATCAATTACCATCCATTTAAATTTGTGGGCCCACTTTATGACATTTATTTAATTTCTCCAGCGTGTCTCCAGCCATGTAAAACCTTCAATTTTTCTGACATCTTCACAAAGATTGGACCTACTCGTGCTGTGCCCGTAGCGATGAGTATTAAATTGATCTGTACATAAGAGAATTTCCAATTCAGGGGTTTCAATATGACACAGCCCTGTACATGCAACTGGCATACTGTATTTTCATGAACCAAACTCGAAGGGAGTATCCTAGGTAATGGTGACTGTTGGAGGTGAGTCTTTTGTCGTGAATCACCCAACAAGACCTCTTCAATCCAATGTCAGACTTTGGGATGGCACGACCTGTTTCCTCTTCTTTGGCCGACAAATATGCACACAACCTTACTAACACCTTTTGTAATAATCTTCTCTCTCTCTGGTCCTCAGAGACCGAGTTATTCTTAGGGTTCGTCTGTTTGAAGGAGAACTGTTCTCAGGAAATTGTTTTTTGGCGTTTGGATGACGGAAAACTAATCGGTCTACAGAAAAATATTCTTCGTGGACTGAAAACATCAAGCTTAAATTGAGAGACAACGACTTTCCCTTATGGCGAGAAGGAAATCACTTTCCCTAAATCACCTAACGAATGAAAAATATTAACTTTCCTTGAAAATGATTTTACGGAAAATATTTTCTATTAACATGAAGTTTTCAAGGAAACAAATGCACTCTTATCTTTATGACAAATTCTATGTGGCCGTGGAAGTCCATCCGTGCAACTTGGATCGTCATATTTTATGATACAAATGTGGACCGTTAGATCATGTCTAAATAGATGGAACAGGCAACTGGTTAAACTGTTTTCTACACTGTTCAGTAGTTTCATATCGAGTAGATATGAGTACTAAGCTATTGAAAATTACGGTTTGGTAGGAAAAGTTACAGGCAAAGTAAATAAATACCTGCCTTTTCAACTTGAAAAGTTGCTGATGTTGAAAAAGTTATCAGTTATATTATGGAAACATGGGACTGCGACCCTCGTCGGCCACGATAAAATAAAAAAATAAAAAAAGGAAAAGATATTTGAAGATTTTAAAAAATTGTCAACGTCGGTCTTTGTCGTGCACGTGGGACGATTGACGTCTATATGAGCAATTTCTAGCCGTAGTTAACGGGATGGACTACATTGGCAAATCGACAAAATATTTAGAATTCCATTAGTACGAATTGAAAGATTTAAGGCCGGGTTGACACAACCGCAATAGGTTGAAGATTTTTTTTGGTACTTTCCCCCTTTATTATCCCAATTATACCGGGAGTTGCAGTACACAGTCACAGGGATGGCCAGAATAGAAACATAAGAACCATCTATGGACATATATATGTCAATGATATCCAATTCTTTCACAGATTTCTCTACAGATTTTCAACCTGTTACTCTTGGATTGGGATCATCACAAGTCCTGTCCAATGGTGCTGACGAAAGAGTGCGAAGGCCTTGAGCCAGTGAGTCCTTTAGGACAGTATTTTAGCAGTGAAGTATTGTCGGTTTCTATCCTTGGCATTCTGGAAACCGAAATTCCAATCGATGACTCCCAAGCTATGTCGCTGATCAAAGATGTTTTCCTCCCAATCAACCCACGCTTCTCTTCTATCATGGTATGTATGTATGGATGAGTGCATGGTCGTATCTTGAATGAATAAATCCTAATTCACTGCACATACTTAGATATGGTTTTCTTTTTGTCTTGGATAGGTGCTGGGAAAGAAGGGAGCAAGAAAGTGGAAGAAGGTGGAAGTGAATGTGGAAAACCATGTACACGTCCCCAGCTTTTCCTCTCCGGAGGGCTCATCGTCTCCATCCGAGAATGACAGTGTCCTCAAGAGTTACATCTCAGAAATGGCCATGAAACCATTTCCACAAGGCGAGCCACTGTGGGAGATACACATCATCAAGTGTCCGACCAGTGAAGCACAAGGAACCCTAATTTTCAAGCTTCACCATGCACTCGGTGATGGCTATTCTCTTGTGGGTGCTCTCTTGTCTTGCCTGCAAAGAGCCGACCATCCTTCCCTTCCCATCACCTTTCCCTCAGTCAATAAGGTTGACAGGAGCATTGGACTTAGGAATGTGCTTAGCAAGTATTTGTTGCTGCTAGTCGATACCATAAGAGATTTCGGATGGAGCGTCCTGAAAAGCACTTGCATCGAGGACGAATTATCGCCGATTCGGTCCGGCTCAGAGAGTTGCCGGCCATTTTTGGTGTCGATGACCGCGTTCCCATTGGATCGCATCAAAGAGATCAAGTCTCGCCTCGGAGTGGTAAGTAACTATTGTTTTGAAAGATGTACCGAGTCTAGCTTCTTGCATCCTGCATGCATTACTTGATCTTTTGTTTATCGTATTAACATATTACTTGTTAAGCTACATCTGCGTCTCTAATTTTTTGCATCATAATAGCCGTCTTCATATAACTAGCCCAAAAGTACTTATTTTTGCTAAAGTATTCGAGAAGCACACATTTAGAGAGTTTAGTTGATATCTCTTATGGAGATTTACTGTACAATAAGTTTAGCCGAGGAAAATAACATTGATTTATTAGAAATTACCCAATCAATGCTACATATATTGTACGGATACCAAGTAGTTCCTAAAATTTTCAGCTTGACAAATCTTATCCTAAACTTTTTGAAAAAATTTCAATATAACCCTTGCGGCGAATTCGAAAACTTTTAAAGTCGGCACCCACCAACATCTGTCGTGGACAAGCTAAATATTACATATGAAAAAGCGGTGGTCTTTTGCAGCAAATTTATGGTACGGTTGCCCATTATGTCAAGAACAAAATGAATGGTCTAAATTGCACGTTACTTGTGGGAAGTAATGGTCCCGTTCTGCAGCCGCTGTCCAAATCGAAATGTCGTTTTCAATACTACAAGGAAATTTCTCATTTTTCTCTTTTCTTTGTTTTTATTTTTTATTTTATTTCAGCAACTGGACAATTTTGAACCATCTTCTCTTGCTTTGTCCATCATCGTTGCCTAGTCCGCGTCTCTAAGATCTCGGCTAAGTTGGACTAGCTCGAGCTTCGCCGGGGCCCTAGATCTAGAGGGCTTAACCTTTGTCATGACATCGAGTTGAACCCATCTGGAGGGCTCCAGTTCGGTTGAGGCATCAAACTTGAGCCTTAGATTTGGTCGGCGCCGAAGCCGGCCACCAGCAAAACCAATGTCCAGCGATTTTCCTTAGGCACAAGAGTGCAGCATGATAGTTTATGAACAAGCACATAATTTAGAGTAGAAAACTTGTTTCTCCTTAAAAAAAAACATAAATAATTGTACAAGACAAGTTCTAGAAAACAAGTTAATTTCTTCTTCCAATGATAATTTTGCATTTATTTACATGATTATAGATATAGATGTCTAGTTTTTTTTTTTTGCAAAATAGATTTATTTAAAATTTCCATTGAGGTTTCTATGTAACATTTGAGGGATGTTTTCTGGTTGGACATTAAATCTTTCGTTGACTTTATTCACATGTTAAGGAGCGTGACCCAGACATTTGACGGAGACCCATTTGTCTTAACCGTAGTGAATGCACAAATGGACGGGCATCAACCTCGGATGATAAAATTTAAGGGATGTTTTCTGGTTGGACATTAAATCTTTCTTTGACTTTAGTCACATGTTAAGGAGCGTGACGAAGACATTTGACGGAGACTCATTTGTGTCAATCGTATTGAAAGCACAAATGGACAGGAATCAACCTCGCATGATAAAATCTTTAGGTAATATTAGACGATACTAATGCAACATTATTTCTTGAAGCAAGATAAAAAGAAAATAAAGAATTGAGTTGATGAAGCTTACTTTTCATTAATATGTGGTACAGTATAAATAGATATATCACCACCTATAAATGATGGAAGCTAATGACAAAACACGACAATTTGAAGTATATGAGAATTTTTTTTTGACAAAAAAAAGTAGATGGGAACTTGAATAAAAAATATCAGAAAAAATCTGATCATCTCATGGATGCTCTAGTTGGTGTGCTATCTTCATATTTATTTGTAGAAGATTCTGCAATGCAACCATTCTCATTTTTTTTTGTTACTTAAATACTCCCTTTCAAACGGGTCAATGGGAAGGAGTAGAGACCAAGCTTGATTCGTAAAGCGACAAACCTATATGTAGACAATGGTTTGGTGCAAATGTCAACAACTTGTGAGGAAGAAGAAACATAGAGAGTTACAATAGAACCAAGAGCATCTTTTTCCTAATTGATCTCAATGTGCTTTGTCCCGAACATGAAAAACTAGATTAGTTACGAGATCTAATGTTGAATCTCGTACCGTTGAGCAATACCTATGGAAAGTATGATCAATGTTCACAAGACCGAGATGGTTCCATGTCTTACTATGTTATCCGAGAAAAATAAAGAAGGTTGATGTTGGTAGATCCCAATGTCACGTATTGTTTACAAAATTCAAGTGAGTTCGGTAGGCTGTGGAAGCAAGAGCCCGGTAATCGACTTACAGTGTGGAGCAGGGTTACGGTAAGCTCTTTCTTGGCACACCATGAAATACAATTTGAGCCAAGAAAAGTACAAAAACCAGTGGTAGAACGTCAGGTGAGTTCGTACCCAACCCAATGTGCATTGGCAAAGCCAAAAATAAAAATAAAAATAGAGAGAATTATGGAGACAAAATGCAATGCCCAATATGTAAAATACAGCGAACATATGGAAGAATATGTTTTACCATCTAATAGTGAGCAACATTAGGGCATGCATACATTGGCAAACTATGTTGACTGCAGATGAGAGATTTGGATGAGTGAGATTAAGGTAATGGAGAGAGCCTAACATGCTTCAAAAATGGGATGGATCAGTGTGGGGTTTATCACCATGTTTGAGTGGTGGTTTCTTGGTAACTTGGAGTACCAATTGGCTTACATCGCCCCATTCATGCTCGACTCAAAAGATCCAAGAGATATTTTTGTTGTGAAAGAAAGAGTCCATCAGTGGAGCGATTGACTTCAATGTCCAAGAAATAATAAAGATTGCCGAGGTCTTTCATGGAAAACACTTGACGAAGTTTCGCACAAGTTGGTTCAACAATTTTGGAGAATCACCAGTGAGGATTATATCATCCACATAGAGCAATAAAATAATAATATCACCACGATGAAAATAAACAAATAGCAAGTGGATCATCGGTCTTTGCAAAAGAATCCATATTCGAAAAGAAAATTGCTGAACTTGTTAAACCATGCCTTGGGAGCTTGTTTGAGGCCATATAGCGCACGTCGGAGTAAGCAGACAAAGTCGGGATGAAGTCAATCACGGAAGCTTGGTGGTTGTTACATATATACGAAACATCTAGACCGCATGCGTAGACAAGCATTCTTGACATCTAATTGGAGAATTTTCCAATTTTAAACAGAAGCAACATATAGGACAATGCGAATGGTGGTTTATTTGACTATCGGATTAAAATTTTCTAGGAAGTCAATGCCCTCCTCTTGATAAAAGCCTTTTGCAACAAGTCGGGCTTTCAATTAGTCAAGTGTACAATCTGTGTGTAGCTTTGCCTTATACACACATTTCACGTCCCACCACAATCATAGGGCCATTTTTTGTTGATTTCAAGAGCATCCAACTCCTAAAGAATAGCAGCTTTCTAACCGGAGTGTTCTAAGGTTGAATGGACAATCCGTGGCTTGGAAGGGACATATGATACTTGCTATATTAACATAGCTAGGGTTTGGCTTCGAGATTCCAGCCTTTGAGCATGTAACCATGGGATGCACTGTGGATGCGACAACCGTAGGTCGAGTCCGAGCTAAAGATTCAATTTTTGCTTGGTTATGGCACAAGATTAGAAAAAGTAGTAGATGAAGCATTTGATTTGGTTTTATCTCAAAGCAAACAAACATGCACGTTCACTTGCGGAGTCAAGATGTATTGGTGAACTACCATGTTGACCAGCTTTTGGACTAGATTGGGGCATAGTCAAATAATCACCAGAATCTTTTGTGCGGGGATGGACTAAGAATTGAATTACATTGCAATAGCTCCCCCTTAGTAGTAGTAGTAACCGAGAGAAGAGAGACAAAAGGAAGATAATGCTCATAAAAAACAACATGTCCCGATATATAAATATAATCGGTAGATTGATGAAGACAATGATATACTCGTGTGCTTACATTGTATCCAAAAAATGCATGACAAAGAGTGCTTATCGACTTTTTTCATCGTGTAGTTGAGTAAATATATATAACAACGAGAGTCAAACACTTGGAGTAATGAGTAATAAGGGTCCTTCTTGAATAAGACCGAGTATGGACTTTAGTTGTCTAGAGCAGTTGAAGGAAGTTGATTTATCAAGTAATTTATTGTTGTGAATGCTTCGACCCGATAGTTGAGTGGCATAGTTACATCAAATAAGGTAGAAAGCCCGATTCAACAGCGTGTCGAGGTTTCCTCTCGGGAACACCATTTTGCTTTGGTGTACTCGGGCAAGAGAGTGTTTGTTGTATGCGGCATTCACAAATATACGTGAGAAAATTATTGCTCATGAATTCACCTCTTGCTTAGATTGCAAGACTCTCCTATCAAGCCGATTTTCAACTAATTTCCGAAAAGATAGAAAAATCTCAAAGAAATCAGACTTTTGCTTCAATCAATGGATACAACCAATAATATCGGGAGAAACCATCAATAAATACCACATAATATCAACAAATTGTCATAGAATGAATTGGGCTCAATTCCCAAATATCACAATGTATTTTCTCCATTGGATGGGAATATCGAGAATCAAATAAAGAAAATGGCAATCCCGAACTTTTACTAATATGACAACTTGTACATAAAGTGCATGTGGATTTATTTAGTAAAAGCAACTCATTAGACCATAAAAGCTGTAAAATACGACTATTTGGATTGTCCGATCGGCAATGCCATGTAAATTCTTCATCAATCTTGTTTCTCCGAGAAAATAATTCCGTGGAGTAGGGGTCCCTATTTGTATATTATCCTTGATGATTAGTTCTCGTTGGTAATACCTGGTGTGTCGTAGAGTCCTTGATAAAAAACCAGAGGCATCAAACTCAAAATAATAAGAATAATCTTACGTTAATTGAGAGACGGATAATAAATTTTTCTTAATTTGTGGAATAGCCGTAACATTCTTAAGTGAAAATTGACCGGTCTCGTTGCCTTGTTGATAGTCCCAACATGAGTAATTGATAGGGATATACCATTCCCAACTACCATATTATCATGACCATGGTAAGGAACTATGTTCATAAGATTACTTGGATTATCCGTGATATGTGTATTAGCACCAAGTATCCGGATGAGATTCTCCATCTTGTGAGTTTAAGATATGAAAAGCAATCAGGCTATGAGATTTATTAATACTCTAATAACTATTGTCGAAACGATGCCACCAATGCAATGCATCATGCCCTTCTTCTTACGGATCTTACGATGAGAGATGGCATTCCTCATATTGAATTTGGTGCTACGCCAATGGTTTTTGGTTTGCTGAGTAATAGCGTGGTTTCCTAAAAAGCATCGATCATTTTAGTTTATTTGAGAGAAGCCATGACCCCTAAAATTAAATGTGGGTCCTCTACCCCTTCCTCTAGGGTTGTTTTTGTAGCCACCATTGCATCGTTGCGAGATAAATGCCATTGGTTCAGGAGCATGGTTGAAGTGCGCTTGTTTTTATAACTCATAAATTTGAAGTCGTGCAACCACTTCCACATGAGATAGAAGACGAGTTCCAAACATAATCGTTTTGAACGACTCATAGCTATCATCAAGTCCTTTAAGTAATCTAAAGACTTAGGGTGGGTTTGGTTCGACAATCTCAAGTGCCTTTCGGCCTCCAAAGCCTATTGGGAGAATCTTTGAAACATTTGGTTCAGCTTTAGGCTAGCATTTGACCAAATGCTTGGCTTTGGGAAAAGCTGAAAGCTCAATGCTAGTAGGAACCCAAACGTCGCCCGAGGTCGCTCGACCTCGGGCGACCCTTGACGAGGGCGGCTTAAGGTTGGGCGACCTCGGACGACGGCCGCCGGCGCAGATCCGGCTTGCGGGCGGCCCGAAGCCTTCGTTTGTCCGAAAAAGGTAAGTTTTTTAATTAAAAATTTAAAAAATTGCATTCAAAGCCCTTTATAATGTTGTTTTTACCAAATACCATTTAACCGAAAGCCCATTTTCAAATGAGATTTTACCAAATACAATTAGCATTTTCCTAAACCCCTTTAGGTTGAAGGAATTTGCATTTTTCCAAAGCCCATCCTTATTTAGGATTTGACACATGTTTACTAATGGAATGCAACCGATCACAAATGGATTTAAAGTTGCGAAGATAAACATATAAAGGCTTATTTTCTTTCCTAATGTCTTCAAGTTATCCAAGGAGGTCAAGTTCACAAGTTACCAAGCTTTGTTTGAAATGATCGATAAGAGCTTTTCATACTTCGATGCTATTTGAAGTCCAATGGCATGTCCGAGAACTTCTTATGAGAGTGGGCCCACGATCCTCGACTTTACAAGGCTGTCACTATGCACCCATGATCTGGATTACTAGCTTCGATTGCATTTTATGATGTCTAAGTCTACGGCGGTGCAACTATCTTTCCCGTAAGGAAAACAAATAGGTCTTGACTTTCAATCGGAGAAAATACATGTGTCTCCAAAGGTAAATAGTTGTTTTCGTTAAGCTTGAATGTAACAAAATTTACCACATTGATGCTAAAGGAAATGAAAATCTTGGATTTGAATAAATAAGCAACATGAGTGTATTTGGTTCTTTTTTAACAAGAAAAAAATCCGGTGTGCCCTTGCGTGACTCGATACCATAAAGAAAACAAAGAATTGAGTTGATGAAGTCCACTTTTCATTAATACGTTGTACAATATAAATAGAGATATCTCCATCTATAATTATGGTGGAAGTTGAAGATAAAAGATAACAATTTGAGATACATGAAAATTTAAAAAAAAAGCGACAAAAAAAAAACTCTAAATGATCAACTCGAGAATGCTCTACTTTATGTGTTATCTTCATGCTGATTAGTAGAAGATTCCGCACCGCAACCATTATGAACCAATCTTCTCATCGTGATCTAGCTCGGTGTCTCTAAGATCTCGGCTAAGTTGGACCAGCTCGAGCCCCATTGGGCACCAAGTTTAGATGGCTTGACCTGCGTCGTGACATCGAGCCGAACCCATCTATAGGGATCGAGTTCCATCGCGGTACTAAGCTCAAGCCTCGAGATCCGGCGGTGCTAAAGCCAGCCACTAGCAAAATCAATCTCCGTGCGCCGCAAATAGTTCCAGATCTACCTATCTAAAGTTTTTTCAACATGTAGAGTTTGGGCAAACTTAACTTGCATTGATGAAGTAATTTACAATATATACATAGGGTTTAGGGCTAACACAATACAATGACAATTATGTCATTTAGTATAAACTTAATCTACCAATACTCCCCCTCAAGTTGGTGAATGTAAACATGTCAACAACTTGTTCTTAAAAGTACAAAATAAATCACGTGTGATCGGTTTCGTAAACAAGTCTGCGAGTTGGGAGTGACCGGGAACAAAAAGAGTACGCAAAGTGCCATCTTGAATTTTTTCACGAACCAAATGACAATCAATCTCGATGTGTTTGGTGCGTTCGTGGAAGACGAGGATTAGTGGCGATGTGGATGGCCGCTTTATTATCACAAAAAAGATCGTCGATAGCAGTGTTGACGTGGAGATCCGAGAAAAGCATGTGAAGCCATGTGATTCCGCATGCAGCGACGCCATAGCACGATATTCGGTTTACGCTAAGGAACGGGCAACAATGGTTTGTTTCTTGGAACGCCATGAGATAGGACAAGAACCAAGAAACATGCAAGAACCAAAAAGATCGTCAAGATGTAGAACAAGATGTCCAATCGAATATGTATAACCATTAAGTTGGAGAGTAGAATCGGATGGGAAGAACAAACCGGTGCGGGGATCATGCTTGAGATACCGCACAATGCGAAGGGCGGCATTCCAATGGTCTTCATGAGGAGAATGCATAAATTGACTAAGATGTTGCAGACCGCAAAGAGTAACTACGGACGAGTTCTTGTAAGATATAATAATCTACCAATAAGTCGTCGATATGAGCCTGGATCCTTGAGAGCCGGGGAGGAGTCCAAAAATTGTATATTGGGTTCCATTGGAGTATTAACGGGACGTCCTCCAAGAAGACCAACGTCAAACAAAATATTAAGAGCGTATTTCCTTTGTGATAAGAAAATCCCAGGACTTGGAACGAGAAACTTCAATGCCCAAGAAGTATTTGAGAGTACCCAAGTCCGTAATGCGAAATTGTGTATCAAGAAATCGCTTGAGAAGTTGAATCATAACTTCATTATTACCCGTGATCACCAAATCATCAACATAAACAAGGACAATAGTCAAGAAAGAGCCACAAACCAATGTAAAAAGTGAATAGTCCGCCTTGAATTGTTGAAAGCCAATATCAAGCAAAGCGAGAAGGGGATTTAGCAAACCATTGCCTTGATGCCTGTTTAAGGCCATAGAGTGATTTCTTAAGACGACGGACTAAATTCTCCCCCTTAGTATGAAAACCTGGTGGAAACCTCATATAGACCTCTTCGTCAAGATCACCATGCGGAAAAACGTTGTTCACATCTAATTGGTAAAGAGAGCTAATGACGAATTGAAGTAAGAGCTAATAAAGTGCAAACAGTTACCATTTTAGCAACGGGCGCAAAAGTGTCATGGTAATCAATACCCTTTGTTTGAGTATAACCCTTTGCAACAAGCCGAGCCTTGTAGCGCTCGATGGTGCCATCGAGTTATATTTGATTCGATAAACCCATTTACATCCGATGGGGTGTTTTCCAGGAAGAAAGAGAAACAATTTCCCAAGTATCATTCTGTTCAAGAGCACCGTATCTCGAAGACATCGCCTCTTGCCGCTTGGGAGATTGACACGCAATGTCATAAGTTTCAAGTTCTTGCTCAAAAGATATGGAGGCTAAAAAATAGCAAGTGAGTGGGTGAAAACCGTGAGTATGATAAACCTTTGGATAAAGGGATAAAGAGTACCTGATTCGGCTTACCTTAGAGTCCGAAGAGAATTGATCGGAGGCCACAACAATAGAGTGGTAGTCCCAAAGACATCCGGGTGGATGGCGTTGCCGAGATGGCCGAGGCACGGCTCGAGTTCGGTGGGTGATGGTGCGGCCGTGGGTGCGGGAGGCTGAAAGGTGAGGTCGGTACAAGTACCGAGATGAATGTTTCACCAAGGTTGGGAATGGGTAATGGAATTACCGAAGTCCGTTCGATTGTGGGATGTTCGATGGTTTGACGGAAAGGAAAATGTTGTTCATAGAAAATGATGTCGCGACCGGTAAAGTTGTTTGGTCTTGAAGGTCAAAGAGACGGTAGCCTTTGTGGTTTGTGGGATAACCGATAAGAACACATTGGCGAGATCGGGGCCCAATTTATCGGAGTGAAGATGACCGATAGAAGCGTAGCATAATGAGCCAAAGACATGAAGATGAGAATAGGAAGGTGGTTTGCCATAAAGAAGATCATACGAGGTTTTATTGTGTAGGAGAGGACTAGATAGTCTATTAATGAGATGAGTAGCGGTTAAAACACAATCCCCCCAAAAATAAAGAGGCATACCAGAATGAAAAAGCAATGCACGAGCAACATTGAGCAAATGACGATGCTTACGCTCAACAATTCCATTTTGTTGAGGGGTATGAGGGCAACTAACGCTGGTGGTGAATATCGTGAGTGCAAAAAAACTCTTGTAAGCAAGAGAAAAGGAATTCAGATCCCGTTATCGATTGAACATTTTGGACTTTAGTTTGAAATTGAGTTTCAACAAAAGCAAAAAGCGAATTAGAGAATCAATCGCATCGACTTAAAAGTAAGCAAAAAAATTTAAGTATAACACGCATATTCATCAACAATAGATAAAAAATAACAACACGTCTTATGTGTAAAATGAGAATAAGGTCCCCAAATGTCAACATGAATAAGCTGAAAAGGACATAAAGAAGTAATAGTGCTAGACTCAAAAGACAAACCTGTTTGCTTGGATAAATGACAAGCATCATATGGATTTAATTGTTTTGCTAGACTAAAACATAAAGTTTGTTGCAAAGTAGATAAAACTGACTCGAGATGGATGTCCTAAGTGGGCATGCCAAATATGAGGTGAAGAGGTTGCGATAAAAAGAACGGCAAATCCGATAGGAATCTCCAGGTAATAAAGACCACTACGCTCATGGCCCCGACCAATGCTCTTCTTCGTCAAGAGGTCCCGAAAAAGACAATGGTTGGGAAAAAAAGTGACCGAAAGCGGTTTAACGTTTGAGTGAGCTTGGAGATTGATAATAAGTTATATTTGAAAGACGGAGCGCAAAGGACATTATCAAGGGAGATAGTTGGGGTAAGGGGGTGAATTGTGTGATGTCA
This sequence comes from Rhodamnia rubescens, assembly GCA_021437795.1. Lineage (NCBI taxonomy): Eukaryota > Viridiplantae > Streptophyta > Magnoliopsida > Myrtales > Myrtaceae > Rhodamnia > Rhodamnia rubescens. Next base: position 1,820,383 of record JAILYA010000003.1, on the reverse strand, counting down.
TGGGGACACCAACACCATTTGAAATTCCAACGGTGGGATGTGAAGAGGGATAGTGTGTCGAGTTTGTAAGGTGATGGAGTTCAAATGTGATGTGGTTGGTGGCACCAATGTCAATAACCCAAGTATCGAAATTAAATGAATTCGAAGATAAGCCAAGAATATTACTTGAGAGGTTGGCTTTCGGGATGTTTACCTCTTGTAGCAAACACATCGATTGCTTATATTGATCATTTGTGAATGGAGGAAGTGTCACATCGAAGTCCGGCTAGACTTATTGTCCGCGAGCCTAGAAGAGGTAGATAGCTGTCCACGGCGCTGCTTTTGGTTGGGAGGAAAGCCATGAAGTCGATAACACATATATCGTGTATGTCCTAGGATACCACAATAAGCGCATCTTTCTCGGCCACAAGACGTGTTTGTTCGTTTAGCTAGGTTAGCGAAGGAGCGGGAGTGCCAAGAGAGCCGGGCTATCCATGGAATGAGGAATTCATGTATGGCCGCGAAGCATGGTTGCCGTGGGTGCTAAGCAAAAATCTGGTCCGATCGAACAGTGGGTGGTCCAATTGGATATGGCGATGCGACTCATCTTGAAGAACTAGTGCATATGCACGTGTAGCACTAGGGAACGGATTCATTAGTAAAATCGGATCGACAACATTAGCGTACCTCGGATTGAGACCCATGAGAAATTGAAACATGCGCCAATTCTCTTGTTGTATGCTGATGGTTGAATGAGCCGAACAAGAGCATTGAGGTAATGGATCCAAATTATTCAATTCATCCCAGTAGCTTCTCAAGTTGTTGTAGTACTTGGTTACAACATCGTCATGTTGAGCAAGGGTACAAATCGTTTACTCAAGATGAAAAATCCTAGGACCATTCGATAGTGAAAAAGGTTCGCGGAGATCGGCCCGGACATCGATGAATCGACTACGTAGAGAACCGTTGGAACCAAATCGGATGGATGGAATTAAGAATCCATGATAGAATCATATTGTTCACACGAATCCAAGACGCATAGGTAGGATCGGTTGCGGCGATTTTTTTATTTCTCCAAGAACAAACGCCATCTTGTTCTTGGCGGAAAGGGCAATCTCCATGGCCTTGGACCAATTGTTGTAATTCTCACCGGTAAGAAACATGCCGACGAGATTAGATCCAGGGGTTATCGAGTGATGCATAAAATAAGGGCTATCCAACAGGTCATGTGCGGGAACGGTGGGTGAAGAGTTTGGATTCCTGGTTGCTATGATGACTTGCGGATCCGGAGCAAACTTTGCGGATCTGGAGGATTCGGGGGTTAGCAGCCGAAAGAAATCCTAGCGCTTGATCGAAGCCACTCCGGCGTAGATGGGCATCAATGTCGCGGCTTCTTCCCCGTAACAACAACAGCAGATGATCGCGAGCAAGAAGGCCGAAAAGAGAGAGGACTCGAGAGACGGCCTCCAAGGATCACCGCTCGATACCATGTAGAGTTTGGGCAAACTTAACTTGCATTGATGAAGTAATTTACAATATATACATAGGGTTTAGGACTAACACAATACAATGACAATTATGCCATTTAGTATAAACCTAATCTACCAATACAACACCAACCCAAATCATGAACATTGCGACATGAAAGTAGGAGAAGGTGAAGATGCTTACCTCTTGGGGAGATCCGTGGTTGCTTTGTAAGGATGAATGGAGGATCGAAGCAAAAAGAAGTACGAAGCAATATAGATCGAGAGGGTGACTTCGCGGTAGACAGAGAAACGCGGAATGGAATTCTTGCAAGAACGATGGCTGTGGGCAAAAAGAAAAGCGGAACACCGCGGCATGCTTACCCGGTACGGGAGAATCAGTCTCCGGCGCCAGTAACCTCCTAGAGAAGAAGAGCCGGCTCGCCACGAAGAGGCCGTACGTTAGGGTTCGGAAGTATAATAGCCGGAGCTAGAGGAGCAAGAATGCAGAGCGCTTAATGATCCAGTAGCATCAATGATTTAGTTGCTCACGGGAAAAAAAATGGAGAAGCCATTATTCAACTGAACTTATTAGATTCTACCGGTCTGATCATAAATGTTTGGTCGGAGAAAGTTGAGCTGCGAGAGTCAATGACCTCCGCCTTTCCCTCGATCTCGTTGCATCAACCCCAGATGCAGCAAAGGTGGTCCACGTCGGACCTTGGTCCGGCTAATTTATTGGTTTACATTTGTAGGAATGATTATTTTGGAAAATCATCAAAGGGTTAGGGCCAAATTAGCTAAATTGGACAGTTTGGGATCTAATTAGGAGCCGTATAACAAGTTTAGGACTGATTGATTATGTGTGTGACGGTTTTCCTTATGCACAAGAGTGCAGCATGATATTTTTTACAAACAAGAACATTATTTGAGCTAGAAAACTTGTTTCTCCCAGAAAAAAAAAACATAAATCATTATAGAAGATTAGTCCTAGAAAACTAGTTAATTTGTTCTTTCAAAGATAATTTTGCATTCAATTACATGATTTTAGATATAGATGTCTAGTTGCAGGATATAATATATTTTTTTTCCCATTAAGGTTGCTATTTAACAATAAAGGGTTGTTTTCTGGTCGGACATTGAATCTTTCTTTGACTTTATTCACGTATTAAGAAGAATGACTAGACTACGACATTTGACGGAGACTCATCTCTATCAATTGTATTGAATACACATAATGAAAAACTATCAATGCAGCATTGTTATCAGTTCTATTCACATGAATTTTCCCTTCTTTCGAACAGACCATCAACGACGTGACTACGGGTATAATCTTCTTGGCGACCCGATTGTACATGCAAAGAGTCAGCCCGAACTCGAACCAGAGCACGGACTCGACGGCGCTGGTGTTGCTGAACACAAGGAATTTGCGAGATTACAAGTCGGTGAGAGACATGGTACGACCTAATTCGGAGTCACCGTGGGGAAACTATTTCGCGTTCTTGCATGTGCCGATACCGAAAGCGAAACCGTGCGATTCCCAGTTCTCTGATCCTTTGAAGTTTGTCCGCAAAGCTCGTGAGGTGATCAAGAGGAAACGGAGCTCCTTCGGCGTAGTCCTCACGGGGCAGCTGTTAGAGATGATGAAGAAATGCAGAAACCCAGAGGTATGTATCCGTCGCGACGATTAACTAGTCCGAAATGGTAAGTATTCTAAGTCATATTCACAAAATTGATATGGCAAGTGATGGGGGTGGCACGCTCTCGTTGTGTATAATTTCTTGCGGTATATCGTAAATTTTGTAAATTGGTTTTAAGTGTGCCTAGCATTACTCCTTATTAGGCCTATTGGTACGATTGTCAACAAAAATTGAATGCTTGTTTGCTCGTACGGAATATGTTCAAATCATTGCAGGCAGTGGCAAGGCACATTAACAGGACATTGAGAAACTCGAGCATGACCATCTCCAACGTTGTAGGGCCAATGGAGAAATTGTCTCTGGCTAATCATCCTGTTAAAGCCATGTACTTCACCGTCGTCGGCACACCCGAGGTATTTATGTAACTTATCGCGAACTTTGATCTTCGCCTTATTGGTACTAGGCCTCATTTTTGCCAAAGTCGTTACACACATCGATTTAGATTCCGATTGTTCGGGACATGTATGGGGTCTAAAGACCAACTTTCCTATCACGGACATGATGCGCCACATTTTACGCGACGGTTACGCTCCTATGCCGTCGGTAAGAGTCGCCAGAATTTTGAATTCGAAAAAGTTGGCTTCTTTTTTTTTTTTTTTTTTCCTTATTCACGGCGACACATGTTCACTAGACCGAGTCGTGAGTGGCTTTCGACCGATGATGTAACCATTACATGAAATACTTTCTTCGTGCTTTGTTTTTGCAGAGTCTCCAAGTAACGATGATCAGCTATGCGGGAGATCTGAGAGTTGTCGTGCGAGCTGAGCAAGGGTTGATAGATTCGGAGTTGTACAACCGCTCGATGCTTGATGCTTTCGACATGATCCTTCACGATGCATGTGGGAAGCAGTAGAAGCCATCCCTATTCTCTATCATTCAACAGTTCAATGCCTTATGTCAGAAACCCTATTCTTCGTTTGTAAACAAACTAGGATCTTGTTAACAAGACGGATCTAACAAGGATAAACCTAAGAAAACAACCAAATTTATTAGAAGCCAAGAATAAAAGATATAAGGCCCGTTCTGCATGACAACTTCAACTAACAATAGTTTGTGTTCTATGGTGGGGTACTCAATGGAGTTTGTTTCGTCGGGAATTATCGGATTACATCTATCAAAGATTGATCTTTGATTTTTCACAAATTGAGTTTCGGTGGCTATTCAGATAGGAATTGAATTGCATAACAAGGATCAAGACAGCTAGATTTAAAGGAAAAGAAAAAAACACAAATATCGGAAACTGATAATTTGAAACTAAGAAAATACAAAAGTTTGTGCTGATGATCGCATCTCCTCTACAAAGTATAAATGCTTCCGAATAGTTAATATTCCAATTGATGGTTACGACGGCATCTCCATAGGTGGCTGAAAATCCTCGGTCGTCACTGGGTTTAACTATCGATTGGCATATTCATCTTTCATCCACACCTTTGCTTTTTCTTTCTTAAATTTTTGTATTCACCACTTAGATAAACTAGTTTAGTGATAGTCGCCGACTAATCGCTACCGTACATATTATGGTCATCGATAATCCTCGTGGTTGTCGATAAGTATGTGCCCTATCGAGAACTTACCGACCATTGAATCGTGCTTAACATCAAGCTTTATATTTGGTTAAGTCGGCATCATATTCATTAAAAAGGCTTGATCATTTTTTAGTGTCAGCATATACCTTTAATTCTTTTAAACATTTAAAAGGGACGAATAATTACCTCCCAACTAGGAGTGTCAAGGTATCGCTTAAAATAATTAACAAATGGAACATGTTTCATCATCGACAACAATTTATGTTTAAATATTTTCACGACGATATAAATATATTTCGTTCATTCATTTTTGTAAGCGATATAAGCGACCGTTTTTTGAGGAAGAAAATTTGAAATCATTCATTTTTCGCGAAAGTAACGGAGCCTAATAATAAACATGGACATATTCATGGAGGGTCACCCTATATATTGAGGCATTCATTTGGTATATTTTCATTAAAAAAAAATTAGACCCAAAATATTTTAGTGATCATTCTAAGTTCTTCTAACTAGTGGACTCTTTTGCAATTGGTTTGTTAAACTATTGTTAGTGCAAGTCAGGCCCTCTGACTTGATTTTCTGAACCTAAGTCCTTTTTCGAATTATTACATTTAATTATGTCAATGGTGAGCATGGTACAAGGGTGAGCATGGATCGAGTTGGTTCGGTTTCTTCAGGAACTTTGGATCGGACCGATGATCTCGGTTCTTAATTTTCGAAATCGGAGACCGGACAAGATCGACTGTTCTGGGCGGTCCAACGAAACCGGTAAAATAAAAATAAAAAGTAAAGCATGACCAATTATTTAGAAGGCAAAGCCGTAATTCAAGAAAGTTTCCCACTAGTACATGTAAATAATCATTCACAATCACATAGCTAACTCCCGCATTATATACCAAATCGCACGTCTTTTCATCTTTCCCCCTCGTTAGGTCATGCCTAAAATGTATTGGAGAAGGTCTTGCCCACACGAAAAACATTAGCTGTATATGTATTACTAAAATATTAGTTTTTTTTTGTGGCCATAAATTCAGAATTAAGTTGTGTGTTTAAAAAATAAAAATTAAATTAAAAATTTATCGATCCGATGGGTGGTCCATTGGTCCGATTCTACTTTGAGGCTGTGGGGATCGAATCGGTGACCTTCATAACCCGGATCGAACCCGTCGGTCCATCATGCTCACCTCTACTTTTCATGTGCCTAAATTGGGTAAGAATACTTTTAGAATTCCTAATGATGTACTGATTATTCAGAAATAAATTTGGATTAATGATGACCCATTTTTTTCTTTGTTAGACTAAATTTCAGGATTTTAAAACCTAATTTTTTCTCACTTCTTTTACAATGTTAAAAATAGCCATATGAAATAATCATAATAACCATAGCTAAATGTGATAATTACAAGATTACCTGATTGGAAAAATCAAAGACTATTTACAATTTTTACCCAAAAACACCGAAACGAGAACTGTCAACTGTCAAGTAGTCATTCTGATTTCTGCTTGGTCCTGCGAGAGAGAGAGAGAGGCTCTGAAGCTTTAATGGCGGCAAACTCCGGCTTCCGGTTGTTCTCTTCATCTGGCGATTTCGCCAATTTTTGGGTTCGGGTTCGCCGGCGATTCTCCACAGGAGGCTGCTCTTCATCCACCTCCCCCTTCCGTTAAAGTGCTTCCCTCGGGGGTTCGAATCGTTTCCCACAAAATCAATCGGTGGTATTTCTCAATATCGAAATTTTTTATCATTTCGTTGGTATTGATGTTGGTTACCGTCGCTTAGGTTCCGGAAAATGTCAAGTACACTGTGGAGCCTGTCAATCTGGGAGAACTCACGTTGCTCAAGGTGAGTTTGCCTGTGGTATTCTTTGGTTGCTTGGAGAATGAGAAGACTTGTTTCGTTTGAAGTGATTGAAGTGCATAGAATGGAAAGAAAATGGCTTTTATGAGCTTAGTAGTCGTGAGTGATCAATCTGAAGATTGTGAGTTTGCTTATTTTGCTGGGGTTAAGCAAGACTGATACTGAATGTGAGCTCTATCAAAAGGAAAGATGGGTAATGTAATTGAAGATGTTAATGCTTGTGAAATTGGTGGCTGAGCGCTATATTGTGGTCTCTGCTAGGGCCGGGTCAGCACCTAGGAGGTCTTTTCCTTGTCAAATTCGGACTTGGTGCATGGGAAATATGAAGGTGCGTAAAACCCGCAATCCTTCACTTTTGTGTTTTTGCAAATGAAAGATCAAATTCTGTTATTCATGCACATTCTAGTTCTTGTGCTCTGTTGACTGGACTGTTGCATGTAAACATGACTAGTGGATTTTGCGTGTAGGAGGACTGAAGCTATGGGAAGGTTCAATGGATTTGATTAAAGCCCTCCAGTCAGAAATCCAAGCTGGGCATTTATCATTTAGTCGAAAGAGAGAGTGCTAGAGGTGGGCTCATAATTTCAGGTGATTCACTGTGAAGCCATGGGAGGAAAAAAAAAACAAATACCTTAACCCAAACTAGTTGGGGTCCGTGGATGAACAAAACAAGACCAAAAAAAAACTATAAAATAAAACAAATACAATAATATAGTATACAATATAAAAAACAAAACTAAACCCAGGAATTTCCCCCCCCAATGTTAATCGCTTCCCCACTCCCTAAACAAACACCCAACATGTCCCACTCCAACAAACCCGTCTTACTACTTTCCCCAATTTTCGCCACCTCTCCTTTTTCTCCTCATGCTATTTTCATTGTAAAATTTAGGTCTAAAAACTGATACACTAACTTTTAATTTTATACTCAAGCACCCACCATAAGCACCGCCTTGGAACCCTATCATACGCTTCTCAAGATCAATAAACACCATATGTAGATCTTTCTTCTTTTCTTGATACCTCCCATCAACTCGTCGCATTATCAAGAAAATAGCCTCCATGGGACCTTCCCAGCATAAATCCAAATTGATTTACGGATATCTTAGTCTCCAGCCTCAAACGATGCTCAATAACTCTCTCCCACAACTTCATAGTATGGCTCATAAGCTAATGCCTCTATAGTGAACAATGATATCTCCTTTATTCTTATAGATAGGCACAAACATACTTTTCCTCCATCCATCGGCATCTTATTAGTATGGAGAATCTTATTAAAAAGGTTAGTCAACCAACGTATTGCCACAACTCCTAAGCATCTCCACACTTCAATAGGGACACCATCGCCCCAAGGCCTTACCACTTCATCTTCTTTAATGCCTCCTTAACTCTTTAATTTTACGCACAAACCTTCTATTTGAATCATAAAAATCCTTCAATTTCATTCATTTTATTTTTATTTTTTTTTTTAAAAAATTATTTAAAAAATATCTTCTCTTTTTTTTCCTTTTTTTTTTTTTTTTTTTAAATTTTTTTTTTTTTTTTTTTTTATTCTTTTAATTTTTGTAAATTTTTTTTTTTTTTTTCTCTTATCTTTGCAAGCCTATAGAACCTTTTTCTCCCTCTTTGCTCCCTAGTTTTTGTACATCAAAAAAACCTTGCCTCTAGCCTCCCGCACACTTTCTTGGCATTTTCCTCGCTAATCTAAACTTTTCTAAACTTTCCAAATCCCCGAAAAACTAGTAGTAAGAGTAATAATAGGTTGCTTCTTGCCGATACATCACCCATATTTGGAACTTTTAAAAAGCCCATGCCTGCATTTCTATCTTGTTTCAGGTGCACGATGACCCATGAAAGGAGAGTCTTGTTTGTTATTTTCATGAACAGTAGTGCGTGGAGTGGTCAATTGGGAGGCCAACTAAATCCAGTGCTTGGACTGGTGGCTTGTATGTTGTTAATTTTATGTGTTACTAGGGGATAGAAGGAAATGCTACCAGTGCTGATAAATTTCATTGTTCTGAGAGTGTTGCATTTCAGAGGTTGAGTGTTATATTTAGGGCATGCATAATACTGCTTTGTCAATGCACGATGGGAGATTGTGTGCCTCAGTGGGAAAGAGATCACTGGAGTATAGCACATGTTTGCCTTTTCTTGCTGCCCTGGGGTATCCAGCTTTTGAACTTTCTTGCTTAGGAAACTGATACAGTTGCTGAATTTACAGTGTCGAAGGAAAACTTTCTGCACATTAAAATGCCGTTTTAACAGTTAGTAAGTGTGCTGTATTTATGGTCTAGAGGTGCTAGGACTACATAACTCTAGCAGTCTCCATGATCCAAAACATACTCTGTAGTAATAATATGGAAAATTTTCACTTGATTTTGAGTAGAGACAATGTACTGTTGTTGAAGCTTCAGATATATACTCAATAATGCTGTCAACACTTATGTCGACCTTTATGTTTGGCATCAGTTGTGATTTTAATGCATCATGTGATCAGCTTTCTTGAGAACCCGTATGTAGGTAGCATCTCTCTGCATAATACTCTGGGTATTTTTATCATGGTTGACACTACCATGAACTTTCCTAGTGGTTTGGACTTTGGAGTAACTATTTCTTAATTGTTCCTCTATAAAAATATTTACATGTATCTGAAGCTCAGAAGTTTGTAGTCTTTAAGGATTGATCCAATTTGTTCTTTGAGCCTTTGTGCTCAAAGTCGGAATAGAAATGCTGTGGATGAGAAGTAGGTGCAGAGTATGTTGTTCAAAGGTTGTTTGCCTCCTTTAGACAATCAATTCGCTCTCTGATTTGCAATGGAAGATTCTTAGCATGATTGGCCTCCAAAGTAGGTCCAATTGCTTCCAATGGAATGTCTTCCTAAGCTAAGACAATGATCTTATCCCAAATGACCGTTTTGGTGGCTACATGGTTCGGAGGATGATCTTATTCCAATGGAATGTCTTCCAATCAAGTTCTTTGTTTTTTACTTTTATGTTTTACATCACTTGATGAATTTTTAGTCTTTTCACTAGGAGGCTGCCTGAAACTTAGGCGCATTTGGTTGAATACTAATTAATCTCCAAAATGTTGGGTGGTGGTTCATACTCCCCAACGATAGGAAAGTATGTGGGTCCCGCTCTATGCCGAGCCACCTCGGTAGGGGGGCTCAAGGGGTTAATGCCCCCTGGACACCGGAGGGCTTTTATGATTTATGCTTATAATTTTTCATTAGTAGTTTGGGCTTGGGCTTATGAATAGCTACTGCTATATATACTCTTTTTCGCTTGTAATTGAACAATGTAATGAGAGGTGCGGAGTACTATTTATAGTGGAATCCTCTCGCTGGACGTAGCCCTAGTTTAAGGGTGAACTAGGATAAAATCTCGTGCCTTGATTTCTCTTTCTCATTTTACGCTTTACTTCATTGTGATTGTGCACCGTATCCTAGCACAAAACTACTAGTTGCACTGTGATCTGATTCATGTTAAGTTCCCATTATAGTAATAGCTTTCTTTCATGTCATTTACCAATCCTACTTCCTTTTATATTGAACGTTACTGATCTAAATTGAGATAGCAATTTGTTTTCTCTTTTCTGTTGCTTTCACTGATGAAATTGCGTTACTTTTCAGCTTGGATGAGGTCATGGACTTCTAGCAATCTTTGCATGCCTTGAGGTAAAGTATCCATCTTAGATTTGACCTAGGCATGGCCTAGTTGATGCTTGTCTTAGAAAAGCTGAATTTTATACAGTGACTTCAAATTCGTTGTGGTAGGGTTCTCCTACCGTTCACCTGCAAGACTTCAATGTGGAGGTATTGCGATGTCTAACCATTCCAAACATGGATGTGAATTTGAAGAAATCCCAAGCTCCTGAATGTAGCCCAGCAGATAGAGATATACGTTTCTCTGGTGGTGACTGGAGAGATGTCCATCAAATTCTTCCACATGTTAAAGATAATGAAGCCGTCCCAAATGGAGATAATGGCTCGGCCTCAGGGGTTATAATGTTATTTTAATGGCCGAGACAGTGTATTCAATCTCCTCTCTCCAAAATCTGTATGAACTTGTGAAGAAGGTTGGTTTGGATCTGTGCACAACTTCCTCTTGCAATGACACAGTTCTCATTTCCTCTTGTATTGGCTTTTGTAAACAGTGCATGAGTCGTCCTCATGGAGCTGCATATATGGCTGGTAAGAAGTATTACTTTGGGGTTGGAGGGGGAACATGGAGATTTCTGTCTCTGGTGGAGAAAGATGGTAAGTCTTGGAAAATCGAGCACCTTTACTAAAGCTGCCTTTATGGATTGAAAGGCTCTTTTTTTTTTTTAGGTTTTGGAGATAATGTTTATTGTTAGAAAGTAGAATTGGTACTTATTGGCAGAATCCCTTGAGTTGAACACCTTGACTAAAGCTTCCTTTGTGGATTGGATGTTCATTTTGCTTTTTTTTTTTGGAGATAATGTTTATCGTGTAGAAAGTAGAAGTGGTCTTTATTGGCAGAATCCCTTGAGTTTAGTGAAGTTACTTGGACATTCCTTGGGCTCTGATATCTTTTTTCTTGGGAATTATGCCTTTAGATGGAATCACATGATATATTTGATCATTGAAGCATACTTGTTGTCTCTTTAATATGGTGCACGAGAATAACTTGTGTTACTCACATTTTTTAGTTATGTGATCATGTTTTCCTTACCTGGAAATATTGTTTTCCAGGTAAAACCTTCAAAAGAATCATCCTTTTGATTCAAGATGGTCTCTAGGAATGGCAAAATCTGCTACTGTTGGTGTTTCTTGCTTTGGGTGTGCTCCTCTGACAGTTGCTGTTATGCAGGCATAATGGCAAGCAGCATGGTTGCCGAAGCGGCTGATGGTTCGTCCAGCCTTCCTGAGATTTGGAGGCTTTCTTTCAAGTAACTTTGGGTCAAGTCAACTGTAAAAGACGAAAATCCACATCTCTAGAGAGAGAAGGATTATGTCACTTATCCTACAATGTCTCATTCCATTAGCGAATTTTAATCTTCGACGCCATAGGTGTTTCTAGTTTCGTATCTCATTACTTATGGAGTGGAAAATGACATTGTTTGGGGAACTTTTGAAAACATGGCTGACGAACTCCACGATCAAAAGTTGGGGATGGAACTATCTCCCTGCTTTTCTTAATGTTTAAACTTGTACTTAATTTATTTGAAGTTATGATGGTTGTCTGAGTATGGCACCAGATCTTTTCTTTGATCCTTCGTGACCGAGTTATTGTTATCTTTGTGATGAATTCTATGTGGCCGAGGACATCCGGTATCCAGTTAATCCAGATCCTCATATTCTAATGATACGATGTAGACCGATTGGATCAGATTCAAATAAATGGAACGGGCAACTGGTTAAACGGTCTACAGCTAGTTTTCTACACTGTTCTGTAGTTTCCTATGATGAAGATAAGAGCTTTCCTAAAGCGTGCTCAACTTCATCCTAGGCGAACGCTCCTTCGTAGATAATCTCTGCATCTTCCTCACGGACCCGAATTGGAAAAGGGTGGAAAAAGGCTCGCAGTGCCAGCCACCTTCCCATCACAGCGAAGATATTCTTGATCTCAAACTCTATGATCCCATATCTGACATCGCCATCATCTCCGCGAGCTCCGCCCTAGAAGTGCACCTCCAAAATGGAAGAGATCTAGGTCTTCCTCCGGCTGCAGTCCCCACCTAGCTTCACTGCCCGTTTGGAGAGTGGTGCTGGCCTTGACAGCGATAGCTCCCATGTCCAATGCCATGAGCCGCTCCTGGGGCTTGGGCTCAGGGAGAACGAAGTAGATCTGGACCTCTGGTTGGGCGAGAGCTATCGTCAGAGAGCGGGTATGCACTTCCAGTAGTGGGACTTGCACATAAAGCATGAAGAGGACAAAGAAGAGGAAGGTGACGACTAGGGTTGAACAATTTGGCTGGTTCAACCCGGGAACCGAATTGTATTGGTATTGCTTGGCTAATTCACGCAAGAACTAGTTCGGTTCCTGGTTCCATGCGCTGAACCAGTCGGTTTTACTTGGGAACCAACCTTAAAACGGGTTCAAAACCAACCCTAAATTATCTCATGCATATCTTTTTTGTTCTCGGTCTCCTCACTTCTCACAACTGTTGAAGATCTGTCAGCAACATTTGTCACGGATGAACTCCGGTCAATCCTCTGAGATTTTTGCTGTTGTGGAGTGGTTTTCTTGCCGCTTCATGGTAAGATTACATTCTGTGAACAAGCGATTACATCAAGGGTGATCATATAATCATGGTCGATTACTAGCAACTTTGGGGTAGCATAGTTGAAGAGAATCTTTGAGACTTGAAAGCACATTAGTGCTATCATTTTATTGAAGAGTGCTTCCACGACAATTATCAAACAAAAAAACATCGTAATCTTCAATGCACTGACCATTCTCGTGGTATGCACAATCGATACTCGACAATCGAATATCTCATTTGCGTTATAATAAGTGCCACGAGATCACCAGCTAACAAAATCTTTTCTTACAATTCAAAAAGTCAATTGGGCAATTGGTCCCATCGATCTCAACACATATTTATCTTTAGCGCGAACATGTGCATTCCAGCAAACGGACCATGCGTGATGCGCACAAGAGTGTGCAGCCGGATGCTTGAAGAGCCTCGAGCACTTGGTAAAGAGCTTAACACCCTCAAGTCTCGCATCCGATAGGAGATGGAATATCGACTAATTCGAAAATAACGATTCATCTCTAAATGGCTACCCTTTGAAAGACTTTACGTTTGGCCCGACGTGGATCGAACTAGATCGTGAGAAAATCTCCAGTCTTTTGACTCCTTCCAGCAGATGACATCCTATGCATAGCTACTTGCAACTGCCAACACTTTATTATCCCACCTAATCCTAAAATCCACCGATGAACCATAGCACACGAAGCCACAAGGATGGCCAGAAACATGAAAGCAATCCGTGTACACAGACAAAGACACGTACGCACAAATAAATATAAATGTGTGTCAATAATATCCAACTGTTTCATAGAATTGTCTGGGAGTTCTCAACCTGTTGATCTTAGATTGCGGTTAACACAAAGTCCAATGGAGTTGATGGAGGAGGATGAAGGTCTTGAGCCAGTGAGCCCTACAGGACAGTACTTCAACAGTAAAGTGCTGTCGGTTTCTGTTCTTGGCATTTTGGAATCCGAAATTCCGATCAAAGACTCCCAAGCTAAGTGGCTGATCGAAGATGTTTTCCTCCCAATCAACCCACGCTTCTCTTCAATCATGGTATGTATGTATAATTGCGCTACAGATGGTCTAACGAGAGGAATGACGCCCTAGTCCGAGGAATAATTGGAACTATTGTCTCAAACTTCTTCCTAGCATAAATGAACTTTCTAGCATTTAACTTCTTACCACCAAAGAATTTAGTCGCATGATTGAATGATTGTCCGAAAAGTTAAGAGAATACTTGCATAATTGGTACATACGGATACTTGCATGGTCATATCGTGAATGAATGAACCCTAATTCACTGCACATACTTAGATATTATTTTGGGTTTCTTTTATCTTGGACAGGTGATGGGAAAGAAGGGAGGAAGGAAGTGGAAGAAGGTGGAAGTGAATGTGGAAAACCATGTACACGTCCCCAGCTTTTCCTCTCCAAAGGGCTCATCATCTCCATCCGAGAACGACAGTTTCCTCAAGAGTTACATCTCAGAAATGGCCATGAAACCATTTCCACAAGGCCAGCCACTGTGGGAGATACACATCATCAAGTGTCCGACCAGCGAAGCACAAGGAACCCTAATTTTCAAGCTTCACCATGCACTGGGTGACGGCTATTCTCTTGTGGGCGCTCTCTTGTCTTGCCTCCAAAGAGCTGACGATCCTTCCCTTCCCGTCACCTTCCCCTCAGTCAGTAACTTCAGCTCAGCCAATAAAGATGGCAGAAACGTTGGACTTCGGAAGGTGGTCAGCAGATGTTTCTCGCCGGTCGTCAGCACCGTAAGAGATTTCGGTTGGAGCGTCTTGAAAAGCACTTGCGTCGAGGACGATTTGTCGCCGATCCGGCGTGGGTCGGAGAGCTTCCAGCCGTTCTCAGTGTCGACGATCTCGTTCTCCTTGGATCGCATCAAAGAGATCAAGTCCCGCCTTCGAGTGGTAACAAATATCATTTTGAATGCTATACTATTGACCAAAAAAAAAAAAATGCTATACTAAAGTCTAGCTTCTTGCATCACACATGCATTACTCGATTGTTTAGCATTTCACTTTTTAAGGTACACTTTGGTCTCTAGTCTTTTGCATTATAATGGTCGCCTACACATAACTAGCTAAAAAACTATTTATTTTTTTCGCGTATTTCGCTAATTATATGTAGTTTAGGTGATATTTATTTTAGACGTTTACCATACACAAGTCTGTAAATTAGTACGCAGCTAGTTTTCTGGGTGTTCAAAATTTAACTGAGGAAAATAACATGGATTTACGCATGTAATGTGCATAATCTTTTACAATTAAGTCACCATATTGGGCGTTTCCTTGAATTTTCCAGGACAATTAATACAATAAAGGGATGTTTCCACATGTAACTAGCATGATTAAGACATTTGACAGAGAGAGATATATATCAACATTACATTAGTGGATGGGAATCAACCTCAAATGATAAAGATCATTAGTAGCATTCGACCATACATACGCAACATTATTTCTAGAAGTGCTTAGGCCGACAGGTTTGAGATCTTGTCGGTTATTTCTAACCACACGATCTTCCCAATCAATGAGTGCTTTATGCAAAACACGCGGTGATGGTGTATGGATCTACGATTGAGATTGTATCGTCCCCGACAAGATCTTGTCAGGGAAGCATTTCCCTTTTTTGAACTAGGATCAATTTGGAACTGTAGGTATATTAGCTTTTTTACTATACAGAAATTGATTGATTATCCTAAGGCTTCGAATCAGTCAACCATGCAACGACTAACATAATCATCAGTTCTTTGCCCATGAATTTTCTCTTCGATGGAACAGACCATCAACGACGTGATCACGGGAATAATCTTCTTGGCGACCCGGTTGTACATGCAAAGAGCGAGCCCGAACTCAAACCTGAGCACCAACTCCACGGCTCTGGTGCTGCTGAACACGAGGAACTTGCGTGATTACAAGTCGGTGACGGACATGGTCCAGCCTAGTTCGGAGTCACCATGGGGGAACAATTTCGCATTCTTGCACGTGCCGATACCGAAAGTGAAGCCGAGCGATTCTCAGTTCCCGGATCCTCTGAAGTTTGTCCACAAAGCTCGTGACGTGATCAGGAGGAAACGGAGCTCCTTCGGCGTGGTCCTCACAGGGAAGCTACTTGAGATCATAAAGAAATGCGGAAACGCAGAGGTATGTGCCCGTCGCGACAATTACTTAATCAGAAACGCTAAATATGCTTAAGTCCGATTTACAAAATTGATATGAACGCGCTCTTGTCTGCTTGGACTTGCAGGCAGTAGCAAAGCACATCAGCAGGACATTGAGAAACTCGAGCATGGTCATCTCCAACGTTATAGGGCCGATGGAGAAATTGTCTCTGGGTAATCATCCTGTTAAAGGCATGTACTACACCGTCACCGGCACACCCGAGGTATTTATCCAGTTATCGTCGATTTCGATTTTGGACCCAAGAGCATAGGATTTCCCATGCTGGATTTGTAGGTCTAAAGTTTTGGTCCTTGGCCTCATTTTCCAAGTCTTCACATGCATCACCTTCTAAAATATCGATATAGATTGCGACATTTGGGACATATATAGGGTCCAAAGACGAACTTTGCTATTATCGTAACACAGTCTATGCAAAAGTTGGGCTCCTAAGCCATCGATAAGAGTCGACAGAACCATCGAATTCAAAATTCGATCTGTCTTGTTTACCACAACACCTAAATGACTAGATTGAATTGCGGGTGACCATCTGCTTCGTAAGCGATACTGTAATGAACACATGGAATACTTTCTTGTGTTCAACTTTTGCAGAGTCTCCGCATAACGATCTTCAGCTATGCGGGCAATCTGAGAGTAGCGGTGGGAGCCGAGCAAGGCTTCATAGACTCCGAGCTGTATACCCGGTCGCTGCTGGATGCGTTTGACATGATCCTTCACGACGCATGCCGGAAGCAGTAGAAGCCATTCCTATTCCTATTATTGCCATGTTCAACGCCTTCTGAGGAAAACCCTAGTTTTTTTCTCCCTTGTTTCTTGCAATGAAGATATCGTTGGCATGGACGGAGCCAGAGATCGATTCTTGGGGGGCCCACATTATGAGACTAATAATCCCAAAACGAGTTCTCGAAGTTAAAAATTTAAGGCGTGATCTGTTATCATTTCTCTTATTAAAATTTCGCTTTCCTTACTTGTAATTTCCTCTTACATGTCGCGTTTTCCTCTCTTTTTTACATATATTTTGTGTATGTGAAAAATAAGCTATCATTGAACTTGGCGAAAGAATAATAAAGTTTTAGGTAACTGTAAGCATAAAAGACATTAATCACCACGGCTTGATAGTGTTCATTTGAGTGCTTCATTCCGTCTGAGGAAGCTCCACGTTGGTCGTATTACATCGCCAATTCCAGACCGCAAAGGACACATGCTGCTTGGCTCAAATGCCTCTGATTTTCGACTTTTCACTTCGCTCTTCAAGAAACAAATACTATCGCCGGACTCACTTGCCCTCAAACGAGCTAGATCTAGTAGACGTCGCCCCCACACACCGCCCCGTTGTAGATCCACCAAGCATGATGCCACGTAACGTGTTGGAACACTGTTCGACATCGATTCAAACTCGAAGTGACATTCACCGTGAGTTTGAGAGAGAATGTTAAAAATATTTCAGATACATTGTAGCGATATTTATGATTCCAAAAATACAAAAAAAATTAAAAAAAAATTCCAATTCACTTTTCCACATTATTCTTAACTTCACCAAAGCTCTTGCTCATTTTTCTATTAGGTACCGTTCGGTTACATTTATCGTTGCTGGATGCTTTCGATATGATCCTTCGTGATGCTTGCCGGAAGCCATCGAAGCCGTGTGGCTTAGTATTATCCACAATGTGACGCCTTGGGATCGAGCCCCGCCTGCTCTTTTCCGAGTAACTCCTCTGTAATTTATTTTACGAGCTTTTCGATCATATATAGTCTGTTTTCTCTTTGCTCTTTATGTCTATGTTCCCCCTTCTTTCTATTGGTGATTTTCACAAGAAAATCATAGGCGGTAAATGCTTCAACAGGGAAAAGCTGTTGGCCCCGTGAACAAACGAGACATAAGTAGAATCGTGCATACACGACTTTAGTAACAACTCTCCTACAATTTTCCTAGAGAAAACTTCAAATAAGATATTGAAGTGGCCTTGTTCTTTCAAAAAGGGTATGATCAAAAGACATTTTCGTCATTTACTTTTTTTTGAAGTTTTTCCTCTTTTTATTTTTCCGTTTTCCTTTCCTTTTCTTTTTACTTTTCCTTTTTCCTCTTCTCTCCGCCAGCCATCGACGCCCTCTCTTGGTCCGACGTCAGGTGATCCTCTCCAGATTTGACAAGGGCAACCCTCGCCGGTGTCAAGTGAGGGCTAGGGTGGCCCTTAATTACGAGAATGCCCTTAATTAGCTCCTACGATGGCCTGTGGGGGAAAGATGGAAAAAGGAAAAAAAGAAAAATAAAAAAGGAAAAGAATAAATGATGAGAATGCCCTTAATTAGCTCATTCTTTAAAATAATGAGGGCACTTCAAGTTATTATTTGAAAGGATTAATACTACAAAAAATCCCAAAATCGTACATCTATAATAAATTTACCCCAACCTTTTTTATCATAAAAAATCTCAAACTAGTATATATGTGATAAATTTAACTCAAATTATTTTTTTTATCAAAAAAAATTCAAACCGATGCATCTATGACAAATTTAACCATAAAATATTTTTTTTTACCACAAAAAATTCAAAACTCGGTAAATATGTGACAAATTTAGCCTAAATTAAGTTTTTTAACCACTAAAAATTTCAAATTAGTACACTTGTAACAAATTTACCTTTTATTATTTTGTTCAATAAATCAAGTTAATATCACAAAAAATCCCAAACCGATGCATATGTAAAACAGAGAATAAAAATCCTAAACTTGCACACCCATCAACTATCACATATGATCCATTTCAACAATTTAATGGTAAAATTTCATGAAAAATTAACAAGAAAAAATTTATATCAAATATATCAGGTTTGAGGTAAATTTATCACAAATATATTAGTTTGAAATATTTTATTATAAAAAAAATAATTTGAAGTAAATTTATAGCAAGTGTACCAATTTCAAAATTTTTATGATCAAAAAATAATTTAGAGTAAATTTATTACAAAGGTATTAGTTTGAAATTTTTCTTGACGTTAACTCTATTCAAAACAAAGACTCTTATTTCAACATTTCCCATTTCCGGAATGTTTAGTGGGATTTGGTTTTTCTGGTTATATGTCATCGTCAGGTTTCGCGACCAGACGACTAGATGGCAATTTTCATGCATACCAATCATAGTATTCGGTTAATCTCCAGTCCTCCTTTTTCACGCTGCAACCAAAAAGAAGGAAGAACCATAAAAGGAAGAATAAAAAATTAGCGGCCGACTTTAGCAAAACTTAAATACCGAATGCACCAACTCATCTGGTGAACTGTCTCTTCCCTACAAGAACAAGCGGAAGAAATAAGGAACAGGGGAGGGGTCCCCACAACATGTGCACAACAACTGAAATCATGTTCAGTGAAAAAGTCCTCTCTTTTCGTACTCCCACAACGTGGCCCCAACTCATGCATCTTCCTAACATGTGACTTCAGTTGCAGAGTCTAACCAAACCCAACCGGCCTCTCTCTCTCTCTCTCTCTCTCTCAAGCTTTTGGTCAGTCTTATTTTCTAACATATGAAAGGTAGCCAACCTATTTGCTGGCATCTGCATCATAATCCAATGACCCACACCTAATACATGTTGCACAGGCTGGATTGGAGAATCATCTCAAAAGGACCGGGGCATGATGCTTTTCACAAAGGAAAGTACAATGAATACATGAGAAAAGGGAAATCGATGTGATCATTCATAGGAAAAGGAAGAAAGGGAAAAATTTCTCAACCCATTACTACATTCCAGTGAAAGCAGTCACCTTTTTTTTTTTTTTTGACAATGTAAAGTAACTATCATACACATATCTACCCTCCTCTTCTCAACTTGGTTTGACCCCTTTACTTGACCACCGCAAAACCGATGGTCTGCGTGAAAGAAATCTGGACAAGCGAGGATAGAAAAGAACGAACAAGAGAGGAAAAGAATAACATATCAAAGAACAAAAACCTAAGAAGTAGCTTCTGTCCACTCTGCTTGAGCAGTATATATCATCAGAAGACTGTAAGAAGACCAATTAAGTGAGAGAATATATGACAGAAGCACAATTACTCCTCGGTAAGACACTGGACTAAGAAGATGGGAAGCCTTTGTTTTTGTCCCCCTCACCGGCAATCCGTGGAATTGAACGAGTCCACAAAGCATGCAGGTTTTGAAGGGAAGCTTGACTGGGTTTGGGAGAAGGACGCACTGTTAAACAATGAGGAAGTGCCTTCATCCGATTGCCATCGTTCAAGAGCTTGAGGGAGGCTCATGTGTAGGTCAATGCCGTAGTGCTCCTCTTCCTCCTGGCGAGAAGGCTTCCACTGCTCTACAAGAGGGCTCAAAACATTGACCGCGTGGCCCATATCGGGTCTTTGGGAGGGTTCGCGGGCAGTGCAATGACCTGCCAGCTCGGCCACTTTGCAGATGCTCTCCAAGGTGCCGTTGTCAGGGTTAAGAGTTTGGTCTATGGCTTTTGGGATGTTTTCCTTGTTGGTTAAGACTCTGCGGAACCACGTCACCAAATGAGCGCTCTCATCTGGCAAAGAGTCATCCAATGCTTTTCGGCCAGTGAGTATCTCCATTAAAACAACTCCATATGCATAAATGTCCACCTTAGTGGTTACCCTGCCAGTCGCTGTTCACCAATAGAGAAAGCACATCAAATGCAACTTCCGAGGCACACAATCCAAGCAAATGAATAAATGGGTGCGCATGCCCAAAACAGAGTACTGGAGAATATAATCGAAAATGTACATCTTAACTGAAGAAGAAGAATTTCTTCAGTGTTAGCATTTACACATTTTTGGATTATTCAGCCAACAAAAACTATAATACTGCTTCTCTTTCTTTTACTTTACACACACCCCACCCCCCCCCAAAAAAAAAAAAAAACCTATAATACTGACACAACAAACTAGAACAAGGCCTCCATTTACATATGCAGCGAGACAGATCAATAAGTAGGCTATCATGTTCACACATCAATCTCCAGTCAAGGGATTGCGTGAATGCTCATTAGTATCCCAATCAAGGAAAGAGGACTTCCAAAGAGTTAACTATTACAAAGACCACTTTGCGCATTTTGGTGTATCTTCCTCTATTTCTCTCCTCTTTCATAAGCGCACCAATATATCATAGCACGTTTTCAAAAAGACATCAACTTGACCTAATGTCACCCATTCTCATATTCTTTAATTGTCCACTATCATAAACTATTGAGTGACTATATCTCTCAGAAAATTCAATCCTACTCTTCGGGGCTATCTGGATTGCTTGAGTTCAGAAAGTGCAGCCATATTATAAGCAAGTTACAAAAGATAAAACTGAAACAAGAAGCAATCGAAGCTCTACTTACCAGCATATTCAGGAGCTAGATAGCCAAATGTTCCAGCCAAACGAGTCTCAAGAGAGTACTTGCCATCGGGGGCATTTTTAACCAAACCAAAATCTGCAACCTTTGCCCTCATGTCGTCCCCAAGAAGTATGTTAGATGGTTTCAAGTCCCTGTGGATGAAACTCTGTTGAGCCAAGCTGTGTAAGTATTCTACCCCTCTCGCAACATCCAGAGCTATCGTAACTCTCTGCTTCCATGTAAGGGGCGAGCAACCCATCTCTTCCCACTCAAACAAATGCTGCGCCAGTGTGCCCTGTGGCATATGCTCATATACCAACAGCCGTTCTTTACCGTTGATACAATATCCAAGAAGAGCAACCAGATGCCTATGCCGTACTTTAGTAAGCACTGCAAGTTCAGCTTGGAACTCAGACAAGCCTTTATTTCCAAGAGTTAAAGATTCCATTCTCTTAATGGCAATCATGGTCCCATCATGCAATTCCCCTTTGTAGACAACACCAAAACCTCCCCTACCTAACACATTGCCCTCGCTGAAATTGTCTGTCACTTGTCTGAGGACATCAATTGAAATTGCGATATTTCCACCGTCGAAGACAGGAAGGTCGCCACTACTTTGACTATGCATCTCACTTTGAACACCGCCATACCCATTCATCCCATTTATCTTAACTACTTCTTTTCCCTTTTCTAAACTTTCACCCTTTGTGAACCCTGTATTTTTCCTTTTGGCATAACAGAATCTGTATAACACAAACAGCACTACACCTAAAAATACTAAACCAGCCAAAACAAGAGCCACGATCAAACCAGCTGAGACAGAACCCTTCGCTGCACTCGATGAATTTCCAGAGGTCGGATCTGAACCGGGAGTTCCTCCACCCCTAGAGCTTGATTTTCCGAGCAAAGGATTGCCCGTGCTAGTCAATTTCACCGAAGCTGGGAAGACTGGCAATGCCCCAGAGAGATTATTGTTCGAAACATCAAGGACCTGAAGATGAGGCAACGTCGCCAAACTATCCGGTATAGAACCAGTCAAATCATTATCATTCAACAACAAACTCCTCAAGGACGTGAGATTGGCGAAAGCGGGAGAGATTGTCCCTGAGAAATGCTGTTTGGAGAAAGACACCGACGTTACATTCTTCCCCTGACAAATAATGAAATTCCACCCTTGACAAGCATCATTCCCTTCCCAAGACTCGGCCAGCGTCATCGGATAACCCAGTGCCCCTGCGATCTCCAGCAATGTAGTGACTTGGGGAGCGCAAGGGCCCGGCGCAGTGTTACAAAAGCTATTAGTACCATCATAAGTAAACTTGATGTTGTTAGGGTTGTCGGGCACAGGGCCCTGCAACTTATTGTTGTTCAAGGACACATTCTTTATACTAGGCAACGACATCAGATTAGCAGGCACGACGCCGGTGAAGTCGTTGTCGCGAAGCTGAAGGTCAAACAAACTCTCGCATTTCGACAGGTCCGGGATGGGACCAGTGAACCTATTCTTGTGCAACCAAACTTGATACAACTGGGGCATGCTAGACAAAACATCAATAGTACCTGACAAGCCCTGCGCCTGATTGTTGAGCCACAAGTTCTGAATACCGGACCCGGCGAAAGACGGCGGGAGCGCCCCGGTGAGGTTATTGTACGACAGCCGCAGACTCTGGAGGCTCGGGAAGGAGCCGAAGAAATCGGGCAGAGTCCCCATCACATTGGCGCTGCCGGCGTAGAACGTGACGAGGCCCGTGGACTGATTCAAGCCGGAGGGGATCGCCCACGGGTCGAGGTTGAAATTGTTGCTCAGGCTCAATGTCTGCAAGCTCGTGAGCCCCGCGAAGGCCCCGTCGGGCACACTGGTGAAATTGTTGCCGTCGAGGTAGATAACCTGCAAGGAGGCGAGATTGGCGAGATTGGGGATGGGGCCGGAGAAGGCGTTCTTCTGGAGGGACAGGGTTTCGAGGCTAGAGACGAAGGAGAGATCGGCGGGGAGGGTCCCGGTGAGGGACCTGGAGGCGAAGGTCGATGTCGGTGACGCGGGAGGAGGAGTCGCATTTGACGCCGTCCCATTTGCAGTAGGCGGTGGCGGAGGACCAGCCGGAAGGAGCAGGGGACATGGCCGCCCGGAGCGCGGACATGGCGGAGGAGTCGTCCTCGCCGGACGCGGCGGCGGAGAGGAGGAGGATGAGGAGGAGGGCGACGGTGGGGGAGAGAACGGTGGAGGGTCGACATGTCTCCCATCGCAGAGAGAGAGAGAGAGAGAGAGAGAATGTGTTATGGTGTGGCGTTGCTGTGTCGTACGATGATTTGGCTGGGTTGACAGACAGCGAAGAGAGAGAGAGAGAAGATTGAGATTTTGAGCCGGCTTTCGAGGGAGATAACAGGAAATTCCTAATTTGCCACTTCTAATTTTGAAAAAGCACTTGTCTTAAATTAAGGGACACATATTAAGCACGAATATCAATTCCCAAAATTTACCCTTCGCACCTTCTACTTTTACTGAACACCTTGCGTAAAAAATAAATAATAAAGTTTACCGAACGTGAATAGTAAAAACTAATCCACCAAGAAATCGAAATCTTCTATTTTATAGCCTTTTTGTTGGAGTAGAATCCGACTTCCAACCTGTTTTGCTCGGACTGTGGAGACTTTGTCTGGCGGCGAAGCGGAACCTAATCACCCCTGGGATCTGCTGAGCTGGCAAAACGCGGGAAATGATTGGCTGGCTCTTTTGTTCGGTTGTCATTACAATAAAAAGGATTGCGAGGTTAGGGTCACAAGCATCAAAGACGCACGGTTCGATTTCGCAGAAGCCAAAGAAAAGCGAGTTAAAGATAAGACGTGCTATAAAAAAAGAAAATGTGTTCAATTTATTTATTTCGCTCGAAATGAATGAATTGAAAAGGAAATTAGGATATTATGGGTATTTTTCTGGCGTTAAACAAAGCATAAAGCAAAGCTTGATTGACGGAGTTAGGTGTGGCCAGGTGTTGAGTCTAATCAGGAGCTGGTTGCGTGTCGGTTTCATGAGATTTTAATGATCGTGACGGTGATAGACGAAAACACCTGTCCTCGGTTTTGTTTTTTCTCAACTGATTGCGATTATCATCATCCTAAGCATCATTTGAGGCGGTCGTCCAAGGTCAAATGGTTTGGGAGCCTTTTGATTGAAGTCCTTTTCAACTACCCGACAGATGGCAGGATGAGCCACAACCTCGTATCTCAATAACAGACGACGGGGTTGAATCGAGAGAAAACTAAAGAAGGACGAGAACGGCGAACCGTCGAAGGAGATTGACGATGTGAAATGGTCGTGACGATCGATTGGTTTGGTTGGAGGAGGAGGAAGGGCCGGTGAGGAGGTAGATTGTGATTGGATTGCATCGATGCGAACACGAGCTGAGTTGAGAAAGGTTGAGAGAGATTGGAGATCGCTCGGCAAATCAATTGGAGAGTCGAGAGACATCTGCGAAGGGTGTCGAGAATTGTGGGTTTCGTCAAACTCTATCGATCGGAAGATAAGACAGCTTTGTTATTTTTAGTTGTGAATTTTTTTCTCCAATCTGGATGTATCACGCTCTCTATGCTGGATCTCTTATTTGACAGACTTTATCTAGTATGTCCGAGTTTATCCGGTTTTGCCGAACACCGGATATTGTAAAGACTCGAATTTGGCAATGCAACACGAGAATTTTAATTTTAAGATGCGATTGTTTCACTAAAAACCTCATGATAAAGAAAAATAAATTACATGAAATGAAAACTATGTTACGAAAGAAAATTGTTAGTTTTTATTTGTTTGGTGGTTCAGGGGAGTTGTTTCCTTTTGGCTAGAATGCAAAGTCTCCTTTCCTTGATCTAAAATTGTTGTTACCTGAGCCGCTGCCCCCTCTATTTGACAGGCTCATTGTCTCTATTCATCTGCTCAAATGAGCACGGCTCCATGGGCCTCGACCACGGTGTTAGCCGAAGCCCTGGTTCGAGGCCCCTATGTCTTCATGGACAGAGGGGGAGAGAAACAAAGACATTGGCTGATAACGGTAATAGGGAGGGTGACCTTGGGGGTCTAAGCGACGGCTAAGTACGGGTGGCGGCGGTCACAGCGTCGCCGTCGTGGTTTTAGCTCTTCGTTAGATTTGTGGGTGTTATTTTTTTTTTTTGGGTGTTGGGGATAAATCTTCATCAAAGCTTAGGGGTACTTTGGTCAAACGGGGTAACTCAACTAGGCTAAACTATTAATTACTTTTGGAGTATCCTAAATTGTATTAGTATAAGTTGTCCAGGACTCTTGCAAAAGTGTTTGATTTAGTCTAAAAAAATATGTTGCGACCATAGTCTTTTCAACTCAAGATACTTGTCAATAGGAGTGCGGCCATATTGATAAAGGAATTGAGGGGAAGCTAGTATTACATGTGCAGAGTTCGACTTCTACGCTCTACAAAAAAGCAAAGGAAAAGTCAGATAGAGATAGGATGGACCCCAAAACAAAATAATAACTCAAGATACTTAAAAATAAAAACTCACCCCTTAAAGTGTTTACGTATCTTAGCTTACTTTGGCATTCACAAATTTCTTTTATTGAACCAATATCCTTCTAGTACGAGTCTCTCAATGGTTTTAATAGGAATAATTATCGGAAAAATTTTTCTTAAACCTACTGAAAGGATGTCGGTTCTATCACAAATTTTTTGAAAATTTATCAATATAGTCCTTTTCAGCAAATTTTGATAAGAAATAGCAAACATGGACAATTTTTATAACTTTTCTCCTTTTTTTAACTAAGGGCCGATGAGGGCATTATGGCCATCGCCTATGGCCGCGACCTCCATTAGCCGAGAAATAAGAAAGAAAAAGAAAAGGAAAAAAATCACAAAAATTATTTGAGTCGAGTGTACAATCACATAGGATGGTCGACGTCTACGTCGGTGATTTTTGGTCAAAATTGATCGGAAAGTTTATATTGATAAATCGTCAAAAGGTTTAACTAATTGATGAAATTAAAAGGTTTAAGACTTAATTGGCATCCTATAATAGGTTTATGGCTTTTTTCGTAATTTTTCTGAATTTACTATATAGATAGATCCTCCTTTTTTTTTTTCGAAAATGTTAAAGAGTGTATTTCTAGCACTTGATAAGGGTCATAGGGAATATGAGTATTTTCTATTTGAAGCATGCTACTTCGAAATATTTTTTTTTAACATACCGATACGTAGCTTCATTAATGTTACTAACTTTAAGTCTTTAAGGGGTGTCCATGGAAACTTTCTAACAAGATCCTAGGTCACATGGGAAAATAAATCACGACATTTTAAAGATAAATCAATTTTGTCCTAACCTTTCAATCCCGGTAGAAAAATATCCAACATTTTAAGTTTGTTTTAAATCAGTCCTAAGTCCGTCAACACTATTTTTAAGAGGAAATATTCCGTTAAATTCCATCCCAATTTCCTATTTCACGCCTACTTTTATTTTTCGTTCATCTATGTGAACATTTTCTCCATTTTTTTGTTTGCTTATATCTTCAAATCGGAGAAAATTTTGTCTAGCTTTATATCAGCCATTTTTTATGTAATTTTTTTTTTCATATAGATAAAACATGAAGAATTTAATTTCTTCTCAAGAAAATACGGTCTTAATGGCAATATCGTAGATAATAACTCAGAAAAGGGCAAAATGGTAACTAAGGCACAGTTTTTTAGGCCATTGTTCAATGTCAAATCGAAGTCTCCTCTTCAGCTAGAAACAATCTCTTCCAGAAAAGCCTTGAGATTCTTGTCCGCAGACCCGCCTTCCTTGGCCGCCTCTCTTGCCGTATCCTTCAGCTTGTCGGCATCTCCTCTCATTCCCTCGCTCCTACCCCCACCTCCCAGGACCAATTCCAAGCACCTCTCGAGCTCGCCTCCTTCCACAATGCCTCCTCCATTCCCATCCGCCCTCACCCCGACCCTCCATACATCCTCGATGAGCATGGCGTTGGTCAGCTGGTCGGCCCACGGCGGGAGCGCCACCATCGGCACCCCACAGACGAGGCTCCCGAGCGTCGAGTTCCAGCCGTAGTGAGTGAAGAAGCACCCGAAAGAGGGATGCGACAGGACCTCGACTTGCTAGCACCACGGCACGATCATTCCTCGTTTCCGCAGCTCCTCTTCGCAGCTCAATGGATCCGGCTCCTCTTGCTTTCCGTCGTCTCTGCCTTTCCGGATCACCCACAGGAACGGCCGGCCGGTGCTCAACAGCCCGCGTGGGATTTCTTCCCTCTGCGGCTTCGATAGCGTGGAAATACTTCCGAACGATACGTAAATCACCGAGGCCGCGGGCTTTGTGCCTAACTACTCGATGTAATCCCCCGAGCCTTGGGAGAGGTCGCCTCCAAGCGATGCATCGGAAGAGTCTCGTCCCTCGAAGGAGGGCAATAGCGGCCCGATGGCGAACAGTTCAAGCTCATCGATAGCGTTCAACTGCTCTGATTCTAATGCATCGAAAGTACTCACAAGCACTCTTGGTCTCCTATCCTCATTGAGCACTGTTGAAGTTTGTTTGTAAAACAAACAAAAAAGAAAAAAAAAAGCTGCCTTTTCAATCTCACATAGGATAAAAAGAAGAGTGCAAATTTTTTTATTAGTTAGAAGGCTACTATAATCTTTCATAATAAAGAAATGGGCAATGCGCTAGACTCCACTATACCCGCGTGCGGGTGCGCGTGTGATTGCACGATTATTAGACGCACTTAGCACTTATTATTATTTTTTATTTCGAAATAAATTCTTTTATAATTATATTCTATATTTTTTAATTATGACTGTTCGGACATGAACAGTTGTGTTCGAACAGTGGTTGTAACTTACGAACGGTTGTGTCCGAATATTGTTTTCACATACGAAGGGTTATGTTTGAATTGTCATCTTTCATCATCCTTGGTCATTCACATGATCAACCGAGTCAAAAGATTGAAATTGCGATGTTTTAAGCCAATGAATAGGTGCGATGTTTGAGACATGAATAAGTGTGATGTTTCGGACATGAATAGGTGCGTTCGTACATGGGCGGTTTGGACACCAAGAGGTGTGTTCTATTAGTATTATATAGAGGATAATTCTGTTCAATTTTCTAGTGTGTGTGAACTTTTTACTCTTTCGTTTTCTTTCAAAAGAGAGACAACCAATTTTCATTGTTTCATAGAGAGTTTTAGGAGATTTATTGGAATTGCTTATCCAAGATTCTCACCGTGACTTTGTTGTATCCCGAAGGGAATTTGCCGAAATCTATAGCAACTTCGTGCGGCAAATTGATCCTAAAAGAGAGTGATTACACGTCCTCAAAATCCGACTACATTGTTACTACATTCTTTTATATTTTTCCCAACAAGCACTCGGATTTGCTTTTCGATTAAAGTGAGAAGGAAACCAAACGGGTTGCCGGGGGACAAGAAAGAAGGGATGTCGCGGCCTGTGAGTGGAGGCAGTCCCGGCAATGGTGCTGGCGACGGAGCCGGAGGACCATTGCTCTCGTTTGTGATATTGCCCCCGTAGCCATTGGAATAGTAGTAATATATCTCGAACAATGTAGCTGGTTGAATCCAAAGAACAATGGACTGGATGTAGTAGCAGCGCGCAATATCGGCCACCCAACGCGCGATGGCCATGTAAAATATGCATGTGAAGTTGTGGCCTTTATCACGGCTTGCCTCAATGAGTTGTCTTAGCGCTTCCGAGCACCGTCGGGCTATCTCGCCCATAAGGTGCTCCAGGCTATTAGTACTTGGTTCCGATCCTTCTTCAAAGCCGTCGGAGTAGGTGGCGAATGTCAGACGGTCAGAGGACTGGAACGATCATGCGACGCTGAGCGGACGTCGTGGTGGTGAATGTGACGGAAGCGCATGTCCGGAGGAGGCGGCTCGAGAGCTGGGGGACGGGATTTATGTGGCTTTGGCTAGGAAAAGCCACTACGAGGAGGAAGTTGGGGTTTGCCATAGATTGCTCACGTTGAGATTGGTTCCAGTGTTAAACTTCTTGGTGTTGTGCTTCGGAGCGGAGTGTTTTTAAGTGGAGTCTTGATTCGAACTTGCTGTCGGAATGGCTGGCTCTTCAGGAGGCTGGATCTATATTTCTTTTCCTAAGATAGCACAAATTGTTTTACTCGCGCTTTTATTTTCTTGTTTATCAGCAATTTCTCTAGAACGTGAGAGTTTCTAGGAGAACTTTTTGATCAAATAAAATCCTAGAAAAATAAATTTATCCATCCTGTTTTATCTTAATGGTGTGTCCAGCGCGCTTAATTAAACAAGTTCTTGTTAACTTGCTATTTACAGTTTCTTTTTTTAATATATATATGTGTGTGTGTGGCCTAAATTTATAGTGAACTTGAAATAACAAGAGCTGAATAATGGTTCATAATTCGAAAAAATTTCTCGAGAAAATATCGAACTTATAGCGCGTCTAGATTCGTCACTATGCTACTGATAATTGGTGAAAAAAATTATTCTAAAATTATAGATTTTTTGTGATATAAGGCGTTATGAGAGTTCATAATCATGAAATTAAAAACCTTTAACTCATGATGTATTGATTATATATGTAACATTTAGGAGATTGATGATCGAGTCCGGTGACCATATGCTTCCATTTGGATCCCTTCCAAAATTCCTTGAGATTCCTATATGATGATCCACCTTCTTTGGCAGTTTCTCTTGCCAAACCCTTTCACTTCTTGGGATTCATCCTAATTTCCGAGAAAATTATTTAAAAATTCTTAAATCTAGTGTAATTATGTCAATTCAGTCCATTTTATCGATTGGCATTGACGTGACAAAATTTTAATAATATTTTAATATTTTTGAATTTTAAAATAATTTTTATAATTTTAATAATTCTTTATATCTTTTTTCTCCTTCTTTTTATTAGGACCATTGACCTTTGCTGCCCCTTGGAGGCCTTGCAAGCCCTCTCCGGCCGCTGATGAGGCCTTGCGACCCTCACTACATTATGGGCAAGTGCTTGGGACCCTCGCCCGGTTGCGAAGAGTGTGGGCTCGCGACCCTCGTCACCGCCGGCGAGGGCTCGTAGGCCCTCGTCTAGTGGTAGACGGCCTATGTTGGCCCTAAACAAAAAAAAAAAAAAAAAAAAAAAGAATAAAAAAAATAATTATTGAAAAATTGCTACATCAACGCCCAACTCGCAAAATGGATTATATTAGCACAATTACAAAAGACTTAGGACTCAATTGGAAAAATAACATTTATGATTGAATTGACACAATTGTATGTGATTTATGATTTTTTTTTGAATTTTCTCCCTAGTTTCCTCTCCCTCATCTCCATCTCCCACCGCCAATTCCAAGCCCCTCTTGATCTCATCTCCTTCCACTACGCCTTTCACCATTCCTCTTCATCTCTCACCCCAACCTTCAATTATGTTAGGATTTGGTGCACAAATCGTAAACAAAATAAAGCGTAAAAGCGAGAAAAGAAAATTAAGACATAAGGTTTATCATGGTTCACTTTTAAATTAGGGCTACATTCAATAGATGATTCAACTATAATTAGCACATTGCACATCTCTTTACTTTTCTCGGTTACAAGAGAAAGAGATAATATATAATAGTATCTATTCATGGCCCAAGCCAAAATTGTCAATAAAAAAATATGGGCTCAAACTATAAAAATCCTCGATGGCATCGTAACGACGGCCCCCTCCCCTCAAACCCTCATGTTTTTTTGTCGATGGGAAGCATAAACCATATTACAACACATTCATTCTCAATGTGCATGGCATGGGTTTGTTGGTCAATCCATCATAGGAATGCAATTGAATCCTAAAACTTGTCAAGTTGGTGCAATAACGTCGTTCCATTAACTCCGTCAATCTTGACAAACGAAAAACTGCTAACAATTTATAGGATTTATCGCATCCACAAGATAAGTTTCAAGACTTGATTGTGCCAACTTGACAAATTTTAGGACTTCATTGCACATTTTGAAAGTTTTAGGATTCAATTGCACTTTTTTGATAATTTTTAGAACTTTCACTGCATTTATCCCCCATTTTTTTATACAAAAAACATTAAAAATTTGGTTTCTTTTCGAGCAAATACGGCATTACTGGCAATATCGTAGATTATAACTCTGAAAAGGGAAAAATGGTAACTAAGATACAGTTTTTGAGGGCATTATAATGTTGGGTTAGACTTCATGAGGAGGACCAAAGTCCTTTGATGCAATTGAAATTGAAACTCTACTTTTCAGCTAGAAACAAGCTCTTCGAGAAAAGCCATTAGATTCTTGTCCGCAGCCCCACCTTGTTTGGCTGCCTCTCTTGCCGAATCCTTCAGCTTCTCAGCATTCCCTCTCATTCCCTCGCTCCTCTTCCCACCTCCCATGACCAATTCCAAGCACCTCTCGAGCTCTCCTCCTTCCACAATGCCTCCTCCATTCCCTTCCGCCCTCACCCCGACCCTCCACACATCCTCGATGAGCATCGCGTTGGTCAGCTGGTCGGCCCACAGCGGGAGCGCCACCATCGGCACCCCGCAGACGAGGCTCTCAAGCGTCGAGTTCCAGCCGCAGTGCGTGACGAAGCACCCAACCGAGGGATGCGACAGGACCTCGACTTGCGAGCACCACGGCACGATCATTCCTTGTTTCCGCAGCTCCTCTTCGCAGCTCAACCGATCCTCTGACTCCTCCTGCTTTCCACCGTCTCCGCCTTTCCGGATCACCCACAGAAATGGCCGGCCCGTGCTCAGCAGCCCGCGTGCGATTTCTTCCTTCTGCGGCTTCAATAGCGTGGAAATACTTCCAAACGACACGTAAATCACCGAGGCCACCGGCTTTGTGCCTAACCACTTGATGTAATCCCCCGAGCCTTGGAAGAGGTCGCCCCCAGCGATGCGTCAGAAGAGTCTTGTCCCTCGAAAGAGGGGCAACAGCGGCCCGATGGCGACCAGTTCGAGCTCATCGATAGCGTTCAATTGCTCTGATTCTAATGCATCGAAAAGTATTCACAAGCACTCTTGGTCTCCTGTCCTCCTTGAGCACTTGGATTTGCTTTTCGATTAAAGTGAGAAGGAAACCAAATGGGCTCCCGGGGGACAAGAAAGAAGGGATGTCGCGGCCCGTGAGCGGCGGCAGTCCCGGTAACGGAGTCGGCGATGGAGGACCGTTGCTCTCATTTGTGATATTTCCACCGTAGCCATTGAGATAATAGTAATATATCTCGAACAATGTAGCTGGTTGAATCCAAAGTAGGATGGACGGGATGTCATAGCAACGCGCGACATTGGTCACCCAAGGCGCGACTGCCGTGTAAATTATGCACGTGAAGTTCTGGCCCTTAGTTTGGCTCGCCTCAATGAGTTGTCTCAGGGCTTCCGAGCACCGTCGGGCTGTCACGTCCATAAGGTGCTCCAGGCTATTAGTACTTGGCTCCGATCCTTCTTCGACGCCGTCGGAGTAGGTAGCGAATGTCAGACGGTCAGAGATCTGGAGTCCGGTCATGCGGCGGTGAGCAGACGTCGTGGTGGTGAACGTGACGGAAGCGCCGGTCCGGAGGAGGCGGCTCGCGAGTTGGAGGGCGGGGTTTATGTGGCTCTGGCTAGGAAAAGCCACTAGGAGGAAGTTGGGGTTTGCCATGAAGATTGTTCGAGCTGAGGTGGTTCGAAGTGTCAACTTCTTGTCGTTGTGCTTGGAAGGGAGTGTTTTTAAATGGAGTCTTGATTCGAACCTGCGGTTGAAATGGTAAGCTCTTCCTTAGAGCTGGATCTATCTTTCTTTTCCTAAGATAGCACAAGTTTGTTACTCGCGCTTTTAGTTTCCTTGTTCATTAGAAATTTCTCTAGAAGGTGAGAGTTTCCAGAAGAACTTTTTGATCAAATGAAACCCTGGAAGAATAAATTTTGTCCATCCTTTTCATTTTTTTTTAAATATAATCTTGATGGTGTGCCCAGCGTGCTTAATTAAGCAAAGTTCTTGTTAACTTACTATTGAGTATTGACAGTTGTCTTATTTATTTTTATTTTTTGGAAATATATGCCTACAGTTTAGTGATATTGAAATAACATTCGAAGAAAAAATCTTGATAAAATATCAAACTTATAACACTTCGTGGACCCAGGGTCTTGTAACATATGGGCCCAGCCTAAGCCTATGTGTTCTATAGCCTCAGCCCAGCTCATTTTCGATTTTACTTCAACAGATTCGTTGAAGAAGTGCTCGATCGTCCGTGGAGGGAGATGTCAAGATATGAGACGATGCCAAGCAATAGAGAATTAGGAAATCGGAAACTGTATGTATTATTGTCAAGATATGAGACGATGCAAAGCAACAGAGAATTGGGAAATCGTAAACTGTATGTATTACTTTCTCATAAAGAGACCTTTTGTGTACAATTCTATTTATATACAAAAGGTCAAGCTAATCAAAGAAAGAAATATGCTGAATAAGGAAAAGATGTTTTCCTAATATACAATATCCCAACTTTCCAAGAAAGATACTTTCATATGAAAGGTGAATCAATTAAGTACAACGGTATCTCTAACATTTCCTCTCAAGTTGGCGGTCTATAAACATCAAAGACGCCTAGCTTGCTTAGTAGACACGTGTGTTGCCTCGGACATAAAGGTTTCGTGAAAATGTCTGCAGGCTACTCTCCTTGTTCTTATTCCTCTTGTTATGATCACTCCATTCTGAATCTTGTCTCTAATGAAGTGGCAATCAACCTCTATATGTTTTGTTCTTTCATGAAAAATTGGATTGGTTGCAAGTTTAAGTGCAGCATCATTGTCACGAGAATAAGATAGTTGGTTCTCTTACCCATATACCGAGATCTTGAAGCAAACCTCTTATCCAGATTATCTCACAGCTAGTCTTTGCCATTGCCCGATATTTTGCTTCAGTGGATGATAATGAAACATTTGATTGTTTCTTTGTTTTCCATGAAAGAAGTGAGTCCCCCAATTTGATGCGAGAATCTTGTAATAGATTTTCTACTCATAGGACAAGTAGCGTAATTTGTATCACAATGTGCTTTGTCATTTCCATGTTGCTATCTCGGGACCGCATCGCACGTCCCGAACGTCGAGGATGGGTTGGTATATGTTGCATAGTATCAAGTGTTTCATCGGGAGATTGATGAAGGGGAGGCCACATGAGCATCGATTTTGATAACGGTGAGGTCCTGGATGATTCATTATTCATAACCGCTGATATGTCGAAATATCTCCAAGTACTTGAGGTCGAATCGAAGGCA
Source organism: Rhodamnia rubescens (assembly GCA_021437795.1). Lineage (NCBI taxonomy): Eukaryota > Viridiplantae > Streptophyta > Magnoliopsida > Myrtales > Myrtaceae > Rhodamnia > Rhodamnia rubescens. The sequence continues at coordinate 1,785,858 of JAILYA010000003.1, read as the reverse complement.
TTATATGAGGGATCATAACTAGGCTGTGGAGGCGTTACATCATCTTCACTTAAGAATGGACGATAATTAGTAGCTGAATCGATTGTCCACGTGAAGATAGTTCATCTTTGAAAGGGAAAATGTCTTCATGAAAAGTAACATATCTCGCTGACAAAAAATCGTCCAGTGGATGGATCAAGAACCAAATATCCTTTCCGAAGAGCAAGATACCCCATAAATATGCACTTGAGGGCACGTGGACCAAACTTATCTTGAGAGCCTAGAGTAGAGACATAGCACAAACACCCAAAGACACGGAGGTTGCGAATATCTGGGCGTTTCCCAAAGAGTAATTCGAACGGAGTACGTCCATTTAGAACCCGAGTTGGCATCCTATTGATTAAGTAAGCTGTTGTGACCACACGGTCTCCCAAAACGTTTCGGGGATTGAAGCTTGGTATTTGAGAGCACGAGCAACTTCTAAAAGGTGACGATGTTTTCGTTCAACTACCCTATTTTGTTGAGGTGTGTAAGTGCAAGAGCTCTTGTGAAGAATCCCATTTGAAGTGAACAATGAAGAACACTCATGATTAAAGAATTCACGAGCATTATCTGTTCGAATCCGTTGAACATATTTATGAAACTGATTTTTGATCAAAGTAAAAAATTCCTAAGATGAGAGAGGACTTGGGTTTTGGATTGCATGAGAAAAACCCAAGTTGCACGTGTATGGTCATCCACAATTGTTAGGAAAAAACGGGACCCATCACGATGTGGAATGTGATACAGTCCCCAGATGTCCATATGCAAAAGAGAAAAGGCAGCACTAGCACGTGATGTGCTTTGTGAGAAGGGCAATCTTGATTGCTTAGCTAATGGACAAATGGGACATTTTGGATGAGGAAAACAAGCCCTATGACCCAAACGTTAATGAGATAAAAAAAACATTATCATTAATGTTGGCATTACAAAAGATGCCTTTATTCAAGGGGAAATTTAAAACATCAAGATTTTTTGGGAACGTGGCCCAAAAAATAAAGTCCTTCGTGAATATTACCCAAGCCCATCGTTTCCCAATCGAAAGGGCAAAAAGAAACATATGTTAGAATCGAAAACCACCCGACAAGAGTTGTCTTCACAAAGTTTGGAGATAGATATAAGGTTAAACCGAAATTCGCGAATCAAAAGAATGTTTTTTAGGGTGATAGAAGGACTTAGTTGAACATTTCCAATCTTAGCGACGGAAGTGTCATTGCCATTTGGGAGACGTACTGAGGAATTGGGAGACAACTTATGAATATGAGAGAAGAAACATTCATCGCAAACTATGTGGTCACTAGCACCTGAATCAATAATCCATGCTTATGTGGAAACGGGGCTCATCATATAAAAGTATTAACCTTTTTTGTGTACAAACTTTTTTGGGAAAATTCCAAATAAGCTCCCGAAATGTCCTCATTTCTTTAAATAAGGGTAAAAAGTGAACTTTATTTTAAATAAGGGCCTATAATTCTCTCATTATTTCAAAAAAGGACCCCACCAATGACATTTTCTTCATTTGCCTTTTTATTATTATATATTTTTCCCTTTCCCCTTTTCTTTTCTTCTTTTTTTTCTTTATTTTTAGTTTTTTTATCCTTCCTTCGCGCTAGGGGCCGGTCTCAGGCATTGGCCAGCCACTGGTGAGCGCTGAGCGAGGCTGACCTCGCCTGGGCAGGGCGAGGGCTGCCTCTCCGGCCTCGCTCAAGCGAGCTGAAGGAAAGGTCTCACGGTGGCGTTGACATGGCTTGTGGAGGTTGAAGCAGAAAGGAGAGAGAGACTGAGTTAGGAAGCCTGATTCCTCTTAGGGTAGGTCAAGCGCAAAGACAAGCCCAGATCGTCCTTCTCCACTGCCATGTTTCCTCGATTTCTTCTGTCTCTTTCCCCAGTCAAAATTGAGAACACCCACGAGAAGTCAGAATAAAAAGACCGTCCCTTCGAGGGGATTTTGCTTCCTTTGTTGCTGAAAGATTATTGGTTTCGTCCTTTTTCTAGTAGGTGCTGAGGGCAGCCCTCGCCTGGGCGACATAGAGGATTGCCCTCGCCACCCTTGCCTAGGCGAGGTGAGGGCTCCCTTGCCGGCCACAGGTGAGGCCGGCGATAAAAAAAAAAAAAAGGAAAAAAAAATGAAAAAAGAAATGTAAAAAAATGAAAAAAATGAAAAAAAGGGAAAATTTTTTTAAAAAAATGTAAATGACAAAAAATAACCTTGATTAGGCATTTCTTTAAAATAATTAGGGCATTTCAAGCCTTTATTTAAAAATTTTTCCAACTTTTTTTTATTAAGTTACCAACTAACTTGGTCTACGAACTCTCAACTAAATTACTTACCAACGTTTATTTGATTAAATTAATTAATTTGATATTACTCTTTCACTTTTACTTACGTTATTTACCAACCCATTTTTACAAGTATGCTTTTACTTGAATAAGTGTTACAAATTGTTATATGAGTTTTTTTTTTGGTCAAATTATATGAGTTAGTTACTAATGTTTGTTTGTCATTTTTAGATTATCAACTTTTCTTATCTCTAACAAACAAAAGAATTCTTTTATTATTTACTAACTTTTAGTTAATTTTGTTTCAACACCTTAAAAATACTCATTAGTATATGAAAATTACCAACCTTTAGATGGTGACTTAGCATAACCCAATACAAAAATTGATAGAAAGAAAAAAAAATTAAATAAACGTTGGTCACCAACTCAAATGAGAGATTGTAGACAACGTTAATGGAGAAAAGTTGATGAATCATTTAAATTAAAATTAATAATCTCATTTAATTGAGAAAAGGAAAAATAAAAATTGGTTAAAATAAGAAAAGTCGATAATTAAGCAAAAATATAAAATTGATGAATAACTCTATTCGCTCGCTTTGCGATGAGGAAAATCTTTCACCGAAATTCGTTCTTCCGCTTTTATTAAAAGGGTTTTGTGGCTCAACTATTGAGGAGAATTCAGCGAAACACACTTAACAACGGAAGTATATGGAAATGGACTTGAAGTCAATGGATCGGATATGGATTTGAGATCAACCAAAGGACTAAATTTCTATATGTTACGTTACAATACTCCTAAAAAAGCGATAAATGATTGGGAAATAAACTTGGCTACTTGAACTTAAAGTGCAAGAAATGTAAAGAGCAACAAAAGTTTAAATTGCAAGAGAAGATAAGTATTTTTTAGATGTTCCGTTTATCTACTTCTTCCGCATCCCGTTTGCCTACTTGTATTCTCTCGCACCTTGTAACCGATTAGCCGATTACTCCCATATTTTCAAATCTTAAATCCGGCGTCTTCAATAATTTCCTTTCTCCCCATGTTTTTCATTGCTTATTCGCCAAAATTCAGATGATCCTTCTTAACTCATAACTTCCACAATAGGTTCAAATTTGAATCTTCTTAAATAACTTCCCACGATCTACTCGTGCCCACTATTTTTGCTTTTGGCTTATAACTCCCTTGCTATCGTGGCTAACTTTTTGCAGCTCTTTCGATAAGTTTTCAAATTGTCTTTATCTGTCAAATCTTGAAGTTCAATAACATTATCCTCCACTTGCCGAATCTTGAGGTCTAGAAACCCTACAGATCTTTCGGTGAATCGCTTCCAACTTACCGAATTTTGAGACATAACAATACTTTTGCCTATTCGATATATCATTCTCAATTTACCGAACTTCGGGATGTAGCAATGCTATTTGCTCGTTCGGTATCGATACTTATTATTTTTTGGTGTCAACTAACTCAAATGAGAGTTGGTAGATAATTTATAATTCTTCTTGCAAATTATAAAATAGTAGATAATTTCATAAAAGTGTTGGCAAGTTATAAACTTATAATTACTAATTCGATAAGTAGCACCTTTTAATGAAGTTTATTGGTGAGGACAAAAAAAGTAGATTTGTTTTTGTACGAAACAAAAATAGCTATCGTCCGTCATCAATGACGTTTCCTCGCAGCTCTCCCTTTCCAATCCGACACAAGTGATTTCCCAACAAAAGAAGAATCTGACAGAAGTGTTTGATTGCATCTGGCTTTTCCCTTCCCCAAGTCAAGTCAATGACAGAATCATTTTTCTTATTCTCTGACCAAAAAATAATTCTGTTCCTGATACTGTTTTCAAAATCAATTTTAAAAAATTAGAATCACTTTTAAGAGCAAAATCCAGAAAAAAAAGTTAATTTTGAAAAAAAAATCACTTTTGAAAATAACAAAACAGAATGAAGTCTAACATTTTTCACTTTTTCTTTTTAATTTTCTCATCACTTTTCCCTCCAATTAATAAAAATAAAATAAAATAAAATAAAATAAATCAAAAAATAGCAATTTTTTAAAAAAATAACAAAAAATTTAGAAAATCCCGAAAGATAGAAGAAGCTTAGATTAAGCTAGTTAATAGCAAAAAATTTAAATTATTTTAGTGTGCATTAGAAAATAGTCTTCAATTTAGGATGAAATTTTATAAATTAACTACATAGTTATTTGACTTAAATGAAAAAAATAGGAAAAGAAACAGTTTTTTGAAACAGAAATTTTATGCATTTATCTAAAACTCATCCATGAACATAATAAAAAAAGTACGATATCCGTGACAAAAAAAAAAAAAAGTACGATACCAACATATGTCTAGCTACATTTGAATTCTAGCTAGCATATAACATTGTACCAGGATTTAATCTACTTTAGCAATTGCACTAACAAACGCCTTGAGATTCTTGTCCCAAGATCCACCTTCCTTGCAAGCCTTCGTGGCCAAATCCTTCCACTTCTTTGCATTCCTTCTAATTCCATCACCTCTCTCTCCACCTCCCATGACCATTTCCAAGCACTTTTGATTTCACCTCCCTCAACGCTAATGCACTCTTCACTGATCTCGGACGCTTGAACCTCGGCCTTCCACACGTCCTCGACAAGCTTTGCGTTCGTCATCTGGTCGCCAAATTGAGGAAATGCCACCATTGAAACGCCGCACGCCAAACTCTTGAGCGTCGAGTTGCACCAGCACCAGCAGTGAGTGAAGAAACATCCTCTTGAAGGATGCAACGTGACATCGATTTGAGAGCACCATGCGACGAGCACTCCTCTCTTGTCTAATTCCTCTTTGTAAGTGAGTTCATCGTCGTCTCCATCACTTGCTCTAATGCCAACAAGAATGGCCAGCCGGTCTCTAGCAATCCGCCCATTTCTCAAGTTTGCCCCTTCGATAACCTCACTATGCTTCCAAAGGCTACGTAAATTAGCGATGGTTCCTCCTTTGAATTGGACCATCGAACATAATCCTCAGAGCCCCGTGATGTCGTCTTTGGAAGATTTATCAGAAGAATTATGAATCTTTGTGTCTAGCGGATGGAACGGTACAACGTTCCTGATTCCAACCAAATTCAGTCTACCGATCGCTCTTAACACCTCGAGTTCGAGCGCATCGAAGGTGTTCACAAGTACTACTTTTGGATTGTACCCCTCTTTCAGCTTCTCAAACTGGCTTTGCATATGTGGGAGGACGAAAGCATACTTGTTTTCGATGTTGAGAAAGGAGGGGGCGCCGCGATTGGTTGTGGTAGGCCAGGCAATCGTATTAGGGATGTCGTATGATAGCTTTGGCTTGTAACGTTACTAATAAATCTTCATAGCCATTGAAGCAATAGTGCTATGTGTCAAGCACGGCAGCGGGTTGGAACCCAAACGAGAACCGATTGGATTTGAAGGAAACGATGTTATCGGCTCAAGGGATCATCATGTGGAGTGCGCATGCGAACCCGAGGCCTCGTCCAGTATCGATGAGGCCTCTACGAGCTTCCGACCCCCGCCACTTCATATCGGCCATGAAGCGATCATTGTCATCCTCTGGTTATGCCCGTTGCCATAGCCATCGGAGAACGTGGCGAAGATCGCACCTTCAAGGCAAACCGGATCGATCATGCGGCGGTGAAGAAAGTGACATGATTGCGCACGCGTGCGAAGCAATACAAGGAGAAAGTGGGGACGAATCATGATTTCACGAGTGGAAATGACCATGACTATGTAGCTGTCCTAAATCCATTGTGAAATTAACGGTCGATTCTAGGCCACAGAATATTAATAAATAATTAAAAATTTTCGTCACGTCCACTTTTTAAAAATTTTATAGCCCACAATATGTCGTTACTCTTACATTCACTCAATGATTATTATGCTAACAAAGTCCTGAAAGGGAAGTGCAAATAATATGACCATAAGAAGTTATATCGAAAGACATGCCTCTACATTTTATGATTGCTGCTTTTTTTACCTATTTTTCATGAACGACTTCGGCGAAGGCTTTTGTTATATTTTTGATATATTCAATAATTTTTGTTAACAACTTAAAGCTTTCTTGTTAGTTGACTGGCTTTTGTCGTAATATCTAATTCTTCTATCATTGTTTTTTCACTCACCAACTTTGTACTTTTATCTTAGCTTACAGCTTTCATTAAACAACCAAAGCTTTAAATTACTTTGCCAGAGTTTTCCTCTTGCCAGGTTAATAACTAGTTTTAATTCAAAAAGTCTCGTTTGAGTTGCTTACAAACATTTATTTGATTTGTTAAAACTTCTTCATTTTTTTATTGAGTTACCAACTTTTATTTATCTGACTCACCCGCTTGCACCAATTGTCTTTTAGAATTTAATTAGCGCGAGTACCAACTTTTGAGAAAATTGTCAAAAAAGTTCTAAACCTTTCACAATTTTACCGATTCAGTTTTAAACATTTTCACATCTTGTCGATTCAAATCTATTGATCGAAAATCCCCGACGTGAACGCCGGCTGTCCTACTTGACATCGCTGGCGCCGGAGTGGACAAATTTTAATGATTTTAAAAATATTTTTATGAAAAAAATTCAAATTTTTTTATATTTTTTAAATTCTATTTCATGTTTTGGCTTCCATGGTTGACGCCCACCGATAGGAGCCGCTAGACTATGGGCGAGGGGTCGCGGTCCTCGCCCTTAAGGGCCACGGCGAAGGCATCACGGTCCTTGCGCGTGACCGGTTCTAGCCGGTGCCTAGGGTTTGGCGAGGGTTGCTAGCCCCCGTTGGCTCTAGTCCAAGGTCCAACAGGCGACCCTTGCTGGGTCTAAATCGGCGGGGCCATCGGCCATGGAACCCAAGCAAGTGCAAAAGAAGAAAAATTTTGAATTTTTTTATGAAAATATTTAAAAATAATTAAAAAAAAATATCCACGTCGGCACCGGTGATGCCACGTAGAGTGACCGACTTCCACATTAGTAATTTTTTGTCAATGGGACTAAATCGAATTTAAAAGGTTTAGGACTGAATTGGTAAAAGTACATAAAATTTAGGACTTTTTTGACAAACTCCATCCTCCTCCAAAACAACTTTTATACAATTAAGTTACTAGCAAGTTTTGCATTATGATCTCCTATTTGATTAGCTACTGGCATCGTTTAGTTTATCAGCTTCTCTTATTAATGACAACAAAACACTTATCTTAACATTCACAAACTTTTATTCACCTTCGTTACCAACTCTTAAATTTACCAACTCTTATATATAATTGCCAATTTTTATCTAAGTGATTTATGACTCTTTCTTATTAAATTTCCAGTTAGTTTTGAATTATCAACTCTCAAGTTAGTTATATTGTCACTTACAAACTTTTATACACATTTTTTCCCAACGACTTAAATTTGTTAATGAATATATATAATACTAACTTTTATCTCAGTGTTTTGTAACATTTTTTCTAACTAAATTACCAATTAGGATTGGTTTACCAACTCTCTTTTAAGTTGCTTATTAATGACATTTATCAATGTATTAAATTTTCTATTGACTTATACTCTCTTTGGGCCTTGTTACGAAGCTTTTGGATTTACTAATTATTTTTAGAAATTACCAACGCCTAATTAGAGTGATTATCATATTTTCCCAATTAAGTTACCTACTAATTTTGGATTACAAACTTGTATTTGAGATAGTTACCAATGTGTTTTAAAATGTTAACTTTGTTGAGAAAATCCTCCTTCGAATATTTTGATTCCCACGAAACTATCATTAGTTGGAAAGAATCAGTAGAATGTTTATATACTTTTATTGCGGGATGAACAAGTGAACAAAAGCTCATATTGATCCAAATCGACATTCGACTCAATTGGTATTTGTCATATATTTGCTTCAAGTCGTTCGGATGGAGTATGTTACTTGCCTCGAAGACTAGTTCTTCCGAAGATTTATGTGATGTGTCGGTAAGGATTTTGTTGAAACTTAGAGTCACTATTCATAGTCTCGTTAAAATTCGGAGAGTCTTTAGACGCTTCGAGTATTGTTCGATTCTGCAATATTTTCCAAGCAGATTCCCGAATACTCACGTTTAGCGGGTTTTTCGATATTGGCGTTTTCTTTTATGGAAGTTTGTAATATTTGATTGATAAGATTATTTTCTAGTCAAATCGGAAGAATATCTACGATTGTATATTATCTTCCAGGAATAAGGAGTGTAGATTATTTGAATGAACTATACTTTTGGAAACCGAAGATTTAGTTATATGGGCGATCAATCGAAGAGTTCAAACTCCACTCCAACTGCTACTATATCTTCTCGGATATAGTTTCGTTCAATCACGATTGAGGACATCCAATTAATGATTGAAGAGCGATCCTTTGAAGATTTGTCCAACGGCTAGTTTGGAAGCAAATGAGTATAAAAGAAAATCCTTGGTGACCAGCAGAGTATGTTGAGAATGTGCAATTCAAAAGTGCTTGACTTTATTCGATTCACACACATGTTCTAGAGAGTTCAAAATTCTATCTTTGTGAGATTTTGTAAGAGCGCTTGAGAGTGACATCTATTGTAACCTTCATTAATAGTGACATCTCTTGTAACCTTCATTAATTCATTCTAGTGGAGTCCAACCGGTCGACTCATCGTGGGAGAGTGGATGTAGGCCTAACAAGCCGAACCATTATAAACATTGCGAATCTTCTCTTCTCTAAACTCTTGTTGTTCCGTTTTAGTTCTTTCGCACGTGTTCTTACGTGTTTCAAAATTTTTTTTTTTTTTTTTTAATTTTTTTTTTTTTTCATCAAGTTTCAAAATTGTTCGGAATCACCTATTCACCCTCCTTTAGGTGATATTACTAGATACAACAAACTTCTCTTATCTCTAAGCAAACGAAGTTTTTTTTCCCCTTTTGGTTAATTACTTTTATTCATGTTTCACATTAATGGCTTAAACCTTACAAAAAATAAAAAAAAATTTTTTTTTTTTTTTTGTGTTTTTTCCATTTTTTTCCAATTAAATTATTTTATAACTTTTAATTTTTAAATATCATTCAAGTTCCTTACAAACTTTTATTTTTATTTTTATTAAATTTACTAGCTTGTTATGAGTTACCACTTTTATATCCTTGATTAATAACAAGTATAATAAGACAAAAAAAAAAAAATAAATCGCGGAATGATGTATGTGGTTCGGTCTTAGAGACCGACACAATTACAAATTCACAACTCGAATTACTCAAACACTTTATGTGTCTTTTCACGGCCCTAATTACATCAAATAATTCACGAAGTTTTTATCTTCAAAATTCCTTACAAAATAATATCTCAATCTCAAAAAGAAATCAAACGCAAATCTTACTCTAAGATTTAATCGATGTTCGACACTTGAATGTTTGATGTAATTTCACGAGAATGTCCACCACCAAGCACTCGGGAAGAAAACCGCTTAAAGATTTAAAATTTTTTCTTCTTCACGTCCAACAGCACAAACCTTGAAATAAAAAAAAAATCCCCCCCCCCCAAAAAAAAAGGGGGTTCCCCCAGTGGTCAACTAAGCCAAAGTTGACCGAAATATGATGAAGTTTCCTATTCTGCTATTTTCTTGCGGACTCCAATACGGGAATATGATTTTCGTGTCTATCAAAAGTCCAAGTTTAATATTCTCTTTCTTTAGTCGACAATCTAGAGTACCAAAGTAGATATCAAGCAAAATAAGAACTATCCAATTAGAAATATTTAGATTTTTGCTTCAAGCTCAAACTCAAGATATATTTTAATATCCCCACTTTGGCCCGATGTTTGAGCCAAGTCACAATCACTTTGCTAAAAAATTCAAGCTACATTGCTACACCCGCACAACCCCCATGGGCTCAATCGTAGATATCTTCCAAGGCCAAGCCGCGCTTGAATTTTTCTATAACCGCAGACCTTATTAGAACACCAACCGCACATGCACCTTTAATCGCTTCACAAGAACTTTCTAACACAAGTTCTTCTACCACGGATAAAACAAAATCATTGTTGCATCCATATATGTCAGGATACCGTAAACGTACCTTGTCAATATCAGCAAAATCGTTAGCTCTACGGTGCTCCACCTCGCTACAAGATCTATTTGTGTCGATTACTTCATTAGTACTCATTATCTCAAGAGTTTCTAATTGCAACTTCATCTTAAAGGTGAACGATCTAGTCCGTATGGACACTACTATAATCATACCTAGCCAAAAGTATTGGAGACTCATCAAATGTTACTTCTCTGCTTGATAACATGTGAATTTAATTACAAGCAAACCGGTAACCCCATTTACCTTTTTCATAACCTAAAAAAATGTTCTTTCTGACCTAACTCTTCCATCGAGCTTACCATCATTAACTTGAATATAACATAAGCAACCAAATATTCTAATAACAAAATAATCAGCAACGTTACTGACCATACTTCTTCAAAAGTCCGACATCCAATCATAGTCGATGGGATCTATTCACCAAGTAGCTCACTTGTACTAAGTGTATTCTCTAGGAATCTCCTAGCCATATCGGCACTAGATATCATTTTATGGGCCGTCTCTAGTAAAGTTCTAACATTAAATTCTCAACATTTTTTTTTATCCCTTAGAGGGGGGGGGGGTCTAAATATACCTTCCTATCATGCAGAATTTATTTTACAGTTCAAAGCAAAATCTTCTATGTATCCGAATATATGCAATTGATCGTGGTTATCTTTTATTAGTCTCCTTTTCAATCAAAGAGCTCTTATCTATTGATCCCGACCATATCATCAAACTTGTGCCTAAAAAAAAATAATTTTTTTTTTTTTTTTTTTTTTTTTTTAATAATATTTTATTTTTTTTTTTTTTTTTTTTCTAAAAGAAAACCCCCCCCACCTTCCAAGTTAATGTTTTTTTTTTTTTTTTTTTTTTTTTTTTTTTTCCTCCAAAAAACTGCACTTTTCGCCGTTGAGCTAAATTACAACACCTGCATACACTTAGTTTGTCGACAATATAACCACATAATAAATTTCTTTCACTTAGAACCTTAGGCTTTTCTCTTTAATGTGCCCCAAATGCGTATGCCCAATTCAAACTCTCGAACAAATACATTTGACGTCTTTGCAGAAATCTATCATTGTCTCATCTTGAAGCTCATACATGCTATTATGCTTAATTCCATTCATTATCACTATGGCACCTCCAATAATTTTGAACTCCGCATTTTGAAGAATATCGACACTCGAAATTTAGGGCACTCAAGGAAATAAGGTTTTTATTCAACTCAGAAATATGTCGAACTCGGGTCAATGCTCTCATAATACCATCATGCATTCGATTCTAAACTTCCAATAGCCTATAATATCGCATTCAACATTATTCCCCAACTGTACTTTACTACTATCCATGTACTAATAAGTAATAAATCGGTTCATATTTGGTATAGCATGAAAAGAATAATTAGAATCCATAATCCAATTCGTCAAAAGAATAATCTTCAGGATATGACAAAGACAAAATTAGCATTATCCGAATTACCTTTAGTTACAACTGCAACATCATCCGCATATTCAATTCTAGTTCCCTCATCCTTGTCGTTTTTCAACTTAAGGCAAGATGCTCCCTCTTGCTACAATTTCAACAGACAAGACCACGGTCCTAGGCTCGATTATGTTTGTTCATGTTTATACTACTTTTGCTAACACGATACCAATTCTTCCTCTATTTTCACCTAGTAAAGCAGAGAGTACAGATTTCTCAAATTCTCTTATACGGAAGTCCTTACTCGGAATTAAATCTCGAATCCCATCGAAAGTCAAACTTGCCGACCTAGAAGAATTAATAACAGCAATAACAACAAGTATCTACTAGACAATGAAGATAATAAAATCAAAGCATACACCTTGTCTTCAAAGTTAGTATCAACCGAACTCAATTGATTAACGATTACATTAAATTCATTGATATGATTAGCAATCGACACACCTTTGCTCATCTTTAAATTAAACAGGCGTCGCATCATAGACTATGTGTTAGCGGTCCGCCCTAGAAACTAATCAAGGTTAATGCTCTTACATTAGTTGTGGATTAGGTTGTGTCGAAAAACGACCTTCGCTATACTTAGGTAGTCATAATGTGTCACTAAAGACAACTTATGATTTGTGGGCCAAAAAGGGTTTTGAACACACCGCTAATATTTAGTGAACCTATATGGTCGCATACAATAGCGAACCGAGTTTATATTTTCTCTGCGCCTTAATCTACTTAAGAAGTAGATTTTAATTTATTCTCACATTCTAAATATCTACGCGATCATGCATGTTATGAGATAACGATTAAACGCACGATTGGAGATAGACGGTTTGGCGGGCCCGAATCACCCGGCCCCGCTTCTTTTTGTTACGCGTAAATATTGAGGCTATATATGGACGTGGCCAAATAAAATCGAGAGCCCGGAATCGGCCTTTAAGGGCCGGTTCCGGTTTTGACCCGTTTTTTTATATAAAAAAAGGGGAGGGAGGGCTTTTTCCCCCCAGGGCCCCAACGGCCCAAAGAGCCGTTGCTTGACCAAAAAAAAATTGATTTTTTTAAAAGTTAAATAACCCTCCTATTTTTTATAAATACCTATCATCCCCCTTTCATTTTTCTCACAAATCCTCTCAACAATTCTCTCAAATGCTCTCAATTTTCTCAATCCGCTCAATTCTCTCAATCCCGCATCAATTCTCTCAAAAATGGCAAGTGGAAGCAGAAATACTAGAAAGGCCAAAATGGCAATGGGAAATTTTGAATATTATATTTCCGGATATGATCCTTGTGAGTATACATATTGGGAAGACGACGACGATAATATCAATGTTGTTCCCATTCCGAACGGCGAGCACATCCTAACACAAGAAAGTCTTTATCCTCCTACTGGTGTCGAAGAAACATCAACGGCAAATGAGCCTAAACGGAAGGGCCGAGAGAGTACATCCGATTTGTGGCTGCACTTCGACAAGGTATATGATGAAAACGAAAGTAAGTATAATATAAATTGTAAATATTGTTCGCAAACATACAAATTCACCAAAGGAGACGGCTACGGAACATCCAACGCAAGCGGGGATCAACATTAGGCAACAACAAATTTTCGGGTACGCCAATCCTAATACTCATCCTTTATTCCGTTACACGGATGCACTTTATAAACAAACATTAGCTGAATATGTTGCTCTTGATCATGCTCCGTTTACTACTTTGGTGAAAATTTTAATTTGAAATATTTGATAAATACTGCTTTGATTCCGCAAGCACCAACTATTCGCAAAAGTACTCTTAAAAGCGAACTTTTGCATCTTTATAAAAAAAAAAATCTTTAACAAATTTTTTTGCAGAATTCAATGGACATGTGCATTTAGGTAACAATATTTGGAGTGATCCTTGGCAAATTCATTCTTATATGGGTGTTACGTGTCTTTGGATAGGTTACAAATGGACCATTCAAAAAAAACTTATTGCATTTCGAGTTTTTGATGAAAAGCATTCGACTCATAATATTTATAGAATAATTAGGCAAGTTTTAGAAGAATATGATTTGATAAATAAAGTATTTTCAATTGATTTTGATAAAACCGCCGTAAATACCGCTCCATTCTCGAATTAGAAAATATTTGCAAACCCTCTTTTGGCGGATAATTTTTTCATATTAGATGTGCTTGCCATGATTTAAATTTATGTGTATAAGATGATTTACGAACTCTTGAGATCTGCTCTCACCCCAATAAATGGTGCAATTAATTTTTTATGGAGTCGTGCCCATTTTATAAAAGTATGGGGAAAATTTTGTAAACAACATGGGAGAAGGGCAAAAAGGTTTTCAAAAGATATTCCGACTCGTTAGAATTCTACCTACGAGTTGTTTCGTCAAATTTTTTATTACAAAGATTTATTATGTATGTTTATTTTGTAAAATATTCCCGAAATTACTTTACGTCCGGAACATTGAGACGTTTGCAAATTTTTTTTAGATTTTTTGAAAAATTTTAATGATGCTACTAATACTTTATCTCGGTATTTATTATTCTACTACGCATTTATTTTTAATAGAGTGTGTTGATATTGGTAATGTTTTTAGTGAATATGAAAAAGATACTTGAATTAGTTCGAACTATTTTAGTAATGCGAGAAAAATGGTTGCATTATTATTTCAAAATTCCTCTTGTCTATTTAGTTGGTATTATTTTTTATCCACGTATTAAATTAGATGGTTTACTAGATTATCTGAATGTGTATTATTATGATTGTTTACATTTGGAAGATGCAATAAATATTTTAAATATACAAGGAGAGGTTAAAGAATCTATAGTAGTATTATATGGAGAATTTTGTAGTAGATATGATTTAAGTGATTGTGGATCTTTACAATCTATCGCCTCACGAAGCAAAACCTGGTAGTTCACTTAGTAGATGGTACAATATGCTCAAGAGTAGACAAAATAAAAAATAAAAAAAAGCAACATGTAGTATTTCGAATTAGAAAAATATTTAACCACTCAATTTGAGTTTCGTGATGCCAAACGCAGTACAAATTTTCAAATCCTAGAGTGGTGGAAGAGTCACTCAATCGATTACCCAGTTCTCGCCCTCATCGTTCGCCGATATTAGCAACCTTTTTTTCAACAGTTGCGGTTGAACAAGCATTTAGCGTTGGAGGATTAGTTTTGGACTCTCGCCGTTCAAGAATAAGTATGGAATCTGTAGAAGCTCAAGCTTGTGCCGACGATTGGACGAAAGCTAGATTTCGACACTAAGAGCTAGATCGAGAACACGAATTCTTTAGTGAGGATTGTGGAGATACCGCCGCCACGGATACCACAACGGGTAATGACGATTGACGATAAGATAAGTTGAGGTTATCAAAGGTAAAATAACTACATGTCCTTTGATTCTTCTAAGTTCTATCCCTAAGAAGATATGTAGGCGCTTAATGATAATTCATTAAACTCAAGCCCATTCTTTCTTTCTCTCTTTTTTTCCCAAATTTTATTACAATGTACAATTTGATTATAATTTATAATTTATAATTTATAATTTATTATATTTATTTTATTATTTATTATTTTAAAAATTAAATTTAAAAAACGGAACTAGAATCGGCTCTGGAACCGGCCCGGAACCTGCAGCTCCGAATCGAAACTGGAACTTGCCCCTTCAAGGGCTGGTTCCGGTTCAACCTTTTCAAGGAACCGGAACCGCCGATTCTTCGGAACCGGCCACGTCTAGCTATATATATAGCCAACTATTAAGAAAAGGGTGCGAGAGTGAAAACCTTAGATAATCGTTATTTGTTCTTAGATCTTTGAGAGAGTCTCAAAGGTCAAAGGCAATCAAGCAAGAGGAGCTCCAATATCTCGTAAGCTAGCACTTGGATCGTTGGAAATTTCGGTTCGTGTGTGTGGATATCGGTAGAGGTGCAACACTTGGGGACGCTAATCCGAGACACAATCGATTGTCAATTTATTTTCAATCCCCAAAAAGATACGTCTTAAACACCTATTGATTTCAATATACACATGAATCCTGTCTAGAGTTTTGATTTATAAATGTATTCCGTTGCGTTTTAAACAATCCAAAAAACCCAACACTATGTTGATCACAGATGGCTTTTTGTACGTATTTGATAATAGTCAATTCCTCATGATGAGAAAACGCCAACCGACCAAATCCTATGGATGAGGAAGTACGATCCACATAAAAACCCCAAGAAAACTAAGGAATCAGTTGGCTGCACAGACAAATGACTTTTGTCCCCAGTTTTCCAAGACCAAGAACAGTGCTTCCTAGATCTACTACAGTTATAACCCAGGAATGAACACCGTTTGGCGCCGCATCAACCATTTCAACGTGCTTGCGCATCGCAAAGCAGTTCGATTGGGAGTAATGATTAGCCCACTTAAGATTAGATATGTCTATAGGTACCGAAGTATAATTAGATCACTTCGGAAGATGTTTGGGGCGTTCCTTGACTTGACACTTCGTTATATTTCAAGAACATGGTTCCTTATAGTACAAATAATTCTCAATTTGCATTTTCCAAAAACAAAAGTCCTTCCCATCAAATCTATCGATTTTCACTTTAACTTCTTCTATCTCCATCGATTCGCGTCAACTCAAGCGAGCCTATCTCCGATACTAATTGTTGCACGGAAGCAAGCGATCTAATAATAAAATAGACAGAATAAGAAAATAAATCGGATACTAGATGTACGTGGTTCGATCATAGAGACTTACGTCCATAGTAGAGCAGAACGAATTTCACTATGAATCAAGCGATATGCGAGGATTATAAATCACACTTGAGTCACTCAAACACTCTCTGTGTTTTTCAGCCTCAATTCTATCAAATAACTCATGAAGTGTTTAGCCCCAAAATTCCTCACGAAATAATCTCTCAATCTCACGAAGGAATTAAATGCAAATCTTACTCTCGGATTTAATCGGCTTCGACACTTGAATACTTGATCTAATTTCACGAGAATGTTCATTGCCAAGCACTCGAGAAGAAAACCGCGCTTTGAGAAAACTTTTTCTAGCACAAACCTTGAGAATATAAATATGCCCACTGCCCGAATCAAAGAGGGTAATTCCATAGTGATCAACTAAGCCCAAGTTGACCCAAACATGTTGAAGTTTCCTATTCTGCTATTTTTTTCAGACTCCAATACTGGAATATGATTTTCGTGTATATCCAAAGTCCAAGTTTGATATTCTCTTTTTAGGTTGACAATCTAGAGTACCAAAGTAGATATCAAGCAAAATAAGAAATATCCAATTCGGAGTTTTCAGATTTTCATTTCGGGCTTAAACTCGAAATATATTTTAACACTTACCAACTTCTAAATTTACCAACTCTTTTTAGATATTAACTATTCTCTTAACATGTTACCAAATGGTTTTGCATTACCAGATCTTATATCTTTACCTTTTATCAAAGGTTTTTTTTAAAACATTAAATTTCTATATTTTCTTATCTTTGACAAAGAAAACCTTTTTCTTATCTATTACAAATTTTTATTTATCTTTTTTAGCAACATCGTAAATCATTATATAAAATGATTAACTCTTTTTATGTGACTAACCAATTTTTTTAAGATTAATTTACTAACTAATTATGGACTACCAATCTTCATTTGAGTAGCTTACTATATGTTTGCTTATAATTTATCAACTTAATATTGAATTACCACTTATATTTCCGTTATTTTCCAACCCTTTGTTACAATTAAATTGCCGGCAGAATTGGCATTACTAACTCATTTTTGAGCAAGTTACCAATAATATTTGTTTTTTTTTAAATTATCATTTTTTTCTTATCTCTGACAAAAAAAAAAAGAACTTATCTTATGCTTCCCAAATTTTATTTAACTTTCTTACCCAACATAATTTTGTATACTATTTATATGAAAGTACAAATGACTCTTTTTTTTTTTTTTGCCACTAAAGATACGAATGACTTACTAACTCTATTCTTGGTTAAATAACCCAATTGAAAATTTGTTAATTGAAAAAAAAAAACAAAATAGACATTGGTTATGAACTCAAATAAAAGTTGGTAGATAGTTTAGAAGAAGAGAAGTTGGTAAATCACTTAAATAAAAAATGGTAATTGCATATAATATTTGGTAATATAAGGCATAATTGAAAAGTAAATTGAAGGTAAGAGGTAAGGAAAGTGGGTAGCCAGATGGAAAAAAAAACTTGATAAGTAAATCCAATGAGAGTTCATAACCTAGTTGGTAACTTAATTTAAATTAGGTTGGTAGTTCCTTTAAAAAGTAGATAAATTATTAAATTTAAAGCGTGGCTAATGGGAAATAAAAAAAAGTTTGTTAATAATAAAGAAAGGGTGAAACATTAAAGAGAAAGAGAAGCTTTGATAAGCAACTCAATTTGAAAACCTGAATAAAATTTAGAAATTAACTTTAATCTACGTTGATGATCTTAAATAAAATATAGAATATCGGAAGCATTGGTATTCATTACGTAAATAAAAATCGTCAAATTACTTAAAAAATTGTTAATTTTGCAAATTATAGAATAGTTTTCAATTTCATAAAGGTGTGGTACCAACAAAATTTACTGGCTTTTGTGACACGGGACTACGACTCATATCTAAAATCTTTGTCATTTGACTAAACGGGACATGTCTCGGTCGTTGAATGTTGGCCATTCAATATGACACAAAGGGTGTGATTGCATCTGGCTTTTCCCTCCCTCGTGAAAAAATCAGACGAGCTTCTTATTAACAAAAAGAGCTAGAGTGTAATGAAAATCCTAAAATTTGATATGAAAATGTCATTAAATTTTAAAATTTTCAAAAGTGTAATTATACTTTGAAACTTATCACATTATTGCAATCAAGTTATTTCAATTATTTTGTCTAATTTGGTTAATGAAAAATGTTGACGCGATTTTTTTTTATTATATTTTCTTCATCCTATGTGACACGACGTGATTAGAACGACGTCGTTTTGGCTCTTGCTAGGCCAGGTGACCCCCGCCTAGATCTATCAAGGGCTTGCCGGCCCCTAACCAGGTTCCGTCAACCATTTCCCCACTATATCCCGCCGTTTTGGGCAATAGTGGGGCGGCAACGGCAGCGACGATGACAAAGCAAAGCCCTCACCTGAGTTTCTCCTATTTTATTTTTTAAAATTTTTCTTATTTTTAATACTAAAAATTATATTTGGACCAAGACGACATCGATTTAGTTTCATGTTTCCCGTTTTAGCAACGCCATCTGCACGTAGGGTAGGATAGTGAAAATAATAAATAAAAAAAAGTCACGTCGGTATTTTTCGTTAGTTAATTTGGATGTAATTAACGAAGGAGTTAATTGCACCAATTTGACAAATATTAAGACTTAATTACACTTTTTGAAAGCTTTAAAAAAGCTTTAAGACTCGGTTTCACTTTAATGATAAGTTTTAGTACTTCCAATGTACTTATCTCTAATTAAAAAAAGCTTTTGCCCTCTTATAAAAACAATGAACTATTTATATCGAAGGACAATAATACTCAGGAACCGGTCGAACAATTTGGAAAAGTTCACAGACCTCCTAACGTTTTGATGGGAGCAGTATAAAAATAGAATAATTCACCTATAAATTGAATAATAAATTCGACTACTAAAAGAATGACTAACTGTCGAGAAGGCTTATTTAAAGTTCTTTTCTTTTCTTCCTTTAGTACACGAAATAAGAGTCCATATCATACATCAACTATGCTGCCACTTAACTTGGTACAACATTAAAAAAAATTCATGCACATCTAGACGACGGTACGAACATATAAATTCAAGCTAACATATATCATTTCATCATGAATTAATCTACTTTAGCGAATTCTTCAACAAAGGCCTTGAGATTTTTGTCCGAAGATCCACCTTCCTTGCAAGCCTCCAGGGCCAAATCCTTCCACTTCTTTGCATTCCTTCTAATTTCATCACCTCTCTCTCCACATCCCATTACCATTTCCAAGCACCTCTTGATTTCACCTCCCTCGACCCTGATGCCGCCTTCATCGATCTCGGACACTCGAACCCCGACCTTCCACACGTCCTCAACGAGCTTCGAGTTCGTCATCTGGTCGGTAAATTGAGGGAATGCCACCATCGGAATGCCGGAGGTCAAGCTCTCGAGCGTCGAGTTCCACCCGCAGTGAGTGAAGAAACACCCTATCGAAGGATGGGACAAGACCTCGGTTTGAGAGCACCACGGGACCACCACTCCTATCTCGTCTAGTTCCTCTTTGTAAATGAGTTCGTCATCATCTCCATCGCTCTCTCTCATCACCCACAAGAATGGCCGGCCGGCCTCCAGCAATCCGCGCGCTATTTCTCGCTTTTGCGCCTTCGAGAACTTCGCTATGCTTCCAAAGGCCACGTAAATTACCGACGCTTCCTCCTTTGAATTCAACCATTGAACATAATCCTCAGAGCACGTAAAGAGGTCGCCTCTGGGAGATTTGTCTGAAGAATTATGATTTTGCGCATCTAGGAAACGGAATGGGACAAGGGGTCCGACTCCAATCAAATTCAGGGTGCCGATCGCCCTTGATATCTCGAGTTCGAGCGCATCGAAGGTGTTCGCAAGTACCACGATTGGATTCCCCCCTCTTTAAGCTGCTCGAATATGCTTTGCATTTGAGGGAGACCAAAGGCATACTTGTTTTCAACGTTGAAAAAGGAGGGGACGTCGCGGTTGGTTAGCGGTGGTAGGCCGGGCAATCGTATTAGCGACGTCGTATCGCAGCTTTGGCTTGTAACGTTCTTAATCACGTCCTCATAGCCATTGAAGTAATGGTAGTATATGCCGAACACAGTCGCCGGTTGAACCCAAACGAGAACCGATCGGATCCGAAGGGAACGAGCGACATGGTCGGCCCAAGGGAGCCCCGTGTTGAGTACGCACGTGAACATGAGGCCTCGTCCAGAACTAAGCTCGATGAGGCCTCTAAGGGCTTCCGATCCCCGCCGCTTCAGCTCAGCCATGAAGTGATCGACGTCATCCCCTAGCTGATACCCATTGTCGAAGCCATCGGAGAATGTGGCAAAGGTTACACCTTCAAGGCCAACCGGATCGATCATGCGGCGGCGGGCAAACACGGAGGTGAAGAAAGTAACGCGACTGCCGGCATGCACGAGGCGCTCGGCCAGCTGCAGGGCCGGGTTTATAGCGCCACGGCTCGGGAACGCCACGAGGAGAAAGTGGGGAGGAGCCATGATTATAGGAGCTAGCAAGCGAAGTGCAGAAATGACGACGACATGGAAGAGGTTATATAGAAAGACATGCCTCGTCTTCAACATGGAATCAGTCAACATTTAAGTTGAAGTTTCATTATCGTATGATCACATTATGATGAATGATGTCAATCGCAAAGTTGATGGATGAAGTCAATTAGTGGGCGAGTGGCGACTACGTGGAAGGGTTGGATTTGGCTTGGTTGGATCATGTTGGGTAATGTGTCGTTATTGGAGGGACATTGTCATTTTTGACCTATTTTTCCATCTACGACTTGGTCAAAGGCTTTTGTCGTGAGATTTGAAATTCATATCATTTTTATTAAACAACTTAAAAGCTTTTATGTTAGGGATGTGCAAATTATGTCAGACCACTCGATTTAGTCCGTCATAATTTGCAAGTCAAAGTCAAACATGGCTGCCCCAGAAAATCAACAGACAGACCGAACCTTCTACCCGACAGAAGTAGAAGAAGAAGAAGAGAATTGAAAGAGAAGCTTTAACTTGTGATTTTAGGTTTAGGCCTTGAATTTCTACATGTGCTTGTTCATTTTCTGGCCTTGTTCATTCGTCGAGAATAGCCAAGTCCAAGTACGAATATATCCACAATCATCAGCAAAATGTTGCCAATAATTGTAAAGAAAATTATTTAAAAAGTTCTAAACTTATTGCACTTCTATCAATGTAATCCTAAACTTTTCAATTTTAATAATTAAGTCCTCAATTTTTTCACATTTTTCTAATTGATTTCATCCGACCTATTTTGATCGGAAATCGTTGAGAGCGAGATGGTATTAGTTTTTTGCATTTTGATTTTTTGTTTTCCTTTTCTTCTTTGCTAGTGAGGGTGAGCGACGACCCTCCACGATGGCCTTGCCCAGGTCGCGTCGCCCTGGGTCGGAGGGCTCGTGAAGGCCCTAGGAGAGGCCATCGTGGCCTCACCGATCACAGGCAAGGGCCTTCACGGCCCCTAATAGTGGCAGTATGGGTCAGAAATCCATTTATTAACATAGTTTTTGTGGGCCCGTGTGAAATGTGGGTCACTTAAAAGTTTAAAAATGGTTGAAATGTTAAAGTCTAAGTTTATATGGGTGTAATAGGGGTTTGATGCAAACCCATATTCAGCCCATTCAATTTGAACCTAAAATGTCTGTAAATTGTGAAGGCCTTAGCACGAGCCTTGAGCTCGCCGGGATCTGGCCGGTTGGTTGCTGTCCGCCAGTCGCCTATCGTAGATAGAGGTCGCCGTCCGCTTGTCACCGGTCCCCGTTCGATGGTCGCCGGTCGCCGGCAACCCTTGCCGAACTTATGTATTTTTCTCAAATTAGAAAAACATCACTCCAAACAGCGAACAATACACCAGCAGCATCAAAATTCGAATAATTCACCTGTTATAAATGGAATAATGAAATTGACTGCTATCAACATGGCTCATTCAAACTTCTTTTATTTTCGCTTTTAGTGCACGACATAAGATTTGTCCCCATCCATACATGAACTACAATGCCACTCAACTTGGTACAATTTCCAAAGATTCATGCACATTTAAAGAACGGTACGAACATATAAATTCAAGCTAACATATTGCATTTTATCGTGAATTACTCTACCTTTGAGAATTCTTCAACAAAGGCCTTGAGATTTCTGTCCGAAGATCCACCTTCCTTGGAAGCCTCCATGGCCAAATCCTTCCACTTCTTTGCATTCCTTCTGATTCCATCACCTGTCTCTTCACCTCCCATGACCAATTCCAAGCACCTCTTGATTTCGCCTCCCTCAACGATAATGCCTTCTTCATTGATCTCGGACACTCGAACCCCGACCTTCCACACGTCCTGGACGAGTTTCGCGTTCGTCATCTGGTCGCCAAATTGAGGGAATGCCACCATTGGAACGCCGCACACCAAGCTCTCGAGCGTCGAGTTCCACCCGCAGTGAGTGAGGAAACATCCTATCGAAGGATGCGACAACACATCGGTTTGAGAGCACCATGGGACTGTCACGCCTATCTTGTCTAATTCCTCTTTGTGAATGAGTTCATCATCATCTCCATCACTCTCTCTTATCACCCACAAGAATGGCCGGCTGGTCTCTAGCAATCCGCAAGCCATTTCTCTCTTTTGCGCCTTCGATAACGTCGCTATGCTTCCAAAGGCTACATAAATTACCGATGCTTCCTCCTTGGAATTCAACCACCGAACATAATCCTCAGAGCCCCGAAAGAGGTCGCCTCTGGAAGATTTATCAGAAGAATTATCATTTTGAGCATCTAGGAAACGGAGCGGGACAACAGGCCCGATTCCGACCAAATTCAGTGTACCGATCGCTCTTAATGCCTCGAGTTCGATCGCATCGAAGGTGTTCACAAGTACTACTTTTGTATTCGCCCCCTCTGCTAGCTGCTCGAATTGGCTTTGCAATTTTGGCAGAACAAAAGCATACTTGTTTTCATGGTTGAAAAAGGAGGGGACATCGCAGTTGGTTAGCGGTGGTAGGCCGGGCAACCGGATGAGCGACGAAGTATCGGAGCTTTGGCTTGTAACGTTCTTAATCACATCCTCATAGCCATTGAAGTAATAGTAGTATATGCTGAACACGCTAGCGGGTTGAATCCAAACGAGAACGGATTCGATTTGAAAGGAGCGAGCAATGCCGTCGACCCAAGGGATCACCGTGTGGAGCGCGCAGGTGAACCTGAGGCCTCGTCCAAAACTATAGTCGATGAGGCCACTAAGAGCTTCCGACCCCCGCCTCTCCAGCTCGGCGTGGAAGCGCTCGGAGTCCACCCCTGGCTTACGCCCGTCGTCATAGCCATCAGAGAACGTGGTAAAGGTTACACCTTCAAGGTGAACCGGATCGATCATGCGGCGGTGGGCAGACACGGTGGTAAGGAAAGTGACGCGACTGCCGACGCGCGCGAGGCGCTCAGCCAGCTGGAGGGCCGGGTTCATAGCGCCACGGTTCGGGAGCGCTACGAGGAGAAAGTGGGGAGGAACCATGACTTTTGGAGCTAGCTAGGGAAGTGCAGCTGATGAGACTATGGAAGATTTTTATATAGAAACACATGCCTTGTGTTCAACATCGAATGGAATATTCTTTAATATTTTCAGTCGACATTTAGTTTAAAGTTCGACTTTGTATGCTTCAAAATAGCAGCCTCTCTCTCGTACCAAGCACGGAGAAGACGTCCTTGGTCTTTCATTATGTCGTGATACTTTAGTTACCAATGGACGCTTCGAAAGACGATCCTCTCGAGTTTCTGGCTCTTTCGATCCAACTCCAAAGGATCCAACTTATTATATAAAGATAAGTTAGCCCCTGCTTATTCAAGGGATACAACAAGATTACGTTTTTATGGGAATATGATCCTACGAAGACAAATAATGTCTATCGTAGATTTGATGGACGAATAATGCTCACGTCGTAATTCGAGGACCCACATTTTCGTGGAAGTTGAAAATTCAATCCTTTTCAATCAAACAACTTGGAAGCTTTTATGGTGGAGAGCGACGGGCAAATTATGTCAGACCACTCAATGTGATTCCGTAGGGGAATTGGCCACTACTTTTTCTCCTTTGCAACACACTCAGTCGGTCATCACTTGCAAGTCAAATTCACAAGACAGACCGAACCTTCTCCCCAAGAAAAAGGGAACAACCAAAAAATGGAAAAGAGAAACAGAAACAGAAACAGAAAACGAAATGATTGAGAGAAGCTAATTAACTTATGATTGTCGTAACTTCAGGCCTTGAATTTCTACTCGTGGCTCGTCATGTTCTGGCCTTGTTCATTTGTCAAGAAGAGCCAACTCCAAGTCTAAGGTCGTGATGAATATAGCCGCATTAAAGAGGACTCAAAATGGATTTCGATGCAGAGATAATCGGATCTGAAGGCGTGATTAACTTCCCCATTTGTGTGGAGAGCAATAGCTTTGCTTGTAGGGAT
Organism: Rhodamnia rubescens; assembly: GCA_021437795.1. Lineage (NCBI taxonomy): Eukaryota > Viridiplantae > Streptophyta > Magnoliopsida > Myrtales > Myrtaceae > Rhodamnia > Rhodamnia rubescens. The sequence continues at coordinate 1,760,860 of JAILYA010000003.1, read as the reverse complement.
GACATCAGGCGAAACCTTTCCACACAAATCCACATGGTCGTGATAGTCGGAAAGCAAAAAATACTGTTTTGTGAATCTCGTGGTTGAGCATTTTAGAGACTGACCCTAACTACCATCCTCAAAGAGACATATTAGGGATGACTGTCCCGCCCCTTATAGCTACTTCAAATTTCGGTCCCCATTTACTTGTAGCCACAGGAACTGTTCTGATCGGTCCTAAAATGTTGTATTGTGAATGGTATGAGGCATCACTCTAAGTGTTAAAATATGTCTTGAGTTTAAGCCCGATGCTGAAAATCTGAATTTCGAAAGTAAATATATCTTGATCTTGAAATTAAAGGATAAATATTAAATATGATGGATATTACTTTCATGTGGAGATAAGATTAAGATTGGACGAAATTTGTTTTGAAATCCACGGATAATATCTTTTCAGTTAAAAGTTCGCCAAGGAAAGAAAGATATCCAATCTTGGACGGCTGACGGAATTTGCGTGGAAATCTTCTGCATGTAGATGTCAACTTTGAAGAGGACTTGGCAAGGGAATTTTTGTTGACATATATATACATTATACGAGCCAGGGATAATTAATGAGCACGTAGCCTTGAAGCACCAATTATTTTTGAGTGCTTGATGTGCCATTGTTGACGTGAAGACGTCTGGAAGCACCATTTTTCGTCGAGTGCTTGGTAAGGGTTTTCTTCGTGGATTTTGTTCGCGAAATTACATCAAGAATTCAGGTGTCAAAGTTGATTAAATCTTAATGTTAGATTTGTGTAATTCTTTTGCGAGATTGAGAGATTATTTCGCTAACAATTGGGGGCTAAACACTATGTGCGTTCTTGAATGTAATTAGGGTTGGGAAACACCGAGAGTGTTTGAGTTACTCGAGTTTGGTCCGTAATTTCCGTGTATCGCTTATTCTATAGTGGAATTCATTCTTCTTTCTCCCCGTGGACGTAGGTTTTTATGACCGAACCACGTATATCCGGTGTCCAAATTATTTTCTTGTTTTGTCTATTTATTGTTCGATCGCTTGTTCCGCGTAACAATTGGTATCGTAGCTAGGTTTATCGAGTTGAAGCAAATCGATGGCGACGGAAGAAGTAAAAGTGAAAATCAACAAATTTGAGGGGAAGGACTTTGGTTTTCGGAAGATGTAGTTTTAAGACTATCTTTATCGATGAAGCTGCATTTGCCTCTATCGGGGGAGAAACCGGAGACGATGAAGCAAGCTAATTGGGAATTCTTTGGATAGACGAGCGCCGGGTGTTATTCGGGCGACGTTGGCTCGTAACGTCGTGTTTAATATGGTCAAAGAGAAAACTACTGCGGGTTTGATGAAAGCCCATCGAGATATGTACGAGAAGCCCTCTCGCAATCAACAAAGTCTATTTGATGCGACGTCTATTTAATTTGAAGATGAGCGAAGGTGCGTATGTTGCTAATCATATTAATGAATTCAATGTGATCGTTAATCAATTGAGTTCGATTGATATTGGCTTTAAAGATGAGGTATGTGCTTTGATTCTATTATCCTCATTGCCCGATAGTTGAAATACTACTTTTATTGCTGTTAGTAATTCCTCTAGGTCAATAAGTTTGACGTTTGATGGTATTCGAGATTTAATTTTAAGTGAGGACATCCGTAGAAGAGAATTTGGCGAATATGTATCTACCGCTTTAGTAGGTGAAAATGGATGAAGAACCGATACTTGTAGTAGTAGAAGTAGTATAAACTCAAATAGACACGATCAACTAGGACCGGTGTGGTGCTTGTCTGTTGAAATTGTGGCAAGAGAGGGCATCTTAGAAAGAATTGCCTTAAGCTAAAAAATGAGAATGATAAGGGAATTAGAGTTGAATCTGCGAATGATGTTGTAATTGTAGCCGATGATTCGATGGTGTCGATAGAGTCTTGTCTGTCATTGAGAATTCGTCATTTGACAAATGGATTATGGATTCCGGTTGTTCTTTTCATGCTACACCAAACAGGAACTAGTTTGCTACTTATCGATACACGAATAGTAGTAAAGTGCGGTTGAGGAATAACGCCTGAATGCGATGTTGTGGGTTTTGGTGATGTTAAAATCGGGATGCATGATGGCATTATGAGGACATTGACGGAAGTAAGATATGTTCTAGAATTGAAAAAGAACTTAATTTCCTTAGGTGCCCTAGATTCACTTGGATACATGTATTCTTCACAAGGTGGAGTTCGAAGGTCGTTCGAGGTGCCGTGGTGATAATGAAAGAAATCAAGCATGGTGGCTCAGTATGAGCTTCAATGTGAGACATTGATAGGTTTCGCTCCGGAGACGTCGGCATATGTTCGAGAGTCTAACGACCGCTCGAGGAAGACTTGGGTATACATGCCGAGGCACAAGTTTGATCTTGTTGTCAGGAATACGCGGTCGAGAGCTTTGATCGAAACGGAGAATTGTAAGTTAATCAAGCATGTATAAACTCACGAGTAGCATGGAGTCCCGCTCGAAGCCGGTAAATAAATTCTGCATGAAAAAGGGCATAGTGAAACACCGCACTAGTGCTAGTAAATCACAACAGTTGCGAGAATTGATGAGCGAGAACATTACTAGAGACGAGTCCTTAAAATGGTCTCTAGTGCTTGGTATGGCTCGGAGATTTCTAGTGAATGCGCTTAGTATGGCGAGTTACCCGATGAATAGATCTCCATCGACTCGCAATCGGATATCGGACTCTCGAAGAAGTGTGGTCGGGTAACATTGCTAATTATTCTACTTTTAAAATGCTTGGTTGCTCGTGTTATTATCGAGTAAGTGATGGTAAGCTTGATATGAGGGCAATGTGCATATTCCATGACTATGCACGAGGTGAGTGGAGCTATCGGTTGTGGTGCCCGCACATAAATTCACATGTTCGCGGCGAGAAAAGTTAGCTTTGACGAGTCTCCAATACTTCAGGCTATGAATGATTGTAGCAATGTTCATACGGATCCGGGACGGTATTCGGCTTGAGGTGGAGTTATAACCGAAACTCCCGAGGTAGCGAATACTAGCGTGGTAATCGACACGGATGGTGCTTGTAGCGAGGTAGAGCTTATAGAGCCAACGGTTGCTTTGTAATTGCTGATATTGATAAGGTACGTATTTGATCTCCCCATAGGTATGGATGCAAAGATGGTTTTGCTTTATACGTAGTTAAGGAGCTCATATCGGATAGTTCTTGTAGAGCGGCTAAAGGTGCATGTGGAGTTGGTATTCGATGTGATCCACGGTTATGGCGAAGTTCAAGCGCGACTTGAACTTGAAAAACATCTGTGGCGGTTGAGCTCATTGGGGTTGTTAGGAGAGTAGTAGCGGTTGAGTTCGGATACTAGCGAAGTGATTGTGATTTGGCTCAAACGTCGAGTCAAGGTGGAGATTGTTAAAATATGTCTCGAGTTTAAACCCAATGCGAAAATCTGAATTTCGAAAGTAAATATATCTTGATCTTGAAATTAAAGGATAAATATTAAATATGATGGATATTACTTTCATGTGGAGATAAGATTAAGATTGGACGAAATTTGTTTTGAAATCCACGGATAATATCTTTTCGATTAAACGTTGGCCAAGGAAAGAAAGCTATCCAATCTTGGACGGTCGACGAAATTTGCGTGGAAATCTTCTCGCATGTAGAGGTCAACTTTGAAGAGGACTTGGCAATGGAATTTTTGTTGACATATATATACATTATACGAGTCGGGGATAATTAATGAGCACGTAGCCTTGAAGCACCAATTATTTTTGAGTGCTTGATGTGCCATTGTTGACGTGAAGACGTCCTGGAGCGCCGTTTTTCATCGAGTGCTTGGCAAGGGTCTTCTTCGTGGATTTTGTTCGCGGAATTTCATCAAGAATTCAGGTGTCGAAGCCGATTAGATCTTAAGAATAGATTTGTGTAATTTCTTTGCAAGATTGAGAGATTATTTCACTAGCAATTGGGAGCTAAACACTGTGTGCGTTCTTGAATGTAATTGGGGTTGGGAAACACCGAGAGTGTTTGAGTTACTCGAGTTTGATCTCAGTAATCTCCGTGTATCGTTCATTTTATAATGGAATTCATTGCTTCTCCCCCGTGGACGTAGGTCTCTACGACCGAACTACGTACATCCGGTGTCCGATTTATTTTCTTGTTTTATCTATTTATTGTTCGATCGCTTGTTCCGCGCAACACTAAACGCTAATTAGGAGTGATCGATTTTAAGATGGGTTGGAACCAACTTGTTAGAGGGTCGATCTAGGGAACCAACTTGGCAATGGACCATGGTTCCAAATCCGGCAACAAACGAGCTTGGCTGTGAGCAACGATGAAGGGGGTGGGTTGTTGATGTTTTGTTTGTAAAACAAACAAAGTGATGCCTTCTTTCTTGTTTCACGTGGGAAATATGGAAGGGCCAATATATAAGTGTGAACTATGATATTTTGTTGGACCATTCTTAACTATTCTAAAAGCTTAAGCTTTTAAATAAAAATTTCATGTTTAGTCGATCTTTTCGCTTAATACTAAGCGTGTAAATATTTCATTGGGGAGGCAAGGGTACTTGCAAAGATTTGAACTCAAGAGTTTTTTTTTTTTTTTAATATCATGTGAAGTTTTGTAGGACCAAGATTAAATTGTTCTAAAAGCTTAAACTTTTAGATGAATACGTGATTTAATATTTAATTACTCTAACATTGAATGTCTTTTATTGTTACAAATGAAGACAATGGGCTAAGTGGGCTAAATCCTACTCTACCAAAGCATACGAGTGTGTGATTATTAGACTATTGTGTATCGGAATTGGCACTAATCAATGATCGTTATTTTTGTAGAAGTGTGATTGCTTCACGAGAGGAGTTGCACTTATTATTTTTTAATTTCAAATTTATTTTTTATTTGTTACAACCTTTGAAATGTTGTAAAAATTTTTCGAGACATAACAATTTTCGGAATAAAGAGTTGGGTCCAAATTAATGGTTTTTCTCGGACATGAAGAATTTGGGATAAAGAACACCAAGAGTGACAAAAGTTGTCTACGATGCTCACTTTAATATCAAAATTTTCCATCGGATCACTTAAGTGTCAATTTTTTTAAAAAAACGACCACTCAAGCGCCAACTTTCATCTTATTGGTCGAAAATCGATGTGACATTTTTTTGTTAATATTTAAAGGCGACGTGGCTCACTAGAGGTCCAAGAAAGCTAAAAAAGATAAAAATTGAAAAATAATAATAAAAAAATAAAAATACAAACTTAATTAGATTAAGAAAATAAAAAGCTAAAAATCCCAAACAAAAAAAGACATGTGTACTAAAGGTCTTAAAATTTCTCACAAAAGTGCGATTAAGTTCTAAAAATTACAAAAAAATGTATTTAAGTCTTAAAACTTATTAAATTGATGCAATCGAATCATTCCCTTAATTTTAAAAAATATTTTAAAATTTTAATTTAATTTAAAAATAGGCTTAAAATTTTAACAAAAATTTAAAAATTTTAAAAGAGGGGGGGACCAAGCGGAGAGAATTTTTTATTAGCTTTTTTAATTTTTTTAAATTTCCTCCCTTTTAAATTTTTTTTAAATTTTTAAGCTTATTTTTAAATTTAATCTAAATAAAATTTGTATTTTAAAAAAAATATAGTTTTTAAAAATTTTTAAATATAATGTTTTACTTTATTTTAGCTTTTTAAAGTTGCAAAGTCCTTGTGGACTTAATTTTTTAAAAATAATGTCACTTTCTATTAAATAATTTAATTATAAATGCCACGTATTAATTTTAGGCGGAATATCTTGCGTCGGATGCACTTAAATGATCATTTTTTTTCGATTTGGTACCTAAGTGATCCGGTATAAACTTTTGACACTAAAGTGAGCGCCGCACACAATTTTGATACTTCTAGTGTTTTTCTCCCTAAAGAATTGCATCCGAATTTATAGTTTTAAGACATGAAGATTTGTACTCTTTCAGATATGAAAAGTTGTGTCCTTCTCATAATAAGATGTTTGTTCACTAAGGTTTTCGCTATCATATATTCAACGATTCCATTCAATATTCACTCACAAAAAATTTCTTTCCAAAAGAGTAATACAACCATCCTTTTCAATTGTTTCCCATTGAGAGTTCTTGGAGATTCTCATTCCACGAATTTGTTGTATCTTGAAGGATTTTTATCGGTAATTATTAGCAACGTTATGGGATAAATAATTACTTAAAAATGTGAATTCAGCCTCAAAGTCTGATATAATTTCTTCCAATTCATTCACTAAGTTCCCCAAAATGGCTCGGGCGTGGACCCTGGCTCTAGATGTGGCGAAGGAGGAGCATGGCCGCGAGCTACGATGAAGGGGTTAGCTTTGTTTATGAGCAGTGGTGATGACAGAGGGGTGGCTCGGCCATAGACCTCCCAATCCGTCGACGGATTGGCGTAACCATGACCCGCCCACGACGAGCGAGAGAGAGAGAGAGAGAGAGAGAGAGAGAGAGAGAGAGAGAGAGAGGAGAGGCTACTCAAGTGGATTTTTGACTTTTTTTATTTGCTTGCCACTTCATGGAAATGTGTCAATTTGTGAGTGGACTTTCGGTATGTGGATGCTTGCCATGTCAGCCTATGACGTGGTACTACGTAACCACTGAATATTTTCTCTCATCTAAAAAGCCAGGATCCAAACTCTGTTTACACATAAAAATTGACACCATAATCGTCATCTTAATAGGTCAGCTATTCAGCACATTTTTACCTCACAACCACGTGACAAACCAGTACAAAACCAATCACCAAGAACAACTAAGGCCGTCCAAACTTCCTAAGAACGAACAAGTCCCTTGGAATTTGCTTGGAACCGGCAGGGTAAGACCATTCATTCTGATTAACAGGCCTGATTGCCCAACTTGTATCAACACAATTGGTCATCCACTTTCAAGATGACATTCATCTTGCAACTTGAATACATGTACATGAGAAATTCAAACTTCCACAATAATGTGTATCAAGATGAAGGAACAAGATAACATAATTCAATGTCCAATAAGGGATAAAAGAAAAACGGTCGCAATAGAAATGTTATCAAACCCATGGTGTATTCTTCCGCGGACGTCCATGTTGACGAAGACGAAGTTTCAAGAAACTTGTCTTGGCGATAATGCTCGGGCAGAAGCTTTTGCTTCAAACTCTCTTTTGGAATCTTCTCCCAAACTCCCATCTTGCTTGCGTACTTTCTTCAACTCGGCAGCAAGTAATCTGAATCTCCTATCATCTATGCACTTCTTCCGGCTCGAGAGCACATTCAGCTAGGGATAGTTGTCCAAAAAGTTCATAAACCTTTCAATTGTGCCAACTTAGTCATAAACTTTTTGACAATATGCCAATGGGGTCCTAAACCTTTCAATTGTATCAATTTAATCTTAAATCTTTTGAAAATTTGCCAATTCAATTCTAAAACTCTTATTTGGATAATTAGCCGAATGACTAAATTGATAAATCATCAAAAGATTTAGGACTAAATTGGCATATCATCAAAATATTTAGGACTAAATTAGTCTGTCAAATAATAGATTTAGAACTTTTTGGACAATTTTTCCATTCAAATGCATGGAGCCAATCGTTCGCCCTTCAAAATCGGGATTAATTTGCACGGTAACACCAAGATCTCGATCGGAATGAGTTCTTCTTTCTCTGCACCATTGTCCTACATTGGTAGATGAAGATTCTCCATCTCTCCCATCTTCTTCGGAAGATTGCTTGTTAGAGCTGCTTGAAGAATCCATATCACAATATACATTAGAACTTTCGCTATCTTCATAGGCACGGGCACTGGCACCGCACCGGCACCGTGCTCTTTAACGTCGATTAACATGCCACATCCCTTCTTGGAGTTGTTGAAATCGGCGGACATCGCCTCCATCTCAATGTTTGTGTAAATCCCCGACTCGCTTTGATACCAAATGAAGCCAAGAAATTCACGAGTAAAGAAACCAAAACATACCTAGAATACCAAATGCACATAAATGGTATTATCAAATTCCTAATCTAGATAAAAGTGATACCATAAATGTTTAGAATAATTAGAAAAATTTTACGGATCGAGAGAACATATTGTATCCTCACTTTCTAATAATGGCAAGAGGTGATCTTCAAATCTACAGATAAGGATTTTGAAATACTTTTTGGTATTTGGCGATCAAGAGTGTGAACCGTAAAATGGGATTGGTACACAAATCATGTCAATTTAAAGGTCTCAACTGAAAAAAACTATAAATTTTATGGACTCAATTGTATATTCGATATAGTTAGAGACCTAAAAGATGAATTCTGCGTAATTACGTTTTCGCCCCGACAAAAACCCAAAACCCTCCACCGTCTCACCGTTTTCGTATCTTCTTCATCTTCTTCAAACCCTTCGAGCCTCTCCGAACTCCTCGCCGTCTTCCCGCGAAAACGGTACTTTGCGCAGAAGCAGCCATGAACATGAGCTCCGCCTCCACCAATCCTAAGGCCTCATCTCCAATCGGACGACCCCCCAACGAATTCAACCTCCAGCAAGCTTTCACCGCCGTCCACGGCCACTGCTCCCTCTCTCCTCCGCAACCTCTCTCGCCTCCCGGATTCCCTCGCGTCCAATCTTCAATCCTCGCTCTGCGACCTCCAAAACCAGACGAGGCACGCGCTCGATGCCGGAATTTCGAATTTCAAGCTCGTTGCCTCTCCCGCCGGGGCGAAGAGCCCGTTTTTCGCGCGGGTGGCGGATGTTGGCAACGCCCAATTGGCTTCGGTCAGCCCTAAGTCGCGACGGCCGATGTCGGTGGAGGAGATTCAGGAGCGGCTGGCGGGCGTGCCGGTGTACGCGCTGAGCAATTCCTCCGAGGAGTTCGTGTTGGTCTCGGGCGTTTCGACGAGGAAGGCCTTAGGGTTGTTCTGTTTCAAGGAAGAGGATGCCGAGGCACTTCTTGAGCAGATGAAGAGCATGGACCCCGGGATGAGGAGCGGGTCTAGAGTCGTGCCTGTTGCTTTAAACAAGGTGGTAGCTTTTAAATTGCCCTTTCTTGGATTGTGATTTTAATGTATCATTATCTAATGGTTCCGTGTTTATTGAGAAGACAGTGGGAAGTTTATTGGATGATTTGATTTCGCAGGTGTTTCAACTCAAGGTTGATGGCGTTGCGTTTAGGCTCATTCCAGAGCTTTCTCAGATTAAACACGCTATCAAAGTAAGTAGATTCCCTGCACAAACAATGTTATGGTTGAAATGTGATGCGTTGGAATGGGCTTTCCTTGTTTATAGGGCTAAGTTCGGTTGATATTGTGGTGAGAGAAGTTACTGTTTTGAGGTGACACATCTCAGGCTTTATCTCTTGGCTGTGATGGGCAACTTTTGTGGATATACATTTCTTCTGGATTTGAATGGATCGGCGGGTTTGGAATTTGAATTTGTTCTTCGGATTTGCAATAGCTTGTCAACTTAAGCATCCTGTTGACTTGTGACTGGATCTTCGTCTTCTCCGTTGGAATGATAAATGGTGAAGGTACTGGGTACATTGCATGATCTGAAAGGCATAATCAACCATTCAGCGATGATTGTGATTCTGCTGGATGGCATTGATGGTTTTGATATAAGCATGTTTCTCGAATGTTGGACCCTCGGGTTTTAGAAGACAATCACACTGACTTTTGAGCCTCACTGGGTCTTGGAAATGTGGAAGGCAGTTCAGAGGCTTGGAGTAGTTGCTGTAGTATTAGAACGGGGCTGTTTAAATTGCCATCTTTGCCCATTTACTCTAATTTACAGTCCTCTTAGAGGGAGATATCTACCTTGCACTTGCATGACTAATGTAGATAGTTGTAGAACAAACCGTAGTAATGGTCAAGAGAGAAGGATTCTGTTTCACAAGTAAAATTAGATCTACTGGGGTTGGTGCAACAGCAGTAATTTTGTTAGAGTTGGCATACACGGTGCATTACTTGCTGAACTCTGTTATTGTCTCTTCTTGGAAAGGGTTAATTAGACATTTGCAGGTGAGGCAAATGGACGGCTTGTCTGACGAGGCCTTCCCAGGGGTTCCAGTTTTCCAGGTACTTGCTAACTTTTCTTCATCTACAGAGCTCCGTTGGACTCTTCAGAAGACTGTCGATGAAGAATTGCAAAGGGCACTGGAAACAATTTGAACAATGGGAATATTTCTAAAAGTGTGCAACTGCTGCCGGCTAACACTTTTCTGGATTTGATTAAGACAGATCTGTGAGAGTCAAGGATTACTTATAGGAAACAGTTGCTTATGAAGCAATTGCTTGACACGATTGAAAATAATATGCAATATCGCTATCCACATTTGTAGCCGATCTGAGTTAGAATCTTAGAGTTTATAATTGCATGCTCAAATTCCCTTTCTTGTAATTACCTTTTAGCCTAACCAAAGTCTGTGTCATGATGTTCTTGGAACTCTCATGATCTTGATGCAACTATCAAGTAGTTGGATTGGTAGTTTGGATGGGGGTTCAAGTATTCTATATTAAATTTATTTAAATGAGGATATGAGTTTTGCTTGAACTAAATTAATTGTGTAATGGGTTGGTCGAAAATATGGTGTATAAGAAGGGATTGATTGAAAAATGAGTATAGTCTGAAAGTTTAGCATCGCTCTATTTAACAACTCACAGATTCCTCCGCAGCTTCATATTGTTTTCTTTTCTCTTCTTGATTCCAACTAGTTGTTTGTCATGTGAATTAGTGAGAATTGGGTGGGTGTCATGTTTATTATGGGCGATGGGATTGTTTTGTTCTGTTGCTGATATGAATTTGTCTTCAATCAATTTTGTGGATTTCAAGTATGATGCCTTTTATACTCACTGATCATTGTTGATGCAGTCCAGAAGCTTGATACTAAGGAGCCAAAGCCAAAGCTATCGTCCAGTATTCTTCAGAAAGGTCAGTTCTTCAAGAAAATTGTAGTTTTGTGCCTTCATAGTTTTATTATTTGTAGTTCAGAGTTTTTCTCATCTGTGTCTTCTCTAGGAGGACCTGGAAAATTCATTATTCAGAGCTTCTCAGCAACAAAGTAGGTTAAATCCCGCATTTAGACAAGGTGACATTCAGGTACGATGTTTGCATCAATTTTTTACTTCTTGGACATATGACGAGGCGTTCCTCCTGGTTGAGCAATTCTCTTTTCCTGGACTTGGGCCATGTAGGTTGCAGTCCTTGAGGAAATCATAAAAGGAATGAAGGTGAGTAAAACTGACCTTACTTATTTCTCCTGATTTTGCTTGATAAAAGAGTGTATAAGATCATTATCAAGTTAGTTTTTCTCAACATATGCCAGCAGTTGCGATTGTGATATAACTATTGCTGGTCCTCTTTTGGTTGTTCAAGTGTATGGAATAAGTAACATGGGGAGTGATTGCAGGAAAATTCTAATTCAACATGGGATGATGTTGTTTTCATACCTCCTGGATTTGATGTTGCCACCGATCCGTCTCGGCAATCGGCACCTCGGAATAGTTAATGCTGTCCAAGCCAATTTCCTCCTTTCCTTTTCATTTATTTATTTCTGGTAATGTTGTGTTGCTCGTGTTGTGCATTATTCTTGAATCTAAGCTACATGCGGAACATGGATATTTCAGTAGTCTGATAGTTACTGCTTAAAATGATGTAAGGTGTATTTCGAATGTGCAAGTCATTTTCAAAGTTTCAACTATTGCATTATTCTTGAGCCAATATCTAGCTCTCTCTCTCTCTTTGGTGGACACAACCTATATATATATAGAAAACATTTGGTTGTGGAATTAAATACAAAAAGATAATATTCCATATAAAACCTTAGCTACATGTTGCAGGTACTGATTAAAAACATGATATAGAAAACATTGTTGAGCTAATTGTGCAATGCCAAGAAAAAGATGAAACAAATGATGCTCTGTATAATTTTGGATGATGCAAGCGTTCACGAGGAGAAGTTAGTGAAAATGCTACTGGCCAATCAAAAGAGAGTTAGAAGCGATCGAAAGGTGTGTAGAGGACTCCTGATCTTATGGATCAATCAATCATCAACTGTGCATTCCCCAATCATCATTATCGTCGCCTTCTTCGTAGTTAGTCATCTCTCTCTAACATCAACAGTACTTCCTCCTCTTGCTCTATGATCATCTTCTGATTTCAAGAAGTTCATCCAAAATGATCCAGTCAATTTCGTGATTGTATAAATTCCGAGATGTGTTTGTGACTATGGCACTATTGTATGACTATGCGTTGGTGTTTTAATATTTCTTTATGGAGGAATAGATTGGTTTCAATTCTTGTGGCTGTGGCAAGCAAAACTCTTCAGTCTATGTACAATTGTATGCAGTGGAGTGGTAGGTTTTGAAAACCCCATGATTGCGTCACGATACACGACTGTGCAAGGACAAAGAAAGCCAAAAACGAAATGAAACACTTCGGTGTGACGAGATACGGAGAGACAGAGCTTACGTAATGATGAAAGACAATGAGGAAAAGATAACCCAATCCATAATTTATGATATTTTAAATTATCTGTGAATTCTCCAAGTTGAGAAGCAGAAGTATGTATCATTGCCATTGTTTTCGCTACTTCTTCTTGACCTGAGAATAAGGAAGCTCGACCTCAACATCTTTGACGAACCCCAGAGAATACCAATTCAAACAATCCTCTTTGTTGATGGGCAAATCAAATAAGACTTTGGCACTTAAGACATGCACATGCGTACTAAAATTCAGCAGCTACCTTCTCTTTTTCGTCATCATCTAGGCAAGCCCCTCAAAATCCCAGTAAGTATATAAAAGGAGCAAGGAACACACCAATCCTTGCACCAGAGACTCAAAAAGAAAGGGAGAAAAGAAAACAAGTTTATACCATTACCCCCTTAACCATGGCTCCCCTCAATTATCTTGTAGTAGCATTCCCAAGCCAAGGCCTCATCAACCCGGCCCTCCAATTCGCCAAGCGTCTTCTACACGCCGGGGCGCATGTCACCTTCGCCACCGCCTCGTGGGCTTACCGCCGCATGGCCAAGTCCGACCCGCCCGAAGGTTTGTCCTTCGCCTCCTTCTCCGACGGCTCCGAGGAGGGGCTCATGCCCGGGATCAACTTCGAGCAGTACATGGCCGACGTAGAGCGGCTGGGTTCGGAAACCCTAGAAGACCTTGTCGTCACTAGCCTTAGCGAAGGCCGCAAATTCGCGTGCATATTTTATACCACAATCGTTCCTTGGGTTGGCCAGGTGGCTCATTCTCTTCATATCCCCTCAACACTCATTTGGGCTCAACCTGCAGCTGTTCTTGATATATATTACTACTACTTCAATGGTTATGGTGATATTATCAGCAACCTAGGCAAGGACGATCCTTCAGCATCGCTCCACTTACCGGGATTGCCGCCGCTAACTCGCCGAGACGTCCCCTCATTTTTCATACCCGAAAACCAATATGCTTTTTCTCTGCCTCTAATGCGAGTGCATTTTGAAGTATTCAAGAAAGAGAAGAATCCAAGAGTACTTGTGAACACTTTCGATGCGCTAGAGCCCGGGCCATTAAAAGCCATTGACAACATTACCATGCTTGGTGTTGGTCCGCTAATTCCTTCCGTTTTCTTGGACGGACAAGATCCCCTGGACAAATCCTTTGGAGGCGATCTCTTCCAGGGCTCGAAAGACTACATCCAGTGGCTAGACACCAAGCCTGAAGGTTCGGTGATTTATGTATCATTCGGAAGCCTTTCCGTGCTGTCGAAGGAACAAAAGGAAGAAATGGCGCGCGGGTTACTAGGTGCCAACCATCCGTTCTTGTGGGTGATTAGGAAGGACAAAGAAGAGGAAGGAGAGGGAGAGGAAGATCAATTGAGCTGTATGGAGGAATTGGAGCAAAAGGGCATGATAGTGCCATGGTGCTCTCAAGTGGAGGTGCTGTCCCATGCTTCAGTAGGCTGCTTTGTGACTCACAGTGGTTGGAACTCAACCTTCGAGAGCTTGGCTTGTGGGGTCCCAATGGTGGCATTCCCACAATGGAGTGACCAGCAAACCAATGCCATGCTGGTTGAGAATGAATGGAAGGTTGGGGTGAGGGTGAACACGAACGAGAGAGGCATCGTGGAAGGAAACGAGATCAAGAAGTGCTTGGAATTGGTGGTGGGAGATGGAGAAAAGGGAGAGGAAATCAGAAGGAATGCCAAGAAGTGGAAGGGACTGGCAAGAGAAGCTGCCAAAGAAGGTGGTTCATCGGATAGGAATCTCAAGGCATTCTTGGAGGAGATCCAATTGGAGGCAAATGGTCACTAGAGTACCAGTGCTTCACCTGTTATTCCTTTGCTTTTGTGTTTCTATCTGGTTTTATATTTGTAACATCTGGGAGAAAATAACGTTCATGTTACTGTAAGTACATGAACCATCGCGTGTAACAACAATGAGATATATTGCAATAATACAAGGTTGTCTATTACATTTTGGAGCTTGATCTAGCTAGCATGCTCGCTCACGCCTTGTAAATGTGTCACGCAAGTCAGAATGTCAGCTGATTTTGTCTCTATTTATAAGGGCAACTGTTAGAATATACCGGGTGCATTGAAACATATTGGGTTTCAGACTGGGGCAGACCATAATGGGCTTGACCCAAGGCCAACCCATCTCCATCTGAAAATTCCCTGGAGGGTTGCAAGCAAGAGAAGTTAAGCTCTCAGGAGAAAGAAGGGATAAGAGTCCAAATACACTTCGAAGCCGATGAGACGAGCGATACTACGGCTTGAGTCTTTCCATTGATAGCAGGAAGCCTCAAGCCTGCAACTGACTTTTCTCTTTGCGGGTGAATGTCAAGAGGGAACTGCTAAAGCAACTTACTCCGGTTAGTCAGAAGTGGTGATATCCATATCTCTGTCCCCCTTATACTAGCGATTCATTTCCTGCAAACATGAGCACGACCTTGTTGTGCCCAAAAAATGGATTTTGGACAGAATAATTGGCTAGATAGGTCAATCAAAATGATTTATTCGATATTATGGATGACTTTACAATTAATTCCAATGGAATCGACTAAATTGAATCGGCTACTCCTTGGGACACTAACCCCTGGGTAAGGATGGATTTGAGAATGAGGAATTAGCATACAAATTCGCTTTCTTCCGATGATTGGGGGCGTTCGTAGTGACTAGGGGAAGTAGAAAAAGGAATAAATATAGTGGATGCTCGGGTATATGTTTGGAAGACCAAGAGCACACCAACATTTTCAAGAGAGAATTAGAGGTATGTCTAGGTAATGCTTCCTTGGTCATAGCAACAATACTGTCACCAATATGAGCATATTGAAGATTACTAGCAAGCAAAGTGCGAGATCCAGGAATATATAAGGTTATTACTATACGAGTATTTGTCTGAGTGCGTGATTACACTTTTAACTTGGGCGGAGGGATCCACATGACGTAAAGAGAGCATACACTAACCTATATATATGCTTTACATGCAGCTAAAAATTGTACCTATTTAGATAGTTAGATAGTAATAAGAGTGTGAGTGAGCTCTCGCTGTTAATGGCATGATACATGTGCCATCATTTGATAAATAGTGTAACGAAAAGTCATAGGGATGATACAGAGGCTTAGATTTGTATCTAGGATCAAGGCCAGTCCGTAGTCTAGTGCCTCCTTTTAACCGCAATCCGATGTCTATTGGTTCACCCCCACCTCTTGGGGGGCTTTCCATGGTCCCCGGCCATTGTTGACCCCAAGTGCAGGCAAACTCAAAAGTGCAAAGAAGTCAATAGAATCTAAGGGCGCACATGGCAAGCAGATTGGCTTATCACAAATCAACTTAAACTTTTTCCAACAATTTAGTCTGGTATTTGTTGAGAACCTAAGAAGAAATTTCAAGTGAGTATCTAAAAATGACATTCACAAACCTACATAATGCTTGGAAGGGTGTGAAGAATATCAACAAAAGAAACATACATGCATTTTGCCTTCGCAACATCAAATTCTCTTTTTCTAGAATTAAAAACGAAAATAAATAAGATGATCTTGAGAAGTTCAAAGACAACAACAACAATAGTATAATGATGTCTTTATGGAATTGTTTGGTCCACTTTAAAATATTTGTGGGATGCAATTTGACCAACTTGGGTCAATTGCTTGATCCACTTTGCCATGATTGTGTCTTTGTGGGATGCTATTTAACCAAATCATGAAATATCTATTTTTTTTTATTCGTTATAAAAAAACTATTGCTAAAACACTTCATGCAACACAAATTTAGTGAAAAATTATTATATTATATTATTTTAATTTTATTTTTGTTATTTAAACACGAGAAATCTTATTTATTTATATGTGTTATTTTTTTAAAATTTAATTTTTTTTTTTTTCTATTTTAATATTCTACGAAAGCAATTTTTTATTTTGATCTTTAATCTAAAATGCATCTTAAAAGCAAAAAATTACTTTTTAAGTAAAAAATGAAGTTGTGTAATTAAATGGATTTCACCTTAAAAATTGTGTTATCAAACTAATTTCTGCTCCAAAAGCAAGTGTTCATACCATGCCTCCTAAACAACCTCATTGAGCTTGAAAACAGCTTGTAATAATAAATTCATCAAAAATTTGTGATAAGACTATGACATTACAATAATTTTTTTTTCCCGTATATTCTTCCAAAAGGTTATGTAGAATAGAATTTAATATGAAAATCCATAACCTTGTTCATACAAGGACTAAATGAAGCTCTCAACTCAATTAACCCAATCATCATGACAAAGTGCGATAATATCCATAAATTTGGTAGCTTGCACTTATAATAACGCTAGTATTAGGGTGAGTATGATTCCAACATAGAACCTTGAACTTGGAGAAGCGATATTCATTAAAGAGTAACGATTTTATGTGTTTTATTTGAAATAGGCTGTGATATTCCATGGTATCCAAGATGGGTATGTAATATGGAATCACGAGTCCAATTCATGTTATCAAGATAAGTATAATGATTAGAATTTTTTTACTATAGTTAATGTTTCATTGTTTGTTCTGTGTCCATTAAAATATTTGTGGGATATTTGACCAATTGGGTCAATTGTTGATCCATTTGAATGATATTATCATTTAACAAATCATGAAATATTTATTTTTATTATTCGTTATAAAAATGATATGTGCTAAAAACTTGTGAACCCAAATTTAGGAAATTATTAGATTGAAGTTCTAGGTTTTCAAGGTATGTAGGATAGGTTCCAAATTTCAAAAAAATGAGGAATCTACTTGATGGATAGGTTTCGATTTCGGTGAAGCCTTTGAGTAACCTAAAACCGCTCACTCTTATATAGTATCACCTTTCTATCACTTGGGCAATCATGTTACAATAAAGAATGAATTGAAAATAGAAGAGTCCACAGGATATAAGTAGACAAGTTGCACTATCATACTAACACAATAGAGGAGTATAGATGTTATGTAATTTGACATACTTCTTCACCAAAAAACTTCCAAAATTAGGGAGAATTACCACAAAAAAAAAAGAAGAAGCTAAATCTATTGCATTTATATGTACCAATTTACGTCCTAAACCTTTCAATTTGACTAATTTTAATCATGAACATTTTGACAATTTGTCCATTTAGTTTTAACCTTTCAATTCTAATTTTAATTTATTCCCATATCTTTTAATAATTGCGCAATTTAGTCCTATTAATCGATTTTGATTGGAAATCACTAACATAATGATCAATTTAGTGTTGGCCGTCCTTCGCGGCACAACCGACACTATATGTAATTTTGTAATTTTTAAAAAATTTTAATTATTTTTTCTTCTTTTCTTTTTCTTTTCTTTCTTTCCCTAACCTTGGGCAAGTCGATCCTTGTCGGCCACAAGCGAGGGCGGATGACCTTTACTTGGTTTGGCGCCCGGGTGAGGACAACGAACTCGCCGGCCCAAGGTTGAAAAAAAAAAAAGAATGGGATATAAGTTGTCACGAAAGTATAGTCGAGTCTTAAAACTTATAAGAAATGCAATCAAATCCTAAAACTTAGAAAAATTTGTGCAATGATGTCCCTCCATTAGCTCCATTTAATTCGAAGACAAAAGATATCGACGTGGATAGTTTTGATTATTTCTCACTCCTACATGGCAACTAGGCCAAGTAAAACCGTCCATGTCCGCCAAAACGATGTCAATTTGGATAATTTACTTATCTAAAAATAACGAAGTCTCTTCTCTCCTTCTTCACGTCTCCTTTCCCTTTTCATGTTCTCTTTCGTCCCAAATCAATGTCTTGTCTATTTGAATCCTAAGCTCCAAATCAAATCTTTTGCTTATCCGTTGATCATGAGTCTAACTCTTCCCATGGGAGCCTCGACGGTGAATCGAGTGGAATCAACAAGGACTCCCTCTCAACCCTAAGCCCCAAATCAAGCCAACAAAGATCACAATTTGAGTCCCCTTACGAGTTGGAGTTTGATCCCCATCGGTGATTTGGAGTTCATGCAGCTGGAGTTCGATGACCATTACAAGTTAAAGTTCTCTTCTTCGTCAAATGCAAGTTCATGCTAAGACCGAGCTGCGATAGCCTCAACGGCGGATAGAGCAGCATCGACGATGGAGACGATCATCTTTTCGACACATGGAACATTTGAAATTGGTAATTTAAAACAAAGAAAAATATAATACATTCACGTGGCTTTCTTCCCCTATCCAACATGTCAATTTACTATGAAAACATTCGAGGTAGATGTGATATTATTGCAAATTTTTTTATGAATATTTTATGGTAGCATCTATGATTATGCCCTCTCAATACATGTTTTATGGTAGTGTACATGTTTTAATGTAGATTTCCTAAATAGCATAAATCATTATGCCATTTCAACATGTCAAGTTAGCTTAATTTTTTTGTTTAAAGTAATAATGAATTTTGTTGAGTTTCTTATATAGTGTGCAATGTCAAGTTAGCTTGATTGATGCATTCTCTTGATGTGATTATTGTGAAAGTATTTGAGATAGATGTGATATTACTGTAGATTTTATTATTATTATTATTATAGATGTCTTATGGTAGCGTAAATGGGTTGTGCTAGATGGGCCCTAAATGGGTTGTGTTGCAACAAATTTGTGATTGGTAATAAGTTGAATGTTGTTGTTGCTAGATGTATTAAAACAATTTCTCTTGTTAGTTTAGATACTTTTCAATGATCTAACTTGCCTTCTCTTGTATTGTAGGTTTTTGCTAGTTTGCAACCCGGATGTGCTTTCTTAATGTGGCGACAAGAAGAATGAGGGCACCAACGTCTAAATCAAGTAGTGTAACTCCTAATGAGATCAAGTCGGAGCTAACCTGCTATTGTGGTCTTTGATCACCAATTCTTAATGCAAAGACAAGGAAAAAAGTAGGGAGAATGCTTTATGGATGTCCTAAGTTTGATGGTCTAGGTTGCTATGATTTCTTCCTTTTGGTTGACCTAAAGATACCGGATCGAGTGAGGACATGATAGTCGACCTCTTTGAAAGAAATAAAGCACTATGTGAATCAAGCCAATCAAGCTGCGACGAGGTTAATGTGAGCTCACTAATAACTTAAATGAAGACGTAGAGGGCAAAACATGAGCATTTAAAAGAGGAGCTTGCATGAATGAAGCCAAAAAAATGCTATATGAATAGGCATTTGTTCTATGCATGTGGTGTATCATTTTGTTGGTTGTATGTAATGTGAAAGTTAGTGGAAGTTTCTAAGTGTTCCATATTATTTGTTTCTAAGTTTGTAAGACTCGTTGTGGGTAATTGAGATGGATGTGTAACTTTTGTGAATGTTGTCAAGTTATATAGCTTGTAATCCAAAACTAACTTTTGTAAGAAAATGATAAAAAAGAGTGCCTCAAGTATATTATGACTCATTAATGAAAAATATTTTTTTACAGTGACAACCACATTTAACAAATAATGATAATAGAGATCACGGTTAGCAAATAATAACAACTATATTTAGCAAAATTTGGCAAATGTAGTGGAAGCTATCGAGGAATTTCTTGAATAACATCAATTCTTGTATTGAGAAGCTTAGTCTAAGCATTTCAAACACTTGTCAAAGGTACATATTTGTTTCATAAAGAAATCAACTCATAATTGACATAAAAACAACAACAATTTGCTTATTTCCAGTGGGATGCAACAATACTAAATAAACAAAGGCACATATTTGTCATATTAGGAAAATCAGCTTATAATTGACATGACAACAATCATGTTTAGCAAATACATCCATCTAAGTCTATTTTCTCTAGTGATCTAGCAAATTTGGCATTCACTTGATTCATAACTCCCGAACTTTTACTTGTATGTAGTGTACCTCCTTTAACTCTCCTCCAAATAATAGGCTCTCGAGATGTGGTTATAGCAAGAGATGAGTGAGGCTGGAAACTCGCTTAGGGTTGTGATGGTGGTTCGGTTTTTACATAAACATGCTTTCAAAGAATTCTTAATGATTGATGCTGAAAACTAGCCTAGGGTTGTTATAGCGCCTTTGGCTTAGTAACAACATGCTTTCGAGGACAAATTCTTAATGATTGGGGCTAAGAACCTGTCCCAAGGTTGTGATGATGGCTTTGGATTTACATTTATGTATTTTCGAGGATGAGCTGTTCACTAACTTGGGGATGTGCCTTTTCCATTGTAGCTCTTGAAACTACTCTTTTGTATGGTACTTTCAACAATCTTACACCAATTGTGCTAGGCTACGAAGAATGGGCATATTTTGGCTCAAGGAGGCGGTCGATTGCAATTATAAAATGTTAAAACATTACTTCCATTGAGAAGTTGAAGGTTTGTCCTATGATTTGTGTAAACCTAACCTACCATTTTCTTCTTCTTTGGTTGTGACTTTATTTGCACAATTCCCATTTCAATTGTAGGTCTTTTAAAATGAAACAAAAAGACTTTAACATGGGAATGTAGTCACAACACATGAATGCATGGGGATTGAGGTATTACTCACTTGGATTTTCTAAGGTCTATCTTGAGATATTGCACTTGGCTTGAGCACAAAAATTTTCTTATCGTTGATCACCACCGGCTTTAGCGAAAGCATTGGCCTATCTACTATATCCATTGATATTAGCACTAGCCTTGCATCGTCTTAAATTTGTAATAGATTGCGCAAAAGCAATAACCGCCCATTATTATCTAGTAACAGGATTGGGCGTGGGCCCATTATTATTTGGTATAGGTGTAAAAAAAAAAAAAAAAAAGGTAAGAGGAAGGGCTAAGGAAGGCGGTTGAAAACCGCCGAACCACCAGCCTCCACCTTTTGTCGAAGCCGCCGGTTCCTAGGAACCCACCAAGTCTATTATCTAGTCTTGTATAGGTGCTTTGGCTTTTGCAAAAGTAGTGGCTTGGCCTTTGGATCCTCCTTTAGTTGCACTTGTCATTGCCGTAGCTTTAACTTGAATACATACTCATCCTCATTAAACTGAAACATTCACATTTGAAACTTACAATACATGATTCTATCACAACTTATCTTATTTCGAGCTTTCATCTAATGGAATTGACCCGAGATTGAGCATAAGCTTGAGCTCTAGGTGCATTAGCACCTACACTAGACATACATACATGAGCCTAAGCATTAGCTAGAGAAGCACATAACAAGCATTAATGGACAGCATATAAAGATAACAAACTTTGAATCAAGATGATCAATTAGTTGAAGAAATGCCTTTTCCAGGAGGACATCCCTTGCGCTTATGTCCATCACATTGCCGGTAGAACAAATTGTTTGCCTATCCTCTTTGGTCATTCTATCAACTCTTACAAGCTCAATTGGTGCTTTCTTCTATTCCTTTTTAGCCTATCAAACATCTTTTTGTTTGGTGGGGATGACAAATTTGTTTGTTGGTGTTCTTATCAATTTATGTCCACTCATAGTAGGCATCATGAATTGATAAACACTTAGGTATTTATCCTTGTTGAAACACTCACCTAGATGGATCATTTTGCTTGTATTGCACAAATGGTATGGCAACATGAAATTCCACTAACTTCCCAAGCACTTCAAGAACAAGTCTCCAAAGTCAAGTCAACAACTTAATTGTCACCACCTTTCATAATCTCGTATCCTTAATCTTCATTTCATATCAAATGGCATTACCAACTAGCATTTGTATGTTAAATGTAACATCCTTGGACTATAATTTCATGTCTACCTAGAACATGCATCTCTCTAACTATGCATTCAATTCATAACCATGATTCTAATATCCTCTAGCATACTCACGATGGCCTTGCACCTAGCTTTCACGCACCTACCATCGAAAGCTTCATTAAGATTATCATCAACAACATCACAATTTATGTTGGTGTCAAAAAAAAGTTTTACGCCGATGTTTTGTCTCAATATGGAATAGATCATAATGACCTTGTGGAGTCATTTCCTTTTGGCTCTATCCATGTACCTCAAAATCTGTCTTATTAGTACTCCAAACACATTGCCAAAATTATCTTATCAATTATTTTCCTCCGTATTTTTTGCCCCAATTAGAATATATGTACCTTGTATACATCTAGAAGATCGGCTGCTAACTCTATTGGGCATTGATTTAAATGAAGACTTTCTTCCTCAAATGAATGATGATACTCTATTTCGTACCCAGAAGCATCAACAATCAGAAGATCGGCCGCTAACTCCATTGGAGAGTCAATGTCTAATTGGGAAGTAGCGCCAACTACCTCAATGTTAGTTCTAGTTTGGAGCCTATGTCTTCCTAAAAATTCCTTTAAATTTCTCTTTGCATCAACATGTTCAAAATAACATTGTTACTTGACTATTCCACATCCAGCGAATTATATGCATCATTATCCTCACCCTCATCTAGATCCCTATACCTATCTCAATCCGATTCCAGTCATCATCGACATTACCAATCACATTTTCGAACACATTACTAGCCATATTATTAACGCTTTCCACATTCATATCGAGAAAGACCTCTAGGTCCCATCTTAGCTCCTCCTATCTTAACAATCATCTCTTCGTCATTGACATGGTCAACATACAATTCAAAATTTTCATAATGCAAATGATGATATAATAGATCTATCACGACAAATAACTTTCATAATTACCTAAAATTTACCCCATCTTCAAGAATGCTTCTTCCAAGAACTATATAAAATAGTTTCTCTATTTTGTCCCCACAAAAAACCTCAATAGCTTCAATTATATTAGACAATGAATCTTCACTTAAGTCTATTTCAACAACATTAACCCTTACACCTATGTATTTCAAGGGCGGTCCAACTTGAAGTTTACCTAAGAAAAACAATGACATAAACTTTGTTGTCGGCCATGGACCTACAAGGGAACAAAAACAAATAGCACTTTCAATCATCAAATTTTAACTAAAAACTACTAATGACTTCAACTGTAAAAGGAAATGGGTGGAGTAACCATACCATAAACCTAAGAACAATACAAAAATTCCAAAGTTTTCTAGTATGTTCTCTATGGAACCATGTTGACAAATGTATTCGGAGGGCGGAATCATAGTAAAAGCAATCGGCCCTCCAATACCGCTTAATTCATTTCAAAGACAAGCAATTATTTAGCTTCACATACCTATTACTTCATTAGCTTTTGGCCTAGCCCTTTTGCTTGGAGCAATCGTGTCCACGTTCTTCACCTTTTTCGAGCTTATGAATCAAACCCAAGAACTCTCAATGGCTTCAAGATTAGTTGTATCGCTTAAACCTCTTTCACTCATACGATTTGTGCCCATGTCTTCCGTACTTTACGTGGTCCCGAGCCGGAAGCTACGCCATCTTCACGTATTTCCAAGGAAGCTACTCCATCTTCACTTGCTAATAATTGTTCTCCCAACAAGTAATTCAACAGGGAACTATCGTCTTATTTGGCGCTCTCTGAAAAGTTCTTGGATCCTTGGCGGGATTACTTTTCATTGGCACCCATGTTTATATCTTGCTTTATCCATCCTTGATATACTCCGCTGCTTTGGACACAAAATACTACCTTTACTACTAGGACATGTGACATCATTCCTTGCTGGCATTGGTAGCTTGCTTTGTGTTTCACATTGATCGACACCTACAAGGAATCCTCACGTGACTTGCATGTGGCTTTCTTCTCATATTCTGCCAAGGTGCTTGTTCCTCATTTCGTGTTTGGCACATGTGTCGATTTCTTGTGTGCACGGCATGAGCTTCGACGAGCGGATTGTTTTGAGTGCCAATAACTATGAAATTTATTCAAAATTCCAAAAAAAATTGAGGGTATGATACTCGTGATTGGGTATGAGTGGAATCCGTTGTCACTGTGTTTTCGTATTGATGTGATGGGATAATTGCTCAACCCCCTCCCGAACTTTGCCACCATTGCATAATAGTCTCTGAACTTGAAAAAAGTTGCAAACTGCTTTCCTGAACGTAGACACTGCCGCACAGTAGCATCATACTTTGAAAAGTTACATGTATAATCCTCCTGGAATTTTGATTTGCCTTTTTGTGATTATTCTTTTTCGTCTGCATAACAAATGAAACGATACCTAAAAAGGAGCTTACTCATTTTTCTGGTCTGAAATAACCTCAACAACATGGTTAATGAGGTTAAGAAATACAGAAGATGTATGATGGATGAAGTTAATAAAAAAATATTAAGCTAAGGTTCATATATTTTCAAGTAACCTATGACAGTTATGTAGATAGAAAAGCTGGTCATAACGATAAACACTAAAGTTCAAGCGGTAATCCGTAACTTTTCAGAGTTTGAGGGCTGTCACGCGACGATGTTAGAACTTTTCGATGATTGACTCTCTCTTTGTAATTTTTGTCTCCTAATCTTGGTCTGTGTATGCGACGATGCAGTGGACTGGTAGGTTTTGAAGCCTGGATGATTTTGTCATGACTTGCGCGAGGACAAAGAAAGCCAAAATGCAGTAAAACACTTCAATCTGACCAAGTAATGAAACGTGGGAGAGAGAGAGAGAGAAGAGCGACAGAATATATTAAGACAAGTTTATCACTAATTATTAAGATATTAAGAAAAGGTAGGCGAATCCATCATTCATTAAATTTTGAATTATCTACGACTTATCCAAGATGATAAGCAGAGAAGCACATATGATTTTCGCTTCTTCGAGCCTTGAGAATAATGAAACTCAACCTCAATAACTTTGTGGAGCCAGAGAAAGAGTTCGAAATCAACCAGTACTTTATCACTTAAAACATGCATATGCGTAATAAAATTCGACAGCTGGTTTCTCTTTTTCGTCATCGTCTATGCAAGCCCCTCAAATCCGAGTAAGTATATATAAGGAGCGAGGAACGCTCTATTCTTGCTCCAAAAACTCAAAAAGAAAGAGAGAGAAGAAAACAAGTTTATACCATTACCCATTAAACCATGGCTCCCCTCAATTATCTTGTAGTAGCATTCCCAGGCCAAGGCCTCATCAACCCAGCCCTCCAATTGGCCAAGCGTCTTCTACATGCCGGCGCGCACGTTACCTTCGCCACCGCCTCATCGGCCTTACCGCCGCATGGCCAAGTCTGACCCACCTGAAGGTTTGTCCTTTGCCTCCTTCTCTGATGGCTCCGAGGAGGGGCTCGGGCCCGGGATCGACTTGAATCAGTACATGGCCGATGTAGAGCGACTGGGTTCGGAAACTCTAAGAGACCTTGTCGTTACTAGCCTTAGTGAAGGCCGCAAATACGCGTGCATATTTTATACCACAATCATTCCTTGGGTTGCTCAGGTGGCTCATTCTCTTCAAATCCCCTCAACACTCATTTGGGCTCAACCTGCGGCTCTTCTTGATTTATATTACTATTATCTCAATGGTTATGGTGATATTATCAGAAACCTAGGTAAGGACGACCCTTCGGCATCGCTCCACCTACCGGGATTGCCGCCGCTAACTCGCCGAGATGTCCCCTCATTTTTTACACCTGAAAACCAATATGCTTTTACTCTGCCTTTAATGCAAGCGCAGTTTGAAGCATTCAAGGAAGAGAAGAATCCAAGAGCACTTGTGAACACTTTCGATGCTCTAGAGCCCGAGGCATTAAAACCCATTGGCAACATTACCATGTTCGGGATCGGTCCGCTAATTCCTTCCGCATTCTTGGACGGACAAGATCCCTTGGACAAATCCTTCGGAGGCGATCTCTTCCAGGGTTCGAAAGACTACATCCAGTGGCTAGACACCAAGCCTGAAGGTTCGGTGATTTACGTATCATTCGGAAGCATCTCCGTGCTGTCGAAGGAACAAAAGGAAGAGATGGCGCGGGGGTTACTAGGCTCCGGCCGTCCGTTCTTGTGGGTGATTAGGAAGGACAAAGAAGAGGAAGGAGAGGGAAAGGAAGATCAATTGAGCTGTATGGAGGAATTGGAGCAAAAGGGAATGATAGTGCCATGGTGCTCTCAAGTGGAGGTGCTCTCCCATGCTTCAGTAGGCTGCTTTGTGACTCACAGTGGTTGGAACTCAACCTTCGAGAGCTTGGCTTGTGGGGTCCCAATGGTGGCATTCCCACAATGGAATGACCAGCAAACCAATGCCATGCTGGTTGAGAATGAATGGAAGGTTGGGGTGAGGGTGAACACGAACGAGAGAGGCATCGTGGAAGGAGATGAGATCAAGAAGTGCTTGGAATTGGTGGTGGGAGATGAAGAAAAGGGAGAGGAAATCAGAAGGAATGCCAAGAAGTGGAAGGGACTGGCAAGAGAAGCTGCCAAAGAAGGTGGGTCATCGGATAGGAATCTCAAGGCATTCTTGGAGGAGATCCAAATGGAAGCAAATGGTCACTAGAGAGCTCATACTTCACCTGTTATTCCTTTGCTTTTGTATTTCTATGCTAATACTTCACCTGTTATTCCTTTGCTTTTGTATTTCTATGTCGTTTTATATATGTAACATCTTGGGGAAAATGAGGTTTATGTTGCTGTAAGTAAATAAACTCTCATGTATAACAACAATGAGATGTATTGCAATAATAGGAGGTTGTCTATTCATTTTGGAGCTTGATCTAGCTAGCATGCTCGCTCAAACCTTGTAAATGTGCCAGACAAGTCAGAATATGGGCTGATTTTATCTCTTTTTTAAGAGCAACTGTTACATATATGATAAAGCAAGATCAAGCAAGAGAAGTTCAGCTCGCACGAGAAAGACACAGACACCCATGTGTGCCTGTAACGATGTTGGACGTGCGTTCGTGTGCGTTGTAGTTGACAGAGAATAAACAAAAGAAAGAAACAAAGTTCGTGCTCGGGTATATGTGTGGGAGACCGAGAGCCCACCGACATTTTTAAGAGAGAATTGCAAGCAAAGTGTGAAATCAACGGGTATATGTGGTTGTTATACGAGTATTTGTCGGGAAAAATATCGGAAAAGAACTAAATATATTACTTTCCTACCAATTTAGTTCTAAACCTTTTGAGAAAATTGTCCAAAATGTCCTAAACCTAATGCACTTTTCTTAGTTTAGTCTTAAACTTTATAATTTTGTCGATTAAGTCTTAAACCTTTTCAGGTTTTATTAATTGGGTCCATTCCCCTAATTTTTGCCTGAAATCGACTTGGATGTCGAACATCCTATATGGCATAACTAACATTAACGTGGATAATTTTTAATACTTTTTTTAATTTCTTTCTTTACTTTTTTTTTCTTTTTTTCTCCTTTTCTTTTTCTTTTTCCCTTTCGGGCCTTGTCGATGGCTTCCCTCGTTTGCCTCGGGTAGGGACTGCCTTGCCTGGGCGAGTGAGCGCCGCCCGCCAAGGTGAGGGCGACCTTTACCGACCACCGCGAGAGGGAAAAAAAAAAAAAATGTAAGGAAGGAAATAAAAAATACAATAAAATAGATTAAAAAAACCAAGAAAATGATATTAAAGTATTATTAAAAATTATCCATGTTAACTTTGATCATGCCACATAGGACGGTCGACGTATATGTCAAACAATTTATTCTCCAAATGGATTAAACTGAAAAAATTTGAAAAGGTTTAGGACTCAATTGGCAAAATTAAAAGGTTTGGGATTGAGTTGGCAAAAGTGTAATAGGTTTGGATAATTTTTTCATAAAAGTTTAGGACAAAGAAGTACTTAGCTTATTGTATCGGTACCAATTCGGTCTAAAACATTTTGATTGGGTCAATTTAGTCATAAACATTTTCGCATTAATATAAATTTAGTCCATCCAACCACTACATGACACGGATTGGGGAAAATAAGGTTCATGTTTCTGTAAGTGAATAAACTCTCGTGTATAACAACAATGAGATGTATTGCAACAATAGGAGGTTGTCTATTCATTTTGGAGCTTGATCTAGCTAGTATGCTCGCTCACACCTCGCAAATGTGTCGTACAAGTCGACAAAAAGAAAAACATTCTCCAGAGAGAATTGCCACCGTCGTGATCAAGGCTAATCCGAAGTCCAATTAACCTCGATCGAAGGTCTATCGGGGTTTAGTGTCGCCCGTTGGCGGGCTTTTCAAGGTCCACGACCATTGTTGACCTCGAGTGGAGGCAAACTGAAGTGGGGCATGGTTGGCCAGGGCGGCCGTGTGCCGAGTCCCGCGGTAGGCTCGGTTGGAGAGGCCATGGGACAACAACGGCGGAGACAGTGACTCAGGGAGGCTGAGGCAAAGGGACAGGGACAGGTGCAAGGTGTGTCTTCTTTGCTACTTCGTCGGATGCGCGAATGAAACATGGTAAAATGAAAGATAAGAGATGAGGCTTGCACATGGTGCAATCCCTCCGTCTCCCCATATGAGTTCCATTAACAAATATTCACCATGACTTCCATTAAGAAATTCACCTGAAGTTTCGTGGTAAGACTACGGCATCGCATGAAAATTTTGCCTTATAGTCTTGCCTAAAAGATTATGTCGAACAGGAATCAAACAACAAAAGCCATAGCTGTTTTGGTGCAGAGACCAAATCACAATGTCAACGGAGTCCAATCGTGACGAGGGAAGGCGAAAATGTCCACGAATAGAATTCAGTAGCTTGCACTTATGATGGTTATATAATTTGACATCTGATCGGG
This sequence comes from Rhodamnia rubescens, assembly GCA_021437795.1. Lineage (NCBI taxonomy): Eukaryota > Viridiplantae > Streptophyta > Magnoliopsida > Myrtales > Myrtaceae > Rhodamnia > Rhodamnia rubescens. The sequence continues at coordinate 1,731,839 of JAILYA010000003.1, read as the reverse complement.
AAGATAATTTTTTTGAGAGAGGGTATTGGTAGCTGGTCTTTCTTTCCGAATAATCAATAGTATTGGGGCGTGATTCATACTCTCCAACGAAAACACGTGAGTCCAAAAGAGTTGTCCTGACGAGGGTCTCAAGAGGGCGGCGTCCTTCGGATACCAAAGGGTTTTTACGATTTAATAACATAATTTTTTATTAGTAGTTTGGATTTGGGCTCATGAATAGCAACTATTATATATACTTGTTTTCGCTTGTAATTGATTGGTGTAACAAGAGATGCAATGTATTAATTATAGTGAAATCCTCTCTTTGGACGTAGCCCTAGTTTTTAAGGGTGAATCGAATACAATCTCGTGTCTTAATTTCTCTTTCTCATTTTTTTTTAGGCTTTACTTCGTTGTGATTGTGCTAGAATCCTAACAAATGGGACAGACAATCAATAATCTCATAATATATGGTCCACTATTTGCAAGTGGAAAGGACATCAACGTATTAGAACTTTCCTCTGGCTAGCAGCTCATACTTGACATGTTCCAAAGGATTATCCAATTGTGAGTTTGTCCCACAACAATATTTGGGAGAATTCTTCCCGATGAATATTTGTTAATGGTTGAATTTAGATTTCGCTAGTAAAGGGCGACCAAAATTTTCGTCATGATGGAACATAATTTTTGGAGCAGGAGTGTGGCTCTTTTTTTTTTTTTTTTACAATGAAGAAACAAGTCATTTATTTCGGGACAACTTTATTGTCCCTTCGATTTCGGGTATAAGTAATTTGGTCATACACATTAGAAATCATCAAGGTTTTCATCTGTGAATTACTCGACATTAAGTGGATCATATACTTTTTCGATTTTGGTAAAATAGGATCCTTCACCTTCTACGTTGATTAAATTGAATACTAATGGGGCATCTAAGGGCAACGTGAGACTTGCTGGTGCGAGGGGTTCATTCATAAACGAATGGGGTGACTAGCTTGGTGATTTTGTTGCATTCGTAGGAATATGTTCGTCACACAAGCAGAATTTCAGGCTTTGTGGTCGGGATTGAACTTTACAAAACAACATGGATTTCTCAAGATTATCATTGGGATTTTCTTTAAAGCCATAAAGATCTTATTGGTCCATAGCTTATGATTTATAATACTAGTCATGCTTTGCTTAGGATTGAATTGATACAAATACAAAAGTTTTATGACTGAATTTGACAAAAAAAAAAGCTTTAGGACTAAATTGATACAAAAGTAATAGGTTTAGAATTTTTTGACACTCCGCGCCATAACTTTTCAAAGTCCAGGGGGATATTTTGCAATTCTTTAAAATTCGGGGGCTATTCTGGAAGGACGGGTAATTAATTATCGCTAAGTTTAAGAAAGTTTGGGCCTCGGCGAAAGATTCGCAGTGGGCTTAAGGCCCAAGCAAAGCACGCCTGCATTGCTTCAATACGACCCCAACATCGTCTTCACCGAGCGACCATCACTTTTCTTCTGCAGCAATCCACTGAAATCTCTCTCTCTCTCTCTCTTTCTCTGCGTGTGAAGCTCCAGCTTCGTCGTTCGGGAACGAGAGCTCGGCCTGATCGCAGGATGGCGACGGCTATGGTCGAAGACTCCAACTTCGAGGATGACCAGTTGGCTTCCATGACTACTGAGGACATCGTCAGAGCCTCTCGCCTCCTCGACAACGAGGTTCGCATCCTCAAGGTCTCTCTCTGTCTCTCTCTCTCTCTCTCTCTCTCTCTCTCTCTGGATGTTGATGGCTTCGATTAAATTGTTAGGGCTTGTAGCGCGAGTTTACTTCTTGTTGGGGCTTCTGTACTTGGTTTGTGCGCGAGGGTTTCTTTTGAATCTAATTTTAGTTCGTGCATCGATGGGATTTTGATTGGGGGGGTTTTGTGGGATTTTTCCTTTTTTGTGATGGACAGGAGGAGGTTCAAAGGACGAATCTGGAGCTGGAGTCGTACAAGGAGAAGATAAAGGAGAATCAAGAGAAGATTAAGCTCAACAAGCAACTTCCTTACTTGGTCGGCAATATTGTTGAGGTACTTTCTGAAATTGGTTGACTGTAAGATGGGTCTGGATGAAGGGCTCTTGTTCTACTTGTTGTTTGGGGACTGTCCCTGACAAAACTCTGTTGAAAATTCGGGGTGTGGCAAGCTACTTGTTGCACTGTGTCTTTGTAATTCAGGCGACAGAGATTTTTTCTCCGAACGTATTTAGCTTTAGTGTGTCTTCTTGGTCGATGAGAGATGATAATGCGTTCCTCCTTGTAAGGAGATCTAGATGGTCTGGGTGATATGCTCCTGAAGCTTCCGGTGCTTTTGTCTTCCTTCTTGATTTGAGTTATCCTCTAATTTGAATGTATTGCGCTTCAAGATTCTCGAGATGAACCCTGAGGATGAGGCTGAGGAAGATGGTGCTAATATTGATCTCGACTCGCAAAGGAAGGGCAAGTGTGTTGTCCTGAAGACATCGACACGTCAGGTATGGCTTTTTGGAAAAACGCAAAGTCATGTTGGGTTCACTTGCAGCACCAGTAGTTCAACTGTTTGTCTAAATTAGATGTCAAATCGTTTTGCTGCATGCTATCCATGTTCCCTTTTTGGGACTATATTTGTTTCATCGAAGACATCTGAGGATATTTAAATAATACAGAGAAGATATGTGGACTTTTATTGAGCTATTTTCTGGTTCTCATTGCTGCAACTGTGAGAGGTGCATTATATTGACCTGTACGCTGGGTAAGGTCATTTAATTGAGATCAATTAGTTGATGGGTTTAGCTGTGTAATTTACATGTATTTAGACAGTGGGTGGAGAAAAACTGTATAGTTGTAAGTTCTATTTTTGTTGAATTTGCTGTTATTTTGATGTGGATTCTTCATATGCTAGGGCCTTTTCTTATACAATCAGTCCTGTTATCTGAGGGCAGTGTAGTTGTAGGTTTGGTTGCTCCAAGCTATATGTCTTAGCTTTGAAATTTTTTTAAGAACATTTATCATTCTCAAGGACTTTAAGGCACTTAAATTTCAGTAGTCAAGAAACTGAAAGGCTCTTCATATTTGTGTCTACAATGCAGACAATCTTTCTTCCTGTTGTTGGCCTTGTTGATCCAGACAAGTTAAAACCTGGTGATTTAGTTGGTGTAAACAAAGACAGCTATCTTATCTTGGATACTCTACCATCTGAATATGATTCCCGTGTGAAAGCTATGGAAGTAGATGAAAAACCAACAGAAGATTACAGTGACATTGGAGGACTAGAGAAACAGGTACATTGCTAGACTTTTGATCAACCCTGCATGCACTACTTAAGTGGACAATCTAGTGACAATTCTGTTGTTAACACAGATCCAAGAACTAGTGGAGGCTATTGTTCTGCCAATGACACATAAAGAACGATTTCAGAAGCTGGGAATTCGTCCTCCTAAGGGAGTACTGTTATATGGTCCTCCTGGGACTGGGAAAACTTTAATGGCACGTGCTTGTGCAGCGCAGACTAATGCCACTTTTTTGAAGCTAGCTGGCCCTCAGCTTGTCCAGGTATATATGTGCTCTTATATTACTGGGTTGGTGCTAACCATTGATTAGTGCATGTTCGCCCCGGAAGATGCTGCCTTGTGCTTGCACTACGAATTGTTGTTACAGTGGAATTGCTGTTTCCTTTCTTGATATTGTGTCAGATTATTCAATCTAGTAGTACTATATAATTAGTCTTCCTGGATATTGGGTTCTATGACTTAGTTGGAAGCCATATACTTATTAGACCACACGTTCGTGCAGATGTTTATTGGAGATGGAGCAAAACTTGTGCGTGATGCTTTCCAGCTCGCAAAAGAGAAATCTCCCTGCATTATCTTCATTGACGAAATCGATGCTATTGGCACAAAACGTTTCGATAGGTATGCCAGTTAGTTTCCTTAGCTTTATAAATGAAGTGGAATACGGATACATTGGAAATAAGAAAATAATCTGCAAAGTGGAATTACTATGCAGATATTAAGAGTTGTTAATAGTAAATATAACCTCGACTCTAATCATCATCTTGTAATTGGTTTGTAAAACTGTTGTTTGTTTCGTACACTATGTTTACAGAGTATTGTTCTTTTGGTGTTTGCAGTGAAGTAAGTGGAGATAGAGAGGTCCAGCGTACAATGTTAGAGTTGCTCAATCAGCTTGATGGCTTTAGTAGTGATGATCGAATTAAGGTGTCACTTTCTCTCTATAAACCTTGATGTAACTCCATTCCCATGTATGTAAATGGATATTGCCCATGGAGCTCATAGATATATTTTGTATAAGTAACATCTACCAATGAAATGACTATGGTCAACTTGGGTTTTGGCATATTTATCATTTTGCAGGTTATTGCTGCAACAAATCGAGCTGATATATTGGATCCTGCACTTATGCGCTCTGGTCGATTGGATCGTAAAATTGAGTTCCCTCATCCGACTGAAGAAGCCAGGGCTCGTATTTTACAGGTACGTCTTAGCATATGATTAATAGAGTCTAGCATATGATTAATAGAGTCTGACAGAAGTCGCTTATGAATAACTAATCGTTTTCCTACTGAAAAAAGGAGTCCGAAGTAAATGCTGCACTTACTGTTGTAAAATTGATATTCTTCTACAGCTTGCTGGTATTTTATTAGAAGCTGGTCATTTGTGTTGTGACTGTAGATTCATTCAAGGAAGATGAATGTTCACCCTGATGTTAATTTCGAAGAGCTAGCCAGATCGACGGATGATTTCAATGGGGCTCAGTTGAAAGCGGTTTGTGTGGAAGCTGGCATGCTTGCACTTCGCCGCGATGCTACGGAAGTAATTAATCTCTCTCCCTCCCTCTCCAATTGTGGGACAAAGTTGTGTGGTTATGTTCCAGTGGCAAGTTTTTGATTTGCTGTTGGTATCTGTCAGGTTACGCACGAGGACTTCAATGAAGGGATCATACAGGTCCAAGCAAAGAAGAAAGCAAGCCTGAATTACTATGCTTAAGGCCACAGTCATCATGTCTGGATCTTCACTGCTTGTGCCGTGACTTTTTTAGCGGGTGAATAGAAATGAGATCACCTGTTCTCTCTAGCACCGTCGGTCCTTTTGTGATGCTCAATGAAGTAGATTATTCACTTTTAACTGGTGCGACATAATTGAACAAAGACGTGTGGATGAACTTATTGAGGGTTCTATCCTCTCTGGCGGGACCATGTTCTTGAGCAGTCTTGTGTAATTTCTGCTTCATCTGATCCCGGGGCCGCTTGGTAAATGGACAAAGCTTCTCTTTCAGTCAAATGTTGCTTGAATGGGTGTCTGGGATGTGTGAACTTCTTGCATGCTCTCTGTTTAGATGGATCTCTAGGTGGAATGGACCTGATTTTGTGGACTCATGGTGCTTGTAGTTAAAAAGGAAAGAAAACGAAAGGACTCTTATTGATGCTAGTGCTGAATGGGTACTTATCTCTGCTCATCTCTAGGTAATTTTATTTGGTGCACCGGGTTTATTTGTGGTCTCGGTTCGGTCCAGGCAGGTAATTCCAAACGTCGAAATTCAAAACGTCGGGATGATCTTGATTATCTGCAGACCATGAGTTCGGCGCGTGCAACCAATGTACTTTGTATCGACCCAAAAATTGGAAAAAGAAATATCCAATGTAATTTGTGTTGGCGTTGATCCCTCTTTGCCCAAATAGCAAACGCGTTTCAAAGGCCAATGCTTGCATGTGTGAGTCCGTCGTTGCCAATCAGTTGCCATGAAAAAGAACCAAGGACCTCTACAAAACACCAACATCTTGACTCAACTTCAATTAAAAAAAAAAGGGGAAAATTAGAGAGCATTAGTGCTCCTTTTTTTCACCAAAAAAAAAAAAATCAGGTTCATAAAAAATAAACTAATCAAGAAAAACATTTTTTACTCATGAAAAAAGATATTCAAAAGTGAAAAAAAAAAATTGATTTCCTCTTGACATTTTCCCTTATCTTTCTTCCATCCACTCCTTCGCATTCCTTTTCTTTCTGATTATTTTTTATTTTTCCTTCTGGTTGTGGTTTTTTTAATAAGGTTTAAAATTTTCTCTTTTTTCTATTCTTTCTTCTTTTGCCAATCGTTGGCCTCGAGCGAGAACGAGCTTGCCCGAGGCTCGTGAGCTCAAGCCTCGCTACCGTTAAGCAAGGCCAAACGTCATCGTCCTTTGCCAGCTCATCCCTCGCCTTGTGAAAAGTGGCTAGCCGTCACCGTGGTTGGCAATCGGTAGAAAAAGAAAGAAAAGAAAAATATAAAAAGAAAAAATTATTCATATTAACATCAGTCATGCCACATAGGAAGACTATGTTCATGTTAGCAATTTCCCATCGACGACGACACAAAATCAAATGAGATTCTTACCGGACAACGGGAGATATTTTCCAATTCATTTTTCAAGTTTCAAATAAACATCGAAAAATATTGTCATTTTTAACTTTTCCTAAAATAGTTTCTAAAGACGCCACATTTTTCGTGAAACAAATAGAGCTTAGATAGCAATGCGAATTACGGTTTCATACTCGGGCGGTTATCTAATAAATCCTTATTTTTGTGAAAAATATACCCTCGTCTTTGGTATTTACGCATGTGTTCTTTAGTTGAAAAAAATCGTCCAACTCTATTTCGAATTTGCAGGTGCATAATGTGCGAATTGTTTATGACTAGAAAATATATACATCATGAAGGTACGAAGGTGCAAGTAAAAGTCATTGTGGCAGCAATTGCCAGAATCAGGATAATGACGTCATAAGAGTGCAAGTATCCATTTAATATGCTGAGTTAGACGCTTACGTGGAAAAACTTTGTCTGGCTTGGCGATAAATATATTGTTAGGTCCTTCTCTCTCTTTCTCTCGCTCGACAGCCATGGCTCTCCCGCCATTAGCATTAGGGGTGAGCAAAAAAATCGGAATCCATCCGAATCAAATCTAACTGTACCCAACGGTTAGTTTTGAATGGTCCACCCGGATATCGATTCGGTTCTTAATTCCATGTTGAAACCATTTATCCGGACCAACCCAACCGGACTCTCATATATATAAATTCAGGCTATCTCCCTTACATTCTCAACCGGACCGGACTTTTTTTTTTCGGGGGATCAACAATGAAAATGTTGTCCATTCAAGCTAATCGTGTCGTTGGAGGATGAGGAACAGTGAGACCTTTTGGTACGCTATACCTCCTATGTACATCTCACTAATGGAGACGGTTCATGTTTTGGGGTTTACTGAAAGTATACTTGTATGGCACACGATTTTGAGAAGGAAAAAGAGGGTCAGAAAAGGGAACAAGTGCTGCCGTTTTCATGGTTTTGTCAAGACGTGACAATTCAAAGTGACTTGAATTAATACAGAGTATCCCATGGGAAATTGGGAATGGCTTCATTGATTCACTTTTAGCACAATCTTTTTTAATTGATGTTGGTGCTAGGTAGGATCGATTCAATGGACCCACCCGGGGAATCGGATCGGACCTGTGGTTCGGTTCTCGGATAGGTCCATAAAACGAGCGAGTGCTTCCACGATTCTCAATTTGCGAAACCTATTCCTAGTGGACGGTTCTCGGTTCTAGAGTGACCGATCAATCCTAATTAGCACTACCACCTCCCCCAGACTTGAGCCCCGCCACCAGAACCGTCACCACCTATTTGAAATGCTTCGACCCGGGACTCCACATCGTAACGAACCCAAAGTCGAGAAGGCGGGCTCAAATCGGAGGTCGTAAGCTCATATATAAGGTTGTGCGAACTCAACTATGATGATGTAGGTAACCTCCGTTGGAGGTCGGCTAGAGTGAGCAATAACCGAAGGTGGTATTAGAGTCGAGCCTAGGGCAGCAACATTTGTATATGTGCTTACGACGGGCCACCGAGGCGGCACGGAGGACGGGCACGTTGACGGCGGCAACAGGTTTGGCCTACAGGGACATCAGGCTCAAGCGACTGGGGAGATATCACGAGCTGGCAAGCCACAAGCACGAAGAAGAGGATGAAAAGAAGAAGAAGGAAAATGTTAATTGGCTAATTTAATTTGAATTGGTAAAAGACACGTATCTAACACTTCATTTAATAGAAAGCTCACATTCAGTGACATTAGAAATTGAGGTTCTTGATTGAACCAAAAATTTTTTAAAAAAAAAAGTTGAGATACTTGATTTTAAAATAGCCAAACTTTCAGACTTGTGATTATCTCCATAATTAACCCTAAGTTGCAGTAATGAAACTAGATAGGCGTCAATGAACTTTGGTAAGAATTTTGAAAATATCAGATTCATTAGGAAAAAATAACACTAGGTCGCGACGGAGGCATCACTAGAATTACTTCCTCGGAACATTGCCTAAAAGATCTAATTGAGAAAGAATCGAATGAAAAATTAATGTTTATTCGAGTGCAAAGCCCAACTTCTCTTGCCTAATAAGGTGATTTCAAGAGTTTATAAAGAAGGTTCCTATCATATACATGGTAGGTTTCAGAGTAAGGCGTATACCTTGTCTATCTCGGAACCTACACATCCCTACCTTTGAAGACATATTAGGGTGGATTTAGAGAATAAAATTCTCACAAATAGAGATGCTTAATTCGCAGTACTCTAATTTGAAGTGATATTAGTATTGCATGTAGCAGCTTTAAAAAGCTAAAGGTGTACAAATGGAAACGAGCGTCAAACACCACAAAATGTTGTCAATAGATTGAAAATAACGTGGCAGAATATTGCAAATATTGTCAGACAATATTGCCAACAGATAGAAAATAACGTCGGGCGTACAATTATGTCGTCTAGATACTGTTAGAAAAGGTTGGATTTTCTTATGCTCTTGAAGTATACAGTTAGATTTTCGTTACTATAGAAATGGATAAAATAATTCTTTTTGATAGACTTTCAAGTATTTTTATGCCGTATCATGAAACAAATTTTCGAGGTCGGCCACTTTTTTTCCTATTATAAAACTATATGTCCATCTTTAGTTACCAAGATGATTTATCATGTTCATGTCCTTAGAAGATATGAGAAATTCCTCTGGTTGGTGTACGTGCAAATTCTAAATATAAACCAAATAGCTTCTTTTTAAGACATAGTATCGTAGCCATTATGATTTAAAGAACAAAATTCTTCCGGATTATAATGAGATAAGAACTTTTCTAACATGACACGACATCACTTGAAGAACAAATCTTAAGTGATATCAGAAATGTTGGATTTTCTCTCATCATAGCGAATACAGTTTGATTCTCATTATGTAAAAGATGACAAAGATTCTCTTTTCAGTAGCATTATTTCAAGTTAACTAAGCTTGCAAGTCGGGACGGCGGCGTGAAACTAGAATCAAATTCTTTTTGTTTAGAAATATAAGCATACCTATATCAAGATTGGTGTACATAATGACTGCTAGGCTAAAGGGAAATTACCAAAAAAAATTTAAAACTAGTGCAATTATGCTAATTCGATCCTAAATATTTTTTTTTTTGTGCTCTAATTTAGTTCTAAACCTTTTGCATTTGTGCCAATTCCGTTTTTCGATCAACTTTGGCCACCGACGCCAACGCCATGGCACTAATGTGGATACCGGTACTCACATGGTCAATTTTTAATAATGCTTTAACATTTTTTTCAACTTTTTTTTATTTTTTCCTTTTTCCTTTTTCTTTTTACATTTTTCTCCTTACTCGGTCGATCGTTGGAGTAGGCGAGGGTGAGGTCGGCCTCGCCACCATCGCTAGGAGAGCTCATCGGCGACGGTGAGGTATGGCCTCGGCCTTGCCATATCTAGGTGAGGTTAACCTTAACATGGCTAGGTGAGCTGGGGCTCGCGGCGGCCACCGCGAGTGGCTCGTCGGCCTCACCCTGCGACAAGCAAGGCTCGGCGTGGGCAAGGCCGACCTCGCCCTCATCGATTTTGGCCGGTCCGACAACTAGCTAGAGGCCGGAGGAAGGAGAAGAAAATAAAAAGGAAAAGAAGAAAAAAGGAAAACATAGAATAAAATTTGGAAAAAAAATATTAAAATATTATTGAAAGTTATCCACGTCATTCAACATCTACATCAACACCGGTCGGCATTCACGTCAACAACGGCCTGCCAAAGTTGGCCGAAAGACTGCGTTGGCATAAAGAGAAAATGTTTAGAACTGAATTGACACAAAGAAAGTTTTAAGAATGAATTAGCATAATTGCAATTGGTTTATGACTTTTTTGATAATTTTTCCCTACGTTGAGTATCATGCAAGGCAAGATGGCGGCAAATTGAGAATAACTCGGGGATAAATTAAACCAAGATGATGGATGGTGTTTATGTTCTTTTATTACCCGACATGCACAAGGATTGAGGGTCTCGTCCCTTGTTATCTCACAAGATCATAATCTTAGTTATTCAAGTGGCAACAGGATGATATCACTTCACGTTTAATGGCCTCACCACTTCATTTTTTGACTCAAGTAGACGTGGAGACATTCATCTTAGATTCACAGAAGTGTTGCAAATGACTCATAACCTATTGCATGTGTATCCATTGCTCGCCGCTCTTGATTTTTGTTATCATTTCATACTCGCACAAACCTTAATTCCTCATAATTAAGGACATAATCCACATCATTTAATGAAGGAAATAACAGGGACAAAAGTTAATAAGGTCAACTATGTTAGACCCAGCTCGATAACCGTCATTGCCTTTTTTGACATCTAACCCTGAATCTAGGGCTTGTGCATTGTTTCCAAATGTACACACATAGAAAGCACACCGTAAGAGATCTTCAACGACATTTGGAAGGGATTGGCGTCAAGGAATCATGTCTTCTTTCCACCATTAAAGGAAGCACAACAGAACACACACTACACACTAAAATGAGATTAGAAATAGCTTGAGAAGAGAAAAACCTAGACTTAATATGGAGGAGGCGGTGGTGCTGATAGTAGGAGCTGGCCCTTCGGGCCTAGCGATCTCCAATTGTTTATCTCACCTATCGATTCCAAGCATAGTTCTAGAGAGAGAAGACTGTGGTGCCTCACTGTGGAGAAAGAGATCATATGATCGCTTGAACCTCCATCTTGCTAAGGAATTCTGTTCCCTGCCCTACATGTCCCATGCATCGTCGTCCTCCACTTTCATGTCCAGAAACTCCTTCGTCGAGTACATCGACTCTTACATCTCCAAGTTCGGTATCAAGCCACGGTATTGTCGTTCCGTCGAAGCGGGCTCATACGTCGAGGACAAGAGGAAGTGGAGGGTCGAAGTTAGGAACACATTGACCCAACAGAAGGAGGTCTATATGGCCCAGTTCTTGGTTGTGGCCACGGGCGAAAACAGCAAGGGTTTTATCCCAGAGTTGCCCGGGTTGGACAGTTTTGAAGGGAAGATCGTCCATGCGAGCGAGTATAAATCAGGGAAAGACTTTGAGAACAAAGAAGTTTTGGTAGTTGGGTGTGGAAATTCAGGGATGGAGATTAGCTATGATCTATCAAACTTTGGTGCCCATACTTCAATTGTGATTAGGAACCCAGTACGACCTTTTTTCTATTTGCCTATTTTTCCTTCTTCTGTCATTTTTGCTTCATTTTTTTCTCATTACTTGGTCTCATTCCCTCTTTTTTTTTTAACGTTTTTTTTTAATCTTGCCCTCCGGATTGGGCATGAATGGAACGGACCTGACCTAATTCAAAGTTTTTTTTTTTATATACCTTTTAACATGTCAGGTCTTCATATCGTTTGCACTTGCATTTATTTAGGACAATTAATGCACAATACCTTTATGATCTTTTGTCTAAACCTTCTTAATGGGATTATGAGTTTCAATTTGGCAGAGGATTGCAAATCTCAGTGAATATCTAGCATTTATAGTAAAAGCAAATGAACAATTTCAACCTCATGGGAATGTGGTCAATCCCTCAACTTTTTTATTGAGAGAGAGATAAAGAAAAGAAAAAGAACAATCATCTACTGATGTAATTGTGCAACTTGTTGCAGTTTCATGTGCTCAAAAAGGAAATGGTTTACATTGGAATGTTATTATGCAAGTACATCCCAATAACAGTTGCCGATGCCGTGGTGACATTTTTTGGGAAGCTCTGGTATGGCGATTTGACTAGGTATGGGATCCGTCGACCGGTTGAAGGCCCATTTCACTTGAAAGTGGCCAGCGGAAAAACTCCAGTAATTGACGTTGGCACGGTTAAGAAAAATCCAATCTGGAGATATTATGGTAAAAGCTACATATACTATTGACATTTTGTCCATGTTTATTTCTGTCACTCATGCAAAGCTCAAGTGCTTACGAGATCATTTATGTTTCGACAATTTAGAACCATGGTAGCTTTGATCATTTTGATCTTTCTGCAGGTTCTTCCTGGAATAGAGAGGATTGATGGTAATAATGTGGTGTTTGAGAATGGCGTCGTTAAGCGATTCGATGGGATTATCTTCGCAACAGGCTACAAGAGTACTGCAAATTATTGGCTCAAGGTTGGTCCAAGCAACTAACATAGCACCACAATACTAAGTTTGTAGCATTGAATTTCATGTATAGACACGTATTTTTTCATGAAATCCAAGATGCATTAATATTTCCACTAATGAACTAGAGAACATAAGCATCCCCACACAAAATAAGAAACATCCGTTCACTCAAAATATTATAATCAGGCGTATTTTTTTCAGGCTACTCTACTTTAAATTGAAGGAAAGCATGAATAATTGCATTTTCAGCCTTTTGAAAAGGATATAGGATTTGCTTTGTAGATCCAAATGCAAATGCGATTAAGGTTGATTAACTGCTAATGATTTATGCTATACTATATAAGGTGTTGGAATGTATCAAACATGTGTGATTGCTCGCTTGGTAGTTTATATGATAGCGTGTTTGAATATTGTGGGTGTCAATGCGACAATCAACTTAGGTAGTTAAGCATTAATTATGGTATTCTTGTGCTGAATCGGGATACTTATCGCGTGATTCACTCTTATTCTTTCTAACTAAAAGAATGCGTTTTGTCGAACACGTGCAGGATTATGAGTTCATCTTGGACAAAGATGGGATGCCGAAGTGCCCGTGCCCGCATCATTGGAAGGGAGAGAACAACATTTATTGTGCCGGTTTCTCTAAGCAAGGATTGGTGGGGATTGCGAGAGACTCGGTGGCCATCGCCAATGATATCGATGAAGTTCTAAAAGGAATAAAGGGAGAGATTAAACTCAACTAATCAACATCACTCTCACTCTATCTCTATTTATCTGTGTCTGGATGATTTCGAAGTTTGGAATCTATAAGAGAACGCTTTTGAGATGTGGATGCGAGCTCCTAAACTCCCTGTCTAGTGTTTCTGTTATGAGTAGGGATGAGAGGTCTCTGCATGCTTTGTTACTGGTATGTAATGGTGGTCCTTGTTTTATGTTTTATTCAGCAATTTCCAATTGAGTCCAATGCTAGTCAAAGCTAGTCTTTCGAGCTTTTTGTTCATATTCTAGCTCTTCATTAAACAGTTTGATGCAAGAAGGTTTTCAGGTTACAATTAGTACACGAAACTGTCAGTAGTCATGTATAAGTGTGTTCTGCTCCTGTTTTTTTTTTTTCATTATTTGAATGACATTATATTTGTTAGAATAAGAGACTATTATTTTACATGTTTGATAAAATTCAACATTGGAAAATAAAATATATAAATTATGAAGAAGTTATTTCAACAGGATTAAATAAATAGGAGCTAAGACTACTTCAAATTATAGAAGATTTATTTTTAGAAATCTACTTTTCCGTATGTTTAGGAGTTCTCAAATAGTTCTTATGCTTCATTTCTTTAATAACACTAGTTTCCGTATGATTTACTTATAAGATTTTATGCGCAATTTTCACATATTAATTCCAAATGAAAAACAAAAATATATTCAAAAGAAATATGTACATAAGTCGTTATAATTGGTATTGGTTTGTCATAAGTAATAGTTGAAATTAATGTTTTGGCTCTTACTTTAATTCCCAGAATTGTATGTTCATCTAATCGGGCACCCTTGTGCTCACATAGGAATTGTCGATTAATAGTTGTTCTTCAACAAAGTATTCTGGAAGCTCACGTAGGTGCCATACCTCAATAATCAGGTCCTACTCTATAAATTTGAATAAATTTGTCCCTTGTTATCACACAAGATCATAATCTTAGTTAACAAAGTGATAACAAGATGATATGACTTCACTCTTTAAGTTGTCACCACTTCGTTTTTTCGACTCACATTGATGTGGAGACATTCATCTCAAATTCTCAGTGGTGCTGCAAAATATTCGTCACCAAAACTGACATGACCTATTGCTAGACCCATCTATCCATGAGACGCCACTCTATATTCTAGTCAACTTTAATATATATTATATATGTATATAAAATAGAGTTTTTTTAAATTTAATTTTTTTATAAAAATATTTACAAAATTATTTTAAAAAAAATATATTTACCTATTTGGATCTCGCTCGGCACTTGGAGTGCCAAGCGAGGCCCGCTTCGGCAGCAACCGCCAAGCGGGCCGGCCTCTTTTTTTTAATCATTTTTTTAATTTCTTATTTTTTTTAATTATTGGTACTTATAATATTTATTTTATTTATAATTTTTTTCTTGTGAAGCTTATTTTTATAACATAATTAGCAATAATTATGTAAAAATTTATTAAGATCTATAATTAATAAATAATGTTGTAATTATGTAATTAATTAAAAATATTCATAAAATAAAATTGGTAAGATATATATATATAAAAATATTTTCATAATATATAACAATCGTCAACTTATCAATTATAAATAAAATAAATATTATAAGTATCAATAATTAAAAAAATATGAAATTAAAAAAAATAAGAAATAAAAAAAGGCCCTCCAACTCGGCGAGATGGGTGCAGAGTGGGCGTCACCCCAATTGCAGAGTGAGACCCAAATCAGTAATTATTTTTTAAAAAATAATTTCGTAAATATTTTTAAAATAATTAAATTGAAAAAAAAAACCGTATTTTTACAAGATATGCCTTCGTCATATACACATTCTACTTATCCGAATCCTCGTCCTCCTCGTCAAGTACAATACTAGATCTACCGAAGGCATATCTTGTAAAAATATGGGGTTTTTTTCAATTTAATTTTTTTAAAAAATATTTACAAAATTATTTAAAAATAATAATTATTGATTTGGGTCTCGCTAGGCAATTGAGGCTGCTAGAGGGGCGAGCCTTTTCTTTCGTATTTTTTTTAAATTATATATTTTTTTAATTATTTATACTTATAATATTTATTTTATTTATAATTGGTAAATTGACCATTGTTATATATTATGAAAATATCTTTTTTTCATATATCTTACCAATTTTTATTTTATGAATATTTTTAATTAATTACATAATTACAATATTATTTATTAATTATATATCTTAATAAATTTTTACATTAATTATTGCTAATTATTTTATAAAGATAAGCTTTGCAAGAAAAAAATTATAAATAAAATAAATATTATAAGTATCAATAATTAAAAAAATGAAATTAAAAAAAAAAAAAGGGGGCCGGCTCGCTCGGCAATTGGGATTGGCTGCCGAGCGGGTGGGCTGGCTCGGCGGCCTAGCTGCCAAGCGAGACCCAAATAGGTAAATATTTTTTTTAAAATATTTTGTAAATATTTTTTAAAAATTAAATTGAAAAAAAACCCTATAAAATACACATACATAAATCACATAATCAACATTGTTTTGTGCCCTCGACTCGGTCCAGGTGACTAATTTCCCTAAAGTGAGATACCCGAAATTCAAAAGGTCGGGATGATCTCGGTGGACCACAGACCCCATGAATTTTGCCTATGCAACCATTGTGCTTTGTATTGATGTTGATCCCTGTTAGAGCAATAGCAACATGTTGCCAAGGCCATGGCTTGCACGAGTGAGCCCATCACTTGTCATGACCAAAAAAAAACAAAAAACAAAAGGCACCCTCTACCAAACACCAATATCTCGATTCATCTCCAATGAAAAAAAAAAAACGAAAAGAGAGAGTATTAGATACCAGTAAGAATTGCAATGCCATAGTTTGGGAAGTTATCTAATATTATTTTTGCGAAATATATCCCTCATCTTCATATTTACGTAGATATTCTTCTATTGAAAAAATCATCCAACTCTATTTCGAATTTGTCATGTGTATAGTGGGTGAATTGTTTATTACTAGGAAACACATAGATCAAGGAGTGAAGGTAAGAAGGTGCTAGTACAAGTCATTGTGGCAGCAATTGCAAGAATCAAGGGTAAAGACGTCATAAGAGGTAATTAATTAGGGGTGACCGGTTCGAGGGTGGGTGATTTCCACCATTGAACCGGAGCCGCCCACCGGTTCCATGGATCCACTTGAGAACTGGGACCGCGCCGAGCAGGGAAAGTAAAATCTATCGAAATAAGGCTAAATCGAGCCAATCATAGTAGTTTAATCAGGCCAACTCGTGTGAATCCCCACCGTAAAATACGAACACTAGCCGCTGAATAAGTATACTCAAGAACAACATGAGATCAAATTTCAATTGGACTTGAAAGGCTGAAAATTGCACACTGACAACACAGATTCACGCGAAAACAAGAAAGAAAAAGTAGCCAACTTGTGGAATCATCACACACAAATTATGACCACAGACATAGCTTGTCGAATATCCAAACAGAGAATAAAGTTCATGTGGGAATGAGCTGTAAAATATATGTATGAGTTGTAATTAGCTAGGTTAAAAGGTTACGCCTTTTTTAGGATTCTTTCCTTTCTCTGTATATATATATCTCTCTAGGTCATTGAAAAGATCTGAAGAAGATATACAGAAAATAGAGGAAAACGTTCTTCCTTGAAATCTCTCTGTGTTAACTTGGTATCGGAGCCTAGAGTTTGCTCCTTGTGAGTACTGTACGTTAATCCTCAATTAGGGCTCTACATGCCCCATGCATCGTGCTAAGGAATTATGTTCACTACCCTACATGCCCCATGCATCGTCGTCCTCTACCTTCATGTCCAGAAGCTCCTTCGTCGAGTACATCGACTCTTACATCTCCAGGCTCGGTATCAAGCCCCGGTACTGTCGTTCCGTCGAAGCAGGCTGGTACGTCAAGAAGGAGAGGAAGTGGAGGGTCGATGCTAGGACCACGTTGACAAAAGAGAAGGAGGTCTATATGGCCCAGTTCTTGGTCATGGCAACGGGTGAAAACGGCAAGGGTTTTATCCCCGAGTTGCCCGGGTTGGACAGCTTTGAAGGGAAGATCGTCCATTCGAGCGAGTATAAATCCGGGAAAGACTATGAGAACAAAGAAGTTTTAGTGGTTGGGTGTGGAAATTCAGAGATGGAGATTAGCTATGATGTACCAAACTTTGGTGCTCATACTTCAATTGTGATTAGGAACCCGGCACGACGTCTTTTCTATTTACCTTTTTTTCTGTCTTATGTCATTTTTGCTTCATTATTTTTCTCATTAATTGATTTCATTCCCCTTTTTGAAAAAAAAAAATATCGAATCTTGCCCCCTGGAATGGGCATGAATGGCACGGACTTGACCAAATTCAAAATCTGTTTTTCTCTTCTTAACATGTTAGGTCTTCATATCATCTCCACTTGCATTTATTTAGGACAATTAATGCACGATACCTTTATGATCTTTTCGTCTAAACCTTCTTAATGAGATTCTGAGTCTCAACTTGGCAGAGGATTGCAAAATCTCGGTGAATATCTAGCATTCATAACAAAAGCGGATGAACAATTTCAATCACAAAATAATTTGGTCAATCCCTCAACTTTTTTATTGAGAGAGAGAGAAAAGTAAAAGGACAATGATCTACTGATGTAATTGTGCAACTTGTTGCAATTTCATGTGCTCAACAAGGAAATGATTTACATTGGAATGTTATTATCCAAGTATGTCCCGATGACAATCGCCAATGCCGTGGTGACATTTCTTAGGAAGCTCTAGTATGGCGATTTGACTAAGTATGGGATCCGTTGACCGGCTGAAGGTCCATTTCACCTCGAAAGTGGCAAGTGGAAAATCTCCAGTAATTGATGTTGGCACGTTTAAGAAAATTCAATCTATAGATATTATGGTAAAAGCTACATATACTATTGACATTTTGTCCTTGTTGATTTCTGTCAATCGTGCAAAGCAAACGTGTTTACTGATCATTCATGTTTTGACAATTTATAACCAAGGAGGCTTTGATCATTCTGATCTTTCTGCAAGTTCTTCTTGGAATTGTGAGGATTGATGGTAATAAAGTGGTATTTGAGAACGGTGTTATTAAGCAATTCGATGGGATTAACTTCGCAACAAACTACAAGAGTACTGCAAATTACTGGCTCAAGGTTGGTCCAAGCAACTGATTGTAGCACCACAATACAAAGTTTATGGCATTGAATTTCATGAATAGATAGGTAGTTTTGCAAGCTACGCTCCTTTTCATTGAAGGAAAGCATATCTATTTACATTTTCAGCCATTTGAAAATGATATAGCATTTGCTTTGCACATCAAGTACGAGTAGTTTAAGGTTAATTAACTATAATGATTTGTGCAATACTGTACATGTCGTTGAGTAATAATTATATGATAATTTTTCTTGTATTGAATCATAATATTTAAATTATCATGTTATTCGCTCTCTCGTATTTTCTAACCGCGAAACGCGTTCGTTGAACACGTGTAGGATTACGAATACATGCTGAACAAAAGATGGGATGCTTTGTAATGCCCGTGCCAGCATCATTGGAGGGGAGAGAACGGCATTTACTGCGCCAGGTTCTCTAAGCAAGGATTGGCGGGGATCGCGAGAGACTCGATGGCCATAGCCAATGCTATTGATGAAGTTCTAAACGTAATGAAGGGGAAGATTAAGGCCAACTAATCAACATCGCTCTCACTCCATCTCTATCTATCCGTGTTGCGTGTCTATATGTGTAGTTCGAATAACCTTACTTGTTGTCGACTGGGTTTGAAGTTTGGAATGTATTAGAGAACGCATCCGAATGCGGATGCAAGCTCCTAAACTCCCAGTAGTGAGTTCTAGGGTTTCTATTAAGATGAGGGATGCATGCATGCTTTGTTACTGGTATGTAGTGGTGGTTCATGGTTCATTCAGCAATAAATAATGGAGTCCAATGCTAGTCAAAGCTAATCTTTTTGAGCTTCTTGTTGTGGGAATTGATCTTTCTAATGTTTTGCTCTTTTAAAGTATGATTTTTTTTTTTTTGGATAAACAATTTGATGCTAGAAGGTTTGTACATGCAATTGTAAGTAGTCATGTAAAAATGTGTTCTGCTCCTGTTTGTGTGGCTGCATACTTTGAGAGATGGCACCACAACAAAATAGAGAATTGAAAGTAGATATTTCAATGGCAAAATTTTTTTTACCTTTCAAGGTCCACTCAATGAAGGAGGAAAAATATTCTATGCTTCTATGTTAATTCCCATTTGCTTCTAAACAGTGAGGACTCTTTTTTTTTTCACCTATGAAGAAGGGTTAAAGATGAATATAACAATTTAATGTCTTGAAAACACTATCTCTATTTTACCACGTAATGAGAAATTTTAATTAGGAAACTTACCACATCAATTCTAGTTCTAGTGACTATTTGTATTGTCACTGGAAAGAACATCATCAAAGTCAAAAAAGAAATTTGCAAGATCATTATGGTGATTGTTTATTTTGCCTCGAAAAGATCTTTTACCACACACACGGATACTTTAAATTAGGGATTCATGCACCACAAGTTTAAAATTTATCGTGAAAATGCAATTGAGTTTTAAAAATTTCAGATAGTACAGCATAATCCTCAAACTTGTAACTTGGATGCAATTAAGTTCTTCGGTTGATGACGTGACATAATATATTGATGCATGGCTGTAAACTAAACTGAGTCGCCAACGGTAAGTTAAAACAATGTCTTTTTTTCCTTTAACCCTTCAAAATGGTGTCAATCTTGTAATTACATCCTCCCGGAAATTGTACATTAACCCATTGGGCACCATTGATGTAATTAAGTTCCTTCATTACTTCCATCAAAATTGATGGTCGAAAATGATGACGTGACCTTATTCATCAAGACATGATTGTAAACTTAGCTGTGATCATCTAATGTGGATTAAAATGATGCCATTTTTTCCCTTTTAACCCATCAGAACGGCATCGTCTTGTAATTACATTTTCCTCGAATTGTACCTTACTTTATTGGGCAATATGTCGTAATTATTCAAATTACGGACAAAATTTCACAATCATGGCGAGACACCAGTGTCCATGATTAAAAACGCCATTCGTGCCCTTTGACCCATGATAAGTGGCTTTTAATACATCTTCCGAAATTACCCCGCGTTAATTGCATTCAATATTGACGGACAAAAATGATGAGGTGGCTTCATATGTCAATACATGGCTGTGGACTTAACCAGGTCGTCCACGGCGGATTAAAACGACGCCATTTCTTGCCCTTTGACCCATGAGAACGGTGGCGTTTTGTAATTACATCTTCCCTGAAATCGTAGATTAGTCCATCGACCACCCGTTCATTCATTTCCGTCGAAAGATAATTGGGATCGCTTTCATCACCAGTACAAAGTACCCGAACGACCATTGATCGTTTCAAAAGTACAGGACTGAACTGTTTTGGAAACTCTAGGATAACAGTCTGAAGAGCAGGAAAAAAGTTCTTCAGAGAACGGACTGCCAAAAGCCAAACATGGAGGGCGCCATCAAGTTCCAAATCCATGGCAGCATCGGCACTGCCCTCTCGCTTGCGCTCGCAGCTCGGAAACCCCACAGAAGAGGAACCGCAAGCTTCGTCGTCCACGGCAGCAAGGACGGCAGCAGCAAGAAGTCGAGATCCCCAAACACCCACTTGCAATCACGCCATGGAATCAAAACCCCGCGTTGCAGCTCCGCGCAACACAGGGCGGCCCTCGTGGAGGCCTTTCACGAGCACCGGAGGCTCAATTCGTTGCTCCAGAGGCTCAGCGAGAAGGGCTCTTGCCCTCTGCGGATGCTCGAAGACGATGGAGATTGGACTCGGGACCAGTTCTGGGCTGTGGTCAAGTCCCTGCGACACGCTTCGCGGTCCCTTGAAATTCTCAAGGTATTGTTCTACTCTGTTTCTTGACAAGTGTCGGCCTTTTAGTTGCGAAGCTTTTCTGTTTAGTATAGAGTTTGGTGCTTTCGTATAATCTTCCTATGGGGTCGTGTGTTTTGGTTGCTCAGAGAAAAGAATGAGGAAATGGGCAATGAGGATTTGATGTGAAAGTTGAATTACACACGGCTATTGATAGTGAATTGTTGCCTCCATAATCCAACTCCAACTTCTACTGGGACAAGAGGATGTAATTACTGCTTGAATGTTTTCTTAGGCTTTGAACATGGCGGTTGTAATACTTGGGCTTGTAGTGGATCTAGCCCCTTCACTTCTCTTCAGGCTTTTTTTTTTTTTTTTTTGTGGGTCGATCACTTCTCTTTAGTTGGTAAGCCAATGAATAACTTACTTATCCAAGGAAAAAAATGATGGCAGTCCAATATATTCCAGTTGCACGATGTTTGGGCCGAATGTTGATAACGTAGAATCAACATTTTTCTTTCGATTTTAGTTTTTGTTGGGGCTGACAAAGTAGAAAATATGTAAAAGGTGAAGCCTTTTGCTATGATTGTAAATTGCTTACACTTCCCACAATACCAATTGAATTTGTACAGTCGTGGAAAGATGCCATGTGAATTGTGCTTCAATGATTTGTAAAGGGTCTTCAGTGATAAGAACTGATTCGAGAATTGTCATCTTCCCTTTCTCTGCACTCTTTGAGGAACTAATTTTTGATGACCTTTGGATAAATAATCTAATCATGGTGGTGTTAACAGGTATTTGATATGTGGAAGGACAGAAAACCATCACGCCTTACTGAGTTCAACTATGAGAGGATCATACTGTTGTTATGTGAAGAGGGTCTTATGAATGAAGCAGTTTCAGCATTTCAACAGATGAAAAATAACTATCTGAAAGCTTCTGTAGAAATATACAATTCAATAGTCCATGGATATGCCAACAGAGGGAGCTTTGATGATGCATTACTGTTTCTTGATGAGATGAGAGAAAATGACTTGGGCCCTAACAACAAGACCTATAACGGGCTAATCCGAGCATATGGAAAATATAAAATGTATGATGACTTGGGTATGTGTGTAAAGCAAATGGAATTAAACGGATGTTTGCCTGACCATGTAACTTATAATTTGCTTATCCGAGAGTTTTCTCATGCTGGGTTACTTCAACAGATGGAGAGACTGCAGCGAACAATGTTTTCTAAGAGAATGTATTTGCAGCCATTATCTCTGGTATCAATGCTTGATGCATACGCCAACTTTGGTATTTTAGCTAAGATGGAGAAGGCTTACATAAGAGTTTTGAATGCGAAAATTCCCCTAAAGGAGGATCTTATCAGAAAATTGGCTGGAATATATATAGAAAACTACATGTTTTCTAGGCTGGATGATTTGGGATGCCATTATTCTTCAAGTAGTGGTAGTGATCTTTCTTGGATCTTGCGGCTCCTTTCTAATGCTCGTCTTTTGAGTAACACAGGCATGGACTTGGTTGTCAGAGAGATGGAAGAAGCCGGAGTTCCTTGGACCGTGACACTTGTGAACACTGTTTTTCTTGCCCTTTTGAAGATGAAAGATTTTAAGCACTTGAGAACTTTACTATTGGGGCTGCCAGCCGAAAGATTGAAACCCGATATTGTGACTGTTGGGGTGTTATTAGATGCAAACCGAATTGGTTTTGATGGATTTCCAATTTTAGATGCATGGAGAAGGATGGGGTTCCTCTGCAGGGATGTGGAGATGGAAACTGACCCTCTGGTTCTCACTGCGTTTGGTAAAGGTCATTTCTTGAGAAGTTGTGAAGATATCTACTGCTCCTTTGAACTTGAAAACAGAGCAAAGACAAGGTGGACCTACAACACTCTTATCGATTCAGTATCAGAGCTATGGAAGGAAGACTCTTTTAAAAACCAGTAAACGCACTGTGAAGTTTAAATGTCCCTACTGAGGGTTGATTTATGAAATTTTTTGTAAAGATAGACTTTGCAAAGGACATAATTCTTCTGCTTGAAACAGAGGATTCTGGAAAAGCATTTCCAGTGTCCGCTTCTGAGTTATCATGCACATAAGAAGGCACAAGTTTATAAATTGGCAGAAGTTGTATCTGTTCAATTTCGCAGTGCTGATTACATCCATTTGGAAGCTGAGCGGTCATTTAGGTGTCTTAGCTAGTGATCCGGGCTGTTTCCCTCTCGACGGTGAAGCTTATCCACCATCGTCTCACTGACCGACCTTGACCCCTATTATTTGGAGGTCATATAAAATAATGGTATGTCACTTTTCTGAATATTTCTACTCCCTAAATCTTTTACTAGTTAAGAGATTCAAAGCACGATTAGCTTTTCTTTGCATCAGTTTGGTTAGGAAATCTACCAGATGATACCTGATCGAAGATGTTTTTCTTTTATCTTTTTTGGGAGAACTAGCTACTAAAGTAGCTCTTTGCAATACTAGCTGCTTTCTGGAAAGTCCTCTATACCTGTGAATGCCATTATGTCAACTAAATAATACCATATTCAAAGAATTATCAGTGCCTATAGCCAATCATAATCTAACTGCATATCCTTTGTGCATAAGGATAGAATTTCATGGGTAATTTCTAACTCTTGCTAGCGAGGGTAATATTAACCTATAGATTGACACGTAAACAGTGTGACCGGGTTTGATGGAAAGGTGCATTCCATTAGTCAATTGAATATGAATAAGAGAAAGTTCAGCAGATAATTATTTTAGTGACCCTAGAAAGCCCAACCATTTAGGTTGACAAATGTGGAATGAAAAATCTGAACAATCCCATGCTGACTAACTTATTTGGGCCTTCTCCACACAAATTAGCTTGGGTTGAGTCGTTACGAACTATCTGTAACATCATAGCTTGATGCTGTACATATCTTATGGTGTTGGGGTGTACTTCTCTCCAATGAACTTTACTATTGAGAAGTAATAACTCGTCACTAGACCTCTTAATATACCTTTTCTACTCTTGGTCGTTCTGAGCAATTGCATTTTTGGGAAAAAGTAATATGCTGCTGATCGTTTCTAAAGTAATAATTTTGAGACACTAGAAATCTAAAGGCTTTTTCTGTGGTTAATCTTTGGGATATGAATTGTTCCCCGTTAAATTGCTCGTTAAACTCAGAAAGATGGTAGCAGGGAATTTACTGGGACATATGGAAATTATTTTCGTTTCTTTCAGACAAAGTATGATGTGTTAAAGTTACGGTTGAGAGCCTGAGGCTGTAGTTGTTATGAGGGTAACATGCAGTCAGCCCATTTTCCTAATACTAAGCCTCATTACATAGAGTTGCTTTCTAATTGAGGCTTGCCACGACAGTTCTCTTAATAAGTTGATATCCATCACAACCAGTCAACTGTTCCACTACTTACATTTAGCTTACTTTCTGTTTTGCAGTGCTTTAACATCTAAGCTGGATGAGATTGAAAATTTGAAATGAGACGCATTCTAATGTGTGAGGCTACACTGGGTAAGCAAGAAGTTGTTACTCTGGGTTCCAGGGAACCCCTGCCTCGAGAATCCTTTTAACCAAAGTACATAGTCTGGTTCCCTGTCATGAATACCCATGTCCTTTGCAAATACGTTATAAGTTTCCAGGCTCCATCAATAAGGAAGGTGAGCTGCAATCTCTAGGCTTGTCAAATCGTTTTGATTGAAACTGAATGATTTTTCATTTGAGAAACTTCTAAAGACTGAACCTTTTCTTACACACCTTGTTCGAGACATTTGTTTATCTTGTGTATCCTCCCTTGTGCAGGTACACCAGTTATGTTGATTGTGCGACAGCGGCCGCTGCGTATAAGTTTTCTTGATTTGTTAGCTGCTCTGTCGAATTTACTAGATAACTGGCTAGTGGAACTAATAGCTGAGTTTCACAAACATTCTTACGCAAGTATTCTTAAGATATGATGGTTTTTCATTGTTACCCATGTCTCATGCTTTGTGATAGTTTCAAACATATTATTTTCCATAAATATAATTGTTTCCTGAATTTCAGTAAGAAATAAGATAGTGCTGATGTTTTGAAAGAAACAGCATATCCAACCTATGGTTAAAATGCGAGTGATTATGTAATTGTGGAAAAGGTCTGGTAAAGATATCGGTTATTTGGCCTCCATGTCCTAAATATTTTTAAAACCTTTGGTGGGAAAACACAATGATTAAGTCTTTGATGTAATTAAGAGAGATATCCCATGATCATATAGACAATCATACAATCACTCATTTAGTTAAATGCCACCTATTAGATACCAAAGTTAACCGTTCATGTAGTTACTCCTTTTGAATGTGAAATAGCAATAGTTCCTTCAAAGAATTCAACAGAACTGTAAGAAATTGTCCCATCTCCTTGTCACCAATCAATTTTCCATCTCAAACCTATTCAAACAGACATAATTACTTCATAAAGTTCCTAATTTCACGTACCTCTTTATCACCATACAATCTGTAGACTTTTGCGCATTAAATTGTTCAACTTTGAATGTTCCTTTACATTTGTTGAGTTGCTTATTCACTCGAAGTTTTCTCTTGAAGGAGGATCGTAGCAGAGTTTGTTCACACACTAATGAGCATCACTAGGGAATGAGGGCCATGATGAACCCATTACCGTAAGGTAATATTAGAACTTGTTTGTCATCATATTCAATAGCTTCTATCTTTTGATAATTGGATACGGTATAGTGAAAGCCATTCATTTTCGTTTCCTGTGTCATCAAATGTTCTGTCCAATGAATGTTCTTATTGTTATCTTGTAGGGATTTTGTTTACAAGTGCCCAAGAGGAACTTTTTAAATATCCAAATAAAGAAATTTGTCACCTTTTAAAGTGTTGTCATCTCGGGTTATGCATAATCAGTGCATTCAAAATGCAAATGTTTCTTTATTAGGTAATGTTAACAGGATCCTTTTTTACAATATGGTTATTTGGACCTTCGAATCAACTAATCCACACCAAACTTGGTTGGATTTGACGAAGAGTTTATGGTCATGATTTTTCTTCTTGTGAAGCCAGCTCCTAGGTGCCACACCAGGTCCTCCTCTCCTGGTAGTACCTGGCTGCGATATCTCAGTGAAATTAGGTATGTGCTCCAAATGCATGGACCAGCCACATAACATCATATGAAGAAAGGGAAGCTAATTATCTGTTGAAGTTGATAAAATTGCTAAATTGCAGTCACCCAATCAGTGCTCAATTCGCAACATAACGCAGAAATCAAAGAAACAGAATGAGGAGGCAAATATCCAAAGTAGATTTACTTGCCCTTATAGGAGAAAGAAAATGTCCTAATGTGGTTTCATCTTCTTATGTCAATGCTTAGCTGGAGCAAAACTATGCCATGCTCTCTGGATGCAACAGAATTTCTTTGTACCACACTTGGAAGAGAGTTTTCACTATATTCCCTACGAAATGGGAAAAAAATCCATACAATTCAATTTTAAGAATCCCTGCAGAAAGAGAAAGTTTTGTGTCTATCAAACCATTGAACCGGCGAATCAAGCTCGATATCTAGATAATTTGCATCCCTTCATATATGTGGTCAACGATTGACGAGTTTTTTAGGGAAATATTAAGTTGAGCTTACCTAGCATTAGAAAGGTACCCTCAACCCATGTACAATGCACATGCTTTCGTATATAAAAGGTTCCAGTATGCAGGTGCCTGTGGTTCATTGAGACACGTGTGGACGGTTCTCTATTTTTTTCCTTTTTCTTTTGTTTACCATTTTGAGGATCATTAGGGCGTGCCGTGTTTGGTTTGATTGGATTAGGTAAGACTTCGCGCGAATCATTCTTCTGGGTTTTGTTCTACGTAAATCTTTCTTGCTAGTTGTACCATCAGATTCTTACCTGTGTTTGCTATCTCCACATCTTTGCCAGTTAGCCTTATCTTTCCTCTGAAATCCATTTGTTTGTTTCATGTTATGTTTTCGGACTTGTTTCTGGTTTTATATGAAAAAGTTGGACATTCATGATCAAGAAGTTCATGAATATGCTTGATGCACAGAATTTGTCTTAATGCTCTGTTCGCATGAATTTCACAAGACAATTTGCTGTGTCTGGGGAGAAGACGACAATCCAGCAGATTTCTATGGAAGATTGCAAGAGAGGGCCTTCACGATGCGCAAATGATTTCTGTCTCACCATGGTTGCTAACGGATGGCAACTGCTACTAGCCTGCAACCTTCGAGTATGGCTCGAGGCATCCTGCGTCGGCTCTGTGTTACTGAATCTGAGACATGGCGCCTCGAATGTCTTTTGGTGGGTCAGTTTAAGCTAGGTCAATAGAGGTTGACTAAGTCTAGTAGTCGGTTTTGTTAAGCTTGCTGCAAAGCCTGACATGCATCATTGGCTATAGGCAACCAAGTGAATTTCCTTTGTGTGCTGGACTTGGGAAGACTATCATGTATCTTCTTTCTGTTATGTAGTGAATGCATTTCATCTCTTGTTGAAGACGAAAAGAATGTAAATTATCTATACTTTCCCTCCACTCTCGCTCCCTCCTCTCTTCGCGCTTTTGACGTAATAAATAACATTAGAATTGATTTTTAAATAGACCGATCATGTGTCTAGCGGCTTGCCAATCGGGACACACGTACCCACACCACAAGAACTCGGAGATATGTTCTGCAAAGTTTGGTAAGGCTATCTAGTTAGACGGACCAATGGCCAAGCCCAGTTGAGCTCAAGGAAATTCGGTATGGCTTACGTGTATGTTATATGTAGTTTTTAGTGAGAGATAGACGAGTCTGTTATTGACACTGTGCAAAACACAGGTCTACCTAGCAGGAAGCTGAAGCTCCCCTTTTGTGCCTTTTGTGATTTTAGGCACGGGAAGCTACTATACATGTCTACCTAGCAGTTGCCAGTAAAAAGCTAACCAGGAATCTTTCTTTCTCTGTCATCGCTAGCAATAAGCTAACTAGGGATCTACCTTTATTTACCAAAGGTCACTAAGTTCCCTCTAAATAATTTTGTTCCCCGATGAACGGAAAGAACTTACGAGGAAATTCCCTTCACCATATCGGGGAGTTTTTTCCTCTATCTCCCCTTGAGCCTTTTTAAGAACCTGCGCAGGTTCCAAGGCCTCTGAATATGTTATATGTATTTTTTGGGGATAGGTGGGCTCGAAAGATCATTAAGGCCAACTTGATAGCCCGACTCAACTAGACCCGATCCTCACATTAGTCTCCATTATTTCAGAAATAACTTACGAATCGATTAAGTTGAATATTTAAATTAGCCAACCGATATGAAATCAATATTGAATTATAATTGATATAGGAGTACAAACTTCTAACCATGCACATATAAATGTAGATTTTATGCTTTTGTGTTTTTGCTTGGTATTGTCAAATTTGTTACTCATCTGTTTTCTCCTTTTTGGTGCTGATTTTTTCAGAATGGTGCACAAGACTGGCTTAGCAAATTGGAATTAGGGACAATTCATGTCCTTTTATTGGGTCGTGTCCAAATAGGGGGATACCATCAACATGTTTAACCCGAATACGACATGTTTAATAAACTTTGGCGAACTATATTAACATATTTAATAAGATCTCATGCCATGACAAGACAAACATGATCATCAAACGTGCCACATGCCAAATATCAATACGACGCGAACCGAACATTCACCTATTTATAAATGCATATAAACCAATGCTACTTAATGAATATGTTTATAAATGATCTATCATGTTAAACATTTTTAACATGTTTTTTTAGATGGTATGAGTAATTGCGCATTAAATTTATTTAGACATGCTATTCAGTTAGTATATCTTCATGTTCAACGGCTTCGTATTTCCGAATCTGTCTTTTAATCTTATTATCCATTCTTTGAGTTTACGTGTGCCCGTCTTCGCAAGCCCTTAATAGAGAAGCGTCTTCGAACGTATCGAAAATGTTACAATATGTATAACCGCACCGCATCGAAATCAAGCGGCGAGTCCGCGTAAAATGACAGACGATCTCTTTGTGTGTCGGAATTCAATCGTTTAAAGACGTGTGGCGTAAACGGATTGTGGAGAATGGCCGGCCTCGATCGAAATTGGATTCTTTCCCGATTACGCCTAATCGTGAGATAAATGTAAATCTAACCTAACCTAAATTGAAATTGGAAAGCAAACCACCCTCCCCCCAAACCCCACACCAAACCTTCCCTCATACTGTTCTCCCGGACACGCGTCGTCGCGCTGGAGCCCGAGCGGCGACTCCGGGCGTCCCACTTCCCACCGTAAGATCACACGGGCCCTCCGTTGGAACACACCCGTCGGCGACCAGAACGTTCCAATGCCGCACGTGTCGAGCATCCGACGAGGATCTACGGGCCGTCGGGCGAGGCACGCAACACAGGATCGAAGCTCCAGGAGAGAAGCTCGACGTTTAACGCGTGTTAATAGGGGGGACGCTTTTTGGGAGAGAGAGAGCAAAAAGAAAGGATTCTCCAAATTCCCGAATTTCCTCTCTTAAAATACACGAGAGAGAGAGAGAGAGAGTTTTCGCGAGAAACCTCGTGACGTTTTTTCTATTTTCCCGAGAAAATCTGAAGCTCCTTCGGTCGAGGGAATCTTCCCCGGCTGCCGATCGTTGAACGGAGAGAGGGCCTCGTCGCTTCGCCGCAAATGCTGTCGCTGCAAAGCGATCCGCGGCTGCATCAGCAGCAGCTGCAACAGCTGCAGCAGCAGCAGCAGCAGCAGCAGCTGCTTCAGCACCAGCACCAGCACCAGCACCAGCACCAGCACCAGCACCAGCAGGAACAGCTCCAATTGGCCTCGTTCAGCAATGAGCCTTTGCCTCTCAAGCCCGATGCTGTTTCGTCTTCCCTGTCCAGCCTCAGGATCTCTCAGCCCCTGGACTCTCGCGAAGGTTTTCTTTTTTTCTTTCTTAATTATTCTTTTTGCTTCATTTGGGATTCGTCTTTGTTTTAGATCGTTATTTGCGTTGCGTTTGGTGAGTTTTAGGGTTCGGATCGAAATTTCGTGCTTGATTGTTTGAAGCTTCTTTTCTGATGGTTGTCCCATAGACATATTTTTTCTGGAAAAGTCTTTTTATTTTTTTCCCTCTCCCTGCAATAGCATGTCAGTCAGCTTGAATCGTCATGGTTGCACCGATGTTTCACCTTTTTTACGGCGATGATGCTTTGGCTTGTTCGATCTTTCGATTGCCGCTAGTTTTTTGCGTTCCTGGATATTAGGTTAAACCTACTTATTATCATTACCTAATGATCACAAGGAATAATCAGAGGTAGGAGTACGGTGCCGGTCTTTGTCCTTAAATCGTTTTGAGTGATCTCTGGGTATGACGCCTTTTGCTGCTTATTCAATTCTGGTTATAAATTTGAGATTAGCTTGCACTAAGGCTGTCATTACCATTTGTATTGAGATCTCGTCATTGAGCTGATGTTTCTCTTCGTTTCTTCGATTGAGGAAGTTACTCAACTATGCTCAAAGGTTCATAAGTTAGAATACGGACCTGCAAGATGACTCGAATTATAAGGAGTTCATTCGGTTGGGTTTTGGTGATTATACCACTAGGGACATGTATGAGGTCAGTGGTTGCTTGTAAATGTGGACTTTGGAATGGGAACTGTATGCATTATCTTTCTAAAATCTATTTCTTTGGTGGTCTTGAAATATAGAAGGAGAAATCTAACAAAATATCCAGTCATTTGACTTGATTTGTTTATTAAAAGGTATAGGTGAGGCCGATATTCACTGCTTGCAAGAAGGAAGTAGGATTCTTAATGGGAAGAACTTCCCTTATGCAATACTAGCTGGCCCGAAATGGAAAGTGAAATCAATTCGTGCAAAGTATGTTACATGTTTGAGTTAATATATATGCTGTAAATAGAGGTATCCGGTGGTATTGTTACCACTTGTGGCTAAAGACACTTAGTGATCTTTTTGGTGGTAGAGAAGATAAGCTGCACCATTTTATGAAAACTTTGATTGAAAGTTTCCGTCGGTTATTTAAAGTTTCTGCTTAGCTGGTGTCTTCAGTAGCGATGCATGCAAATGCCTGGCATAAAACGATAAGTTTGAGGGCTTTCAATTTGTTTTTTTTTTCCGTTTTTCGTATTTTTTGGCTCAGGATTTTGAAAATGGAAGCTTCATGTAAAAGTACGCTTTCTGGGTTCTATTTTGGTAATTGCCTTAGATTTTCTATTAAGCTTTCCAAATGGGAACTGTACTGAGGCCAAACTTTCAAAGAAAGCACTGACATTTTTTGACTTTGTAGTATCGAAATTGTAATCTTTCCTCAAGGTGTGTTTGGTTTTCATGTTCATTAATGTGTTGTCTGATGGCTTTGTGTTATGTTTTATAAATGTCCCTGCATTTTGTCTGAATTGTTTCTGAGCTTCCCTGTGGCTCTTTTGATGATCGAGTTAACGTTTTGAATCACATTGTTTATTTGTAGCCAATGAAGACATTCTGATAAGACTTGCCCATCAGAAATATAAAGCTGGAAGCTATAAACAGGCACTAGAGCACAGCCTTGCTGTTTATGAGAGAAACCCCCAACGGACTGATAACCTTCTACTGCTCGGAGCAATATATTATCAGGTTTTTTCAATGGTTCCATTTTTTTTCCCCTTTTAACCCGATGATGAGATGATATTAGGTCTATGGATCTGATTCGGCTACTTGATTTGAATGCTGTAGCTGCATGATTTAGATATGTGCATAGCCAAGAATGAGGAAGCACTTCGAATTGATCCACATTTTGCTGAGTGCTATGGAAATATGGCAAATGCGTGGAAGGTAATTCGTACAATAGCTTCAACGGTGCTAGGGTACAGCATTTAAGCTGGTTGGTTTATGTGGGTCAAGTTTGTGACGCTTTTTCCTGCATATTTTCTTTCTCAGGAGAAGGGGAATATTGATGCAGCAATTCGTTACTACTTAATTGCTATCGAGGTGTGTATTCTGCTTGAAAGATTTGTTACTAATGGAGTTCTTTTTCACTCACATAAGAAATTGTTTTTGTTTTGATGTTCTTCCTACTATATTGAGTTTTTAGATGTAAACTTGACTTGAATGCCCAGAAACAGCTATAGATGGTTAGAATACATAGTTACTTCCCAACTTGTTTGGACGGTATTCCATAGTAAAGGTATGGCCCAGTGGCGTGTGAGATCCATTGACTCTTACCAAGTCTGGAGCATCCTACCTTTGGTTTCGCAGCTGTGCTAATTAATGCTATAGATTTTAACAATTGTAGAAGTATGACCAAGGGGAACGCTTCTTCTTTTCCAAGGCGTTCTAAGTTTCATAATTTTTCTTGATGAGTGATTCAAATAACGGGCCAATGGATTCGTGATCTAATATTAATTCGTCCAATGACATTTGCAGCTTCAACCCACTTTTGCTGATGCTTGGTCAAATTTAGGGAATGCATATATGCGAAAAGGAAGATACACTGAGGCTGGACAGTGTTGTCGGCAGGCTTTGGCACTTAATCCACGCTTGGTATTATCAGGCTCATATTTGAGAAGTATATATTGTAAGTTCAAGATGTTTCTAATTTTTTGTTTGCCCGTTGGTGCAGGTTGATGCTCAAAGTAATCTTGGCAATTTAATGAAAGCTCAGGGTTTAGTGCAAGAGGTGACATGACTTACGACTTCAATTGCTTCTGTGATTTGCCTGTCCATGTGTTTCTGGTTGTATTTCATAGTTCCTTTTTTCAATGGAGGTGGGAATGGGCTTGGGGCACTGGTGCTTCTTTGGATTGGTCTATTGCGGTTCCTAGACTGCTTTTCACACTTGTGATTTTCTGTTTTGTTTCATGGAATGATTGTCTTATTGCTGTTGGAAATTGTATTAATGTATAATCCAAGTAAATAGTTCATTTATAGTGGGCGTAATAGTTTAGTTAATTCTTTTACTCAGTATTTTGGAGAAGATGTTGAATATTTAATTATCACAGAACAGTTGAGGAGATATGTATTGATTGTTGAATTTTTTTGTGCAGTTTAAGTTACACAACCAAATTTTTGAATAGCATGGTCAAATAGGAAAATATTTTCTCCGGATGCTGTGTTCAGTCCTTTCTGAGTAGTTCAGGAAGCACATGTTGGTTATTGAATCTTGACTTCTGCAATTTCTGAGTATTTGTTCACTTTTTAGGCATACAATTGTTACCTTGAGGCCATCCGTATACAACCAAATTTTGCAATTGCATGGTCAAATCTTGCTGGCCTTTTCATGGAGGCAGGGGATCTTAACAAGGCACTTCAATACTATAAGGTTAGTTATCTGGTTGAAATTTTTTTCTCTTCATTTAAATTTCATGCATTTTTGCATTAGAAGTCCTTGAGCATGCATTTGCATTTGTAAGGTGATGGCTGCTAGTTAGGTTTATTGTTTGGTTAGAAACCAAGAAAGGATCCAGTTGGCAGGCTATGTACGAGGAGTGACTTTCTGGAATGTTTTCGATATTTGCTTTTCATTGTGGTCAGAAATGTTCTCATTAGGGTTCTTTCTTTAAGTGATTTGAAATCATAACCTCTATTTACAGGAAGCGGTGAAACTCAGACCAACATTTTCAGATGCCTACCTGAACCTTGGAAATGTATATAAGGTAAGCTATCAATATTGTGCGAATGAGGTGGGGTAGCTGCAAAAGCCAGGATGAGTGTCTGGTTTGAAAAACAAGATCTTTCTTTTGCCTTTTCCAGGCTTTGGGAATGCCTCAAGAGGCTATTATATGCTATCAGCGTGCTCTACAGTCTCGACCAGATTATGCTATGGCATATGGTGAGTTTTTGCTTAGCTTAGTCCGTCATGTTTGCGAAAAGACTGGCAGAAAATATGGAAGTGAGACATCTTGCTGAATTTGATTTCTTCGAGAGTGAGTTCTTGTATCAACACTTGAGTCAAAAAGGTTAACTAGTTGGGATACTGGAAAGCACATGACCTACGCTAATAATGCAAATTGATCTTTGTGATGGTAAAGCAGTATCATCATGTCAGTGATTTCATCCTAGAAATGTTTCCATGTGTTAATGAGTGATTCATGCACTGGATCAGATAGGCACTATTCGTGGAATCAAGTAGAACTTATTGATCTGTCAAACTTGATGGTGCAGGTAATTTGGCCAGTATCTATTATGAACAAGGTCAACTTGATTTGGCCATTGTCAATTATAAGCGAGCAATTACTTTTGACTCAGGCTTCTTGGAGGCATACAATAATTTGGTTCGCCATCTCTTACTTTTAGATTCGTGGGGTTTATCCTTGCGATTACCCTTTTATTCAATTGATATTTCTTTTTGCATGATTAGGGTAATGCTTTAAAAGATTCTGGAAGGGTTGAGGAAGCCATTTCGTGCTATCGAGTAAGTTTATATGAAAGTTTTCATCCATCGGTTCCGTAATTTTGTATTTTTAACCATATCTGATCTTTTTTCCTTCTCTGTGAAGCACTGTCTTTCTTTACAACCTAACCATCCTCAAGCATTGACGAATCTGGGGAATATTTATATGGAATGGTACTTCCATCACATGGATCATTTCTCTACTTGCCACTTGTTTATTATCAATGTACTAGTACTAGTTGGAACTTGCCCTCATTGAGAAGTTAATCTTGTAGGAACATGTTAAATGCTGCTGCCTCCTTTTATAAGGCTACCCTTACTGTGACAGTGGGACTTTCTGCTCCTTTTAACAATTTGGCAATAATATACAAGCAGCAGGTCTCTCTCTCTCTCTCTCTCTCTCTCCATCCAGGTAGATGATCATTCTTCAAGGAAAGAGGTCTAATTTGTTGCTGTCTTTTTTATTCTTTTATTGTGGTCCATCACAGGGTAACTATGCCGATGCAATTACGTGCTACAACGAAGTTCTGAGAATTGATCCTATGGCAGCTGATGGGCTTGTCAACCGCGGTAACACATACAAGGAGATTGGAAGGGTTAGTGAAGCCATTCAAGACTATATTCGCGCAATTAACATCAGACCCACAATGGCTGAGGCTCATGCAAATCTAGCATCAGCTTATAAGGACAGGTTTAGTAGTTTGATTTCTTATGATGTCTTTGAGACTTTTCTACAGCTATATAAGGATTCTTACTGGTTTTCTGGGAATCAGCGGACATGTTGAACCAGCTATAAAGAGCTACAAGCAAGCACTAGCTCTTCGTCCTGATTTTCCAGAAGCAACTTGCAACCTTCTGCATACATTGCAGGTATCGTAATGACTGCATTCTCCTCCCATTTTTGCCCTTGGTTTTACATACAGCAGGCGAGGCTGAAGTGCACTTGCACCTATCAACAGGGAAACTTTCATCTTGTAATTTGTAAATTGGTTGACTTTTGTCTTTCCAGTTGCTGACAAGCATGACTATTATAAGATAGTTTGGAGTTGATGTAATGGTCTGTAAGATGATCTGGTGCGATCTCTTTGATTTGATATTGTGCATGGCTGAACTATCAGAACTTCTCTATTAGACATCATGCAATGATGAAAGCTCATGTGCTACAGTTCAAGTTTAGGATATTTGGGCGGGAGGTTATTTGTCCTCATTGTGATTGGTTTTAAGGCCCCGGCCCCCCCCCCCGCCACTCATTGTGATTGGTTTTGCATGCTTTCACATAATTGATATTTGCCCCGGCAAATGCACTTTGAGCTTTAAATAATTTCTGCGAGATTGTTTGGAGATATTTAGTGAAAATTCAATCGGAGTGCATCCTGAGTAGTAGACATGTCGTATTGCGATATTGTGGAGATGGGACTGTAAGCTGGGACATTTTAAGTTCCTGAGGAAGTCCAATTCTATCTTTTGTTATACATCTTCATAGTTCATGAAGTTAGTTTTGAAAGTCAATTTATTTTTTGAGGATTGTCGGGTTGAGTCCAATAGTACAGGCAACCTAATGCATTTGGTCATCATTGTTTCATGATAAATGCTTACATCTTTCTTGATTTGACCGTTCTTTTAGTGTGTTTGCGACTGGGAAGATCGTGAGAAAAAGTTTTCTGAAGTGGAAGGAATACTGAGGAGACAGATTAAGGTAATTTATCTTTTGTCATACGTAGGTAATTTATCTTGTGTCATACGTAAATACATCTATATCGACTTTTGTAAAGAATACATTCAACTGGTTTTTAATTGTGCCCATATACTACTATCAGATGTCAGTGATTCCGAGTGTACAGCCTTTTCACGCAATAGCCTATCCCCTTGATCCAATGCTTGCACTTGAAATTAGGTGAGTTATGCTGTCTTTTCTGTTAAGTGAATAACAAGGTGCTGTGGCGGTTATTTTCATGATTCTCTTTTTTTGTAGTCGCAAATATGCTGCATACAGTGCTCTTGTTGCATCCCGTTACTCGCTTCCTCCTTTCAACTATCCTGCACAATATCCTGTCAAGAGTGATTGTGGGAGTGGACGTCTCAGGGTTGGGTAAGCCTCCCCCACCACAAAAACAAAAGAGAAAAAGAACCTTAGTCTATTTCACTCATGTGGACATTGCCTGAACCGATCATTCTTTACATGAGGTTGTCACTGACAGATCACATCCTTGATTTTCAGTTATGTAAGCAGTGATTTTGGCAATCATCCCTTGTCTCACCTCATGGGCTCAGTGTTTGGCATGCATGACAGAGAAAACATTGAGGTTTGTTGGATGTGAAAGTATAGGCTTGGTTTTTTGTAGCTATGTTGATCTAATAGTTGATATATTGTAGGTCTTCTGTTATGCGTTGAGTCCTAATGATGGAACTGAATGGAGACTTCGCACACAGTCAGAAGCAGAGCACTTCATTGATGTCTCTTCCATGACTTCTGACATGATTGCGAGGCTAATTAACGAACATAAAATTCAGATTCTTGTCAATTTGAATGGCTACACAAAGGTATGGTGCTTGTGTGTATGATTTTGCAGTATATCATCTGTAATTGAGAGCCATATTTATAGGTATCATCATTAACATCTAACATGCTATATGATTTGGACCCTGGTCTTTAATGAAATACTAGTACGACAGGCTACTTTTCTCCTGACAAATCCTTATTTTCTTCAATCTGTGCATGATTTTTGTTTTCACCCTTTTCTGTGATTGGTATTACTTCCCTGTCAAAAGTCATAATAAACCCCTTCTTTTGCCCACAGGGGGCAAAAAATGAAATATTTGCCATGCAACCTGCTCCTATACAAATATCATACATGGGATTTCCTGGAACAACAGGGGCATCTTATATACATTATTTGGTCACAGATGAGGTTGACAATTTCATTCATATTTTGGTATTTCTTGTCTCTGTCACCTGAAGATACAACTTATTGACTTTCAAGTTCATCAATTGCAGTTTGTGTCGCCTTTTCATTTCTCACACATCTACTCTGAGAAGATTGTCCATCTTCCTCATTGTTACTTCGTTAATGATTATAAGCAGGTCAGTCATTTTTACTTTGTTTCGTCTTCTTTTGGTGAACTATTGATGGAGTGTATTTTAACAGCTTCCTTTTATGACAATAATCATTATCAGAAAAACCGAGAAGTACTGGACCTCAGTTGCCATACAAAAAGATCAGATTATGGATTACCTGAGGACAAATTCATATTTGCTTGTTTCAATCAGCTTTACAAGATGGATCCTGATATTGTCAACACTTGGTAATACCTCATCGTTTGGTTATTGTTTTTTCGGCAGTTCATCCTTAGGAGATGTTTTAACTTGTTTGATCTGTCTTTATCATCATAATAGGTGCAATATTCTCAAACGTGTACCCAACAGTGCACTGTGGCTCCTCCGATTCCCTGCAGCAGGCGAAACCAGACTCCGTGCCTGTGTGTTTTTCTCCCAACACTGTGCCTTTTGAAAATATCATGTTATGTTTGATGGATGCTTTCTTTGATATTCGATTTTGGTCACTGGGTGAATATCAATTTAAAAATTCTTCTCTCTGTGGCAGATGCTACTCAAAGGGGTGTGCAACCTGATCAAATTATTTTCACAGATGTTGCCATGAAAAATGAGCATATAAAGCGCAGTGCTTTAGCAGATCTGTTCCTTGACACGTGAGATATCTTTCATTAGCTTCTTCCCATTCTTGCCAAGAAAAAAATTGAAATGTAGTTTCCATTGGCGGACAGATTCTTTAACTTATTCATTGGCTGTCTTGATTTATGCCAAAGATAAAAGGAATTTGTTGTGCATTTGGCGATTATGTGGGCAGACCTCTATGTAATGCTCACACAACGGGCACTGATGTTCTATGGGCTGGTCTTCCAATGGTGACGCTTCCCCTTGAGAAAATGGCAACAAGAGTTGCAGGTTCATTATGTCTGGCTACTGGAGTTGGGGAGGAGATGATTGTTAATAGGTACACACTCTCTCTCCCTCTCCCCCCCCCCCCCCACACACCACACACGCTTGTTTTGTATGAATGAGTTATTTCCATGAAGAGGAAAAGGTCGTATTTCTATGGTAGTCCTGCCATTACTGCTATATTTGGTTTAGTTGGCATACTTGCTCTCTTGTGTGCATCATTGAGTACACTATTAGGTAGTTCAACTTTTTGACAACTTCCAAGTCCTCTTGTGTGCACTGCATTTGCGACCTGTAGTTTAGGTGAGATGGTTGTGTAAATTCTTGGTTCGCTATCGTTAAGTGTCATATTCCCCTATTCCATCTTCGCTGCTGATGTATTTACATTGCTTTCTGGGACAAATGATCCAATCCGACAGTCTGAAGGAATATGAAGAGAAAGCGGTTTCACTGGCATTGAACCGACCGAAGCTCGAGGATCTGAAAAGTAGACTTAAAGCAGCTCGTCTGACTTGCCCTTTGTTTGACACAACCCGATGGGTGAGCTCTATTTCTTGGCAATTCCCCTGATCTCTGTTTCTGGTTTCATGGCATCTGCATGTCGTAAGCTTTTTCGTGTCAATTGATTGATCTAGTTAAACAAACATCAAAATCCAGGTGAGAAACCTCGAGCGGGCATACTTCAAGATGTGGAATCTCTACTGCTGCGGCGAGAATCCTCAGCCCTTCAAAGTAACCGAGAGCGATTCGGAGTTCCCATACAATAGGTAGGAATAACAGGTACAGAGAGCTAGTAGACGGGAATGTAGATAAAAAAAAAAAAAAGATACAAAGAGGAGTTCCGGGGTAAACATTCTTGTTGGATTTGCCTTGTCGCTCTTTATGTTGACAAGAACGAGAAACCTCCTTTAACATTTGACCTTAAAAACAGTTTTTAAGGATCTCAACTATGATGTAATACCCGAAACGTTCATAAGAAGCCATGGGAGGTATGAAATTATTAAGTCTTCGATGATTGATGCCAGGATCAGTGTCTTGTCCACTCGGTTCGTTTTTGTCTCAAAAAGCTTCCATTCGCCATGGAAGACGAGCTTTTCCTATTCGCTTGTTCGGCGTTCAATATGCTGTGAACAAGCATGGCTCGGCCATAATGCGCACTGATCATTTTCCTTGCATATTGCGAAAAAAAAAATCACTTTCTGTAATCTACCAAATTATTAAAAATATTTCTTTTTACTACGAAGATTGTTCGAACTTTCCAAATGGCCTTTGTCGAAGAGCATATCATTGATTTATTTTGCAGGGTAGAAACTTCCTTTCGACAATAAGAAGAAGATTCGAAAGAAGAAGAAGTCGGACCAAATGAAAGATGTTCTCAACCCCACGTCGGCAGGCCTAATTACATCTCTAACCACCTCTCTAAGACGCAAACTAACATTGTAAGTATTTGGAGTGTACCAAACTCTGAGTAGTTCCTGTTGACTCTGACTCAGTAAACCAAATTTAGTAAACCGCCGCCATTGTCGGGAGCGGTGTAGCTTATAGGTCGAGCAGACCAGACCGATTCATGGAACCAAAAAAATCCGTTGTTCCGAACATAAAATTTCTTCATCGTCACTCATCATTGCTTTTTATTCAGACAATTACACAGCTCGAGCTTCACCTGTGCATGCAGAGACAAAACTAAAGATCTAACAAAACTCGGACAAACACACCAAAAACACCCACCAAGAAGAAAGGACAGCAAAGAAGATCAACTCGTTATTTAACTCAAATAAGAAGCCGGATTGGTTACTGACTGATCTCAAAACCCGGACTTGCCGCTGCCACTGTCCCCGCCTCTGGATGGACCGAAGGTGACGAGCTCCTTGGACCGCGCCCATGGCTTCACCACCACCACCGACTCGAACACCTTCCTCACCCCGTGCTGCACCCCCTCGATCTTCAGGTAGTACTTGATCCCCGACACCACCTGCCTCTCCGCCCCCACCACCTCCCCGAACGCGATCTCCCTGTTCCCGCCGCCGCCGCCTCCCCGTCGCTGCATGCGGTTGTACTCCTCCACCGAGTACCGCCCCAGTTTCTGCACCTCCTCGTTCGACCTCACGTCGGGGACGGAGGTCCTGCCCCCGACTCGGGGGCCGACGTAGCCGGCGGTGAGGAAGGAGAGGGAGGTGAGGGCGAGGGTGATGAGGAACAATAGTGAGGAGGCCATGCGAAGGTGTTTGCTGCTGTTGACGGATAATGATGGAAGGGTGAGATTGAGATTGTTGATGAGAGCGATGATGAGTTTGCTTGTATTTATAGAAATAGAGAGAGAGAGAGAGAGAGAGAGAGAGAGAGAGTATGGCTGTGGTTGTGGGGGGTGGACACGCAAATTAAGGGAGGAGGATGAGACCGATGAAGACAACACCAACGGCGTGCCGCGTCTTATACTAAACGACACCTCATTCTTTGTTTCTGCATGATTTTGTTTACGTTCATCGACAACTCACTCACACTCTCTCTCTCTCTCTCTCTCTCTCTCTCTCTCTCTCCTCTCTAGTGGGGCGAGTTCGTCCAATATCTGTCTAACTAAAAACACTCAAGATGATAGATGGTGGGAGATCACATATATCGTGTTTCAACATCTCTTCTTGCATGCAATTCAGATTAGGGTCAAGTTGAGAGTGGTCGGAAGCCATATATGTCATGCTTTAACACTTTCTCTCGCGTGCAAATCTTATTAGGAATGACGCATGATATCTAATGAAACGCACACAAAATAAAATTGGGGTAGAACCTATATCTAGTATTATCTTAGATTTCGTGCGGCCGCTATCAATTGATCCAAAAGTTTGTTGAGAGAGACCGCAATTATGTAAAGAGCGTATAAACTCCATCGTCAAAATTTGTCTTGCAAAGTCCGACTCAAAAACTCGAGTTGATAGGTGTTCGGAAACCATATATATCTCCAACCAAAAAAAAAAGAAGCCATACATGTCATACGTTAACACCCTCTCTCACGTGCAAACCTGGATTAGAAATAACGTGTGACATCCGACGAAATAAATTAGAGCGAAACATGTCTCCGATATCATTTTCAATTTCAGAGGACCATTGTCAATTATTACAAAAGCTTGAGTTGATAGGTGAAAAGAGACCCCAATTATGTAAAGAGCATATAAACTCATCATCATAGGATACATCGAGCCGGTTTTGGAGGCACTCATGACATTATTGCAATTGCAACTACCTAATTAGAGGCGAGGCCCTCACCGAGCGGGATGGAAAAAAAAATAAAAAATAATAAGCAAATAATTTTAGGGTTAATACAACTAAAAACCTCTAAAACTAATACATTTTTGTAACAAAATTACTCAAAATTATTTTTTGATAAATTTACCAAAATTATTTTTGCTCATCAAAAACCCTAAACCTAGTATACCTATGAAAAATTTACCTTAAACTAATTTTTTTTATCACAAAAATCACGAACTGGTACACATTTGACAAATTTACTATTCGTTAAATTGGATTAATATCACGAAAAATTTCAAATTGATATATTTGTGACAAACATAAGGTAAAAACCCCGAACTTGTATATCCATAAACTGCCACGTGCCATTTAATTCAAGCAATTTGACAGTTAAATTTAATAAAAATCAATGGAGGATAAATTTGTCACAAATGTACTAGTTTGTGATAAATTTGTCATAAGTGTATTAGTCCGAGGGGGTTTTTGTGGTGAAAAAAATAATTTGGTGTAAATTTATCATAAATACAACAATTTAGGGATTTCCGTTGTATTAACCCATAATTTTATATATTTAGATGACATGTTTATATCAATTTGCTCTATCCAATACTGTGAGCGCTCTATTGGCCATACGAATGTAGCGGATCAAAATCCTCAAAAGATATCATCCTTTCAAAATGTACAAACCCATTTCCCGTTGGATGCAATGGCACCACATCAAGCCTTTGCACCATCATTTTGTCAACCAAGGCCTAGAAAAATTGGTCTTATTCCCTAAAAATCTTCAATTTCATATCCAATTTCAATTCTGCCATGATTTTCTTTTATCTAAACTCAAATTTGCCCATGCATTAAAAAAAAATCGCCACTAATTTCTTCAAAATTATGAACATCGAGGCAAGTAAAAGGTTCATTATTTAACTGATTCATTAATACTGTCACCTGTGTATAAAAAAACAAGTTGATAATTTAAGAAACCAATGACTACTTTTAGACGTTGATGACAAATTTGGGATTAAAGTGAAAGTTCAATTTTTTTTTTTTAAGACAAGAGAAAGTTCGGGAAAAAACCGAGACTGAACCTAATATTCAAGTTTTTTTTTTAGAATTACACTAATATACTTATTATTGTAAAATAAGCTAATTTTTTATTTTGCAGCATCAAGGCCGTAAAGTCTAGTGATTTTTTAATTTTTCATTTCGGCAAAAAAAACCGCCTTAAATTCATAAAATTCACTCATTTTTCATTTATGAACTTGTGGAGCTTGAATGGTTTCAGCTTGGGAGCAAGGTTCAGTGAGAATTTGTCCAACTGTCACGGAGGCGGATTTATGAAGAATTATGAAAAAAATTCTAAACCTATTATAATTGTGTCAATTCAGTCTTATATATATTAGCAACTCTATTTTAAACATTTTGTATTTGTGTCAATTCGGTTTAGTTGATTAATTTTGACCGAAAATCGCGAACGTGGACCCCGACCGTCCCACGTAACAAGATAGGTGCTAACGTGGACATTATTTTAAAAATAATAATGTAACCTTTTTTTTCTTTTTTAATTTAGCTTTTTTCTTTCCTTGCACTTAGGGTCGGGACACTCGGCAATTTGGGGATGTCCTTTTTTATTCCCTACACTTGAGTGTGGGTCACGACACTCTCGCCTAGATTTGGCTAGGTGAGGGCGTCGGGGCCCTTGCTAGGTCTAGGCAAGCAAGGCCGTCGTACACTCATAGTAATATTTTAATGTGGATGCGATTGCGTATTGGGGTATGGTTCATATTCTCCATTTATAGGAAAGCACGGGATCTCGCTTTCGAGTGAGCGGACGAGGGTCTCGAGAGGGCAGCGCCTTCCTGGACACAAGAGGGCTTTTATAATTTAAACCCATATTTTTTTATTGGTAGTTTGGATTTGAGCTTGAGCTCATAAATAGTTTTTGTTATATATGCTATTTTTTGCTTATAATTGAAGTAATGTAAAAGAGGTGTGATATGCTGATTATAGTAGAATCATTTACCTTGGACGTAGTCTTTGTCTAAGGCCGAATCGAGATAAATCTCGTGTCGATTTCTCTTTTTCGCTTTACGCTTTATTTCGTTATGATTGCGTGCTGAATCCTAAGATTGCCTTTTCAGCATTATATTTGGCCCTATCGCTATTCTCATGTCATTTCTTGTTCAGCTGTTCGATTTCTATCATATTCCCCGACTTGTTTACTGATCGAGAGTTTTCATTCATGTTTTGTGCCCCACGTGTCAATGTTTCCATTCTATATTTATGCATACGAGATTGGTTTTGTCTCCCTAAATTTCATGTTTGGTTAAATCCCCCGTGATTAAGCGATTGGATCGGGGCGTCAGGTACTTCCAAATCGGGAGCTGCAGGTCAATTTTCCTTACGAATCCGACCAATTGTCTTTGAAATTACTATGGATCCAGAACACTTGCACAAGCTGAAGGCGTAAACTTAATCGGTCCATGAGGCTTGCAGGGTGTTATATAAGCCTTCCGGTAGCCGGACATGTTAGGGAACATTTC
Source organism: Rhodamnia rubescens (assembly GCA_021437795.1). Classification (NCBI taxonomy): domain Eukaryota; kingdom Viridiplantae; phylum Streptophyta; class Magnoliopsida; order Myrtales; family Myrtaceae; genus Rhodamnia; species Rhodamnia rubescens. The sequence continues at coordinate 1,687,652 of JAILYA010000003.1, read as the reverse complement.
GATCGAGAATCCTGGGTCGCTTTTTAAATTCCAACCCCCTTATGTAAAACTGCTATGGATCAAGGGCACAATCACGCTCCGAAGGCGTAATTTAATTGGCTCGTGGAGCTTGCCGAGAGTGTCCCACGAGCAGCCTCCCGACAGCCAGACCACTATGACAAGTACCCTTGGGTTATAAAAAGAATTTCATATTGGACCGCCACGTAATCAAGGGCCCGCTTTGTCTAAAGGAGAATTGTTTGTGGAAAAATTATTTTCCGACTTTTTGACATTTAGATGACGGAAAACTAATCGATCTATGGAAATCATTTTTCGTGGACTGAAAAAATAATAGTCTTAAATTGGGAGGAAAACAACTCCCTCTTCAAGTAAGGAAATAACTTTCTGTAAAACCACTAAACAAATGAAAATTAATCATTTTCTTTGAACGTGATTTTCATGAAAAATATTTTCCTTTATCATGAATTTTTCAATGAAACGAACTCACCCTAAATCACCAAATCACCGAATGGCTTTGGCCGGCGGGTCAATTTTCATTTGTTTCTCTTGAATAATGTAGTCGTTCCATTATTAACAGATACTATTAAGAATTTGAAAATCATCACGGTTAATTCCGTAAGTAAAGTTCGAATTGATGATTCGAGATGGGTATTTAGGGCTATTAAGCGATAGCTAGCTGAACAATTCGAAATAATCAATACTCTTATTTATAATGTGAATTGTTTATTATGTATATTCATGTATACTATTTAAAAAATAAATGTAGTTTAAAGTTATGATTATTCAAATCGGTTCGGGTCACTGGCCACAAAATTTACAGATCCACAGCGCTCCAGATCCGAGAAATAGATCGAACCAGTTTTAAGATGCTCGCACGCTTAAGGGGATTTGGCACGTGCGACGTCACTTCATCATCTTCTTCGCTGGGAACTCCCCCAATTTCAAAATCTCTCTCCCCAACGGCTACATCTTCTCTTTCCTCTCTCTCTACCTCTTCTCTCGCTGCTTTGCCTCCTTCCTCAAACCCTAGCTCTCGTTCAGAGACGCCCGCGACCTCTCTCTCTCTCTCTCTCTCTCTCGCACTTCGACGATGAAGCACTTCATGTTGCCCAAAGGCGCGGCCGTCTTCAGAGAAGCGCAAGCACCGCCTGCCTACGATTCGCCGCCACCAAAGAGCAAGTCGTCGTCGAAGAAGCCGAGCCGGTCCAAGGAGAACACTCCGCCGCCGGATCCGAACTCCATGGGCTCGGACAAGAGGGCCTCGCCGGCGGCCGCCGCGAAGGCGCGGTTTCCGCTGCCTCCGCGGCCGCCCTCGTCTAATCCGCTGAAGAGGAAGCTCAGCGTGGAGGCAGTCGCGGAGAATGCCCTAGCTGGAGCTTCCGATACTGGCGTGAAGGTAATTAGGTTTTGTAGCTCCGCGATCTTGCTTCATTTTTTTTGTGGTACATGGCGATTGATTGCTGGAAATGGAGGGAAACTTGGTTAGATATTACCTAAACTGGACTACTGCATTCATTGGTAGCGTGTACAGCAACAGATTTGCTATATTTAACCTCTAATTGATTGATTTTTGCATTTTAACGAAGCAGTACTTCGCTGAGATATGCTTCTGCTGATTTAATATTATGGTCAGGTCGTAGTAAGGATGCGACCACTAAACCATGACGAAGAAGAGGGAGATATGATAGTGCAAAATGTGTCTACTGACTCTGTTTCAGTTAATGGTCAAACATTCACATTTGATGCTGTGGCTGACACAGAGGCATCACAGGTACTCTCAGCTGATCTCAAGCAACTTAAGATCCATCGTTACGTGAGAAACGGACTAAAACATTAGTTTGCATTCTTTTTGTTGCAGCTTGATATTTTTGAGCTTGTAGGCGCCCCTCTTGTTGAAAATTGCTTGGCCGGATTTAACAGTTCCATATTTGCTTATGGCCAGGTACTTAATCTACACTCCTGATCTGTTTGTAATCACATATAGATCCTGTTATGATATTAACCGTTGCATATCTGTTTTGGTAGACTGGAAGTGGGAAAACTTATACAATGTGGGGTCCAGCACAGGCATTACTGGAAGATAAGTTGTTGAACCAACAAGGCTTAACTCCTCGTATTCTTGAGTGCCTCTTTGCCCGTATAAATGAGGTGAAAATTGCTCCTGTGTGGTATATCTTTTGAGGCACTTCCCTTATGCTGAGCGCCATTATAGTGCGAAGTCTTCCTTTTTGTGTGCAGGAACAAATTAAGCATGCTGACAAACAGCTTAAATATCAATGTCGCTGTTCATTTCTCGAGGTTTTTTTTTCTTATTGTATTGATTTTTCCTAAGTCTCTTATACCATGCAGCACCAATTTATAATATTTCATCACTCAACATTCTGTATTTGTAGATCTATAATGAACAGATTACTGATTTACTGGATCCAAATCAGCGAAATCTTCAGGTTAGATTACTGAAGTTTAGTATAACCTCTGTAACACTATAATTTAAGAAATCGGTGTTAAGTCTCATGACTCTTTTCCTAACCAGATAAGAGAAGATGTCAAATCTGGTGTATACGTCGAGAACCTCTCTGAGGAAAGTGTGTGCACTATGAAGGATGTGAACCAAGTCTTGCTGCGGGTATGGATTTAATCTTTTTGAGCTAGTGCAGATTTGTTTTTGGCGTTGCATCTAAGAACTTTACTATCGGTCCAGCATAATCTCCTAAACAACCATTAACGGTGCAGGGACTGTCAAACAGGAGAACTGGTGCTACCAGCATAAATGCAGAGAGTTCTCGCTCACACAGTGTGTTTACTTTCATAATTGAATCCCGATGCAAGGTAAACAGAAATAATTTAGTTGTACTAAAAAATTGTGGAGTGCCATGACTTTACTTTGAATGTTAGTCTCCACTTGATTCCAAAGCATGGTTTACGGGATAAGCATTGTTAAAACGAAGCAATTGCCAAAAGTTGACAAGTGCTGTAAAATTATGGGGTGCTATGACTTTTCTCTAAAAGTTTGTCTTGTCTTGATTACAGAGCATGGCTGATGGAATTAGCAGTTTCAAAACAAGTAGAATTAATCTCGTCGATCTGGCTGGATCAGAAAGGCAGAAGTTAACAGGAGCTGCAGGAGAACGGCTAAAGGAAGCTGGGAATATAAATCGCTCACTCTCACAGCTTGGGTATGGGTCTTTTCTCTTTGATTGTGATTATTCCCCTACTGCAAATTTATCTTCTGCAAAATCCTGAATGACTAATCAATTTCAGATGATTTAAAAAAAGCTTTGGACAGGAGTACTGCTGGTGGTTTGGTTAGAATCTGCAAAAAAGTTTTAATAATATTGTTAAGGAACATGTAGGTGGTTAGGAATGTGGTGTCCTAGAATTATTGCATGGGGATAACTCGAATGAGAGAGCATAAAGACAGTACTTGAAATTCGCCAAAAATATTATGTTCGGCAAAATCTATCTGAGAAGCAAAGAGATCTCAACTTTTCATCTCAGTTATTGGCATAGACAGTGATTCTTAAGATTTCATCACTTAACTCAATGGCATTACTAAAGGAACTAGGATGGAGGCATGGCTATGGGCAGCAGAGCTTAAGTACTATACATTTTCTTATTTTTGCTTTTAGCTTAGGAAATTGAAGTTGAATAGCATTTGACAAGGCTGTTGGCCATATTAAACTGGCTTAATTCCTTTCCGAAATAGTTGTATCAGAAGTACCATTTGTTAGTTTTCTTGCATTCATTTGGAGTCTTGTGCAAGCTTCCATGATCTTATGCAAGTCTCAATCAAAAGGTACTTATGGTTATCGCGTTTTCAAAGGTACAGTCATCTTTCATATGTATTCTGCATATTGTGTTTGCTTAGTTATAGACTATTTGTTTGCATACAAGAGTATCACGATAGTGAGAAGGCTCTTTTTCAGTAGGATGCAGACATTTTTAGTGCTATTCTAATTAAGTTACTTTTGAGCAATGCAGAAATTTGATAAACATTCTTGCTGAAATTTCGCAAACTGGGAAGCAAAGGCATATTCCATACAGAGACTCCAAGTTGACATTCTTGTTGCAGGAATCTCTTGGTGGAAATGCAAAGCTAGCAATGGTTTGCGCTATCTCTCCTGCACAAAGGTAATTCTCCTGAGCACTTAATGGAACAAGAAAAGCATCTTCTTTTCTGAATATGCATCTTTACTTGGATATATATTGCAGCTGCAAGAGCGAGACATTTAGTACCTTGAGATTTGCACAACGTGCAAAGTCCATAAAAAATAAAGCAGTCGTGAACGAAGTAATGCAGGAGGATGTGAAATTTTTGCGCGAGGTGATAAGGCAATTAAAGGTATATGATCCTTGCTGTTCTTGGCAGCCTGTGTACCTAGCAGCAGTCACAAATTTAATACAGAATCTTACCATTCTATAATCTACAGGACGAGCTACTTCGAATTAAGGCAAGTGGAAATAACCCAAGTGACTCAAAACATTACGTAACGGGAAAGGATGTTAGGAGGAGTTTGCATCTTCTGAAATTGAGTCTGCACCACCCAATGACATTACCTCGTGCTGATGATGATAGTGATGAGGAGATGGAAATAGATGAAGAGGCAGTTGAGAGGCTCTGTCATCAAGTGGGCTTGCAGTCATCTAGTTGTGGAGATATTGAAGGAGTTTCTGAACAACCTGACTTGGAAAACCTGGGAGATCATATTATAGAAACCTCAGAGAGCACCTCCTCCAAGCATCTATTTGAGGGAGAAAAGTTGAACTCCTTGGATGTCAAAATGGATGATGGAGAAGCACCGGCTGTTTCTCTGAACAGTTCAACGAATTGTCTCTCCCCATCTGGCCTTAATGTCGCTGTTAGTGAGACATCCCCTCTTAAGTCTCCCACTCCGAGCGTTTCCCCTAGAATCACCAATGCAAGCAGAAAAAGTCTCAGGACTTCGTCCATGTTGACTGCATCACAAAAGAATTTGGGAAATGACACTTCCATGGAGAAAGGAGATTTGCGCATTTCTTCTCCAAAATCGTTAAATAAGAGCTCATCACATCACCTGCCTACACAGAAGAGCAGTAGCTACCTTATTCCTACTGAACACTTGGCAGCAAGCCTCCAACGCGGCCTTGAAATAATGGAACGCAAGAGTTCAGCTCTGAGAAGGTCGTCATTCAGATTTTCATATAAACCTGCAGAATCTAAGTCAATTATTCCTGTTATTAAAGTCGACACAGGAGTGCAAGTTTCATTGGAAGACAACCCAATGGTTGTCGAAGCTCCAATGGATTATTTGTGCAGTAATTGCGGAACCAGAGCACAGACAGATATTAAAGATGTCGAAGGGTGCAACCTGCAGATGGTGCCTGTTGGTGGGTCAGAGTCCAGTGAGAAATCAAAGAAACAAGTTCCCAAGGTAAGCCTAAAAGGCTGCAAATTTGAACTATTTTCCCCATTCCTAACTTATCTGTGTCATAAAAGTAATGGTGATATCAATCTCCTATATGTCATACAGGCAGTGGAAAAAGTTTTGGCAGGATCTTTCAGGAGGGAAATGGCACTAGAAGAATTTTGTGCGAAACAAGCAGCAGAGATAATGCAGCTTAACCGCTTGGTAGATTTGCTAAATGCACCTTTCAGAGATTTGACTTAGTAGGAGCTAAAAGTTTGACCATTTTGGGAAATCTTTTACAGGTACAACAATTCAAACATGAAAGAGAATGTAATGCTACAATAGCACAGACAAAAGAGGATAAAATACTTCGTCTTGAGAGCCTCATGGATGGTGTTATGCCAACTGAAGAGTTCATGGGGGAAGAATTTGCCTCTCTTAATCACGAGTACAAGGTACAGTTTTGCTCTAAAGTAATTGCACATATATTATGGAGTCAATTTGATGACATAGCGTAAGTTCTTTCCTTTTTTCTCAGCTTCTGAAGGAGAAATATGAAAACCATCCTGAAGTTTTGCAGTCGCAAATTGAGCTGAAAAGACTGCAGGATGAACTGGAGCAATATCAAAACTTCTTTAGTAATGGGGAAAGGGAAGTACTCCTGGAAGAGATTCAAGACTTAAGAAGCCAGCTCCAGTATTATATGGATGCTTCCACTTCATTGTGTACAAAACGCAGTCCACCACTCCTATTGGATTATCCATGTGGACCCAGTTCGGCTCCACCGTTAAGCACAGTCCCAGAGTCCAATGAAGAAAGTGCCGAAGAGAAATTCGAACAAGAGAGAAATCGTTGGACTGAAGCAGAGAGCAAATGGATATCACTCACTGAAGAGTTGAGGATGGAGCTCGAAGCTACCAGGTCACAAGCTGAAAAGTGGCAGCAGGCATACGATGGTGAGAAAAAGTGTGCAGAAGAGTTGAACGAAGCAATGCAGTTGGCTATGGAAGGGCATGCAAGGATGCTTGAACAGTATGCTGATCTTGAAGAGAAACATATTCAGTTACTTGCAAGGCATAGAAGAATGCAGGATGGTATAGAGGACGTAAAGAAGGCAGCTGCTAAGGCTGGTGTGCGAGGTGCTGAATCTAGGTTTATAAATGCCCTTGCTACAGAAATATCAGCTCTGAAAGTGGAGAGAGAAAAAGAGAGGAGATACATGAGGGATGAGAACAGAGAACTTAAATCTCAACTGCAGGATACTGCTGAGGCTGTGCAGGCGGCAGGTGAATTACTCGTGAGGCTTAAAGAAGCAGAAGAAGCTGTTGCTGCAGCGCAGGTGACTGTTGCATTTTCTTTAGTTGCTGGAACTTCCTGCTTTTACAAAGCCGAGTTGTATTGTTTGCCTCTTATTGCACCTTCTGTTAGTGGCTGGTGTGTGAACTTCATCATATGTGCTAATCGACATCCATTCATCACTGGCATCAGGGCGGCGCACGTGGCATGCAATACTGCTCACTGATTCGTGTAGTTTTCACCTGAGTTCATTTGACAAATAGATCTGCATCTTCCATTACCTTTATATGAACAGTGAAGAACATCATGACATCTGCTCTTTGGGGAGCCATTAACATGAAGATGTCTTGTATACTCGTGTAAACTTTGGGCATATGTTTTCTTTAAATACGATTTGCTTTCTTTTTGCACCTGCAAAGTTTTACTTAGGCCAAAGGAAAAGTTCTTTTTAGATTGTATATGTATGTTTGAAATTATATTCTTCGTATTTGTAATATGATAATCTGACATAAAGTTTTGACATGCTGCAGAAACGAGCTATGGCGGCCGAGCAAGAAACTCAGAAGGCTTACCAAGAGATGGATAAGTCTAAAAAAGAGCACCAAACTGAGATACAGACTGTGAACCGCCTCCTAGCAGAGTCTCGATTGCCTAATGTGGCATGCGGAGCTGCTGCTGATCAAATCACTGTGGCCAAATACGACAACTGCGACCCCCAAAATGCGGATGACCAGCATTGGAAAGAAGAGTTCAAAGAGTTCTACAGTGGTGAAGACGGTGAGTTGTCTAGACTTGTGGAGCCTAAATCATGGTTTATGGGATATGATAGTTGCAATATATAGAGAAGATAACTGTAATTGCAGAGTCATGTATGTATGTATGTTTACATAGGCCCCTCGTGGCAGCTTCTTCTAGTCAACCCTTTTTCTCATCGATTGTGAGGACCAGTGTCTTGGTTCTCTTTATAAGCTTTGTATCAAAATGTTGGATTTTCACTTCCCAACTTTTACATATAAAGTGACATGGCTTCATTCTTTTATTCAAAAGTGTCTTCGGTAGGTATTCGCCCTCTTCCTCGTTGTCATCCACCATGTATTCTAGCGTTTGAGAAAACTACTGTTGGTTGTGGTTAGGTCAGGCATTTGAAACGCACGGGTGACTCTTACCTTCTTTTTCTTTGTTTCCTTCATTAGCTGTGTCCAGAACAGGTGAAGATATGATCCTGGCTTAATGGCAGCAAACTGGAGTAAAACAAACCAAATTGAAGCATTCTTTTCTTAAAGGAACTTATTTGAACATGGTGCATAAATAGTCATGCGTTTTTCCCCAAATAAGGGTGTTCTCCATGTTAAACATAAGGGAAGAAAGAAGATTTGAAAAACTGCACTGAATGAAGACTTCGTGCTTGAATGCTCTGTTTCCCTGTTTTTGTGATTATAGTCGGATAGCGGACCAGTCGGGGAAAGATCACCAAAACCGAACTCAGATGATTTGCTATTCAAGTTTGGATAAGATAAACCCCGCTCCTTGGACTGCAGTCATGAGGCTCTCTCTACCTTCTCCATTTCAATTGCTCCTCAAAATTTTCACTATGACTTTGGCCTCGGCTTCCGTTTTTTTTGGGTTTTAACAGCCATTATGGATAGATGGTACTTTTGGGTCGCTGCTATAACTTTGGGATATTGATGTCCCGCGGTATATTATGCTTTGTGCAATAAATTACGAGACTATCCCTTAAGAAGTAGACATTAATAAGTTATGTTCAAGAAAAACTGATCTGGACAGAAATTAACGTGGTGTGGACTCTCTCTCCCGACGGAGAAAATACTCGATGATTTATAACCACCACGTCATTGGGCCACATGGCATATATAAGCCCACATGGATCCACTAATAAAGGGCCACGTGGCCCCTGGAGCTGTCTTTTCTCTCTCCTTTGCCGTAATAATTGCAAGACATGCACAAACAAACAACAAATGCTCACATTTAATTCCTGATTAAAATTTGCTATCCTCTTCTCAATTCTCAAGGGCTGCTTAAAAGAGGTCCAAGAGAGAAGGAAAGCAGGAGACGAGAAGGAGATGAATGGAGAGCAAGTGAGACAGAGGGACCGAGAGCGAGGGACGGACAGCGTCTCCGGCACCGTCCTATGCACCAGACCACCGCTTAAACGAATCATAATCAGTTGGTATTCGTAGTTCCCAAAAACGAACAGTAATTGAAGAAGAACGGGGTGCTAAGTTCATTCGCCCCCAACTTGATTAGAAAACCAACAGCAAGAGGGTTGCTTCCTTCCTAATAAGCAGTGCTTGTTTTACCTCTTTTCATGATATGCCAGAGGCTATTTAGGCCTTTCGGAAAATTGGAAAACGAGTTCCCCCCCCGTGAGGGGTTGTGCTCGACGGCGACTCCCTCTGCCCGCCATAAAAAAGGATCACAAGCATATTGTGCCCGCTAAAACAAGATTTGAATCCGTAAGACCAATCTAATGGCGATGGCTGGTTCTTGCATCGTCAGAAAATTTATTTTCTTGTGTAAAAAGTTATTGACATATAGATATTTCGGCATTAAGTGTGTATTGATGTTACATCAATAGATTATTCACCACCGAATTTCTACTCATATAATGATTTAGGGCCCAATACAAACAGCAATATATTATCGAAATTAGTGGATCAGGCGCAACAGCTCGCGGCCAGGCCCGCAATTCCTTCGAGAGGTAAATAAAAAGTGTAGGGGATTTTCCATTCACGCTCTACTCATTTGCAATTTCTACATTCTGTAAAAATAGTTCTAATTTGTTTCCTCAGTCAGATTGAAGTTTGATAGGTGACTTATCTGAATCTCTACTAGGACAACTTCGAATGTTGTGTCCTTTACATTGGCATAACCTACAAGAGTATGTCTTTCTCGTGGAAATCAGTTTTCTCTTCGTATCATTACAGACTCGAACGACCCCGACTCTCTTAGGGCATGTCCGGCGATTATGGCCACTTTGACCGCAGATTCTGCAATGAGGAAACTTAGCGGCGGGGCTTTTGGGGTAACTCCACCCTGGCTTTTCACAAGTTCTTCTATTATGGCCCTTTTCTCCACAGACCCGACATCTGAAACGCCTGTCGATCAAACTGTCCCTATGTTCCGGACAATAATGCCTCCTATGTCCTTCGCGTCCACAGTACGAGCAGTAAAATTTAATGCCTGCAAGGAAAATACAGGACGCGAGTTGTCATATACCTAAAAGGAAGAGTAAATCTGCTTCTCTAGAGAGAGAGCGAGGAAAACAAGCTCTGCTTTCAAGTTGCAAGTACAGGGCCAACAGCATGACAATGTACTATTCTAAAGCAAATACAATAGTTGGTGAAGTTTTTGAAGTATTGATGCGCCGAAGGAAAACTTCTAGCAGCAGCATTTTCAAAGAAGTAACTTGAAGCATGTGGATTGACACGATTCACTGCAGTGAAATAAGGTCGGCAAAATCATGAAATAAATATCTTATGGTGTCTTAGAGACGACAACTGTATCAGGTACAACACCTGATCTAAATCATTTGCCACCTTGGGGATCAGCAGTCAATGAATTTAAGAGGGAGTGTTGCTGATGGAAGGTCGAGAAAGGAAAATCCCCTCTTATCTCCTTATTTCTTTGTGCTTCAATGAGAGAATCTGCAGATTATGAATTCATCTGGAGGAGATGGTAGTCTTCCTCATCATTCTAGGTGCAGAACACACTTACATGTTGATGACTTAAAGGTGTTCACTAAGGAAACACATGCTGTCATAAAGTTGGAGAAAATCTTCTAGAAGATCATGCCACAATGTAGAGGATCAAAATTCACATCAATGACTAATTAAAACTAAATAAACCCAATATCTTATAGAAACTTACCTTTCATGGCCATGCTCCTCTTGCGGCGGTTCTCAGGATCACTGAAAAAAACTTTCTGCAGCTCAGAAGCATGTTTCCTTGCTGCAGGAGCTCCTTTGGCTTTCTTCGCAACACAAAATAACAAATTCTTTAACACTTGACATTCATTGTTGGACAGACAAACAAAATTGGAAAAGAGGAAAGCTTCTCATAACACTGATCATCAATAGGATGGCAGTTACGACAATTTTCATGAAATCCCCACTTATGCTTGATTGCTGACAAATTCTTTGAAAATGCATGGCAGAAGTTCATTTGATGGAAACATAGAAGATCTATCTCCAAATGGGTTTAGTGAAGAGAGAAGTCTATACAAGAGTTCTACCAAGTAAAATTGTACTTTGGCCGGATTTTGGCCTTGTTTGCGACACTTGAGTGGTTACTGGATCTTGGGCTCATTTGCCTGATGGTGCTGGAAGAGAGGACACAGGTAGTGCAGCCTTGCGTAATGGGACCAAACCTCTAAAATTTTTTCACTCGTTGCTTCCATGTGTAAACTTCTATTTGAAAGAACCAAAGAAGCTCGGAACAACCATCTAAATCCATCTTGACAAAGCAGAATGCATTGTTCATAGAAATTGATGCACAAATGGACTGATTTTGGTAATACAGGCTGCAAATGCAGAAATTAAGGGTAATGTGTGTCATCAAATCAAAAGCATCAATCTAAAGGGACAGTTGTTGGATTTATCCTATAAAAAAGCACGTCAGACCAAGATTACCCAAAGCAAACTCATGGTCTAACTGCTGACAAGCTATAATTTGGTGGAAGCCTCATAGGAAATTTCTCTACCTTTACATGGAATTGGAAGCAGACATTAGCACCAACATGTTAACAACATGTGATTAACAAACCTTAGAACTGCTCATGCAATTGACATTGTAGAAGGCCAAAAAAAAAATGTAAAAAAGAGAGTACAAAGTACCACCTCAAAAATGGCTTTACCAAAAAAAAAAACTACTTCATAAAATGGTGTTACAGAAAAGAAAGAAACAAACCTTGATTGCAGCCACTCTTTGTGCATGAAGCTTGGGATCGCGGTGAATAATCTTCATTCTGTTGCTAAATAGTCCAGTTTTCTCATTGAGACTCTGAAATCAGCAACAAGCAAAGAGATTACAACACGTTATCACAAGACATGCAGTGCCTGAAAGTGAAAAAAATACGTTACCCTAGACATAAATGCCCTACAGCAGTAATTGCCATCCTTCATCACCAATAACATGCATATGATGAAGGATCCAGCGATGGATGTGATAAATTTCTACTTTCTAGCTTGTAACGTCTCCTCACAAGAACCCACTTGTGCTTGAACTAATATCATCTGCCAAATACAGCTGCATAGCTTGTGCCGGCGTTACGGTGTCTAACAATAGGAAATACACATAAATGCACCCCGAAAATTTCTCGATCCAAATTTTGGCTAACTAGAGATTAAGTGGTAAACAAACTTTAAGTGCTCGGCTGATCTTCAGTCCAACTTCAGGAGATGTTGACTGGTATACTCGCTTTGACTTCTTCCTTACATCCAGCTTTATGTCTAGATTATCAACTTCATCATCCTCCTCCACTTTAAATGGAGAACTGTAGGAAATAAGAGCAAAAGTTTAATTGTCTAAACTGTCAATTTATCAAGAAAAGTTTAATGTCTATATGACCACCGAGCAGGCACTTCAAAGTCGCACCTTACCACCAGCGAGAACAAGATGCAAACAGCCAACCACAAGGCGTTTCGTCACACAACGAACACCATTTGTGGAGCTGAATTCCTAGGGAAGGCCACTAATAGATAATTGACCTAAAGAAGAAGAATCGCATTTTCGCAGAACTATAACAGAAAAAACAAAGGGACATGAAGTTTTAAAGGAATTGTGGAGCACCAAAAGTTATCTCTATGCTTTGTAAAACATCGAAGCTCAAATTTTGCGGCACATTTGATTAGGTAAACTGCAAGTGCAAACATCATCTAGTAGCCACTAACTTGAGCTTCAGCTTGCTCGTCCATTAGATTAGCTGGAATATCTTAGTGTCCCAGAATTTATCTATCTAAGGTAATGTTTCATTGTCAATGTAGATCATACAGTTCCTATGCTCAAACACTAAGATAATAATAAAAAGCTGCAAACATTCAATAATTCTTCAGCTCAAGAACCTTAATACTGCAACAGATAAACTAGGACACTACCAAACCCAAGGAATTGGAGCACTCTAAAATGACTACAATAAGGAATTTCCTTGATTAGAATAAGGAATTCCAACGAGGTGATAAAAAATAAAAAAAGCAGAAAAGACAACCACAAAGTTACCAGAAGGTCTAGATAAGTGTGGATGCATTATAATTTTGATTTCAGAAAAGGAAACGTGACTTTTGCAGACCATAACTAAATAAGCTTAAAGCATGAGGTAGCAATGTTACATGGATCGGGCTTTCTCCCATGGTTGTTCATCAATTGATTCTTCCCATATAACACATTCGCCCAAGCACCGATGGCAGGTCACTATACCCTGTTGAAATGATCAGCCAAGTCAATCTGGTACATTGCAGACAGAGGACAACAATTTCACGTGACTCTGATTCTTGGATTGCTCATCACAGAAATTGTCTAACAAAAGCATGGTTAGCCTATGCAATACATTCAGGGGATTTGTGAAAAATATGAGCTCCCAGAAAACTTTCAGCGAATAGTGCTGCATGACAATGAGAGAGAGAGAGAGAGAGAGAGAGAGAGAGAGAAAGAGAACCAGCCCGTAACATGCCATTGTTGCTGTTTGTTCTGATAGGCAATCTAGTTAGGTAGGTTACCCCATCAGAAAGTTGTGTAAGCCATTCAATTCAGCCCCCCCCCCCCCCCAATTAAGCTAAATATTTCACCAATCAGCAACACATAACTGAATCAGAAATTAGAAAAAACGAAAAACCCTATAGGTTGACGCCACAATGGCTACTAATACCCTGTAGGCTGAGGAGCAAAAGGAGGAATCCGCCCGAGGAGGGACTCGCGTCTAATTAGCTAGTTGGTGAGGCATAACTCGAAAGTTTCTCTGGCCCTTTGCTACGGTTTCGTGTCCGAATAAACTAAGAATAAAGTAAAGGGGCAATACTGATTGATGGAATGGAAATTCTTCTATTTCATTGATGAGAAATGTGAAACCAAAAAAAAAAAAAAAAAAGAGACTCGTATTCGAAAACTAGCAGTTCGCCCTGTTAATCCTCCGGGGCCTAAATAGGATCGTCCAGTTGAAGTTGTTATTCTTTAGACCGATTCGGGTTTCCATTTCCCGACTAATTTTAACTTAGAACTTCCATTTTTGTCAGATAAGTATAAACTGTCCATTTCTTCCATCAGTAGCAAGTATATTGATGTAGCACCAAAATTTTAGAGATAGTCATTTAATCACTGTCAAAATATATGTCCACCTACAGTAAGTTGACCAACTAATGCAAATGCAATGAAAACAATACGCAATGTACTTGACTCAACAATGGTCAGTGAAGAATTTCATCAGTTTTATTTTATTTTAATCTTCTACTCAGATTTAATAATGGATATTCCTATTTCTATTGAGCTATTTTAACCAGTCATAAAGATGGCAAGGTGGAAGTTTTCCTCCAAGTGAATCCATGAGAAATCTGTACCATTCTTTGACATCACAGTGATGAGGTCTCTTATGTTGCTGACTCTACCAATCGAAAGATAAAAATTTCAGGCAAGTGCAATAGATGTTACCTGATGCATATTTCTGCAATATGATCAGCCAAGTTATATCTATGTAATATTATTAGAACTTTATCTTAACCTTACATCCTTGCACTTCCTAGCCACCTGACTTCGGCTTCACCAGATCTAATTGCTGGAACAGGAGATCTCTACTGACATATATATTCCTTGCGTCATCATGATGTATCCAAGTAACGTGTATGAGTAAACCAAACTTGTAAGAACTTGCGTGTGAAAAACCAGTCTTTTGCTAAACAGCTGAGAACTACTAGCAAAGTAATTGACTTTCACTTGATAGGTTTAGTAAAAAGAAAAAAGCATTTTCCAGTAATATTCACTAGTACAAATCCAAAAGAATGTCTCCTGTTCCGCATTAGAAATTACATATCCCGGCGAATATTGCTTTGAGACCATTAACCAGCTTTAATGTCAAGACCAAGATAAGGCTTCCCCGGTGCAAATTGACATGAATTATGGAAGAATGCTACAATAAAAATTACCTTTCCATTGCACAGTGAACAGTCCAGTCTTGATCTTTCAATCCCACAATCAGTGCAAGGAGTATAACCCCTTCCACGACAACTTGGACAAGGTAGTTCTCTCATATACTGGCCACTAGGGCCAAACCAGGACCTCGGTCGGGGTGTGCCAGAAATGGCATTCCTGATATTTTGAATCAAGTATGTCAGGTGTCAATTCATACTTTTAGATAGAAAACAGAGATCAAATGTGTGAGCCCAAATCGTGAACTGCTAAAATGCAGTGGCAACTAAACACGCAAGATCATATTCTGTATGCAGAGATCTAACTATAAAAATCTTCAACGATAAATATGGACTAACAACAAGCACAAACTTTTGACAGACCTTAGTTTAGCAAGGGACCTTATCCTGAACTAAAGAATCTTCCTGACTACATATATGCACATTGTAATGCACATCGATGTATCCTGCTGTCACATGGAACTTGCTCGGCGAGTTGATGCCATTCATATTTATTTATTTAGTAGATCGTTAAAAGAGTTCGCTCAAATGCATGATCAATGCCTCCCTCTATGTTGCCTGCTGGTCGCGGGTGGTTAGATGGTTTCGCTATTCTGCAAGGCCATTCTAGTTGTATTTTTTTAAGCAAGTCTGCATCGGCCAACTAACGACTGCAACATCAAGAACCAAACCTTTTCCGACCACGTAAAAAGTTAATCCGGGTTAACAACAGAGTAAAAATTACACGACCCCACAACACGCTTCACTGAAAGCCAACACACGCAAATGAAATCAGAACCAAATGTCAACAGTTGGGTCGAGGCAACGCAATGTGTATCGCAGTACCAGCATAAATTCAGCCTACACCTACAGACCCTCATCTAACAAAATGGGATCACAGCAAGAGCTAACCTTGAGGGCAAATCTACCTCAAGCCCCAGTAACTCCTCGGCCGGATCATAACCCACCTGCCATTAACAACACGGAAGCTTAAAAAAAATCAAGAAGCAGTTTTTAAGCTCAATCTTCCCTCCAACACCTTTACACTCTTCAGAGTCACACGGAGTGAGTTTGTGCGTACCTGGGTCCGCCTAGGCTTCGGCGCTGCATCGTCGCTCTCCGAGGAGGAAGAAGAAGAAATTGCTCGGATGATGAGGGAAGGCTGTCTCCTCGAACGCAAGAGGACCAAGAGGCAAGCATTCTTGCGTCTCCAAGGAGGCAAGAGAAGTCGCAAAGAGGAACAAATTGAGGACATGTCTTGTAAATTCTGGGCAAACATATCCTCAAAACAGAAACAACTAACGAGAACGACAAATGCAACGACTACCGACTTGAACTCTTCGCAGCGATTCACGTTGGCTTCGGCAGCGGAAAGTGATAATCATAATTTTTTTTTTTTTTGGGTGTTCTGGCGTTGCAGTTTTATGGCCACCATCTTGGCATTATCCTTTCGAGTACTTCATCATAAAACTTCAAAATCAACGGCACTAAATCGACATTGACATGCCTCTACTTCATGCATCTTGACTCATTTTCGCCTTTTACTAAAAATTTGTGATGATGATGATCGATCTTACCCGATATTCGTTCGATTATTCCTCAAGAAAGATAATTTTTTTGATATTTTTCTCAATCTCTTAAATAATAATGCTTGTTTTCTTAAGATGTTTGAACGAAAGTCAGAAGCAGCAAGAATTAGTCTTTAAGCCCCCAAGTTGGTTATCAAGCCAAATCTGTTAAAAATTCGATCTTGGAAGTCAAGTTCCCTTTTTTGGGAAGTTTGTGACGTTTGTAGAAATCTCTAAACTCTGCCTCTACTGTATATAACATTTTACTGGGGAGCCATGGTGAAAATGCTGCTGGGTCTTATTCCATAACTCAGTTAATACTGTATTAAGAACAATTATGTTCCTTGTTTCCCCTTCTGCAGGTAATTTCAAAATTTCACCATCTGGTTCTGGGCAAAACTCTGTCTGAACATAATTCCTTCGAGATCGAGAGGCGTATTATGTGAACTGTCGTATTATGCGTTTCGATTTGCCTATGTTATTTAACTGGGAATTTAGCTGACTGTCCAAGAACAGTTTTTGTGGCCTTGAGCACCCATCTTCTTCTTTACTGATTGTGGCAGGTAAATGACCAACGACCCAGAGTCATATTACAGACACTTTGGGTTCACATTAATCTCATGGTCCTTGATTATTGCAATCTCTTGGAACCCTACTTGTCTCTTAGGAATATAAGTTTTCAGTTGCTTTTTCCGGGGTTTATTTTATAATTTAAAAATCCGGCATTACTCGCATTGTGCATACTGAAATACGGGCATTTCGCTTCTTATGTTCTGCAGTAAATTGCTGAATTTGTCGTGCATCTCAAATTCAAGGTACAACACTTAGTAGACTCAGGTCGAATTTTCTCAAGTAAACCACCTTAGTGAGATAAAAAAAAAAAAAAAGGGCCATAGAAGAGTTGCTACAAAGCACTTGCTGCAATTTAGACTGACCGCAAAGTTAGCAGAATATTTTCCTAATACTTTTCCGGGTCCTGGCTGTCCTGGGCAGCGATGCTGTGGATCTAGCTCAGGACCTGCAGAGGAACATCTTCCAGGCGACACCAATTGAAGGCTCCGTTTTCCAGTTTCTCAGAGACCAGATGCGCTCTATGTGAGCAGCTTTTAAGTTTTGATGATGAGTTCAAGTCCTTCAGTCAGCTAGAGTTCTTGGATGATCAGTAACGTTTCAGACATTCACTGATCTTTTCAGACCAGCATCACTTCGATGGGTTTATCCTCTATTCAAATGAAGTAAAAGAAAACAAACATCAACAGGTGAGGGGCAACGTAATTAAACTGGACATAGGAATCGGTTGACATGAAATTGGTTTCGAGCTCTCAACCATTCTATTGGGAAGAAACACCATCAATCAGTAACTTTTTTATATCCAGCTTGTAACGACTCTACAAAAAAGGAAAAGTACAGATCACTGCATTAACAGGCGACTCCTGGTAGAAGTATAAAAGGCAGTAGGCGATTTCCACCTAATCAGCTTAGGCATTTTCAAATACTGTAATAGCTTAGAAGAATTGTCATCCAGTGTCAGCTCAATCACCAGCAGCGCCCGATGTAGAAATCACTCGTTTTGCGGACGCTTCATTTTGAGAAGATGAGACAGGCCAGCTATTACATGAAGCCTACTGCTTGGAATGCCTGTTTTTGCCAGTGCGCTTCCGTTTTTGTCCAAAAGCACAAAGCAAGGAACATATCTAATGTCATAGTGGAGGAGCTGCAGCAAGAGAGAGAACCAAAATAATAGCTTCTTAGTAGAGAGGCTATGAAAATAGGGAAATATAACTCAGATGACATGACAATTATGGCACATAATTTCAGCATATGTGCAGACAGAGACTTAGATATATGTGCTTATAAGAAGATGGCAATAGTTTATGAATGAATAGGGGGAACTATTCTGATTTCAACAAAATTGAAGATTCAGTTCAAGTTCATTTCAGAATACTTCAATCGGTCTACACAAGAAATAGGCAATTCAGCGGCTTTTCCAATGTACAGTAGGACCAGGAAACATGAAACAGGGACTTTTATCACATAGACTAAGAAAAAGCAACTGCATTTATGGATCCTGAATAGCCCAAAAGGAAGTGTTTCTCATAGTAAATGGCATGCAAGTACCGTAGCAATCACAGCAATGTGCAAGATCTTGGATGAGACATTTAGTGACATCGAAGGAAGAGATTTCCAGTAAGGAGCTTCAATTCATTTTCAGATGCTCTACATCTTTGCACAAGAAGTAGACGGAGGCAAATCCTCGAGGCTATTCAAAATTAAACTCCTGCATGGGACTGTCCTTTACACTCACTCCCTATAGAGGTAGTTACTTAATGATCTGGCCAAATGCTACTTTTGAATTTACCAGGTCGCTGTTTCAGATCAAGACAAACAGAGATAAGCCCTTCATCAGGAGGCACTTGTAAAAGAGAGATCAAGAAACAGAACAATGACAAAGACAGACCATAAAATTGAGAATTTGACATACCAAATTATTAAGGACAACTGAAAAGTAGACCGATTTCCACAATATTGGCAATTCTCTCTTGACCTTTCAACAGGGAGTGAAATTCTTCGCATAAGGTTTGCAGACAAAAGCGAGAATTTTGACAAGAAAGATGTTCTCATGCAAGCAATCATCTCCAATGGGCTGTTAAGCGAAGCATGAGTGTTCTAGTGCCCTGAAGTTGATATTGTTATGTTCTGCTTGTCTTCATAAACTGCAGTTTCGATTTGCTACAGCATTATATGGCAAAAATCAAAGTGTCACAACAGGCAACAGCTCCTTCCCCAGTTTCCCTGCTCATCTTTTATAACTAAGCACAAGCTCACAACCACAAACCTAACATAGATTATTCCAGTTCCAAGCCATGTGAATGGTCTCTGCACGCGCGCCAGAGCACATGTGTATACACATTTAAGCGCATACAAACGCTCAAGTGTCTACAAATTTTGAACAACGTCCTCCATCTGTTGCTGAAAAAGGTTCCATCATAACATACAAAAGAAATCATCCCCCAAAGAGAACTAACTGCACAAACTATCCTCAATTTCCAAATCTCTGTACTACCAGACAATGACCAGAAGACTCAAAAGAGAAAGATACATGAAAGTACCTCAGGAAGCCACATCTCATTCTCTGCATCTGCCATAACAATGTTGAGCCAATCCGAATTCCGCCCCTCCACCTCCAGAACAAACTTGAGCAAAGAACTACACAGCCTGCACTTGGGTGAGTAGAACTCAATCACAGTGGCCTCCTTCCGACTGGCCAGAGCAGAGGCAAACGCTCTCTGCTCCGCCTCTCCTTGCTCTTCAGGACTCAAGCCCTTCTTTTGTGACCTCAAGACCTTGTCTTTACTGTTTCCAGCAACTAAGGGCGGGGATCGAGAAGATGGGTCATGAGAAAGCGGCGGTTTTAAGGCAGGGACGAGGAGATTGGAAGCGAGAGAGCCGATGTTTTGCAAAGATTTGAACAACCATGGAGTTTCAAAGCTACAGCTTCCGGGGTCGGTGGGGTTCCGATGGATGTCCCATGGCCATTTCAAGCAAAACTGAGGCTGTTTGGGACCAAGACCCATGAAAATTTACTATGCCTTTCTTCGCTTCAGTCTGACTCGCGACTGCTCGGACCCGAATCCGAGTCCTGTCAGCGAAGGGAAATTTGCAGGACCACCGTCCGGGCTCGATCAAAGAGTCTAATAAGAAGAGTGAAGTGTTGGCGTCGTCTCCGCCGCTAATGAGAAGAGTAAAGACGGCGTTGCTGAACCGGTTTAAGGCAAGGGAAGGTGAAGCAGCTGATGGAGAACTGGAGATGGTAAAGTGAAGCGAATTTGTATGCTTCTCTACTCTTAATGCATACTATGATTTTGAGTTACAGATTTCTTTTTTAGTGTGATTAATTTTCTTCTCTCCATTTCAATATTCATCGAGGAATAAATTCACTTAATAAGTTTTCGTCCATTTATTTATGAAACGATTATGTTAATTTTTTCTATGGACTTCCAAAAAATAATATCATTCTGAATCGAACTCGTAAATGTAATCGATCCGTTTTAATTTGACTATATTTTGTATTTATTGTGTTTAATTAGTCTTAAAACTTATACTATCATTATATAATAAAAGGTTATCTGGACTATATGAGGACATTAAGAATTACGAAATGTATCTTCAAACCTAATCCTTAAAAATTCTCGATCTTAGGTCCAATTCTAATTCTGTTAGGAACTTTTTTTTCCCCAAAAAATCACCAACTTTCGTTGTAGTTCCAAACCCGCTCACATGTTCAAAGATCACCACTAATTTCAAGAAATTTATTAACATCAAAGCCCGTTAAAAGTCCATTATCATACTTGCATCTCCATTAACACCATTGTCTTAGTATGAAACAAAGACGTTGATGATCTTAATGAATTTAGTAGCGATTTGTGGCAGCGCAGCCAATTTTGTAATAGAGCGAAGATTTAGGATTTTTTTTAGACAAAAAGGTTTGGAGTTAAATTAAAATTCAATATAACGTTAAAGAATTTTGGAAAGTTAGCTTGTATCTTTATGTATCAAGAATTATGAGATTGTCCAATTGATTACGTACGACTTCGATTTTTTTTTTTTCACGTCCAAATTTTAACTGGCCTCAAGTTTTCAATGGTTGAAATTAAAAAACAAAAGATAGATTTACTTGTATAAGGAATCCTTCAAAATTTCAAATACAAACCAGATTTTGCATGGATTATAAGCTCGAGGACCATATTGGGAAAATCAATGCAAGTTGAGGACTGTATCCGCAATTTCTTTATTTTAGGGGGTAGATTGGAAAAGGCAGGAAATTTCACATTAAAAGCTTCGCTTTCATTTCGGGGATGCGCAGGAAACGGGAGTACCTTCTTCCCCTGTCGCTATAGCTCAAGACTGGAGTCTCTCTCTCGGGAGTCAGGCGGATTTCTATGGCTCCTCCCGGAGTCCTAATGGTGAGTTTCGAAGCGTATAATCACTTCCATCCACGAATAATAAATATCTTCTCCGTTGATTGCTTTCGAGTTCTCATCCGCCGGGCGCTTTTCTGAAAACTGCAGGTGGCGGAGAAGCCGAGCATTGCTTTCTCCATAGCCTCCGCTCTCTCGCGCGGTCAAGTACGTTCTCGCTGTCCAACCCGTCGTTTGGTGTCGTGGGTTTCATTGCCTTTCGATTCTTAGATGATTTTTTGTCGTGTCTTTGCAAATGCCAGCAGTGATGGAGTTTTAATTCGGTATTGTGATTTACGTGGAGCGATTGTTTTTGACTCATTACCGCTTCCTGCATGAGTTTGTCCTATGTTTCCGGCCGCCTCTTTCTTAATCCTCAAATTTTCCTTTCTTGCTGAGTTTGAGAGTGCTTCTATGTTGCGCCGTGGAATGATTGTTTCTTTCTCTTGGGTTGAAATCTGCACGCGTTACAGATGTCTACACGGAAAGGGAGCACCGAGGTTCATGAGTTCGATGGGGTGTTTCTTGGGTTCAAGGTGCAATATAGAGTGACTTCTGTTATGGGCCATGTTTTCAGGTGCCTTTCATTTCCGCTCTAGATTTTTTAACACAGTGCAAACTGCATTGATATCATTTTCGCAAATGTTGGCCTTGACAATGGATCGATCACAGTCTCCAAGCCCCTACTTTGAACTCTAGGGTAGTGAATGCGGTCCGTTCAGAGTAAATTGTTCTATTGATCACGCTTCCACCGCTCTTCCTATACCATCGCAGATGTTTTTGAAGCATTCTTATATATTTGGCACATTGGATGGTGTATTGTGTCTGAATGCAATTGCTTGAATCTGAAAAGCTGCTAGTCTTGTACCTAGCACCAGATCTTACAAATTGACACTATCACTGGCACTGTCAGTGAATTTCACTTCTAAATATTTAATTTGTCTGCATTATGTTTGGTTGGCATTGAAGCTCACAGAGGACTTTGTTTATGATTTCCTTTTTGTTGTGTGTGTTGAATCTAGTGTAGATTTCCCGACAACTTATCAAGACTGGAAAACCACTAATCCTTTGGATCTCTTTGAAGCTCCAACAATTAAGACAGAGGCAAACCCAAAGGTGTAATTGCTTTTCGTCTCTTCTTCGGTTTTCAATTGGTTTCCTTTTTCTTTGTTTTTTTTTTCCCTTTTTGAACATTACTGTATGTTAATGTGCATATATATTGTGGATCTAACTATGATTAGTAAATAATTTCATGGTTGAAGAGAATTTTGTGCTTGAGATTACCATAAGATATTGATTTTCCAGATCTTTAAGATGTTTGACACTTTATACATTATAGACATCTTCCCCTTTTAGCGATATATCTCTTTTGGACATTTCTAAGCATGTGCAGCGCACCAGTCTGGTTGACTAGTTTTATAGGGCGATGTGACCTTCACGATTTATTTTGTTGCTGGTGTGGTGGTTGTTAGACACGATGCAGTTGTGCAGTAGGTCTATAGACTAGGGAAAAGGAACTTTTGATTTGGTGATGGTTGATTCTGCATACTTGTAGCTCAATTTGTTTTATCTGGTAAGGTAAATTTGGGATTTGACCCAAAAGATATGGGAATTTTACATAAGTAATTGAGCGTGGGAGCCACTTTAGTGGAGTTATTACGCGGAAGTGCTATAAAAAAGGTAAATTTGGGATGCATGTAAAGATTATGGTATCGAGCTCCCCTTCTTTCCATCCAGCCAAGGTAATATCATTAGAAGGTCATTTAATGATGATTTGTGTTTTAGAAATCACCTATGATATGTTGATTGAATGTCGAAGCAATGTTGGTAGTTACGAAATGCTTCCTATCATAATTTAACTATGATGTAAATGCAGCTTTCCTTCATGTAGAGATAGCTATCTCAGTATCTTCAAGCTTCTTCTTTGGTTAATTGGTTTATGAAGAAAGGAACTGGAGAGCTTGTGAAGGAAAAGTGTTTTATTTAAGCAGCTACTGAAAACTTAATCTTATCTATTACAATTAACTGTAGGGAATTTCCTGTAATTATGGCACCTAATTGCCTCTTTGGAGAAACTTATTCTGCGTTTGTTTTTATGCAGTTCTCGGTTTCAGTTTTTTAGGGATAATGTTATGTCTTTTACTGTGTTAAGGCTCATATTCGGAGGCATCTAAGTCATGAAGCTCTTGGTTGTGGATACTTGGTGTTGTGGTTAGATTGTGACCGCGAAGGAGAGAACATATGCTTTGAAGGTAATTTTCCATGTTTTAAGCTACATGATCCATTGTCCTTTCATATGAATGCTAAATGGTGATAGTAGCCTCTCTTTCATAACTTATCTTCAAAGCTATGAAAGTGAAGAGGATTCTGGTGACATGCATTAATTCAAGGGCTTCAAGTGACTGCTTCCCTTTTCTAAAATAAAAGGTTCAGCATTTTGCTGAGTTCTGCTTCAAAGTGTCAGATAGTCAGTTTTCTGGATGGATTGTTCCACCTGGCCTTGTCTGCTAGTGCTCTTAGAAACCTTTTTTGCCTTGCTTTTAAAATCAAGAAGGTAGACTTGAATGTCACTGATCTGAGCTGTGTTGTTCGGAATTAGGTTCTCATGCTATTTTCACATATTACGCCTGGCATTTTTTTCCTGGATTTGTGGAAAAGCCAAACTGCAGTTTAGTGTTCCCTTCTTATTTTCCCTCTTCAACAGAAATCCTAATATGAAGCAGCTGCAATTCTTTTGCTTGTTTTTTCTTAATTGTCCTCTTCACCTAAACTGTGAAACTTAGTGTTGACATCTTGTAGTATGTTTGCAATTTTTGCGAATGTTGTTAATTGTGGTAATGTCAGGATCCTGATTGGGAGATGTAGCCAGTGATAGTTGTAGGAGATAAATGATTGGGATTGAAGGACAGGAATAAAGTGATTGGATCTTTTTAACTGCTTGAGGATGTCGTTGTTAGAAAAGGATTTAGGTGCATATTCCTGATTTAGGGTATCTTCTGTCTTTAAATGTGATTGTGTTCTCCAGCAAGAATTCATGAGCTTTGGTTTATTTCATCTCCTTTTCCTGTTCCAGTTATTGAGTGCACTGGCTTTGGTCGAAACAAGGACCGTAGAAAAGTTTATCGTGCACGGTTTTCTTCTATCTCTGAGAAGGATATTTTTAAATGTATGGACAACCTTGTTGAACCTAACAAGGATGAGGCATCGGCTGTGGATGCTCGTCAAGAAATAGATCTCAAAGTCGGTGTCGCATTTACACGATTTCAAACTGATTATTTCCAGGGAAGATATGGGAATCTTGATGCCAGAGTGATTTCGTACTCTCTCTCTCTCTCTCTCTCTCTCCCACCCGAGACTGCCAGCCTGTCTGTTAATCTTTCTTTGCACTGATATATTTGTTTTTTTAGTTTACAAATGCAAAGTGAACAGACATGACTATTAAGCGAAACCTACTCTTGAGATGTGTGGCTGTTGGGCTGTAGTCGTAGACTGATAATTCTTTACCTCTTTTGTTGTTGGTTTGTTTTCACCATATGCATACACATGAAGTGTGTCCATCAATGATCGACAAATGGTAAGCTAATAGTTATTGACATCAATAATTTGTATTTTTGTTGTTAGATTTGGTGTGTCTCATATTAGCATCCTCATGTTGTGACAGACATCAAGTTGCAATGTCATCTGAAGACCACTTATGTTCTTGCATACTGTTAATCTTTGATTTAATTATGGCTATTAAGTTCGAGCAGGTCTTAACCAGAGATGGTGCTTAGCTCCTTCCATTGAGTCAAGTTTTTGTACTTTATCAATTTGTGAATCCAATGAAGATCACTTGCCTAGAAATACAAGTGATTGACACTAACTTTATTATTATTAATTGCACTGTTGCAGACAGCTTATCATTTTGTAGTAATTTGTAATTACCAACTGGTTCCTAAGTTTTTAAGGCATATAGTATTCAAGATCCTTCCCTATTTCAGCTATGGGCCATGTTGGACTCTTTAACTTGTGCCATTTGGTTGTTCAGCTATGGGCCTTGTCAAACTCCTACCCTTGGGTTTTGTGTCCAACGGTATTTGCAGCTTACGACGTTTAAGCCAGAAAAGTTTTGGACATTGCACCCCTACATAATACATGATGGCTATGAAATTAAGCTGGAATGGGATCGTCAGAAGCTATTTGACTTAGATGTAAGGCAGCCCATGAATAAAGTTTTGCAGAAGTAACTTTATATTTCAGTCAGAGTAGCAAGGAAGAATTCTCTCCGTTTCTTGAAGATTTGATGCTTCACTATTTTTTCTTTCCACATGACACAGGTTGCTACGATGCTCCATAAACTGGTTGTAGGTGATGGAATTTTAGAAGTTACTGACATATCTGAAAAACAGGAAAGCAAAAGTCGTCCTTCAGGTCTCAACACTGTTAATCTTCTGAAGGTATGCTAATCAATATTATAGATTGGTTTACCATGTTCTATACTCTTTAATACTCATTTGGACTCTTGGTATTCGATGTAACAACTTCATGGGCCAGATATATATCATTTCTTGTGATTGCAATGAATTCCATTTGCTGTGGGATGGCTAAGAAAGCTATTTTGGTAATGCCAAAGAGATACTGACAATCTTATGGCATCTCAAAGAGAGTGATAATATTTCGACCAAAAGAAGCATAAGAGTGTGATAATATGATATATCTGATATACATATTTAAGAATAAGTGGTAATAATAATTTGAAGAAGGGTTAATATCACGAAAAACTCCAAACCGATACACTTGTGAGAAATTACCCCAAACTAATTTTTTTACCACAAAAAACCTCAAACCAAGTACATTTGCAACAAATTACTTGAAACTAATTTTTTGACCACCCAAACTCTAAACCGATATACCTATGACAAATTTTATCCTCCGTTAGTTTCCTTTAAATTCTTCCGTCAAATTGCTGAGTTGGATGACACCTGGCGGTTGACAAAGTACTAGTTTGGGGTTTTTATCCTCCGTTTGTCAAATTTTACTGTTAAATTGCTAAGTTGGATAGCACATGGCAGTTGACGGGCGTACGATTTGGGGTTTTTACCCTTCGTTTGTCACATGTGTATGAATTTGGGTTTTTTCATGATATTAATCCAATTTAATCAAAACTAACGGAGGGTAAAATTTGTTACAAGTGTGCTAGTATGGGGTTTTTCGTGGTAAAAAAAATTAGTTTTTGGTAAATTTGTCATAGGTGTACCAGTTTGGGGTTTTCGTGGTATTAACCTTTTTAAGAAACTAAAAATTAGTTACTTTCCTATGGATGTGAAGCAAAGAGTTCTCTTAATTTTAGTTAGGTTTGTCATGAAATTGAGCATGTACGGAGAAATATTTTTACCTCCGCATATCACTATACCTTGTAATGTCATTCGAATGTGTATTGCTTCCTTGCAACATGTGTGTGAATATCTTGATATGCGAAATCTCCTATTATTTTTATTAAAACTGAAATAAAATACAGGAGCAGGTAGCTTGTGATGTTGATAAATTCCTACCCTCTTTTCTTTGTTCAAGAATAATTTGGGAGGTTTATGGAACAAAAAGATAAATAATGAATGCAGGGAGGGACATTCCTGTCTTATTCTTGTTGCCATGTTACTTGCTTCCAGAACTTTTTTTTTTTAATGCAACTTTAGTTTCTAGCCCTCATTTGAGTTTGGTCTATATATGTCAAATGTATGATTTTCTTTGTATTTACTTTGGTCACTTGCAAACCTTGTGGCCTAATTTTCCTTGATGCAGTGGGGTTCAACAATTAAATTCATACAAAAACGAACTTATGACTAAAAGATCAATCTGTAGAATTATGAAGAAAAACTGCAAAAGTGGTCAAAGTTCGGGGATCGCAAGTGCAATTTCTACTTACAGCTGTTTACTCCATTATTGCCAGTACATGTGTCATACTAAGCTGAGAAGGAGCAGCAAGATTTTGCCTGCCTTACATAGGATACTTCCAATTTTTGAAGGCTTCACATGAGTGTGCGCGAACGCG
This sequence comes from Rhodamnia rubescens, assembly GCA_021437795.1. NCBI lineage: Eukaryota > Viridiplantae > Streptophyta > Magnoliopsida > Myrtales > Myrtaceae > Rhodamnia > Rhodamnia rubescens. The sequence continues at coordinate 1,660,286 of JAILYA010000003.1, read as the reverse complement.
CGTGCACATGTCTTTGTACACGTGTACATGTCTTGACTTTAGTGTTTTAGTATTCATTGTCTGCACTTGTCTGTTCATGCTTATCTGCGTGATGAGCTATTGAGCAATTTGCTGTCCTGTACATAACCAAAGTTATTCGTCATAACCTTGAGAAATACGTTACAATCTTTTTTAATTCATTAAAAAGGTTGCTTCAAGTGCACTGGGCTTTGGACCTCAAACAACAATGCAATTAGCTGAGAGACTATACACTCAAGGATTCATCAGGTGGTTCTTTGAGCTTTTCTTCTTCTTCTTCTTCTTTTTTCCGAGTAATTTCCAGTATCTCTGTAGTTTTGTCTCAATTGTAAGATTGCCATGTCTGTGCAATTCCTTCTTATTTCTTTTGGATTTAATTCGTAGCTTTGATCATTGATTGTTGAAAATTTCTTGTAGGGGGCATTGAACTCTTTATTTCCCAAAAATCTTTCTCCTTGAATAATACTTTCAGCTGAGTAGGTTTGATGTTACAAATATACCTGATTAAGAAGTTTGGCTGCCTATTGATCCACCTATTAGCTTGTCAATGCTAGTTGGGATGGAAAACTTTTGACTCATGGCCCATAAAACAGGCATTGCATTGAGATTTCCACTCATTATGCAGTGTGATGTGCAGCATTTTATGGGACATTCACATTTTCCCTTATTCGTTCGATATTTTTATGGAAACAACATCCTTTATTTTCTTATAATATCAGAAGTTCGTATTCCTTCTAATTTCAATTGGATAATCTAGCTATCCACGCACAGAGAGTACAGCCTACCCTGCTTCTTTTGACTTTGGAAGTACTCTTGCTGCACAAGCAAATAATCCTACTTGGGGTAGTTATGTGGAGAAGCTTCTAGTAGATGGTTATCATAAGCCAAGGTCTGGAACAGATGCTGGTGATCACCCTCCAATAACTCCAGTAAACTCAGCAACAGAGGATATGCTCGGTAATGATGCGTGGAGACTGTACCAGTACGTTTGCCAACACTTTCTGGGAAGCATCTCTTCTGACTGCAAGTACACTAGGTAAAACATTCATTCCCTGATCTTTAAGTTCTGTTTTGTTGTCTGGTAATATGTTTTGGTGGGGTCTTTCTTCTCTGGTTTTCAAAATGAATTTACATAGAGAGTTTGGATTGTTGGGAGTTGAAGCAAAAGGAGATAATGCATATAATGGGTGAGTGGCTGGGTTACTGTTTATGTTTACATTCATTAGCCTTCATTTGAATTCCTTTGAAGAAAAATTGGATTGTGACTAGGCTATCAATAATTGCCTCTAATTTTTATAATGAAGAGAGAAGCATAGCACATATATCGGCTTATTAGGAAATGGCTCATAATATGCTCTCTACTCCTTTTTGTTTCCAGGACAAAAGTGAAATTTGCAAGTCGAGGAGAATTATTCCATTGTATTGGACATCATATCACAAACAAAGGGTTTACTTCTATCATGCCATGGTTGGCCATAAATGAGAAAAGTCTACCTCAATTTGCAAAAGGCGAGAAGTTAAAAACTTCAAAAGTGGAGCTGCATGAGGTATCGTTTTGTGCCTGCAAAACATGTTGCCAACTCATATGTGGAAGTGTCATTGTGTCTGCCTGTGGTGTGGTTGATTAAGACTTATTTCTGCCCATAAAAGTGTTTTGCTCATAGAATTTTTGTGCAGTCCAAGAAAAAAAAAAAAACCTAGTATACTTGTGAGTAATGTAATGGTGCTGGCATCTTCATTCAGGGGATTTAACAATAAATTACAGGTTGTTTAACAGTTGGGAGGGAGAAAGATCCATTAGATAAGTGCAATTTGGGTTTGGAGCTAGGTTTACTTTCTTTGAAAGCATTTTTGTCCGAGATGTTGCATTGCCAATTCAAGAGATCTCACTTACTAGTGCTAACTGGGCAAAAAAGGTTTTTCATAAGCATAATATCAGTGGAAAACTTTGGCATATACAAAGTGAACTGGAATGGTTTGGCTTTGTGACATAAGCATACATTACGTTGGTGCCATTTTCTCTTCTTCTTTGGTAGCAATGTGTCAATGCTTGATATAGATATATTCTTTATACAGCGATCAGTAGTATGCAATCAAAGCAATATCTATGCGATGCTCCTAGTTCTAACAATTTTTGAATTACCAGATTTGAGTGGGAGAATCAGTGGTTTAGTACTGTTAAAGAATCAATTAGGAGCATATGTTATATTCTTGTCATATTTCAACCTTACTTGATGATAGGGTTAGGTGCAAGACCAAGAATTGCCATGGAGGCAAATGTAAGTTGTTCATCAAGCAATTGGCAAATAGAAGTGGGAGCTTTGATTAGATCAATGAATGAGTTAACTTCATTTCATCCATGGTTAAGTATTTGAAGGAATGTTTGGGTGAACAGGGCACCTCTAAGAATGTCAATGCATCTTGTGTCTAAGTATGCAGAAACGAACTGAAGCTTTAAAAAGGTTGATGAGTCCTTTTTCTGGGTTTTATTTCACTATTTCCCGTTTTTGTCCTCCCCTTTTTCTTTGTTCTTTTGTGGATCCACCAAATGATTGATAAATTCTAAAAAGGAAAGGATGAAGTTATTTCATTGACAACTTCAACTTATATAATCTATTTGCTCCTTCAAGGATGAGAACATCTGAATACTTCAGTGAGGAGATGGGGTCGGCACTGTTGCAGTAGAAATATGTTAGGGAGCCTTCAGCTCAATCTGTCTAGTCTATTAAGTTTTGTGAAGTGTGCTTCGTTTGTTATTGATGACTTTTGACTTCCTATCTCATTACAGGGGAATACAACTGCTCCTGATTATCTTAGTGAAAGTGAGCTGATTTCTTTGATGGAGAAGAATGGAATCGGAACTGATGCATCTATCTCTGTGCATATCAACAATATCTGCGAACGCAACTATGTACAGGTAGGATTCCATCTGTTCAGTGGTTCAGCATGTTTAAGTATCAGAGACAAAGAAAGTTTCCGTGTTCACACCCATTCTACTTGCAGGTGCAGGCTGGAAGGAAGTTGGTTCCAACTGCCTTAGGTATTAGCTTAATAAGAGGCTATCAATCGATTGATGCTGATCTCTGTCTACCTGATATCCGCAGCTTCATCGAACAACAGATTACTCTTGTTGCGAAGGGTCAAGTGGATCGCTGTGATGTTGTGTCTCATGTACTTCAGCAGTTCAAGCAAAAATTCATATACTTTACTAAGCAGGTTAGCACTCCTTGGTTTTAATTGCTTCATCTTTTAACGAGTAAATTTCCGGAGAAGGGGCTGGAAATGATGTTATATATCATTCATGTGTTCACATGCCTCTTTGTCTAAGGTTGAAAGTAAGCTTTTTTTAATATCGCTTTTTGTCTACTGAAAGTGGAGTGTGCTGCATTTTGATTGTCGGATTGTCGACTATATTTATGTATATAGGTGGTCAAATCTAACCAAGGAGAATTGTTTCTTTGAAGAGTCAACAGAAATGCTGAAGATATATCATAATGATATTTTGTAGTATAAAACGAATAAAATTATTGCAGCCCCTCGGAGAACTTCAATTTCCTTGAAAAAGTATGAGAAACAGTAAGCTTGGTAATGTTGAGTACAGATTGAGGAATGTATTCACATCACATCAGAGCAGCGCAATCTTTTTAGGGAAATTCTTTTATCTGTCTGCATTTGTCTCTATTATTGTGTTCGTAAGCTTACTGCACATCCAGAAAATGGCATATATTTACTTGTTCTTGTCTAGAGTTTGTTCTTCCCCATGTATTTAATGCAAGTGTGCTAATAGTAATATGTTACTGCAAAGTGAAATATACAGCCTGTTTTACCTGGAAGTTTCAACTTTCATTAGATCCCCAGATACGACATGGGCACACTGATTAAGACCTTACCATTTTATCATTCTTTCTCTGTGGATGGTTCAGATTGGGAACATGGACGTATTGTTTGAAGCTCAATTTTCGCAACTTGCTGATTCAGGTCGCGCTCTCAGTAAATGTGGCAAATGCCTCCGATACATGAAGTACATTTCTACTCGGCCACCACGTCTGTACTGTAATACATGTGAGGAGGTTTATCATCTTCCTCAAAATGGAACAATCAAGGTGATCCTTCATCATCTCATGTTAGTTGGCTTTGTTGAGCTTCGTCATTTTAAGTGGGCATTGGGCTGTAGCTCACTGCTTGACCTTCTTTTCTGGGCTCGTGTATTGGCATGATATGAATCCTGTTTGGCCTGCTTTAACGCGAAGCAGACTTGAATGTTTGGATTTTTGCTGACAAAAGCTTAAAAAAAGTGAATCTTCATCGAGTATGAAACTCCTTATTCTCATTTCATGCGCCATCTGTGTGAACTATTCTGATGCACTCAATGTTACTGATATTTATGTAGCATGGATTGCTCATACCTCTGGACTATCCCTATTCCTTAACTTTTATGCATTTGAAACAAGGCTGAGTAGCTCCCCTTGCCAACTGTACTGATGGGAATTAAATTTCAAAATCTACTGCGAATACTTCTTTGAAGCCTATGCTTTGACAACTAGGCCACATGATGCTATAAGGAAATTGCAGACCTTAATGTATCTCTAAGTAGACTTGTCATGCTTGTCTCACTGATGAACACTGATGAATTTTCTCCTCAATCCAATTGCTGCAGCTGTACAAGGAGCTCACATGTCCTTTGGACAGCTTTGAACTCTTGATCTTCTCCATGCCTGGTCCTGAAGGAAAATCTTTCCCTCTCTGCCCATATTGCTACAACAGTCCACCCTTTGAGGGTATCGATGTGCTTTTCGGTGCCGGCAGGATGGGTAACTCTAACAATCCTGGGAAAGGAGCCGGCATGCCATGCTTTCTCTGCCCCCACCCAACATGTCGGCATTCTCTGATAACCCAAGGAGTATGTGCATGCCCGGAATGCAATGGTACCCTTGTACTAGACCCAATCAGTGCCCCGAATTGGAAGCTCTTCTGCAACATGTGCAACTGCCTCGTTCTTCTCCCGCAAGGTGCTCACAGGGTGTCGACTACTCCCGACCGGTGTCCTGACTGTGACTCGATGATCATAGAAGTGGACTTCAATAAGAAGGCGACGCCTTTAGAGGATGGGGCCACGCTGCATAAAGGTTGCATTCTGTGTGATGAGTTGCTTCATTCTCTTGTGGTGGTGAAGCACGGCAAGTCATTTTCTAGACGAGGTGGGAGAGGAAGGGGCCGAGGAATGGGAAGATCTGGGAGAGGTACAGGCCGCGGCAGTGCGAAAATGGTGGATCCTAAGATGTCTTTCCGAGGTTTCTAATGGTTGTTTGTGTCAGCACCAGGGAAGTCTGATCGACGACGATTTGATAAGCCACCCGACTTTTCTGACTTTTACTTTAATGGTTCCTTTTCGGATGTATCGAATGCATATGATGCATGGTTGCTAAATCATAAGCGAGCATTTTAACTGAGGATCGATCGAAGACTGCGAATGTTCTGTGAATGGGTACATGTAACTATTGTATAAGAATGACGCCTGATTTGCAAAAAAATGGGTCAACGGCTCTGGAAAATCAAAGATGTATGAGACATTAATGACCTATCATATAGAGTGATGGAGGAGAGGAATGTCGGGCAGTGCGGGCCACGAGGGTGGCGGCGATCGCGGTGCCAATCCGCTGGCGAGGGTCCAGAAAAACTTGCCGGTGGCTGGGCATTGCCGCCACTTCTAATCATCCGCATGCGCAGATTCTCTTACTGAGAGATGGTTAGACAGATACTCAGGCACGCAGCGATGAATGTGGCTCAAGCTCATCCACAAATTGGACGAGGGCTTCCTATTCCTAGAAAGCGGGTTGTGACTGTGTGTGTGCTTATCTGTATGAGAGAGAGAGAGCGCGTGCCTGGCGAGACAGCCACATCCCTCACCGGCCTTTCCCCAGACCCTCACCGATCAATGGCAAGGGTCGGCCCTGGCCAACCCCCTCGACACTGGCCAGAAAGGGTCAGCGGCCCTACCGACTAGCGGCAAGGGTGTGTCGCCTCTGCATCATTTCGACCACCCTACTTCCACTGTCTTCCTATGTTGAATTCGGCTGCCATGTAAGCACTTACTAGCGATTCGACTTCCACATCACTCTCTCCTTCCGAGCATCTCACGGAAGGATCCAATGGAGGACTAAAATTGCAACAATCGAACATGTTCAAAGACCCAATTGCATAAATCGAAAATATTCAGGGATCCAATGCCGTAATCACCCTTTTTAAAAAAGGATCGAAAATATTCATGAGCCACCACCCCTTGAGCCACGGCAAGCATTTCAATCTCTATAGATACATGCGAAAAACGAGGGAAAACACGAATCATGGGTTCAACCGGATAAACTGCAAAGTAAATAGCCGCTTCGAGAAAAGTTATTGTAGGTGATACAAAAGAAATCGATCTCACGTTAACGTTCTGTTTAGAATTCGTAGTTTGAAGAGAAGAATGTCTAAATTGGAGACTAGCTAAATGCGCGCTTTCGGGAGGAACCAATTTTGAAGAGATGACGGTGAGAAGAATGTCTAAATTGGAGACTGAACCTCGTGGCCCTTCGCGCTATTTCTACCATCCTCCTCCACCATGTCCGCTCATACAAATAGTAACTCGGATCGGTCGGTGCACCCAACCGAACAAATTCTGTACGTGCTCGGAGTGCGTGAGGCCCACTTTATCTTAATTATAGAATAGTGTGAGGCTTACGCGAGACCCAAATGATATGATGGTTTGAAAGTTGGCTCGCATGCTTAGGATACATGCAATTCTCCCTCGCAACTAATCTCTACCGGGTCTGTCACGATGTAATGCCCTTTAGTCAAGAAGAGAGAGAGAGAGAGAGAAGCACTTCATATGTACAATCGCACTATCTTTCCAAATGATGCTCATCCATGTTTTCAAAGTCCGTTGGTGGCCAAACGTCTGAACCACAATACTCGGCTGATCGTCAACTCCAATGGGTCAAACATTGTCACATAAATATAGCGATCTCACTGATTCTTTACATGTATGTACACATGGTTATCGCAGAATCAAATATTCCAAGAGAGAAAACACCACGAACCGATCTAAGAGTAGACGCATGAGAAACTTGTCAGCAATTTCGATGCCCAACCACTTCGCCCACCTATCTTTTCAACAAATATAAGACAAAGGCACAAACTGACGTGTGTCCTGAGTAAATCCTTGTTCATATTAGCAAATCGTCACACTTACAAGATTTTTCTCAACTTTGTAAATTTGTGCGGTTTCGTCCTTAAGACTCATTTTCTTCACTAATCGGATCAGTGACCTCCATACTTGCTTTGCTTGTTCATGCTCTTCCTTCCGCCAAATACTTGGGAACGGAAATGCCGAGATAATTAACATCCATGTCTTCGTTCCATAGACGCCATCGGAAGAACATTTAAAGCCCAATTTCATCTTAACAATCGAATAGTGTGGCTCGAATTATCTGACACATGCAATTCTCACTCGCAACCAATCTCCTCGGGTCCGTCACGATGTAACGTACCCTTTGGTCGGAGAGAGAGAGAGAGCGTGTGTATGTTCATACTTACAATGCGCTATCTTTTCAAATGATGCTCATCCTTCGACCAAAAAAGGAAAATAATAATGCTCATCCATGTTTTCAAAGTCGCTTGGCGGAGAAACGTCTGGACCACAATACACGGCTGATCGTCAATCCCACGTGGTCGACATTGTTATATGTAGCACTCTCACTGATTCTCTACGCCTACACCGGTTTTTGTTTTTATTTTTTTTTCTATTCAGAAAAATTAACTTCATATATCTTTTAATTTTCTAAATTTGTAAAAGCCATCTTGACAAGGAAGGACAACAATCAAATATGTTCAAAGACCCGATTGTCAAAAATACAAAAAATATAATACAGATACGACATTGCATAAATAATTATGTTGTGAAAAACCAATGCCATAACTAGATATGTCAAACGTGTGCATTGGGATCGAATATGATCCGTCCCATATTGACTCATTTCAATCGATTTTAATCCATTTTCATGCAAGACAAATCGAATGAGCCATGCCCGATCCAATCCATAGTCAATGCATATCCGACCCAACATGTATTAGTTAAACACTTATATGTTTAACCAAATCATACGATATTCAATTTTTATGATTTATTAAGAAAAATGATATTGCTAAAACACTTTCATGCAATACAAATATAGTGAATTCCTTTTAAAATTTTCCTTAAAAAATTAAATTATTTCTTAGTTCATTTTAATTTTCTTTTCCTTTTTCCCTCCAAAATCTGACGAGACCGGCAGCAAATAGTGACAGGCAGACAAGGTGGCTCTTCCCTTCCACCCGCTCGACCGCCTACGTCGAGGCCCGTGAGTGCCCGCTGCTGCGGATCCGCCAAACGGGCTCACCTTCGCCGGCGCCAGGGACGAGGTACTTGTCAAGGTGGTTTCGGAGCTTGACCGCTGTCGTTTTGGTGAAGAAATTCATGAGAAGCGATCGATGATTGCTCTGGTTTTTTGTTTTTTTTTCCTGATGTAGGGGTAAAAGAGAGTATGCGTCATACATATATGGGACTGCCATTGCTTCTCGTTTCTTATGCGTAGGAACTAGGGTGGAAAAATTTGGATTTTGTCTGGTCGTACTTGTTGGAGGAACGATATTGGGACGTAATTGTGTACTATCAAGGGGTCTTCTTCTCCACGACTGCCGCGGTCCGTGGTGGCGGCGACATTCTAACTTCTTTGACCCGTTTATAATTTAAGCTTAAAATTCATACCCATTAACAACCCACTTGTCAGAATTTGACTATCCCGTATTTGACCCGTTTTATTGAATATCGATCAAAATATGGATTCTCAACCCATATTGACACGTCTAGCCATAATCACGTTTTCTTTTAATGTATAAGGAGGCGAGCTTTAATACCAGACATTGGTAAACTAATCTTGATATATGAACGTTATCCTACGGTTAAGTTGATTCTTCTATTTATGCCTTGGAAAGACTAAGTTGATTTTGTCACCGTCTACCTTGACTTCCACCTACTCCTTTCTTTGCGTTGCACTCGTTTTTGCAAGACCGAGTCAGCTCACACCGATGACAGCTCGGATTGGTCAGAGCGCCCGATGGAAGAAACTTTGTACGTGCTCCGGGTATGTGAGTCAATTTCATCTTTATCATCAAATTATGCGGGCCATATTCAAGACGCAAATTATCTCACCGTTAGGATTCATTTGGATTGCATACATAGGATACATGCAATTCTCGCTCGCAACCGATCTACCGGGTCCGTCACGACGTAATGTATTCTTTAGTCAAAGACAGAGAGACAGAGAAGAGAATCCTTGTGTGTACAATGCACTATCTTTCCAAATGACGTTCACCCATGTTTCAAAGTCGATTGTCCCCGAAAAGTCCGAACCACAATACACGGCTGATCGTCAAACTCCATTGGGTCGACATGGACACACACACACATATATATATACAATACTCTCACTGGCTCTTTAAATGTACACACGATTATCGTAGAATCACACATTCCAAGTGAGAGAATTATGCTCCACAAGGCCTCTCTCGTCTTCCTTCTATTCCTAGTCCTTTCATCTAACACGATCATCTCTTCAAGGGTCACCGATGCCCGCCCGATGAGCAACGGTATGCACCATCTCTATACATGCATGCGAAATGAGAGAACACACGGCGTGAGTTGACCGGATAAATTGCCGGCCAACATTTATAACAATCGGTTCGGAGAGAAGCGATTGCAAGGGATACAGAAGAAATCGATTTCACATTTTGCAAGTGATGTTCTTTTGAATTCAACGCCTGAATATATCTAACTTGAAGTCTAACTAACTAAATGCACTTTTTCAGGAGGAAGCCATATCGAAAAGATGGCGGTGGTGAGCAAGATTCGTGTTTGTGGAAGTGCACCTCGCTCAGGCGGAGCTCATCATGCATGCTGGCCGCCAAATGATAGAGATATGCCCTAAAGCAATCATCTAATAGTTACATGTTGGGAATTTCAGTTGTATTTCAATTTATTATTCAATTAATGGCAAAGACATATTTTATTCATTTGCTCAATTATTTACATATGTGAATAAATTCCATAAGAATAGTTGTGACTGGACCTATTCTTAAGACGTCAAGAATATGTGTGACGGGTTCATAGTTAGACCGTATCTTTAAACCGTACGCGACCGATGGGTCATTGAGTGGGTATTAATGATCTTGTTGAGACCGGTATGTTCTTAACTTCACCGTTAAGCATTTGATACTTAAGGGAATGACGAGTCACAAGTCATTAGGTATTGTGATGCCCTAGTTAGAACACGATTCTTGCATCAAACAAGTTCGTCGAACGTGACACGCTTTGAACGATTAGCAATATGGAAGCTTTTAGCGTGGTCAATGTCTAATCGTTCGTGCTCTGGTCTTGTGTAAATAATCCTTAGACTTGAAGCACAATGTTGACTTGTGTGTTGGATGGCTATAATTCATAAGTGCGCATATTGACGGTTTCTCGATCCATCTCTCGTACTTGATGGTCATAGTTCATGCACATACGAAGACATGCGTGTTTGCAAAATGGAATCTATCTCCTTGTTACATGCAAGATATGATGTCGTATGCAATATAATTATGACAATGCATTGAAATCATCGGCCGGGGTTGTAACCGAGAATAAAATGTTTATGTCTCGTACAAATGCATATTGATTATATTTGTGCATATGATCGAATTGATAACTTGACAAATATTCCATAGTCTTTATTCGATCGGAATACGAAGAAGACGATGGATTAAATTACACTATAACCGGGCTGAAGGGTTCATTGTGTTCTTAAAGCATTCATACTTATGGAGGACCTAGAGATTGATCGGGATAATCAATTCTCTTGGAAGTACTAATGTGTTAGTGCATGTCTTACTTATCAACTCACTAATGAACCTAGGAATGTCACACACCTTAACCAATATATGACGGATTTGACCCAAAAAAAAAAAAAATCAATATATGACGGCGTTGAATGGAAGGACGATATTGTAAATATGTTTGCAATCACAGCTATCTAAAGAGTCGGATTGAAATTAAATTAAATGAGATTTAATTTAATTCTTATTTTTGGTCATTGACGTATGAACATATGATGCACATGCACGTCCTAAATCGGCACATATTGATGTGCCCGAACTTGCGCACATGCTGGTATATATATTTAGATATATTGATATTTATATATGTAATATGATAAATATGATATATGTTTGTGAGATTTCAAAAAGAAGAAGAATAATAAGTGCACGTAGCACACGGCCAGCAAATGTTGCTGACCGTGCGCAGGTCTCACACGGTCAACAAACAGCTGTTGACCGCGTGGACGTGGTGCACGTTGCACGCACGATCAGATCGTGCGTGCCGTGCAATCAAAATTTTTCTTCGTGCATGACGAGCTTGAAAAACAGTTTTTCGCTCTTCACAATGTGTGCCGTTGAAGAGAGCATATGTGAGACAAAGAGTTCTCTCTCTCAAGTGTGCAATTTTCGTAAGAGAGACAAAAACGTTTTTCTTCCTTTGGTGAGCGAACAACGATAAAAAATCAAGAGTCCGGAGAATTGATTTCACAATATTATTAGCATAATTAAAGTGGTGATTCTCGCGAATTCGTTCTTCCATTTGATATTGCGATTGATGGTGTGTTTGAACTAGAAGTCCGACACTTGTGGAGCTCGAATTGAAAGAACACCCGAACCATTTCATTTTAAGCACACTTCAAGAGATAGCTCGTTAACCCTCTTTGTTAATATGATTTTCAATTGAAATAGGGAAAATTACCAAAAAAATTCTAATCCTATTGTAATCGTGCTTAATTCGTCTTAAATTCTTTTTTTTCTTGCCGAATTCAATCCTAAACTTTTTATAATTGATATCATTTCATCATCCGAAATTTTGGCCAAATCCGGCCCACATAGACCTCCGGCGGAGGCCCGACGACCTAATATTTTTAATATATTTTTTGAATTTTTTATGATTTTTTAAATAATTTTTATATTTTTTCCTTTTCCTTCCATCTCTCCCCGACCCACCCCAACCCTCAGTGATGATCGCCGCAGGGAGGCCGGCCGATTCCCGCCGTCGTCGGGCGAAGTAGCGACGGCGAGGTCGAGCCCCGCTATGGCGGAGGTGAGTCGGCTGAGGCCCCTAAGGACAACCAGCTGGGGGTGGGGCTTGGTTGTGTGTGTGTGTGGGGGGAGAGGGGGGAGAGGGAGAGGAAGAAGAAAAGAAAAAAAAAAATATAAAAAAATTCATAAAAATATTAAAATATTAGGTCATCGGCAAAGTGTGAAAATATAACAAAATCTCGTCTAGCGGGCCAAAAAAAGAGCGTCAGTTGGAGTTTGAGATAGAAAAAAAAACATAATTGCAAAAGGTTTAGAAATGAATCGGGAACAGAAAAAAAAAGGTTTAGAATTGAATTGGCACAATTGCAATAGGTTTATGATTTTTTGGTTAATTTCCCCATTGAAATGCACAAATGCCACCTCCGGAGATACATGTATGTTTTTTTTTTCCTCGCTGCGTATTTTATATGTTTTATTTGCCTATACATGTTGCGTGGTTCCCAACACCATCATGAATCTTTCAAGTGATTTTCAATTATTATTTTTTTTCAGTTCGATTGCTCCTGATATGGTGTTATTAAGAAATGAACAGTTCACCTTCTATGCTCTCCTGGTCAACTAGGGTTTTCCACCAATGGTATACGTCTATGAATCCCTTGCCGCCGTCCTATTGGCGTATGAGTTTCTCCACATAGAATACAAAATTCCCAAGGCACAAGCTAAGCAATAGGACTCGTTTTTCACTGGGCGGCCACACTTGATGGTTCCAATCTGCTAGATTTGTCACATCTCTTAAGCAGCACATAGTCCGGCTTAAACAGCTCCAACTTCACCTCCAATTCAACAGGAAAACTACATCCGAAGCAAAGAGTAGACCTAATGAGAAGCTTGTCAGATATACCGAAATGCACAGATGCCTAACCAAGTTGGTGCACGGCTTCCCTTTTCAACAAACATGCCACAGACTGGCCTATCACTTTCGTGAGCAAATCCTTATCGATATCAGCAGGTTGTCACATTTAAAAGTTTTTTTTTTAATTATTTGGATATTGATATGGATTGCATTTTCAGAACTTAGGTGAATCCATGATTTAGGGCTTTCATGTTTGGAATCATGCATTTAGTTCATATAGACTTAGGATACTTCGTAGTCTTTATTAATAATAAAGATCGTATATATTGTCATCTAAGTCACATAGATAGCGTGTGCATTTAGTAAATTTCATCGTATGCTTGTTACATGTTGCATGCCATTTAGGGGGTCATTTAATTGAATACAATCACATCGTGTAGCTTGACTAATAACTCGATCCTCGTACATCGCATGCATCGTATACAATTCAAATATTGTAAAATAAATTGGCAAAAGTAATTAACATCTCATTGTTAGGTCATTATCTTCTTAAATTAAAATTATGTTTGGTATCTCTAGGGTTTAATTTACTATAAGAAGAAAAGCACTAAAATCTCTCGTGTAGTGAGGTAATAGGGTTATTTTATAATTGATCATATTTCATGTCATTAGAACTGCCTATAGGTTGAATTTAATTTAATTGTAACATAGCTTACATGTCACTTGCATTTCATTCTATTTCACCAATGCATGTTGGAATTAAAATTCATGTAGTCATAACATTTAAATTAAGTCATGTTTATCTCAGACAAGGAAAATCCCAAAAGAATTAATTGGGATTGTCATTTAGAAGTAATGCTTAGATCATGCATACATCACATCGTTGTTTGCTTCTTAGTTGATATTTCGTGGAACATTAATGGAGCTTTGCTTTTGATTTGCTCAGCGCATCAAGGTTCTTCTATCTCCTCAAGGCAATTTATTTATCGCTTTGATTATTGTGTTAAATTAATTATTTGTGCACCCGTATGATATCCCATCACGAGATAGTAGTTTAGGACAATAATTGATCAAGACAACTTGCGGAAAAAAAAACAGAAATAAAGAGAAATTGTATCAAAAGGGTGTTAGATTTATCTCACGTGATCAAGTCCTCATATATTCATGAAATCTCTTGTGCGTAAAGGTACGATTTTCTCTCACATTATGAATGGCATGTTCAAATGATTTAACTAGAACGTCAAAGTTACGATCAATATGGGCTTGGGCGAGTCCTCACTAAGCGACAATACCATTTTTGTAATGAGTGACCATTTGTGCTCGCCTAATAATCCATCAGCTTTCCCTTGACGATTCACATTTGGCAAATGTCGTGACAAACGTTATCATAAACAGGAGAAGTCAATTTTTGCCCTGATAGAAATGGACGACTAACTGTAATTAACAAGACACGAGCTTAATGCTGTGTACATATATACGAAGTGGACGGAAACTCATACCAACAAAACACGAGCTTCGCAGAAATGGTGCAAGAGAGGCTCGCCAAAGTCTCACATAATGAGACAAGAGACTTTACATGTACAATGCATTATTTTCAAAGTGGGTTGGCGGGAACGTATGGTGTCTGGTCGACCTTATTATATATATAGCAATCTCGTTCCTTCTCTATCAACCACAAGACATTAAGAGAACGCACCATGCCTCCCAAGGCCTCTCTCGTCTTCCTTCTTTTTCTAGCCCTTTCATCTAACATGATCCTCTCTTCAAGGGTCGCCGACGCCCGCCCGATGAGCAACGGTGAGCACTATCTCTATACATGCATGTAAAACGAGAAAACACAAAACGCGGGTCGACCGGGCAAACCGCCGACGTGAAGATTAAGAACTATCGCTTTTGAGAGAAGCGATTGTAGGGGACACAAAAAGAGAGCGATTTCACATTCTGCAAGTGATGTTAGGCATGTTTGGTAACGATTCCGATTCTCTTATTCGGTTCCCCATAATAAAAAAAAGGATGAGAAACTTGTTTGGCAACGTAAATAATTTTTATTCTCAAATTCTCGATTCTGTTCTCGGGAACAAATTTGAAGCGGAAACAAAATTGATTTTTTGTTCCAAAATCACTTTTGAGAAACAAGACCAACAAAGTTGATTTAGTCTATTTGGCCGAACGGCTGACTTTTGAATTTTTCCTTTAACTTTTTTTGGTAATTTTCCCGAGGATTAGCTATTGAGCTTATATATTATTTCTTAAGGATCTTGCATATATCTTCATACTCCACGAAATAAATAGACTAAGTATCGAT
Organism: Rhodamnia rubescens; assembly: GCA_021437795.1. Classification (NCBI taxonomy): domain Eukaryota; kingdom Viridiplantae; phylum Streptophyta; class Magnoliopsida; order Myrtales; family Myrtaceae; genus Rhodamnia; species Rhodamnia rubescens. The sequence goes on along the minus strand of JAILYA010000003.1, from coordinate 1,644,972 downwards.
TATGAATTATCTGTATTTATTTTACTAGTGACGCTATATAAATTGATTATAAAGTGGCAATACGTAATCATTTTACTTAAATAAAAAAAAAATTGGAAAGAGAAATTGTTCTAGAGAACAGAAATTTTATGCAATTGCTAAGGGCCGATGGTAACACTTCTCTACAAATCAACTTAGTTGATTTCTTACTGCTCAAAAGCAAAAGTTGATTTTTCTACTCCAATTGACTTCTCGGTAGAAATTCGTTTGGTAACGGTTGAAAATTTCTACTTTTACAACATTATTAACAAAATCTTCGGAGACCGCGGTCAAGGCGGCGGCCGATGGCGGGTCCCGACATGGAGGGCGGGCGATGGAGCGGTCGGCACGCCGGATAAGGCTATAATAGGGCAACGGAGGCGGATAACGGCGGCCGGGCAGCAGACGGCGGCTGTCGGCGGCCAACGGCGGGGCGGTCCGCCCCGACGGAGATGGGCGGGCGATGGTCGGGAGGTCGTGTAGTTGAAGAAGTGATTCTTAAGTGGAGAAGTAAAAATTTTTACTTCTCAAAGTTGGTCAAAAACCTTGCCAAGTTGAAAATCCAGCCATAAGTTGAAAATCTTACCAAGTCAATTTTTTACCAAACGGATTTCTACTTGGCAAGATTTTTACCAAACGTATTCTGCAATTGACTTCAGAAATTCCGGGGTTATCAGCGCGCCTAAACTCGTTCCAATTCTCTCTCTATAACTCATCAAGAGAATGAAATCAGAAAAAAATCAATTCTGATCAGAATCGATTTTTTTTTTAAAATCAGGAATCGCTGCTAGACGCACCCTTAGAATTCCAAGTTCGAAGATAATAATGTCTAGGTAGGAGAACGACTAAACACACATTTTCCGGAGAGATGGTGGTGAGCATAGATTCAAGCTTTTGGGAGCATGCCGTAGTGATTGCTCCTCGCCGCCGAGACATCTCCTTTCGAACTTCATGTTTGTTTGTTCATGCTACTACCTCCATCAAATACTTGCGCGGAGATGCTGCGATAACATCCATGTCTTCGTTACGCGAGCTCTATCGCTTCGAGTAGTCGCTGATATGGAATGAAAAAACTAGACAAACTAACATCATAAATGAGAAGAAAAAAGAAACTCCGCAGAGTGAAAAAAGAGTGAGGGGGCAGGTGAACCTTGGGCAGTGGGGACCGAGGGTGGCGGCTGCGGCTGCGGCGGGGGCGGCAAGCTCGGCAACTGTTGTTCGTGGTCATTTTCCATTGACTAACACATCATCCTGGAAAAATATTTTCACGCTATTCATTTTTCGCAAAATTTTAAAAAAAGAAAAAAGTCTTTAGGTGAGTTTGAATTTTTTTTTTTATTATTGGGGTCGAAGGGGAGTTTGAATGGACTCCGCCACGTTGTTCCTCTTCGTCTACGGACTGATCCCGCTCATCTGTGGCCTTCTGCGCCATTTTCGCCATCCTCCTCTGCCAACATCCTCTTTCGCAAGTTGTTGTTATTATTATTATTATTATTTTGTACTTTCTGATTTGAAATTTTCTTCTGTTAAAAAATCAATTTCGTATATTTTTCAGGATTAATTTATGTAAGCCGCGTCGGTTGGCAATACGTGGCTGCCACGTAGGCACTTAACAACTATGCCATATTCGGAGTGAGCAAATCAAACCGCCCGGACCGGACCGGACCAATGGTCCGATTCCCGGTTCTAGATGAGTCCAACTCGATTCTCGATTCTTACTATTGGAACCGGCGGCCGGGAGGTCCGATTCCCGATTCTAAGGACATAGGACCGGACCGAACCTCACCGGTCGATTTTTTATTATTATAAATAACCGTAATGTTTATTGGTTTGCTTCTTCTTTTTGCACTTCGCAGCCCCCTGCCTCTTCAGTCCTCGTCTCTCGCAAGTCCCAACAACAACATTCCACAACATCCCCCTACTTAACCCCAGCAACCCCTTTCAGAGGTCACACAACCCAAGCGAGGGTGTCGCATGGCCATATCTCACAAGACCCTCACTTGAAAAACAAATTTTCTTTCAAGTTTTTGAGATTCTTGGCTGCAATGAGATTTGAGAGTCACCTAAGCTCGTAGCTTCTGAGGCCATTAAGCATGTTGTGAAAAATGAATATGCCAGAGAGATTAACTAATTTGAGACTCAAACATAGACTCAAAAATGTTATTAATTCCTTGGAACCGACCGGGAACCAGACCGGACCGACGGTCCGATCTGGTTTCCGGTTCCTAAAGTGATCAGCCTAAACCCCGATTCCAAAAAATGGGAACCCGGATCTCCGGTTCGGTTCTCGGTTCTTGAGGAGAACCGGACCAGACCGGGATCCGATCACCCCTATGCCATATCATGACTAAAATTGCAACAATCAGTGAAAAAAAAGCTCATCAATGATATTCCATAAATCGAAAAAGTTCAGACAAATTACCAATGCCATAATCACGTTTTCTTGAGGGAGCGAGCTTTAACCTATGTGTTTTGTAAATATATATTAATGTGTCAACTTTATCCTAATATCAAGTCGACTTGTTTGCATATCCCGCAAATAAAGTCAAGTTGATTTATTTGCCATCGACCTTGACTTCCTCCCCGTCCTTTGTTTTCATTCGGAAAAATTACCATAAAAGTCTAAACATGTTGCAATTGTGTCAATTCAATCCTAAATCTTTTGTAATTGTGTCAATTTAGTCCATCTACCAATTGAGGCCTAAAACTACTAACGTTGTGCTTGTCGGCTCTAAAATGACAATTTTTAATAATATTTTAGTAATTTTTCAAAAAAAAATTATTTTTATTTTTTTTCTTTTGTTTTTATTTTTATTTTTATTTTTTCTTCCCTAGCACAATTACAAAAGGTTTAGGAATGAATTAACAAAAAAAGAATTTATGACTAAATTGGTACAATTATAATAAACTTAGAATTTTTTTGGCAATTCTTTCCTTTTTTATTCTCTCTTCTAAACCTCGTCTTGAAAGACCGGGTTCAACTCACGCGGAAACAACTCGGATGGGTTGAAGGGAGAAGCGAGTGCACCGCGAGCCAGGGAAACAAGTCGGATGGTCGAATTTCACGTGCTTGCTCATACTCCGGCTTGCACGTGATAGGGGGTGTTGAAGTATTATCCAACCCCGCTTGACAATAGGTCCTAAATACTCTTTATATTCATGGGTCTCCCGCAACCAATTAGGTTAAGCTTTTGGGTTGGATTTTCTCACAAGACGTGCGTTGGAGTCGGTCCACGACGATACTTTTGAAGCTCAATACACCGCATATCTTCGACTCCAAGTGGTCGACAATGTTATATTTTGCACTCTCATTCCTGCTATGTATAATCATATGGTCAAAGAGTACACATGGTTCGACCACACATCGGTTGGAGAAAGAATGAAGGCGCCTCTCATCTTCCTTCTTTTCCTAGTCCTTTCATCTCGCATGATCGTCTCTTCGAAAGTCGCCGCAGCTTGCCCGATGAGCAACGGCAATCACTTCGATCTCTGTGGATGCATGCAAAAAAGCCGCCGACGTAATGGTTAAGGACGGCCGCTTTGGAGGAAAGTGATGGTAGGGGATACGAAAGAAATCGATTTAGCATTTCAAAAGTAATGTTCTCCAACAATTTGAGGTTTGAAGACAATATTGTCAATGTCAATGTTGGAGACTGACTAAGGATCTGTTTGGCAACAATTCCGTTCTCGGAAACAGTTTCGAGTACAAGTGATTTTTTATTATTATGTTCCTGCCAATAGTTTTTAAGTAAAAGAACGCGTTTGTTAACTGCCCAAAATTTCTATTCTTGAATTAGAAAAGAGCAAAAATACATTTGGCAAAAATTTATATTCTCGATTTTTTATTTAATTATAAAAATGTGAGTGGAGGCAGCGAAACACCCTGGCGTGACGGCTCATTCTACACCAGTTGCTCCTCCTATATGTTGAATTTTGTATAATCCCTTGACAATCTGGTGCACTGGGTGAATTAAGATGCTGAAGAAGCCATCGACGGTTGGTAGATCGACGCTATTCTTTTGTCACCAGAACTTTTCCAATCTTGACTTGCAATGAACCAACAAATTGGTCAGTGAATGGAGATTCTTCGACCAAAGTGTGTCGATGGTTTGGTGGGACATTGAAGAAGTAGGTAACTGTGAAAGTCTGTGATTGATCAATCGCACCTCGAAAGAGGCAAGCCAAGCATTCTCTCCTATTGGAGCTTCTCCATCTAATTTTCACTATATAAGCATGGCCATGTAATTTGTTCATCAATCTGTATTGCTAAACCCGAGCTATAATTCGCGTGTTCGTCTTCCTCTCGCTATATCCGGTGTCTTGCTGCTCCTAGCAGAACAATGGCGTCGCTGATATCCTCTCTCACACTAAGTTTACTTGTTGTATCACTAAATTTTGAACTGATACAGTCGCTCCGATGTTTGTCGCAGAAATTTAGTAGAAACCGATACTACGAACATTGTACCGACCTCCCACATTTAAGTTCTTACTTACATTGGAACTACAACCCTGCTGAATCTTCTGTCGACATTGCATTCCTGGCTCCACCCGCAAGACACGACGGATGGGTCGCGTGGGCCATAAACCCTAATGGAAGCGGAATGGTAGGCGCCCAAGCTTTGATTGCTCACAAGGAAGCCAATGGGTCAATGGCCGTGAGGACTTTCAAGCTGGTTTCGTACAAGAAGGTCAAGGAAGGTGAGATTGCATACAAGGTCTCGAAGGCGGAAGCCGAGTATAAAAATGGGGTGGTCACGATGTTTGCGACGGTCGGGCTTCCGAAGGAGACGGAGGTCTTGAATCAGGTTTGGCAGGTCGGGAGCTCGGTGGTTGATGGAGTGCCGGCAATGCATGAGCTCCAGGCTGCGAACTTGAACTCTAGGGGCAAGCTCGACTTGCCGCAAGGGCAGAGCAGTAGCAACAGTGGAGAGAACTCCAATCTTCAACGTAAAAGGGTATGAATCTCTCTAAAGTTAAGTCCTATTCTTGTGTTTTATAATTCACATTGTTGGTGAATAGATTACGCACAAACATTATGACATGACATGGTCATTGATAAGCAGATCCACGGACTCCTGAACGCTATCAGCTGGGGAATTCTGTTCCCAGTAGGCGCGATCATCGCGAGATACTTGAGGTCTTTTAGGTTCGCCGACCCGTTCTGGTTCTATCTTCACGTCACCTGTCAATGTTCTTCATACATAATCGGGGTGACCGGCTGGGCAATAGGCCTCGATCTCGGGAACAAGTCTAAAGGCGTCGAGTACACTTCTCACCGGCTAATCGGGATACTACTCTTCTGTCTCGCGACGTTGCAGGTACCACTTCAAATTTCACTCTTGATACATAGAGCCAACAATGCCAGTTGGAAGTAATCGTGTCCTTTGTCAAAATGATAATGTGGTAATATGGTTTTTCCTGGCAATGTCCGGGAGGCAGATGTTCGCCTTCTTCGTGAGGCCGAGCAAGGATCACAAGTTCAGGGTCTACTGGAACGTAGACCACCACGGGATGGGGTATGCAATCATCGTTCTTGGCATCATTAATGTGTTCAAAGGGCTGGACATATTAGGCCCCGCCAAGGCGTGGAAGCTCGGTTACGTTCTCTTTCTCTCCGTGCTGGGCGCAATCACCTTGTGCTCGGAAACCATCACTTGGGCATTGGTCCTGAAGGAAAAACTCCGTAAATCCAAGAAACCAGACGACGGATTCGATCGCAGCACGAAGCAGCAGCCTCTGGCCTCCTAGTATGATGACTTCCGAATTGGATCTGATCTTTGCTAGTTGTCGCCTCGGCCGATTCATATGGAAGGTCCTTTAGAAAAAATCGTTGATTCTCGCATAAATTCGAGGTAGATAAAAGTACAATTGGATCCAAAATTAGATGCTACATATTGCGTACTTGTATCTGTTACAACCGAAACGATTTACGGGTTCAAAAAGTACATACTAGTTTGAAAAAAAAAAAAAGCTTTAGCAGTGAGGGCTGATGTTGCTGTTGAGTGATTTCAATCATTTGCAAGTCCTAAGTTGATGTATATGAGGTTTCTCGAATAAATGAGATTATTACTTCATTCACTGAGTTCCTTCAGCCCTGAAACTCGTCCTCTTTCCAAGATTTTTTCTGCTAAAACATGTTACACAAGAGAGGAAATTATTTTCTCTGCGTGCTAGACGTGATCTATCTGTTAAAACACTTCTTAATTAGCATGCGAAACACAGGATGCGGATATAAACACGTCAAAAAGACGACCGAAGACGGGAACGCGCGAATGGGAAACGATAAACAGACAGTACCACGACAAGAGGTGTTCGCACTTAGAACTTTTTGATTCATATTGTAACTTTTCATGAACTTAAAACCGTTAAGAAATGGACCGGCGATGCACACATTTTGCACTTCTTTCGCGCTGCGCTCCAAGTCGCGAGTATCCGAGCGGAGTTAGGAAGTTACCGAACTCTCGAGAATGCCTCGATGGAAAGAACGTAGGAAGATGAAGTGGATTCCAAGCAAAAGAGAAGAAATCCTGGACATAATTAGAGTTTCGGACATCATTCAGTAAATCTTACCACACTGATGAAGAAGTTTTTCGCTGTCGGTGAAGATGACAACTGCATAACTTGCGTTTGCGTCTATGTTAACTTGCTTATTCCTTAGTCAAGGACGTGAAGTAATTAAGTTTAAGCGATGCTTCGCTTGTTGGGTTAAACGACGTCTCATCTAAAATTTACCATAAGACTCGATCATTGATTGTCCTAGGATGGGTCTTTCGCATTCGGAAAATGACTCGACACTTGACGCTTGAATTGACACTAGACAGAGTGAAATTAGCATTCAAAACAATGACATTAGGTCGTTCAAATTACTTGTCGACTCTGGCCCCAAAAAAAAAAAAAAAAATTACTTGTCGACAATCAAGTTTTATCGTCCGAATTTCTCTTAATACGTCTCAAGGTGCGCATCATATGTACAATTTCGGAAAAATTACCCAAAAAATCCTAAACTTATTACAGGTTGTGCCACCTTTCAATTTGGCCAATTTAGTTTTAACCGTTTTAAAGAATTTGCGAATTTAATCCTACATATTTTGACAATTCAATAATTTAGTCATTCCGCTTAATTTTAATCAGAAAACGTTAAGATGGAAGTCTAGCCAACACCACCCATCCCATTTGGTACGACGGGCACTAATATCGATAATTTTATAATGTTCTAATCTAAATTTCTTTTTTTTATTCTTTTCTCTTCTTTTTTCTTTTTCTTTTTTCAACTCTAGGTGGCGACCCTCGCCTATGGCTAAAGAGGGCCTGGGACGAGGGCCGCCAAGCTTGCTTGGTCTAGGCCTATGACCGACAATGGTTGGTCGATGACCGACATTGGTCGGTCGGCGACCTCGCCAACCCAACGTTGGGGAAAGAATCTAGATAAGAAAAAAGAAAAGAAGAAAAGAAAAGTAATAATTAAAAATCACAAAATTGAAATAATATTGCAAAAATTATCCATGTCAACAATTTCCAATCAAAATTAGCCGAAAATACTAAAGCGGCAATCGTTAAAAGATTTAGGACTAAATTGTCCAAATTAAAAGGTTTAAGATTGAATAAGCATAAGTATAATAGGTTTAAGGCCTTTTTAGTAATCTTCTGATACAATTTCTCCGTCCCCCAATCCTTCATCATAGTTGAATCCTCTAGAATCTTGAATTTAATTCTTGATTATTTTCCTAATTACAAACAATTTCGGATTTTTCAGTCCTTTTTCTCCCCAAGCATTGTAGCCTTAGAACCTGCGTTCAAGGAGAATTAATTAGAATGGATAGTTGTTTTGATGGTCTTGACAATTGCCGATCCCCAATCACTTTACAAACTGCTATTAGGCCTCAATCTGATCTCTTGAAATGGCGACACATTGAACCAAGCCCTCCCTGACATACCGAGTTCTACCCAACGGCGGACCGGGCCAGGCTAGCCGAAGCCTCACGCAGCCCCATGTCCAAATTTCTTCTATTCCTTCAATCATTGACTAAGAAAAGAAGTCGACCGAGGTCCGACGACCCAAATCAGACGGCCACCTATCCGCGGTAGAATACAGTGCATGGTACTGCTCACGAGACATCAACGTACCCCAACTTCAAAATGTGGATGCAAGCCAACAACAAAGCAATATCTCATATTACATAGCACAGCTAGGGGATACATGAATGAATTACCAACAGCTTGTAGCGCAATCCACAAGTAAACAAACCGGACAAGATCGTCGCACCACCATTTCCAGCGAACGAATGTGTTGCGGCAACGTCTCGATCAGAGGAGTTCTGAAGTTTCTCGAGTTTTTGCATTTCTCTGAGCGGGGCAAGTCTTGTAAAAGATGTCGAAAACACAGGAAAGGTCTAACATCACGATCCAAAGCAGAGTGAGTAGTTAGAACAATGTGCCATCATGCGATCCTCAAATGTCACCAAGTATACGCAGTTGATTAAAAGATTACAACACGCCAGTGGATATGAAAACTATAGTCCTTCATCATAGCTTAAAACAGGAAGGTGAAAAAATCAGCAATAGCACGAGAGGGAGACCAACAAGAAAAGAGATAAAAACTGACTTCACTGCCCAACTTTCTACGTCTCTTTCCTTCCTTTTCCCTGTTTTCTCAGAACCATTTATCTACATCTCAGTCTCAAACAAGGAGAAAGGTAACTGTACCTATGTCCAACACAGGAAGACCAAAAGACGTATGCTTTGCTCGAATCAGTATAGGAGAAAATTCGATAACCATAGTATAGAATCACTTTAGCACAAACTCACCAACTTGATGTTGAGAGGGTAAGTGTGAGGTATTTAGTCATACCAATGCCTCGAAATAGTGGTACAAAGTCTAGACTGAACAGCATGAGTACTTGCTCCATGCTTTCCTCGAGCCATTCCCATTCACAAGGCTTACCCCGTTTGACTCCAAATCGACTTTGTAAGAATCGGAGCTCAACACTTTTCTGCTGACATTATCGTAGATTTCCCGGATAACGATCTCGAAAGCTTTGTGAACATTTGTGGAATCAAAAGCAGATGTCTCAATGAAAAAGAGACCTTCTGCCTCTGCCAAGTTCTTGCCTTCTTCCACGCTCACGTCCCTGATGTCCTCCAAATCGCGTTTGTTCCCCACCAACATCTTTGCCACAGTTGTATCCGAATGAGCTGAAAATTTATGCGGGAGTGTCAATATCTTAACCAAGCAATCTTATGGGAGAACAGTGTTAATTAAGCAGAACCTACAATCCTATTCCCACAAGCAATATTCATTTAGAATATTCATTCTAAACATCAAGCAAAATGTGTTGCGACTATAGAGAAGAATTTTTCCTAAAGGTGTATCATGTGATCAAAATTCAAGATGGGAGTCCCCTGGAAATTCCCAATTTACCGATTAGGACTAAAATATTCTTGTGAAAATGGATATCTGCAACTACGTTGGTTATGGCCAGATGATAAGCAGTCATGATGCCCTATTCTCTCGAGCAGCGTTCAACCTCATTCGTACCATCTTACAATGTCCTACCATAAAAAGGGAAAAACTAGGTCAAGAATAAAGGAATAATACCCTGTTTTGGTTCCCATTAAATCACATAATTCTGCATGTTTGATGATGGCCCCCATATCCAGTAACTAATTCGGTATCGGAAGCACAAATGAGACGACAAGCCAAGTTCAAGTAATACAAAACAATGCAACTTGAAAGGAAAATTCGATTCAGGAACCAGACGTGATCCTTCAAATGCCTAGCATCCGCGCAACCAGATTCAAAGCCATCAATCATTGATTCTGCGAATCCGACAACTTGGGAATGACTAGACATTTCGAAAAGCAGAACGCATGTATATTGATGCTCTTTAGCTTTTACCCAGTGATGAGACTAAGGAGAGCATTTTTGCTTTTCCTTCTAATCTTTCGCGGACCAAAAGAGAGCAACTTTGTCATAAGCAAAGAGAAAGGAACTCCTACAGGTTCGATACATCTGTATCCTATCGAAGCAATTTGCGCACTTTTGCTCTCACACTCACTGTAGTTCATTTGAATTTCCCTCCAATTTCTGTTCACTAATCGAAGCATCCAAGAAAGTCAGGCCGATCCTCCCAAATTCCTCCGCAAGCTAAAGTGATCAATTCTCATTCATAACCACAAACGCCAAACACGGAAAAAGAGAGTAAAAAGCCAACACTCGAAGAAAAGAGAGAACAGAGATAGAGAGAGGGAGAGATTACAATTGAGCTCGTCGAGCCATCGAGAGACGCTGTCGAAGGTGCTGCGGCGGCTGATGTCGTAGACGATGAGGGCGCCGAACGCGCCGCGGTAGTAGGCGGAGGTGACGGCGCGGAACCGCTCCTGCCCGGCGGTGTCCCAAATCTGGGCCTTGACCTCCTTGCCGTCGATCTCGAGGCACTGGGTCTGGAACTCGACCCCGACGGTGGCCTTGGAGTGGAGGTCGAACTCGCCCCTCGCGTACCGCGAGAGCAGGTTCGATTTGCCCACCGCCGAGTCGCCGACGATCACTATCTTGAACAGGTACTCCTGCGAATCCCTCCCTCCGTCGCCCCTCATCTTCGCTTCCGGCGGAGGGCTGGGAATCGGAGCTTTGGAATTATCGCGGGAGCTCTGAGAAGAAGAACGTGAAGAGAGAGAGAGAGAGAGAGAGAGAAGTGCTGTGAAGGACATCGGGACCATTCTTAACGGTTGGACTTCGATTAGACTGGCGTGCACCTTTTTGCGCCGACGCGCGACTTCTCTACGCGCCAAGCCCAACTTCTCTCTCTAAATTAAATTGCATAAATGGAAAAAAGACAAAAAAAAAAAAAAAGAGACTAATTTTACTTATTAATTAATTATGTCCCAACCGAAAAAAAAATTAATTATGTCATTATTGAGAACTCTCTGCATAAATTACTTGTAAAATTCTAGTCATAGCTGTTCATTGTATCCGCGTGACAAATTCAGATTATAAATTCATATCTAATAATGTCTCGAGGACATGGGTATAGAAATCCAATGTACTGAAAAAATTACATATCTTAATTTCATGTCGCTTTCTATTTCTTAATATATCTAGTTTCACAGACGTATCAAACATATTAAAAAAAATTGATACATTTGCATTTGAAGTTTTATGACGAACCCACGTAACAAGAGGCGAGCGAAGCGGGGAGGAGGTTCCACTATGTAAAAAATACTTGGCATTTTCATTATTCTAGATATTATTACGATGCCCACTGCCTCAAATCAAGGTATGTCATGGCATCACGCATGGCCTCGATCCGATGTCCGACACCCATGGCGACCCTCGACAAGGCTAGCCGCAACCATGAGTAAGAGATAGGGAGATAGCGAGTTGTAGAAACAAGAGATTCAGATAGATCGAGAAAGCAAACACAAAGAACGAAAAAGGGAGAGAGATATGGAGGAGGGGATTTCGCCTTGGTGGTAAAGAGAGGAAAAAAAAAAGTCGGGGACGAGATGGCGATGGGGGCCAATGTTGGTACGATCAGCGAGACCACAAGGTTGTGGCTAGTGCTAGGGGGAAGATGGGGGCACACTAAACTTCATTTATATCGCGAGAAATAAGTGATTTAAAAATGTTTTTGAGAAAATAATTACTTATATCGTTTGAAATAATTAGTTAACGAAAAACATTCTTACCTCCACGACGGATTATGTCTAAACATTTGCATAAACGATAAATATTTATGGTTCATTATTTTGGCAAGTGATATTTTTTTTAGGAAAATATTTTTCAAATCACTTATTTTCTACGTAAACAAATGGAGCGTGTGCTTATTTTGAGAAAATTTAATTATTTAAAAATTATTTTTTAAAAAATGATCGCCTTTATTACTTACAAAAAAAAAAAAAAAAATTTTATTCAACGTCACGAAAATAATTGGACATAAATTTTTGTTGATGATGAAATATATTTTTCATGACAAATTATTTTAATTGATATAAGTTATAATTAATTCGTTCATCTTTCGCAAAACAAACGGAGTTTTAAGTCAACAGGATGGATTATGGACAGTGTCCAATTAATTTTCTTATTCCATTTAGATTAAGGTAGGTAATTTATAGTTTCGAATATAAAAAAAGTACGTATTTTTTTATTTATTTGTCGTGAGATAGATAGAAAATCCGCGCATGCTTTTCATAAATATTTTCCTCGGAAAGAGAGGGGCCCACAAAGTTCGCAGAGCCGTTGGATTTGATTGGAGCGTGTGATGTGGACGGTGAGGTTGAGCAGGAGTCGGTCACGGCCAGGTGGGGGAAACGGGAGAAAATGATGGGAACGTGGGAACGGCGCAGGCACGCGAACGCATTTACATGCACGCCTTGGGGGAAGTCTGCATAATTGCATGGTTTTCAACTTTGAACAGTTAATGATTGCTTAACGTTAATTAGTAATTAGCCCGTCGTATTCACTAGCATAAATTAGAATTTTATCGACATAATGGTGAAGCCGTGCCGATTTATCAACGCGTTCGAAAGATCACCGTCGAGAGTTTTGCCATCTACGAACACTTTACTCGTGATTCAAACGATCCGACTCAGTAAATTTTTCGCCACGTGGCGAGAACAATCTTGATCCATGTCGGCGTCCCTAATTTGTGTCACGAGGAGGGCCTTATTTAATAAAAGATCATCTTACTTTTGTTATGCTCCGCTTACGGACCCGTGTCTCGGGATGTCAATCGGGCCGTTGATCCAAAAAAAAAAAATTGTCCTGGATTTACATGTATAATCATGCTTTGTATTAGGTTTGGAACATCTCTATCTCTATGATGAAAAATACATTACTGATAATCAAATGAAAACTTGAAGACTTGGGACCAACTCATACAATCTCCTTTTGTAAACCCCGTGAAAGCCGGCCGGCAAACTTAAATGCTACGGTTTGGTAGACGCACGTCGTCGATGGATTCAAGAAGAAGCACACAAAGTCATGGCCCAAGGTGGACACAGACATGATCCCCCATCGATGTCTTATAGGCACGTTTTATGAACTATGTCTCGTGCCTAATGCATTTCGTGACGAGTTACGGGAAGAGAGATTTAGATTTTAGTAGAACAAAAGTGCCCTCCCCGTATATTTTGTAGTTTTGCGAATGTAACTATACCCTATTGAGGTTATCCTACATCGGTTGTAGAAACGGATAGTGGCCGTTCTACATGTATGAGAAAAAAGCCTCATCCTTTAAGCTGGCTTTTAGGGTAAGATAGATCCAAGATCACCCAACACTAGTATGAAAGCTCACTTTACCAATAAAGTTGGACCCAACGATCATACGTATATGTGAGGGAGAGATTTTTGGGTTATCTTACACCGATTGTGGGTCAAACGTTGCATCTCGGAGACATGTTTTCTAAATGGCCGAGTGTAATTTCTGAAATGCCAATCCATTCAAAGAAAATCGTTGTCTCTAGAATAATATCCTAATGGGTTCCGGTTTTACCTTGAATTTTCCGAACAATTTAAAGACAACGCATACTCGGGATTATAATTAATTGGGAAGCGCCTCTTCATAAGTGATTAAATTTACAAGGAGAAAGACAGGTAATAACCGTCAATGAGGAAAAAAAGACGTTTGGGTTGGGGCCGAGCAACACATGGGTTAACTTAATTGACATAGCTAAGGTTCGTGGTAGCCTATTTGGTGCAGTTTTTTTAATAGTAGCTAATACATTTGGGAAGCTGTATTGTCTAAATTTGAGGTTGTACAATCTTACAACGGATATTGCGAAACACGAAAGTTATAACACTTTTAACAGTATGGTCACATCGCAGCAAAATTATAGTTGTATCAAACAAAAATATTATCAAAGTTGGGTAAATTTGTTATAAAAGTCCTAAACTTATTGCACTTTTGCCAATTCGATTATAAACATTTTAATTTTGTCAATCAATCATAATCCTTTTGCATTTGTGCTAATTTAGCCCTAAACATTTTTTTGGTGTCAATTCAATTCTAAATTTTTTTTATTTATGTCAATTCAATCCATTCGATCAATTTTGACTAGCCGCACCGCCGTCGACTCAATCGGCACGGACGGAGCTAATAATATTTTAATAATTTTAAAAAAAAATTGTTTGTTCATTTTCTTCCTAAACAGTCATGGCGTTGGCCACTGGCGCCCTCGCCATTAGGTGAGGCAGGTGTCTTTGGGAGAGATCGGCTGAGCTCGCCCAGCCATGGCGGGATCGCCGACGCTGTAAAGCTTTCAACTTTGCACACTAACGCAATCACCACCCACCAATGCCAGATCCAACTCCATCCTCGACCTCTTTGACTTCGGTGGATTCTGGGTATACTTCAAACTGAATTGGGCGAGGGGAGCAGAGAGAAAAATTTTGGTCATGGGTGTGGAGTTGGCCACGAGTTGTCGGGATAACGTGAGGCAGACAGAACATAAAATCCTCAATAGATTAAACGACGAACATAATCCTCGCAATCAACCTTCAGCTAGGAAAGGACACAACCTTCTTGTCCTTCATCCACGATCTTGCAGTTGTCGATTCCCGCGGACATGGATGGAGGGAGCGATTTGTTGCTTGGATTTGCGAATGATTTGGACCTGCATTTCGCTGCGGTGAGCACGGCCTCGCCGTTGCCAAGCCATGGCAACCAACCGACACAACGCCATGGCTGGGCGAGGTTGGCCTCACCCAAATCTAGGCAAGGCTAGCCATGAGGTGGCTAGGCCAAGCCAAATCGGCTAGGCCAAGCTCGCCCAACGGCCGGCTAGTGGCAAGCAAGGTTTGACCTCGCCGACCCTTGCCTCCATCCGGCTAGAGCCAATGGTCGACGCCATGGTTGTTCATCGGGAAGAAGATGAAAAAGAAAAAGAAAAAAAAATAGGAAGTTTAAAAAATGTTAAAATATCATTAAAAATTGCTTGGTTAGTGATGGTCAAGTCCACGTCGGCGTTAGTAGCAAAAATGTTCGGATGAATTGAATTGACACAAAATACAATAGGTTTAGAATTAAATTGGCACAAAAAAAAAGGGCAATTGGACAAAAAAATTATGACCGAATTAACACAAATACAAAAGATTTTAAGACTAAATTGACAAAAATGTAATAAGATTTATGACTTTTTTGGCAAGTTTCCCATCAAAGTTAAAGACACCTATTATTTTCGGTCACATCAAATAGATGTTCCAATGGAGTTTGACTTGTCCACATTTGACCTCACACCTCACATAGCGCGCATAAGCAACACTTCTCGTCCTAAAAATCAACTTCTGCTTCTAAGTAAAAGTTGAAGCTAATTTTTTTGCTATTGTAGAGAAGTTAATTTTTTTTTTTTTACTCCAAGTGACTCCGAAACTTGGACCAGACAAAAAAAAAACACAAAACTACTTTTGAAATAAAAAAAAGTTCCAAAAATAGAAAAATGAATTATGCAACCAAACGAATTTGTAATCTAAAATTTATATTACCAAACCGATTTCTAGTCTAGAAGTATTGTCATATGCACAACCTAATTTGTTTTTCCACCATATGAGCCACTTCTCCATTGCTATCTATGCATCTGTTTTTCCTCTCTTTTAAATTTGTTTCCATTCTTTCTTAATCTAATTGAATTGAAAAAGCCATTTGATTTTCTATCATAATTGTTACTACCCCACTTGATATTGAAAATAAAATAAGAAGTCGAAGCGTTTTCCCTCTTATTAATACTAAAGGCCGCGGGTGCCACAGTTAGGTGTGTTAAAGATTAGACTTAATCGCACAAATTATATAAAGTAGAAAACTTGATTCTACAAAATAAAAAGATCCAATTGCATGAAACATGCAGGATAAAAACAGAATAATCCCCATCAAATTCTATGCCGGGTGCCTTAAGCCTGGTCAGTTGACAATGCTGGTTATTGTTCTTACAGATAGACATTCCTGCAAAACAGCCATTCAGATGAACCTATCTCATCACAAAGGAACAGATAGGTCTCAGGTTGGCAGGCAAAAAATCTCAGTAGGCCCTGTTGTGTTGGTGTTGATGATAACGTGCCGGGAAGGAAGACTACCTGATCGAGGTAAAGTCCAAAAGAGATCAGACTTGCACCCCCAAAAAGCCACAGTGGAGAGAGAGAGAGAGGTAAGAAGAAACCCTTTTGACTTGCAGACTAGCATTTTCAAGACACATGGGTCGATCAAAGATTGAATTCCTCCCATGTCCACTTTCACTGTTCACCACCAACCCCACGACCCACCCACCACAAAACCCAAAAGTTCACATTTTCTTTCTCTGCCCTCCACTTGATCAGTGAATTAAAGAAAAAGGCATTTGCTAAGCAAACCCTAAACACCCACTATCCCTAGTTACACAAACCAAATCACTAACAGAAACCAAAAAGAAGCTAATCATCTACTCGAAATGACACTAGATATGGTCAAGGACCAAATCAATAGTCACCCCCGCTAAAGTACCCACTGCTTAGTACTTTTTGCTTAATGAAACCAAACTATCAATCCCCATTGCTGTCAGCAACTGCTGGTGCATGTGCATTGATCTGCGTGTGCTTTCTGGAAATGCCCTTGGAAAGGTGGGCTGGCCCGGCTGGGTACTTGAGGGCATTGAGCTGCAGCTTCCTCAGTGCAGCCTCACCAAGATCAACGCCACATACGTCAGAGAGCCTGACCAGGTATAGCAACACATCTGAGAGCTCCTCACCAAGGTGTTGCCTCTCGTCCTCTTTCCAACCAGGCAGTCCCCTTGCTACTTCGCCTCTCCATTGGAATATCTCAGACAACTCCCCAACTTCCCCAACCTTACAAAGCCAGTCAATCAATTGTTTATGACATTAAGAATTACCATGAGTACCCTAACATCGCACAACTAAACTCGCAACAGAAGTAAGACAGACTTATGATGATCAACAACTCAAGGCATATGAAAAAAGAACCTTCTTTTTGGGTTTCATTTAAAACATGTAGAGATAGAATGCTATCGCCAATTGTTTTTTTCCCCTTGTACGTTTGGGTTGATGAAATCAAGTGGGGCCTTGGGTCTCAATTCACAAGGGACAGACAGGTACATTATTTGCTATCAGAATCTACTATGTTTTTCTGTGAATGAAATGTTGCATGATTTCAAGCACTGTGAGGGCTACCAGTACCTGTCCCAAATGCGCTTGCTACAGTGGCAAAAAGGTGCAAAACTCGTACAGCCAAGGGTCACATTTATGAACTTAACCTAAGCTCCCTCCATTGGAGTCTCATAAAAAGCCAACTTTTTCCCCCACCATTTGGTCCTATCCTTTCATCACCCAATAGGTATTTTCGATCGTCCATGTCTATCCATTCAAATCAATCATATTAAATAAATCAGTTCTTACTTAACAATTGTCTTAGATAAATGGAAACACTATTCCATACATGCCTCCAATGCATCCAGAAATCCTTTCTGTCACTTGACATGAGATTACTCTTTCTTCCTACTATTAACTCAAAAGGGTTTGCAATGGTGGCCTCCTTTCACCAAACCTCAAACGCCCATAAAAAGGGTCTAGATGTCACAAACAAAAACGCTAACCAAGATGTGCTCTGCTTCAGTTCTATGTAGGTGTGTCAATAAGCGAAAGAAAGGAGAGACTCAGCATAAAAAGACGGTCTAAAAAACCTCCTATTCAGAATAACACGAGCTCAAAAATATAATCTTCAGAAACCCACTTTTCCAAAAGCCATCAGACGAAAAAGAAACTGGCAAAGGCACACGCTATTATCGAAGGAGAAGCATGAAATCACTCCAATCAAAGACAGAAGACGAGATTAGTGTTCCATCCGGAGAAAAGCACGAGTCTTTACGATTGACGAAACGATGAAATTCAAAGAAAGAGGGGTTCTTTTTTCCCTTCGTTTACCAAGGCCAAGAGGAGGTTTCTAGGGCTGTGAAACTGATCCCAGTCTCTCTCGCTCGCGAACTCCGCCATTCTCTTCTTCAGCTCTTCAAGGGTGACCCCTTTTTCTCCCATAATCTCTCGCTCTCTCTTTCTCCAACAAAGAAGAAACTTTGGCACCGGGGCGATAAAAGAGAGAGAGAACCTGGCCTGCACCTTCTTTCTCTCTCCATTACAGGGTAAAGAATATTATTGTATAAGGTGGGCGACCGGTAACCGGGAATACACGGTTGCCTACTGCGACGGGGACGTCCACATGACTGACACGTGTGGAAAGGGGGAGGTGATCTTCAGGCGACGACCATGGTTGGCTGGGGGATTTGGAGGGACCAGCCGCCACCTGTTCGTTTGGGAAGCAATAAATATCCGAATTTTGCCTTTCCGGGAAATCTCTAATACAATGATGGAGAAAAAACAGCTCCTCATTAACTATAAAAAAAAAACTATTTGATTTGTTTCGAGAAAAATGACTAAAGTAGAAAAATATGTTTCGTACGAAAATTTTAATTTGATTCTTTTAGAAAATTTACCAAAAAAAATTAAAATTTTGAATTATTTATAAATTTTTTTTCTTTTTTTCTTCTTCCTCAACCGTCACGCCCATGGGCAAGGGACGAGCTTGCGCAAAACCGATCACCAAAGAGGACAATAACGAAAGCTAAGGCCTAGAGCGAGCCCTCGCAAACCTTGAAGTTGTTATCCTTGAGGGGATCAAAGCAACAATTGATGAGAGATGTCGTCTCGAGGGCCAAGAGGCTCTTCTTGGAGGTCTCGAGGAGTTGGTAGAGTCGCTCCACGGGAGCCAAGCGCTCCTTTGTGTCCTTAGGGCACGTGAGCTCCAAGGCCTCCACCATTTCGTTGGAGACGACGGTGGGATCCATACGATAAGAGAGAGAGAGAGAGAGAGAGAGAGAGAGAGAGAGAGAGAGAGGTTTTCGAGTGAAGGGCATGCATGGCAACGATTCTAATCCGAAAAAGTGATTTTAATTAAAATTGATTTTTTTGATTATATTTCTAGATGAGTTTTAAAGAATCGAAATGTATTTGATAATTGCACAAAATTTCATTGTGAGTTCATCCTACATTTCGAATTAATTGAAGATTAATTCATATTGATTCTTTATAACATATTGCATATAACATTTTTGTGCTATTTCGTATAATTGCTATGACATAACGAGTCATTTCAAACTTGAAAAAGGAGAGACCATGTTGGGTTAGTATGTGATTTCAGATTAGCTCGGACCCTTCCAAGGCCTATATCAAATCGCAATGAGGAAATATCAAATTTGACCTTAGTGTGATCGGTGGCATGTACATGTGCAAATGGAGACGCCACCAATTTTTGAGGAAAGTAGATCAAAAAACTTTATCAAACAATCGGGAGAAATCGTATGATTCTACATAATTAAAGAAATTTAGGGTCTAGGGAGTTGATTACGTCGGTGTTTCTACTAATGCCCTTTCGGCACGAAATTAAGTGTTTTCTAAATGTGCTTCATGCAAATCTTTAATTCATTTGTAAACTTATGAGGCAAGCCAATGTTAAGTGTTCACACAAAGTTATTTTGTCTTTCTTCAATTTTTCTAACATTAGACTAAATCTAAAGTACCTAAACCTAGGCAATTCACAACCATTGAAATGAAGTGTGTAATCAAGGAACCATGATATTGATAAATCGCATCATAAAATCCTAATAAAGCCCTAAGGGTTTAGAGAAATGTGGCTTGGGTTTAATTTCAAAGGTATTTATGATTTTCCTAAACATCAAATTTATGAAAATAATGTCAAACTAGTATAATATAAGCTTATTCTATTTTTAAGGATTTTCTGAAATTTTCCAATTTTTAGAAAATTTTCCAATTTTTATATTTTTTTATTATCCTAATATATTTTTATTTAAAATGAGACCTCATTCTATTTTAGGTCGAGAGAAAAATGATGAGAGAATTGAAAGGGAAAAGTGAGGGATGTAAGACTTCATTCTATTTTGTGATTCTCAAAAGTAGATTTTGTTTTCTCAAAACCAAACTTATTTTTAGTTCTTGTTCTCCATTTTTCAAAATCGTGGAACCGACCACCGGTCCGGTCCGATTTTAATTAGAATTCTATTGGACCTACATATGCCAAAAAAATATGCACAATTCCTATTTATTTTGGAGCACATGAGTTTGGTTACTTTCAAAAAATAAAATATAATGTAACTAAAAAGACTTGCACATAGAGAATAAAAAATAAAGAATGCCAATAGTTTTTCAATTTAGTAAAATTTCTTGAACACTCTTAACAAGTAAAAAGAGGGTAATTTTAAAAAAATCAAAATTGGTCATTCATGGACCCTAAAACCAGGAACCAACTTTACCTCTAGAATTCGAAAATCGGACCATTTGTTTAGCGGAAAATGAATCACCCCCTACTCACAAGTGATTTTTTTCTATAACTAACTTTTTTAGTCTTGTTTTGCTCTTCCACAAAAATAGAATGGACTAAAAATCATTTACGTGACCAAACATGATTCTCATCCTTTTTTTTGTTTTGGAGAACATAATTAGAAACCAAAATATTTGTCATACAGACCCTTAAGTTATAATTTAGAGAGAGAGAGGGGTTGAAAAATTGGTGAGTATTATAGTACATGGACCCAGTTTTGAAGGTGTTTTTTTTTTCCAAATTGATAAAAAATGGTTTCATTGACTAAAATCCTCAAAACTTTGTCCTAGAAGTTATTTTTCGTTAATCCATTTGTTTAGCGGAAAATGAATAATTTGGGAAAACATTTTTTCTAAAAATGAACGAAGCTTATATCTTCCACAAAAATGAATGGACTAAAAATATTTTCGTGGTTCACCAAAATTGTGGATACTGATTATTTTCGGTAATGAAAATATTTTCTAAAGAGAGCGAGAAAGTGACGAGAAAGTAGAATTATATGATTAGTTTTACTACAGGTGCATTCTCTTCCACTCAAGTTAAAAACTGTTCTTCGCTTAAAAGATTTCCTTGAAACTATACGCTTGTTATAAAATCAGTACACGAGGAGAAAGTAATTAAGAGCATGTTCAAGATCTTCATTAATCTTACGTGTCGGCCGACCTCCTATTAGCGATATGGCTTTATAACGAAGATTAGGTTCTCCTATAATGGATGATTTTCATATCGATCAACTTATCTTGATAAATCTTATGTGCTCTTCAAAGCTCGATAAGAGCAAAACTCCCGTGTCTACAAAATACCCTTTTTTATACGGTAGCAAAGTTAGGTTTCATTCAAAGCTAGGTTCCATGGAAATCTCATGTCTACGGATACCCGTTCCATATGGCAGCAACGGAGGACCGAGCCTACTAGGGGTGAGCATGGGCAGGGTGGGTAGGATTTAGACCTAAACCTAGACCTTGAAATCGACCATGTTATAATCGATTCCCGCTTTTAGAACCGAAAACCTACCCTATTTGTCCTAGAATCTGTTTGGGAAAGGACCCTATTTTTCGATCCAGTTCCAGAGCCTACCCAAGAACCTATTTTCCTTTTGTTTCTTTTTTTTATTATTTCATTTTTTCCATCGAAATAATATGAGTATCGATAAAATGATCCGATTGTGGCGACAACGAGAGAGAGTCAATTGTGGTGACAAAGAGAGAGAGAGAGAGAGCTCGACGAGATGGCCTTGGGAAACACGAAATAGAGAAAGTGAGGTAAGGTTGATAAGCGAGATATATATATATATATATTTCAAAACAGAAGTTACAAACCGGTTCTAAAATCGGTATGGGTGGATCTTCACCTAGAACCGGAAATCGGACCGGTTTCAACCGGTTCCCAAAATTTGGGAACCGGTTCCCGGACCGATTTGTACAGGAACCGATTTCCGACTCTGTTTTTTGGGTGGGCTAATCTGGGTATCGGGTAAACCCGGCCCGGTTGTATACCCCTAGAGCCTACGACACACCGGTTGCCTTCTCCGTAGACCCGGACCACCAGTATATGATTTTGCTAATCGATTTTCTTCTGATTAGTGGATTACGGACACATCGCTCGTATTTAGTTTTAGTTAAATTTGCATGAGGGTGGTATAACTTGTAGTCGTAGCCCATCAACGAGAGATGTGATTTATGATCTACTGACATGGCAAGCCAGGGATAAACTGAATGTATAATTCTTCTAACACATCATCTACCCCGCGTAAATAGCTCAAGCGTAGGTCATGTAGAATCAGGATATCCGACACCCAATGCTCCAACCTGACTTTGATACCACCTCTAATGATGTGCGCCCTTTTCTTGTGAATCAAGTACTCGGATAATGTTGATACCTTTGGCTTTATTAGAAGAAATGGTCTAAAATGAAATGGGTTAATATCACGGAAAACTCCAAATTAATATACTTGTGATAAATTTACCCTAAATTATTTTTTTAACCACCAAAAACCCCAAATTGATACAACTCGTGATAAATTTACCTCAAACTTGTACACCCGTAATAAATTTACCTTTCATTAGTTTTCGTTAAATCTAATAATCAAATTGCTAAATTAGAGACATATGGTAGTTCATGGGCGTACCGATTTAGAATTTTCATCCTCTCGTTTATCACAGGTTTATCAATTTGTGATTTTTCGTGATCCTAATCTAATTTTAACGAAGGGAAAATTTATCATAGGTGTACCAGTTTGAGATTTTCTTTGTAAAAAAATTAGTTTGGGGTAAATTTGTTACAAAAGTACCAGCTTTATGATTTTTTGTGATCAAAAAAATAGTTTGGACTAAATTTATCATAGGTATACCAATTTAAGATTTTTTGTGATAAAAAAAAAAAGCTTGGGGAAACTTTGCATGTACTAGTTTAGGGTTTTCCATGGTATTAACCCAAATGAAAAAGGAAAAGTCGATCATTTGTGGAACAAAGGTGTTCTTTCCCTTTGACTTTGGATTTTAGCACCCCAAAAGTCGATCTATGCAAACGATGTAGGCTTGTATTCGGAGTTTCCCTAGGGTTGGTAAGGCGAAATGGGGCCACCCTAGCCCATTGAGCGCTCCACCTCGGGCCATCGACTTCATTCGCTCTATTGAAATAGATTTCACGAAAAACTAGCTATATCCGATCTTGGTTGGCCTTTCACCCCGGGCCACAAGTCATCCCGTATTTTGCCACATATGTGGGTTCGGTCCTCCAAGGCTTGTTAGAGCTCTCTTTAATCTTCTCATGGCTAGATCGATCTTTTTCGGATCAAATAGGAAGAACTAGAAGATCATGTACACAAAAATGTATAGTTTTCATTTTAACTCAACTTTTCCATGGTTTCGTGATTGGAGAGCGAAATCACGAACAAAAGAAAGCAATTGACAAAGCATCGCGGGAAAAATAGAGAAAATTGTCCACGGATTCCTAAATTTATTGTACTTTTACCAATTCAATTCTAAATATTTAAATTTTTTCAATTGAATCCTAAACCTCTTCACTTTTTACCAATTGAGTCTATCTGGTCAATTTTGACCGAAAATCATTAATGCAGACGGTCGACCGTCCGGCACAACCAAGTACTACCCAGACAATTGCTAGCATCATTTTAATATTTTTTTATGTTCATTTTCTTTTCTTTTCTTTTCTTTATGTTGTTTTTCCCCTTTTTACTTCAAAGGGTCGGAAGGGCCGCTAGTCCCTCGATAAGGGCCTCGAAGCCCTCCCCGGCCATGGACGAGGGTTGCAAGTCCTCGCGGGCCATAGCGAGGGTGTGGTAGCCCTCACCTAGGCCCTCGCATGCCATGGTGAGGGCAAGCGAGGGACACGATACCCTCACTAGCCTCGAGTGAGAGGACACAATGAGGGCGGCGAAGGTCGTCGTCCCCGACGGCCCTTTGAACGAAAAAAGAAAAAAAAATAGAAAGGAAAAAAATATAATGAATAAATAAAATTAGAAAAAATATTAAAATATTACTTAAAATTATTCACATCAATGTCGGCCATGCCAAGTATGACGGCCGACCTTCACATAAATGATTTTCGGCAAAAATTAGACGATAGACTTAATTGGCAAAACATGCAAATGTTTAAGACTTAATTGACAAAATTAAAAGGTATAGAGCTGAGTTGACAAAGTGCAATAGGTTTAAGACTTTTTGGACAATTTTCCTATGAAAATTACCTTAAAAAATTTAGGACTGAATTGATACATGTGTAACGGATTGAGAACTTACTTAATAATTTTGCCAAACATCCTTGAAATGACCAACTTGCCGCTGGACAGGTACTGAGCAAGTAGGAGGTGCAGTTGCAATGCTAGTGGTATGCTTCACTTTAACAACAGTGGCCCATGTTAGAGAGAGGGAACGAGCGAAAGCACATCCACAGGAGAAAGAGAGAGAGGGAGGGGAACTTGTAGTAGAGCGAGGGGAGGAGCGAAGCGAATGAGCAATCGAGCGAGAACGGGCGACAAAGAAGCACCCGAGGTCGAGCGAGAAAGGAGCACCACAGTTGAGTGAGAAAAGAGGGGCAACGGGTGGAGAATAGGGTCTTATTTTTTTGAAAGGGAGCCAAAATGGACTTTCAAAATTCTCTTGAGGGTGAAAAAGGCAACATGCTAATCTTCCTTAATTGACGAATTTGGCATTCCGAAAAATGATGAAAGCTCAAGGCTGGTGGGAACCTGCTTTGAGCTTTGAGCTTTTTCAAGGCTAGCATTTGGCCTAAAGCCCATCGGAAATACTTGCCAAACACCTCAAATTTTTCCACCTTAGGAAAGCTGAACCAAACGCAGCCATCATTAGTGATCCACTCACGACAGGTGACCAATTGCTCCGTAGGGTTCGCTCCGCCGAGGTAAAGATCTAATCATCGCTACCACCACCGCCTTCATCTCCACCTCCACCTCCCGCACAAAGACAAAGCGTCGCATGCACCATCCATCTCCACCGAGGCTTATCATTGTATCCCCTTTCATCTTCTTCGCTAGCTAACACAAGTTGTCTTGCAATTCTATTATCTCCACTCGGGAAAAGTGTCGAAAAGTCCTAAACCTATTACATTGGTGCCAATTTAGTCTTAAACCTTTTAATAGTGATAATTTAGTCCTAAACTTTTTAATGATACCAATTTAGTCCTAAACCTTTTAACCTAAAGCCAATTTAGTCCTTTTCGCCTACGTGCACGTACGACGCTAACGTGGATATTTTTAGATAATTTTTCAATAATTTCCTATTTTTCAATTTTTAATTCTTCTTTCTTTTTTTGTCTTTTTTTTTCCCCCTCTTTCCTTCGATGGCCGACAAGGCTGCCCTTTTCGGCCACCGGAGGAAACTTGGAACAAATGACACAAAGAAAAAGAAAGGAAAAAAAAATAAAAAAAATTAGAAAATTGAGAATTACTAAAATATTATTAAAAAATATTCACGTCAGCAGGCCGTACTGCGTAAGTCGCCCCAGTATCAACGTCAGCAATATCCAAGTAAAATTAGTTGCAAGTACTAAATTGATTCTAGGTCAAAAAATTTAAAACTAAATTGGCATTATTAAAAATCTTATGATTAAATTAGCACAGATGTAATATCTTGGCGACTTTTCTGACACTTCCTATCTCCACCCTCACTCTACTCCGTCACGGCGTCACCACCTCTGCTCCAACCCCATATGGCTGTCAGCAATGGGGTCTTGTTCGTGGCCTCTTGGGTTTAACATTACTTGCCTCTTCACGTCGAACTCCTAACTCTCTATCGTCATGATTCCCGCAGCTCCATGCTGCCTCTCCCTTCCAAGTTTCCAACGACCCTTCGGTAGGAGGGCCAATGATTCAGTTCGGTTAACCGAGCTGAAGCATTAGGATGCAAGTCCAAACGAATCTCGCTCTGAACTGAACATGATCTGAACGAAACATCAAGTTCGGTTCAGTTTGATTTTTTGTTTTCTCCTCTTCTTCTTCTTCTTTTTCTTCGAAGCGGCACGAAGTAGGTTTCTTCATCCCTTCCCCTTCGTCCCACATTGAGAGAACCACGGAGGCGCCGAGTAATCGTCCGTTGAGTTTTGACCACCCACCACCGCAGACGGATCCTGCCCCATCACCTTCGGCAATCGTCTCACCGTTGAGCTCCGCCACGCCATGCCGATCCTACTGCCGCCATCGCCACGAACAACAGAGACCCCTCTCTCTCAGCCATCTACAACACCCGAAAACTCAACACCACAATAGCATCTCCTCTCGGCCACCTGACGCCTCCGGATCTGGAGACTCCATGGGCCACGGAGACGTCAAGCCTCCAGATATGGATGCTCGATGGGCCATGGAGGCTCTGTTCCTGAGTTCAAGATAGCGAAATCCTCCAGAAAAATGGCTAATAACTGTTGGGACAGGGAAGAGACAAGAGCCTCGAGAGGAATCACAGAGCTACGCAAGTGAACCCTGCGGTTTCGCTCTGAGGAGGGAGAGAAATTACTGGAGGATTTCCAGTAGTTGCATTTACTTCTCCTTCAGATTCAGTTGTTCATCCTTGTTGCGCAACTTGCGCAATTTTCTTCCCGTCCAAGTAGCCACGGAATCCGGTTCAGTAAAAACCAAATATCAACCTTTGACGAAAAACGTGTTTCGCCGTTTGGACCAACTCCCGGCGAAACGCAAGCTTCGACTGCAATTCGCATGCGAAATTACTGTTCGCTTTTCACTAATTAACCCACGACAAGAATGAAGTGGATGAGCTTAAAGCTGCAGCACAAACTTTTGCCTGGGTCAAATGCCCATCGCTAGAGACTTTAGAACAAAAGGGTCTATGATCATCCGATTTGACCCGCAACCGTCTTCTTCTTCTGTTCAGATTGGAGGCAGATGGTCGTCAAAGGTCTTACGTTGGGCGCCATTAAGTATTGGCTTTAGAGTTGGATTATTCGGACCAAGCTCCTGTCTCTGCATCGTCTTTTACAAGATTCGAAGCATATGCAATTGTCTCCACTGGTTTTTTTTTTTTTTTGGGCACTTTCTGATGCATAATAACATGCTTTCCATTTCATAAAGGATGCGATTCTTTTCAATGTCTCTTTCGAGGGTGAAACCAAGCCCGTTTGCTCCACACGAAGAAGTTTCCAAATTCCACATTTTGGGCAAGCTTGGTCATTTGCTTGCAAGGCCATCGCTAGTCTAGCTAGGCCCCTCCACTTGATCTGATCATTCGGGTCGGAAAATTCAATGGCTGAATGCGAGCTTGTCTAGGTCTCCCGAGAAAAGGGGCATTGAAAAATTAGACTAGACCGATCGACTCAATAGGGTGCCTATTTGAAAAATGGGGGCAACTGGAATTGAGTTAAACTACTTTTTGTTTATGGATGATGTCTCTGGATTTTGGTCTCATGTACAGTGTCATCCCCGAACTTTGCCCCATGTACAATATTGTTCATAAATTTCTCATTTGTTCAATATGGTCCATGAATTATTAGTAAATATTGAATATAATCCCTTGATTATTTGAAAATGCTTAAAGATATAGGTCTTATGTTGAACAAATTAAAAGTTTAAGAATAACGATTATACATTGGATTAAAGTTCAAGACTACATTTAATGAATTAAAAATTTGAGGATGTTATTACACCTTGGACTAGTGTCAGGGACCACTTATGTCATTTTCATTTTACGGATTTTGCCGATAATGTTGTGTTTGGGAGAGAGGAAAAAATGAAAGTTTGAGTGAAAAATTGAAGAAAAATTTGAAGTTTTAGTGTGAATGATGAGAATGACATCTGAAGGAAAAAAAAATGCGACTTCCAATCTCATTATTTTCTCGTAATATCTCTAATTAATCTTTAATAAATCGAGATATTTTTCAAGGTGGCCAGACACTTGGCTCGTTAGTTGTTAGCAATTTGGTCCTTGAAGAAGAAGACAGAAAATGGTGGGTAGGTTGTTCTCTTGGGCAACAGTGTCTCCCCGTTGACTTCGGCTTCCTCCCAGTCAACTTTCCACCGCCTTGCTGCCTGCTTTACCTTACGCGCTTCCTCCTCCATGAGAAACTTCAACTCTCTCTCCCTCCCTCCCTCTGCTTGTGAACGCAAAGTCGCAAATGGCTGTCCCTAGCCTCCTCCCGAAACATTATTAAACGACCCAATGCCCACCAAACCTCGAATAATTCGGAGCCGTGTAAAGGCACAACCTTTGACTGTCAAAACAACGAACGCACAGGCAACTTCGGCAGTTTTCAGACTTTCAAACCCATGGACCCTTTTCGATCCTCGATCCATACCACGACGGAACCGTCGCTTGCGCACGCCTCTCTTAAGTGTATCTCCCCTCCGTTCTTCCCAAAAGCTTTCTGTGGAGTCTGAACGAGCCCGAGTTTTTGTTTTTTTTTTGCTTCTTCTCAGTGATGGAGGTGGCTGCTTCTTCTGGTTACGCAGAGAAGGCCATTGAATCGAGGGCTTTGGAGGCTCTAGGGAAAGGGTTCGATCTGACGAGCGATTTTCGGCTCAAGTTCGCCAAAGGGTGTGGTGGTGAGAGGTTGGTGGCGCTCGATGAGGGCCATAAAAGGGACATTTTGATTCCCGGTGGAGGGACCATCAAGGGTGTTTCCGAGGATATTCGGTGCGATAAGGGGGATAGAATCAGGTTCAGGTCAGATGTTCTTGAGTTCAATCAGGTAGATATTTCTGTGAACTTGACTTGACTTGTTCAATCAGGTAGATATTTCCTGTGGATAGTGATTGCAATTCTCGAGAACAATTTGAGTGCCCTGCCTTGGATGTACTGAGAGAAATCCGAACTCGATATGGTTGGCTTGACACAAAGTTGAGTTGAGACTTTTTCACCGACTTTTTAAGCTGTGACACGAGACGAAAAGAATAACCGAGGCGATTATGACGACACTGCACGAATTGGCAGCCCTGGCTGTGAAAAATCAAGAATTTGGAGAAATGGATCGTTTTCTGCAAGCTGCAGTTAAGCTAATCATATGCAGGTCGTTAGATTCTTGAATCAATACACGTGTGAAGTGAACACGATTCGAACTTTACCTTTTCGTGTTGTACCATGTGATGCACATTAAGTTCTGTGGAAAAGGAAACCATAATTCTGTGAGTATTCAATAGCTTCTTTTGCTGTGATAAGTTTATGATTGAAAAGGTTCTCTCTGTGTGCCGGTTGTGAGCTATATTGTCCAGTCTGTATTATACCTATTAGAAAGGCTTCCGAGTATGAAAATGGTACTAGTACTCAAACTCTCTTCTCGTTCTTACTGACTGTTAAGTTGAGCTTTCTTCTCAATGAGGATGGGTGTACTACTTGTGTTGCTCATTTTCTTGGGCCTCTCTTGTTCTATTTTGTCCTTGTCCTCTGCTGTGTGACCTCTGCTTTCAGTCTTATCATAATCCATTGCCCGAAATTGACTGTCTGAGCTGACTTTAATTGTAAAGAATCCTTAACTGATGGGGACTGAATCATGATATCTAGGTCTCTTAGGTTTTTCTATGTGTGTTTTTTTTTCACATTCCAGATGTCCAACTTGTGGTGGCAGTTCCTCGCTGCGGCCGATGTTTGATCCGTAGGTGACTTAGAGTATGATTGAGCGGATAAGAGTGCAGAAACGGTGTACAAGAGATTGAATATGTGCAGAGAAATAAAGCTAAGAGACTTTGCTTATTTTTAAAGAGGCTGAAGTCTCAATAATTGAAATCATTGGAATACTTGCATTGGCGCAATATTTGAGTATGTCCTACGGCCACGAGTTGAAGGCACAATTGCAAGATTGCAAACAAGTCAACAAATGACATAGAAGGAGAATCCTCTGGTGCTCTATCTCCATTGGAATACTTGGGTTGGCACCATATGTTGAATATGTCCTAAGTCCATGAGTTGAAAGCACAATTGCAAGAGTGCAAACCAGTCAACAAATGACATAGAAGGAGAATCCTCTGGTGCTTTATCTACCACTATGCAAATACTGGTCTAGACTAGACGTATATTGAACGAGCGCTTGCTGTCACCTAGTCACCGTGGAAGATGATGCTACATTAGCTGGCGATATAGGAAAGCTCTACCGCATTATTTAAGGCAATCGGGCGCTTCTGCATGCAGCTATACTTGGACAAAGTTTTGGGTCAAAACCGTAAAATTTACGCCGATTAAAAAGATAGTCCTGCAAATGTTTTCATTTGAATGGAAAACAATTGATTTTTCTTAAAAAAGGGAATGAACAGGTAAAGCCTGAAAGTTATGTGTTGGATTTAAATGCTGAGGATGTTTTGTCGCATCACATCAAGGAACAAGGAGAGATAACTGGGGACGCTTGGAACACTGTTGCTGTCTCTTGTAGAGAAAAAAGATGAAGACCTCCAAAGATACAGATGAGCTCGTCCAATAGTTTCAAATCCCAAATAATTAGGGACTGCCACACTAGGAGATCTGCTGGTGCATAGTCCAGAATTGGGTTGGTTTCGTTTTGGACTAGAGTTACTTGAACAATTTCCCCCTCTTCATCTTCACTTATAGATGCTGATGAACATTTCCTACTGAGTTCAGTGTCATGCCTGCTCTTCAATTTCGTTAATTAAGACCATTAACTTACTATCTCTTGTTAGCCTCTCTGTTTTTCTTTTCTCGGTGGAGGGGCGGGGGAGAATTTAATCTCTCTGTTGACTCTCAAGTTTCGTAGTGAATACACAGACTGATGTAAATTTTGGAAATTTGCAAATGGACTATATTTTTTCCGAATTAACTATGATTTATAGGTTTCAATTGGTACATTTCATCGTTATGTCATTGTTTTTGTGGCTTTCGGGTATACAAGTACAATTGCACAAGTGAAATTCTTTGGAGTGTCCTTTTCCTTTAACATCCAAGACACCGGTATATATACAAAATAGGTCTCACTAATCACTATCCTATCGGATATTTTTCCTTTAATGGCACAAACATTCTTGCTCTTCTTCTCTAGAAGGAGGGAATGAAAATATACAACAGCATGTTCCTGTGTATTTCCGTTGCACTTACTCTCTAATCCAAATGTCATTGGGTTTTGGTGTACAATGGTATGGTGGCATCATGACTTGCAGCTGTGGTTTTTTATTTTAATCCATAGCAATGTTAGTTCTCAATACATATTCATATGCCTCTGTCCCAGCTGCTTTACATATTAGCACCCTTGCAGGTTGCGACTTGAGTATTTCTTATTGGTTCTGCCATGTTCTTTCATTGTAGATGTCGGAATTACTTAACCAGAAATCTTCTCTACAAGGGAAAGTACCTTCTGGCTACCTTAATGCCATTTTCGAGATGAGTGGCGATTGGCTTCTCGATACTGCAGACACCAAATATCTCGCTCTTGATGGCTATTTCATTTCTCTGTATTATTTGCATCTCACCTCATCCCCCCTGGTGTTGCAAGAAAAAGTAAAGAAGTCAGTTCCACCACGTTGGGATCCAGCCTTATTGGCCAGGTATCTGTCACTTGCTCAAGAGGCAAAATAAATTTACTTACTAGATGTTTCCCATGAAAAATCAGTTCCCGGAAGCATTTTCTGCTTCTGTTTTGTATTTTCTGTCGGTGGGCATGATTATTGTTGCTTGCAGGTTCATCCATACATATGGGACACACATTATAGTTGGGATGGCTGTTGGAGGTCAAGATTTAGTGTGTGTAAGACAGAGACATACATCACCAATATCTCCTGCTGATCTTAGAAGGAATCTGCAGGATCTTGGAGATATTCTATTTTCAGATGGAAATAGTTCATCCCTGTTGCAGAGGGCAGCTAGAGATGGCAAGCATAAAGTATCTATTTTTGTCCCAAAAGTAGATTTATGCTGTGTTTATGTGAAGTTCTGATGGAAGCAACTGATCTTTTACAGGTGCCAGAGATTTTTAATCGCATTTTGCAGTCGAACACCTTGCAGTTAAGCAGCATTACAGAAACATCAAGCAAAGATGTAAGTGAGGATATTGCTGGCTATGTCCCTCTTCTACATAAGTCTCCATCCAAACCTACAGTTTTTTCATACTCTTTATTGATGTTAATTAGGGCCTCACCATAGTTTGTTCAAAAAGAGGTGGAGATGCGTTCTTGCATAATCATTCAAAGTGGCTTCAAACGGTGCCTGCCAAGCCAGAGGCAATCCTCTTCAAGTTTGTACCTATCACTTCTCTTCTGACTGGAATTCCGGGCAGTGGCTATCTGAGTCATGCAATCAACCTTTATTTGCGATGTGAGTGCTCTTATTTTGGGCCTACATGGGCAAGTGATGTTTTCGACTTTTGGGTTGATGGACAAAAGAATATGGTGCAATCATCAGCATATTTTGTATGTAACTGTGAATTAAGTTATTCTTCTTCTTCAACAACTATGTGCATTGGTCATTTCTGAAAATTGAGTGCCTGATGAATTACCAACTAATCCGCCCCGAGATCCTGAATCTAAGAGACTGATTTCAGCTATTAATTTCTCTAGTGGTCAGTGAAAAGACCACTTTTTGCAGACATTGTTAGCTATTAGTGATTGAAAAAGACTTAGCTACAAGCATATGCCAATACCAATCTACATTATGTACTCTAGGATCAACCCTCGCCCCAATGTGGATCTGTACTTGTTTTTCAACATGGTTGTGACAATTCACTTACCTTTCTATCAGACAAGCCTAATTCTGAAGATCTACAATACTTTCTGGAGTTTCAAGTGCCAAGGCAGTGGGCTCCAACATTCTGTGAACTGCCTCTCAGGCACCAGAGGAGAAAGACATCTTATCCTTCGCTGCAATTTACCTTCATGGGTCCAAAGATATATGTCAGCTCCACTCAGGTAAGCCTTCCAAGAGCTCTTACCTCAGATTAGAGCTTTGTTCTCAAAATGCCTGTCGTATGGGCATAACTAGTGATTCCTAGAATTACACTATGCATCGTTTGATCAAGCTTGGTAGATTTCATTAGTAGCTGGTCCATATCTTTATTTTTCTTTTTAGAATCTCTACCATTTTGGCAAGGCCTAATGTTGTTTGATAGCTTTTGCATTTTTCCCATGCTTCTTCATTCCGCTATCATGACTCATTCCATTGTGTTCTGCGCTTTCTCTTATTTCCTGGGAACTTATTTGGCCAGTCTTCAACAGACCCAGAGATAGCATACCGTTAATGCTCAGCATACCCTTCCTTAGCCAATCTACATTTTTCTACCCTTATTCCTTATTATTGTCTCAAATATTTCTTCTTGAAAAGATATCACAATTTCACTTCTTATGTCAGTAAGATTTTCTGGCCTATTGTAACCCAAGTTGGTGAAATTTAGTGGTCTATAAAACGAGACTGTTCATTATGATTTTTTTTCGGGACAGGTAACTAGCAATCTGAAGCCGGTGGTTGGCCTACGCTTATACTTGGAGGGAAAGAACTGCAACCGTTTGGCCTTGCATTTGCAGCATCTCTCGAGCCCCCTCACGTAATGACCTCTGCACCAGCGGATATCGCCATTGACAGGCCCCCTCGGTGGCGAGGCTCTGATGAATTCGACTCCAGTGGCCAATTTATGGAACCAATAAGGTGGAAGTCATACTCAAAAGTATGCACATCCGCCGTTAAGTATGACCCTAACTGGATGGAAGGGGAATCCAGTGGTGTCTTTGTTGTGACTGGAGCCCAGCTTCTTAGCAGAGGGAGCTGGCGAAAAACCGTGCTTCACCTCCGCCTGCTCTTCTCCTATGTACCCAACTGCACCATCCGGAAGACGGTGTGGGCCATAGCACCGCAGACTGCTCACAAGTCCGGATTCCTCGCAAATATCAGCACAACATTTACCTTCACTCAAAAGAGTTTTGCCGGTGCAGATAAAAGGGCACCAGCTCAGCTCAACTCTGGTGTGTACCCGGATGGACCGCCTGTGCCAGTTAGAAATGGGAAGCTTCTCAAGTTTGTGGAGACAGCTGAGGTGGTGAAGGGCCCGGAAGATGCTCCGGGGCACTGGTTGGTAATAGGGGGCAAGCTAGTGACGGACGGCGGTAAGATAGGTTTAAATGTAAAGTTTGCATTGTTAGACTATCCCTAGGTAACTACCATTCTTAATGTACATATTTGTTTCAGATAAATGGCTTTGGTTGTTTTTTCTTTTGAATTTTTCCTAATGTACACGAGATGATTGAGTCTAATACACAGAACGAGATTGCTATGCATGATTGCCTTGTATAGACATAAATAACAGGACACTGCAATTTACACCTTATCCAAAACCCATCTAGGACTTTTTCTGTTATCGTCAAGCCCTTGTGGTTAGAGACTCAGAAAGGTGGGTAATCCTTGCCATTCTCTTGGCATGCCATCTAGATCAATATGACTTAGAATAAATAGGTGAAGGGATAATTGTCTAAAAAATTCTAAACCTATATGGCGGTCAATTCAATCATAAACTTTTTAATTGTGCCAATTTAGCCCTAAATTTTTTTATTAATATATCGATTTAGTTCTAAATCTTTTAATTGTATTAATTTAGGTCTAAATCTTTTGAGAATTTGACAATTCGGACCTTAAACCTATCACTTGGATAATTGGTCGAAAGACTACAATGACAAACCATAAGATTTAGGACTACATTTACCTTTAACTAATTTTGCATCACAAAAAAATTCTAAATCGGTACAAACATGATAAATTTATCCTCGGTTATCTTCTGTTCAATGTTCTTTGGAATTGCTGACGTGGAAACACACGTGACAAGCGACTCGTCCGACGTGGATTACTTGGTAAATTTTCAAAAGGTTTATACATAAATTGATACAATTAAAATATCTAGGACTAGATTGATATATTGGCAAAATGTTTAGGACTAATTTGGCACAATTGAAAGGTTTAGGATAAATGCAAATCGACAAAATTTATGACACAATTAAAAAATTTTAGGGCTGAATTGGCCACTGTCTAATAAATATATGACTTTTCGGATAATTATTCCAACAGTAAATCATGCCCTTCACCTACCCGGATTTTTGTTAAAAAAAAAAGTGAAATTTGTAGGGGACACAATAATGTGGTCTGATCGGTCAGGATCTGGGTTTGAAATTACTTGACGTGCTGTGGACAATTATTTCTTCTTGCCTGGTCAAAGGCAAGAAAAAGTAGAATGCAACATGGTGAGAGGTGGGAAAT
This sequence comes from Rhodamnia rubescens, assembly GCA_021437795.1. NCBI lineage: Eukaryota > Viridiplantae > Streptophyta > Magnoliopsida > Myrtales > Myrtaceae > Rhodamnia > Rhodamnia rubescens. The sequence continues at coordinate 1,609,934 of JAILYA010000003.1, read as the reverse complement.
TTCTTCCGGATCAGTACTAATTGCTGTTTGCTCGTGCCAAAATTCATTCATCATTACATACAATAGTGTGAAATTAACACCTGTGACTTTGTGTAGTCTCGCATAATGATCCATAATCAGTCTTTACTCGCATTAGATCGGGCCATGCGTGTCGACCCCGAAGCCTATTATAATTTTGCCAATTCAGTCATCGATCTATTGATTATGAAATGATCAAGTGTTTTCACATTTTTTTTCAATTGAATCTATCCATCGCTGACGTAGACGCCGGCTGTTTTACGTGACACGGAATGCCGAAGAATTACTGTTATTCGTGTGTCCAAAATGAAGCTTTATGCTTAAAACTTCCTGCCAATTTTTTTCCTTTTCGTTTAATCTGCAGAGTAGTTTATATAATAAGCAGACGGCGCTCACTGGAAAGTTTCTCATAACTAGATGAATCTTCCTAGATCGACGTTGCGAAATTGGCCCTAAATGACCAAGCATCCTTCAACAATGCTCTACGTCTTCCTGTAATGGAGGATTGATACAAGCATGTGTAAGCGAACCGTTGTTGATTTCATTTCTCTTGTGATCACGCATTTACGGCGTTTCGAATCTGTCTCCTCCGTCTTTAATCAGAATGAATCGTTTATCGCCGAATAACCATATGAATTGGAGTTTGGACTACTGGTTTTCTGTAATCGGATGAAGGAAGTACTGTGAAGAGTGTTCAAAGCCAGAGCACAGAAATTCCCTCACATCAGATTACATACTAGAGATTTTATTTCCTCTTTTCGAATACTTCGGCGGCTCGACAGGAGTCGACAAAGTCCAATCACAGGAAGAGAAAACAATTTCAGCGGCTTTTACCGGCTGTTTCACATATCTGTTCATTAAAGAGGCGTACACGAGCACACGAGACGGTCATTGCCAGTTCTTTCTGATCTCGAAGTAGTAGCTGAAGTCCATGTAGCACCTCCCTTCATCATCCACGAACTGTGGAAAACCACATGAATCAACAATGGATGAACACAAGGTAAACCCAGGAAGGAAGAGAGAGAGAGAGAGAGAGAGAGAGAGAGAGAGAGAGAGAGGAAGATCTGAATCAGTGGAATCCATTTTCCTGGGAACAATAGTCTTGACGGTTGAGCTTTAAGGAAGTTACCTTAGTTCTGACAAAATAAGAGCCTCTGGCAAATAGACCACAGGGGATGGTCTCTTCCTCCAACTCATGTGTGTATGGTTCTTGCCTGGGACTGAAAGTTCCAATCATTATTTTGGTGTTCTCCACTGTCATCACCATCCGGAAAAAGTATACGCGATTTCAGAACATCAGAAGCGAAATAGGTTTCGTGGACGACGAATTGAGCTGTTGTTTCTACCTCTTATGCCGGTCTTCCAGACAGTGTATGCATACTTGAGGCCGGACACGGCGCTATTGAAGACGTTGAATGAGAACTTCGTGTGGTACCGTGATCCTTCCTTGAGCGTAAAGAGACTGCGCTTTGGGTTGTTTGAAGCAGCAAATGGCAAGTTAACATCCGGTCTTCCCGGGGATAGGATCGAAAGGGTCAGTATCTTCACTTCTGGCCCATTTTTCCCGACTTCACCAAAATGAACAGAGAATCAGGTGAGAACAGTTCAATTTAAATTGAAGAATCTTCGCTCTGTCGGAGTATGTTCTCACCGTCAATGAAGTGTAGTGCTAATAGTTCCGCAAAAGGCAAGGTTCTAAGGAGATATAGTCTATATACTGTACATCGACGACATTGGATTGACGATGAATGCGCTAGTAACCATTTAAACGAACTCAAACGGACAGATTTCACGACACAACAGTGATTACATTGATTGTGTACATAAATTGCTTTCCTGTTGGTTTTTAAATCAAAACCAGTTAAAATGTGTCCAGCTTAGTATACTGGGAGAAGTTACATTACCCCCAAATTCAATGGCAGAGACATCCACTCTTCCAAAGAGATGTTCTTTCCATCTCTTCAGTCTTCCCTCATCCTAACAAAAAGAACATGAACAAGAAAGTCCATACATGTTGGTTGGAAGGTAAATAAAAATAGACAAGTAAAGTGACATAAATCATGTCAAAAACAATAACCTTGTCCTTCTCAATTTGTTCCTTCAAAGAGAACTTCAGACCACAGTCTTGCCCGTCAACAGACCTCAACTTCCCATCATCATCTTCTTCCACGCGATCGCTTCCTGCACGAACGACCCCATTCTCGACCTTCGCATCTTCGGTTTCGCCTGAACTCTTGAAAGCGGCATCCTTAGGAGTCGGCAAGGCCAAAGTTCCTGCAGCAACCGTAGACATCTCGACTTCAAGTCTCGACTCGAACCCTTATGGACTTGATTCTCGCTTTGAAGAAGAAGAGTCCGTTTGAGGGTTTCCAGCTCAGCCCCTACTTAAGTGAAATGTGTGGGCGTATATATAATGTTCTTGGAGGGAATCAAATGGAGGGTATAAAGCTGGACTGTGATGATCTGATGCAGATTTTTAAAACACAAGAACAGAGGGGGGAAAAGGGTAGTTCTGAATAGAGAAAGATGACTAAAGTTTGAAGGAAACTAAAGTTTGCAGGCTAAAAAAGTGAGCTTTCCATCATTATCTGTCACATTTTTTTTCAACTATGCCAGCAGTTCATGGCATGCCATTTCTCTCTGAGCAATCATGATCTGATGTGTTTCGCGGGAATAAAGTTTCGAAATGGCAATGATTGTGAGGGAAAACATACAGAGCAGAGATTAAAGGAGAGAATGAAAAGTTGTTCATTCTTGCTGCAGAGGTTGGTGATGGAGAAAAGAAACAGTAACTTATTTGTCCAGGCCTTGTTGTAAATTTGACCGACAGTCAAAAGAACAGGAACAGATGATTAGCTTACGATGCAGTTGGTAATTGACACTTGATAGAATGCATTGATGAGAGAGTTATGTTAGGGCTTCTAAGATTGATTCATGATATAAGTTTACGACACGAGCAATCGAACCGACCGTTCCGGACCAAATCGGATCCAAGTTCCAGCCTTAGAGCTACGGTTCCCCTCTCCTGCTCCAAGGTCAATTTCTAGGTTGAACATGAAGAAACAGAAAATCAAATCGGTTACCCATTTTCAGGAAAAGAAATCCTAAGAAATTAAAATGCATAGTTGATAAACGGAACGACAGAGAGGCCGGGTTGTGGGATGTCCAGATCTGTCAAAATGGGACATAAGTCCTTTACTTATCCATATATGATGTGATGAGTCTTTATGAGGGTTAATTATATTCCATAAATAGGCTTAAACATAATTTGAGTATTGAATGTGCCGTAAATGGATAATAAATGAGATTACAACTTTTTTAGACTCAACATATCTCTATTGCTTTTTTTATTCCTTCACGCCCTCACTCGATCTCGCATTCATTTGCTCCGCAGTCATATTCGCCTCAATTTGGATATGGGTTTTCATCGATTGGATTAAATATAAAAGTGTTTTTTAGGAATATATATGAGTTACTAGATTTGCATTACGATAAATGAGTCACAAATGGGTTAAGTGAGTCCATCTAGGTCGGACCATTTATGATCCGACCAACCCACCCGTTTGACGGGTCCGGATGCCATAGCCCGGCCACGATCGAGCTTCGGTGAGTGCATCATGAGTATTACACGACCGTAGCTCACCAACGGATGGCGAGACCCTCGCCTATTACATGTTACCTTCAATTTAACTACTTCTTTCTTGTTTTGATTGAACTTTTTTTTCCTCCCTTCAACTTTGGCAACGACTATGCGTTGGCCTTAGCTTTTTTCTCTCATAATTAGCAGTTTATTCTAGATAACAATAAGAAGAATCGAACCGGTTCCTGCCCATCATACATAAATATAAAGAGAGACTCGCCACTGAAGACGGTAGGAATCGAAATCCGCTGAACAATGATTTCCTTAACCTTCAATGATTCGTGGCATGCGACATCTCGATCAGGCGGGAGTAGGAATTCCCAAGAATCGACCAGGTAACATCATGAAATCGAATGAACACAACAACGTCTTGCCTTTTTTCCAATTGGAGTGTGGATTACGCTTGCAAATCTCACGTTCACTTTGGCTCTTTGAGAGGATGAAAATCGGTCTTCAATTGCCACCGATGGTTTTTTAGGGCCTAAACTTGCATCTCTAATGTATCTTCCATTGAGTAGATGCTTCAGCGACCATATTGAGGAAGTAGACCGAGCTGTATCATCAAGAATGTTCTCGAAAACCGTGCACATGCCGGCCGAGATGCTCCGCTCGTTCTCTCTCTCTCTCTCTGTCATCTTCTCCTCTCTTACCACCCGACGCCCATTGGACTACTGCAGATTGCCGTTGCTGCTGCGCAAGCTATCGCTGGCCATTGAAACGACCACCACCACCGCGGTTGCCGGTGATAGGGAGGCGGCGCCATGAAATTAGGCTGAACAAAGCGTGTAAAGTTCGATTCCTCCTCTCCGCGGAAAAGTCTATTTCACTATAATGAAATCAACTCCCCTTACCTTTGAACCTCAGCTTTTCGTACATCAATCATTCATTTTCTTTCTAGCCGTTGTTTGCTTAACTAGTCTTCCTGTAAATATAGGCCTTTTCTTTTGTGTTTCACACACCAAAAGCAAAAAATATGATTCACGAGCGCTCTTCTGCCCTTCTTGCTCTCCAGATCTATCAAAATGGGTCTTATATATGTTAGTTATATTTAATAAATGACTCGTAAATGTGATTATAACTTACTTGCACCCAACCCGTTCCTACTCCTTTCTCTTTATTCTCATTCGCCTTCGATCTCTCTCTCACTCACTCCGCACTTCACCTTAGTTTGGGTATGGTTTTCTTAAATTGGATTAAATATGAAAGTATTTTAGGAATATGAGTTTGGGTCGGTATGGGTTAGGTATATGTCGGATCAAGTTTGAGTCATTGAATTTGCATTGCAATAAAATGGGTCATAAACTATTTAAATGAGTCTATTAGAGTCGGATCATTTATGACCCGACCAAACTTACCCATTTGACGGATCTACTTGTAATTGGTTTCATGTTTCTCGCCATTCTTGCCCGAATAGCATGGTGAAACATTAATAAACGGGTCCGTTGTACCCTGGAGGATCCTCGCATCTCACTTTCGACGCTTACGAAAAGCCAAAAATTGTCATTGAGATAAGTGCTTGCATGCCTCGGACATTTGTCGATTTCGCATTTCCTTTGGGCGATTCTCGCATACATTGTACAACAAGTTTAGGGCGAGCATGGTAACACTTCTTTAGAAATCAAATTTGGGTTAGAAGTTAATTTTTCTATTTCTACTTAGAAGCATAAATTGATTTTTTTATTTCGCTCCAAAAGTTGCTTTCCCATCGTAGAAATTCGTTTGGTATATGTTGAAAATTTCTACTTCTAAAACATTATTAACACAAAATCTTCTCAAACGAGTTATCATCACCGCGAAAATATTTCTACTTCATTTTTTTATTTTTTCTGTAAAAAATAATTTTATTGTTAAAAATATTATTTACTTTTTAAAAATAAAAAAATTTATTTATTTTTTACTCTGGCACTGAACATAGCGACTCGGCGGTGGTGGCGACGGGTGGTGGTGGTTGGCGGGGGTGCTGTCGAGTGGAGGTTGGCGGTGGCCGGAGGAGGTCGAATGAGGTGGTTGGCGGTGGCTCGCGGCGGTGGGTGGGTGGTGGTGGTGGTCGGTGGTGTCCCGGGGGAGGACAGGGGGCGGGGTTTGCTACGGTGGTCCGCGAGCGGGGGTTGGTGACTCGTTGGCGATGGTCGGGGGAGGGCGGAGGGCGCGGGGTCGGCGGTTGGTGGCGAGGGTCGGCGGAGGTCGGTGGTTGGCGGCAGTATGTGGTGACGGTGGAGGTGTGATTGAGCGATAGAGGGATAATTAAAAGAGGGTGGGGGCGTAATGAAAAGAGAGTGATGTGAGAAATATTTTTTGAGTTGAGAAGCAATATTTTTCAACTTGTTAAATTTGGGAGAAAACAACTTCGGAGTGAAAATTCACTTTAGAAGTAGAAATTTCTTTGCATCACCAAATAGATTTCTACTCCAAAAGCACTTATGGAGCAGAAATTCACTTTCAGTGTTATCATGCGCACCCTTAACTGTTCTTTTATCCCTATGAACATTGTCTAATTCCTAATTGGACGTCACGTGCAGCAACCAATAACCATGAAAGTGTCGATGATGGGTCAACTTCATTAAGGCCGAAAGAATGACAATCCGTTTCCTTCTTACCATTCCTAGCATTGCCCACTATGTTTTGGTAAATCTGTCTTCTCGTAGATGTCCAAACCCTGATTATGATTAAAAAAAAAAACTAATGAACTTATTAAAAGGTTTCCCTGATTTGGCATAGTGAATTTAGTGACTAGAACTACATGAAGCAGTCATATGAGATGGGTTGGAATTGCAACTATCTATATTTCTTCTTATAGTTGCAAACATAACATATGGTATTTATATATCTCCTTTACAGCGCAGAAAGTAACATTTACTCGCATGCTATCTGAGTCGGACGTGTTCAAGGTCGTGGTCAAATTGGTTCACCTTTCAAGCGAGAAAAGTAAAAAAAAAAAGTCTTAAACCTATTGCATTTCTACCAATTTAGTACTAAACCTTTAATTTGACCAATTTAATCCATACAACCTTTTTGCATTGATACTAATTCAATATATTTGACCAATTTTAATTGAAAATCGCCGACATGAATGACGATTGTCCTACGTAGTTTATTAGCATTGACGTGAACATTTTTTTTTTTTATAATTTCTTTTGGATCTTTTATTTTTTTTTTTTGTGGTTTTTTCTTTCCCTTATCATTTTGCAGGTGGTCAACCGACCCCCAGCCACGGGCCATAGCCGGCGAGGGCCAACCTCCCTAGGCCATGCCTGGGCGAGGACGAGCGCCGATGAGACCTCCTCAGCAGATTTGGCAAGGCCGACCTTCACCCAAGCCTAAGTGGCCTTGCCGGTCCTCCCCTGGGGGTGGCCTCACCCAGGCGGGAATCGCCAGACGCAAAATTTCTGGTTTGAGAGGAGGAAAGCAGCTTCACTAGGTGAGAATCTTGGAATAGCCTTTTTGTGGCGTTCATGATTGCTTCACATGCTTCTCATCATTGCGGGGTCATATAATATGATGAGGGTAGTAGATTGAATATTTGCAATGTCTTGAAGGCCATCATTGCACGATGGTCAATCAAAGAACTTTTGTTTGATTATATCAAGAGAGAGAAAACGAAGAATCCGCGAAAGTGCGCAGTAGTAATCATGATTAAGCAATGTTGGTGATGGGTTGTTCAGTAGTTTAATCCCACCAACTTGGCTCCAACCTCACCAGTCTCGAACGTTGTCGCTTCACTTTATCGTGACTATGTAAGAAAGACATCCTGTTACAAACACACAGCGGAATAGAATTGCCTGACCATACTTGTCCTAGAGTAAGCCTAAAATGGAGTATGCAAGATATTATCTTTAGGTTTAGGTGTTTTGTTTCGATGGAAGGCATTTATGAACGCACACAAAGCGCTCTACCTGATATATTTTATGGTATTTCGGTGGCTTCTATTATAGATCTCATGAGAACTGCACAAAAAGCCTTAAATTGATGGTGTTTAAAGAATTTGTTTATCATTAAAAGAAGTGATTATTGGACATGAAAAAAGTGACAATGGCTCTGATCAGGCACCTATTTCCCAATATATGTGTTGTTTGGCTGTCTATAAATAGGCCAAACCACACATATAACAACAACTTTTCTATTCTTTATAACCCTCTCATCTTCACAGCATTCTCTCTTCTTCTCCTTATGCACACAAAGTCTGATAACACATTCCGGTGAAATTCCAAAAGAGAAATTGCGTAATTGTTGAACTCGTTCTTTTGTGGCCTCAGTGTATATCACGGAGGTATGTTTGTTTTCAAACCCTTGCATCAACAATAATAGGGGCAAATAACACCTTAAGGACAGTGATTGTTGGCACGCATCAAAGCATTAAAGAATTGTAAACTACTGCTCATATCTTCGTCGATAATAGAATTTTCTCAATAATCTTAAGGTATTATTATCATGGAGAAGGAGACAGTGCTAGATCAAGTGCTCTCAATCTTGATAGATAAGTATTAATGAAACTTTTGTTTAAGTAAATTTATGCTTCAATCATCTTTCTTGCGGCATAATAGACTATCTCACGTTTCTATAGTACTTTAAAATTTATTAATAAAAGTGGTATGATATGACGTGATAATCTGGATAGGAGGGATTGTGAAATTTATTCACAAGCAAAGATGACTAAGAAATCATTCTCAAAGGTAGAAAGATCTACTGAAGTACTTGAATTGGCGCATTTTGATATTTGTTTATTAAATGGTATGTAACTAGAGATTGAAATCGTTAATTTATTGAATATATTGAGGATTACTTTAGCTGTACTCATGTTTACCTTATGAAATTAAAAGATCAAGATTCGTTGATGTGTTTAAGGTACATAAGGAAATAGTTGATAATCAAAATGATGCAAAAATCAAAGTTTTGAGAAGTGATCTGCGAGGATAATGCTTCTCATTTGATTTTCCAGCATCTTCTGAAGAAAATGGTATTGTGCATCAAGCAAGTGCAATCACAGTTTTGATAAGTAATCAGGGAAGATAACACTTCGCATTAGTTTTTTTTTTTTACATTTTGTGAAAAAAAAATGGTAGTGTGCAGAAAGTGCACCTTATGCACCACAAGAAAATGGATTGGCAGAAAGAAAGACTTAACTTTTAGTAGATATGGTTAATTCCATGATCTTACAAGCAAAATTGCCAATCAATTTGTGGGGAGAATCACTTCTTGCTGCATGTTTTGTTTACAATGAAATTCCTTCAAAGAAATTTAAGATATCCCCACATGGATTATGGAAAGGAAGGATACTGAATATCCAATACTTTAAATTATGGGGATGTCTTGCATATTATAGAAGTCCTGATACTAAGCCAATCAAATTAGGATCAAGGGCATTAAAAGTTGTGTTTGCTGAATATGCTGAAACTTCTAAATCTTATCGATTGTAAATGTTGAATCTAATATTATTGTGGAATCAAAAGATGTTGAGTACCTGGAATAAACATTTCTTATAGATTCAAGTGATACCTTAGCCATATTCACAACCACCAATTGAGGCAAGCAATCTTTCGTCAAATAAAAAAAAATTGCTCGACTCTTCAAGTGAGCCCAGGAGAAGTCAAAGAGTGAAGAAAACAAAATAATCCTATTGTGATCTTATAAACTCTTAGTAGAAGGGGATAGGGAAAATGTTTTAAATAAATTACCCATGTTATTTTACTTGGATAAAGGTCCAAGAACGCTCAGTGAGGCATTGACATTTAGAGATGCATCATTTTATAAAGAAGCAATTAATGACGAAAGGAGGTGCCGAGGAATAATTCTTCATGTTCTATCAGATCGTCTCTATGAAATTTTCGATCTGACACAAATCCTAGAGACAATTGAAATATCTTGAAGACCAAATACAACACTGACAAACAAGATATTGATAGATTTACTGATTTGCAAACTTGTAATCCATATGCACTGGTTACTCGAATAACACCCGGGTGTTACTCGAGTAACCGGTGCATATGATTCTCCTTTCACCATTGAATACAATATTAAGATTCTCGAAAGGTATAGTTAGCACTACTGCCCAAGAAATAGGTCTTAGACCAATTGATAATAGTCAAGTACAGTGGAAGCCCAACTTTACAATATCTAATGAATTTGTCAAAAGTTCAATGGATAACAACAAGCTGTTGTATCTTGACAGATCAAGTAAGGAGGCGCAAGGTTTGTACACATGGTAAGTTAGGAGGATGAGTGTAAGAAAGTACTCTTAATAGTTCAGGTTTTATCAATGCTAACATGGGTGTAAGAAAACACTCTTCACCTATAAAGGACTCTTATATATTTTCATGAAAGCTGGAGCAAGCACAATGCCATAAAATTGCTAAAGCATAGGAAATTTCTAATTGAGTGTTTATAAATTTACATATGCTATAATTTTGATTAACAAATGAAATCGTGGTTCAAAATTTTATCTACCATTGATTTTGTTAAGGGAATTATTTACACTAATCGAAGGGTCAAATCTTAATAATACCTTCTTATTGTATCAATGTATGTAAATTAACACACATAATAGCAAGAAGTAATTGTTGGATACGAAAAAAAATGATTGTTGTATATGAGAAATGGTTGTTGACATGAAAAGAAATGATGGTTCCGATGAGGTACCTATTCCCAATAGATGTTTTGTTTAATTGTCCTTGAATATGATCAAATCACATTGTTCAATAATAACAGCAACTTTCTCTTCTTAGTAACTCTCTCTTCTTTCAATATTCTATCTTTTTCTCTTTTCTCACACACTTTTGACAACACATGTAAGGTGAAATTCCAACAGCCATATTGGAGTAATTGCTGAATTCATTTATTTGTGACTTTGGTGTATGTCTGGAGGTAAATTTCTTTTGGTGTATATCACTTGAGTAATTGCTGAACTCGTTAAGCCCGCCAGTGATCATCATAAACAACAGTAGGGTAAATAATAGCTTAAGGATATTGATCATGGTCATACATCAAAACGTCAAAGAACTATAAACTACTGCCCATATCATTATCAACAATCAAATTTTCCCTAGAAATGGAGAATCATAAACATGTTTTAAATGATAAATGAGGGACTCCAATGAACTTGTTTCACATGAAATTGGTTAGTGCTTCTTCTAGGGAAATTATTTAAAAAGTTCTAAACCTAATTCTCCATTGAGTGCAATTCAATTAGAAATATTTTTTTTTCAATTGAGCCCTAAAATTTTTATATTTGTGTCAATTCAATCCATCTAGCCAACTTTAACGATTGGCGCCGATGTGGCGCCGACATGACAATTTTTAATAAATTTTTAATTTTTATGTTTTCCTCGTCCTTCCTCTAGCTAGTTGCCGAGAGACAACAAGGCCAAGCGTCGCCATGTCCGGGGTGAGGCTCAACCCTCGATGTCGCTAGGCAAGGTTGGCCTTGCTAGATCCCGGTGGCTAGGTGAGGCCCTATCGGCCCTTGCCTTTGGCTGGTGGCCATCCGGTGACCGGCTAGAGGAAGAAGGAGAAGAAAAAAAAAAAAAAAAATATTAAGATAGTATTAAAGATTGTCCACGTTGGTGCCGGTCGGGCAAAGTTGGCCGGATGGAATGAATTGACACAAATGCAAAAAATTTATGACTCAATTAGAAAAAAAAATTCCAACAAAAAAAATTAGCAAAAATTTTTAGGACTAAATTGACACAATTACAATAAGCGAGCACTTTCTTAGTAATTTTTCCGTTTCTTCCATTATGAGCATTGTCTAGGAAGACATATGTGACTTCTTTGAAGAATGAATTTGACCCATTGATTAATTATCACATGGTTCAGCTTAACTCCATTGTTTTTTTTTTTTAGAGAGGTTAATGTTGACGTTGAGACAAGTCGAACACATTTAGTATCTCTAGAAGATATACCTCCAACGTCCTCCCACTTAATCCCACGTACTAAGTGATGATACCTTTATATGATCAACAAATAACCTAATTTGATTATCACTCATGTGAAGGATGTGACATATGAAGCATAGCTGTGGTACTTGGCTTGATGATACACTCGTTAACACCAAAAAATGCCCAAGTGCTTTGATCAACAGTTCGATTGATAGAAGCCGGTTGACAATTGATAGCAAAAGCAAAGGATTTACAACTATCGGAGACGGACAATCGGCAAAGTGAAATCCGTCGACATGACCAAATTTTGGTCGACAATGAAAGGGTTAGGTGCTAAAGCGGGCGCCGATGAACGAAATATATCACCCTGGACATCCGGAATGAGTTCGGGATATAACAGTTAGATAGCGGAGTTGAACTATGTAGATAAGATTTTAATTCTTAGTAGCCGTTTATATAACTATATATTGTATATTATAAATACTCGAAACACGTTCTTTGGAAAGGATCGCCTAATCAATTCGAGAACACATGTGGTTCATCATTATTTTCAATATGTTCTACATTTTCATCACAATTTACGTCATTGGCGGCAATTATTCACAATATTTGTACCTTCAAATTTCTTGCCATATACATTTTGTCCAAGAATAAAAAAAAAGAAACCTTCAAACCGTTGTCGATCGTACTAGTATGTCAAACTCATACATTCCACGATGCCCGTGTTCTTCATGGCGGACGATCCTTTGGTCACGGACCCTTATCACAATGAAACCTTGGTCTTACAATAGAAACGACAGCCGCGAAAGAAAGTACAAATACTGAAAATATCTGCATTCCCCATGCACCAAAAACAAGAAAATTTTATTCTGCCAGGGGAAGAGGAGCAACATAGCAGTTCACTGTTCTCTCGAGGCGATCGACCGAAAACTATACCGTGATTACACTACTTGTCTTGCTATAGTTTACATTGGACATGATATATCGACTTCAAGCAACATAAGCATGACTTTTAAGACTTGAGCAAAGCACCTAGAGAACCAAATGACTTTCACCATCGCGTACGTAAAAAGCAGTTCTCCGTTATATGTATGCAGCTGCTTTTCCCCCTCGACAAACAAGCAGTGAAGGTGTACATCCTCTAGTTACATTGACTTGGATGAGAGAGAGAGAGAGTCCTTCAGAAAGGCTGTGGACGTGTTTGGACTATAAAAATGTCAGTCCCCACTACACAACCCTCTACGTCCTGTGGACAGCCAAACTTCCGCTCGAGGAAAAAACCGACTGTGCCGAGCCGCTGACCAAGTTGTCTCCGGAAGCTTGGGTCAGTCGTCAATGGTTTCTGACTGTAATCCACCGTTAATCTAATCACCTCCCCATCAGCAGGACCTGATCCGAGGACCAATAGCTCCTCGCTAAAGTTGCCAAACGCCAATGTCTTAACAACCCCATCAAACTTACTGCAAGACAGACGCCACGGCGTGCCCCGGGTGCCTGAGGCCAGGGTTTCACCAAGTCCTGGAGCTATCTCGGCCTCCACAGAATTGCTATTATGGTCTGTCGGGCTAAGTGTGTGGAGGACAAATGACAAATCCGGTGAAAGCATTTCTTGCACTAAAATTGCCATTGTAGCTTCTTTTTGAGGAACTTTAGCAGCTTGCCGGCTCAGAACCGCCCTCCTTGTGTACAAAGAAGCCCACACTTTGGAGATAGCATTACCAAAGATGGCTGGATTAGAAGGGCTCACATTCGGAATTGAATCATATAGCCCAGCCGCGGACATTCCAGCTAAATCCTCAACATTGGCGCTTGACCGGACAATCAAACGAGAGCGCCCTGGAAATATTTTCCCGATGCTCTCAATGATGTCCTTTGGGGGCTGCAGGGCACTTATCAGTTCCTGGAGCCGTTGGCATACCTGGTCGAGTTCCCCATCCTCCAGCTTAGTCCTTTCCAATTCTTCAAGAAGAGAATTAAATGTGTCCATGGAGTCGCACTGCTGTAAAGCCAATTCCATTGAACCAAAAGGTATTACTGCCCCAGATGGGACTTTGAAAGAAGCTGGTACTCCTTCGTCATTGTAAACTGCCATGAGGAACAGCATGATGTTTAGTAAGATAATATAAATAACATACTTTGAGAAATTTCATGCTAACACTGTAAACTGATCCATAGTTTTCAGAGTTTAAGACAGAGAAAGAGGCTATTTCCACAAGTTGGAACTTGATGCCGCAGGACCGTCCCCATCAACACAAGGAAGTTCAGATGTGCAGATTAGGGACTCATGCTCCTTGCAAAACCATAAGTTATTAACTCATCCAGCAGCATCTCCCTTCTCTCCCTTTTCTTTGGAAATATATTAAGAGGCAAGAAAATGGTTCACACTAAAGAAACAAGAGAATGTTGTCGAATTAGCCCAAAGAACTAAGGAAAAAATAATCAGGAGGTTATAGTTCTCGTGCAAGAGTGAATTATTCACAGACAAAAGCGTGACAAAGATGAATCTATGCCAGGCCTACTTGATCAACATCCAAAACTAGAACTTCAAGTCCTAGTATCCACGACTGGCAGATTTCACCATGATTACATCACTTGGCACCTGAGCAAGGACTAACTAGAATAAACCATCTGCATGACAATAATCCAAATGTACCAGGGTTGTAGAGCTCTCGTGATTTAGTGAAAAACTATGCAGTGCAATGCAATGCAGAAGAAATGTCACCGACCCTTGTGGGAATCTGCCGCGAGAGAAGCTAACAGACCACAACAGGCAGCCTTTGCACCCGATGTCTCCACCTCTGAATTGGCAAGTGGTAAAACTCCATGGGAAACATCCTGATTGCAAGATTCTTCAATGAGTTTGAGATAAGCACATCCCAATCAAACTTTACTTTCTAGAGATAAAAACAACATTGTCATCCAGTTTTATTTTCACTAGAAAGGAAGAGCATATAAATGTATTTACCAAATAAAGATCAAAGAAAGTTCTAATCTCTCTTAGAGAGGGGGAATGAATAATTTTGGTTTCCCACATACGGATTGTTAGAAGTATAAAAGGGTAAAGTGGTCTTTAGGGTTTTAGGGTTGCTGGTTACTTAATGTATATATATTGGCTTTTTATTGAATAGTATTGACAAAAATTTTCCTTTACATGGTATCAGAGCCAATAAAAAACCCTAGTCGGCAGAGCAGCCACTCCCCACCGTTCACTAGTCGCCGGAACAGTCACTTGCGGCTGCTGAAGTCAACGGATCTCGTCGGAATCTCCTTGTCACACTTGATCTATGGTTGCGAGTCCAGATCCGACACTGGCGAGCGTCGTCCGGCCCAGATCCAACGTCACCTAGCCCCACCCAGCCCAGATTTGGCGTCGTCTAGTGTGGCGTCGTCTTGTTCATCCCATTTCTAGCGTCAACTAGCCAAGAGCTCCTCGGTCTTGCAAGAAAAATTTGGGACAGCAAAGGATGTTGTCCGGTACTATGTTCCTATGTCTGGGCTGTTGGTTCAATTGGTTGCTAGTATTGTGACAAACTTATTAGGCTATTAGAATGAAGCGATTTATTGATGTGATATGTTTCAATTGTGTTGGATTATTTAACTGTTGAGATTGGGTTGCTTGAAGGAAAATATTGTGGTAGTTTTCTTATTGTTATTGGAGGGTATTGATCTTTCAGCAATGAAAGAAAATTGCGAAGCAAAAAAAAAACTAACTTTGACAAGCAAAAAACAGCATACACTTGACTGGGCCTAACCTAGGAAAGATGCAACTTGGGATGTTGCTGATGCACATATTCTTGGTCAGATGATGAACTTTATGGAGAGTAATATAATTAATCCAGTAACTCACATTGACACAATCAAAGACCTATTTGATTATTTGGGTGTATCATATTCTGGCCAAACTAACCTTTCACGGATTTGTGAGAGTTAGAAAGTCCAACCCAAAAACTTAAGCTTTTAGAACGGTTGGCAATAGTCTCACACAATCTCATATGGTATCGAGCCCAGGTTACCAATAAGTCTAGACTCAACAGTCACACAGGAGATATACGGGTTGTCGCAGCTTCAACAGAGGGCCCAATGTGTGATGGAGAGATTGTTGGGATTATCCCACATCGGTTGTAGGAGCTGGTGGTCGATTTATAAATGTAAGTGAAAGCTTCATCCTTTGAGCTAGCTTTTCGAATGAGAGAGGCCCAAGACCACTCAACATTAGAAAGTCCAACCTCAAAGCTTACGCTTTTAGAACGGTTAGCAATGATCTCACAAAATCTCACAGTGAGCTGTCGCAGGAGTTTTACTGATCTCAGAAGAAGGAAAGTTCCATTACACTGCACTTTGCTGATTTTAAGAGGATATTTGAGGAGTTGAATGCTCTTCTCCCTATTTTAGAGATGTCCAACAAATGCAACTTCAGAGAGAACATTGGTTGTAATGAGATTCCTAGGCAGTCTCGGCCCAAACTATGAAACCGTTAGGTCTTAGATTCTTGAATGAGAGACTATTGCATCACAATATACATTTGCTCGATTTCTTCGAGTATCGTTTGAGTCTTCTTAGGACACCACGTTTGTGGTAGATCATTCAACTCTTGCGTCCCAGTCTCAAATTGGTGATGGTTATAGGAGCGACAGCGGAAACCCTTGAGGACATAATAGCCATGGTGACCGTGGTGGAGGCCGAGGCACAGGAATAGGGAGAGGCCAAGGCCAACAACAGCTTTATAGACAGTCCCACATTTCTATTGACAGCTCAAGGGCTATTCGGACTTGTCATTACTATCGCAAACCTAGTCATATTAAAAATTTTGCCATAAAGTTACATGGGAAGCAACAAGAGTTCGCAAATGTTGCATTTGGTACTAAATTTTTTTCTTTGCCACAATCTCTTGTAGGCAAGGTGGTGGTTATGTCAGATGAGGAATTTGCTTAGTACAACTAGTTTCAGATTTCACAACCCGCTCCTTCCCCTCCTACTCTGGTATAGACAGGTAAAGCTACTGCATGTCTTTCAACTGCTTCTCGCCCTTAGATCATTGATTCAGGGGCCTTCGATCACGTCAGGTCTTTCAAGTATATTTTCCTTTCTTACTCCATCATCATCCACTGTTGCCCTAGCTAATGGTTTATCTACACAGGTTAAGGGGGTTGGTACAGCTCATCCAACTCCTTCAATGCCATTGGCCTCGGTGCTTTATCTCCCACAATTTCCTTTTAACCTAATGTCTATTAGTAAACTAACCAAAAACCCTTTCAGTGTTCAGTGACATTCTATCCTGATTCTTGTATTTTCCAAGATCTCGCTACAAAGAGAACAATTGGTAGAAGACGTGATGCAAGGGGGCTGCATGTGCTTGAAGATGCTCCATCCATTGCATGCTCTAGTGTTGCTTCCACACATCAGATCCATCTTCGGCTTGCTCATCCTTCACTGCAGTCTTCAGAAGTTAGATTCTAGTTTTCAGTCTTTAACTAGTTTAGAGTGAGTCATGTCAACTTGGCAAATTGGATCGTGTCATTTACCCGCCTCGAGTCATTAAATGAGCAGTGTCACCTTTTCTTAGTTCATTTAGATATTTGGGATCCTTGTCATGTGGTTTCTATTTTGGGTTTTAGATACTTTATTACATTTGTTGATGACTATTCCAGAGTCACTTGGCTATTTCCAATAGAAAGTCGTTTAGCATTGTTTTCCATATTTTGTGCCTTCAATTATGAAATTCACACTCAATTTGATATGCATGTTAAAGTTTTGTGGTTTGATAACGCTAAGGAATACTTTTCTGCACCCTTTTCTGACACTATGACTCAACATGGTATGATCCATGAATCCTCCCATTTTGATACACCATAACAAAATGGTGTTAGCTAAAAGGAAGAATAGGCATTTATTGAAAGTTACCAAGTCCATGTTGTTTGAGATGAAGGTCCCCAAAACTTTTGAATCTTATGTTGTCCTGACTGCATGATATCTCATTAATCGCATACCTTCTTCTGTTTTGCGAGGTGGTATTCCGTTTTGTATCTTGTTTCCCAATCAGCCATTGTTTGTCTTATGACCCTGTATTTTTGGTTGTCTGTTTTGTTCATGATCATCGACTTGAAGTATCAAAACTCGATCCTAGGGCCATCAAGTGTGTTTCTAGGTTATTCTTGTACTCAAAAGGGATACCGTTGTTATTCTCCACTATTGAGAAAGTAGTTTATAACTGCTAATGTTTATTTTTAAATCTACTCCTTATGATGATGTTCAAGTCACTGTTTCTGAGGTGGATGAAGATTTACATGTGACCAGCATTCAGTCAAACTACTCCAGCTGTTTCACCGGTATCTGCACAAGAACCACCTCCTCTCAAGGTTTATACTCGGCATCCTTGAGTAGCTACTGCTCCCCCTTCCTCCTGTCACTACGTCATCTTCAGCTCCAGATCCGCCATTAGTTGACCCTCTTCTTGTATTTGATCTTAATCGTCCTATTCGTCATCACAAAGGTACATGTGCTTGCACTCTTTTGTGTCTCCCTTTTGGTCTTTTCTATCACCCGTTGACCAATATCCTCTCCCCAACTCTGTAGCCGAGGCAGTACACAGCCCTAGCTAGAGGACAGCTATGGAAGAAGAATTAAAGGTCATATAGGTTAATCAAAGTTGGGACTTGGTACCTCTTCCTTTAGGCAAAACTGCTATTGGTTGTCGATAGGTGTATGTTATGAAAGTCAAACTCGATGGTTCATTCGCTCACTTAAAAGCAAGAATTGTTGCGAAAAGATATGCTTCAGGTGTATGTGGTTGACTATCTAGACACGTATTCTCGGTTGCCGAGCTTACATATGTTCGTATCTTGATCTCTCTTATTGCCACATATAATGACCCTTGTTTCACCTTGATGTCCAAAATGCTTTCTTGCATGGTACTCTTTATGTGGAAGTGTATATAGAGCAACCTCTGGGGTTTGTCGCTTAGGGGGGTCTAGAGGACTGGTTTGCAAATTAAAAAAGTTTGTATAGCTTGAAGCAGTCCCAGCGGGTGTTGTTTGGAAGATTTTTTAGGTTACACTCTCTTTTGGACTGTCTAGATGTGGGATTGATCACTCTCTCTTACAAACAGTTAAGGGGAAGCAAGCTGTCCTTGATTGTGTATGTTGATGATATTATTATCACGAGAGATGACTTGCTTGGTGTGGCTGAACTAAATCTCTATCGTTAGCAACTATTTCAAACTAAGGACCTAGGAAAATTGAAGTATTTCCTAGAAATTGAGGTGGCACAATCACAGAACGTTATTGTTTTGTCACAACGAAAGTACATACTGGATTTGCTTACTGAGACAATCATGTTGGGATCAAAGCCTTGAATAATCTATGGAACAAGGAGTTAAACGTTGCTGAGGGAAGAGAGATTCTTGCTAATCCTGAGAGATATAGAAGATTGGTAGGTAAGCTGAATTATCTTATAGTTACTCAACTAGACATTGCCTATCCGACTAGTGTGGTAAACTAGTTCCTATCTTCCCATCGTACATCTCACTGGGATGCAGTTATTCAAATTTTGAGGTACTTGAAGAATACTCCAGGGAAAGGAATTGTTTACCAAAACCATGATTATAGTAGAGTTGAAGGATCCTATGATTATGATTAGGAAGGGTGTCCAGATGATAGGAGATCAACCGCTGGTTACTGTACCTTGGTTGGAGGAAATATGGTGTCATGGAAAAGTAAGAAACAAAGTGTTGTTGCCCACTCTAATGCTGAGTTAGAATATAGAGCGATGACACAAGTGAAATGTGATTAGTGTTGGATTCAACAGCTATTGACTGAGTAAGGATTTACATTAAAGCATCAATTCTTATGTGTCTACGGTGTGATAATAAGGCAGCAGTACATATAGCTTTCAGCCTTGTGTTTCATGAAAAAACAAAACACATTGAGGTTAACTGTCATTTTATTCGAGAGAAGCTGCAGAGTAGAGTGATTTTTTCCTGTCATATCAGGACCGTTGAACAATTTGCATACAGCTTTATTAAACCTCTGTGTAATGTAAGGATAAAATATATTTGTAAGAAGCTGGGCATGACTAATATCTATGCTCTAGCTTGAGAGGGAGTGTTAGAGGTATAAAAAGGTAAAGTGGTTTTTAGGGTTTTAGGGTTGCTGATTACTTAATGTGTGTGAGTGTATATATATTGCTGTTTATTGAATAACATAACACAATCTCTTTATAAGGGTATTTAGAAGAGAGAAAATAGCTGCTTCCCAAATTTCTGCATTGAGGGAACAAGAATAAACCTTTTTGGTGTGAGCGGCTGTGGCAATAGGTGAAGAATGAGGTTCAGATACTCCAACTTCAGATGAAATTCTTTGTGGTTTCCCATTCTCGCTGGTCTCAGATGTTGATTGCAATGTAACACCAGCTGAAGATGCCTCCAACCTGAAATCATCCAAAAGCATGTTCTGAGGATAGGAAATGAAGAAAAGGAAAGAAGAAATCCTAGGTTGAAACAAAGAGATGATGTCCATCATTTAAAGCAGTCGATCTCAATCACATCTACATTTATCTAGAAACAGACCTCACAAACTTTCCAGCAAGTTTCTGCAAATCAGAAATTGTATCATCAGCTTCACACGTCACAAAGACAACCTTTTCCTGCACATGGTAAGTTGTCTTATTGATATCTTCGAATTTGATTAAGCCTTATGCACAGTCAACTGCTAGAAGAAAAACTTAACCTGCCGGGCCCTGACACCAAGATGAGATAAGTGAGGCAGCTCCTGCAGAAGTATAACTCCTCCTATGTTACCTCCCGAAGCTGTCACCTGGAATTTAATCTATCACGTTAAGCCTTCCCCTTACAAATTTCAGGTACCTTCACGATCAAATAACAAGTGCTGGCAGCACGAGTAGCTTGATAAAAGGAAAAAAGTACCTCTTCATCTCCATCAGCTCTCTTGACCATAAGAATTACTGGTCCACTTACAGATGATGGCAGTGACCCAGGGTTGATTCTATCAACCTGGACAAGACATCCATGAACAGGCATAAAAAAATTTGTAACAAAAACAATTCAGGTTTCCTCTGCCACCATTGACATACCTGAACTAATGTTCCCACAGCAGCTCCAGAAACAAGAACATCCCAACCTTGAGAACCAATTACACTCCTAATAGCCTTCAAGAGCAGAGTACAAAGTTTTGAAACCTGAAAAATCACACTAAGAAAGATTTTCCAAAGGTCAAGAAGCTGCCAGAACTTTCAATGAGATTTATGTGAACTCAGAATATGGGCAGCAGAAAGCTCAAATGCACTATGCAAAATCAAGGAATTAAAACAGGACATTAACTCCAATGATGAAACAAAGTAAAGTAATATACCCAGCACGGATCTCGGCTTCTGTGTATGTCTTCACACTATTCTCGGGAATTCCAAAAGCCCTTCCAAGCATCTTCAAAGCAGAAAGGTATTTTCAAGTCTCTGAGTTGACAAAATTTACCAAGTACACATACACTTTGATGCCCATGTGCAGATAGATGGTGCCCATGCGCACACATTTTTCCGTTAGGAATGTTGCTATATACCTCAACTTTAGCAGGAAATATCTGAAGAAGTGCTTCAGAATATTCTTCTGTTAACCTCTTTGACCTATCAAGAGTTGCTTTGAGCCTCAACGCCCAAATCATTTTGCCATCTTCACTGCCTTATGAAGACAAAATGAACACATAATAGTAACTAGAAGTTTGCAAGAACACACTAAGCCCTGAATTTGCAAGGTCAGATATCAAGCAACTACCTTCCTTTTCGGAAAAGCCTCTGTTCTTCCAAGCAAGAAGTTCATTCTGCAGAGCAGTACATTCTTCCACTTGCCAACTTGATTGCCCCAGTTGGCGAATGCCAACAATGAGTGCATCAAGGAGAGTATCCCAAATACTCATGTTCCGTGCCACATTCTCAGCCAACCAAGAAGTCCCTCCGCTAGCTTCAACCGCATTGAGGAATCTATGCAGATATACATCATAAAAATCATCACAGTTCCAAGTATGTGGAAGAACAATAACAGCAAAAGGAACAGCCCAAAAAAATAAAAAGTAAGTTTGGAACTAATCCATCTAATATATTAACATATTATGGCAGGAAAGAATTGTTCACTTGCACATCGCAAAATTTTATGCTATCAAAGTATAGATAGTGAACCGCGACTTCATCTAATATAGCTTGAGCTTCTAGAATAATTGATAGTGGTCCAACAAAATTACATGGTACCAAAGTATGAGCTCCCGAATTCAAATCTCTCTAGGCCTATAATTTGCCTCTCCACTGATATCCACACTCCTGTCTTAAGCCAAACTTCAAACTATGCATGAAGGGGAGTGCCAAACTACTTAGAAATTAAACCAAACCTTCATCTACTGGTTTTTTTTTATTATAAATAATCCAGAGGCACAGATGTGTAGACCCGGCTTACTAGAGGCCCATGGAACACCTTGCAAGCCCAATAAATCAATCAACTTCAGATTTTTGGCTTGTGCAGGTGGCTCTGACCCAGAACTGTTTGCACGCAGTTGGTTAGCTTAATCTTTTATAACAGTTGGTTGTAGTTCACAATATTTTACACGTCATTCTGAAAACAGCATTACTTAGGCCTCTGAAAAAGCTAATTTAAGAAGGCATCATGATTCTGACCATAGCTTAACTGAACACTGGTGTCATATTCTTTTATTAAAACTTATCAATGCTTTAAACTATGACACTACCGACAAAGACGGATTGTGTTAGATACTAACATCTGATTATTCCAAGGTCTGGTTATCAAATCTAGTAGCGAGTACCTCATGGTCCAACATGGGATTTTAAAGTCTTCCCAAAAGAATTCTCTCTCATGCGAAATATTTTGGTGGGTCCCTAGTGTCCCCAGTAGATACATACCCATAAGACAGCCACATGCTGTATAATCAGTAGATACCGGACTTCCTTTTGTCATTGATACAAACATTTATTTCACACGGTTCACATGTGAAAACTTTTATCTTTCTGATCAAAGTCATATTAGCCTATATTCCAACATCCAGAGAAACAAACTAGAAAAGGTAAGACTTCAATATTTAACAACAGAACAATGGCAGAAATATTGTTTTGAGGAAAATGGCTCCAAAATCACAAATAGATGCTTAATTCTATCGTGAATTATCCAAGATGGATGTGGACAGTGATAAAGTACCACAAAATTGCAGTTTCAAGGAATTACATAGAGTAAGTTTAATAATCTTAAGCTAGATATGTGACAAGTCTTTTGATATCAGCACAAAACAATCACAAAATAAAAAATAAGGCTCTTACAATAAACAGGTCAATTTAAATGACCCCCCCCCTACTTGCTTTTGAATCCCTACAGATACGATAACAAAAGAAAAACAGGGAGCATGTACTGAAAGTATTTATACAATCATGGAGATAAGAGGAGCTCAGGACTATCTGTCTCAAAATGCTCCACTAGTAGCACTAGAAACGACCAAATAGTTAACAAAAAAATCTAAAATACTTGGCAGAAATATAAAGAGATATCGTCAAAGCAGAAACTTTTTTCTACTACATTAAATCCTAAGCCATCCCTAGGCAACCAGTAAAGTCACACATCCACACAAGTTCCGACTTGTTCAAACATTCAGTTACTGTACGAGCATGAAGAAGCAAAAAAGCATTGGAAATATTGCATGTTCATGGAGACCATTATATTTTGTGTCTATGCAGAAAAATTGTGTTGTGTGTCTCGATAACAGCGTCAGTCATGTTTTCCAACAAACCCCATAATACAACGAAGTGATTATCTCTACTTTCTGTGAAGCATCATTCACGTTTAAGAGGCAAAAACTTCTGATAAGACTATTAAACATGATGTATCCTTATGAGAGAAGCATTCTGGCGGTATGCTGAACAGTCTTTTCTACTTTTGCTTTGTCAAATCAAATGAGGAAATGGCATCAATGCTGCAGGAGGGGTTTGCCAAAAACCCATGCCATCAGTAAGCTATGAACAGAACACACCTGCTTAGGAGCACAAAAGAATAGTCCTCAAGGCCAATCTCACAAAGCCGCCACTGTACCAGAGAGGAGAATGAGAGCATATACGATGCTGATTCATCATAACTTCAGATTATGATGGCTAGATGAGCTGCTCAGAAAAGAGTAGGAATGATTTCACCTTTTGACGCATTGCTATTGCTGCATCAGGGGCATCATTTCGAATACCACTTTCAAGACCTTTCACAATCGACTCCCTTGTTGCGGTCAAAGATTGCATGGTTTGCATCAATAGATCAAGGGATTCACTGGAAGTATCCAATCTCTAAATGAAACAAATGGAGACAACCAGATAAACAGTGAGAGATATTGTATTATTTGTATTATTTGATATACAGTAGAACAAAATTGACATAAAATTTGCATCAGTGAGGTCTTCTTTGGGGGAAAGGAAAGGCCAATTCCATCTCAAAATTACTCATCTTCAATGAACAAAAAGAACTTTATATTTGCTTACAAAAAGGTACACATGTCCTTTATGTATAAATTGCTACTTTATCCTCAATGTATTTGTAATCGAACAATAAGTCAGCGAATTGGGTAAGTCAACTGTTATGGATGCAAGTCATAATGGCAAAATTCTTGTGGTCATGCCCTTGGTCAACATAACAAGCGCACTGCCAGCCTAAACTACTGTTTTGGAGGTGTCTTTGTCCAAGACCCAAACAAGACCCCGCTCAGCCAACTTTAAGGGGCAATATAACAAAGATACAGGACTTAACATTCTCCGCCTGACATCAGCATATGGTATAGACAACAGGTCATCATTAGCTTGCAGTAACAGCTACCAAGTGGCGCTCTCATTTATAATGCTGTACAGTAGAATTATCAGAGGACCAACAATCAAGTGATATATTATACACCAAGTGGAGATCCTAGTGCAAATGCTAGTTCGTCCCACCACAGTGACTGAACAATCTAATGGCATAACAGAAGTGGCAAGCAGATAGTCAAGTGATGAAGTTGATAGTGCAAGGCAAGGAATCTCTCTCAACAGAAAATAACAAAAAGTGATCTGCATGAGCTCCATAACAAACATAACATGCCAATCTTAATTGTCAAAATTACAAAAAGATTTCACAAATGAAATTCTCACATAGAAGTATATTCCAATTACCTCTTTACATTCAAGAAAGAGCTTAAGAGTTGACAATGCCCGTTCATCCAATGATTCTCTGATGGACTCAAGTTGTTCCCCAAGGCTTCGATGGAAAAAGTATAGTCAATACATAATCATTAATCAATTGCAGTTGATCAACTATTGCTGTAACAATACATATATAAGGAGGCACTATCGGTTCCTTTAGTTGGTCTTTTCCTTTCCTTTGTTTGTCTATAAACTTATTTTAGTTATCTGTATATTAGGTGCTTTTTCTTTTTTGTTTTTAAGGGGTTTCAGTGGGAAGATCTTTATCAATTGCTGGTCCGGCCATATTAATAGCCCACCATTGTTCGTTAGAGTTGCCACTAACAAAGTTAAAACTTCAACTTTAGATTGGCAAAATTATGAAATCTCATACGACAGACCTTGCAGCATTAAAAAAATCCTTCAGCTCATGATGAAAAATTTTGAATTGCTCCACAAATGCTTCACTATATTCTCCTGGGTCCTTGGTGATTCTGGCAAGCATTGCTTCAGTAGCAACTAAATCCTCAGGACCAGCATTCCGGTGAAGCTTGTTCTGTATTGTATGCTTTATTTCTTGCTGCATTTCAGGAAAATAAACAAAGAAACAAATTAAAGTGAAGTTGACAGACTACCTTAAACCTGTAACTTCAGAGAGTCGCACACCAAGTCCTTAATGAAGCACAACCTTGAGGTCATGGGGAATGTCATTTCGATGTGCTATATCTCTTATTCGAGTCAGAGGAACAGACGCAGTAAATTCAGCCTTGAAAGATGGTAGACATGGATGAATTTTGCGAACCACCAGCGCTTCCTGAATAAGATGTCAATACAAGCAGTGACTATCGTGAGAAGACCACATAACAATTACACAATGAATACGAAGATATATAAAATGTATGTACATGCTTAACAGAAAAAGGGAAAAAAAAGCCACTATGCTCCTTCATCAAGTGCTTCACAGTCACACTTAACAGAGAATAGGGGTTTTAACCTTTTCTCAGAAGTTACACGAAACCCCAGTGGATGATACCTGCGGAAAGCAACGAAAAGGAAAAGGTATCCTATCCCCTAGGTGGCAGAGCAGCCTTTAGATTTTCGAGTAGAGCTCACTGGGAACAGAGGTTCCAGCCCAACGAAGGAACGATAATAATAATAATAGTAATGATAGTTGACAGTAATAGTAGCATGTACCCAGCAATTCTATGCCAAAGATATGCCCTCTATTGCATGAAAAACAACCTAAGAATCCATCAGTAAGGAAAATTTATTGCAGAAGTGTTTTACCAACAAGTTGCCCTTTGCCCGAAGTACGACATTTAACTTACAGCAAAAATGCTCTCGTCTTTATGCTGTTTGACACCAAAATAAGCAAACCATGTATGATATTTTCCACACTAAAATTGAGAAGAATTAACAAAATATACATGGGAGAACATTTGCTAGGAACTGGTCGCTAGATGAAGTATCCTTAACCTTATAATATAGTGTAGTACAGGTAATAGGACAAAGTGATTTCCCCAGTGATAGTATGAAACGTATCAGCAAAATTAAGCAGGGCTTTCTATTAAAAAAAGTCAATTTCAGTATAAAAAGGAGAAGAAGGGAAAAGGAACAACTAGGACTGAATGCACATGAGCTATGGTACGACAGAAAGACAAAAGCATGACACACAAAAGTCTTATCCCACTAAGCAGGGTAAATAGGACATTCACACACAGACACACACACGTCACCTTAGGGGAAGCATCTTTTCTGCAGCCAATCCTCTCCAATTCCCGGAATATGAGTCTAGATATCTCTGCATGCCTACTTGGCCGATGATGACCTCCATCTTCAAAGCAGGGAATTTGTCCTGTGTTTATCCACTGCATAAAAAGAAGATCTAAGAAGAGAATCAACTCAAAAGTGTGGCTCGGAACTTAGTCAGCTAACTATACCTTCAAATAGATGGCAGAGTTTACAAGAGCCTCCAATCGGTTTCCACCTTGAAGGCTTTCAACTATAAGCTCACGAACAACTTCAAGCTTCAGCAGCACAAGTCAACAGACATGACAATGTCAATTGCACGATATAAGCTGCACCTTTACATTCATCATTTCTTCAAATTCAGGAGCAAGCAAACCAGAATAATCAACCAAAAAAGGTCATTTTCTAGTTTAGCAATCATCCCAGATAACCTTGGAAAAACAAATGCAAAACCAATTGTGAACCTTCAGAATCAAACCAAAGACATGGGATGTTTATCTGCTAATGTAAGACATGCTACATACAGTAACTTTGCATATTAGATTTGAAGCCAATCCATTGTCTGGGAAAGAAAGAGAGAAACATTAATGGACATAAATTGGTTAAGCTTCATATTCACGATAGTGTCTGCATATGTCATTACCTTACGCCACCAGTTCCTTGCATTTCGATCACCTTCGACCAATTTTAAGGCCAATCCTTCAAGACCCGAAGTATCCCATCGCATTTCTGTCTCTCTATTCCTGTGCTCATTGGAGCGCATAAAACTCACAGGCTTCCCTTGCCATTGCTCCACAAAAGGGCTTGTCTCCACCTCAGCAAGAGCAGCTGTATCACTAACTGCAGCACCATTATCTCCATCATCATTGAACAGCTCCTCACGAGTCTCATCAGACTCCATAGGCAACAATTCCACAGCCTCCTTAGTCGCATTCCACTTGCAAACCATTCCATACCTCCCTCCTTTGGGCAGCTTGAGGACTCGATTGTCCCCAGATTCCCATGCCACACTCTTGTCTTTCCCAACAATGACAAATTTATATTCGACAGATTCGCCTCCTTTCAGTTCTAACTCGCATACCCATCCACTCTTGGTCCAGTCCATTGCCACTTTCTTCTTCCACGATCCCAATTCTCTTGTGGATCCTACGATTGCCACGCTCTCCCCAAATTCAACTTGGTGATCCAACCGAACACCCAGGTGCACCTTCTCCCATCCCGGCTTTGATCTAATCTTCTTCGCTTTCTTCTCCTCTTCTCTGCAATAAGCACACTATGTTATAGCTTCTACCAATAGCCTCCTACCTTGTCTAAACAACTTAAACAGCAAGTTTCACTCGAACCACCTATTCATTCTTTGTCATTTGACACCGCATTCAAAGAGGAACCTCATATCAAGACGGTGTCAGATAATCAATGCCACTAGCTTTTATTGCAAGAACTCAAAAGATAAAGAGAGAAAAAAAAAACCCTCTTTTTTCCGCACCGATTCTCGTTCAAGAAATAGACCCCACATAAACTCCATCCACACTAGAGACTCAGACAAATCTTCGATCAAGAATTGCATAAAACAACTCAATAACTTCACTCCAGGCCCCAATACTTGATCTGACGACATAAGTGTACTAGAACAAATCCACCGAGAGAGAGAGAGAGAGACCTGGTTTCACTTGTGGACACGCTGCGAACAACCGTGGAGGAGCGACTCCGAGCAGCGTGAGCTCCATGCGTCCACCTGAGGGAATCTCGAAGGGGAAAAGTAACGCTGCTCTTCAAGAACGAACTGGTTGCAGAGTTCCCAGACGCTGGATGCTGAGATTTAGCTCGCCTTCCACCACCATCTTGGACAAAACTCGCAGAGCAATGCAATCCACGCAAAGAATCCATCTCTCACTCCAGAAAGATAGCAACTTGAACTGAAGAACAGGATGCCGAAGTCAACCAGACATTATCTCGAACGCTAAAACCCCGGAATCAGAAATCAAGTGAGCGATTGGGTTGAAGGGACAGACGCTCCCCTATGATCGTATCTAGAAATCTTGATGGGTACCCACGTGGACAAGAATGAACGTGTCCCCAAACAGCGAGCTTCAACTACGGCAGTTTTAATGGGGCTCTGTCCGATGAATTTCGGGAGATCCTCACGATCAGCCGTTATTATAATGTCAGATCGCCACTTCTTCTTCTTCATCAATTAAAAAGATCGGCTCCTTCCTGAACTCTATCACAGAGTGGTTATGTGGCTTTCTTTCAGCCGTACAACAACGGCTCGCTTTTGCCCATCTCTGTCATCCAGATAATTTCCCCTTCACGTAATCCACGTTTTCGTTTTCTTTATTTAAAAAAGATGTCGGGAATCGAATAGCCGAGTGGGCATGATTTTAAGATAAAATCAAAAATCGAAAAATTAGATCGGTGAGAACTAATCTAGGTCTAGTGTATGCATGGTAGGTTCCACCTTCTTAAGAATTGAGAAATCAGTTTCGACTATTGGCGCTTGAACCTGAAATCTGAAATAAGCTGCTATCTTTTTCTTATTCTATTCTATGTCTTTACGCGATACTTTGTATTCTATGGTATCCGATAATTTATGTGTAATTTGAAACTACTAATTTGAGGCTTTTATTTTCAACGATATCAATGATTAAGACTTTTACTTTTTTAATATATATAAAAAAATAACTTTTACCCTTACAAAAAAAATAAATAACTTTTACCAGAACTTCAAGAGAGTGCTTCACAAATAGTAATTGCACTTAGATAGAGAGAATTCTCAACTTTTGACCTTGAATCGTTGGTAAAGAACATTATGAAAGAAAAATATAAGTTATGATCGGTGGATTGTAACAAGAAATTATGGTCATTAAAAGTGATGATTCACCGCAATCGTTCAATTAAGAATATATGTGAAATCTATGTGAGGCTCTAGAACCGACCCTAGAACACATGATATGATAGGTTTCGATTTTGGATTTCAAGGCATGTGGAGTAAATTTCAAATTTCAGGCGAAGCCTATACGGAATCTAAAATGGACTATGAAACCGCTCATTCCTATCGACCATTGATAATGACTAGCGCAAAAAATGGCAAGTCATGTTCTAGGTGCTTGGACTATCATTGGCCTGTCTTATTCCTAAACCAAGGGGCACCTTGACTCTGGCCTCTCTTGTTTTAGGGTGTGAGCGATAACCTTTCTGTTGATCTATTTTTATATTTTTATGTTCTTAGAACAATTTTGGAATAGAAATTTGTTTGGTAAAATAATTTTATTTGTTTTTATTTTCAAAACAAATTTTTAGCTTAGAAATAAGTTTGGAATAGAAATGAGAAGTGAAAAACTTTTATTTTTCTATTTCCGGAACGGAAATAGAAAATAAGAATTCTTCCTATCGCTCATTCCTTCTCTCGCATGCGATCTCCCTCTCCCACGTCCCTATCGTTGACCGTTGTTTGTAGGCCACCGTCCGTCAATCACCGGCCAAGGCTCGATGGCCAACCATAATAGAAATTTTATGCTGTTAAATTTTGTGATCAAACATATTTTTCGGCTTAAAAACTCATCCATAAAATAGAAATAGAAAATTTTATTTTTGATTAGAAATAGTTCCTAAAAATATAATGATTATCATTCCGCTCCAATATCTAGTGAGCTACAACTTCTTCCGTGACTTTTGGCCTTGTCTAATGGACTCGAATTACCGTGTGACTTAGTTTCTTTTGGGCTCTCACTTACTCTCCTGGAGGAATCAGTTGCAAATTTTTCATGTAATTTCAATTTGATTAGGGTTAAGGATTGCTTCTTGATCCTAACTTAGCCCAATTGTCAATTTGGAACAAAAACAAAGGGCTAGCGTTATTTCTTATGATTTCTCTAGTAAGTCAAGTCGATTGATTTAGAATAAATTAATATCACATCAGATTTTTGATAAGTGGAATTCACCGACAACTCACAAGAGAACGATTCTTAACTAATGTGACACTTAAGTAATTGGTAAAAAAAAAAGTTAATACTCAACATAGCATCATGCAAAAGTTACGATACTTGTATTGTAATTTTTTTCATTTCTCTCTCAATGCACGCCGCATTACTCGATAAGATTTACTACAAAGTCGGCTCTATTGTCCAGTGGAAAATCAAGACTTGCAAGCCAGATGTGCTCTTCTAGTTTTAAGCTCCATCCATATATAGCTTTCTATCAAGTAAGGCACATGATTCTTCCACTAGCTATTGCACCAAAGGTGACTTAATTTCTTAAGCTTAATACTCTAAAAAACCTTAACTTTAGGTCCAGTCTCCATTCTACCTTAATTTTTGTTTGACCCAAAAAAGCCTACAACTTTAGGTCTAATTTCAATTCTACCCTAAACTTTTTTTTTTGTCTCATAAAATACCACCAACTTTTGCTTAAGTTCTAAATTTGCCCCCGTTAACCTTCCGTCCAAAATTTCTCTTGACAATCAAGAGATAAAAAAACTCCCAAGCGGGAGCTGTTCACGCGTCCCGAGACGAGTGTCTCAAGTGCGAGCCCTCCAACCTCGAGGGGTGGAAGACTCCCTAGCACAAGAGATCAAAGATTGAGCACTCAATCCAAGATCCCCGAGCAAAATGAAATGAACACTCTCTCAATAGTAAAAGCAATTGAAGAAAGCCAATCATATGTGCTCTAGTTTTTAACCAAATTCCAAATCTAATAAGATGTCGTTTGGGCTAACATGGAAATTAATCTCCGAAAGACGTCTTCTTGAATATAAAATTTGGAAAAAAAACAAAGAACAATGACATGAAAATGCCATATCACTAAGGGTCATTTTGGATGGAGAGTAAATGGAGACAGATATGGGACTCAATTAAAGTCGATGGTTTTTTTATAAGACTAAAAAAGTTCATGATAGAATTGAGAGCGGATCTAAAGTTGATGATTTTTATTGGACAAAAAAAATTATGGTAGAATTGGGGATTTTTTCCGAGATCATCTTCATTAAAGAGAAGTTCAAGGTCCTGTCATGTCTTTATCTTCGTCTTCAATGAACTAATGGGAATGTTGTTGTAGGCATCGAAAAATTCAAATGGGGAAATCTCCGATATAGGGAATTGCTAGCTACGTATAGCTTGGGGAAATTTTCACTAGTAGTCACTGAATTTTAGTAGAATTTTCAATCGGGTTACTGAATTTTGTTCTCTTTCATCCGAGTGACTAAACTTTCTCCCTTGTATTCAATTGATGTGCTCAGAATCCGATCAATTTTCCTTTGAAATTGATGACGGGATAGACACATGGCGATGGCGTGGCCTGCGAAAAATTGCCACGTGTCCATCAAGTCAGCACTTTGCCGAAGAATTGGCAAAGTTCCGATCGAAATGCATTGATGGGAAAAAAAGGGTAAGTCTAATGCATCGAGTAAGTCCGATTTAGGAAAATAATTGAAGTTCAGTGACCACTAACGGAATGTATCATTTTTTGTTTAACAGTCTCTTCGTTGATGAGTGAATGACCTTTGCTGGCGAGAGACGTTCCCTTTTCATGGCGCAAGCAATCCATGGAGTGGCATTTGCCTGTTTGTGGAGACCGAGAAAGAGAGAAGAAGTGTAAGGAAACAATTTAAACTAATGTTGAGTTTTTCTTTTCCCCCCTTTGAAAGAAAAAGCAAAAGTGTGATTTTTTGTTATAATGTTGTTTCCCAATGCGCTTTTCAATTATAATTTACCAAACACTATTTACATTTTGGAAAACCGCTTTAAACTAAAGACCTTCGTATTTTCCAAAAGAAATTCCCCAATAGCCGAACCAAACGCATCCAAGATCTAGTGAGGGTTCCAGGCGAGGGCGTCCCATTCGTCACCGGCCATCGCCACGGCCTTGGCAACCAGCGGATGGAAACAAACAAAGAAAAGAGGAAAAAATAAAAGAAATTTTTTTTTTGAAAATTCTACAAAATTGTAAAAATTACAAACGTCGGTATCGGTCGTGTTATATAGGACCACCGTCGTCTACGTTTTGGCTAAAATTTAAAATGTTTAAGACTAAATCAGTCAAATTGAAAAAATTTATGACAGAATTGATATCTACATAATGGATTTACGACTTTTTTGGTAGTTTTCCCATTCATCTTAGTACCTCATCTGGAGCATAAATAAGCATTGAAAACATCATGGCATGAGAGTATAATACAAGGCAACTACAAAAAGGTATAATGAAAGCTTATTAGGTCAAATTGTGCTGCTTCCAAAATTGGAAAAGCTAATGAGGTTATTTTACTGTGTAGTGGCCGCCAATGGAAGGCGACAGTTCCCGAAAAGTTGGCACACACGAGCATTAAGTGCACAATTTCTAGGCTAACAGTTGATGTCGCTTTAGGAAAGTAAAATCAAAATCTTCCTATCAAACCATGAAAAATACGTTTCAATTCATTTTCAAATTACAGCCAAACACGGTAAAATATTGCCGGTTTAATAGGAAATGGCTTCCTGAAAAATGTTACATAAATAACACATTTTTCGCAAAACAAACCGAACATTGCATCAAAAAATTACCCTTCGATACCGTGTCGCTGCTCTCACCGTGTTGGTTACCAAGCAGGCTAAGAATCATTTGGGGATTCCACAAGTAAATATGCATTGCAGGATATACATGGAAGGTTCCTCAAAAGGACCCGATACGTTTCCTTCTTTGCTTCAATGCCTTTGTTAAAGTTCACTCGTCCAAGTCAAGGCCTGAATAACTCCCTCTCTCTCTCTCTCTCTCTCTGTTCTCTTGCCGAAAATCCAGGTCAAGATTATCGGATGGAGAAATCAGTGTGCAGGAGTTGCTACAAACCGTGCAAGGTTATGTCCCTTGTCACCCTGTTGTGCTTCACGTTTCTCTGCTTGGACTACTTGACCTTCAATGGTGAGAGCCATGGCTTCTCCTTCATAATCAACTACCAGGGGCGTGTGACCTCCGCAAAGAGGAAGCCAAACGGAACGCAGAGGCCCGATGCTCTCCAACTCGCGGTGAACATCAATGATCACCTGACTAGTGCTAAGAGCGATAGCAGTGCAAGCACCTTGGGTTCGGATAAGCCTGATGAGCTCGAAAAGAGCCTGAACGGTATGAATGAATCAGATGCAGAGTCCGCGTCGAGGGGTGATCAAAAACCTGAAGTGGATGTCACTCTCCGGGGCCTAGGCAAAAGGGATCGAGATACAATGCACCCGAATACGGAGGGTGCAGACTCGTGCTCGGGCCAGTACATCTACGT
The DNA here is from genome assembly GCA_021437795.1 of Rhodamnia rubescens. Classification (NCBI taxonomy): domain Eukaryota; kingdom Viridiplantae; phylum Streptophyta; class Magnoliopsida; order Myrtales; family Myrtaceae; genus Rhodamnia; species Rhodamnia rubescens. The sequence continues at coordinate 1,576,225 of JAILYA010000003.1, read as the reverse complement.
TTACGACCTCCCGAGTAGATTCAATGACGACATACTGAAGAATTGCAAGTCCCTCATCAAGTGGTTTGACATGTGCCCGGCAGTGGTCAATGAAGGTCTAGGACCACGGATCCATCATTCTCGCAGCGTCCTTTCTCATGGAAACTGGTTCGCAACCAATCAGTTCTTATTAGAGGTGATATTTCGCACCAGGATGAGGCAGTACGAGTGTTTAACCACCGACTCCCTCGCTGGCTTCTGCAGTTTTCGTCCCCTTTTATGCCGGGCTTGACGTGGGCCGCCACCTTTGGAATTTCAGCACGTCGGTTAGGGACTCTGTCTCGCGAGATCTCGCTAATTGGCTCGCAGATAGACCGGAGTGGAAGAGAATGTGGGGGAGGGATCATTTCCTAATCGGAGGAAGGATCTCTTGGGATTTCAGGAGACAAACCGACAACGGTTCTGACTGGGGAAACAACCTTATGTTTCAGCCCGAATCCAAGAACATGACAATGCTATCTATCGAGTCAAGTTCTTGGAACAATGACCTCGCCATACCATATCCCACATATTTTCATCCCTCGAGCGAGACTGAGGTCCTTGAATGGCAAAACAAAGTGAGAAAACACGAGAGGCCCTACCTGTTTTCGTTTGCCGGGGCCCCACGACCAAGCCTGGAAGATTCTATCCGAAGCAAGCTCATTAACCAATGCCAAGAATCTAATGGGATGTGCGCATTGCTAAACTGTAGCTATGTCCGGAACAGGTGCAATGATCCGGTTGAAGTGATGAATGTCTTCGAGAGTTCAGTTTTCTGCTTGCAGCCGCCGGGGGATTCCTACACTAGGAGGTCAACTTTTGACTCGATACTGGCAGGGTGCATTCCGGTTTTCTTCCACCCTGGATCGGCATACATGCAATACATTTGGCATTTACCAAAGAATTATTCCAAGTATTCGGTTTTCATACCCGAAGACGAGGTGAAACGCGGACACATAATCATCAAACAAGTATTGAGTAGGATTCCCAGTGATACGGTACTCAGTATGAGAGAGGAGGTTGTCCAGCTGATTCCTAGGATTGTATATGCAGATCCAAGGTCCAGAGATCATAAGTTCCAGGATGCCTTCGATACTTCCGTAAAAGGAGTTTTGGAAAGAATAGAGAGCATCAAGAGAAGAGTTTCTGACGGCATGGATCCTACTCGTGGTTTTTCAGATTGGAACAGTACAAAGTTCGACATGCCGGTGACAGCCTAGGAAAAACAACAGGATCTTTCGGAATCTGAAAAACCAAGAAATATTATAGATGGGCAGAAATTGAATTTGAAATTTTTTTTTTTCAGTTTTAGGCTTGTGCAGAGGTTTTGTTCAAGAGTATCTTCTCTCTTCGTCCAGGATTAAATTTCTTTGATCTTTAACAATCCCTTCGCGGATGAAATATTTGTAACATACAAGAGATTCTGCAAATCGAGAATGTACTCAATTCTGTTAAGCTTGAATCAGATGTTGATTAGTTCAGGCAAAGTTTTGTTTGCATCTAGAAATGTTTCTGTTTTGTTCATGTGTTGATTCAACAGTGCTCATTTCACTCTAGTGCAGTCAACTGGCCACTCAGTAAATCATACAGTAGTACAGTTAGCTGGACCCTTAGTAAATCATAGTTTCCCTAAAAATGAATCTAGATTTGAGTATGATCGGTAAAGCATGTTATATTATGACAATCACTATCTCGATGCACACAATTGTTACAGTCACACAGTAGAGCCTTAAATTACCACGTCAGAAAATACAAACACTATCAATGTATATATAGTGACAAAAACAGACTGTTTCTAAGCAGCATTCCATGAAGAAAGGGGTGGGGTGTCGGAGTTCTCCCATGTAATCATGGTACTTTTGTACCTGCTGCCCTTGACATTGTCTGTGGAAGCAATTGATTCGAGCTCAGCCATATCGTTCGGCGTTGAGTTTCACACAGACAGCTCCAATACTCTGGTCAAAATTCTCAATCTTGGTCGTCCCAGGTATTGGGCAGACGTCATTGCCCTGGTGGTGGACCCAGGCGAGTGCTAACTGTGAAGCGGTGCATCCTTTTCTCTTCGCAACTTCATGTAATCGGTCAAATAACTTGGCATTATGAACCAAGTTCTCCAGCTGGAACCTGGGCAGGTACTGCATAAAACTAAGCCGTTCTCAGCATGGCATTGACAATAAATATGGTTATAAAGCTTTTGGGCCGACAGTTGCTCCCTATCTTCTCCACATCACAGCCACGCTTCCCATCACAGGATATGCCTTCGTCATTTACACATCCCACTCATCCGGAACCTCGTTCTCGTTCTCTGCAATACTAGACCCGCCGAACAACGGAGACGACCTGATTGCGGAATAGGAGGCCACGTAGGACGATGACATCATCAATGAATGTAATTAGGGTTGATGATTGTTATCTATTATAACAATTTTGGTTTGCTGGATTTTTTTAGATCGGGGATTGTTATCCACGTTCTTTTAATTTAGATATGTCATCTTCATATATCTTACCAATTTTATTTTATGAATATTTTTTTATTTATTATTTACATACTAAATAAATGGATTGCATAAATACTAAATTATTTATTAATTATATATCTTAATAAAATGTTAAATTAATTATTCATAATTATGTTATAAAAATAAGTTTTAAAAGAAAAAAATTTATATTTACAAATTTATATAAATATAAATGTTATAAATATAAAATAATTAAAAAAAATACGTAAAAAATACGAAATTAAAAAAAACAAAAAAAGGAGACCCGTGCGGCCGTATGATTGCCGCACGGGCTCCGTTTCCGTAAATAAAAAAAAATTAGCCCTAATTTTGTAATTTTTTTTTATCTATTTTCGAAAAAAAAAGCCCTTAAATGTTCTGCCTGTGCCACGGGAGTCCTACAATGTATAGCTCGGCAAATGGTTCCATGCCGATTCCTCAACCATCAGTCGGGGAAAACCGCAGGACACGGCTCTCCGCGAAATCACCCGACAACAACACGGCACCACTTAGAAAAATGACAACAACGAAAATGGGTCAACACTGCACCAACTATTAACCCCAAAGACGAAGAAAAGATGAGTCATTTGCAATTTTAGTGAACTTGCCCATGACATCCGATTTTATTCTATTATAATCTAAGAGGCGCGAACGTGGAAATCGAGTCGGCTAGAGGCTCATGAAACATCTGACAATCTCGTGAACAGGTTCAAGTCTGTATTTTTTGTCCAGGACAGTTTACACGCGGATGGTGAGAATTCAACAAGTGACCTCCGGATTCTGACGTTTCCCTAGATAACGAGGACTCCGAGCTTGATGCTTTTGACTAGACAAGGCGCAATTGTTATGTATGAGCTATAACTAATGCTTAGAATCTCAAGAAATGTATGACAATCATTCGGGGAATTGATGATGGCCAAATTTGTTTGCAAGGAAGTTTGTGCAGGCATTGCCTTCTCGATATGCATGACAATCATTCGAGGCTCTCACAATTGCGCTTTGGGAGGCTTTGACGGTCTTCCAAGAGAAGCAGCACGACACGGATTGAGTGGCGATCAAGGCAGTCGACGGACCCTGAGGTTCATCGACCGTGAGGTTTGTCGGCATCGGGTCGCATTCTACTTTTTCTGTAACTCCGATCTCAACCCAAAGACGAAGCCTTGTGGAGAGCCATCGGCTCAGCAATCGTGCTGTTATAGAAAACGTGCCTCCTAGCATTGCGTCAATGAGCAGTATCCTCAATCTTGAGGGTGTAAGAATTCAGGTCATGGTTGAGGTGAATAAAGTGTCACTCTAGTATGTACGAATGAGTTTGATTTACTCAAAACCCCGATTTCTTGATTTTAAAAGTCACCCGGCAGGCTCGGTTAATATTCAACGCGTTGCCCATGCATAATCTTCTCATAGCGAATGTCACTTTTACAAAACGGTAGCAGTTATTCTCTGAATTTCAGATTTTATTACAGGACAACAGGTACTCTCATCTTCTTACAAGTACTTATTACAGCCACCCAACATGGCCTCAAAAAACTTCAGCAGCAAATGCTCAAACTCTGCATGTCAAAGATGCAGCGACAGAAGCAGACATGTTTCTAAGCAGGTTTCCATGACGAAAGGGGTGGAGTTTCGGAGTTTTCCCATGTAGACACGCTGCTATTGAACCTGCCACCCTTGACATTGTCCGCAGATGCAATCGATTCGAGCTCAGCCATCTCTTCTGGTGTAAGCTCCACAGACAGAGCTCCAATGTTCTGGTTGAAATTCTCAATCTTGGTCGTGCCGGGTATCGGGCAGACGTCGTTGCCCTGGTGGTGTACCCAGGCGAGGGCCAACTGTGACGGGGTGCATCCCTTTCTTTGCGCAATTTCATTCACTCGGTCGAATAACTTTGCATTGTGAGCCAAGTTCTCCGGCCGCAACCTTGGTTGGTACTGCATAAAATAGAGCACTGTCTCAATGTAGAGCATACGAGCAACTCTCATTTTCCCTTTCACACCTAATCTTGCGCCAACTACTGCAAAAGTGGCAACAAGTGCAAAAGTGGTTGCATTGCATGCCATCAGATTGTCTTGTTGCTTGACATGAAGCATTTAAAAGTTTGCCATCACTGTAAAGCATGATTAGTTAAAGATTATCTTGACATGGTTAAATATCTTGTTCAACATTATAAGCATTCAAAAAGTGGAGCAAAGTGATCTAGCAACTACCACGCAAGGCTGATGGTTTTGAAGTAAGATGTGACAACAGAAACAAAATCGACAATCTAAGTTTTGTACATATGACGGTATCCATTTGTGATACATCAAATAAAGAAATCACAAATTTGGATGATGTGTAGAAGAATGTTGTCGGGACATAAAGCTCTTTTTTTAGATCCCCTAACAATCCAAGTATTCACTTGCCCGGCATGATCGCAAGTCAAACACTAATGGCGGGAAGTAATACACAATTGGCTTTATTTCAGATAGGAACTTGATCCCAAAACTTCCATAGGAAGGTTGTGTTGGGGAGTCCTCACTCAAGAACTGGTCGCGTCAAGATATAATTTGTCTTGTGCAGAAAGATGAGAACGAAAAACGAATGAAGGGCTGAGGCCGTATACTGGTGTTGGTTACATTGAGGAGATCTTGCTAATCTTGTGAGGAAAGATGAGAGAAAAAAGATGGGTGGAGAATGGGGAAGGACAGGGAATAGGAAATGGTGGGAAGGCTGGGAAACAGAGGAACTTACAAATAAACCTATGTTCATTCATTCCCAAAAGCATGAAAATCCGGGAAACTGCGCCTTTCAGGCTCATTAAGCCATTAGTTATGATTTTACATAAATCTAGAATCACGAAAGCTGGGACGTATGGCGAGTGCTGGATTGAAGATATATGAGAATATAAAGCATTTGTGCCACCAATTGTTATTCATCCCATCCAGATACTTTTTCTTTATACCCCAAGAACAGTTAATAATCCAGCACTTCGATGAGAATTACGGTCACAGTGAGCATCTAATTATGTTGATCAACAGAAACAGACCTGTCTGAGATCATCCTGGGAGATATTCTCCAACAACTTGGAGCCCAGAGAAAAGAATCCTTGTCCTAAAGGACTATAGGCAACGATTCCAATGCCAAGCTCCCTAGTCACCATTTTAAGGAAGTGCAGTCAGAAGAAAACTGTTGTTAGTGCATAAACAAGCTAACAGAGTGGTTTTTTACCTGCACGTGGGAATTATCTCTGCCTCCACATCTCTTGTCCACAGTGACCACTCCAATTGCACCGCTGTGATGGGATGAACAGCATGTGCTCTTCTGATTGTGGATGCACAAGCCTCAGATAAACCGATGTACTTGATTTTACCCTCTTCAACGAGCTTCTTAAGCTCTCCGATCTGTGAATATTCACATGACAAAAAGAAACAACACTCAAGATCCTACGTGTTAAGATCCAGAAAATTATGCACATCATTAGCTTTTGTTGTGTCCTGATCCCTCAATAGTTTGTGTTCCCTGACTTTCCAAACATTACATTTTGACTAGGTGGTTCTCAGCACAGATTAGTCAATCATTATGCATCTCAATGCAACAAAAAAGTCGCAAGGTATTAAGTTAAAGGAGCAACTTTCAATGTGATTCTCGTGTATAAATCAGGATGAACCCCGTGGCACTTTCATCTCACAGGAAGAATTCGAATAATTGTCCGTGCTTTTTGACACTTATCTTGTAAAAGATGCCCATAAAACAAAAACTCAGCCACCAAGGGCCTATATGGTAACCATTCCGATCCCAAACAAGGGTCTTTATGGTAACCATTCAGATCTCAAAAAGTGGTTCTAATTAAAATGACTTTTTATAATTTTGTTCCCTAGATGAGTTTTAGAGAATCAAAACGTGTTTGGTAATCGTATTTGTTGAAAAAACGCGTTTGATAATTACACAAAATTTCTGTTCCTGAAAACAATTGCTCTTTCCAATTTTTGTCATTTAAGTCAAATAACTACATAGTTACTTTGTAAAATTTCATCCTATATTTCAAAATTAATCGAAGATTAATTCATATTGATTATCTTATATAACATATTGTATATTGAAATATAAAAATAAATATCAAGAATCATCACGAGTCATTTTCGCAATTTATTGTGGGGTTTCATCGAACTCTTTTGAGCGAGTGAACAACCGACACGAGCGACACCTTCGTTTCGCAAAGAAAATGCACTGTGCCGCCCTACCTTGGTGTGCATTTTTGGTCATAGGAAATCAAATCTCAATCTTAATTAATCGAAAACTTAAGAATGAGAGCTTGCTAAATGTTCACGATGGTTATTTTTGTTTTTTTCCAAAATTTTCTAAAACTAAACTAAGTCTAAAGTACATAAACTAGGCAAATCACAATCAATAAAATCAAGTACACAATCAAGGAATCACGGCATTGATAAATCGCATCATAAAATGGTAATAAAGCCCTAAGGACTTAGAGAATTGCGATTTGAGTTTAATTGCAAAGGTGTTTAGGATTTTTCTAAAAAGAATAAAATCTGCGAAATCTAGAGAATCTATGCCCAAATTTATGAAAATGAGATCAAACTAGCCTAATCGAAGCTTCTTCTATTTTTAAGGATTTTCTGAAATTTTTATGATTTTTTAGAATTTTTCCAAATTTTTTCGAATTTTTGATATTTTATATTTTATTATCTTATATATTTTTCTTTGAAAATGAGGCCTTATTCTGTTTTAGGTCGAGAAAAATTGACGAGAGAGACTGAAAAGAAAAGTGAGATGTGAGGTTTCATTTTGTTTTGTGATTCTCAAAAGTGAGTTCTTTTTTTCGAACCAACTTTTTTTTATTGTTATTTTTGTTCCAAAACTATTATCGAGTAGAAAATCGAATCGAATCATTTACGTCACCAAACACGATTCTCATTTTTTTTTGTTTCGAAAAATAGAATCGAGAATCATAATAGTTATCATACATACCCTAAAACACTATATTCCACCACCATCTTTAACAACACAGTACCACATCTTGAACTCTGCTATCAACTGAACTTAAGAACTCATTGAGCAATATCTTATAGGTCAAAAGGCAAGGAAATAGTTCATCTCTGCCACAAAAGCCAACAAATCTTAACAGTACGTCGATCCATCATCAACACCAATCTAGTTTAGCAAATGATCATATGGCTCAGAGAAAGTCTCAAGAGAGGCAAAGGTTTAATGAGGATCCATACAGTGACTTCGATGGGGACCCGAGTGTCGACACGGTGTTGGTAGTAGAGGTCGATGCAATCGACGTCGAGCCGCTTCAGGCTGGCCTCACAAGCCGCCCTCACGTACGCCGGATCTCCCCGGACCTCCCTCTTCCCATCCGCGACGCTGACTGCAAACTTGGTCGCCAATTCCACCTTCTGTCTCACCCCTCCCTTCAGTGCCTGCTCAAAATCGACACCAAATCAACACAAGGAAACCCCCAAATTCCCCGCCAAGATTAGAAAACGAAGATGCAGGATCGCAGCACTCTGCACGATCAAGCTAATACTACAACGCCATCGCTTATAGATCAGACTAGGGAGGCAAAGAAAGACTGATTAAAAAAACAAATTTTTGTGCGAACAGGGTCGGCCAGTTGATCTAAAGGCCGAACCTTTAACTAAAGAACTGACCTTTCCGAGGAGGATTTCGTTGGTGTGAGGGCCGTAGATGTCGGAGGTATCGAGGAAGGTGACGCCGGAGCCGACGGCGTGGTGGATGAGCGCGATCATGTCGGGCTCGGGCTTGGGTGGGCCGTAGAAGGCGGACATGCCCATGCAGCCCAGCCCCTGCGCGGACACCTCGAGACCCTGCGACCCCAGTTTGATCCTCCTCACCGCCGACGCCATCTCCGTCGTGTAGCTCGTGGTCGATGCGAGAAGAGGATGGAGAAGCCAACACAATTCCTGAACTCGCTCGCTCGCTCCCTCCCCCCTCCACTGAGAACAGTAACGAAGCTGTCGGAAGAGCCGACCTTTATAGGAGGGAGCAGTAGGCTGACTAGCAGTAGGTTTGAAGAGCCAGACAGACTACCTAAGACGCACGTGCTGACGTTAGCGTCTCGTCACGTACTTCTCCCACGGGCAACTTGGAAAAATGCTGGCTTCATATGACGGACAAAAATGGTGAAGCCTAGGACTTATCAAAGGGGAAAAAACAAGGTTTAGATCATATTCAATGAAAAAAACCGCGTCAACTTTCAATTGTTCCAGACGTTGTCATCACCGTACAATATTATTTTCACTAAAAGAAGCCAATCACGTAATATTAGGGTTTGGCCGAATTAAGTAGATGTCCAACGTCTAGTCTCACGCGCGATGTTTAGAAGTTGTTTAAAGGAAAAGATCGAAAGATGGACAGACTCAGCCACCGGCTATTCGATTCACACGTTATTAAGAGTAGTCCATGAATGTATGGATGCGCGCAATGTGCAGATTTGGCAGATAACTTCGTGCACATTACATAAAGGAGGTCAAGAACATAAAATGACTAACTCTTGATGAAAAGACCTAACAAAATGGCACAACTTGAAGGGCGACATTAAAAAATATAATGAACAACAATTCACTTAATATTAAATAAAAAAGCAAAACAAAGTGTCATTTGCAATTGCCCATGGTATCCGATTATTCTATTTTGAGCTAGAAACACAAGCGCAAAAAAAAAAAAAAAAGAATAGGCGGATGAACATCGTGCAAGCTCAAGTATTAATAAAGTTCGTCCATTTTAACTAGAGCGATTTACACGAAAGTTTCGAGAGACAAACAAGCGACCTTTAATGTCTGAGCTAAAAGCCTGTCTGAAGCTCCAATTAAATGTGTCGGCTCTTCTGGAATTATTATATCATATTATTACCGGGCCAAATCATTTTCCTTATTTCTATCGCAATTTTTTATTGCAAACTTTTCTTCTTCTTCTTCTTGTCTGGACTTTCCGTTCTAATTGCAATGTCGGATCTAGAACTAATGTTTGAAATTTGCGAGAAATGTGGGTGGAATTCCACAATGACAGGCGGAATTTGTCCATTGTTACATGCACCAACATGGAAAGTTTCAATTTCATTATCTACACACATTATCTTAGAGGAACTCATGATAGCTACGGAGATTGAATTATTGCAGAAGGATAGCGAGAATAGACAAGTCAAACCTATGACTTTGTCAATCCTGCCACGTGTCTCCAATTCTTTTTGTCGGGGAGTTTAATTTTTTATTTTGGTCGGATGGGGAGTTTGATTGGTAGGGTCGGATTTGGAGGACTTGATGGATCTTAGCACGATATTGACTGTTGACTTAGAATGCGCGTGATAATACTTTCGAAAGTAAATTTTTGCTCTAAAAAATATTTTGAAATAAAAATCTATTTGGTAAATACAACTTTTAAGATAAATTTATTTGGTAAAAAATTTTATTTTTGAAAGAAATTTATTTTTCTAAAGTGAATTTTCACTTCAAATTATTTTCCCCAATTTGAGAAGTTAAAAAAATTTTTAATCAATTCAAAAAGTACTTCTCACATCACCCTCTTTTCATTATGCCATCACCTCTTTCATTACGCCTCTGCCCAATCAAGCATCCGTTGTTGTTGCCCACCGCCGACCTATGCCCATCGCTAACCGCCAACCACCGCCGCTCGTAGCCCCTCCGACCTCCGCCGACCAACCATTATTGCTTTCCATCGACCACCGTCCACCCACCGCCGACCACCGCCCACCGTCGCCAACAACCACTAACTACCACTTCGACCTCCACCAACCATTGCTCGCGCCAACCTCCGCCCACCGCCTACCACTACCAACCATCATTGCCTACCGCCGACCGTTGTCACTGCCATCGCCACCGTCGCTGAGTCGCCATCTCCGAAACGCCGGAGTAAAAATTAAATAATTATTTTTTATTTTTAAAAAGAAAATAAATTTGTAAAATAATTTTTTGTAAGAAATTAAAAATTAAAAATGGAGTACAAATTTTTCAATCTCTAACAATAATTCATCATAGAATATTTTGTATTAATAATGTTCCAAAAGTAGAAATTTTCAATCATTACCAAACGAATTTCTCTAATCGAAATCAACTTCCGAGTAAAAGTAGAGAAATCAATTTTTACTTCTAAGTAGAAATAGAAAAGTCAACTTTTGATCGGAAGTTGATTTCAAGCGGCAAAGTGTTGTCATGGGCGTCCTTAACTCTTGACAAAACTCAATTCGATATAGGAAAGTCAAAAGTTCAATGTCATAACAATTTCTAGGGATATATATTAGGTGCCCTCATCTTGCTGGGATGGTCCTTTCTTTTTCTCTCCTCTTTTTTAACTTTTTTGGGTTCCCAGGCGAAATTCAACACATTATACAAATTTCAAACGAACTATAAAAATTGATATGTCACTATAGATGTATTTTTATTTTTTATTTTTTTGGGGGGTCGAATGTAACTGTAAAAATTGATATGTCCTCGCTCGAGGTCGACTCCAAGAAGAGAGAATGGAGAAGAAACAACTTGCTCGCTCGCTCGCTCGCTCGCACCGAGACGATGACGAAGATGATGGAGCAGAGCTTCAAAGGGGTGAGTAATTCCATGCCGTCTTGTCCACAACCTCGGTGGAGCTGCGGATTCCTCAATCATTTGTCGGGATGGGAATAACAGGACACGGCTCTCGGTGAAGAGTGTGTTTTTCGCCCCGAACCTAAGTAGCACCGGCACGACACGCCGATTTGTAGTTTTAGTTAATTTTTCCCATTACATTCATAGGTTAAGAGTGTGTTTTTTGCCCCGAACCTAAGTAGCACCGGCACGATATGCCGATACGTATACTAAATTTATATTTTCATAAATACATGATAAATTATTACGTGCGTATGAATATCCGCGCTGAGTTTTTTCTTCTTATGTTAGGAATTCACGATTAGCTTTTTTTTTTTTTTGTCTTTGCGGGTATAATAATTTTGGGGTGGTTGGATTTATGACTTAAGTATATATTTTTTTGATAGATTTACTTTTTTTTTTTTTTTATCCAGGATCCACCGGCCCCGCCGGCGAAGCCCGGCATCCGGCCCGAGAGCCAACCAAAGTGACTATACGTGGAGGAAGGCTAGCCCGCAGCCCACCAGCAAGGGCCCCCACTTAAGTCCGAGAAACGCGTTAGGGTTTTGAACCTTCAAACTAGCTTACGCCTTAGGGCCAAAGAGCTCAAAGCTCACCAAACGCGCCATGCCCGTGGTGGGTTGATAGATTTACTTTTTAACCCTTAATTTATTGAAAATACTTAAAATTGACCTCATGAGTGTCGAAATGGCATGTTGATATGATGAACTCGCGTGACGCCGGCGTGTTTGGAACGCCGACCACGTGTCGATCGCAAGTCGAAGAATACCAAAGAGTGTCCGGCACGACATGGCACAAATGGCCCCGGAGAGTGTCCATGCTTCCTAACCCGGAGCAGATTATACGTGGCTTGTCAGTATTCAACTGGTGGCACATCCGGTTTCTAAACTTGAAATCTCGTGATGTTTTTTTGGTTGTTGGATTTTTCACATTTCATCGCAAACTCATTTTCCTCGGAGGATGAGCACTATGAGCTTGATGTTTTTGTCTAGACAAGGCCCAATTGGTACATAGGACCCAGAATTAACTTTGGAAATTACAAGAAATGTTGGTTGAATGAGTCCGTAACCACATATCGAATATGGGAGTTTGCCCACCAAATAATAATAAAAAATGTCCAAGTTCACAATATTACCTTAAGTATGAAGCTGAAAATCTCCGGCCGCTCTTGCTTTTCTATTAGACAATCAATATGAAAAATTGAAAAATAGGATTCCAAACTCCATGTGTATAGCAACTGGCAAGGAAGTCCGCATACGCATTATCTTCTCAATAAGTAGAATGATCGATCGTGGCTCTCCTAATTGTGCCTTAGGCGGATTCGGCGGTCTTTCAAGAGAAGCAACATGGAGCGTCACACGTTGAGTGGCGATCAAGGCGGTTGACGGACCCCGTGGTGTGTCGGCATCGTGCCGCATTCTATATTTTTACAACTCCGACCCGACCCAAAGACAAAGACTTATGGAGAGTCATCAGTTCAGCAATCCTGCTAGTATAGTACACGCCAACAAGCTTCTTACCATGAACATTGCTTACACAAAATGATAACAGGTACTCTCTGAAGTTCAGATTTTATTAGGGGACAACAAGTATTCTGCAGCTTGTTCAGCAGCAAATGCTCAAACTCTGCATATCAAAGATACAGCGACAGAAGCAGACATGTTTTCTAAGCAGCTTTCCATGAAGAAAGGGGTGGAGTTTCAGAGTTTATATGTGCTGTGCTGCCCCAGCCACCCTTGACATCGACCGCAGAAGCAATCGATTCAAGCCCGGCCATCTCTTCTGGTGTAAGCTTCACAGACAGAGCTGCAACGTTGTGGTTGGAATTTCCGATCTTGATCGTGCAGGGAATCGGGCAGACGTCATCGCCCTTGTGGTGTACCCAGGCAAGGGCTAACTGCGACCAGGTTGGATGCCTTTCTTCGAGCGATTTCATTCACTATCTTCGAGTTGTGAACCAATTTCTCTCGCCGGAACCTCCGAAAGTACAGCATAACATAGAGCACTGTCTCAGCGGAGAGCATATAAGCAACATTAATTTTCTTTCTTGACGCCAAATTCTACTCCAACAAGTGCAAACAATACTAGAAGAGGTAGCATCGCATGCCATCAGATTGCCTTGCGACTTCCATAAAAAGGGTATTAGGGAGTCCTCGTTTAGGAACTGGTTCTGCCAAAACATAATTTATCTTGTGAAAAAAGATGACAATAAAAATAACGGAAGGCTCAGGTCAGATACTGGTGGAAAGACGGTAGAGAATAGTGAATAGCAATGGTGGGAAGACGGGAGAGATTGAAGGAAACTGCCTCTTTCAGGCCGATTAAGCCATGTACTATGATTTTCACTAATATAGAATCAGACCAATGGGACATATGGTGAATGCTGGATTGAAGAAATTGTAGTTTTCCAGCAATTCAATGCGAATGACAGTCACTGTGAGCATTTGATTGTGTTGATCAGCAGAAACAAACCACTCTGTCGTCACCCACACAGAAATCCTCCAAAAACCTGTAGGCAACAATTCCAATTCCAAGCTCCCTAGGAAACCACTTTAAGGAAGAGCAAAGTCAGAAGAAAGCTGTGGTTACTGCATAAACAAATTAACGGAATGATTTCCTACCGGCATGTCGGAATGATCTCTGCCTCCACATCTCTTGTCGCCAGGGCCCAGTCCAATTGCACCGCTGTGGCGGGATGAACAGCATGAGCTCTTCTGATTGTTGATGCAGAGGCGTCACTTAAGCCGACGTACTTGATTTTACCCTCTTCAACGAGTTTCTTCAGCTCTCCATTCTTTGAATATTCACATGATAAAACAACTGTCAAGTATTAAGTTAACTGAGGCAGATTTCTCTATTTCATCACAGAAGAGGGCAGATAAATTGAGTATTCAAGTATTTGTCATATTTCATAATGGTATGTCAAGAATCAAATATCTCCACAGAAAGTCCAGGAACAACTTTCAATGTGATTCTCGTATATAAATCAGGAAGAACCCTGTAGCACTTTCAACTCAGCCACTAAAATACTAAATTCCATGACCTCTTCCACAACATCGTGCCGCATCTCGACCTCGACTATCATCTGAACTTAAGTTCCATTTGTAAATATCTTACCAATCAAAGGCAATGAAATAGTTAACCTCTACCAAGCAATCTAGCATACTTTTTACAACGTGGTGATGCATCAACAACACCAATCTAGTTTAGCAAATGATCATATGGCTCGGAAAAAGTCTTTTAAGAGAGGAAAAGGTTTAATGTGGATTCGTACAATGACTTCAATGGGGACCCGACTATCAATATCTTCTTGGTAGTAGAGGTCGATATAATCAACATCGAGTCACTTCAAGCAGGCCTCACAAGCTGCCCTCACGTACTCCGGATCCCCCCGAGGGTCCCGCTTCCACTCCACGAAGCAGGTTCCAAACTTGGTCGCCAATTCCACCTTCTGTCTCACCCCTCCCTTCAGGGCCTGCTCAAACTCAGATACCAAATCAACACAAGAAAAGCCCAAATTGCACCCAAAACAGAAAACCGAGATGTAGGATCGTAGAATCCGCCGGGATCAAGTTAATATCAAGTTAATACTACTAGGGGGAACATCGGTCCAAGGTGACCCTGGACCAGCCCAACATGGTCAGTCCTAGGCTGGTCCTTGATCCTGGGACCGTTGTAACCTCTGCTGTGCGGGTTGGTTCTTGGTCCTGAGACTTTGGAATTGGTCCAACCCAGACCAACCCTGTAAATTTCATTTTTCCAAAAATCCTAGGTGTATAACCTAGAGTGCTCAGCCCCTCCTCTCTTCCTTGCCATTTTCCTCTCCCTCTCTCAGAGTCTCACTCTAACTCTCCCTCAATCTCAGATTCTTCTCATCATCTCAGCAGCTCGATCTCTTTCACAGTCTCGCCGTAGGTATATAACCTAAAGTGCTCATCCCCTCCTCTCGTCAAAGAGTACGTTTGTCTTTTCAGGGAATACAAAAAATGCAACAAGAAAAAAAAGAATTGGTTCATCCCGGCCGGGTTGATCCTGGAACCTGACTAGACCCATAGGGTCGCTCCAATCCTAGGTCCCAGGCTCAACAGGATCGTTTCCCGGTCCCAAAAATTGGGGACCAACACTGTATGGACTCGTCCCTAGTTAGGTACTGAACCAGTCCAATCTGAATCATGCTCATCCCAAAAAGCTACGACACTATATTATATCTACTTCATGCAGAAGCTGGGACTGAGCTTAACATACACAAGCGTGATGATCGATCAAGTAACGGAGTCTAACAATGCCTGAGTAACATACATCTTTTGCACGAGGAGTGTCAGCTGAGTTGATCTAAAAATGCCGAACTTTTAAAATGGATGCGCCGCTCGTATCTCAAAAACCGACCTTTCCGAGGAGTATTTTCATTGGCTCCTGTCGATATTGTCTCCCTCACTTAGTGTAGAGTTTGGGCAAACTTAACTTGCATTGATGAAGTAATTTACAATATATACACAGGGTTTAGGGCTAACACAATACAATGACAATTATGCCCTTTAGTATAAACCTAATCTACCAATACTCCTCCTCAAGTTGGTGAATGTAAACATGTCAACAACTTATTCTTAAAAGTACAAAATAAATCACGTGTGACCGGTTTCATAAACAAGTCTGCGAGTTGGGAGTGACCGGGAACAAAAAGAGTACGCAAAGTGCCATCTTGAATTTTTTCACGAACCAAATGACAATCAATCTCAATGTGTTTGGTGCGTTCGTGGAAGACAGGATTAATGGCGATGTGGATGGCCGCTTTATTATCACAAAAAAGATCAGCAAGTGGTAGTGTTGACGTGGAGATCCGAGAAAAGCATGTGAAGCCATGTGATTTCGCATGTAACGCACGCCATAACACGATATTCAGCCTCGCCGAGGAATGGGCAACATCGGTTTGTTTCTTGGAATGCCATGAGATGGGACAAGAACCAAGAAACATGTAGTAGCCGAAACGGATCATCGGGATGTAGAACAAGATGCCCAATCAAAATCAGTATAACCATTAAGTTGGAGAGTAGAATCGATGGGAAGAACAAACCAAAGGGGGATCATGCTTGAGATACCACACAATGCGAAGGGCGACATTCCAATGGTCTTCATGAGGAGAGTGCATAAATTGACTAAGATGTTGCACTACAAAGAGTAAATCCGGACGAGTTATTCGTAAGATATAATAATCTACCAATAAGTCGTCGATATGAGCCTGGATCCTTAAGAGCCGGGGAGGAGTCCGAAAATTGTATATTGGGTTCCATTGGAGTATCAACAGGACGTCCTCCAAGAAGACCAAAGTCGACAAAAATATCAAGAGCGTATTTCCTTTGTAACATGAAAATTCCAGACTTGGAACGAGAAACTTCAATGCCCAAGAAGTATTTGAGAGTACCCAAGTCCTTAATGCGAAATTGTGTATCAAGAAATCGCTTGAGAAGTTGAATCATAATTTCATCATTACCCGTAATCACCAAATCATCAACATAAACAAGGACAATCGTCAAGAGAGAGCCACGAACCAATGTAAAAAGTGAATAGTCCGCCTTGGACTGTTGAAAACCAACATCAAGTAGTGCGGAAGAGAATTTAGCAAACCATTGCCTTGATGCATGTTTAAGGCCATAGAGTGATTTCTTAAGACGACGGACTAAATTCTTCCCCTTAGTATGAAAACCCGGTGGAAACCTCATGTAGACCTCTTCGTCAAGATCACCATGCGAAAAGCGTTGTTCACATCTAATTGATAAAGAGACCAATGACGAATTGAAGCAAGAGCTAATAAAGTACGAACAGTCACCATTTTAGCAATGGGCGCAAAGGTGTCATGGCAATCAATGCCCTCTGTTTGAGTATAACCCTTTGCAACGAGCCGAGCCTTGTAGCGCTCGATGGTGCCATCGTAGTTATATTTGATTCGGTAAACCTATTTACATCCAATGGGGTGTTTTCCGGGAGGAAGAGAAATAATTTCCCAAGTATCATTCCGTTCAAGGGCCCGTATCTCGAAGACATCGCCTCCCGCCACTTGGGAGATTGACACGCAAGCATCATAAGTTTCGGGTTCCCGCTCGGAGGATATGGAGGCTAAAAAATAGCAAGTGAGTGGGTGAAAATCGTGAGTATGATAAACCTTTGGATAAGGGACAAAGAGTACCCGATTCAATTACCTTAGAGTCCGAAGAGAATTGATCGGAGGCCACAACAATAGCAGTGGTAGTCCCGAAGATATCCGGGTGGATGGCGTTGCCGAGATGGCCGAGGCACGCCTTCGGGTTCAATGGGTGATGATGCGGCCGTGGGTGTAGGAGGCTGAAAAGGTGAGGTCGGTACAAGTACTTGGGATGAATGTTTCACCAAGGTCGGGAATGGGTAATGGAATTACCGGAGTCCGTTCGATTGTGGGATGTTCGACGGTTTGACGGAAAGGAAAATCTTGTTCATAAAAAATGACGTCGCGACGGGTAAAAGTTGTTTAATTTTGAAAATCAAAGAGACGGTAACCTTTGTGGTTTGTGGGATAACCGATTAGAACACATTGGCGAGATCGGGGGCCAAATTTATCGGAGTGAAGATGACCCGTAGAAGCATAGCATAATGAGCCAAAGACAGGAAGATGAGAATAGGAAGGTGGTTTGCCATAGAGAAGGTCATACGGGGTTTTATTGTGTAGGAGAGGACTAGATAGTCTATTAATGAGATGAGTAGCGGTTAAGACACAATCCCCCAAAAAATGAAGAGGCATACCAGAATAAAAACGCAATGCACGAGCAATATTGAGCAAATGACGATGCTTACGCTCAACAATTCCATTTTGTTGAGGGGTATGAGGGCAACTGCGTTGGTGGTGAACACCGTAAGCGCAAAAAAAACTCTTGTAAGCAAGAGGAAAGGAATTCAATCCCATTATCGATTGAACATTTTGGACTTTAGTTTGAAATTGAGTTTCAACAAAAGCAAAGAAGCGAATTAGAGAATCAATCGCATCGGACTTAAAAGTAAGCAAAAAAAATTCCAAGTATATCGCGAATAGTCATCAACAATAGATAAAAAAATAACGACACGTCTTATGTGTAAAATGAGAATAAGGTCCCCAAATGTCAACATGAATAAGCTGAAAAGGACGTAAAGAAGTAATAGTGCTAGACTCAAAAGACAAACACGTTTGCTTGGATAAATGACAAGCATCACATGGATTTAATTGTTTTGCTGGACTAAAACATAAAGTTTGTTGCAAAGTAGATAAAACCGACTCGGATGGGTGTGCTAAGCGGGCATGCTAAAGATGAGGTGAAGAGGTTGCAAGAGAAAGAACGGCAGATTCGGTAGAAATCTCCATGTAATAAAGACCACCACGCTCATGGCCCCGACCAATGATCTTCTTCGTCAAGAGGTCCCGAAAAAGACAATGGTTGGGAAAAAAAGTGACCGAGCAGTTTAATGTTTGACTGAGCTTAGAGATTGATAATAAGTTATATTTGAAAGAGGGAGCGCAAAGGACATTATCAAGGGAGATAATTGTGGTAAGGGGGCTGAACCGTGTGATGTCACGGGGACACCAACACCATTCGGAATTTCAATGGTGGGATGTGGAGAGGGATAGTGTGTCGGGTTTGTAAGGTGACGGGGTTCAAATGTGATGTGGTTGGTGGCACCAATGTCAATAACCCAAGTATCGGAATTAAATGAATTCGAAGATAAGCCAAGAACATTACCCGAGAGGTTGGCTTTCGGGATGTTTACCTCTTGTAGCAAACGCATCGGTTGCTTGTATTGATCATTTGTGAACGGAGGAGGTGTCACATCGTAAGTCCGGCTACACTTATTGTCCGCGGGCCGAGAGGAGGTAGATAGCTGTCCACGGCGCTGCTTTTGGTTGAGAGGAAAGCCATGAAGTCGATAACACACATCTCGTGTATGTCCCAAGATACCACAATAGGCGCATCTTTCTCGGCCACGAGACGTGTTTGTTCGTTTAGCTAGGTTAGCGGACGGAGCGGGAGTGCCAAGAGAGTTGGGCGGTCCATGGGATGAGGAATTCAAGTATGGCCGCGAAGCATGGTTGCCGTGGGTGCTAAGCAAAGTATTGGTCCGATCGGACAGTGGGTGGTCCGATTGGACATGGCGATGCGACTCATCTTGAAGAACTAGTGCATATGCACGTGCAACACTAGGGATCGGATTCATTAGTAAAATCGATTGACAACATTAGCGTACCTCGAGTTGAGACCTATGAGAAATTGAAACAGGCGCCGATTCTCTTGTTGTGTGTTGATGGTAGAATGAGCCGAACAAGAGCATTGAGGTAATGGATCCAAATTATTCAATTCATCCCAGCAGCCTTCTCAAGTTGTTGTAGTACTTGGTTACAGACATCGTCACGTTGAGCAAGGGTACAAATCGTTTGCTCGAGATGAAAAATCCTAGGACCATTCGATAGCAAAAAATGTTTGCGGAGATCGGCCCGATCATCAAGAACGACTCGTGTAGAGAACCGTTGGCACCAAATCTGGATGGATGGAATTAAGAATCCAGGATAGAATCATATTGTTCACACGAATCCAAGACGCATAGGCGGGATCGGTTGCGGCTGATTTTTTTATTTCTCCAAAGAACAAATACCATTTTGTTTTTGGCGAAAAGGGCAATCTCCATGGCACGGGACCAATTGTTGTAATTCTCACCGGTAAAGAAGCATGCCGACGAGATTAGATCCAGGGTTATCGAGTGATGCATAAAATAAGGGCTATCCGACCGCTCATGTGCGAGAACGGTGGCTGAAGAGTTTGGATTCCCGGTTGCCATGATGACTTGCGGATTTGGAGCGGACTTCGCAGATCCGGAGGATTCGGGGGTTAGCAGCCAAAGAAATTCTAGTGCTCGATCGAAGCCACTCCGGCGTAGATGGGCATCAATGTCGCGGCTTCTTCCCTATAACAAAGAACAACAAATGATCGCGAGCAAGAAGGCCAAAGAGAGAGAGGACTCGAGAGACGGCCTCCTAGGATCACCGCTCGATACCATGTAAAGTTTGTGCAAACTTAACTTGCATTGATGAAATAATTTACAATATATACATAGGGTTTAGGGCTAACACAATACAATGACAATTATGCCCTTTAGTATAAACCTAATCTACCAATACTTCGGTTAAGCCATAGGTGTCCGAGATGTCGAGGAAGGTGAAGCTAGAGTGGACGGCATGGTGGATGAGCTTGATCATGTCGGGATCGGAGGAAATGTCCCTACAGTCGCAGCCCACCCCCCGAGCCGAGACACGGGAGGCCCCGCGACCCCAACTTGATCCTCCTCACCATCAACACCATCGCCGTCATCATCGCTCGAGGTCGATGCAAGAAGAGATGGAGAAGAAACAATTCGCTACGAGAATGAAGCTGATGGGTGAGCCAAGCTATAAAGGAGAGGGAGCAAAGAGGCGTTCGTTTCGCGTGTTACATAAGTAGGGCAAATTTCAAAGAAGGGCCACAAGTGTATCTTATTTCAATAAAGGCCTGAATCACAAACCTTTATTTCTAAGAACGATTTGAGCTCGCCGGCTGGTCAAATATTCTCCGGCCGGCAAGCATGTAATATCTCCGGTGATTGAATAAGGGCATCTTTGCCAAAAAAACAAGAAAATTTTAATTTAAAAAAAAGGGCAAAACTTGAAAATTGAAAATCAAAACCCCACCTTCTCTTTTTGCTTCAACAGCCCACTTTCGTCAAGGAAAAGGAGTTGGCCTTGTGTGTGCACGACCGGGCGGCCACCTTCGAAGGCGAGGGATTCTAAAAGAAATTAAAAGATCCCTCCTTCTAAAGTTCACGCAAAGCCTTCGCCCCCAAATAAAACAGAGTCCGGTACACGAGCCCACCTACGCATCATCTAAGGCATACCTTGAGCCACTAACATTAACCACGAATGAAACCAACTCCACCTCTAACACAATACAGTCAACAGGCTGTCTAATATTAAGCAAGGACTTAAACGATGCCCTCCAATATTGGTCAGCATCTAAGAAACTTTGCCTCCGAACAAAGCAATGATGGTGGTAACTTTTGAGTAAACCATTTGGAACTCTCATTATGAACTCTTAGCCACACCTCAACTCTCTTGGAGTGACGTGGGCAAAATTTAACTGAAGGAGTATGAGCAAAATTCAACCGATCAATTGAGTACTAGCCATTTCTCGATGCTCATTTTGAAAAGCTTGAATTTCTTGTAAGAAGAGGATCTGAAGCAATTGATCCTCCAATGAGCAAGTCGCACGGAATCCCCATCTTCGAATCGGCCATGGTTGGATTGGTGGTCGGAGCTTTCTTCCCCTTTGAGCCGCCGTCCCATCACACGACGCCTGGGCTACCGGACCTCGGCCGAATCACAGAGGTAACACGGAAGATACAATCGAAACCATTCTTGAATTGTGGGCGAAGACTTTGGGTCAACCCTAGGAGGAGGGATCTTTAATTTCTTTCAAAATCCTTTGGGTCGCCCCGCTGCCGCCGTCTCCGCCATAGCTCGGTCGCACAAGGCTGGCTCCTTTTCCTTGCCGAACGTGGGTTGGAGAAGCAAAAAAGAACGTGGAGCTTTGATTTTTAAGTTTAGAGTTTTGACCTTTTTTTTTAAATTCATTTTTTTTCTCCCCACAAAAATGCCCTTGTTCAATCACCTGCTGAAGAACATTTGATCAGCCGCTAAGCTCAGGCCCTTCTTTGAAATAAAGTTGGGCACTTCAGGAGCTTCTTTAAAATAAGGTCCATTATGAATTTTTTTCTTTTTAAAGAAAATTAGGGCATTCGAGGTTATTATTTGAAATTCTCTCTCAAAAGTACCAGCTTAGAAATCACCCAACAACAACAAGGCACCACCTAGAAAATGACGGCAACCAAAGTGGGTGGTCAACTTTGCACCAACTCATGACCCCAAAGATGAAGAAAAGATGAGTCATTTGCAATTTTAGTGAACTTGTCCATTACATCCGATTTTATTTCATTATAATCTAGAGGCACGAACGTGGAAATCGAGTTGGCTAGAGGCTCATGAAACATTTGATAATCTCGTGTACAGAATAAGTCTGTGTTTTTCGTCCCGGACAGTTTACGGGAAAAATCACCAATCTAGTTTAGCAACTGATCATATGGCTCAGAGAAAGTCTTTAGAGAAGGAAAGGTTCAATGAGGATCCATACAGTGACTTCGACGGGGACACGAGTGTCGATATGGTGTTGGTAGTAGACTAGTGGCCAATGCAATCGACCTCGAGCTGCTTCAAGCTGGGCTCGCGAGTCGCACTCGCACAAACCGAAACCACCAACAAGACAGGACAACTTAGAAAGTGATAAGGAAGTCCACACACGCATTACCTTCTCGATAGGTAGAATGATCGATCGAGGCTCTCCTAGTTGTGCCTTACGAGGCTTCGGCGGTCTTTCAAGAGAAGCAACCTGGAGCGACACGCGTGGAGTGGCGATCAAGGCCGTCGACGGACCACGGTCTGTCGCGTTCTGCTTTTCTGGAACTCCGATCCTGACCCAAAGACAAAGCCTTATGGGGAGAGCCATCGGTTCACCGAACGTGCTATTGTAGCACACATGTATAATCTTCTCATAGTGAACGTTGCTCTCTGAAGCTCTCGTGTCGAACTATAAGCCAAATTTGTCCATTTCATAACGGCTCTTTTCTGACAAGCTTCTTTGCCACTTGTCCAGCCAAATTTGTCCATTTCATATTGGCAGATAAAAAAAAAAAAGTCCAAGTTGACAATATCCACAGTTTTTGTGAGAGAACAAATGATAGCTAAATTCTTTTTTTCTAGTGTGTGAAGCTCGAAAATTCGGAAAAAGTACACTAAAAGTGCCGAACTTTCATATGATGCTCGCTTTAGTATCAAAACTTTTCATTTGATCACTTAAGTGTCGTTTTTTAAATAAGCAAAAAAGATCACTGTAGGGGCTAACTCCAATTTGGATTATCGGAAATCCGACGTGGTAATATTTTGTCAATTTCCCTTACCGACGTGGCTCGTCTACATACTGAGTCAGCAATAATAGTCCTAAACGAGGTGGTCTACATTTTTGCCCCAAATGTAAATCCTAGATTTTTTGTTTGTAGACAAAATTAGGCCAAATTACGGACTCTGTCCAAGTTAGGAATTTTTTTTTTCAATTTGCAGACAATCAAAGAAGAAGAAAAGGTGGAAGATGATGAGGTGCCGATGAATATGAGAAAAGGTAATGAAGGCGGTCGCTTCAATTGTAGCTAGATTTGGGCTCGGCGACATATCGGATCGGGGGTCATCTCCAATTTCACACCATCGATTCTCGACCACACGGCCATGATGAGCTCCATCTCAAGATCAGGAGGTACACGCTGCTAGTCCATCTCTAGATATGTAGCATGGCAATGGCGGTTCGACCAGAGTTTTCTTGCAAACTCAATTTCTCCTTCCACAGCGCAACCAATGGCAACGGAATTTGGCAAATAGCAAGAGAACGGCAAGAACCAAAAGGAAATAAAAACCAAACTGAATACTACCACTGGAATTCACCTTAAGCTAAGAAAGGCTCCCCTCTGTTGCCGTTGAACGAGAGTGTGAAGGACATTGAACGAGAGTAAACGACCATACGTCGGCATTTTATGGAGAGTCCAGCCACCTCATAGTCCACGTTGGACTTGGCCTTTAATAATAATAATAAAAAGGCCACGTATGAATTATCATTTAATTAAAAAAGCAACGTAGAAATTTTGATCAGAATTTATAGTCAAAGGCAATTAAATGATCGATTTTTTGATTTGACGCTTAAGTGATTCGATTTTGACACCAAAATGAATGTTGTACGATAAATATATGGCACTTCTAGTGTTATTTTCCCATTATCTCCTACCGCTCTTCTTTTTCTATTACACAAAAAGAAAAAGACGAAAATTTGACGAAAAGGAGTCAAAAACTCTTTATAGGTACAGCAACTAGCAAGAAAGTCCACACGCAAACCCTCTTGATAAGTAAGATGATCGATGGAGGCTCTCCCGACAGTGCCCTAGTAGGCCTCGATGGTTTTTCAAGAGAAGCAATCGTGCTGTTATAGAAGGAGTTCCTCTTAGCATTGCTTCTATGTATTGTATCCTATCCTGAGAGAACGTTGTACACGGTCTAAGTATTGAACTCATGGTTGAGGTGAACAGAGCGTCACTCTAGTAGTATAGATGAGTTGAACTCCTTGAAATCCCGATTTCATGATTCTGAAAATCCCCCTGATGTACTGGCATGACCGGCACGGCGGGCTCGATTAGTGTTCAACTTGTTCTATGTTTCTTGCGTGATCTTCCCCCGATAAGCTTACAACACATGTATAATCTTCTCAAAGTGAATGTCATTTATACAAAACGATAAATAGTTATTCTCTGAAGTTCAGATTTTATTACAGGATAATAAGTACTCCCTCCATACACGAACTTTATGACAGGCATACAACATAGCCTCAAAATACTTCAGCAGCAAATGCTCAAACTCTGCTTATAAAAGATACGGCAACAGAAGCAGACATGCTTCTAAGCAGCTTTCCGTGAGGAAAGGGGTGGAGTATCGGAGTTTTCCCACGTTGGAATGCTGCTTGTGTACCTGTCACCCTTGACATTGTCCGCAGAAGCAATTGATTCCAGCTCGGCCATTTCATCTGGTGTAAGCCTCACGGACAGGGCTCCAATGTTCTGGTTGAAATTCTCAATCTTGGTCGTGCCAGGAATCGGGCAGACATCGTCGCCCTGGTGGTGTACCCAGGCGAGGGCTAACTGTGAAGGGGTGCATCCCTTTCTTTGCGCAATTTCATTCACTCCATCGAATAACTTTGCATTGTGAGCCAAGTTCTCTGGCTGGAACCTTGGTAGAGACTGCATAACATAGAGCACTGCGTCAGTGGAGAGCCTATGCGCAAGTATCATTTTCCTTTTAGCACCAAATTCTACGGCAACAAGTGCAAACAATACTAGAAGTGGTTGCATTGCATACCCTCAGATTGTCTTGTTACTTAATATGATAAGCATTTGGAAGTTCGCAATCACTTTGTATCTGGAAATCATGATTGGAAGTATTAAATTATCTTGTTAAGAATCATAAGAACTTGAAACGTGGAGAGAAGTGCTTTAGCAATTATGATGGTTTTGATGTAAGATGTGACAACAGAAACAAAAGCCACAATCTATCTACATGCGGTGGAATCCATTTACCACACTCAAAGAAAGAAATCCCAAATCTACAAGATGTGTGGAAGAATATTATCGAAGGCAAAGCTCTTTTTAGCTAAAAAAGCAATAGCTACTTCACTTGAAAGACACAGTCCCTAGTCAAACACTAATCGCGGGGAGTAGTTCACAATTGGCTCTATGTCGGATAAAAGACTTGATCCCAAAGCTTCCAAAAAAGGTTGTTAGCTAGTCCTTAGTCAAGAACAGGTTCTGTCAAGACATCTTTTGAAGAAAGATGAAGGTAAAAAAAAGGATGGAAGGCTGAGGCCGGACACCGGTGTCGCTTATATTGAGGAAACATCACTAATCTTATGAAGAAAGATAAGAGAAAAAGGATGGGGTGGAAAGGGAGGAAAGGATAGCGAATTAGCAAATGGTGGGAAGTCCGGCAAACAGGAACTTAGGAGTAAGTCTATTCTGTTTATTCCCAAAAGCACGAGAATCGAGAAACTGCATCTTTCAGGCTTATTAAGCCATTACGTATGTAATTATACATTTATGTAAAATCAGAGAGGTGGGTGAGGGGTCAGTGCTGTATTGAAAACATATAAGAGTATAAACCATTTGGGTTGCCAATTGCTATCCTAGCCATCCAGGTGCTTTTTCTGTATACCACAAGAACTCATAGTTTCCAGCACTTAAATAAGAATGACAGTCACTGTGAGCATCTAGTTATGTTGATCAGCAGAAACAAACCCGTCTAAAGTCATCCTCGGAGAAATTCTCCAATAACTTGGAACCAACAGAAAAGAATCCTCGTCCTAAAGGACTGTACGCAACAATTCCAATGCCAAGCTCCCTAGAAATAATTTGAAGCAAGAGCAGAGTCAGCAGAAAGCTGTTGTTACTGCATAAACAAACAAATAGAGTGATTTCAACCAAAAAAAAAAAAAAGAGTGATTTCCTACCGACATGTGGGAACGATTTCTGCCTCCACATCTCTTGTCCACAGTGACCACTCCAATTGTACTGCAGTGATGGGATGAACAGCATGTGCTCTCCTGATGGTCGACGCAGAGGCCTCCGATAAACCGATGTACTTGATTTTACCCTCTTCAATGAGTTTCTTTAGCTCCCCGATCTTTCAATATTCACATGACGACGCAACAAAGATTAGTCAATCTTTATGCATCTCAAAGCGACAAAAAAGTCGATAGGCATTAAGTTAACTGAGGTAGATTTCTCTAATCTATCACTGAAGAGGGCAAATTAAAGAAGTATTCGAAGGGATTTCATATTTCACAATGATATGTCAAGAATCAAGTGTCTCTCCACAGAAAGTTCAGGAACAACTTTCATTGTGATTCTCGTATATAAATCAGGATGAACCCCGTAGCACTTTCATCTCAAAGGAAGATATCGAATAATTTCCAAGCTCATTTATCTCGACCTCAACTATTAACTGAGCTTAAGTCTCCTTTAACAATATCTTACGAGTCAAAGGCAAGATAATACTTCATTTCTGCCACAAAATCCAACAAACTTTTAACAACATGATTATGCAAAATCAACGTCTATCTAGTTTAGCAACTGATCATATGGCTCAGAGAAAGTCTCAAGAGAAGGAAGGGTTTAAAGAGGATCCACACAGTGACTTCGATGGGGACCCGAGTGTCGATACGGTGTTGGTAGTAGAGGTCGATGCAATCGACATCGAGCCGCTTCAAGCTGGCCTCGCAAGCCGCCCTGACATACAGCGGATCGCCCCGGACCTCTGCCTTCCCGTCGGCGAAGCTGACTGCCAAACTTGGTCGCCAATTCCACCTTCTGTCTCACCCCTCCCTTCAGTGCCTGCTCAAAATCGACACCAAATCAACACAAGGAAACCCCCAAATTTCCCCGAAAACAGAAAACCAAGACGCGGGGTCGTAGAATCCCGCACGATCAAGATAATATCATAAGACTATAAGCATGACCACTTCATGAGGAATCAGAGACTAAGTTTAACGCACCCTAGCGAGAAAATAGATCAGATTAGGAAGGGTAGTTGATCCAAAAAGCAGCGAACTTTTAAGATGGAATATTTAAAAAAAACCCACCTTTCCGAGGAGGATTTCGTTGGTGTAAGGGCCGTAGACGTCGGAGGTGTCGAGGAAGGTGACGCCGGAGCCGGCGGCGTGGTGGATGAGCGCGATCATGTCGGACTCGGACTTGGGAGCGCCGTAGGCGGCAGACATGCCCATGCAGCCCAGCCCCTGCGCCGACACCTCGAGACCCTGCGACCCCAATTTGATCCTCCTCACCGTCGACGCCATAGCCGTCGTCCTCGCTCGAGGTCGACGCAAGAAAGGAGACAATTTGAGAGCTCGCTCGCTCGCTCGTTCCCTGCACTGAGACGATGACGAAGATGATGGGTTGAGCCGAGCTTTAAAGGCAGAGCAATTCCATGCCGTCTTGTCCAAAAGCACTGTGAACAGGTTAAGTCAATGTTTTTCGCCCCCAGCGTCAGTAGCACCGACACGTCACTCCGACGTGTATACATAATAAATTATCATAAATATATAAATATTAACATTGAATTTCTTTTTTTTTTTCTGTTAAAGATTTACGATTTTTTTTCTGACAGACGTTATAATTTTAGGAGACTTAAGTATATGTATTTTTAATAAATTTACGTTTTGATCCCTAATTTATTAAAAATGCTTAAAATTAACTTCGTGAGTTTCGAAATAACATGTCGAGATGATGAATTTGCCTATCACTGACGTGTTTGGAGAGTTAAGCACGCTTCGGTTGCATATCGAAAAA
Source organism: Rhodamnia rubescens (assembly GCA_021437795.1). Lineage (NCBI taxonomy): Eukaryota > Viridiplantae > Streptophyta > Magnoliopsida > Myrtales > Myrtaceae > Rhodamnia > Rhodamnia rubescens. Next base: position 1,548,081 of record JAILYA010000003.1, on the reverse strand, counting down.
TGTCGAAGAGTGTCCGACATGATACAAAGGATCCCGAAGAATGTCCTTGCTTCCTAACCCCGGAACAGATTATACGTGGCTGGCTTGTCAGCATTCAAATGGTGGCCTCCGGTTTCTAAACTGGAAATCTCATGATTTTTTTTTTCTGTTGGATTTTTTACAGTTCATCGCAGACTCATTTTCCTCCGAAGATGAGTACTACGAGCTTGATGCTTCTGTCTAGACAAGGCCCAATTGGTATTGTAGGATCTAGAATTAACGTTGGAAATTACAAGAAATGTCGGTTGAATGGTCCTTCAAGAAAAGGAACATGGAGCGTCACGCATTGAGTGGCGATCAAGGCAGTCGACAGACCTCGAGGTCTGTCGACATCGTGTCGCATTCTACTTTTTTACAACTCCTACAAAGACTTATGGAGAGCCATTAGTTCAGCAATCCTGCGAGTATAGTACACGTCTATAATCTTCTTACTGTGAACATTGCGTACACAAAATGATAACTGGTACACTCTGAAGTTCAGATTTTATTACGGGACAGTAAGTACTCCGCAAATTTGTTCAGCAGCAAATGCTCGAGCTCTGCATATCAAAGACACAGTGACAGAAGGAGACTTGTTTTCTAAGCAGCTTTCCATGAAGAAAGGGGTGGAGTTTCGGAGTTTATATGTGCTAGACGCTGCCCCAGCCATCCTTGACATTGAGTGCAGAGGCAATTGATTCGAGCTCGGCCATCTCGTCCGATGTAAGCTTCACGGGCAGAGCTGTAGTGTTCTGATTGAAATTTTCGATCTTGGTCGTCCTGAGAATCGGGCAGACGTCTTCACCCTTATGGTGTAACCAGGGGAGGGCTAACTGCAACAGGGTGCATCCCTTGCTTCGAGCGATTTCATTCACTAACTTTGAGTCGTAAGCCAAGATCTCTCACCAGAACCTCGATAGGTACTGCATAACATAGAGAGCATAAAAGCAACATTAATTGTCTTTCTTGACACCAAATTCTGCTCCAACAAGTGCAAACAATACTAGAAGAGGTTGCATCGGATGCCATCAGATTGTCTTGCCACTTCCATAAAAAGGCTGTTAGGGAATCCTCGTTCAGGAACTGGTTCTGCCAAAACACGATTTATATTGTGAAAAAAAAAGATGAGAATAAAAAAGAACGAAAGGCTGAGGTCAGATACTAGTGTGGCATACATATTGGAAGTATTTTGTGACGGAAGATGAGAGAACAAGGGCCGGTGGAAAGACGGGAGAGGATAGTGAATAGCAATGGTGGGAAGGCTGGGAATCAGAGGAACTCACAAAATAAATCTACATCTGTTCATTCTTAAAAGCACGAGATTGCAGGAAACGGCCTCTTTTAGGCTGATTAAGCCATGTACTATGATTTTCACTAATCTAGAATCAGACAGATGGGACACATGGTGAATGCTGGATTGAAAAACTGGTAATTTTCCAGGACTTCAATGAGAATGACAGTCACAGTGAGCATTTGATTGTGTTGATCAGCAGAAACAGACCACTCTGTCGTCACCCACAGAGAAATACTCCCGCAATTGGTAGGGAACAATTCCACTTCCAAGCTCCCCAGGAAACCATTTTAAGGAAGAACAAAGTCAGAAGAAAGCTGTTGTTACTGCATAAACAAATTGACGGAGTGGTTTCCTACCGGCATGTGGGAACGATCTCTGCCTCCACATCTCTTGTCGCCAGGGTCCGGTCCAATTGCACCGCTGTGACGGGATGAACAGCGTGAGCTCTTCTGATTGTTGACACAGAGGCGTCACTTAAACCGACTTACTTGATTTTACCCTCTTCAACGAGTTTCTTCAACTCTCCAATCTTTGACTATTCACATGATAAAACAACAGTCAAGTATTAAGTTAACTGAGGCAGATTTCTCTAATTCATCACAGAAGAGGGCATATAAATTAAGTATTCAAGTATTTGTCATATATCATAATGGTACGTCAAGAATAAAAAATCTCCGCAGAAAGTCCAGGAACAACTTTCAATGTGATTCTCGTATATAAATCAGGAAGAACCTTGTAGCACTTTCAACTCAGCCTCTAAAATACTAAATTCCATGACCTCTACGACAACATCGTGCCGCATGTCGACCTCGACTATCATCTGAACTCAAGTTCCATTTGTAAATATCTTACTAGTCAAAGGCCAGGAAATAGTTAATCTCTTCCAAGAAATCCTGCATACTTTTTACAACGTGACGATGCATCAACAATACCAATCTAGTTTAGCAAATGATCATATGACTCAGAGAAAGTCTTTAAGAGAGGAAAATGTTTAATGTGGATTCATACAATGACTTCAATGGGGACACGACTATTGATATCTTCTTGGTAGTAGAGGTCGATATAATCAACATCGAGTCGCTTCAAGCAGGCCTCACAAGCCACCCTCACGTACTCCGGATCGCCCGGGTGTCCCGCTTCCACTCCACGAAGCAGGTTCCAAACTTGGTCGCCAATTCCACCTTCTGTCTCACCCCTCCCTTCAGTGCCTGCTCAAACTCAGATACCAAATCAACACAAGAAAACCCCAAATTGCTCCCAAAACAGAAAACCGAGATGTAGGATCGTAGAATCCGGCGGGATCAAGTTAATACTACTAGGGGTGAACATCGGTCCAAGGTGACCCGCCCAACATGGTCAGACCTAGGCTGGTCCTTGGTCCTGGGACCGTTGGAACCTCTACTGTGCGGGTCGGTTCTTGGTCCTGAGACTTTGGAATTGGTCCAACCCAGACCAACTCTGTAAATTTCTTTTTCCAAAAATCCTAGGTATATAACCTACAGTGCTCAGCCCCTCCTGTCTTCTTTGCCATTTTCCTCTCCCTCTCTCAAAGTCTCACTCTAACTCTCCCTCAATCTCAGATTCTTCTCGTCATCTCAGCGGCCTGATCTCTTTCACACTTTCGCTGTAGGTATATAACCTAAAGTGCTCATCCCCTCCTCTCTTCAAAGAGTACGTTTGTCTTTTCAGGGAATACAAAAAATGAAACCCAAAAAAAAAAAAAAAAAAAAAATTGGTTCATGCCGGCCAGGTTGACCCTGGAACCTAACCGGACCCATAGGGACGGTCCTGTCGTTGGTCCCAGGCTCAACAGGATCGGTTCCCGATCCCAAAAATTGGGGACCAACACTGTATGGATTGGTCCCTGGTTAGGTACTGAACTGGGCGAATCCGGATCATGCTCACCCCAAAATACTACAACACTACAGTATATCTACTTCATGCGGAATTTGGGACTGAGCTTAACATACTCAAGCGTGATGATCGATCAAGTAACGGAGTCTAACAAAGTCTGATTAACATACAGCTTTTTGTGCGAGGAGTGTCAGCTTAGTTTATCTAAAAACCCCGAACTTTTAAAACGGATGAGCGGCTCAGTATCTCAAGAACCGGCCTTTCCAAGGAGTATTTCGTTGGTGAGAGGGCCGTAGATGTCGGAGGTGTCCAGGAAGGTGACGCCGGAGTGGACAGCGTGGAGGATGAGCTTGATCATGTCGCGATCGGACTTGGGAGAGCCCCAGGAGGGGGACATGTCCCTGCAGCCCAGCCCCTGAGCCGAGACCTCAAGGCCCTGCGACCCCAACTTGATCCTTCTCACCATCGATGCCATCGCCGCCGCCGTCGTCCTCACTCGAGATCGATGCAAGAAGAGATAGAGAACAAACAATTCGCTCCCTCCCGGCACTGAGACTAGAACGAAGCTGATGGGTGAGCCGAGCTTTAAAGGAGAGGGAGCAACAGATGTTCGTTTCCCGCGTTATATAAGTAGGACAAATTTCAAAGAAGGGCCAAGTGCCTTGATTTTTTTAAAAAGGGCTAACGTGGATCTTATTTCAATAAAGGGCTGAAGTGTTTAACTTTTATTTCAAAAAACGATTTGAGCTCGCCAGCTGGTCAAATATTCCTTGGCCGGCAAGCATGTAATATTCCCGGTGATTGAATAAGAGCATCTTTGCCAAAAAAAAAAATGAATTAAAAAAAATAGGCAAAGCTCGAAAATTAAAAATCAAAACCCCACGTTCTCTTTTTTGCATCTGCAACCTATTTTCGTCGAGGAAAGGGAGTTGGCCATGTGTGACCGAGCGACGACGTGCGAACGGGCGGCGACTTTCAAGTGCGAGGGATTCTGAAAGAAATTAAAAGATCCCCCCTCCTTTCTAAGGTTCACGCAAAGCCTTTTCCCTAATAAAACAAAATCCGGTACACGAGCCACCTACGCATCATCTGAGGCATACCTTGAGCCACCAACATTAACCTCAAATGGGCCTAATACCAAAAAACCAAACTTTAGTATTTAAGCAATTATATCAAAAAAAATTTTACTCATAAAAAACAAACTTCACCTTTGTTTTTGCCTGAAACTTGGAATAGGCTCAAAAAAACAAAACCCTCAACTTTAGCATTTTTTCCAATTATATCCAAAACTTTTTTTGTCTCATAAAAAATTCACAACTTTTAATTTTATCCCAATTTTACAACTATCAATCTTCCACAATACATTAGTTAATCTCATGGCACGACATCCCAACTTATTAATGAAATTTTGAAATTTAGAAATAATAGGTTTGAGAAAGGTTTTAGATCGTTAGCCAAATATCTCCATGTCTAGCCGTTTTTGGTTGGGAAATTATCTTGAGTGATTATATACTCCGATAATATATAGGGTAAAACACGAAAGTTCATGAATTTTTTCATGTTGACTTTTGAGATGTAATTCATTAATAACAAAAAGCCACATAAGATTAACTAATGGTGATTATGGAAGAGGTAATGATGATAGAATTGGGAAAAAAGTAAGGTTGGGTTTTATGAAAAAATAAATTTTGGATATAATTGAACATATGTTAAAGATAGGGTTTTTTTTTTACTAAGTAGGTAGAATTGGGACAAAATCAAAAGTTTGGGGTAGAATTGGGACAAATATAAAAGTTAAGGTTTTTATGAAAAAAAAGTTTTGGGTAGAATTGTCACAAATGCTAAAGTTGGAGGTTTTTTGTTTGACCCCTCAAATGAAACCAACTCCTCATCTAACGCAATATAGTCAACAAACTTCACGCTAGGGTTAGCTTGAAACTTGGAATAGGGCTCGCACAATGAGCAAGTTTGAATTTTTTGTAAGAGGATACGAAGCTACCGATCCTCCAATGAGCAAGTCGCACGACATCCCCATTTTCGAATTGGCCATGGTTGGATTGGTGGCCGGACCTTTCTTCCCGGTTGGGCTGCCGTCCGATCGTAGGTCGCCGGCAGTACTTCGGCCTAATCACGAAGGTAATGTTGAGAAAAACTCTCTTTATGAATATTTTGATTCTAACAAAACTATCTTTTTTTATAAAAAAAAATTGTATAATGTTTCTTAATCTTTTTGCGGGATGAATAAGTGAACAAAAACTCATATTGATCCCAACCTGGACTTTCGGTCAGGGGAGTGTACTGTCATATATTTGCTTCAAAGTCATTCGGATAGAGTATGGTACTATTTCTAAAGACTCTTCTTCCGAAAAATTATATGACTTTACCGTAGCTAAGAGTCATTATTTAATTTCAATGTCTCGGATTGAGAAATTTCTATCGGACATATTCGAAGACTCGTGATTGGTAGGTTTTCGATATTGGCGGTTTCTTTTATGGAAGTTTGTAATATTTGATTGACAAGATATTTCTTCTAAATCAGATTAGGAGAACATCCTTGATTGGGTATCACTTTCCGGGAATAATGATTGTTAATTATTTGAATTTTCTCTTCTTTTGGAAACTAAAGATTTAGTTGTATGGGTGGTCGAATCGAAAAAGTTCGAGAATCTACTCCAATTGCTACTATATCTTCTTTGATACGATCTCGTTTAGTCACGATTGATGACATCCAATCAATGATTAAAAAGCGATATTTTGAAGGTTTATCCAACAGCTAGTTTGGAAGTAAGTGAATATAAAAGAAGATCTATAGGGAACAGCGGTGGGGTAAGAGAACTTACAATTTCAAAAGGCCTGAGCGTTTCAAATTCACATTCTCATTTCAAAGTTCTTTCATTGTGAGATTTTGTACGAGCGATTGAAAGTATCATCTCTTGTAACCTCCTTAAAGTCATTTTAGTGAAATCTAGCCAATCGGCTGTTATCGTAGAAGAGTGGACATAGGCCTAATAAGCCGAACTACTATAATCACTACGTGCAATCTTCTCCTCCCCGAACTCTTTTTGAACTCTTTTTAATTTGTGTAAATTGCATATGCTCTTATTGATCTTGTTTAGTATTTTATTGAAACCGTTTTATTTCAGCGGTAAGTTTCAATTTGGTTCGAATCACCTATTCACCCCTCTTTAGGTGTTGTTGCTAGATACAACAGGTAACACGGAAGACACAATCGAAACCATTCTTGAATTGGGGGTCGAAGGCTTTGCGTGAACCATAGGAGGAGGGATCTTCAATTTCTTTAAAAATCCTTCACCACTGAAGGTCTTTGCCGTCGCCCCGCCACCGTCTCCGCCATAGCCTGATTGCATGCCCCAACATTGCCTCCGCCACGACTCGATCGCACAATGCCGGCTCCTTTTCCTTATATTTTTTTTTTTTTTTACAAGTACTTTTCTTCGACTTTCACATTTCATAGCTAACTTATTTTCCCTAGATGACACGGTCTTTCAAGAGAAGCAGCATGGGGCAACACAGGTCAAGTGGCGATCAAGGTGGTCGATGGACCCTGAGGTTTGTGGACGGACCCTGAGGTTCATCGACATCCGGTCGCATTCTACTTTTCTATAACTCCGATCTCAACCCAAAGACAAAGCCTCGCGGAGAGCCATCAGCCCAGCAATCATGCTGCTAAAGAAGACGCGCCTCCCAGCATTGCGTCAATGTGTAGCATCCACAATCTTGAGAGCGTAAGAATTCAAGTCACGGTTGAGGGGAATAAAGTGCCACTCTAGCATGTACGAATGAGCTTGAATTACTCAAAATCCCGATTTCTTGATTCTCAAAGTCACCCGGCGAGCTCGGTTAGTATTCGTGTCGCTACACATGTATGATCTTCTCATAGCGAATGTCACTTATACAAAAATGGTAACAGTTATTCTCTGAAGTTCAGATTTTATTACAGGATAACAAGTGCCCCCCATCTTACATATACTTATCACAGCCACCCAACATAGCCGCAAAATACTTCAGCAGCAAATGCTCAAACTCTGCACATCAAAGATGCAGGGACGGAAGCCAACATGTTTCTAAGCAGGTTTCATTGACGAAAGTGGTGGAGTTTCAGAGTTTTCCCATGTAGACACGTTGCTATCGTACCTGCCACCCTTGACATTGTCCGCAGATGCAATCGATTCGAGCTCGGCCATCTCTTCCGGTGTAAGCTTCACAGACAGAGCTCCAATGTTCTGGTTGAAATTCTCGATCTTGGTCGTGCCGGGAATCGGGCAGACGTCGTTGCCCTGGTGGTGTACCCAGGCCAGGGCTAACTGTGATGGGGTGCATCCCTTTCTTTGTGCAATTTCATTCACTCGGTCGAATAACTTTGCATTGTGAGCCAAGTTCTCTGGCTGGAACCTTGGTTGATACTGCATAAAATAGAGCACTGTCTCAATGTAGAGCATATGAGAAACTATCATTTTCCTTTTCATGCCTAATCCCGCGGCAACTAGTGCAAAAGTGGTTGCATTGCATGCCATTAGATTGTCTTCTTACTTGACATGAAGCATTTAAAAGTTTGCAATCACTGTGTATCTGGGAAGCATGAAGTTTGTCTTGACATGATTAAATATCTTGCTCAAAATCATAAGCATTCGAAAAATGGAGCAAAGTGATCTAGCAACTACCATCCAAGGCTGACGGTTTTGACGTAAGATGATAAAACAGAAACAAAATTGACAATCTAAGTTTTGCACATGTGGTGGTATCCATTTGTCGCACATGAAAGAAAGAAATCACAAATTTGGATGATGTTTAGAAGAATGTTGCCGGAATTAAAGCTCTTTTTTAGCTCCCTAACAATCTAAGTATTCACTGGCCCGGCACACAATTGCTAGTCAAACACGAATGGCGGGAATTAACACACAATTGGCTTTATTTCAGATAGGAATTTGATCTCAAAACTTCCAGAGGAACGGTGTTAGGGAGTCCTCACGCAAGAACTGGTTAAGTCAAGATAAAATTTATCTTGTGAAGAAAGATGAGAGTGAAAAAGGATGGAGGGCTGAGGCCAGATACTGGTGTCGGTTATATTGAGGAGATAGTTATGATTTTACATTAACCTAGAATCACGAGAGCTGGGATGTATGGCAAGTGCTGCATTGAAGACATACAAGAATATAAAGCATCTGTTTCACCAATTGTTATTCATCCCGTTCAGATACTTTTTCTTTATACCACAAGAACAGGTAATAATCCAGCACGTAAATGAGAATTAGAGTCACAGTGAACATCTAATTATGTGGATCAACAGAAACAGACCTGTCTGAAATCATCCTGGGAGGCATTCTCCAACAACTTGGGGCCCAAAGAAAAGAATCCTCGTCCTAAAGGACTATAGGCAACAATTCCAATGCCAAGCTCCCTAGTCACCATTTCAAGGAAGAGCAGTCAGAACAAAACTGTTGTTAGTGCATGAACAAACTAACAGAGTGGTTTTTTACCTGCACGTGGGAATGATTTCTGCCTCCACATCTCTTGACCACAGCGACCACTCCAATTGCACAGCTGTGATGGGATGAACAGCATGTGCTCTTCTGATGGTGGACGCAGAGGCCTCGGATAAACCGATGTACCTAATTTTACCCTCTTCAACAAGCTTCTTAAGCTCTCCGATCTGTGAATATTCACACGACAAAACAACAACAGTCAAGATCCTACGCGTTAGGATCCAGAAAATTATGCATAGCAATGCAACAAAAAAGTCAATAATTTTCTGGATCCTACGCGTTAGGATCCAGAAAATTATGCACATCATTAGCTTTTATTGTGTCCTGATCCCTCAATAGTTTTGTGTTCCCTGACTTTCCAAACGTTACATTTTTTACTAGGTAGTCCTCAGCAAAGACTAGTCAATCTTTATGCATCTCAATGCAACAAAAAAGTCACAAGGTATTAAGTTAACGGAGCAACTTTCAATGTGATTCTCGTATCTAAATCAGGATGAACCCTGTAGCACTTGCATGTCAAAGGAAGATTTCGAATAATTTTCATGCTTTTCGACCCTCAACTTGTAGAAGAAGCCCATAAAACAAAAACTCAGCCACTAAAACACTAAATTCCACAACCTCCTCATGAACACCGTGCAGCATCTTGAACTCTGCTATCAACTGAACTAAAGTCTGATTTAACAATATCTTATAAGCCAAAAGGCAAGGAAATAGTTCATTTCTGCCACGAAAGCCAACAAAATCTTAACAGTAGGTCGATGCATCATCAACACCAATCTAGTTAGCAAATGATCATATGGCTCAGAGAGAGTCTGGAGAGAGGCAAAGGTTTAATGAGGATCCATACAGTGACTTCGATGGGGACGCGAGTGTCGATACGGTGTTGGTAGTAGAGGTCGATGCAATCGATGTCGAGCCGCTTCAAGCTGGCCTCGCAAGCCGCCCTCACGTAAGCCGGATCGCCCCGGACCTCCCTCTTCCCGTCGGCGAAGCTTATCCCAAACTTGGTCGCCAATTCCACCTTCTGTCTCACCCCTCCCTTCAGCGCCTGCTCAAAATCGACACCAAATCAACACGAGGAAACCCCCAAATTCCCTGCCAAGATTAGAAAACGAAGACGCAGGATCGCACCATTCTGCACGATCAAGCTAATACTACAACACTATTGCTTATCGATCAGACTAGGGAGGCAAAGAAAGACTGATTAAATTAAAAAACAGATTTTTGTGCGGACAGTGTCGGCTAGTGGATCTAAAGGCTGAACCTTTTAACTAAAGAACTGACCTTTCCGAGGAGGATTTCGTTGGTGTGAGGGCCGTAGATGTCGGAGCTGTCGAGGAAGGTGACGCCGGAGCCGACGGCGTGGAGGATGAGCGCGATCATGTCGGGTTCGGGCTTGGGTGGGCCGTAGAAGGCGGACATGCCCATGCAGCCCAGCCCCTGCGCCGACACCTCGAGACCCTGCGACCCCAGTTTGATCCTCCTCACCGCCGACGCCATCTCCGTGGTGTAGCTCGTGGTCGATGCGAGAAGAGGATGGAGAAGCCAACACAACCCGCTCGCTGGACTGAGAACAGTAACGAAGCTGTCGGAAGAGCCGAGCTTTATAGGAGGGAGTAGTAGACTGAGACTGACTAGTAGTAGGTGGGAAGAGTAGAAGGGCTACCTATGACGCACGTGCTGACGTTAGTGTCCCGTCCCCTACTTGTCCAACGGGCGAATGGGAAAAATGCTGACTTCACATGTTTGACCCAAAAAAAAAAAAAAAAGGTTTAGATCTAGACATGGCTATTTAGAACCGTGAACTCGGAACCGAACCATTGACCGGGCCCACGGTTCCGACCCGAAACCAGAATTGGCCCTCACGGGCTGGTTCCGGTTCATAAATTATTGGAACCACGGTTCCGAACCAACCCTAAAAAAAAAAAAAGGGGGACTCGGGCTACAACAGCTAAATTGCAACAGCCAAATGGCCAAAAAATATATATATATTTTTAAAGTTAAATAACCATCTCCTTTTTTATAAATATCAATCATTTCTCTTTCATTTTTCTCGCCAATTCTCTCAACAATTCTTTCAATTCTCTCTAATTCTCTCAATCTCGCTCAATTCTCTCAATTTCGCCTCAATTCTTTCCAAAAATAGCAAGTGAAAGCGAAATACCGAAAATGGCAAGATGACGATGGGAGATTCGAACATCCTATTCCTAAATATGATCCCCGTGAGTATACATATTGGGAAGACGACGACGATAATATCAACGTTGTTCCCATTCCAAAAGTCGAACACATCCCAACACAAGAAAGTCTTTATCCTCCTACTAGTGTTGAAGAAATGTCGACGTGAAATGAGTCGGAAAGAAATGGCCGAGAGAGTACATCCGACTTGTAGGTAGCACTTCGACAAGATATTTGATGAAAGTGAAGGTAAGTACAATATAAATTGTAAATATTGTTCTCAAACATATAAATTTACCAAAAGAGATGGGCTACGGAACATTCTCGTCGACATTTGACGAAGAAACATCCAACGCAAGCGAGAATCGACACTAAGCAACAACAAATTTTCGGTACGCCAATCCTAATACTCATTCTTTATTCCGTTACACCGATACACTTTATAAACAAACATTAGCTGAATATGTTGCCCTTGATCATGCTCCGTTTACTACCGGTGAAAATTTTAATTTGAAATATTTGATAAATACTACGTTGGTTCCGTAAGCACCAACTATTTCGAAAAGTACTCTTAAACGCGAACTTTTGCATCTTAATAAAAAACAAAAAAAAAGCTTTAGTAAAAATTTTTTCGAATTCAATGGACGTGTGCATTTAGGAAGCGATATTTAGAGTGATCCCCGCCAAATTCATTCTTATATAGGTGTTACGTGTCATTGGATATGTGACGACTAAACCATTCAAAAAAAAATCTTGCATTTCGAGTTTTTGATTAAAAACATTCGGCTTATAATATTTATAGAATAATTATGCAAGTTTTAGAAGAATATACTTTGATAAATAAATTTTTTTCAATTGATTTTGATAATACGGCCGCAAATACCGCTTCCATTCTCGAATTAGAAAAAATTTGCAAACCCTTTTTTGCGGACAATTTTTTCACATTAGATGTGCTTGTCATGTTTTAAATTTATGTGTACAAGATGATTTACGTAACTCTTGAGATTTCTCTTACCCCAATAAAAGGTGCAATTACATTTTTATGGAGTCGTGCCCATTTTATGAAAAACATGGGAAAATTTTGTAAACAACATGGGAGAAGGGCAAAAAAGTTTCCAAAAGATATTCCGACTCGTTGGAATTCTACATACTGATTCTTTACAAACTTTTGATTACAAAGATTTATTGTGTATGTTTATTTCGCAAAATATTCCCGAAATTACTTTACTTCCGCAACATTGGGACGTTTGCAAAAAAATTTAGATTTTTTGAAAGTTTTTAATGATGCTACTAATGCTTTATCCGATATTTATTATCCTACTACGCATTTTATTTTTAATAGAGTGTGTTAATATTGGTAATGTTTTTAATGCATATGAAAAAGATACTAATTAGCTCGAGACTATTTTAGTAATGCGAGAAAAATAGTTGCATTATTATTTCAAAATTCCTCTTGTCTATTTAGTTTGTATTATTTTTTATCCACGTATTAAATTAGATGGTTTGCTAGATTATCCGAATGTGTATTATTATGATTGTTTAAATTTACAAGATCCAATAGATATTTCAATTATACAAGGAGAGGTTAAAGAATCTCTAGTAGGATTATATGAAGAATTTGTGGTAGATATGGTTTAAGTAATAGTGGATTTTTATAATTTATTACCTCACGGCAAACCGGTAATTCACTTAGTAAATGGTATGATATGCTTAAGAGTAGACAAAAAAAAAAAAAGGGGTAACAGGGTAGTATTTTTGAATTAGAAAAATATTTAAATACTCAATTTGAGTTTCGTGATGCCGAACATAGTACTAATTTCCAAATCCTAGAGTAGTGGAAGAGTCACTTAAACGATTACCCAGCTTCTCCCTCATCGCTCGTCAAATATTAGCAACCCTTCTTCAACAATTGCAATGGAACAAGCATTTAGCGCTGGAGGATTAGTTTTGGATTCTCGCCGTTCAAGATTAAGTCCGAGTCCATGGAAGCTCAAGTTTGTGTCGACAATTGGACGAAGGCTAGATTTCGACACCAAGAGCTAGATCGAGAACACGAATTCTTTAGTGAGGATTGTGAAGATACCACCGCCACGGTACCACAACGGGTAGCGACGATTGATACGATGAGATATGTAGGCGCTTAATGATAATTCAAAGGTAAAAGAACTACATGGGTTTTGATTCTTCTAAATCCTCAAGAAGATATGTAGGCGCTTAATGATAATTCATTAAGTTTAAGCCCATTCTTTCTCTCTCTCTCTTTTTTTCAAATTTTATTGCAATGTACAATTTAATTATAATTTATAATTTATAAATTATAATTTTTTATGTTTATTTTATTATTTATTATTTTAAAAATTAAAATTAAATTTAAATTTAAAAAACGGAACCGGAACCGGTCCGGGAACCGCCGGAACCGCCGGGTTCCACCTTTTGGCCGAACCGAACCGCTTGTTCCCGAACCGGAACCGACGGTTCGGTGAACCTGCCATGTCTATTTAGATTGTATTCAACAATGGTGGGTCAAATGTCAATTGTTGCAAACGTTGTCACCGCCGAATTAAGTTGCCGTCGAACATCTAGCCATGCGTGTTTTCTAGAAGTTATTTAAAGGAAAAGATCGTGAGATGCACGGAGGCTACTATCCCGCCGGAATCGGATCTCCTACCATAAAAGTAGGAGTGACATTAAGAGATCCGAGTAGTTCATTTAAAAATGGACGGTAAATTCAATTCACAACACTTTTTAAAAGGGAGAGAAATTTTTTGAGGGAAATTTCAAAATTTTTAAAAAAGTGATGTATATCAATATGATCGTCCATTTTTTATTTGGACATGGATCTATCATGTCACCCCCAACATTGCCAAGCAATATTAGAGGATCCGATTCCATCTCGGCTACCAGTTGTTCGATCCGCACCTTATTGAGAGTGGTCCATGAATGTATGGTTGGACAATGTGCACATTGGCAGATAATTTCATGAACATTACACAAGAGGTCAAGAACATAAAATGACAACTCTTGACGAAAAGAAAAAACAATATGGCACAACTTGGAAGGCGACAAATACAAAATCAGAACAACACTTCACTTAACATTAAATAAAAAAGCAAAAAGAGCGTCACTCGCAATTGCTCGTGCTATCCGATTATTCTACTGTAATCTTCAAGCACAGGCACAAAAAATTGGATTTATTCGTAGATCTATAGAACATCGTGCAATTTCGTGAATTAATTAAGTTCGTACTTTTTAACCAAAGCCATCTGCACTTAAGTTTCGAGAAACAAACAAGCGACCTTCAATGTCCTAGCTAAAAATCTGTTTGAAGCTCCAATTACACGCGTCGTCCCTTCTGGAATAAACCATATTACGACCGCGCCAAATCATTTTCCTTATTTCAATTGCAATTTTTTTATTATAAGGTTTCCATTTTAAATTTATTTTTTTGGTCAGGACTTTTAGTTCTAATTGGGATGTAGGATCTAGAACTCATGTTTGAAATTTGAAAGAAATGTGGTGGAATTCCACGATGATAGACGGAATTTGTCCATTGTAATATGCACCAACAGGAAGAAAAGTCGCCAATGGAGCGTTAGACGAGTTGGTTGAGTTTTCTCAGTCTTAGATAATTAAACCGAGACTTAGATAGTTAAATTGATGAGGTCATATATTCGACTTCCCAATGATCACGCTCTTAAGAACTTATTCGGTGATATTGGCATACTTTCGTTATCCGAAAAATAGTTAGTTGTACGTGAAAATCTCGATTATAAAAAAAAAAACAGAAGGAAAGTCCAAAGGTCACAATCTACGCACATTATCTTAGAGGAACTCATGATAGCTACGGGGGTTGAATTACTGCAGTAGGATAACGACAATAAAAGAGTCAAACCTACGACTTTCTCAATCCTGCCACGTGTCTCCGATTCTTTTTGTCGGGGAGTCTGACTTTTTTTTTTTTTGGGGTCAAAGGGAAGTTTGATTAGTCGGGTCGGATTTGATGGACATGATAGCCCTTAGCGCGCGCTTGATTCTTGACTTAACTCTTGACAAAACTCAACTCAATATAGGAAAGTCAAAAGTTCAGTGTCGTAACAATTTCTAGGGGTATTGCTCGGATCGAAACCCCCCCTCTCCCCTTTTTTTTCTCTTTTTTTCTATTTTTACTTTTGCTTTCCCCGGCTAAATTCAACACATTATGTCACTATAGATGTTGAAAAATCGTATGTCACTGCAGATGTTGAAAAATCGTATTTTATGAAAGTTTCGAGAGTGTCTCGAGTTAAAAAAAAAGATAAATGCATTGAAATTCATAAAATTTGTAACTAATGCAATCGAGTCCTTTTGTTAACTCCATCCAACTTAGCTAACAAAAAATACTAATTTGTAATATTGTCTCTCTCTCCAACATGCCAATGACGTGGTTAAAACATGAAACGTAAGGCTAAAACGGTATTGTTTTGGTCCAAATGTGACTTTTAATATTAATTATGTAAATTAAAAATAGAAAAAACTACAAACAATGGCCGAAAGTGCTCTCATTTTCTCAATTAAGGGCACTGAAGTGGCATAACAATTTTAAATAAGGGTATGAACTAACCATAACTGTTTCAAATAAAGGCTTGATCTCGTTGGCCGCCTAAACATTCCGGCCAATCAAGGGCATTTTCATCAAAATTAATTTTAACATAATTTTTAGTTAAATTAAATTAAAAGAACAAAACGTTAAAACAAAAAAGGAAATACAGGCGAGAGGGCAGCCCACCTGCCTATTTTTCCTTTTTTTCGTCCTGCTTGTGCACCGGTGAGGTGGCTTCCACCTCTTGCCTATGTTTCTCTTTTTCTTTATTCTTTTTTAATTTTTAATTTTTAAAAAATGAAAAAAGGAAAAAAAATAAAAAATACATGACGAAAATGCCCTAACCAACCGATGAGTCAAGCTCCCTTTTTTGAGTTTGATATAACTATTTCAGCCCTTATTTGAAACAACATTCACTTCATGCCATTAATTAAAATAAAGTCCACTACGTGCCCTTATTAAAAAAAGTAGGGCACTTCGGATTCTTATTTGAAATTTTTTCTTAAAAAAATGCTAAATTAAAAATTAAATCTGGACTAAAATTGTGTAGTTTTAGCTTTATGTTTCAAGTTTTAGCCACGTTATCGTAGGAGAGAGATAATATTTTATAAAATCACGTTAGCCCTTTTCGTTAACAAAGATGGGCAAAGGTAAGACTTGATTGCATCAATTTGATAAGTTTTAGAGCCCGATTGTATTTTTTATAAGCTTATGATTCAATTGCATTTTCGTGATAAGTTTTATGACTTTCAAGTGTACTTATAAAAAAAATAAACAAAGTCCCGTGTTTCTTTAATGTTTAGCTTTCACAAACATATCGTCAATTTAGGTACTTTACTATGGTTAAGCATGTATTTGGCACATGAATTAGGCCAATCCATAGGGTTGGAGATTTGGAGTACATGGAATTCGAAGCTGCCGCATGCGTTGACCTCAAAGCACAAATCTCCATACTTGGCGCTTCCTCCAAAGGGGGACAACAAGCCATGCCAACCTCATCCTTGCTGCCACTTCAAGTCGCCCTTTCTCCCTGCGTTCACTCCACCTCCGTTCCTTAACGGGCCATGGCAATGGCATTTCACATTTCAACTCGACTTCGTTTGTCCTTACAATGTCTCTACACATTTGCGTGCGGAGCAATACTGTCCCGGACCGCATTGCCGGATCGTCTCAAATTGTTCGACCGCAATCGAGCACTTCCCCGACCTTCGAAGTGGTCGAATCGTCGATCGGAGGCCTCGTCGGAAGCTGGAACCGGAGGCAGAAGTGGCAGCTCATTAAAGAAACACTCTCGAAGGCCGGTGAAGGCTGGCCTCGCCAGCTTTGGGTGATCCTCGCCCGTGCCGACCTTTGCCAGGCTCAACCTCGCTAGATTTGGCAAAGGTGACCCTCACCTGTCTTAGCCTCGTGACCGGTTGCCATTCATCGCCAAGGCCCATCGACCGATGGAGGAGAAGGACATATAAAAAATTAAACAATCAATAAATTCTATTCACATTAGCGCCGGTTGTACCACGTGGGACAGCCATCATTTAGATCGGTGATTATCGGCCAAAATTGGTTTGATTGGCTATATTAGCAAAACGTGAATAGTATTTATGACTAAATTGAAACAATTAAAAAGTTTATGATTGAATTTGTACAAATGCGATAAAATGTATGTTTTTTAATTTATCAACTCCACTGTTGAGATTCGGCCAACAACAAAAAAAAACTCTACTATTGTGTTCTGACTTTATATGGCCTTGATTAGTAATCCCTTGTGTGACCGAGGGACGACCTGCGAACGGGCGGCGACTTTCAAGGGCGAGGGATTCTGAAAGAAATTAAAAGATCCCCTTCTAAGGTTCACGCAAAGCCACCTACGCATCATCTAAGGCATACCTTGAGCCACCAACATTAACCTCAAATGAACTCAACTCCACATGTAACGCAATATAGTCAACAAACTTCACACTAGGGTTAGCCTGAAACTTGGAATAGGACTCGCACAATGAGCAAGTTTGAATTTTTTGTTAGGGGATCGGAAGCTATCGATCCTCCAATGAGCAAGTCGCACGACATCCCCATTTTCAAATTGGCCAGGGTTGGATTGGTGGTCGGACCTTTCTTCAAAGGCTACTATATCTTCTTTGATACAGTCTCGTTCAATCATGATTGATGACTTCCAATCAATGATTGAAGAGCGATCCTTTGAAGGTTTGTCCGACGGCTAGTTTGGAAGCAATTGAGTAGAAAAGAAGGTCCATGTTGCCCAACAGTGAGGTCAAAGAACTTACAATTTCAAAAGGCCGGAGTGTTTCAGATTGACATTCTTGTTTCAAAGTTCTTTCATTATGAGGTTATGTATGACCGATTGAGAGTATCATATCTTGTAACCTCCTTGAATTTATTATAGTGAAATCCAACCAATCGGCCGGGCATCGTGGAAAAGTGGACGTAGGCCTAACAAGCCGAACCACCATAATCACTACGTGCAATCTTCTCCTCCCTAAACTCTTTTTAATTTGTGTAAATTGCATATGCTCTTACTGATCTTGTTCAAGTACTATATTGAAACCTGTTTTATTTCCATATTAAGTTTCAATCGGTTCGAATCACCTATTCACCCCCCATTTAGGTGTTATTGCTAGATACAACTAGTAACACGGAAGACACAATCGAAACCATTCTTGAATTGGGGGCGAAGGCTTTGCGTGAACCACAGGAAGGGGGATCTTCAATTTCTTTAAAAATCCTTCGCCACTGAAGGTCTTCGCCGTCGCCCCCTCAGCCGTATCTGCCATAGCCTGATTGCATGCCCCCAACACCGCTGCCACCACCCCTCGATCGCACAACGCCGGCTCCTTTTCCTTATTTTTTTTTTTGTTACAAGTACTTTTTCTTTGACTTTCACATTTCATACCAAACTTATTTTCCCTAGATGACACGGTCTTTCAAGAGAAGCAGCATGGGGCGACACAGGTCGAGTGGCGATCAAGGTGGTCGATGGACCCTGAGGTTTGTCGGCATCGGGTCGCATTCTACTTTTCTATAACTCCGATCTCAACCCAGAGACAAAGCCTTGTGGAGAGCCAACGGCTCAGCAATCGTGCTGCTAAAGAAGACGCGCCTCCCAGCATTGCGTCAATGTGTAGTATCCACTATCTTGAGAGCGTAAGAATTCAAGTCATGGTTGAGGTGAATAAAGTGCCACTCTAGCCTGTACGAATGAGCTTGAATTGCTCAAAATCCCGATATCTTGATTCTAAAAGTCGCCCGGCGAGCTCGTTAGTATTCGACGCGCTACACATGTATAATCTTCTCATAGCGAATGTCACTTATACAAAAATGGTAACAGTTATTCTCTGAAGTTCAGATTTTATTACAGGATAACAAGTACCTCTCATCTTACGTATACTTATCACAGCCACCCAACATAGCCTCAAAATACTTCAGCAGCAAATGCTCAAACTCTGCATATCAAAGATGCAGGGACGGAAGCAGACATGTTTCTAAGCAGGTTTCCATGACGAAAGCGGTGGAGTTTCAGAGTTTTTGCATGTAGACATGTTGCTATCGTACCTGCCACCCTTGACATTGTCCGCAGATGCAATTGATTCGAGCTCGGCCATCTCTTCCGGTGTAAGCTTCACAGACAGAGCTCCAATGTTCTGGTTGAAATTCTCGATCATGGTCGTGCCCGGAATCGGGCAGACGTCGTTGCCTTGGTGGTGTACCCAGGCCAGGGCTAACTGCGATGGGGTGCATCCCTTTCTTTGCGCAATTTCATTCACTCGGTCGAATAACTTTGCATTGTGAGCCAAGTTCTCTGGCTGGAACCTTGGTTGATACTGCATAAAATAGAGCACTGTCTCAATGTAGAGCACATGAGAAACTATCATTTTCCTTTTCACGCCTAATGCTGCGGCAACTAGTGCAAAAGTGGTTGCTTTGCATGCCATTAGATTGTCTTCTTACTTGACATGAAGCATTTAAAAGTTTGCAATCACTGTGTATCTGGAAAGCATGAAGTTTGTCTTGACATGATTAAATATCTTGTTCAAAATCATAAGCATTCGAAAAGTGGAGCAAAGTGATCTAGCAACTAACACGCAAGGCTGACGGTTTTGATTTAAGATGCGACAACAGAAACAAAATTGACAATCTAAGTTTTGCACATGTGGTGGTATCTATCCATTTGTCGCACATAAAAGAAAGAAATCACAAATTTGGATGACGTGTAGAAGAATGTTGTCGGAAGTAAAGCTCTTTTTTAGCTCCCTAACAATCTAAGTATTCACTTGCCCGGCATACAATCGCCAGTCAAACACTAACGGCGGGAATTAACACACAATTGGCTTTATTTCAGATAGGATTTTGACCTCAAAACTTCCGTAGGAACGGTTTTAGGGAGTCCTCATGTCACGCCCCGATCTCCGGGCCGACATCCCTACTAAACTTGCCACAGGTCATGAAGAATAGCGTCCCGGGCACACTATCGACCTACTTGCTTACGACACATGCGAAAACGTGAACTCTCCCCAAACAACAAATAACATGAGTTAGTACAGTAGGAAATCAACTCAATCATCAAACACAAGATAATTTCATTCCAATAGTCAAAGTAGAGGAGTTTTAACCCTACGGAGCTACGGAAGGCATATACAACTCCATTTTTCGGGCGGCTCTCTAAAATCTCAAAAAGAAATACGGTCGGGTAAAGTTAAACCCTTATCAACTCCCAAAAACTACTCGACAACCCCGCCCTAACATCCACGGGCTCCATCACTTGGGACCGAAATGGTTAAACGACGTAGTGAGAAATAAATCTCGGTGAGTCAACGCCTAAGCCCGGCTTGGGCGTTGATTTGCTCGTACATCCTAACAAATAATCACGAAGCATGAAATATATACTTCGCCCACATGCAACCTTATCGGTCTTGGCCATGCATAATGCGATGTAGATGACTCAACAATCAAATCGACCAATCCAACTCATTGGCAAAGCATCACATCACTTGCATGCATATGACACCACACGAAGTCCATTTATTAACCGGTGATCCACGCGATGGCGTGGTCGGCGCACACGACCCAGTGTGGCCCCAACAATACGACTAGCGGTGTCTACTAACGGGACGAGGCATCGTCCCTTACTTCCGGCGACGGCTATCCAGTATCCAATGGCCCGACACGGCATAGCGAGGCAGGTATTCCAAAAGGAGCGTCGGTCCGTCACAAATCATGACCGACATTCGACAATTCGTGTGATCCGTACGGCCGGCATGGGCACAAATGAAAGTGCATTTGACAAGTCGTGTGGTTTTCGTCTGGCCCGGCACAATAGGAACTTGTCGGGATCTCGTACAACTAGCAAGATTTACATTCATCATATGACCACTCAAACACTCTCAACAACCAACCAGGTTCATTTCTTTGAATTAGGTCGAATGCTCATATACGTATATTCAAATACTTGGCCCAAAGCCATTTTCGTGCTAAAACATGCAATTTGATCTCATACGTGGTCATATGAATGCACAATTATATCGACCGACAAATCAAGCAATTTGAGGCGATTAACCTCTAATCGGACCCCACGACAATCAACAATCAATTCGACATTCACACTCAACAATTCAATAATCAATTCGTCAATTGTAGCTAGTCGTTTTTTAATCACAATTTCAATTTCAATTGACAAATAATCGCGTCTCGTCTCGACTTATCGCTCGCTCGCGATCAATCAACACAATCAATCAAATCTATCAATTCTAATCATCAATTAGCCACAAACGACATAGCTAATCGACTAATCTTAACTAATTACGGTCATTTAGCCTAAACCACGTTTCTATCTAAACCGATCGCAATTAATCTACCTAAACACACTAATTATCTAATTAGTCTAATTTCGAACGCAATTAATATCCTAACCGAGAGTTAGGGGCTAACTCACAAATAAAATTAGCTCGGACGATCTCAACTCGGGCGGCGACGATCGGGTCGGCGACGACGGTCGGCGACTCGCGGTCAACCTCGATCTACGGGCTCCAAACTTGGTCAAGGGTGGTCGGGTGAGGCAGCGACACTTCAGGACAACGGCATGGGACCCGAGGTGGCGTCTGGTGGTCGCCGGCGGCGGGAACAGTGGCAGCCGGTGGCTGAACAGTAACTCCCAGAACAGGGCAGTGGGGTTTGAGGGGTTTTCCGAGGCTAATAGGGAAGGTAGTGGCTCCAGGGCGACTTGGGGTGGTGGTGCTCGACTAGGGGTGCTCGACTAGGGGTGGCCTGGGGTCTCGACGATGGCGGACGACCGAAGACGGCGGAACGACGGCTGACAGTCCCGCGGCGCAAAAACAGGCAGGTCGGGCAGAACGGGGGAGGTTGTCCGGGGCTGAAATCGAGCTCTACGGGCGACGATCGGCTTTCAACAGCTTCAAGGGACGACGAGGGGTGGTGGATGACGGCTGGGGGTGGTTGGCGAGCAGCAGATCTGGGCCGCAGCAGCCGCGGAGATCCAGACGGCGCAAAATAGAGGACGTCGATTGTGGAAGCTGTTAACGGCAGTCTGACCCGAAACATGCGGCAGGATAAGGTCGAGGGGGCTGTGGTGAGGACGGAGGATGACGATGCGGCGGCTGGTGACGACAAGGGCGGCCGAAGCTCGGGTAGTCCACGGACGCCGAAACAGAGCAGAGGAGCTGCCGAGGTTCCTCGAGGCTGCTCGACGATTTCCAAGGCTGTACACAGTGGTCGTGGCGGTGGTTGAAGGTCCGAGGGTGGCGAGGTGGTGGCTGGGGGTGGCTGGAAGTGGCCGGAAGTGGCCGTAAGGATGGTTGCAGTTCAAAATGCCCACTGAGGCCGAAACAGGGCAACCGGGCAAGAGGGCTGCTGCAAGGTCTTCCGGCGACGGGCGGCGAATGGAGCGGCGGCTAAGTGGCCGGCGGAGGAGGTTCATGGCTGTCTGTGGTGGTGGTGGCGCAAAAACGACCAAGGAAGAGAAGGTTGCACGGTGGAAGGAGGAGTCTCGCGGGTGTGAGCAACAAAGAGGGAAAGAGAGAACGTGATGGAGAGAGAGAGAGCAGCGCGAGAGAGAAGAGAAGGAGGAGAGAGAGGGCAGATGTTAATCAGCTTACTTGGAGGTGATTGGTGGGTGGGGATTGACCTGTGGGCCCCACCCATCAAGTCACATTTGAAAGTTTTTGTCTCCTAGCACATAATTAGAGGGGCAAAAATGTAATTCAATAAATCAAGATTGAATGAATTTTTGGCTCAATTGACCTGGAATAAAATCGATTTTTACGGGCTACGCTCAGTCCCGAATAGGTTTAGGCATTAGGATTAAAAATCATAAATCGTGGAGAATGAAATTTTTTAGAACTTAATCTAAACCGAACGACATTTCGGGAATCGTCCAAAATTCGTCACTTACGTCCTTACGATCCGAAATTTTATACCGACGAGAATTCAATATTAATCATCTTTATTGAATTTCGGCATTTACAGAGACCTAATTTTCAAGCCGTCACACCTCACTCAAAAACTGGTTAAGTCAAGATAAAATTTATCTTGTGTAGAAAGATGAGAGTGATAAAGGTCGGAGGGCTGAGGCCAGATACTGGTGTGGGTTACATTGAGGAGATAGTTATGATTTTACCCTAACCTAGAATCACGAGAGCTGGGATGTATGGCGAGTGCAGGATTGAAGACATACAAGAATATAAAGCATTTGTTTCACCAATTGTTATTCATCCCATGCAGATACTTTTTCTTTATACCACAAGAACAGGTAATAATCCAGTACGTAAATGAGAATTAGAGTCACAGTGAACATCTAATTATATGGATCAACAGAAACTGACCTCTCTAATTATGTGTTTCAACCTAATTTTTTAGCCGTTATTTCGCGACGGATGTCAATTTCGGACTAATTTGTTACGTATTCGATCATGTTGCATGTTCAATTATTCGAGTTTGCAATCGATTTTGATTGGTCCGCCTGTTTATTTCTCGTAAGTAAATAGCCGTTTCAAATATTTGACTAAGTTTGTTTTAACTTTTTTTATTTCATGAATAAAGAGACTCAAATTCTTTATGAAAAAATAGCGTAGAATTAGGAACGCGTTTTTTTTTTTTGTATATTAAAAATGAAAGGGACATAAAAACAGAACAGCAAAAAAAAAAAATCGGAAAAAACGAAACAATCATTTCATTTGTGTTTCAACTTAATTTTTTAGCCGTTATTTCGCAACGGAGGGTGAGGGATGTCAAATACGGTCTAGTTCGTTACACATCCGACCATGTTGCATTTTCGATTATTCGAGTTCGCATTCTATTATGATTGTTCCGCGTGTTTAGTTTTTCTTAAGTAAATACCCGTTTCAAATATTTCACTAAGTGTTTAACTTTTTTTATTTCATGAATAAAGGGCCTCCAATTCTTTAGGAAAAATAACGTAGAATTAGGAACACTTTTTTTTTGTATATTAAAAATCGAGAATGACATAAAAACAGAACAGCAAAAAAAAATTCTCGCATTAGAAAGCTAGCCAGGAAACAATTACTTTTTATCTAAAATGCATTGCTTTATAAACATCACAGAACAGTTCACAAAGAAAGCAAAAAACAGCACCGGATTTTTCTCTCAGCAAGTTCTACAATATTTGATAGTGAAAAGAAACCGCATATCAAAATAAAATAGTAAGCCTTCCATGTCTTTCATCTGGACTAGCAAAGGTTGCAGAAGATGTAGGTGAAGCAGCTGTCTGTGCAATCATAGCAGCAGGAACAACTGCATCTCGAGAAGAACCATAAAGAACCTGTCTCGCATCACATCTATGCTCGTCGCACACCACATTTTTCAATCTTCATCACTCAAAACAGCAAAATTATGAGTTCCAACTATCTACTCTTTCAAGGCAAGTGCTGCTACTAAAACAACCAATAAAACACAAACTAACAATGTGCCTATTAAATTGTGCATATCATGCCTAAGTCTCTGCACCTTGTCATCAATCTTCTCATCAATCTTCTCGAGTTTCTCTTTCATATGCTGAAGCAAATACTCAATATTTCTCATGTTGTCTTCAGTAGGTGGATCCTTTGTGATAAGATGACACACATCGCTTGTAGGCAAACACCAAGAAAAAAAGTCACACGTTCTATCCACACAATGATAGTAGAGCTTGTCTTTGTTTTTTGTTGATTCCGATATTTTCACAGCAGCACGTTTACCGCACTTACACTTTTTATTTTGGAAAGTCAATCCACTCCAAGTAGTCTCATTCACACTGGATGAAGACATCAAACCTGCAAGACAACACATTTATTTTCTTTCGGAGAATCAGTTTGACAATGTGATAATACCAAGTGAGTGCGTTTTTTTGCCAGAGATGATAACGTGCACGCAGTCCAATTCAAGTTCAACAGCGAGAAAAAAAAATGAAAATTCGGAAAACAGATGAGCAACAAGCAACGCAAAGGAACAAAATCACTTGGAGACTACCTTTTCGGACTGAATCAAGCAATGATCACAAATTCAGCAGAATCGAATGTACCAAGAGCAAGCAACTGTGACTTCTTCGAAGAGTGGGATTACGAACTCGGCAAGGTCAGTTATGCACTGTTTTTCCTAAAATTACAAGTTGTAACCATTACCAATTTTCCTTTAATAGCTAAAAGCAGGGCCTACAAAAGATAGATTAGTTGATACTTTGATGGAAAACAGTAGTCACTTTGGACGATGTTATTGTGAACTTCCTCGACTTCAAATTTTGAGAGTGAGAGTCTGTAATGCATGATTGCTTGACTCTGTATAGGGCAGTATAATAAGCATGTGCTTGACATTCTCTTGGTGTTTTAATATTTTTTGCAGGGTTGAAGGCTTTTAGTTCTTGTTAAATAACCTTCTTTATTTGGGTCATTAGAGTATAAATTTCTCGAATTGTTGCTGACAATGTCGATGGCTTTTACAAGTTAAAATTTACAGTGTGTTAGAGGGAGTGAACCTCCTTCCCTGTTGTTCTTCATCATCCTCTTTGCTATGCTAGTGTCATATCTTTGTGAACTGACTTTACTTTTGGCTTTTATTCATCATGCAAGCATTGACTCTTTTGTTCTAATGGTCCTTGATAGTTACTTGATAGCATCTCACACGACCGACTACCAAAATCCTATGCTCTTCTTGAACACACGTGCTGTGATAGTGCTAGTTGTTGCCAAGTTTCCTAATATGCAAACAAAGTGCACTAACAAGTAGAGTTGCAACACAAAGTGAACCAACATGCAATGCACATTACGCGAAGTTAAAGTTTGCAACACAGACCTAGTTACCAAGCGTAGCGTCGAAGTAGATGAAATGTCCGTGTGGGGACTCGCACCAGCTCCTTCAGTTGGGTTCGTTTGAATTTGAACCGGAAATGGCTATAGAGTAGTGCAAGAGTCGAGAGTCGAAAGAGCTAGGAAAAGACATTAGAAAGCGAGCGCCGAAGCTCGGATTTCGGTGGCTACAGCTGGTCCGAAGTGACAACCGACACCTGCAAAACGGATGAGGGGAATTGGGAAGCCGGTCCAACCTTCTCCCTCGGCCGCTTCTCTATTTGGCGTGCCAACGAGGGATTTGAGAGAGAGAGAGAGAGAGAGAGAGAGAGAGCACGTTTTTCTTGAAGGGCAGGGATTTGAGAGAAGAACAAAGGCACACCTTGAGCACCCAATATTTTCTCGTCGGGAGAGCCGAGCTTTATAGGTGGGAGTAGTATCCTAACTAGTAGTAGGTGTGAAGAGTCGAAGGGCTACCTATGACGCACGTGCTGACGTTAGTGTCTGGTCACCTGCTTGTCTAACGGGCGAATGGGAAAAATGCTGACTTTACATGTTTGACAAAAAAAAAAAAAGGTTTAGATCGTATCCAACAATGGTGCCTGTCGCGACATGAAAAAAATAAATAAACAAGTCATCTTTTTTCGGGCTAATGGATTATCGGGTTAATTAATTAACTAACCTAACTCGGACTCTCCCAAGTCCATACCAAATCGCAACTTAAGGTTCGAATGATTAACATGCAATGTGATTTGAATTTGGAGTCGCCACTAATCATTTTCGGTAGGTCGATTAGAAACCTAAATAAAATAGCGGGAGAAAACTATCTTATTTCTGCGAACAGGAGATTAAGAGTCCGGGGACTTGGTTACATTAATTACAACTAATGCCCTTTCGGTACCTTAAAATTCATGAAACAAATAATGGATTTGACAAATTTGATGAATTCTACTTGAAGATCAAAGAATCAATTTTTTTGGGTTTTTCTTCCCATGACATTTTTTTGAAATAAAGAAATTACATGAAATTAGGATGAAATAGGTTCAAGGTTACTCCCCAATTTGAACTCGTGCACCAAACTCGTGCTTCGGGCTTGTCTTGACCATTGGATCGATTTGGTGACTCGTTAGACCGAGAAATCTCTTGGTCCTATCTCTCCTTCACGCTTCTTTCTCATATCGCGAGAATTTCATGAGGCGCAATAATCGGGCGTAGATATTTTTTCCTTTTGCTCTCCTTCTATTCTTGTACCATTGATGTCTCATTGTTGATATGCAGTTATTATTTAACATAAAAACGTAGAGAGAAAAATCGGTGTAGAAAATCCGAGCTAATTTGTATTCGAAATTAAAGAAAGTTAGGGAATCACTTAACTTTCTTTTCTTTGCGAGCGAGCTTGAACGATGGGGATGGACCGGTAGCTTGTGTTGATCGGTGCAAAAATTGGCAATAGTAGTATCGGGCTTCAAAACTCTCATACCCTCTCAAAACTCTTTTCAAATTTTTTCTCAAGAGCTCTCTCTATTCTCCTCCTCTAAAAACTCTTTCAATTCTCTTTCACCCCAAAAAAAAAACTCTCCCAATTCTCTTTCACCCAAAAAAAAACTCTCTCAATTCTCTCATCCTCTAAAAAACTTCCCTTCTCTTCAAGAACTCTTCTTCTTTTATAGGCAAAGTTCTTCATCCTTCATTCTTCATCTTCATCTTCTCTTCTTCACATTCATTTCTCCATCTTCCATCTTCATCTTCTCTTCTTCATCTTCATCTTCCATTCTTCATCTTCATCTTCTCTTCTTCACCTTCATTTCTCCATCTTCCATTTTCATCTTCCCTTCTTCATCTTCATCTTCTCTTCTTCACCTTCATTTCTCCATCTTCCATTTTCATCTTCCCTTCTTCATCTTCATCTTCTCTTCTTCACCTTCATTTCTCCATCTTCCATTTTCATCTTCTTTTCTTCACCTTCTCTTCATTATCTTCTCTTCATCATCTTCCTTTCTCCATCTTCTCTTCATCCTCTTCTCTTGGTATGTGCAATGCAGTCCCCGAGGTTCTAAGTATTTGCAATACGGTCCCCGAGTTTTGAGTATTTGCAATACGGTCCCGAAGTTCCGAGTATTTGCAATACAGATCCCCGAGAAAATATTTCTTTCAAGCCCAAATCTTCTTGGTGCATTTTTCCACCGCATGCCTAGTCCGGACCCTGTTAAATTAAGCTCAAATTGTATGCCAATGCTAAATGAATATGTGAGATGATTTTTGTTTAGAACTAAAATTAGTTCTAATTTTTATGCAAAATATATATTAGTCAAAATTTAGGCGTCAACAGTGCCCCTCTTTGAGTGGAGGCTCGTAGAGGTTCCGCTCAAAGATAAAATTGAACCCTAAATTTTGATAGTGCAAATGATGGATAAATTTTTTTTTTTTTTTTTTTGCGGGAGTTTTAATCCCATTTTTTGTAATGAAGTGATGCATGATATGCGAGATCGTAAATAACATGTGTCATAATTTCTCTTTTCCATGTTAGAGAAACTCTGCATATGGATCGCATACGAGAATACCTGTTTTACCAAATACCTCATAAGCTAGTGATTCCCTTAATTTCCAAGTTTCTTGCAAACACGAGGACCTTAAGGTATTCGGCCTATCGGTTATCGAGACTTCTCCCTAATGCGAGACAAATAAGCAAGATATGTGTATCCTTCCGGATCACAAGAGCTACGTCGTTGTGAGTCGAAAGAAGTAGAATCAAGTTCACAAGAGCTACGTCGTTGTGAGTCAAAATAAGTAGAATCAAGTTCACAAGAGCTACGTCGTTGTGGTTGATTAAATGTCGAAATCGCCGGTGCATATGTCTTCACGATTCGACAAAGGGAACCAAAATCTTAAGAGCTACGTCGTTATGATTTGGTTTGGATCAAAATCACGGGTGCTTATGTCTTCGTGATTTGATAAAGGAGCCGAGAATCATAAGAGCTATGTCATTATGAGCCGACTAAAGGTCAAGATCACCGTGCATATGTCTTCGTGATCCGAGGCGAAATCATAAGAGCTACGTCGTCATGATAAGATGTCAAGATCGCCGGTGCATATGTCTACACGACTCGACAGGAGAGGCATATTGCACTGAGATTGAATCGTAACAACTATCATCGGAGGAGTTGTTGATTTGAAAATGGGTTCGAGAAAACTTACCTGGGTTCTCCGAACGATTAATCAAAGAACGAAACGGATCGCTCGTATCATACATGGTAGGCATTTGCCAGGAGAACTTGCTCATTCAATAATCCTTGGATGAATTTCGAGACCTTGGGAGGGACATCGAACATCGGGAATGTATTACCCATCATAGAATGTCCGAGGTAACATGCGCAAACATATTCAACAATGAGTTCATGCAAAACTTTCCTACCGAGCTTGCAATGATTAGAAATAACATGTATATAATGCAATCACTCATACTATGGTTTATGCATAACCATTCTATCAAGTTTGCATTACCAATCCTGTCCAGGGATATTCTCACATTATGAATACCTCGAATGTGAGATGAATGGGGGACTTCAGTCCGAAAGGGTTTTCTCTCACTCTCAAGAAAAGTTATTTATCCTGTCTGCAGGATTCAAAAGAAATCACTCAATCTTTCCATCATCGCATTCGATAAGGATCCGAGTAATCTCGCAATTGATACGACCGAGCCGATCCGGAGGTCTTGATTAGGACCGTAATGAGGGCTAGGTCAAAGGTTTACAAATGGGACTCTAGTTGAGTCAAGGTTCTTTGAAATGAATTCCTTCGTCATCTCTGCGGGTTTACAAGTCAAGAACTCTGCAAAAATGAGAGAGAAGTAATCTTGCTCGAACTTCTTCGAGTGATGCTTAAAATCATGGAACTCCACATTAATTCAAGTGCCCTAGTCGGAAAAGGCTTTTAAAGGGTTGTAATGGAGGTAATGATTTGGGGGACCGAGAAACGAAAGGGTTCGTTTTGGCTCGGAAGATATTTGAGAAGGGGCTTGATGTTGGTGATCATTACAATCTTGTCACCGATCGTGGCCTTCTATGATACCATCATTGCTCGAGGATGGTATGAGCCGAAGATTGCATTTGCAATTCGACACTTCATGGAGATTTTTCTCTCAACCCTTTTAGGATATACGGGAAAATTGTGCATTCAAGTTCGAAATATTCTACAAATGAACAATGAATTGAAAGGGCATTGGCCTTGCTTTTGGTAGGCACTTTGCTTTTTTAAATGCCCAGGGAATTTTTTGTGGGATCGACTTTTCCTCTTTCTTCTCTTTTTTTTTTTTTTACTCCCAACTCTCTTTTACTATTGCATCTTGATGAGTTCATTGGGAGATTTTCTATTGATCCAGCTTTTCGGGTCCTTCTACTCAAAGATGGGCCATATTCGCTTTGAGACGACAATGATCACCAATAAGGGCTTTTAGAAATGAATTTGCGGGCTCAAATGGGTTGTGCAAATGGATACGGATGTGTGGGATAGAAAAAGAAATGCTCTTCGTCACCCTAAGGCACTTGAATTAAAGCGCAAGTACAACGCAAAGAACCACCCGAAGATTGATGTTAGTCCAAGCAAGAAGATTTCTAACCATTTGTCTCGTGATGCTTGATGGAATTACCTCTGTTTTGCCCCAATGTGGGGTGGTTCTTGACGGGGTTGTGGAAGTGAAATCTCCGCTCAAATGGGTTGATCAACGGATAACTTGCGGTGTTTAGGGTAGAGAAATGAATGCCTCCATCACTTCGGTTATCGTACCTTTCGCGAGAAAACTCTTTACCTCGAGGAATGCGGAATTTTGCCACCGTTCATCTCGCTTTGAAAAAATTGGACGTGTTTGGGAAAGGATTGCCTTTCATCATCTGTCATGCCCCCTTACGTACATTCGATGTATCTTATGTAGTTCATGTTCCTTATTCGAGTTGGTAAATTAAACATGAGGAACAATCATGCGCAAACTATGCGGTGTATGAGTGTTTTTCGAGCATATAAAATGCAGCAACTTTTTATCTTGGCGGACAAAGTTCGCAAGTACATAAAAAATTTCTTAGGGGCATGGATCGTGAGTTGCCCCTGTTCATGCAAATGCGTTGCAAAACTTCATTGTACCTTGAGACATGAGATTGTCAAAGGCTCCAAGAATTTCTCATTTCATTAATTTTTCATGGAGAAGGGATACTTCTCTGTTTGGACGAGTAGTGAACCCCAGTAAAAATCAAAAGGGAAAGCATCAATGTATGTCCTCATGTTCTAAAAGAATTGAAACGATACCACTTTACCCATGTACGTATTCCTCGCGAACTTTGAATTGAAAAGATCGATTCATCTGGATCGGATTGTATGTCCGGAATGTCATCTCTCTAGGTTCTATAACCGTGCAGGCTGAGCTTCGATCTGCGAAGCAAAAGTTTTTATTAATCTTTGTACATTGATGCCAAATCCCGGGATCGACCCAGGGACGCCTCGGACCACCTGTCATTCCCCCAACCACTATCTTTGCGGTGTTGTTGGCGTCCACGGGTGGTTCGCTTTTGTTATATTGTTCTCAAAGCGATTGGCGATCCCACGTCGAGAATAAAATAAGCTTAACTTAGAGTTTGAAACGGTGAGAATCAATTGGAACGATACGGAGTTACCCATCTTTGAGCACGCTTGGTCTTTTCCTTGCATTCTCCCAAGTAAGGCTATTCGGAATCTCTCTTTATGGGCGTTCGGGGCGTCGTCCACAAATTGATTTGCTACAAGCCTAGCTTAATAAGGAACTTACGCATTTGATAAGAGAGGAGAAAATTCGCCCTTTAATTCTAGACAACTAGAAAGTAAAAGTATCCCACGCAGGGAACTATACATGGAATTAAAGGAGTATTCATGTGAGATTGGTTCCACCTCTTTTGCTTGGCCATTCTAATGATCGGCTGATTTTGTCTTGGATCATACACCAACGATCGTTGTTTGAGGATCCATAGTCACTTGCTTCGGATCACAACTACGGAGGTCCTTTAGCTCCGGCCGGGCGACAAGGCGGTGAGCTCATCATCAAAGTAACCTTTTGATTTTTCGGGCAATTGATACTCGAATTGGGCATTGCTACTTGCTAACACGGCGACAGATTTTCCACTTTATTTTGCCGTGAGCGGTCGACTCCTTGAGCTTGAGCCTCCGCCGTCGCTCGGGAACTCGTAGGGATGATCAACCGGTCCGCTGCTAGAACCACCAGGCGGAAGGTCGGTATGGCCGGTATTCTTGATTGGGAAGTGGTCGGGTACTTTTTGCTCCGTAGGTTTTCCCGGGATTAATCTTCCGATCAACTTTGCTCCGGTCGCCTTGGTTCCAAGCTACATCGTGCTTCTTGACTTATCTCTAAATGCATGAAGGTGATTTGTGACACTTCGTAGAGTGAGCCCGTTTATATTCATCATTTTGAGTACGGCCATTGGTCGTCTTTGAATTGATTCCTAGGCTGTCGAATCGCCTCGATGAATATAGAGTGAAGCTCGGCGGACCAAAGGGCCTTTTCTTTCCGACAAAATCGTCGTAGTAAGTTTGGCCATAGTTCTTTTGTTCGAGTAATTGCTTCCTTACGTTATCTTTGCCAAATATTTTGGAGCACTCGAGCGCGAGACCGAGCTTCTTTAGGATGTCCCGAGCACCATGCAATATGGCCCTCGTTATGAAGCTGGCGATCATCACTTGCTGATGTTATGATCACCGGTATATCCAACTCCGAATCGATGATCTTTAAGAGGCGAGACCATCCATATCGATCCCTACCATGGCTGTGACGACGATGTCGAAATCATATTTGTACCGCCTCGGCTCCTCTAAGGCTTACGTTGCTTTCACATAAGTGAAATCTTGTACATGCACTTTCTCGGCATGGCAACAAGGATAGAGAGGGAAACGGGGTTGCCATCAATGGCCATGACTCGTAGATCCTCGGGATAGGAAGCTTCCCATACTTCACTTTGGAATGGACGCATACTTATTTTCCTTTCAAAACCTTCCATATGTAGACCGAAAAAATGGGTGTTTCGACTAAAGGCGGGCTTTAGATGTTCTTTGGACTTGCAAAGATATATTGCCGAAAATCACAAAAGCGATGATGGCCTTTCGTGACGAGTTACGGAGGTGCATGGAGACTTCAAGTTCTTTATAAACTTTTTACGATGCGTTAGTCTCGCAGGACTGACTTTTCTCTCCTTTTCGGTCTTAGTGCCTTAAATCCATTTCGTAATAACTCTTACCTCCCGCTCAATCCGTCGTTCTTTTTTACTTTTCTGATATGGAGGAGCCCTCAAATCTTTTCACTTTCTCTACGAGCAGGCGATTATTTCCCTCTTCAAATCTTTTCGCTTCCTCCTACGAACGAGGCGATTATTTCCTTCCTCAAATCTTTTCGCTTTCTCCACTAACGAGGCGATTATTTCCCTCCTCAAATCTTTTCGCATTTACTTACGTGAAGGTTTTCAATGCTTAGTCAAATCAGCGAGGAATTCACGCATTTAAACATGATGATGTTCGTGGATAGTCTTGTTCTTTGCCCCTGGATTAAAAGAAGAATGTCTCACATGGGGATTTTGTAACAAACAGTACATTCATTCGTACATGTCACTACTTCTCTTGAGGATTCGTAAGGGCTGGCTAGTAATGCTCAAAGAAGAGATATTTTGAGAGCCCATAATAAAAAAACTAAAGCTTCATGTAGGCTACACATTCGGAGTTCCATCGGCGTTGAATTGGGTGGCTTGTGACATCAAGGAAACTCCAATTGTAGTGATGCATGTCTCTTCCCTCGAAGGGCATCGGTTACGCCTCTGCAAGACCGAGCTTTGCGGGATGTATCTCCAACGAAATCGGATTGTACGAGAACTTGCTCAGGGGATGAAGCGGTGAATGAGCATTTTCAATGCTCGGATGTGGCTCATCGAGGACATGTCACCAAAGGAGATGGGGCCGCTACGGACATGGCAAACGGCGGTGTTGATAGCATCCCTATACCTCTTGTTCTCTTGCTCGAAGCTTTTCACTTTCTTCCCTCGAAAACGTAAGTTCATGACTTTCATTTTTAACCTTCAATCGGGTCCGCTTGTTTTGAAACCAAAACTTGACCTTCAAGGGCTCCATTCCTATCATCCGGCTCAATTCATTTTTGCGTCTCCTATTCACGTAAGAGCACTCCTTGAAGGCGACTTGAGCACTTTGATTTGATATTTTCTTTTAAGGGGTTGGCTTGCGGCTGCATTGCCATTGTTGTTCTTTGTCGAAATCTTGAATTTCACTTGCCAAGAGAGTTGGGTTTTACGGCTTCAGCGTTGGATGCGGTCTCGAAATCCAGCGGTTCGCTTTCGGGGATGTCTAGGTTGGTTGCCTCCCGATAAGTCTTGATGGCCTCTAAACATGTTGGATTGAAATACCTCTTACCGCCTTTTGTTCACTCTATTCTCCGATGTATGCTTACTCTCTCCAAATTCTTTCGAGTAATCGGGTATGTTCCAAAGCCTCCCTTTAAACGCGGATGAAAATCACTAAGTCGACGTTTTTCCCAAGATTTCGTGTTTCCGCTTTGCCTTATTTTTTCAACGTGATGGGACCCCGAATCCACTTGCACCGATTTTCTTTTCTTGATAACCATGCTTGTCTCCCACTCGGTTTTCAATCATGGTGGGACTTCAACTCTTTTTGTAACTTTTCAGATTTGTGAGGCTCGAGATCACGGATTGACGATAGATCCAGGATCCAATGAGCGAAACGCCTGTAGTTTTACCCGAGTAACTAACGTGGCTCCGCAAGAATTGCTTGTTTCTTCTCTCCGGAAAGTATGCTTGTCTCCCACTTAGTTTTCAATCATGGTGGGACTTCAACTCTTTTTGTAACTTTTCGGATTTGTGATGCTCGAGATCACGGATTGACGATAGATCCAGGATCCAATGAGCAAACGCCTGTAGTTTTACCCGAGTAACTAACGTGGCTCCGCAAGAATTGCTGTTTCTTTTCCCGAAAAGTATGCTTGTCTCCCACTCGGTTTTCAACATGGTGGGGTCCTCAACTCTTTTTGTAACTTTTCGGATTTGTGAGGCTCGAGATCACGGATTGACGATAGATCCAGGATCCAATGAGCAAACACACCGTAGTTTTACCCGAGTAACTAACGTGGCTCCGCAAGAATTGCTGTTTCTTTTCCCGAAAAGTATGCTTGTCTCCCACTCGAGTTTTCAACATGATGGCGTCCTCAAATCTTTTCGTAACTTTTTCGGATTTATGAGGCTCGAGATGGTAGATCCGTGATTCACGGATGAAACGTCTGTAGTTTTACCCAGATAATTGACTCGACATCCACAATAATTATTGCTATAGCTTTTCTTGCCCTTTAAATTAGGATTTAACGCCGAGACAATTATCGCTTTCATATCTTCATCTCCAACCTTCTAAGCACTCTTTTGCATCCACTCTCTTTTTTAGCCGCTTCAACAACAATGGCTTCCCCTCTGCCGGCACGCCTTCTCGGTGAAGTTTTGGCGAATGGGAGAAACTTTATAATCTCCTAGGCCAGGGCTACTCTTATATAGCCAACCATCCGGAGGCCGAAAGCGAGATTCGTCTTATGTTTAGGGATATGGGCACCGCTTCCATTGAAGGTACCAAGTTAGAGGAGGAATACGGGGATCTTCCCCACCCTCTTTACTAACTTCTCGGAGGCTTACCATGTTGCTTATCAAGATGTTACTTTGGCCCACCTTGTGAAGGCACGCTATCGGGATCGGTCGGACAGACTTGGTGTTGGCCGATCTTGTAGTCGACAATTATAAGAAGGCCCTCGACTACGGTAATGAACAAGTCTCCCTGTCGATTCGTGAGAGGGGAAACTTGGTGGGGTGTTTGGCCATGTCCCGGACCATCTTCGAGCGCGATCCGCTCAATATTGTTTTAAAATTTCAATGCACATGGCTGGAAGAAAGGTTGGACGATCGACCCTGGATATAGCCAGCGGGAGAATGCTGATCCATGACCCGAAATTCTTGCCGAGCATCCAAGGACAAGGTAGCCAAGCTCAAAGAGAAATGTGAGCTCCTCCTCTTTAAGTTGGCGGATCTCGATTCTCGGAGCGATCGGTGTAGGCGGAGCATCAACCCTATGGAGAGTCGGTTAAACTCCTTTGTGATGCTCATTAGGGCTCGGTTTGGCTTTACGTTCCCACCCCGTTGATCTATTTGTAAAGCTTTCCGATGAATGAAATGAATGCAAGTTTTTACTCATTTCATCTTGGTCGTCATATTTTTTCGCAAGATAACCCCTTTTACTCTGCGAATAAGTAAATCTCACGCTCCGATGGTCAATCCAATTGGGCCGGAGAGGCTCCCCCATTCGAAACAATCTCTCGGCAAAGATTAGTAGCGAGAAAACAAACGAATGCTCAAATGTGAACAACTCGTGAATCAGTATTAATATTATAACTCGATTATGAAAAATCGAGTGAATCAAGCATAATATTTCTTTACTGAGTCGGAATTGACTGGATTGGTAAAGACACGACCATCCATCTCGGCGAATCAAAGCACCACCGGGGAGCACCTTCTTTACTATATATGGACCACCATAGTTTGGAGCGAATTTCCCTTACGGGAGTGGGACTATTGGCAATAATTTTCTCAAGACCAGGTCATTGATGCGAAAATATCGAGGCTCGAACTTTTTTGTTGAATGATTTAGCAACTCTCTGCTGATAACACTGGCCATGACATACGACCTTAAGTCTTTTTTGGTCGATCGAGTTCAATTGGCTTGCTCTCTGCTTGGATCCATTCGACTTCCGTCGACTAGCTTGAGACAGTATACGTAAGGAAGGAATTTCCACTTCAACCTGGTAGAACGACCTCCATTCCATATACAAGAGAATACGGGGTTGCCCCGGTAGATGTCCGGATTGAGGTCCGATATGCCATAAGTGCGAATGGCAACCTCTCATGCCAATCGCGATAATTTTCAGCCGTCTTCGCTAAAATTTTCTTAATATTCTTATTGGCGGCTTCTCTTGCTCCATTCATACGAGGGCGATATGGGGAAGAGTTCGGATGCTTGATCTTGAATTCCTTAAACAATTCGCCCATTAGTTTGTTGTTTAAGTTCGAGCCATTGTCGGTGATTATGGCTTCCGGGTGAACCGTATCGAGCAATGATATCTCGGCGGATAAATTTTGCGATATTTCGTGCCGTAACCGCTAAATAGGATGCGGCCTCGATCCATTTGGAGAAATAGTCAATCGCCACCAAGATGAATCGATGCCCATTAGATGCTTTAGGGTTGATAGGACCGATAACATCAATGCCCCACATAGAAAACGGCCATGGTTCGGATAAGCGATGCAACTCATTTGGAGGGACATTAATCTTGTCACCATGAATTTGACATTTGTGACAGACTCCGGACATGCTTGAATACAATCTCTTTCGAGCGTGAGCCAATAATAACCCAACCTCATAATCTTCTTAGCTAACAAGTGGCCGTTCATGTGTGGACCACGAGATCCCTTCATGTACTTCCATTATTAGACGAACCTGCTTCGGTCGAGTCAACACATCTTAGTAGGACGAGAATCGAATGACCGCTTGTACAAATTCTCTCCATTCAAGAAGAACTTGAGGCCATTTTCCTTATGTACTTTTGGTCGAGATACGGTACTTTTTTTCGGGGAACTCCACCTTACGAATATAAGTCTTGATGTCATGGTACCATGGTTTACCATCGGGTTCATTGATCACGGCTATACAATATGCTGGTTTTTTAATACCTCGATCTTCGATGGGTCAACCTCAAGTCCATTGGCGACTTGTAACATTGAAGACAAGGTAGCCAATGCATCGCCGAATCGATTATGAGTCTCGGGCGGATACTCAAATGAGATATCCTCAAATTCTTCTACCAATTCATCCGGATACTCATGGTAGGGTAGCAATTTGGCATCTCTCGTCTTCCACTTTCCAACGATCGAAGGATAATCAAAGCGGAATCTCCGAACACCTTGAGTCGGGCTATCCCCATTTCAATTGCAGCACCGGACCGAGGATGCATGCCTCATATTCTGCTATGTTATTTGTGCAAGGGAATATCAATTTCGTTGCTACGGGATAATCTTGACCACCTGGAGATATAAGAACCGCGCCCGTGCACGATCCCGATAAATTGACAGCTCCGTCAAAATACATAGTCCGGATGTAATCCTCCACCGACATGATTCGATCCTCGGAATGATAGGCATCATCATCTTGCCCCGGATTTTCAGCTAGGACATCTGCTATAGCTCGTCCCTTGATTGACTTTTGGGACATATATTGAACGTCAAACTCGGAGATGAGGATTTGCCATTTAGCAAGTCTACCAATCAAGGCGGGTTGATTAAGCAAATATTTGATGGGATTGCATTCTGTCACCCGAAGCACTTGGTAATGCAAGGTATATTGCGAAGCACGTGTAGTACCCGGACTAACGCCGCACATGTTTTCTCTACTTGGAGTACCTCATTTCCGAAGTTGTGAATTTCTTGCTCGAGATAATAAATGGCTCGTTCTCTTCCGTCCTCCTGCTTCTCTTGGGCTAGCATAGCACCCAAGGATTCACTAAGGATTGTGAGGTAGAGGATTAAAGGTTGCTCCGGTGTTGGAGGAACAAGCACGGGTGGATTCATGAGATCTTTGCTTGAGTCTTCCAAAAGCTTCTTCACATTCGCTATCCCATTGGACTAGCGCATTCTTCTTTAATAGCTTGAGGAATGGCTTAGCGGTTTTCGATAACGAGAGATGAATCGAGCAATATAGTTTAGCCTACCCATCAAACTTCGAACTTCTTTAATCGTCGTCGGTGGCTTAAGCTCACGAATAGCCTTAACTTTCGAAGGGTCGACTTCAATGCCCTTCCGCGCACCACGAATCCGAGTAGCTTGCCCGAGCTGGTCCCAAAGACACACTTGGCGGGGTTGAGGCGTAACTTATACTTTCGGGTCTGTTGAACAATTTTTTCAGCGTTTCGACGTGATCTTCTCCATGCCTTGTTTTTGCTATCATGTCATCGATGTAAACCTCAATCTCATTATGCATCATGTCATGGAAAAGGGCAACCATGGCTCGTTGGTAAGTGGCTCCGGCGTTTTACGAGACCGAACGGCATTACCGGTAATGGAACATTCCCCATGGTGTGGTGAAAGTGGTTTTCAACTTGTCATTGACATTCATCGGGGATCTGATTGTACCGGAGAAACCATCCATGAATGAAAACAATTCAAACCCTGCGATCTTGTCAACAAGTACGTCGATATGCGGGAGGGGAAATCATCTTTAGGGTGGCCTTGTTCAAGTCTCGATAGTCGACACAAACCCGAATGCGGCCGTCTTTCTTCATGACGGGGACTATGTTAGCGACCCAATCGGAATATTACGTAGTCTCAATGAATCCTACATCGAGAAGCTTTATGACCTCCTCTTTGATCTTACGCACTAATTCCGGTCTGGCCCTCCTTGACTTTTGCACCACCGGCTTAGCCAAAGGATCGATCGGCAAACAATGTTCGACAATGGAACGGTCAAGACCAGGCATATCTGCATAGGACCAAGCGAAAATGTCCTCGGTAATCCTTTAGGAGCTTAATCAAGCGCTCGAGACATCTCTTTGGAAAGGTTTGCCCCGATCTTAACTTCTTTAGAGTTTTCCGCATCGCCTTAGGTTGATCGAGATAGCTTGTTCACCGGTCAAGGGCTTGATCTCCTCATGTCGTTCGAAATCTTGACGAACTTCCTCATAATCTGGATTTGAATTCATCAAGGTCGTATACTTCGAATCCACTAGATTTCCCTCCTCATGTTATCCCCCATGATGACAAACTCGTTGGTCGTTGGTTATCGTCATCGGGTTGGTTTGGGGAGCTGGAATCGAGGGTGGTATACTCGAGTTCGTGCCCGTTATAATAATATCTTCCGCGGTGTAGCGATAGGGAACACCTTCCGGGCCTTCTTTGGAATTGTCTGTAGAGGGAATTAGAGATGGCACAACCGGCGGAGGGCTTGAGCTGGACGGCTGAAGCTTCGGTTATGAAGTTATCCATCATCTTGTGAGACATCATCCCTTCAAATCGCTCGGTTAGAGCACCGAAATTTTCATTCAAAGTCTCATGGACAGGCGGCGTTAATGTCGGCCATTCTCTTCGCCACCAATCGAGTAATATACGGAGGATCCGTGATAAATTTCCTGAAAAGCGACAAGTCAAGAGTAAGTACAATGAGCGAGGATAGAGGGCCGGTCCATGACTTCCTTCTAGACTCAATGAATGAACTAGACATGACCAACGGATCGCATCGGGCAATTTTCAGTTTCGTCAATTTTTACGAAAAAATCCGTATTAATTCGCACGTTGGTCAAAATACGTCCAAATTTTACGAGCTTATAGTTGAGAAGATGATGAACAACTTTTATGTTGGCCAATCGGACTAGAAATGAGCGGATCAAATCAGTTTAATGTGTCTTTCCGAAAATTCGCATTCAGAAAACTGTTATAACCGCAGGTAGTTGAAAAAACGAAAGGCCATCTTAAATCATGAATTTAATTCTGAAATTTTGTAGGATATTAGTTGAAACATAGGTCTACAACTTTCATGTTTGACACTTACTCAAAGCTCGATCGTAGAATTTAGTAAAAATCATACAACAGGAACGAGCCAAATCGGAATTGAGGACAACCGATGAAATTGTAAAAACTACGGAAGCAAAGTGTGAAATTGGAAACAAGACAATGAGATTCATAAACAATCAACCTAAAC
Organism: Rhodamnia rubescens; assembly: GCA_021437795.1. Lineage (NCBI taxonomy): Eukaryota > Viridiplantae > Streptophyta > Magnoliopsida > Myrtales > Myrtaceae > Rhodamnia > Rhodamnia rubescens. Next base: position 1,507,527 of record JAILYA010000003.1, on the reverse strand, counting down.
CATGGACCAGCTCAAAATAAAAATGAGATAACGGGCGTAAGAGACAGGAAATTACCGCTCACAGGAGAAAATGTCAATCACAAAGACATGCGCATGAATCGTGGATTCAAATTTTAGTTCTTTTAGCAAAATGAAATGAAGGACAGAACGACATGTCGCAGCCTCGCGCACGTTCATCATGACTAGTTGCCGCCTCGCATACATAGTCATGACTAGTCGGGTCCAATCATCTCTGCTTGGTTCGGTCGACAAGGGCAACTCTCATGCATCATAGCCTCACGTGCATGAGAACAACCCTTGAGCCATTTTTGAAAAATTCGGGATCCAAGTGGGATAACCTTTAGCGAAGCCTTTACCGCCAAGGTTAAAGAACCACATAAATACCATCCTCGAAACTATCGGGTGACCGGGTTCGGTCACAAGTCAAGGTGGTGTAGTGCAATTATATTAGGAGCATGCACGACATTTTAAGGGCAATCGGCACTCCGATAGTTCAAAAAATAAAATTCTCATCACCAAGCCTCGCAAAATAGAGGTTAGCCACGGACTCCTCCCCTTATAACTCCCTTTCCTGCAAAATCATTTAACACATAAGGATGAAAATTCAACCAAGATTGCCGAATCAAGTAATTTTCCTTTTCATGAACTTATCGGCTTAAGTCCTCTTTGGGTCCCCGTAGTAGTCGCCAAGTTGTCGCGACATGAAAAAAATAAATAAACAAGTCATCTTTTTCTGGGCTAATGGATTATCGGGTTAATTAATTAACTAACCTAACTCGGACTCTCCCAAGTCCATACCAAATCGCAACTTAAGGTTCGAATGATTAACATGCAATGTGATTTGAATTTGGAGTCGCCACTAATCATTTTCGGTAGGTCGATTAGAAACCTAAATAAAATAGCGGGAGAAAACTATCTTATTTGCGAACCAGAGATTAAGAGTCCGGGGACTTGGTTACATTAATTACAACTAATGCCCTTTCGGTACCTTAAAATTCATGAAACAAATAATGGATTTGACAAATTTGATGAATTCTACTTGAAGATCAAAGAATCAATTTTTTTGGGTTTTTCTTCCCATGACATTTTTTGAAATAAAGAAATTACATGAAATTAGGATGAAATAGGTTCAAGGTTACTCCCCAATTTGAACTCGTGCACCAAACTCGTGCTTCGGGCTTGTCTTGACCATTGGATCGATTTGGTGACTCGTTAGACCGAGAAATCTCTTGGTCCTATCTCTCCTTCACGCTTCTTTCTCATATCGCCCAATTTCATGAGGCCGCAATCCGGGCGTAGATATTTTTTCCTTTTGCTCTCCTTCTATTCTTGTACCATTGATGTCTCATTGTTGATATGCGGTTATTATTTAACATAAAAACGTAGAGAGAAAAATCGATGTAGAAAATCTGAGCTAATTTGTATTCGAAATTAAAGAAAGTTAGGGAATCACTTAACTTTCTTTTCTTCATGCGAGCTTGAACGATGGGGATGGACCAGGTAGCTTGTGTTGATCGGTGCAAAAATTGGCAATAGTAGTATCGGGCTTCAAAACTCTCATACCCTCTCAAAACTCTTTTTCAAATTTTTTCTCAAGAGCTCTCTCTATTCTCCTCCTCTAAAAACTCTTTCAATTCTCTTTCACCCCAAAAAACAAACTCTCCCAATTCTCTTTCACCCAAAAAAAAAACTCTCTCAATTCTCTCATCCTCTAAAAAACTTCCCTTCTCTTCAAGAACTCTTCTTCTTTTATAGGCAAAGTTCTTCATCCTTCATTCTTCATCTTCATCTTCTCTTCTTCACATTCATTTCTCCATCTTCCATCTTCATCTTCTCTTCTTCATCTTCATCTTCCATTCTTCATCTTCATCTTCTCTTCTTCACCTTCATTTCTCCATCTTCCATTTTCATCTTCCCTTCTTCATCTTCATCTTCTCTTCTTCACCTTCATTTCTCCATCTTCCATTTTCATCTTCCCTTCTTCATCTTCATCTTCTCTTCTTCACCTTCATTTCTCCATCTTCCATTTTCATCTTCTTTTCTTCACCTTCTCTTCATTATCTTCTCTTCATCATCTTCCTTTCTCCATCTTCTCTTCATCCTCTTCTCTTGGTATGTGCAATGCGGTCCCCGAGGTTCTAAGTATTTGCAATACGGTCCCCGAAGTTTTGAGTATTTGCACATCGATCCCCGAAGTTCGAGTATTTGCAATACAGGTCCCCGAGAAAATATTTCTTTCAAGCCCAAATCTTCTTGGTGCATTTTTCCACCGCATGCCTAGTCCAGACCCTGTTAAATTAAGCTCAAATTGTATGCCAATGCTAAATGAATATGTGAGATGATTTTTGTTTAGAACTAAAATTAGTTCTAATTTTTATGCAAAATATATATTAGTCAAAATTTAGGCGTCAACATAGGCCTCAAATGTCAATTGTTGCAAACGTTGTCACCGCCGTACCAATATTATTTTCACTTGGAGGAAGCCGATCATGTAACATAAGGGCACGTCTGAATAAAGTAGCCGTCGAACGTCTAGCCACGTGTTTTCTAGAAGTTATTTAAAGGAAAAGATCGAGAGATGGGCGGAGGCCACTACCTCGACCACCGGTTGTTCGATCCGCACCTTATTGAGAGTGGTCCATGAATGTATGGTTGGACAATGCGCATATTGGCAGATAATTTCGCGAACATTACACGAGAGGTCAAGAACATAAAATGACAACTCTTGACGAAAAGAAAAAACAGTATGGCACAACTTGGAAGGCGACAAATACAAAATCAGAACAACACTTCACTTCTCATTAAATAAAAAAGCAAAAAAGGTGTCACTCGCAATTGCTCGTGGTGTCTGATTATTCTATTGTAATCTTCAAACACGAGCACAAAAAATTGGATTTATTCATAGACTCATAGAACATCATGCAAGCTCGTGAATTAATTAAGTTCTTACTTTTTAACTAGAGCCATTTGCACCTAAGTTTCGAGAGACAAACAAGCGACCTTCAATGTCCGAGCTAAAAATCTATCCGAAGCTCCAATTACACGCATCGTCCCTTCTAGAATAAACCATAGTACTACCGCGCCAAATCATTTTCCTTATTTCTATGGCAATTTTTTTATTACAGACTTTTTATTTTAATTTTATTTTTTTGGTGAGGACTTTCAGATCTAATTGGGATGTAGGATCTAGAACTCATGTTTGAAATTTGAAAGAAATGTGGTGGAATCCCACGGTGACAGACGGAATTTGTCCATTGTAATATGCACCAATAGGAAGGAAAGTCGCCAATGGGGCGTTGGACGAGTTGGTTAAATTTCTCGACTTTAGATAGTTAAACGATGAGATTCACAGGGTTTGACTCCCAACGACCACGTCTTGAGGACTTATTCGGTGGTATTGACATATTTTCAATCATCCCGAAAAATAGTTAGATCGCGTGAAAAACCTCGATTATCAAAGTCCAAATTCACAATCTCCGCACATTATCTTAGAGGAACTCATGATAGCTACGGGGTGGAATTACTGCAGTAGGATAACGACAATAGAAAAGTCAAACCTACGACTTTCTCAATCATGCCACATGTCTCCGATTCTTTTTGTCGGGGAGTTTGATTTTTTTTTTTTTTTGGGGGTCAAAAGTGGAGTTTGATTAGTCGGGTCGGATTTGAAGGACATGATAGCTCTTAGCGCGCTCTTGATTCTTGACTTAACTCTTGACAAAACTCAATTCCAGATAGGAAAGTCAAAAAGTTCTGTGTCTTAACAATTTCTAGGTTTATGAGTTGCCCTCATCTTGCTCTGTGTCTCCTCCCCCCCTCCCTCCCCTTTCCTTTCTCTCTCTTTCTCTTTTTTTCCATTTTAACTTTTGCTTTCCCCGGCTAAATTCAACACATTATACAAATTTCAAACAAATTATCAAAAATGATATGTCACTATAGATGTTGAAAAATCGCATGTCACTGTAGATGTTGAAAAATCATATTTTATGAAAGTTTCGAGAGCGTATCGAGTTTAAAAAAAAAGGATAAATGCATTGAAATTCATAAAAATTGTAACTAGTGCAATCGAGTCCTTTTATTAACTCCTTTTAATTTGGCTAACAAAAATTGCTAACATGGCTTTTGTAATATTGTTTTTCTCCTACGTGCCAATGACGTGGTTAAAACATGAAACGTAAAGCTAAAATGGTATTGTTTTGGTCTAAATGTGACTTTTAATATTAATTATTTAAATTAAAAATAGAAGAAACTATAAATGAGGGCTGGAAGTGCCCTCATTTTCTCAATTTAAGGGCCCTGAAGTGATATAATAATTTTAAATAAGGGTTGAAGTGACCATAATGTTTCAAATAAGGGCTTGACCTCGTCGATGTCGGCTAAATATTACACCAATCAAGGGAATTTTCATCAAAATTAATTTTAACCTAATTTTTAGTTAAATTAATTTAAAAGAACAAAACGTTAATAAATAAAAAAGGGAAATATAGGCGGGAGGGTAGCCCACCCACTTATATTTCCTTTTTTCGTCCCGCTTGTGAATCGGTGAGGCGGCTTCCACCTCTTGCCTATGTTTCTCTTTTTCTTTATTCTTTATTTATTTTTTATTTTAAAAAAAAAAAAATAAAAATAAAAATAAAAAAAGAAAATGCCCTAACCAATCGGTGAGTCAAGCTCCCTTTTTTGAGTTTGATATGACTATTTTAGGCCCTTTTTTGAAATAACATTCACTTCATGCCATTAATTGAAATAAAATCCACTATGTGCCAATAGTGAGGACACTCCGGGGGACACTCTCGGACATGTTGAGGACACTCCGGCCAATAGGTGTATCCGGCACCAACCGGGGTATTTCCACGGCAATCTTCCATGACTCCGGGGGATTAGGTTAGGCCGTTCCCTTCGTTGTTTTGGCTACTATGTTTGGCCTACTTTTGTGCAGTCTTTCTAGTTTGTATTAGCCGACCCCTCTTGTTGGGATGTAGGGAAGTTGTAATGCCTTGATGGTTTTTTTTTATGGCTGAACACCTTTGCACCCTTGGGGACATACTCGTGTAACCATGGGTACGAGGTTTTTGTGTTTGGTTTCACTCCATTGTATGTAGCGCTTTTGAAAAGTTAATGTACATCTTACCTTACCAAAAAAAAAAAAAAGTCCACTATGTGCCTTTATTAAGAAAATTAGGGCACTTCGGATTTTTATTTGAAATTTTTTCTTAAAAAAACTAAATTAAAAATTAAATTTGGACTAAAATTTGTGTAGTTTTAGCTTAATGTTTCAAGTCGTAGCCACGTTATCGTAGAAGAGAGAAAATATTTGTAAAAAATGACGTTAGCCTTTTTCGTTAACCAAGATGGGCAGAGGTAATAAAAGGACTCGATTGCATCAATTTGATAAGTTTTAGAGCCCGATTGCATTTTTTGTAAGCTTATGATTCAATTGCACTTTCATTATAAGTTTTATGACTTTTAGTGTACTTATAAAAAAAAATAAACAAAGTCCCGTGTTTCTTTAATGTTTAGCTTTCACAGATATATCGCCAATTTAGGTATTTTATTATGGCTAAGCATGTATTTGGCACATGAATTAGGCCAATCCATAGGGTTGGAGATTTGGAGAACATGGAATTCGAAGCTACCGCATGCGTTGACCTCAAAGCACAAATCTCCATACTTGACGCTTCCTCCAAAGGGGGACAACAAGCCATGCCAACCTCATCCTTGCTGCCACTTCAAGTCGCCCTTTCTCCCTGCGTTCACTCCACCTCCGTTCCTTAACAGGCCATGGCAATGGCATTTCACCTTTCAACTCGACTTCGTTTGTCCTTACAATGTTTCTACACATTTGCGCGCGGAGCAATAATGTCCCGGACCTCATTGCCGGATCGTCTCAAATTGTTCGACCGCAATCGAGCGCTTCCCCGACCTTCCAAGCGGTCGAATCATCGATCGGAGGCCTTGTCAGAAGCTGGAACCGGAGGCAGAAGTGGCAGCTCATCTTCGGCCCTGGGGAATCCCGCGACACGAGCTCCACAGACCCGAGCATCGCGACGTGGCGGACCCGCGTAGGGAAATTCCTGGACTCCAACTTAGCCCACATCTTTTCCATTTTCTTACTCCTCGCGGACACGGTCATCACCTCCTTTGAGCTCTCTTCTTCTTTAACCAACGCGTGCCTGAGACCCCGGACCGAGGCTCGAGAGACTTGGTACCACTGGGTGGGCATAGCGATCTTGAGCCTCCTCTCCGCCAAGACATTCGCTCTCGTGGTCGAGTCGGGGAGCCCGTTCTTTCAGCGGCCGGGCTATGTGGTCGATGGGCTGGTGGCCGTCGGGGCCTTGTTCTTGGAAGCGTTCTTGGAGAAGAAGGGTGGCGGGCTGATCGTGGTGGTGAGCCTGTGGCGGATCTTGCGGGTTGTTGAGGGCGCATTCGAGCTGAGCGACGAGGCCATCGAGGCGCAGGTCGAGCGCATCTTGAACGAGTTCGAGTCCCTCCGGCAAGAGAATCAGAGGCTGCGAGAGGTGGTGGATCAGATGAACGAGAGGATAGAGCAGCCCGAAGACAATTTTGCGAATGCGCATGCATGTAGCTAGGGAGAAATGAGAAAAAAATTACTAAAAAAATCTTAAATCTATTGCGGTTATGCTAATTCATTCCTAAATTTTTCAATTATGCTAATTTAATCCTAAACATTTTCACGTTTGCCAATGTAGTCTATCCATGCAATTTTAGTCCAAAATTGATGACGTGACGCTAATATTTACGACATGACCAATACTAATATGACAAAATTTATTAGTTTTATAACATTTTTTTCAAATTTCTATTTTTATTATATTTCCTCTTCTCTTTTCTTTCTTTTTTCCCTTCTTCCTTCACTTATTGCCAAGACTCGGCAATGGTAGGCGACTGTCCAAAGGTAACTACCAAGTGAGGGTCACCCTTAACAACCTCGGGTGAGATGACCCTCATTGTGATTTGATGAGGGGCGACCTCCCCCGTGTCCCTTTGCTTTGCAAGGCTCAACCTCGCTAGATCTAGCAAAGGTGACCCTCACCTTTGTAAGCGACCGGTTGCCATCCATCGCCAAGGCCCATCGATCGATAGAGGAGAAGGAAATATAAAAAAATTAAATAATTAAATAAATTCTATGCACATTAGCGTCGGTTGTGCCACGTGGGACACCATCATTTAGATCGATGATTATCGGCCAAAATTGGTTCGATTGGCTAAATTAGCAAAACGTGAAAAGTGTTTATGACTAAGTTGGAACAATTAAAAAGCTCAAACACATCACATTTGATTAAATTCAAAGACTATTTGATCACCAATCTCATTATCATCTCAATTTCTCCGTCTTTATTAGAGAGACGTTTGAGGAGCAATTTGTGACCAACCCAACTCAAACCTCCATCAATAATGTACTGGTCCATACACGAGTCTAATCACCATTGCTTGGGGCACATCTCTTTTTTTTTTTTAACTTCATATCTGATAATTTTTCCACTCTATTTGTGATCTTACTTAATCCAAAACATCTCGAGCATTTTGATACCTTAAATCAGCTGATCATGAACAAAAATCTAATATCAAAAGCGCCCCTCTTTGCAAGCCCACACCATGACTCTCCTTAAGAAATCTTCTGCACTTTCTGCAATTTCTTCCCATCCCTCCCTTCTGTGCGTTTCTTTCTTTTAATTAAAGAGTTGCACCTTTTGTTTTCCCGCATTCTGAATTTGTACAAATGTGATAAATTTATGACTTTTTTTTTTGTCATATTTCCGCGAAGTAAGAAGTAACGAATGGAAATTGAAGATTTTAGGAATGACAAGATTCCTCTACACAAAACTAGTTTGTAGAGTGCTATTCCAAAGTCGTGTTGAATGCGCAACTTGGTAAATCAAATAAAATAACAAAAACCCCCTTTTTTTTTTTTTTTTTTTTTTTAATTTATTTTTTTTTTTAAAAAAAAAAAAAATTTAAAAAAAAATTTTTAAAAAAAATTGGGGGAAAAATTTTTTTTTTTTTTTTTTTTGTTTTTTTTTAATTTCTTATTGTTTTTAACATCTTATGTTGTGCTTCAAACATAATTATCTCCCTTAAGACATGATTAATAAAGTTCTTGCGTTACCCTTTTTATGTCATATTCACTTTGTCTATAAAAGCAGAATCTCTTGTTCCGTGCCAACAACTGCGGATTTGTTTCCGGGCCGGCAAATTTTAAGAAGTGGAGGTAAGTTGTGAAAAAATTATTGGCAAATAAAATTACCGATGATTTTATTTTAGCGATTTTTTTTGGTAACTTTTACCCGTACTTTTATGAAATTATCAATGTCGCGACCTGCTATTAATTAGGCGTCAACAATCAATATTCTATATTAGTCTGCAAATTACAACCGTTATTATCGACTTACCAACTTTTATTTGCGTAATTTATTACGTTTTGAATTTATAAACTCTCATATGAAATTGTCTTTAAATTAGAGTGACTTATCAGCTTCAATCAGATCAATTATTAACTGATCTTGAGTTGTTTGCTTTCACTTGAGTTATATACCAACTTTAAAATGTATGTCTTTTAATTTATCAACTCCACTATTGAGATTCGACCAAAAAAAAAAAAACTCTACTATTGAGTTAGACTTTATATGGCTTTGATTAGTAATCCCTTACTTTCACATGAGGTTGCCAACTGTCATTTTAATTACTTATCATTTTCTGTTTGGATTTTTCCTGTAAAAAAGCAAGCCAAATTTTTTTTTTAATCATTTACAAACTTTTATATGCAACTTAAGAATGCTTCAAATTTACGAACACCTTGAGTTATTACCAAGTTTATCCTTATTTTAATGACTCGTTTTCTTGACTAACATCTTCGGTTTACCTGCTTCTTTTACGGTATTACTAAATTTAATTTAAGTTACTTTATCAAACATTTTTCTCGATTGCTTTATGAACTTTTCGAGTTGTCAAGATAGTATTTATAGTTCTAAATTTACCAACTTTCAAACAAAACTTAGTAACTCCTTAGTTTATAGAATAGTTAGTACACATGACATGCATAAATAAAAGTGGGTAAAAAATAAGAAAATTTTTTTTGCTCCACAATTAAGAAATTTTAAATAAATGTTGGTAATCGAGAATCTGTTTGTTTCGTGAAAAATAAATAGTTTAAAAAAAATCTTCTTAAAAAAATGATTAAATAATGAATCAATAAAAAATATTTTTAATACAGATGTAATTTAAATTTAAATATTTTCGTGAATTGTGAAAATAATTTTCAAGATTTTTTTTTTTTTTTGGAGTTTAGAGGGCCCTCGAAGTAGTCCAATATAAATTGTCAAATTGGCGGGATCATTTTTGTCAGCTCATAAATTCCCCATCCCATCTTCTGCTGCTGCTCTGAAGGTCTGGAAGCAAGTGGCAATGGCGGAAGCGAGACGAGGATGATGCCGCGGAGAACCTGTTCCCCATCCCAGCTCCAACTTTTCATGAAGGAGCCGCCGGGAATGAGGAAGTCGCCCAACTTTCCGATGCTGACGGGCAGAGAGAGCCTTGTCCGTCTGATCGGGAAACGTCGGCGGTTCCTCCCCAACCGCCACTCTCTCCTCTCCTCTGCCTCTTCTCTCCAGGTAGAAGCATCAATAGATTGCGCATTAACGCTTTCTTTGCCGACGGTTTCTCCGATTTGATTGGGCGCTTGGAGATAGCTGATGAATCATCGCTCGACATGTGTTTTGGCAGAGCTGTCTGAATCTGGGTGCTGATGAGAGTGGAAAGATTGTGTCTTTGGAGGATCGAGAGGGATTGTCATTCCCCGAGCGTAAGGTGAAGGATTCGGGAGGTGGCGTTGAGAACGGAGAGTGTGTATCGAAGATGCCGGCTTCTGATTGGGTAACTTGCCCTGTTTGTGGGAAGAAAGTCCGCGGTGGAGATTACGGCATCAATTTGCATTTGGGTCGGCATTTTCTTTGCGTCATCCATCATCCCATTGTTTGATTTGCCAAACATAATTTTATAATGAAAGTTAGGTGGCATTCTTCACTTTCTGTGAGTTGGTCGCCTATATTTATTTACTTTTGAGTGCATAGACTTGACTCAAACACGATATAAGCCTACCATAGTTGAGGCGGGAAAAACAGGGCTCGCTGGAATTAGTAGATTTTTGTGTACTGAATGTTGAGTATATTGCATTTCTTATCATGTGGAGTCAGTGTCTGCGTAGTCCAAAACCCTATTTATAGCGCTCTTAGTGTTTTCCATTGTCTTTCTTTGGTTATTTAGCTTTTGATTCATTACCTCCATTCCAGATACATGCTTGACCAGAGGAACCAAAAGGAAATTGACCCAGCGCACACTTTTGCAGTTAAATTTTTCTCCACAATCGAAAGTTCAGGTTTGCCCTGTCGAGTTAGACTTGAAACAATCGACTGTTTATGAAGTTTGCAATAATCCTCATGAAGATTCAGCTAATGGAGGGCATGAGGTTGACATGATTGAAAATGGGGATGGTTTGCTTCTAAATGGTTGTGCTAGAAGTTTTGGCAGTGAATGCCAAATTGCTAGGAAGGTCGAATCAGCCTCGCTGTCTCCCATGAGGATGACTCCTCACTGTGATATTGGTGTTGAGGATATCTTTGGGACAGTTGTTGACACATTTATCGTTGGCCGCAAGTTTAGTGATGAAAAGGAGTTAAAACTTGGGATGGCAATCTCCCTTTTGAGAGAACCAGAAAATGTCAAGGATCCAAGCGCAATCAAGGTCCGTATGACTGTGGATGCATTTAGGGAGATTTCACTTGCTTTGACTTTCTGCTAATGATAGTTTTCTTGAATCAGGTTCTATCTGCTGACTCAGGATGCTGCCTTGGTTATCTTCCCCGTTCCTTGGCTCAATATATATCCCCTCTTGTAGAGAAGCACTGCTTTAGTTTTGAGGTATGGTATTTCTTAGCTACACATGAATTTGTGGACTCAAATCTCTCTGTACAGTCTGCTAGCATTTTCTTGTCCATTTTTCTACTTATATTAAATTGCAAGGGTTGGTTTCATTTTTTTTTTTTTTGGTGAGAATTAATTGATAATAGTTGAAGACGAATTCATCGGGGTGATTTAAATGTTGATGGTTAGCGTGGTGGCTGGAGAACATGGATCTCGTTAGTTGCTGGTGTTGCATGTCATCCAGCTTAGTTATATAAAGGGGTGAGCATGGTTCCCGAGTAGAACCGGAAACCTGGAACAGGAACCCATGGGAACCGGTTCGGTTCCGGGTTTCAAGGTATGGAGGGTAGGTTTGAAGTCCCAAAAATTGAGAAGCCATTCCAATGGGTAAGTTTCAGGTTCCATTGCCTAGAACCCGGACCCCGGCTCATGAAATAAATTTTTGTGTTCTTCTTGGTTTATGTTTTCGCACGATCTTACAATATTCGATGGCCCCGATGATGAGCGTATAATCCGGAGCCAAACAAATTTTTAGGTTTCGGGTTCCAAAAAATGATAAACCTGTTCCAATGGGTTGGTTTCAAGTTCTAAATGTAACCTCTACGGAATTTGAAATCGCTCACCTCTACTTTTCTTTAGCGGTTGTAACGTTCACTCTCATTTTGCTTAACTAGAAATGAAAAAAGAAAAGAAATTGGCAAGTTCCCGGGTACCTTGGAATCGACCCTAGAACTTGTGACATGGTAGGTTCTAGGTTTAAGGGTATGATTGATAGGTTCCAGGTTCCAAAAAATGAGGAACCTATTCTCGACGGGTATGTTCCAGGTTTCAAGTGGAATTTGTAAAGAACCTGAAATCGCTCACCCCTAGTTATATATGAAATTGAACCCTGAAAAGGAGGTCTGTGCATGGTGGAAGCTTACAAGGTACAGTAATCTCTGTCAAGTCCTTTTTCATAATGAGTCATGGATTCCCTCTAGTGGACCTATCTCCCCGGAAATGGTTCGGGAATGTGACTCCCTTGATTCAGTCCCCAGAAATTGTTTGGAAACCTGACTCTCTACCTTGTGCTGGAGATTTATTTAGGGCGAACTCTTATATTCCTGAACTTCAAAGTAGGAATAAGAGCATGAGAAATGGACGATAGTCGTGTGCTAAACTTTAACGATTGGTAAGTTTCTCCACGTTTGTGTTTGAGATAACTGTCTTGTTTTGGCAATGCCAAATATGTATTAAAAAGGAGGCAGAATTGGTAGGCAACCGAATTTGGGCTTGGAGTGGCATATCTGTCATTAAGGAAAAGAGAAAACTGCTTCTGTTATCACACATTACATTTCTTCGATTGAGCTCGGACAAAGAATCTACGGCCTTCGCGATATCAAACCAAGTATTATTGTGTAAGCACATTTGGTGATGCTTCATGAGTTTTCTTCGCGGTTTTATTATATGAAAAAGATTGAGAGAACAGGAAAAAAGTTTCTTGAGTCATTGCCATTTTTCTCTGTGTGGCATGCTGCTTCTTTACAAATGCTCTGTTTGTGGATGCTATGCTCTGTGGTACCTTTTACCGTCCGGTAGAAAGGGGGAAAGAGGCAATCATAAGAGGACTCTAGACCTTGATACATTGCTTTGTAAAAGGCTCAATTCACTACGTGCTTTTATGCAGGGAAGTGTGACTGCTCTTCCAAACCATGATCATGACATCGTTCCCATACAGATAAGTTGTCATGGGACGATACTGCGTGGTGATGGGAAGCATGGTGACGTTGATAGTATCAAATGTTTGTGGACAAGTATTTTGCAAGAAGTTGAAGCAGCAAGGAAAAACCCACCCAGTATGACAAAATATCAACAGAATTTCAGTCTACTAATACATGAGGTCTTAATCAGAAGTTCCAATCTTTTCAGGGAAGATGAGAAACTGTTCATGGGTATGGATTTCAGTACTTCATGTCATCAGCATCTGTCTGCTACTTCCTTTTACAAAGGTTATAGTCTCATATCTGTTTTTGCAGAATCATTCACTTCACTCTCGGATGATAGTCAGAGGCTTTTTGTCCGGCTTTATTCACGGAAAGGTTCTTCCCCTTTATTAATTGATTTTTATGTTTAATTTAACAAATTCATTGGGGGAAACTAGTATAAATTGGCTCCACATGTATGTCGGCCAGCAACAAGATTATGAGAGTCGTGATCACTGTGTTGATCCCTTTTGCTTTTCCTTCCATCTGGCAGAACTAAAACATAAAAACATGGTCATGTATCCACCTTGCTATTCACTGCTCGTTTTATGGCCATTTTTTTCATATGATTCTTCAATGCGTTGAATGATTCAAACTGGTTAGTGTTCATTGCTTATGAGCTGGTAATTAAAGCAATATGACGTATCAAAACTAGGATGCAGAAAACTTTATAAGGGCATTTCATGTATCTCTTTTATGGTTGTCTTTCTAAATTATCTCCAATCAGTGCTTGATTGTTTGTTGGAGAGAGTAAGCCGAGTGTTGTTGACATTGCAGTGCTTGATTATGTGCTACCGTATCCATTGCCACATTGGATCTCTAATTTCTGGACCTTTTGGAACTAATTCTGCAGAACTGTCTTACTGCAGGGCCTTGGTTCCGGTTGTCCAACATCTCCTATCCGGAGATCTCTAATTCTCTGCAAGCAGTGAATGAGCTCTCTGGTTGTTTGGAATGTTCATTTTTAGTACATGCAGATTTCTAAATAACATTTGCTGATTAAATTCTCTCTTTTCCAATGCAGGGAAAGGATACGTGATTCCATTTGAATGTGCAGAAGGCCTACAAACGGATGAATTGATGGGTATCTTAAGAGTGCTTACTGTTTCTGAACTTCGTGAGATCTCCTGTATACCAAAGAAGGTCTGCTCTTGTTGTTTGTCCTGTATATACAGTCTTAATGTTCTATGTATGCATATGATCGTATAGTGCCACGTTTTTAGGGCGTGAAGAAAATATGAACTTGTGCGACATCCTTCATGAATCAAACGAGGGAAAACAGATAACCTATATAAATCTCTCCACGCTGATTTTGTGCCTTTTGAGTCACACAACAAGCTGACATTTGAATTTGTGACATCCATCTGTAGGCATGAATTATGTGAAGACAGCAGGTATTTCTTGATGATAAAATAATTAATGTGTTGAAAAAGATCTAGTTAGTTGTTTTTCTTCCTTTTGTACATGTTTCTAGGGACATTATATTGATGCACAAATGCTTCAAGAGGCAGTCCGAACTTTTGGTTTTGGATGAAAACACTAAGTGGTGTTGGTACATCAGTTTTGCCTTGACCAACGCATAGATTAGTTCCTTGGAATTAAAACTCAACTTAACTTGGTTTTAATCCTACTCTGTATGCTCTTTCTTTGCATTTCAGATGTCTTTTCTTGTGCCATTTATTAGTTTCTTCCATTTGATGGTCCGCAGCTTCAGTTGAGTCCTAGTGTGATAATTATCTAATTAAGCCTCTTCAGCAAGAGCCCCTTTCACATAGGTCTGGTCTGGCTGAATCTATTTTCATATCTTTATGCCATTTATTAGTTTCTTCCATTTGGTGGTCCGCTGCTTCAGTCGAGTTCTAGTGTGATAATTATCTAATTAAGCCTCTTCAGCAAGAGCCCCTTTCACATAGGTCTGGTCTGGCTGAATCTATTTTCATATCCTTATGCCATTTATTATTTTCTTCCATTTGTAAAAAAAAGAAAAAAAAAGAGAGAGTTTTTAAAAAAAAAAATTTTGGGAGATAAGGTGGTTGATGTCAAAAGAGGAGATAAAATATTTTGGTTAAGCTAGTAGGGGAGAGCTAATTGTGAATATCCTTAGTGTGTATGCACCTCAAGTTGGACTGCCGGTATTCGATAAGAACAGATTTGGGAAGAGTGGAAGAGATTTGAGGGAATACCAAGGAAGGTATTCATAGGAGGAGATTTAAATGGACAGTCGGACAGAAGGAGGTTTGGAGTTCATGGAGGTTTGGCTATGGGACTAGAAATGAGGACACTTGAGCGTCGCTTTAGCTTATGATTTGATGTTGGAAATACCTTCTTCGGAAAAGAGAGTCACATCGATTACTTTTCGTAGCGGTCAAAATTGTAGCAGTTGACTTTTCCTTGCTAGAAGAGATGATAGGCCGTATGAGATTGCAAAGTCTACCCGGAGATGCGTAGCCAGCAACATAAGTTGGTGGTTTGGAGGTTAGGTATAACAAAGCACGAAACGCAAAGAGGTGCGAGAATAAGATGGTGGAAGCTAAAAGAGAAAAACAAATAGATTTCAAGGAAAGAATGTTTAGGTAGGACCGTGGCAACTAGAGGACGAAGTAAATGTGATGTGGAACGAGATGTCTAATTGCATCCAAAAAGGGCAAGAGGGGTACTAGGGAAAGTAAAGGGAACGGACATCACGCAAAGGAAACTTGTGGTGGAAGACAGGTGCGGAGGCGATTAAACGAAGGAGTGTTTTCATCGTTTGCATATTTGCCCTAATGGAGAGAATTTGGCAAAGTTTAGATTAGCAGAAAAATGCCAAGAAAGCGGGAGGCTAGAGCAAGGTTTTTCTATGTACAAAAACTAGGAGCAAAGAGGAGAAAAAGGTATCTATAGGCTTGCAAAGATAAGAACAAGAAAGTAAAGACTGACACATGTTAGATGCATCAAGGATGAAAATCAAAACTTGTAGTAAGAGATGCGGGAGGAAAGGTGGATGAGCTATTTTCGCAAGCTTTTTAATGGAGAGAGTGATATCATGGAGATGGATTTGGAGGACGTTTCGATGATTCAAATAGAAGGTTGTGCGTAGAATTAGAGCGCACGAGTTAAGGAGGCATTAAAGAAAATGAAGACTGTAAGGCCTTGGGACCGAGGTGTCTCTATTGAAGTGGGAGATGCTTAGGAGTTGTGGCAATACGTTGGTTACTAACCTTTTAACAAGATTCTCCATACTAATAAGATGCGATGGATGGAGGAAAAGTATGCTGTGCCTATCTATAAGAATAAGGAGATATCAGAATTGTTCCAACTATAGAGGCATTAAGCTATGAGCCATACTATGAAGTGTGGGAGAGAGTTATGAGCATCGTTTGAGACCAAGACTAAGATATCGAAATCAATTTGGATTTAGAGAAGGTCTACCATGGAGGCATTTTCTGATCACAGTGATGGAGAGGTATCAAGAAAAGAAGAAAGATCTACATATGGTGTTTATTGATCTGAGAAGGCGTATGATAGGGTTCAAGACAGTCTTAGGTGGGTCTGAGAAGAAAAAGTACCGAAAGTATGTAGAGACAATCAAGGATATGTATGATGGAGTTACTACATGTGGAATGCTTGTAATGGAACATCAAGCTATTTCCCAATCACAATGGCTTACACCAAGCCGGCTTGAGTCCTTATCTTTGCCATGGTTATGAACGAGCTAACAAGAGATATCAAGATGAGGTCCGTGGGTATGCTATTTGCGAGATGATATTGTGCTCATCGATGAGACAAGGGGGGTTAACGCTAAATTAGAATTATGGAGAAGACGTTGGAGTCAAAGGGTTTACGTTAAGTCGAAGTAAGACCGAATACATAAAGTGTGAGTTCGAAAGGCAAGAGGGAGATGAACCCGTCAATTTGCTCGGACAGAGGTACCCAAGAAAGATACTTGATATTTAGGATCAATATTGCAAGGGGAGAGATTGATGAGGATGTAAGCCATAGAATCGGGCAGTTGGATGAAATGGCGCGAGTGCATCGGGATTTTGTGTGATCGCAAAATCCCTCTTAAGCTAAAAGGAAAATTCTATAGAACAACATAAGACCAATGATATACGGAGTAGTGTTGCGGCCAAGAGAACATGAGCATAAGATGGAAGTAGCGAAATGAGAATGCTAAGGGGATGTGGCCATACAAGAATGGATAAAATAAGAAATGAGGATATTCACGAAAAGTTGGAGTAGTATCGGTGTGAAAGATGAGAGAACATCGTTTGAGATGGTTTGGACATATTCTCCGAAGACCCTTAAATGCTCCTAAAACGATGTGTTATAGGAGCATGATATGAGAAAAGGAGAGGTCGGCAAACTTACTTGGGGAAAAGTAGTAAGACAGGATTTGTTGGAGTGGGATATAGATTGGCGTCTTGTTTGTCTTAGGAGAATAACATTGTGGAGGGGCAAAAATTCCTATGTTCCGACCCGTTTGAGTCAGCCCTTTGTTTTCTTTATATTGCTATAGCTATGTTATTGTATTTTGTTTTATTTTATAGCTCTTCGGTCTTGCTTTTTTGGTTCATCGACCCGACCCCAACTAGTTTGGGTTTAAGGTGATGTTGATGTTGATGTATGATGTATGGTGGTCCGCAGCGTCAGTCGAGTTCTAGTGTGATAATTATCTAATTAAGCCTCTTCAGCAAGAACCCCTTTCACATAGGTCTGGTCTGGCTGAATCTATTTTCATAGCCTTATGATATTCAGGTTTTCCATATAAAATGGAGCAATTTGGATGGGTCTTTCTAAGATTGGCTGGATCCACAGTTTACGCTCCAAGAGCTAGTTGGCTTTCGATGACCACACAGTCAAAATCAACTGTGTGGACAGATACGGGCCAGATATTTTATCCTTTGTTTAGGATATAAGTTTAAATTCTGTTTATACATATCAGGATGACTGCTCGGCCAGCACAAAGTCCTTTTTATGTGATGTAGTGCATTTTTCTATTAGGACATATCGACCATGAAGTTCCATATATAACTGTTTTCCCCAATTTGTTGGATTCTGAGTGTTCATTTTGTGGCCTACGCATGCTTCTTGTGCATCAGACTATCAGATACGGCGATAAAAATGCACAGTGAGTTTATTAGGTGATATTGGTTAGCAAGCACGCCCATGTGTGATCCTTTCCCTTTTTGGTAGTCCAATGTCTGGCTCCTTGACGTGCATCCAGGAGATTAGGATCCAACAACTTAACTTTGCTTGTTATGCAGGAATAGTTATACTTTTGCTGCACATTCCAGCATGAACCATAAGTTCTCTACCTTTCCCTATACAAAAAGGAGTCGAGGAGAGGATGGTGAACTCTAGAGCCCCCACATTCCCACACAATGTGCTTGTTAGGTTTTCCTGATATCTCTTGCTAGCTAAGCCATAAAAATTTCGAATATACAGAAGAATTAAAAAAAAATGGATAAAGCTTTAGAATCTATAAAGAGTTGTAGTTCTCTATCCTGCTGTTCTTCCTCCAAGTAATATTGGTGTGAGGGCATCCCCTTAGTCTTACAGGGAGCCAATTGCTTGTTAGCAACTGACGAGGATGCAACTTCTTGTCAGAGAATGAATTAGAGGAAGACCTGGAGAAACTTAATGAAATTTCCACTAACTTTTATATGACATCAAAGCAGAGTTCAACCCGATTATTTATTTCTGTCCTAGGGTAATTTTTTCATCTAAATTCTATATGAGCTTTATCATCATTTCCAGTTCACAGAAATGTGTGCGTGTAGTATCTACGGATTTGGTTGAGCAGTGGATGCTTACTGTAGTTACATTCTGTGGAAATGGGCTTAGATTGCAGAGATACGGTTTTAGTTGCCTTGCTTATCAGAGTTTTCAATGAAAGCGATTAGGTAATGCTTTATTGGTGGTCAGGAATTTTTTTTGTGAAAGGCAGGATAGAATTGGCAAGTTGATATTTGTATTGCCATAGGAAAACCTTTTAGAAATGAGATTTTCAGCTGTAAGTTGAATTCTGTATTAGTTTGGCATGTTATTTCGTACTTATCTGATGGAGTCTCCCATATGCCTTTTGGATTTGATGGAGGAGGTTTCAGAAAGGCAGCCAGAATTCAAGAAAGAAGGATCTTATTGCATCTGCCCTATGTTCGTATAGAGATGGATTATGGTATGACTTCTTTCAGTCGATGGTATTTACTGGCTTGTTAGTTGAGTATATGAGTATTTACTAAGTTCTTTATTTCTGGTCTTCCATATCTAGCCCAGTTCTTCCAAGTATGCTTCTGGATAAAGCTGGTCCTTGTGTAAAGATATCCTCAAGAGCTGAAACTGTCTTCTGGCGTGCTGAGGTACTGGCATGCCATCTTTTAACAGATTTGGTGACCCTAATTATCGTTGTCGTTCATCTGACCTAAGTCTCTATCTGCAGAGAATTTTCTTCCTGAATGGAGAACAGGATCTGTCTACATTTCTTCTAGTTGATCTGGGAGCAGTCAAATATCCAACTTACAAATGCACAATTTCAGAACAAATTTTATCTTCTCGAAGTCACCTTCTAGATTATGAAGAGGTGTTTATTTTTTTTGGTGCCACTATGATATGTGGGCTTTGATTGTGTTTATTACATGGGATCTGTACATGTGGCAGGCCATTGAAGTGGCACAGTTGATGGATGAGTCGCTTGATGAGAATGACGCAAACCAAGTGTTAAGATGTTTAAAGATCGCGGACTCTTGTGTGGATCTTCCTTCGGAAAATGTATCTAGATCATCCATTTCGGGTTCAGAAGCTGCATTTATTTCATGCTTTACAGCTTCTTGGGTCTACTCCAAGGTCATTTTGTTAGGAATCTCCTTTCTTGAACGTGAACGTAGGTATGGATCGGACAATGAAGTTGATATTGTTGCTTCCTTCTGAATGTGCCCCTCCAGTAGTGAAATTTAGGCATGTAATTACTGTGGTTTTTGTTAAGTTACTTCCATTAGAGTGGACCTTGATAATTATTTGTGAAGTCGATAATCGTCATCATTAATGTTCTAGCAAGTTCAATTGTAACTACTTGAAGCATTGGTTGTGAGAAATGAGGAGGCTAGTATTAGTATAGTTTTTTTTTCTTTTTGCCAAAGTATTAGTATAGTTGGCAGTTGCATGTTTTGCCATGCGTATTAGATCATAAGCTCCTAATCCTACTGTTAATTCACTTTAGACTAGGTTTTGGCTGAATGCCTTTGATTCCATTTGGCCCCCTTTTTCTGGAGATAAGCTGGATGCTTTATGTTAAACCATCTTAAGGAGACTATTTTCATGCTTAGGTACCCAGATGCAATCAATCTACTGAAGCGGCTTTTAGACTGTTTTACATCTGATGGAAGGAGAGGATACTGGACTGTAAGGTTGTCAATCAACTTGGAGCATCTGGGATTCCTAGACGAGAGCCTTTCAGTTGCAGAGGATGGTCTTTTGGATCCATGGGTGCGTGCTGGTTCAAGGATAGCGCTGCAAAAGCGGGTTCTTCGCTTAGGAAAACCACCAAGGCGCTGGAAAATTCCCCGTTCTTTTGAGATCACAAAATGGAAAATTAAGGAAGTAATGTGACTATTGCTTTTTTAAACAATCAGAACTTTGGAGGAGTCTCTTCAATCATTAATGCCTTTACTGTACTGGTTCACAGAACTTGATACTATAGGCATTGATATTATTTCATTTGGTCCTTGATTAGGTTCATGTACAGGGGAGACCTTTGAACTGTGAAATGGGGAAAAAGAGCAGGTTCTATGGAGAAGATGGAGAGCAATGGGGAGTTGAGCAGCTTGCTCTACAGTATTATGCCAATGAAGGAGGTTGCTGGAGTGGAGTTCATACAGAGAGTGGCATTTGGTTGACCATCTTTGGACTTCTTATGTGGGATGTCATTTTCTCTGACGTACCGAATGTCTTCCGCACCAAATTTCAGGTATATGAAATTACAAGTCCATTCAACCAACGTTGGATAGTTCATTTATAATGTAATCATATGTGCTACCCTAACCTACAACCAGTAGATCATCATTGCATGGGTTCAGAAAATATTCTTTATACAAATTTATTGGGAATGATTCTAAATCATAAGTTTTCTTCATATTAGTCCATTTGACTATTGGATATCCTTGTCTCTAGACGGCTCCTTTGGATCTAGAGACAGACAGCTTTTATCTAGCAAGGAAGGGCCTTATAGAGACCCATCTACAAAGTATTCACAATGGCCTGGCTGAGGAGATTCTTATTACGTCATGGGAGTCGCAAGTAGGAACTGCTTGCCGTGGAGTTAACTGGGATCGGCATTCACTTTCAGAACTGCGGGCAGCTGTTACTTGTGTTGGTGGACCTTGTTTGGCCTCGCTTTGCCGGCTTCTCTCTCAGGATTACCGTAGCTGGTCGAGTGGGATGCCAGATCTGTTATTATGGCGCTTCCACGGAGAATATCGAGGCGAAGCGAAGCTTGTTGAAGTAAAAGGTCCAAACGATAGACTTTCTGAACAGCAGCGAGCATGGCTCTTCGTTCTGATGGAATGTGGGTTCAATGCCGAGGTATGTAAAGTAATGCCTCCACCGCCATAGGAGCCAAATACATGAAATATACCACTGAAAGCCCCAAAAAGGGGAATTGGACTGGAGAGTTCATTGTTTATCAATTTTCGACATATAGATTCGATTTTCATGGCTTGATGAAAGCAAGCACATTCCAGATCTCTTGGAAAGTCGTTTGCTATAATCTCAAAGTCATAATATGTATCGTAGGGCATAGGCAATGTGTTTCTTAGGTTTAATCAGTAGCACCAATTGTCAAAGCCGATTTCTATCCGATATTTATCTAAATCGGAAATCATCATCATTATTTTTTCCCGTCAAAACTTGTAATTCCTGTTCGTTTATGTGATCAGTTATGTGGTTTGAATAATGCTTTCCTTTTCGTTATAAGCGTTTCTCAATTATAAAAATCCTTGCTGTATGATCGTCTTAATTGGTCTTCTCCCCCATGACTATGAGTTCATCACCATTGAATCTTGAAAACCAAGAAACACTCTGCTAATGCTTTGAATTGGCGTCCTTGAAGGAATCCCTTCGCTTCCACTCTAGCCCTTTCTCACATTAACGTCAACCCAACCTTCTTCTCGATGGGAGGAGTTAATCCTAAGAAAAACAAAGGGGAAAATTGATGGGGAAAAAGGTTGGGAGAGAGAGAGAGAGAGAGAGAGAGAGATAATAATATTGCCCAAAAAGGGTTGCTTAATCCACAAAAGAGGCAAGTGAAGACAAAGGAGCCCACCAAAAAAACCAAAAGAAGAGCTTATAATATTGCATGGAGGGAATAATGACAAGTTTAATAATCACGTAATAAGAGTAGGTCTAAAACTTTGATCCAACACATGATTGGCCCCAGCAATGTTTGCAAATTATAAAAGATGGGGGGTGTTGTGAAGTTGATGCGGTTTAACCACTATTTCCGACCCACTCCATAATAATTGCCTCTCTCTCTCTCTCTCTCTCTCTCTCTCTCTCTCTCTCTCTCTCTCTCTCTCTCTCTCTCATTCCACAGTAGTTTGGTGGGTTCTTTGCAATTTCTGCACGTAGATCATTCTATCTTGCTCTTAAAGCCAAAAAGGGTCGTGTTATAACAGGCATATATGCACACAACTCGCATCGCATGGTACAAATTAGTGCTTCAGTGTATCCATTCCAAGACAAGAAGGGTGTGTTTGCGCTTGGTTCCCTCTCTCCCGTCCCCCTCTCTCTCTCCCGCTTGATCATCTCGTGTGTCAGAGAGATGAAAGATCGCTCGGAACGATTCATGGTCCTTCCCTTCAACATCAGTTGCGCTTCCCTCTCCAGTGTTGCCGTGAGCACCACATGTCAGGAGAAGCAGAAGCCGGAATCACTCGATGCCGCCGCCACAGCAAGTAAGACTCTCTCTCTCTCTCTCTCTCTCCATCCATACACAAAACACAATTGTGCCACTTTGATGCTCCAATATGAATGAAGATTGGTTTTCGTTACTCGCTTTATTATGTCCCGTGCATATTCTTAATCACCATTTCTTTGGGGTGAGTTATCAACCAATCTTCAACCACATACATCTTCCATGTTTTCCATTCCGACGTGGGTGAGGCGATTTCAATGCATTCTGAAGCCAATTCAAGACATCATCAACTCGATAGCAACCCCATCAAATAACATTACGAAACAAGCATATGGGCATGTCGTGTTTTCAAAATGCACGAAATCTTTCTAATTAAGTGATCAAATCTTTTCTCATGGAGGTGTTTAGCAGCAACTGTCGTGTTGTATCACGGGCAACTGCGATTAATATTTAATAGGAAACTCGTCCCTGTCCTTTTGTCTCTGCTCTTGCTTTTTGTATAGGAGGAAGACAAAATGGAGAAGCTGGACCATCCAAAGAGAGGGCCAAGGGCTCTCACGGCTACCCCACTTTGCCAAAACCTAACGCCAACTTTGGATTTTGGCACAAGCTGAGGAAGAGCATCAAAAGTCTCGCTCAATTATTTGGTAAGTACGTACACGTGCTTGGATATAGTACCGTGCATAATTAGCCCCATGTCTTGCTAGTGTTGACTTTCCTTGTGATGTGGAATCTTGGAAAATGGACAAAGATCATGCCGACTTTATTTGCAAGTTTACTCATCGATAAAAGATTAACGCTTGCTCAATAAGAATCTGTCGCGTAATTTTTGGAGGTTAACATGGCACTATCATAGGAAATCGCCGATTAATCATGTTCATCACTTCGACTACGACAACGTATCGAGTAATTACCTAGATATATGCTATTCATTAGCTCATACCTTCTCTCACTCTCAGCTTACAGAGAAGAGGAGGAGACGGAGGAAATAGAAGTGGAGCTCGAGATCGGATATCCGACCGACGTGAAGCATGTGACCCACATCGGGCTGGGACGGATCCACCCACACCGACCCGATCAAAGAGTGGGAGGACATCAACACTCCGGAGCTCCTCGCCTTCCCTTCACTCTTCTTTAAAGCAATTCGAGTTCGCCATGGCCACGCAAACAAATCATCACCTTACTACTCATCCCGCCAAGTTCTAATCGATATGATGTTGCCGGAAAGTTTCGAGTTCTAGGCGCGCAATTCCCACGCATTGATGTTCTTGAGCAAATGTGGTTTGTGTGTAATGATCTAGTGGGGAAATTCATGTTTGCAAGAATACTGCTTTTATTCAGCTCTATTCCAAAGTGTTTTTTTTTTTTTTTTTGAGGTAGCAAGTTATGACCACTGTTTTGTTCCCCTTTTATGGAATCATGGGATATTCTTGATCTTTCAAATTGGACTGTTGACTTTAAGTTAAAATTTTCTAGTATGTCAGGGAACCTCGCAAAAAGAATTTAAATAACTTATTGAAAGAGTATTAATTGTATCTTTATTTAACAAATGCATATTTAAAAAAAAAAAACCCTAGCTGCCGTCATCGTTCCTTAATCGATTGCCGCCACTTCGATGATCGACCTGCGTCTAACCCAATGATTATAAACTAAAGTTGAATTATAATAAGGTCAATCTTTGTGTTTAATAGATTGTATAGAGACAAGACACACTTTATTAAGTCTATGATTTCATAATGAAATTAATTAAGATGTTTTAGCTAAAATCAACTAAGAATAAATTCTTTGATTTGTGACAAAATCATTAATGCCAATAAAGCAAATTTAATAAAAAAATATAAACTTCAACCATTTGTATAAAAATAAATTCCACGAGAGCCTACTGCTTATTTTTAAAATAAAATATACTCATAAATGATTAAGAATATATAAAATTCACAGTTATATTAGGATAATTTATTGGATAAACTTTCGAAATCAGAAACCAAAATTGAGGAGGAAAGAGAAGAAAGAGTTTTTTTCTAATTTAATTTTTTTAAAAATATATTTACAAAATTATTTTTTAAAAAAAATATTTACCACTGGGTCCCGCTTTATAGAGACGAGACACCCTCACTCTCTCTTCACCTACCTTTTTTTTTTTTTTTTTTTTTTTTTTTTTTTTACTTATTTGGTTTTTTTTTTTTTTTTTTTTTTTTTTTTTTCAATTTCATTTTTTTAAAAGTATTAATACTTATAATACTTATTTTGTTTATAATTTTTTCTTGTGAAACTTATCTTTATAATATAATTAGCAATAATTAATGTAAAAATTTATTAATATATATAATTAATAAATAATGTTGTAATTATAAAATTGATTAAAAATATTCATAAAATAAAAAAGAGATTTTCATAATATATAATCATCACACCAAATAAATTATTAAAAATATTTTTCGTATTTTTTCGAGAAGTCCCTTTTTTGTATTTTTTTTTTTAAATTTCATATTTTTAATTATTTATACTTATAATATTTATTTTATTTATTTAAAATTGGTAAGTTGATGATTGTTATATATTATGAAAATATCTTTTTTTCATATATCTTACCAATTTTATTTTATGAATATTTTTAATTAATTATATAATTACAATATTATTTATTAATTATAAATATTTTTTTTATAAAGATAAGCTTCACAAAAAAAAATTATAAATAAAAGAAATAATTATAAGTACTAATAATTTTAAAAAATGAAATTAAAAAAAAAAAATACCAGCTATATAATAATTCATTTATTTTTAATTTCATTTTTTAAATTATTAGTACTTATAATATTTCTTTTATTTATAATTTTTTTCTAGTGAAGCTTTTCTTTATAACATAATTAGCAATAATTAATGTAAAAATTTATTAAGATCTATAATTAATAAATAATATTGTAATTATGTAATTAATTAAAAAATATTCATAAAATAAAATTGGTAAGATATATGAAAAAAATATTTTCATAATATATAACAATCATCAACTTACCAATTTTAAATAAATAAAATAAATATTATAAGTATAAATAATTAAAAAATATGAAATTTAAAAAAATACAAAAAAAAGCCCACCTTTCCTCTCAAAAAAATACAAATATATTTTTTAATAATTGGTAAGTTGAGATGATTATATATTATGAAAATCTTTTTTATTTTATGAATATTTTTAATTAATTTTATAATTACAACATTATTTATTAATTATATATCTTAATAAATTTTACATTAATTATTGCTAATTATATTATAAAGATAATTTTCACAAGAAAAAATTATAAACAAAATAAGTATTATAAATATCTTTAAAAAAATGAAATTGAAAAAAAAAAAAAACAAATACCATTTACTTGGATAACTTTCGATAATCAAGCCAAAATTGAGAAATATTTTTTTTAAAAAAATATTTTTGTAAATATTTGTTTTTAAAAAATTAAATTAGAAAAAACCCGAAGAAAGAGAGGTTCTCTCTCGCTGCTCAGTCCTAATTAGGGTTTCTCTCTCTCTCTCTCTCTCTCTCTCTCCTCTCTCGTTGCTCCTCTCCAGTCGACACAAAACAGCGCCGGAACCCGCCGCGTCTCGTCGTCCTTCTTCCTCTCGCCGGCAGATTCTTCGATCAGAGGCCTTTTCCTCTTCTCGATTATGGCGAATCGTAAGTATAAACGCACTCGCTCTCTCTCTCTCTCTCTCTCACTTTTGTGTGAACTTTTTTCGTTCATTTATCGATGCAGCATCGGCGGCGAGATCTTTCCTTCAAGTGGCGTCGACCGAGGAGGTTGCCTCGCCTCTCAGAGTCGTCCAGATTGAGGGTCTGGTATGCCCTCCCTCCCTCTCTGTCTCAAGACTTCTTCTTTTTTTTTTTTCCTTTTTCCGTGGAACCGTGAAATCCTATGAGCTATGCTACTACGCCGCTAGAAAGTCTATTGTTTGTAGTGATGGGGCATTATATACGGTAATAATCATGGATGCGCCGATGGTTTTTCGTGTAATCGAGCTTCATATTTGTCTCAACATGTAGTGTGAATGTTTGTCGGGCAGGTTATTTTGAAGATAATCAAGCATTGCAAAGAGTTCTCCCCGGCTCTCGTCACAGGGCAGCTGCTTGGTTTGGATGTTGGCAGTGTCCTTGAAGTTACCAATTGCTTCCCTTTCCCGGTTAGATTCTGCTTTTACTGAAATCATGTTCCCTTGTCCAATAAACGACTATCTTTTTATCTTTCTTTATTTTGTAAAAACCTGTCAGATACGTGAAGAAGATGAGGAGATTGAAGCTGAGGGTGCCAACTACCAGCTTGAGATGATGAGGTGTCTTCGGGAGGTCAATGTCGACAACAACACTGTCGGATGGTGAGTTCATAGCCTTCACATGTACAGAGTATTTGTCTGTTAATTAACTCCTGTTAATGCATAATGTGTTGTGAGGGTAATCCATGCCGTCAATTGTTCTAGTAGGCTAGGGTCATTATTTGCTTAACATAGATTTCCCTCGTCCCCAAGTGCTTTCTATTATGTGCAGTGTGTTGAACGTTGTTTTTTCTATTGTTTTATAGGTACCAATCAACATTGTTTGGTTCTTATCAAACGGTAGAATTGATTGAGACCTTCATGAATTATCAGGTATCGTATTACCAGCTATTGGACTTTGATTTAGAAATTTTGTCTCATGCCACAAGTGACATTTTTCAAATGTGTGAATTGCGATTGTATTTTAGCTGGGAGGTTTACATTAGTAGGGTTTTTATTGAAGTTATGTGCAATGTCAATGAAGCTTAAAATTAAGAAGAACCACTGAAAAGCAGGTACAATGGCTGTAGATTTTGATAAGGGACAAATCCAAGTACAGCTTATAGCTCTATGGAACGATGTATTTCCAAACCAGACCAGAAATATTGGTAGTAGGGCAGTGTGGTGAAAATGAGCTTCTAGAGATC